>JAJLQT010000003.1:0-2400000 GCA_024516245.1 Peziza echinospora | reverse complement strand
CCAAGACCGAAGGGGACCGGAAACCCACCATGTGCTGGGTGGTTGTATACTGAGACTTAATAGTGTTCTTAATAGATAAAATTGAGAGTAAGCAATTACGTATATGATCGTGAGGTACCTAGGCCTACTTACCTCTTAAAGATGCACAGAAGCCTAACAACTACGAAAATCGCCTCCAATAGGTCAACCCCATCGATAAGTATTCAAATAATTAATTTTCTTATAGGTGAGTTAGGTGGCTGTTACCCTCAAGTCCAACCACAGCATAGGGGCATGGCCAAGGGTCGATCTTACTGGGGGGAAGCACTCCAGGTACCAAGTACTTACTTGGTAGTGAACTATATCCTCGGCCGGCCTCGAACCACTTTATCTAATTTATGATACGAGTATATATGAAATCTCACTACAGATCTGCATATATACACCTATGCGTACAACTTAATCTATACCCCTGTGCTCAAGAGAAGTGTACATGTTTTATGCAAGGGAGCTCGAGTCGGTATCGAGGCCTAGGAGCCCGAGGCTGAGGCAGATAAGATATAATTTATGCCAAATGTTACATCTGTGGCCGGTCTGCCTCCGATCGAGAGACGTCGAATACTACTTAGGTACCTAATGTGTTAAAATAGTCTGCGCCTGAATTCAAAGTAATCTTTAAAATGCAGTAGGTACCTCCTGTCTTGTTGCTGCCCTACATAGGTAGGTAGTAGCTAGAATAACGACTTAAATCACCATATTATTACCTATAAGAGACATAAATGCCATGAAACGTCTTTTATTACTTACCATGCAATATTGATACCTAAGGTAGTAACATTAAGCTCGAGCACAAAAAACCAGATTGCTTTTTTCAATAGAAGTTGGTATGAAAAGTAGGCGCAGTGAAAAGGAAATCATTCATGCACGAACCCGATCAACATCCCCCCTCGCTCCTACCTACCTCGTATGTATGTTGTCCCGTGTTCACATGCCCCAGTTGCAAGCACAAGGTTAAAATTCTGCAGAATCGAATGATGCTTTCGGCTATAATAACAGCGCAGAAGATCAAGGAAGCCTATAGCTAATAGCTAATCCAATTGCAACTTGCAAATGAATTGTAGGCGTGATAGCAAGCCGAAGGAATTCGAACTCTAAACCCAAATATTGATTGCAATAATCTCAACCGCCCTAAGCCCAATTTAAAGTCATTATACGTCCAACAAGCTTAAGAGGTACCGGTACCGGTGTCTATACCACCCACGAGCGTGATCACAATCGCTATTTCTGCCACGAAAAACTTCCCCTGAAATTTATAAAGGATACAAAGGAATTTAAAACTGTAAGAAAGGTAGGTAGGTAGGTATCACATACTCGTTGTGTATTTCCAGACATATTAGTAATTAGTAATAAGAAAAAAGAAAAAAGAAAAGTAGGAGCAAAAGCAAAAGCAAAACACCATTGATTCCGACAATAAAAGTAAAACAAAGTATATATCAAAACAAAATACAAACAAGGAAAACCCATTGCAATAGCACATGATCATGAAATACAAAAACACAAGAAAAGAAAAGAAAAAGAAGTACAATGCATGTGCAATCCGTGCAGACTCATGATCAAAAGCAAAGAGAAGAAAGAAGATATAATAAAACAAAAACGCACAACCAGAAAATACCAAAGCAAAGAATGGGAAGGGGGCCGGTGGTGGTATATTAATAATCTTGGACACGTGCACATGAAATGTAATAGGAAAAAAAAATTCACACAGAAGGAAAAGAAGCCTAAATAATACCCCCAAGCACCAGCTTTCCGATTCCATTGACCTCTCCTTTCAAGCCCATCACCCCCCTGCTGGCCTCTTCAAATTCCCTCACAACAGTCCCCACGACACATTTTCTCACTTTTGCATCAGCCTTCAAGAAGATCTCGCCCACACCAGCGCCGCACTGCTGTGGTGTAGAGACCAGCATCAAAACTCGACTGTATGCATCTATGAGTACATCGCATAGCGTTGCAAATGTCTCGTAAAAGTCGGGGTCAAAAGGTAGTGGTGGGATGGTGAGATAGACGTATTCAGACTCTCCATTTGCGGCACCTGGTGTACCGAATGAGGCCGAGCTGGTGGATGATGTGGAGTATATAGGCAGCGGGTTGGAGATTGACATTCCATATTGCGGGTTCGTAGGCAATGGGGGTACAGGTGGAGGGTCACTCGAATCCGAGGAGAGCGATTGCTGTGAAAGTGAAGGAAGGTTTGTTGTAGAGCCTGCAAGGGTTGATCCAGATAAGGACCTTGTACGCTCAAGTAAGAGATCTTGAGATGACTGGTATGATACATCTTGAGGAGACGTGGTGAGACCAGCCAGTCCAGACATGGAAGAAGAGGTCACAAGTGATGGTGCAGTGGTTGCTGATGACCCCCGGCGTGGTTTTGATCGAGAAAAGAGTTTCGGAATGCGGACGGATGATGAAGTTAACCGCAGTCCACCAACACTGGCACCATTGGAGTGAGAATGTGCGTTTCCATGATGATGTTCGTGATTTTGTGATTGGTACGTGTCATATTCAGTCAGAAGCTGGTTAAAGGCCCGGAGGTAGTCCAAAGGCGAAGAAATTCCAAGGTCCAGAATATTTGGAATTGAAGTACCCAGTACAAAATAATTCGTAGCTCTAGATGGATTCAGCATTTTATCCCAGAAAGAATGAAAATAAACAAGCTTACCGTTTTGCTGTTTTTTTTACATCGTGATATATACTCCGATTCAAGTCATTTTTTGTAAAAAGAACTGTGTTGAACCAATAAACTCTCCCCTCATGTCTGATTGTCCATCAATTGTTAGGCTTCGTTTCATTGGCCCACTAGCACACAGTATGGGATCACACTCACGCTCGCTTAAGGTAATCCAAAGTCGCCATTCTCTTAGTGGCAACCTCAAAGACGGTCTCATACAGTGCATTCGGGCTCTGTGGTGTCTGGTTTATTGGCGGCACGGGTGTTATATTGGCATATTCCCTTCCACCCACTCTTCCAAACATGACGTTATCCAATGACTTGTGGTGGGTCAACGGGGGTTTCGAGGATTTCTTGGCAGTGTTACTTCGAATTGGATATGGGTTCGGTACTTCTTCAGAAGATGTTGCGGAGGTGGGCGCAGCGGCAGAGGTGGCAGCGGCTGGAGGGGCCGTCGAGGGGTTCGACGGCGGGGAGAAGAATCGAAATGATGATGGGCCCGACATTTTGGACTTGGGCTGTGAACAAACAGATATATTACTTTTCCTCCTATTATTTTACAGCCCAACTGTCCTGTTTGGAGGGTCGTATGGAGCCTTTCCTGGGAGAATGCAGATGCTGTGGGCGCGGAAACGCTATCTTTCTCAGTTTTGTGAATTGAGAAAGGTAGCTTTCCGTGGCTATTCTATTCGCGTGAGATGAGCCCTGGGCTGTGGCTTTGCTTGTTGCCAATGGAGACTCGTGGGCGTACTGGGTGAAGCTGTTCGCACGGGTGAGTGCCGCTGTGCTGCCAAACGACGCACACTCGGCCGGCGCTGAGGTACCAAAGATGCTGAACGAGTCGGCGATACCTGCTTCCGTGTATCGTGCTGTGTAACAGGCGGCTTGATGCAATGCCAAACAGTTTCTTGCGGGTGTGTGCAGAATTGTCTGGACCGACCACACAGCGTGAGCTTGAGGATTGATGAATGGCTTGGCCTGCCGTCCCCTGAATGTCGGGCCTGCGAATAGGATTCGAGGAAATGAGATGAGGTGTCTGGATCTGTCTGGCGTGTGGGTATGGCTGGATGGTAGGGCACAGGCTCGCAGGGTGTTTATGGCGGATTGCTGAAGCTGTGGTTGGAGCTGGGGAGCTGCGAGCCCTAGTGTGGTGATGGTCTTGCCGGGGAGGGATGGAATGGGTCGTCACTAAGATCCCGAGGCCTGGCGTCCGCAATAATGCGGACCCCTGGAGCAGACCGGCATGCATATATGCAACCCACAGTGCTGCATATTCGTTTCTCTGAACATCGGACGCTGAATCGTCCGATTTCAAGCTTGGTAAACATCACATGACATGCAGATTCCGCCCACGTTCTGCAACCTGATTTCATTTTCGTATTACGAGCCGATTTATGCGCTGCTCTATTGCATACATCCTCTGAAATTATGGGAGGTTTGCGCTGCTGTCACGCAAGACCGTCCACGATTCTCATAAACGGTTCTCGCGCTTCACAAGCTCGCAACCACCAGCTTTATCTCCCGCCTACTAGGTCCTGCACCCAACTCTGTACCACAACCTCCATTAGCTATTCCAATCCAAACCTCCATACGCCCACACATGCACACACTACCTAAAGTACTGTATGGCCAAACGCTCAATCCAACCAGGCCCTGTCGATCAGCTGCCAACGTAGGTGGCTTGTGTCCCTCTTCCTAGTAATTGCTAGCAAACAACTTACAGATGTAGCCGCGGGGTTCAAGCAGTCTGCAACCAAGGGCGCAAATCAAACACCCCTCCCTCGGGCACGCACCCCCCCCTTCCCCCACTTCACATGGCTTATAGCCATCAGCTACCAGAGCTTAGACCCGGGAGAGAACCAATCCACGAACATCCTTCCTAGCTCCCAAACCACAAGCAAGCATCGTTCAACCCCCGTAAACACCACTATACCACTATACCACCCCTATTTCGACAACCATGGACCCAATTCCACATCCCCCAAATCCAGCAATCCCAGTTGCGGAGGACCGAATCTGGATCGATGGATGCTTCGACTTTGCCCACCACGGTAATAATTTTGCTGTCCAGGCTCTCGAGAATTTCAAGCTAATCGCAGTTGATTCAGGTCACGCTGGAGCTATTCTCCAGGCAAAACAGCTTGGAAAGTACCTTGTCGTAGGAGTTCACTCAGATGAGGAGATCTTCGAGAATAAGGGTAAGAGCTCGATGGATCGGCCGTTCCGGTGCCGCAGTTGGATCTAACAGGTGTGGTAATGCAGGGCCAACTGTGATGACGCTCAAGGAACGGTTAGTCTTCCGTGCAATCACCACAATCGATAAATTATAGATTGCTTACATCCAACAGAATTGCCGCTGTCCAGGCGTGCAAGTGGACAAACTTGCCGGTTCCAGACGCACCCTATGTCACCGATCCAGAATGGCTTGATCTCTACGGATGCAAGTACGTCGTACACGGCGATGATATAACAACTGGTACGTCGCTTCTTGTGCCACTCGACGTGCTCATGCTGACCCCGAATAGACTCATCTGGAGAGGACTGTTACCGGATTGTAAAGTCGCTCGGGCGCTTCAAGATTGTCGCACGGACACCGGGTATTTCAACCACTGATCTCGTTGGGCGCATGCTTCTCTGCACGAAACAGCACCATATTCCACCATTTGCTCTCCAAACCAATCTTCTCTCCGCTCTACCCTCTTTTAATCGCCCAACACCCACTGCGGAAGCTTCATATCAACTCGACCGCGTCCGCGCTTACGCTAGTGACGAGTATGGTGTGGTGGGAAATGGCAGCACCGTTTACTCTTACGACCCAAATTTTGCCAGCCCAGTAGGAGCCTGCTTGACTATTGCTGAAGGCAAACCCCCACGAGCTGGGCAGCGTGTTGTCTATGTTGATGGAGGCTTTGATTTGTTCAGCAGTGGCCACACTGAGTTCTTGAAGCTTGTTGTAGAAACAGAGGTTAAGGCAGCTGCAGATAGGGGGGAGTATGAAGTTGACGGTGATGCTGCCAGTGGTGGGCGGAAGCCATACGTTGTTGCTGGTGTTCACGACGACAGGACAATCAACAGGTTCAAGGGATTGAATTATCCAATCATGAACTTGCTGGAGCGTGCGCTCTGTGTCCTGCAATGCAGAGTAAGAGTTCCATTTCTTGTTCCTAAATGTTTATGCTAATTTCTATCCAGTACATTTCCTCTTTGATTCTTTCGTCTCCATTTGTTCCTTCGCTATCCTTCCTTAGCACACTTCCTAGTGGCGGTGTGCCACACAGTGTCTACCACGGACCCACAACCTTCATGCCATCGGAGGCCGACCCATACGCCGAGCTCAAGAACCTCAAGAATGCCTTTGGGGAGAGTGTGTTTAGGGAAATCCCTGAACATGAATGGAGTGGCGTAAATGCTCAAGAAATTGTCGGTAGGATTGTTCGCCAGAGGTCACTGTATGAGGAGAGACAGAGGCGGAAAGAAGCAAAGGCCGAGAAAGAAGTTGAGATGGTTTAAACATATGAGCCTGTCAGGAGGTCTCTGAGGCTCACATTGATTGCACTGCTGCTATTATTTAGTAATCCCATTTCATTGGCTATTGTCATGATATTTTAGGGTACTTTGGAGCGATACCTGGTGTTTGTGAAGCATTGGCATGTTATTTAAAAGAGCGCACATTATTAAGTGTCTTATATAGAGCGACCCAATAATCATTGTTTGCAATTTACATAGCCTGCATCATCATCCTGTTTTCTTGACTTTCCACCTGCAGTATTTGCTATGGTATCAATGTTAGTAGGAGGATCTTTCGCAATAAAGGTTCACATTTCGAACCAATCACGTGGCGGAAAAACCATGGGTTCAAATTCAAAAAGAGACATTAAACTTACCTTCTCCATTTTTTCCATTTTATGTATCCAGGTTTTCCCCGTCTTTTGGATCTTGCTTATCAGCGCCTGAAACTCTTGATCATCCTTTTCATTACGGTCAAGCTCATTGTCTGCTCCAATCCCTAGCTCTTTGCCCAGCTCGATTAATGCTCTTTGCTCGGCATCATATTCCTTCAAAAGTGCATTTAGCTCGGTTCCCCACTTGACACAATCTCTTTGAAATTTCTTTATGGAAGCAAAGGGGACAACAGTTCCTTTGTTTGGTAAGAGAGAGTTGCGGAGGTTAGAGATAAGACTGTCGTACGACTCGCCGGTGGTTGGTGATGTATTGGCATTAGCAAGTTCTTCAAAAATCATGGCTTGCGCTTCTTCGAGTTGGGCTGGAAGTAGAGTTCTGAGATGTGTTGTAGCGTTTTGTAGGGATTCTGTGGGGAGGATTAGCAGTGTCAGCAGAGAATTGTCGCGCAAAGCGAGAGCAAACTCACCACATAGCAGAAGATAACGAGGATCGGATTTGACTTTTTGGTGAGATTTGTGTTTCTTCTTTTTTTGGTGATCTCGATGGCGGGGCTTTGACACGCCAGAGCTGGTGCGAGATGTGGCAGTTGGTGTGATGGGTTTGAATTTTGAAATCGAGAGCCCCCCACTTCCTGTTACATTGGCATCTCTGGCCATTTCAATCTCTCTCTTGTGTCTTCCATGAGGAGATTTACTCTCAGAGTGCCTTCTCTTTTCTTTTCCCCGAGAACTGGAGCTGGACCTCCTTCCGCCGCTTATTGGGTCTGGTGAACTCGAGACTCTGTGTCTTGAAGAGGAGGAAGAGGATTTGTGGTGATGGCCTTTGTGCTTGGAGTGCTTTTTGCTGGATTCGATGGCTGATTTTGGTTCCTCGAGGCGAGGTTTGGAGTGACGCGATGGTGGAGGGGTGGGGGAGGAGGATTGCAATGAAGGCGAAGTTGAAGGAGAGGCGTGTCGGGATTTCTTTTTGTGGCGGTGGGTTGAGGAGAGGGATGGTTTCCGCTTGCTTGAAGAAGAGGGTTTATGGGATTTGGCCATATTTGAAGGTGCTGAATACTCGAAGTCTAGCTAGCTGAATAGATCTCAAGTTTGAATATTGCCGTATATATCGTATGAATTAGGCGATGAGACTTTTTTGAAGAATGGTATAATAAATTGCTCTTGTGTGTATATCAGTTGTCATGTCCGCCGTCCCCGGGTATCGCAGGCGAGAATTTCAGGCTCTGGGACATGATCGAGATCAAGGTATGGTGCCGGTACAAGAAGTAGTCATTACTTCCTAATTCGACATTCTTCCTGGGTGTATTACCCCTTCGGGACAAGCGCGCCTCGCGCTTAGGCTGGGCATGACTAAGCTCTGCCAAGGGCTGGGCGGCCGAGCTGCCTGGCATGCGGCCAATGACACCCCACATATCAGAGGCCCGCTCTGGACCGAGGGGCCCTCATCGTCAAACAGCACACGCTACACCGCAAGGCACCGCTACTCACTCCGAATTGCGCCTGCGCCGACTTTGAACTCTCGAAATCTCCGCCTTGTATGTTTCATACACCTCTCGGATTGGATAGGCGATAGCATGAAGGGTGCCGATAGAGTGGCTGATCACAATCATAGCTAACTGCGTCTCAGACTCAAGCGTTCAACTCCGTTCATTTCATTGGTGCGTAACCCCGGCGGTTGGCGATATATACGATGTCTGTCCAGCCCGTGTACAAGGTACAGCGAAACCCCACGCCCTCTTATTCGTCTTCTTCTGGTGCCATGGATCTCTGACCAGCCTGTCTTGCGTTCAACAGAAATACACCGTCGGGTCTCGAGGTATCTGGGAGAAAATACGTCGCTTCTTTGCCATTGATCCAAACCGCTCCGATGGAATTCCAATGCATGCGCACTTCCGTAGTGTTGCTCCAGGATCGCTCAATCCCAACGAGTATGCCGATGTCGTGACCCTACCCCGTGGAGATATCGCCGGCAATCCATACTGGAAGCGGGATACCAGACGAAATTACCCAGCACTCTCCACATTTACTCAGCAAGACGTCGTTGGACTATTACAGCTTGGCAGCAAGTCTGCTCCAAGGATAGCTGATGGAAAGGAGGGAGAGAAGATGCTTATGGAGGTCAAGCAGGGCGGCCCAGGTTTGGTTTTGGCAGAGGTGCTCAAGAACCAAAATGTTGCCACAAAGGAGGTGCTTGATAAGGATGGAATGCCCCCACTACCCGGCTCGGGCATTACATGGTCAATAACCAAAGATGAAGGATTCCCAGCTGCGTAAGTTTGCCACAATTAAGCCCCTATGTCCTCCTTGCGGCTGTCCTAACCGATTTCCTTAGATATCCATGCCGGGTTTTCAAATAAAGAGCAAAATGTATATATTATAGTTCAGTTGTGCAATTGCATATAGATTTTAAAGAGAAAAAAAATTATGTGGCCATTTGGTCATTAATTGTTTGGCGTAGACCCAATCTAGGAGGTGAAACGTCTTACATCGTGATTTATGCTTTCTGTCGTACTAAAAAATCCCTCTTGCCGAATAAGCTATGGTTGCCACTTGCAGGTTGAAACGTTGCTGACAATTTTCTATCAAGGTAACATGGGGACAGAAGACACAGCACAAAGTATGGGAGCCGGGTTATTTCCAGCGTGGACAAAGTGCAATGTCATTTGTTTGCATGATTGGATACTTTACCGTCAAGTCCCAACGTCACGCGGACTGCCGGTCCGAAAGGCTTGAATGCTCTAGCCTCTGAATGCTCTAGGACCCGTACTTCATGCACTCGTGGGGCCCATGAGTACGGAGTAAAGAGATCAAATATAGCCCACACTGCCTCTGCACATGACGAGCGCAACGGGCTCGCCGAGGCCGTGTCTCTACCGCAGGACAGCTCATTAGGAATAAGTGGTCGAGAACAGCATGATTCAACGGGCTTCTCGTCGCCGACGCCGTAGGGCCAGGCTGCGTGCTCCAGGTGTACCTCCACTTTTATGGATAGATTTTCCTGAGGCTGAACCGGCTGGAAGGCATGCACATTCCACTGTCGCCTTCTTCTGTCACCGCGCATCGTCGTCATGCGCAGGCGATGCGCTCTTCTTCTGGGCCGGAAAGGCTTCTTCCGCGGCTGCAGAGGCTGGAGGGATGGCGGGAGTGGGCCCCATCTCCAACTCTTCTGGCAGATGTCGCGACGACTGGTGTCGCCAGCTAATGCCCAGCAGACAGGGTACGCACTCTCAGGACCCAGGTCGCCATCTTTCCGCGGGTTTCACAGTTGCAGTGGTGTGCTCCGCCTCATCCTGGCATGCATGTTTGCTTTTTCTGCGCAACTGGCTGGGAGAGAGGATGAGGGGATGGGGGGTGGGGCAGTTGTGGGGACGGCATCCGGTCCCTTTCTTCTAGAAGTAAAGCGCTCTTGGTGCCCATTACCCCAGATACACTTGCGATCATTGACTGATCATAGGGATCATTTTAAGTTTCTTGGGCACATTCCAACACAAGCCGCACATCAGGCACTGTTAATTCTCGTACAACAGGCAACCCCCCGCTCTTCATTCAAGGTATTTGCACAAGCGTGCTTGGACCGCAGCAACACATACAAGTGCAACAACAACAGGCACGCTGTGGATCATTCAAAAGTCTCAGGACTGCCACCCGCCGCAATTTCCGCCGCGGACCCCCGGCGACCAGACAGATCCGTTATATAGCGCGTCAAGGCAGCATTTATCTGCTGGCGCTTCGAATTTTGTGGCGTCGAATTTATATCGCCGCCACAAGCAAAATTTTGATACCTTCGACATCTCTGCTTTCTCGGTGACAGAAGAAACATCGCCAGAGCTCGAGAGACGACAGATACACACATCGGCGAAGTGGAAATGGTTCGATTATTTTTTTCTATATTTTTCTTGAGCACATTGCTCCCATCACTTGTTCTTTCAACGGAGGTATGAATGCAATCCCGCTAGTTTGATACAAAATTTGGACAATTTACTTATTGTTATCGTGTACAGGTGGTAAGACGGGACAGCTTTGCAATCGGGCGAAGGCAGCTGTGCGATATCGGATTCGAGCTATGCGCGGATAGGAGTTTTTGTTGCCCATCGGGCTTCGTATGTACAATTCCGCTTCCTTTATGGATCCATCACCGCGGCTGCCAAAACACACCCAGCTAATTATCACAGACTTGCTCTGGCACATTGGTCATTTGTGTGAGGCAGCTTACAACCAGTCTTGGGGGAACTACAAGGAGGACTGTGACATCGACAACAAGCCGAAGGACAGCCACACAAACGAGTTCGACCACCACAAGGACGAGTTCAGGGACAGGTACGACCACGACCACGAGGACGTCAACTGGCACAGGTACAACCTCAACCAGTACAACATCAACCACAACAACCACCAGTTCGACATCTACGACGTCTGAAGTAGCCTCAAAGACAACCGAGATAGTGGTAGTCACAGTCACTGCGCAGCCAACAAACAGCGGCAAGAGCGCGGTTAGTGGGGGGGCAATCGCAGGTATTGCGATCGGCATCGGGCTGGTCATTCTGGGGGCGATATGGGCAGGCTTTGTGTGCATGCGGAGGCGGGAGCTGGGCAAGGAGGAGCTGAAGGCATACGAGGACCCGAACCGCAAGCCGTACGAGGAGGTGGTCGTGAAGAACAACCGCGTCTCGCTCATGCCCATCGGCGGTGGACGGGCGAGGCCGCCCTCACGGTCGGCGACGGCCACGTCTGCGCCCACGACACTGATGGACATTACGGAAGAGCAGTACGGCGCCCATGACGGCCAGGCCGCGGGACACTGGCGCGATCAGCAGTCGAACCCGGCGCACTCGCTGTACTCGTCCGCGTCGATGCCCGACCTACAGGCCCAGCAGTCGATGGAGCCGATTCCCGAGGCCCTGCGGGTGGGCTCGGTCGTCAGCCCGATCCGCGCGGACGCAATGGGGCTGATACCCGTGGACTCCGCCGACGGTCCGCCCGCAGCAGCCGCCACAGCCGCCGGGCCGCCGCCGATTGCTCCCCTTCACACGCAATTCGGCCCGAATCCCGCGGCGCAGTTTGTGCCCATGGGGCCCGTCCGCCGTGCTTCGGCCAACACGCCTGTATCGCCGCAGCAGAACTACCGCCAGTCGCAATCATACGGGCAGGCTCGGTATAGCAGCTATCGTGTGTCCTCTGCCCCAGACCCCAGGCTCTCGCAGTACGCTGCGCAGGATCAGCCTCCGCAGTATCCAGGCGTTCAGCAGCAAATGCAGCAGCCGGCGCAGCAGCAGTTTTATGGGGAACAGCCGATGCAGCAGCAACAACAGCAGGGCCAACATACGAACGGGCAGCTCATGATGGCACAGCAGCAGCAGTCGTCACCGCAATCGTACTTCCCACCACAACCACAGCAGCAGCAGCAATACTATCCCCAACAAGTCCAGCAGCAGCAATACACACCAATGCCGCCACAGGAACAGCGGCAGCTGTATTCACCGCCGCCAATGCCACCCCAAGAACAACAGCAGCAATACGCTCCTCCACCCCAGCAGCAGCAGTATTCTCCTCCACCACAGCCGCAACAGCAGCAGTATATGCCACCACCACCACAGCCACCGCAATCACCTCAACAGCAGATGGTAGGTCAGCAATACGCTCAGCAGTATTCAACACCACCCCCTCAACCACCACAGCAGCAACAGCAGCAGTTACAGCCCACACACTCGCAACCATCGTCTCCTCCACCACCCTCGATAGCTCAGGCCATTCCATTACCATCATCACCTCCTCCAAATCCACATGTGGTCACCCCGCCGCCGCCTGCTCCTCCAACCCCCCCTGCAACCTCAGCCCCACAATTGACGGCTCGACATACGGGGATGTATAGCTCTGATTGGGAACATTTCTAGTTCTCTCGGATGGGCTGAAAGAAAAAAATTAAAAAACCAATGGCTTGCAGCGTGCAATTGGCTGATGCTACTTATTTATTTGTGATATATATACCGTTTTCTTCTACTATCTCACCTTTTTACTTTTGGGCTTGGGGTTATTAACGTTGCAATTTTTTGGGGGAATTCTCTTCCTTTCGAATTCTTTGGCAAATTTTCTTGTATTTTTTTATTTCTATTTTTTACTTTTTGGCTTTTTGATTTAGGGGGTTGGTGTATATGCTTTTTATTTTATTTTATCTTATTTACCGATTTATTTTTTTATTTAATCTTCGAACTGGGATGGCATCTTTTTCTTCGGATTCTTCTTTTTGCCTTTCCTTTGGGGATTGGATGTATATTTCTTTTTATTTTTTTTCTTCTTCTTCATTCATTCATTTCACTCGTTTTATCGTGTGCAGGTAATTATGATGGTTTGGAAGGGGGGGCGGGGAGGGGCGAGAGGGGCGAGAGGGGCGAGAGGGGCGAGAGGGGCGAGAGGGGCGAGAGGAGTGTAGGTACCTAAGAAAGAGGTATTTGGAGGTTATTTGAGGGGTATTGGGTATATTAGAGGGCTATAACTGGCCATGGAAGCTCAAATTGAATGAATTCACGTCTGGGAGATTTTTTTGAAAAGTTGATAATGTTTGAATATAGTCTCGTGCCGTTTGAATACCTAAGTACCACATACTGTAAAAGGTAGTATCACAAGGCCGCCTCGAAATGGGGTGCCATGTTGTACGAGTACTTGAGTAACACATCACATGCCAATCTTCAAAAAGCTTTTAAACCACGCGATTGGTCCGCGCACTATACTGTTCCATACAACTACTTCCTAAAAGGTAACATCACCTACCTAAAGTACCTAACTTGCTTACTTCTTCTTTAGGTAGATAATCGAAGAGTAGGTACATGTACTCTACATGTACATGTAGGTTACGACACCGGTACCGGTCATGAAACCTCGACCGCGATGCACTGCAGCTCATTTTACATACATACTGCAGTACAGTATACTAGTATCCCTTTTTTCTTTCTTTCTTTCTTTTTGTTTCCATGTTTCTGTGTTTTCTGTACTGAAAAAAATACATGCGTGTGACAAAAAAGTTCGAAAATCCAAAACCCTCACCGGAGCCGGCCTATCACAAACAACGTTAACTGAAAGGTATTTTTACTTTTTTTTTTTTTTTTGGGTACCTCGGTACTCTACTCTACCGCTCGCGTTAAACCAAGCTTTTCAATCCTCAAAGAAGCTTAACCCTCTTAACCCCTCGATGGTTATGGCCATGGGATAGAGTACAATCAGCACTAGTTAGCACCAACAACCCTACCTACCTACTCGAGCACAATGGGTACCTTACCCCTCGACAGCAAAATGTATATGTAAATAGAAATACGAGTAGGGTTATGAAACGCAAGCTAGAGTACAAGTAGAATAGAACAGGAGTAACCTAGAAGGTAATCAGATTCTCTAGCCCACCGGCATGGCTCTTTCAGGAGGAAAAGATGCAGGCCGATTACGACTTCGGTACTCGTACTCGGGTCCTACATAAATTATTGCAAACTTTATTCTTAGCGTCCCCTTTTACGGCAAAGCGCCGGCCCGATTGGGCCTGGCGGATTTGCAACTTTTTCTGCTACTTGCAGTAAGGCGGGCACAAGACTAGTGAGGCGCTTTGAGGCCGAGCACAAGAAGAGGATAGCGCTAAAACCAGGCAGCTGATTTTTTTTGAAAACTCGGGGGGAAGGGGCCCGCTTATATAGATTTGACCCCTGTTGCCGTGATTAAATCAACACATGCCTGGGTAATGTGAGGCATACATCTCACGTGAGGACCCCCTAGTCTCGTTCCGTACCCCCCCTGTGTGCGCCAGGCCTGAAAAAGACTACCTCCATATCGTGCATTAGCTTTGCGTTTGCAATATTTTATGTCGGACCCGAGTACTTCCGAGTGCGCTAGGCTATACGTGGGATACGTCGATGTCGACGGGGTCATCATGATGGTTGAGCGAGTTACACGTGGGGTTTGTCTTCGTAAAATTCGGCCTCGGCACTCGAGTTTCGCAGTGTGGGTACTACTAGAGGTACATACAAAGCACTTTGTGAATACCGGGGGGCGTTGAATTCGCTATTGAATGACATCTAGAAACTGTACATTACTACTCTAGCATTATAGCTACCTGCTAAGACATCTGCAACTGCGCGCGTCTAAATAGATCTAGACCTTCTTTCTCGCGAGAAAAAAGAAACAAAGAAAAGTAGAGAGAAGGAAAGAAATGTACATCCCACCCATTAGTGATGTATATACTCAGTAATAGTAGTAGTCGGTGTAAAATCCATCTACCAAAGCCAAACCCGTATGAATATCAAGCAATACCTTATAATAAGCAATCCATCAATCGTCTATACATGTCCAAACGCAAAGGCGCGCACTCGGCCCACATTTATACCAAGTAGGAAATGGTAATCAATGAAAGATAACCCGAAGAAAGAAAAATAGAAAGACAACTATAAAAACAAAAAAAAAAGGGAAAAGAGAGCAATAACACAAAATCTACCCAAAAATATAAATGTGGAATTCAAAAGCAAAAGACGAGTACAAGAAAAACAAAGAAAAAACTAAATATAACAAATATATAGTCAAGAGTAGGTAAACGCAAAAGCGGAAGCATAACTCGGAACAATTGTCATGTAATTTTGGCATAATACAAAAGTGAGTAGTCAAGAGACGGAATAAAAAGGGAAACGAGAAACTCCAGTTCAAGATGGTTGTGTGTTTGTGGCTGGTCGTATGGGTCGTATGGTATGTGATTGTATTAGTGTTGAAGACATCGTAGCTTCGTGCTGCATCAACACTTCCGCAGAAAACCTAGCACGTATATTGTCCTTCGTAGGCGTGATGGCTCTGATAGCCCGTCTCATCGACTCCAGCCTTGCTCTCTCAGCCAAAAGCGTTTTCTGAGCCAATGTGCGGACCGCACGTTTCACCATCTTCTCCCTTAGGTCATGAAATCCCGATAATTCGGATGCCGCTACTCCCTGCGTCCACCTAAGCTCGCTCCCTTTCACAAGGTATTCCTCTTTGATCTTCTTCAAGCTTTCTGCTGCTTCCTCGTGTATCCTATTTCGTGTGTCGTCGAGAAGGCCTAACGGCCATCGGTCAGAGCGACGAAGAGATATCATATGTCGATCAATTCGTTTTTGAAGGGCGGTCATCTCATTTATTATTTCTTTCGGTCGGTCAAGTGCCGTGAGGACACCATGTAGGCATGATTGTATGTCTTTGAGATCTTCCACAAAACGCATGTGTGGGTGGGACTCATTAGGCGTTATTGCTTCTGAGAATTTGTTTAAGGCAGTGATATGGCCCGATTGCTCCAAAAACTTGAAGGTAGCGATAGCCTTCACGGCCATTTTGTAGGCATCTGTAAAGTCTAAATAATTACACAAACGATGGTTAGCCCCAGAATGAAACAAAAATATTCAGTGCATGCGTACCTGTCAATGTAGCTCTGATAGCGGTTGCCCTTCGAGTGATGCTTCTGAATGCGAATGTGATACTGCGTACCGCATCTTTTGCGTGCGAGAAAAACACTTCAACTTCTTTCATGTCTTCTACCGGTGTATACTCTTCCCGCAGCTTGTCATTTCTAGATTCAACCTTTCTTTTACTTCTTTCAATCAGTTGCTCAGGTTGGAGTTCAGGAACGAGGAAGAACTCCCAGAGCAGCTCATGAGTGGAAAAGGTTGAATGTGATAGCAATGTGCGCAAGAAAAAATCAGCACGGAGTTGAAGGTCCCGAAGCACTGCTCTCGATGGCCGTGATGGGACTTGGAATGGACTTCGTCCAGAAGGTAATCCGGGTAACCAAGAGCCAGGATTTTCGAAAGCTAGCCACTCTGCGAGGAACTCAAAATCTGAGAGGGAGCGCCGACATGTTGTGATTGTTAGTGTTTGCGCACCAGACGGTGCCCCACTTTTTATTACAAAGCGTATGGTTGCATCCTCAACAAAGAATGATCGGACGACGGCCGTGACTCTGCCGTCAATATTCGGAGGATTTGTGAAGAGAACAAGATCTAGAAATATTAGAGAATGGACTTATTGTTCAAGTGTTGATATGCAAGCTCACCATCAATTCGGTTCCGTACCTCATCATCTTTTGCAAGTTCAACGGCTGTTAATCCCCGAAGCTCTTTTGCCTGGAGATCAACCCTATGATCTCCAAAAAATGTACGGACAGAGTCCACTCTTCCATATTTACTGGCAACCATCAAGGGAGTGAACCCTCGGTCGTTTACAGCATTAACATCAGCATCACATTTTAGTAGAGTCTTTAGAACAATTGGATCCCCAGCAATATGAAGCAGTGTATTCCCTTTACTATCGACATGTTCGTCTAGGTGTAGTTGGGAATGGTCGTTTTGAACCTCTTGCGCGCACCGGATTGCCGTTTTGACCATTTCTCGGTATCTGGGGTGATCATACGACCTGCAAAGCGCAAATAAAGGAGTTTGCCCATTTTTATCTTTCTGCTTCCAAGATACCCATTTTCCAAGCTTCTCTATAAGATCCGGCGTACTACCAAGGTGTTAGAAATGGAATTGATGTATTTTTGATACATTTCGTTGAACTCACTGAAACAGATAGTGCCCTACGGTCCGACCAGCATTATCCGTCCGCTGAAAATATTGTAATATAGCCTCCTCCGGAAGAGTCGTCAAAACATGGAGGAGTATGTCAACGCCGTCTATATTTTGTATTTGCACAGCAGCGCATAGCAGGGTTGTTCCATCATTATTTTCGTCATCTAACACGAAAGGCACTGAAAGATAAGGTATATCCAGAAGATAGCGTAAAACCTCAGGCTGTCGATCCTGAATTGCCATCATCAGGATAGAATCTCCATTCACATTGCGAGTTTTTGAAAGCTTGTCTAATGATGAGATATCTGCAGCCTGACTTGTAGTGGTGTTGTGACTTGTAGCGGTTTGAGTTCTTGAGAGCGGATGTAGGGAAACCGAATCCCGAAAAGTTGATGCGAGGCTTACTATGCTTGCGCTGGACGACGGTCTGATCCGCTGTTGAGGCCTACTTTCAAAGTAGTTTTCGTTCTCCTTCCCCTTTCCGTTTCCATTCAGTGTCTTGCTGGGCGGTAGAATTGCTGGAGAAGCCGGCCGTGTTGCGCCGAAGCTCCCATCGCCATCGCTATCCTTCGCGGGAAGCTTTGGTGGGACAGAAGATGTCAACTCTTGATCTGCCAAATCCTTCGAGCTCGGAGTAAGAGCGTCTGGCTCTACACTGGTGAGCATTGCGTTTTGGGATGGCTATGAGAGGAGGCCTGGATGACGGGCCTGGGTAGAGGCATTCATGAGGATCCCCCAACGTGCTACAGGGCTACCCTAGCACCTCCTGCGAGAGGGTTGATGCAGCAAAAGATGGAGCCAGGGGTGTTGAGTTCGGAGTAGTGAAGATGTCGATGCGGCTAGTGCTCCTTTTGGGTTCAAGTAGTCCGGTGGGATCAAGATGCACTCTCGGAGTGCGGGTATGCGTGGCGGGTGCCTGGAGGTGTGTTCACGAAGTTTGTGCGGGTGGATGGTCTCGCCGTCGAGAGCTGGCGTTCGTGCTGGAGGCAAGGAACAGGTCCGCAGAGCAGAGATGAGGCAGGTGTGGTGGTATTCCACCACTTGCATAGTGGCGTCTACAGTGGCGTGCTTGGCGTTCTTAGTTGTAGTCATAAGTCGCCACGTCATGGTTAGCATGACGTGGTCTTGGCACTGGGAGATTAAGGAGGAATAGCTAGCGTAGTTAGACCTCTAAGAAAGTCACAGTTTACCAGTCAGACCTACAGTTGGTGTATCAACCGAACGCAGTCGAACCCTTGCTTTCTTCACTTGTTGATTATCCTACCGTGTCCCAAGTCAAGGTGGCTTCCTCGTCAGCTCAAGATTCCGGTTCTGCCTCTACACCGGTTACAACCCCGGAGGAGAATCCTGACAAATCTTCGTTGAAGAACAGGAGGGCCCACGAACTCAGGGGCCTGATCCTTTGCTTGGAGTTGAGATCTTTTGGCAAAACTGATCCTAACCTTCTTGAGACTGAATATTCTTGCTTTGATTTGTTCGTACTTGATAACGTTTACAGGGAGGCTGACGACAGGGATACGAGACACGCGGATATCTTTGCCCGGGGTATTGCAGCTAAGGCCCGGGGTGTGGTTGTTGACGTGATTGGGAAGTTGGAATGCTTCCCTCCACAGTGGTCTTCTGACAAGACTGAGTTTGCTCGTCGGTTGGAGAAGTTTCGTTCTTACTATTGGGATAAGTATAAGGCTTGTTACGAGGAGGTTTCTCACAGAATCGACACTTCGATTGATGAGAATATCGGGTTTCGTATTCGTGCTTCTTTGAGTTATCCTGAATCCTCGGTGTCAGAATCTGTGGTTGCAAGTGTTGCTTGCTCAGCTGAACTTTCGGAGTTAGATTCAGGAGAGGAGACAGAAACGCCGACTTCGCGAACCTCAAGAGGTCTTCTTGCCGGTGCTCAGCAACCGGTTCCCCCACTACAAGATATTCCTTCCCCCTCGATAAGAGGTGGAGAATCAGTGGCCCCAATGCCGAATACAACGAAGCTTCCCCCGGTAAAGTATATTAGGGTAGAGCACATTAAGATATTTGATGGCTCCCCTTCGGAATTGGAAAGTTTTGATAACAGCATTAAACAGATGTTAATTCGTCAGAATTTACCACTCTACTATGGAGGAGTGGTGTCAGGTGACCCTGATTCGGACTATGATTATGTGTCTAGCGATGAGTTGACAGATGGTGCAAAATCGAATTATGTGATGGGTAAGCGGCTTTGTGCCGCTATCTCATCTAGATTTGAGAAGACGGCTTTGAAATGGTGGGAGGATTATGATATGGCAGAAGGATCTGTGGCCCCGAATTGTTGGAGAAAGCATGCTGACATGAAGCACCCGGTCCGCCGAGGAGTGCCTCCCAATGTGGATGAGGTGTCTTTGTTTGATCTCCTCAAGAAACATTTCAATTCGGACATGGATGCTCGGGAGGCGGAATTGGAACTGAACCGTTTTAAATGGGAGCCCTTTGCGAAGAAGGATCCTATGAACGTTACGGTGGTCCGCGGCCATATTGAGCGGCTGTTGAAGCGGGCCCAGAAGACGGGGTCTTTTAACAGGATCCGCTCGATCAGAAACTGCCTCCCTCAGAAGTTCAGAGACAAGGTTGAAATGGAAGATTCAGAGGAGGAATTGTGGAAGAAGATTAACAGGATTTATGTTACCCTTGAGGTGGATATGGTGGACGCTCAGGATCAGGTGCGTGAGAAGTGTTCTAACTGCGGCATCTTTGGCCATAAGGCGGAGACTTGCCGCCGTCCCAAAGCCACGGACAAGAAGAATGCTGAGAGTAAGGAAGCCGCAAAAACGGCGTCGAATAATATGACTTGTTCGTATTGTTCAAAACGAGGACATGAAGAGTCTACCTGTTACAAGAAGCAACGTGAGGCTGTGGGTGCTGCTACGTCTAAGGCGTCTGCTGGTACGTCGGCTTCAACGTCTGCAACGGCAGGAAAATCTACGACTCAGATCCAAACTACTCTTACTGGTTTTGTTCAGGGCAAGAAAACTTGCTATAATTGCGGGGAGGAGGGCCATCTATCTAGGTGGTGTCCTAAGCCTAGGCAAGTTGCTGTTCAAAATGTGGGAGTGGATTCAAAGAAGACGGAATCAGAGCAGAGTAAGTTGTTGGTGAGATACAGCATTCCTGTTCCTGTTGATTGCAATTTCAATTCCCCAGTTTTTGTGAATGGTAATTGGAGACTGGAATTTGATGATAAAAGCAAAATTTGGGATGGTGATGAGGTGACTCCCCTTCCCCTTCATCACATTATGTCGAAACAGTACACAGAGCGTGAGGTGTTTGAGGTGGATAAAATTCCTGCTGCGGAGGTTCGTGAACCTTCGGGATGCCTTTGGTCGATGGCTAGCACGGCAGGTGGTCAGCAGCTGTTGACGGTATGGGACACTGGCTCGGTGGTAGCGGTGGTTCCGTTGAGCTCTGTGGAGAGGACTAAAACTCAGTGGTTTGGTGAAAGTGATGTTGAATTTGTGTTGGCAGATGGTGAACATACCAAGCCTATTGGGCATGCGCCTCGTTTTATTTTCAAGCTGGGGGATGTCTTTTATGCTGTTAAAGTTTATATTGTTAAAGAAGCAAATTACCAATTGCTTCTGGGGACGTCTTTCATGGTTAAAGTGGGAGCGGCGTTGTTTCCACGCTGGGAGCGTGTGTTGGTTACCATTCCTGTTCGTTTGAGTTTACACGCGATTTGCGAGGCTTGCACTTTGTCTGTTTCTGCGCCTCCTCTGAAAGATGAGGACGTTGCACATGAAGACGATTCTTTTATTCTTTTACCTGCGAAGAGAGAGCCTGAGAGTGTAGTGGTCGGTAAAGTGGCGGTTAATGTTGTGGCGACTCAACCTATTCCTGTTGTGGATGCGATTACCCAATCAGGTAGTTGTCTGATTCCGTTCAACTCTTTGGGAGTGAGGCCTTTGTTGCACACGGGGATTAAACTCGGTTTTCGGGATATGGTTTCTGAGGTGGAAGCTGAGATGGTTCCGGATGTGGTCCCGGACATATGTCCGCAAGGTCGAGCGCTTTTAACGCCAAAATTTGTTTACGACAACTTGAAGTTTGGTCCGGATGTTCCAGAGGATATCCGCATTCAAGTGTGCGAGGACATTATCGAATATAAGGACGCTTTCAGCTGGCATCAATACGACCTCGGTTGCATTCGCGATGTGCCTCATACGGTCTGTCGATTCGATTCAACGCCGGCGGTGCAACCATCTCGTCGACATCTCTATACTCCGATGAGTGACGCGATTATCCATGCAAAATGTGATGTGCTGGTCGACATGGGGATATATGTGCCTGCCGGACCGCAATGCATTGATAGGGCCCAACTGACAATTGTGCGAACGGGAAAATCCCCAGAAAAAAGGAATGACCCTGAATATTGCAGAGTGGCTCATGATTATCGGGATATAAATGCAAAAATTACGCTGGACCCAGAGCCTTGTGACAGCATCACTGAAATGTTGTCATGGATGTCAGATGGGGATACGGGTAGCTTTTTCAAGACAGACGCGGATCGTGGGTTTCAGCAGATTGTGTGCCATCCTGACGCGGTGGACTCAACAGCCTTCGAAATGTTTCATAGGCTTTGGGTCAGCACTCGCATGTTGTTCGGACTGTTACGGTTCACTTGATGAATCGACTTATTCGCGGAAGTACCGAGTACCAAGAGGTGCGACGAGATATTCACTAAGTACAAAGTACTAAAGATGCGATAATCCGATATAAGTGTAAAAGTAGATAGATACTTAGAACAACGCTATTCGCTTGTCCTTCTAAACTAAGTGGGCGGTCGGGTATATATAGCCGACCGGCTGCTAAACGAAATACATGATAGAAAATAAGAATTAAACGCGGGGAGTCCATTTGACCCTGAAAACCATAACTACCTCGCTTACGGCTTCAGCCACAAAGCGGGGTAGTTGCCTGACAAATCCAACTAGAGATGCGGCTAGAACTTTATAGAAATCCAACTCCAAATATAGCTGCCTAACTAGCGTGTGGATGATCAGTCCGTGTCACGGTTAGTCCCCGGTCTTATGCATTAGAGAGGAATAGGACTAGCTTACCTGACTCCGTGACATTACCCCCCCCTCCGAGGACTTTGGTCCCCAAAGTAACACTTCCGAAAAAAAAACCGAGATCTCCCTAGATCGCTCAGTTAATTCAACGTCCATGAGAGGTGTAATGGGAATGTAAGAGCTACCTTTAAAACCCTTAAACCATTCCACGCCATTGCGTCCACTTTGCCAGAATAATGCCACGTCCTAGATTGGTTGTTTACCGTTAAAACCACTCCTGGAGACTTCCCAAAAACCCTTGAATCGTCCCTCCGTTCAAGGTAAAAATAGGGGATCGCTATAGGGCGTGGAAAGGTATAGAACATTAACCAATAATTGTAACGAGAGTACTTACTGTTTCATTAAACAGTAGTGCGAACAAGAAGAACCTAGCGGGTTCACAACCTTTCCTCCAGTAACCTGTGCACCGGTTTCCTGGGGAACTCTTGATGGAATGAGGTAACCAATTGCATAACATCAGGATCCGAGAGGTGCTCGATCGGTTCCCATGTGTCTGCCTCTTCTTCAAAACCTCGCCATCTGACTCGGTATTGAACTTGTCCTCGCACTCGGCGACTATTGACAATCTTCTCCACAACAAAGAATAGTTCGTCCTGCTCATCCTCGTCAATGTCCATTTGGTCTTCGTTGCGTTCCCGAAATGGCTTGAGGAGGGAGGTATGAATAACTTTGTGGAGGCGAATCCTATCGGGAGTTTCCACTTCGTAGGCATGTGAACCAACTCGACGCTTGACTGTGAAGGGGCCGATGTACTTTGAAGTGAGCGTTCGGTTGTTCCCTGACTTGATGGTCAAGTTTTGTCGGTCCACTAGTACCTTGTCGCCAGGATTGTATGATCTTGCCTTGTCCAGACTCAATCCACTCCTCTTATCGTTGATGTGTTTGAGGGTGTTGTGGATGTCGTTGTGGACAGCAGTCATTCTATCCAACCATTCCTCAGCGGCGGGACTTGCAGAGGGTTCTTCAGACACGTGGATAGTGCGTGGGTCGAAGCCATAGAGACTTCTGAAGGGGCTGTATCCATGCGTTGTCGAAGTCGAGTTGTGTGCAAACTCGGCTAGCGGTAGCCATCGTGCCCATTGGTCCTGTCTGTCGTGACAGAAGATCCGAAGGTACTGCTTGAGTGTCTGAATTGCTCTTTCACTAAGTCCGTCCGTCTGGGGGTGGTGTGCGGTGGAAAGTCGTAGTCCGATACCAAGTTTATCATTAAGTGCCCTGGAGAAAGCCGAGGCGAACTGAGGCCCTCTGTCGGAGGTGATGTGCTTCGGGAGTCCGTGGAGCTTCCAGATGTCGCAGAGGTAGGCGTTAGCGACATCTTCGCTGGTCCAGCTTGTTTTAGCAGGTATATAATGCTGCATCTTTGTGAAGCGGTCGGTGACGACCAAGATGGCATTATAGCCGTCGCTTTCTGGTAGTTCTCCCACAAAGTCCATTGCAATCTCCTCCCACGGTCTTTCTCCGGTCGGCATTGGGACCAACTTGGTTTTCTTTGAGTGCCTGTCGGCCTTTGCCTTTTGGCATCGAGAGCATCCAGCGACGTATTTGGCAACATCCTCCATCCATCCATTCCAGACGAAATCTCTTGATACAATCTCTTGAGTTCGATGACGTCCCCAGTGTCCTGCTACTTGTGAGTCATGACAATGGCGAAGGATGGTGGTGCGGTGTTCCAAAGGTACGACGAGGAGGCCTTCTTGGTTTCGTTCCCAGCTGGCGACATCCGTGTCTGGTCCAGCGGGGTGAGTATCCCTTTCAATAGCCATTACCAATTGTCCGTTCTTGAAGAGCTGGGCGTCGGCTCCAGATTTCTCTTCTCCTGAACGGCGGGACAGTGCGTCGGGCTTTCCCATTTGACTTCCGGGTTTGTACTGAATTGTGAAGTCGAATTCGCTGAGCTTTTCAGCCCAAGACGCTTGTCGGCTATTCAGTCTTTGCTTTGTCTGGAAGTACTGGAGTCCTTGGTGGTCTGTGTGGACGACGAAGGGTTGAGGTAGGCCTGCAAGCCACGAGCGCCAATGAAGAATTGAACTGACAATTCCCCAAAGTTCCTTGTCGTGGATTGGCCAGTTGCGCTCGCTTTCCTTGAGGGTCGTCGCATGACAGTCCACCAGTTTCCATTCTGGTTTGCTCAATGGGTCCATCGGGTCTGCTGGGTGTAGCTGAGATAGGACGCCTGCCACTGCTTGGTTGGATGCATTGGTTTCCAAGAGTGTGGGCAGGTTTCTATCCCACTGTGCCAAGATAGGTGCTTTTTGGAACTCGGCTTTGAGTTCATCAAATGCTTCTTGTTGCTGAGCTCCCCAAGACCATGGAATATCCTTGGTCAATTCGGTTAGGGGCTTGGTCCTTTGGCTGTAGTTGCGAATGAATCGGCGATAGTAGTTGGCGAAACCGAGGAATGCTTGGAGGTCCTTTTTCTTTTGCGGGACCGCCCATTCCTCGATGGTTTTGACTTTTGCGCCGTCCATCTTGATCTCTGATCCATTGACAACATATCCAAGAAAGACTGTCTCTTTGACGTGGAATTCCGACTTGCTAAGGTTGACTGCAAGATCGTGGTCCAGAAGTCTTTCAAGAACTCGTTCAACAACTGCCTGGTGTTCCTCTTCGGTCCCGGAGGTGTGGATAAGGATATCGTCCAGGTAGTGGACTTCTTCCTCGATTCCTTGGAGGACTTCGTCCATCATTTCTTGAAAGGATGAGGGTGCATTGATGAGTCCAAAAGGCATGACGGTGTACTCGTATAGGCCGTATTTTGTCTTGAAGGCCGTCTTCCACTCGTCACCTTCTTTGATCCGAATGAGGTAGTAACCATTCTTGAGGTCCAATTTGGTGAACCATTTCGAGCCTTGAGTCTTCTCTCTGAGCTCGTTCATCAGGGGGAGGGGGTATCGGTTGGGCGTAGTGATTTTATTGAGCCCACGATAATCCACGCAGAGTCGTAGAGAGCCATCCTTCTTTCTGACGAAAAGGATTGGTGCTCCAGCTGCTGACCGTGATTTCCGCACTTTCCCTGATGGTGTGTGTTCCGCTAGGTACGCCCTGAGGGCCTCGTCTTCTTCCCAAGTGGTCTTATATATTGGGCCGTTGGGGACTTTGGATTGAGGGTCTTTGAGGGGGATCTCGTGGTCCCATTTTCGGTGTGGGGGTAGTCTATTGGCTTGCTCGGATGAGAACACCCGAGCGTAATCAGCGTAATGGGAGGCTGCGTCAACCAGTAACACAGTATCTCCTTCTTCCATCTCTCCTTCCATTACCGTTATCTCAGGGATGTTCCGCTGACGACAACTTACCATAAATCCGTCCTTCCTAACCAATTTCCTTTCAACAGTGTCCACCGAAAATCCATGCTCTTCTAACCAAGAAAGACCCAAAATTAAATCCCTTCGTCCAATGTCCAGTACTTCTGCGTCTAGCGACCACTCGGTGGTTTGGGGTGGAGGTGCTAAAGTTGAAGTAGGGACTGGCAATACCGAAACGGAGTCTTGCTCCAAAAACCTGAAAGAAGAATTGAAAACATGAGATCCTCCACTTAACTTATTACCATCAGCCTGCGTTATTCGCACAGGCTCCTTCCTCCTATTCAGACCCAATTTCTTTCCCAATTTCCATCCAATTACCGGGGCAGTAGCACCGGGGTCAATGACCGCTTCTGCCCTAATTCCTTCTTTCAACGCAACCATGACCGTCAGGAGTGGAGTGTGTCGAGGGGTCCTTCCGACGGCCGGTGATGGGACCCCTACTCGTTTCCCGACTGGTCGGTGTTCACGGCTTCCTCCTCTTCGTAATCTGAGTCCAGCTCAGTGATTCGCACAGTCTTTGTTTCTGGCAACCTCCTTTTGCGCGACGAGGTGGCGACGGTATGTGATCCTTCGTCCACACGTTTGCGCTTGGGGGCCGCAGCAATCATTTTGACTGTGCGGGTTGGTGTGGTGTTGGTGGTTTGGGAAGAGGCCCTTTCCCATGATTGAAGTTTATAACCGCTGGTGCAGTCACGGACCTGGTGTGTGGAGACACCACACTTAAGGCATTTGCCATCTCGACGACGGTTAGCCATGATTTCCTTTGGGATGGTGTCGCCTGTTTGGGGACGAGACTCCCGATTGTTGCTGTTGTTGCTGCTGCCTTGTGGGCGATCGTTCCGCCCACTTGGTCTGCTGCTGTTGTTGTTGTTTCCCTGGTTGCGTGTGCCCTGGGAAACTGCCTCCTGCTGTGTGCCAATCAAGATACACAACTCCTTCCACTGATGGTAAGTGGGATTGTTGAGGACTTGAGAGGCGAGGGCATGCTGAAGGTTGAGGCGGAGGTTTGGCATCAACGTTAGTCGGAGGTTTTCGACGGGGATCTTGGCTTCGAGGTTGAGTTCTTCAACCTTGGTAAAGAAAACCGAGATACTTCCTGTCTGTTTGAGAGCCTGAAGCTCTGTTGTTGCTTGCTGCTGGGCCTGGTGGTCCCCATAGGTTTGGCGGAGCCCATGGGTGGCGTCGTCCCAGCTGCTGATTTTGCCATCGTTTCCTCTCCACCATGTCAATGCATCGCCTTCGAATCGGGAGATCATGAGGGTGATGCGGTCCTCGTCCTCCGTGATCCTTTTGGCTCTGATGTAGTTGTTCATGGCAAACAGGAAATTCTCCAGTTCCGTTTTCTTTCCGGAAAACTTCGGTGGTGGGTCCAGTTTGAACTCTGGTCTTCGTTCCTCGTACCTGCGTGGAGGGTTAGTAGGTTCGAAAACCTGTTCTTGGGCTGGCAGTGGTCTTCTTGGTGGTGGTAGTGGTGGTGCCGGCGATGTTAGGATGGGCAATGGTCCCGGCTGAAACCGCTGTGTTGCGGGGAAGAGACCCGAGTTTCCCACGAGTACTTGCTGGCGAAGCGGGAGTTTTGGGGGAGGCACTGGTGCTACTTCCACTGGTGTTTCTGCTTCTGCGGGTGGCACTGCTCTTCCTTTTCCTTTATCCTGTGCCCCACTCGCGGCGACATTGTCAACCCAGGAGGCGACGGATTTGTGTTTGGAGCTCTCCTCCATTGCGTCGATGCGCTTGATGACATGCTCCAATGATTCTGCAAGTTCGTTGACCTGCTCCTTCCGGCTCTTCTTTTCCCTGGTCAAACTTTCTCTCACTGCCCCAATTGCTCTCTCGAGTTTACCAGTGTTTTCGATTTGTTGCCTGGTGAGGTCAGTTTTGACCTGGTGGATTTTTTGATGTAGTTCCTGGAGGGAACCATTGAATCTCGTTTCCATTTCGGTCATTTGCATTGCGATAGCTCTCAACATGGTTTCCTGCAGTTGTTTCAGCGCTTCTTCTATGGTGGGCTTCATTGACGCAGGAATGTCTTGTCTGAGATTGGCTTCGTCGGTCATTCGTTCGGTTCGGAGAGTTGCCGCCAAACGTTCGGCTTGCTCCCTTGTAATGTTGGTTGGCCGAAGGGGCGCGGAGTGGGTGGAGCCTGCCCTGGAGATGCGGTTCCTGTCCTTAAGTCTTGCGAGTGCTGAGGGGGCGCGAGATTCGGGCCTTGGGATGGGGGTGTTTGCTGCCGCCCCTGAGTGGATGATGGTATCGCCATCTTGGTCTTTTGCTTCCTCTTCCTCCGATGAGGTGCTGTATACTGGGCTGGGTGCGTCCTCAATCAAGGGGTGAGGGCGCCTGGGTTGTGGACGTTCTGGCTGTGGGTGGGTGATGGCCACCATTGCTTCCGTGTGTTCCATCTGTTCGTCTCCTCCCATGAGGAGGCCTGATCGGTGGGTGCCAGGGAGACGTCCGTGGTTCGACATCTTTTTGATGTTGATGATGATGTCGTGGTAGGTAAAAGATTTTAGCGTTGTAATGTTACGGTTCACTTGATGAATCGACTTATTCGCGGAAGTACCGAGTACCAAGAGGTGCGACGAGATATTCACTAAGTACAAAGTACTAAAGATGCGATAATCCGATATAAGTGTAAAAGTAGATAGATACTTAGAACAACGCTATTCGCTTGTCCTTCTAAACTAAGTGGGCGGTCGGGTATATATAGCCGACCGGCTGCTAAACGAAATACATGATAGAAAATAAGAATTAAACGCGGGGAGTCCATTTGACCCTGAAAACCATAACTACCTCGCTTACGGCTTCAGCCACAAAGCGGGGTAGTTGCCTGACAAATCCAACTAGAGATGCGGCTAGAACTTTATAGAAATCCAACTCCAAATATAGCTGCCTAACTAGCGTGTGGATGATCAGTCCGTGTCACGGTTAGTCCCCGGTCTTATGCATTAGAGAGGAATAGGACTAGCTTACCTGACTCCGTGACACGGACAGAAAAACGGCCCTGCGACCTTTAAACGCAATGCGATGATCATGCTGGGCGATCTGTTATCCAAGGACAAACTGGTGAGGGCATATTTTGATGACATTCTCGGCAAAGCTGGAAAAAGGGATTATGTGCAACTACGTTTGTTATGGAGGAAATTTTTGCAGAGGGTGTTGGATCATGGGTGGAAATTGAAATTAAAAAAGACGTTTTGGGGTTGGGAAGTGATTGAATCGGTCGGTTTGGAGTGGAGTGAGTCGGGTGTGTCTATGGGAAAGAAATGCATGAATGCTATGGATATTATGAGGGTGCCGCATACAGTGACAGAGTTGAGATCATTCTTGGGCCTGGCAAATCAATTCCGCGACAGGATTGCTGGGTATGCGTTGATGGTCACGTCATTGACGGCCTTGACGCGGACTAAAGGGAAATTGACGTTGACGCCGGAAGCGATCATCGAATTCAACAATGTTAAAACGGCGTTGTCGACCCCTCCTGTGCTGCAACATTTTCGCTATGACAGAAAGACCTTTGTTTATACGGATGCGTCTGCAGGTGGAAATGGTATTCCGGGAGGTTTAGGAGTGGATCTAGTGCAGGAAGAGAAGGAAAGCGGTGTTAAATATGTTTGTGCGTTTGCGAGTGCTGGTCTTACACCGGCTCAGAAAAATTATCATATAGTTAGGTTGGAATTGCTTGCTTTTGTGTTTGCGTGTGGAAAATTTTTCGAGTGGCTAAGTGGGGTGGAATTTGTGTGGAGATCGGATTGTCGGGCTCACCAATATCTGGATGTGGCTAAGGTGTCGACAAACCCTACAATTGCCAGATACGCGTTGGTGTTATCAGAGTTTAATTATAAGGCGGAATGGATACCCGGGGAAACGATGATTGCGGATCTATTGTCTAGAATGGTGTTGGTGGAAAATGCGGCTGAGGCTATGACCCTCCCTGAATTGGTTTTCGGAAGGGTTATTGGGAGGAGGGTGGATGGAGAGAAGCATGGTAAAGTGTCAACACTTCCGTTGTTATGGTTCAAACCTGATCACGGTGTGAAGGTGTTTGAGAAACAAAGTTTGTGGGTGGAGTTGGAGACAGGGGAGGAGTGGATTGATGGGAAAGTGATGGTGGAATTGGAATTGGAGGATAAAGTGGCAGGAGAATTACAGGGGGCTTCAATTTCGCTGGGATTGTTGCCAGAGGTGCCGTTGCTCGAGACCTCTGTGAGAAATACAGTTGGTGAGAGTGCCTTATGTGATGAGGACGAGGCTGGGCTTTGGGAAATTGGTACCTTTCTGTCTAAAGGTGAGGAACAGAAGTTACACGCCTTGAGATTCGTGCGCACCTTTATCGAGTCCGGCAAACTTCCGAAAAACGACATGACGGCGGCTCTGGTGAGGTCTATGGCAAAGAAGATTACCCTCGAGAACGGAAAGCTCTACAGAATTGGGAGGAAACACAAAATACGTCTGGAGGTGCTGGATACGGCTGAATCAATCAGAAGATGCTTGCTGGAGATTCACGAAGGAATGGGCCATAGAAATAAGGGGGCATGTTATGACGCCTTTCAAAAGAGATACTGGATTCCGGCGGCTGCGAAAGTTATAGAGCGCCATATATTGGCTTGCAAATCGTGTCAAGTGTTTTCGAAAGCCAACCCGTTGGCTGTCCCAGGCTATATGCCTACTGGAAAGGATGTTTTTACCCACTGGTCGGTCGATTTTGCTGGTCCTTTTCCTCTGGATTCGGAATTGGATGCAGAGTTTGCTATTTTTGCAGTTTGTTGGGTATCACGGTGGGTGGAAGCAGAGGCCACGGCGGATGCTTCTCCGGAGACAGCAGCGAATTTTATCTACAAGAACATTGTGTGCAGATTCGGTGTTTCTTTGTCACTATGTTCTGATAACGGGCCTCATTTCGTTAACCCGATTATCCGTGCCTTGGTTACTATTCTAAAGGTTCGACACCATTTGTCGACTCCTTATTATCCACAGTCGAATGGAAAGGTGGAAAGAGTGATAGGCACCATTAAACGGATGTTGAAGAAATCAGTGGAAGAATTAAGGCTGAAGGAGTTGCAGGAGCGAAAAGGAGGGCTGACTGGAGGCTTAAGGGAGGATGAAGAGCCGTTGATAGTGGGTGTGGGTGTCGAGACAGTGGGCGTGTTAGAAGAAGTTAAAAGACAAGGGGGTGAACCGAGGGCGGTGGAAATCGATGAGGACGCTGTGGTGGGCAAAGGGAAATTGAGGATTCACTGGGTCCCGGTGCTGCATGCAGTTCTGTGGGCATACCGTTCAACACCACACTCGATGACTGGTGTCTCTCCATCTATGTTGGCACTCGGTACGGAACCTCGGATGCCATTTGATTTGAAGGATTGTGGTGTTGTTCCTGAGTCTGATGAGGACCATAAGGAACTGGTGGCTAGGCGATTGAGGTGGATTTGTGACGGCATACCTGGATTGAGGAGTAGGAAGGCGGATGAGGGTGAATTGGTAAAGGTTGAAAGATTCGCGGTAGGAGACAGAGTCTGGAAGAGGGATTCGCAATATGACGCCAAGGGTTTTGCACCGGTTTTTGCACCGCGGTGGACGGGTCCTTTCATTTTTCATTCTGTTTGGGACAAAAATGCGTACAAGTTGCGTACAGATCCGGAGGTGACGGGCAAAAACACGGGGTACATTAAAAATCCGGTCAATGGGTCTCGTCTGAAACGTTTTGTGGGCAGTGATGGTTTATTGTAATGTTGTGTCTTTATGTTGGTGGATTGTTTATTTGTTTATTTGTTTTTATTTTTCCTTCCCCGTCTGCGTCTAAGGAGGGGGGTACTGTGGTGGTATTCCACCACTTGCATAGTGGCGTCTACAGTGGCGTGCTTGGCGTTCTTAGTTGTAGTCATAAGTCGCCACGTCATGGTTAGCATGACGTGGTCTTGGCACTGGGAGATTAAGGAGGAATAGCTAGCGTAGTTAGACCTCTAAGAAAGTCACAGTTTACCAGTCAGACCTACAGCAGGTATCTCGCAGGGCACGCTCCGCCTAGCCGCTGACGCCTCTTGGATCGGGGTGTCTCGTCATGCACCGTGCTCTAGGCGCGGTCATGTCGTGAGATTGACACGTGCCTGGGAATCACATGATATGCCCCACATGACCGCATGTCACATGCCAAGGCAGTCATGTCAGGCCCAGGCAGGAGAATAACTGTAGGGAATCTGTGACTCAATGACGAATGACGAGCCTGTTGATCAGTGGCTCCTGAGCTCTACTCCACTCCTCGAGACGAGAGTGATAGCAGCCCTCGAGACGAGGGCGGGAAAGAGTAGGCGCCCGAAGACGTCGCTCTAAATTTTAGATCTCGCTTCCAAGCTCAATATACACTCTAGTGATATAAGTGCTTTTACTTAAGGTGGCTATCCCTAACCACACTCGCACTCCAGCCATAATGGTGCCAGTAATAGGCTGTGTTTGCCTGCCCATCCAATTGGCCAAGAGGTAGCTTTCAGAAATTGCACGTTGCACCTGTGTGGTACTCTACGGTTCTGAGGGCGTCTTCGAGTATCTAGCACCTTGCTCTGGTGCCCTAGCATCTGTAAATAGAGGGGTAATATCAGACTATAGATCTAGTATGGAAACAATCCCAGCTTCAAATAGCTGTTACTACACAAGGAGCTGATTGAGGGTGTAAAGAGGTTTGAAGGTCCCAGGAGGATTACTCTGCTCTGTGATGGCCATTCGCTAAGATGAGGCAGCGCTAAGGGCCCTCGCCCACGCGTGCGGAGGACCCCTTCGCCCCTGGAATACGAGTATTCTCGGAATTGAAGCAATACCCGCGCCAAGCGATGGTTCCACTAGTTCCATTCCTTAGTTTTTCTGGAGCACCCCGCTGTCCCCTCGTTCCCCACCCCCCCCTCTGCTTCATCTTTCCCCTCTCTTCCTCCACAAACACCATCCATCTCCTCAATTAACCCCCTCAACTCTCGTACGTGGTCCCCCAGGGAGCTCGAGCATTCTCATCACAACTAACCAATTAATCTCTACAGAAATCAAACTCAACATGTCTGCCCCAGCCCAAAGGTTCAAAGTGCAGGATCTCGTAAGTTATTTGCCTGTGCAGAATAACTGGACAACAGGACTTAAAATTAACGATTATAGTCGCTCGCCGCCTTCGGCCGCCGCGAAATCGAACTTGCCGAGAATGTTTGTGTTCCTATCCCTACAGCAATGAGTGCATGAGCTAATACAGTGTCTTCTAGGAAATGCCCGTTAGTTAACCATTGAGGAATTCTCCACGATAAGAATATGGGCAGCTGTATCTAACAGATGTCTTCTTAGGGTTTGATGCAAACCCGTGCAAAGTACGCTGCTGAGCAGCCACTTGCTGGTGCCCGTAAGTTACCTTTCAGTCTGTCCCTCACACAAAGTGTGGTCGCTAACTCTGATTTAACAGGCATTGCGGGGTGTCTTCACATGAGTACGTGACTTTTCTCCAAGCTCTTCAGCGGATCACTCTCAGGCCACTAATTTCTCCTAATTTTTACTACAGCCATTCAAACTGCCGTTTTGATTGAGTATGACATCCTTAAAATCATGTTTCCAAAATTTATTTACTGATTGTATGTAGGACCCTCACTGCCCTTGGAGCCGAAGTTACATGGACAAGTTGCAACATCTTTTCCACCCAGGACCACGCCGCTGCTGCCATTGCCGCTGCTGGTGTTCCAGTGTAAGCACCCATTACCATTATCTGAGGCATTCATTTTCTAATCATAATCGATTAAAAAGTTTCGCCTGGAAGGGTGAGACCGAGGAGGAGTACAACTGGTGTCTTGAGCAGCAGCTTGTTTCATTCAAGGATGGCAAGCAACTCAACCTCATCCTCGATGATGGTGGAGATCTTACTGCCCTTGTCCACAAGAAGTACCCCCACCTCTTGAAGGACTGCTATGGTGTCTCAGAGGAGACCACCACTGGTGTCCACCACCTTTACCGCATGCTCAAGGAGGGCAAGCTCCTCGTCCCTGCCGTCAATGTCAACGACTCCGTCACCAAGAGCAAGTTCGACAACCTTTACGGATGCAGAGAATCCCTCGTCGATGGAATCAAGCGTGCAACAGACGTTATGATTGCTGGTAAGGTTGCCGTCGTTGCCGGATACGGTGACGTTGGTAAGGGTTGCGCTATGGCCCTTGTTGGAATGGGTGCTCGTGTTATTGTCACCGAGATTGATCCCATCAATGCTCTCCAGGCCGCCGTTTCCGGTTTCCAGGTTCTTCCAATGGAGGAGGCTGCCCCTCAAGGACAGATCTTCGTGACCACCACTGGTTGCACAGATATCCTTACTGGAGCTCACTTCGAGGTCATGAAGAACGATGCCATTGTTTGCAGTAGGTTTCACATATTTTTTGCCATTGTGTTCTATACTGACCTTATAATTAGACATTGGACATTTCGACTGTGAGATTGACGTTGCCTACTTGAAGGCCAATGCCAGTATGTACTCTTCTCATCAGATTCGTGAAAAATTATCTTGCTAATGAGAGCAGAGAGCGTTACCCAGATCAAGCCCCAGGTTGACCGTTATCTCATGAAGAGTGGCAACCACATCATCCTCCTCGCAGAAGGAAGACTCGTCAACTTGGGTTGTGCCACCGGACACTCCTCATTCGTGATGAGTTGCTCTTTCACCAACCAGGTTTTGGCACAGATTCTCCTCTTCAAGGCTGAGGATGCTGCCTTCACCTCCAGGCACGTTGAATTTGCCAAGACTGCTGGAAAGCTTGAGGTTGGCGTCTACGTTCTTCCCAAGATCTTGGACGAGGAGGTTGCCAGACTTCACTTGGATGCTGTCGGAGCCAAGCTACAGTCTTTGACCCCCAAGCAAGAGGAGTACCTTGGAATCAGCGCCTCTGGCCCATACAAGAGCGACCTTGTAAGTCTTGTTCTCTGAATTCATTTGTGCTCAGTTCACTAATTGTTGTAAACAGTACCGATACTAGATAATACCACGATGTGCAATGAAATTGCTACTCGTTTCTCTCATATATCCTTTTTCCAGTTATTCGTTTGATCATTTGCGTGTTTTCTTTAACGTTTTGGGGTCCTTAAAAAGCATTGTCTTCAACAACATCTTGTGCATTCTTGGCGGGTGGGTTTGGTTCTTTAGTTTACTGGGGAAAATCGGGGCTCTTGGTTAACGGTGGGGAGTGGCGTACTTGGCATCCATCTTCAACAGTTTGTCAGGTAGAAAGGGAATTGATCTCTTTTGACGAGTGATTTGCCTGCTTCTACAAATATATTTTTCATTTAATTTGCATCAATCACTTGCTACATGCGTAGGTATGGTATGAATGAACGAATATCGTTGAAAGTGAATGAAGTTCAGGTAGTGTGATGTATTTACAGTATTATCGAGGCACAACCCAGTAGGATTTCCCCGTGTCTGATGATAGCAACTGACCTCAACATCTGCCCTCATAATTAATCAGAAGTGTGTTGAATTATTTGCCAAGTATCCCAACGAAAGCTCACGGATTTCGCGGGGTTAGTTGTGGGGCCGCCGCGTGCTCGGTGGCCGAAGCCGCACAGCGTTGTGCCTCGGCACAACGGAGGAACCTCAGAATCTTGGTTGCCCCGCTTAGCCCCTTGGCAAAGTCCTCAAGTACCCCGCCACGTTTCGCCGCGCCGCAAGATGCGGCGTATGCCTGCATAGGGCAGCCTTGTCCCTGGGATGGCCGCAGGCCTTGGTGGTGCATGTGCTGCCCGTCCTCCGGCCCCCGACCTCGGGATACGCCCAGTGGCCGGCCCTGCGCCGAAATGAGACCCTGCAGATGGGCCTCAGGATCGCGATTCTTCCCCATCACGTCCGGTCCCCTGGCTCCAACAACCCACTACCAACCCAAATCACCGACGAGCCTGCCGCGCACTGGGCTTCACTCTCGTCCAACACAACGCCCAAACTCCAACCGGAGCTTCGTTCATTCCGGTACACTCCCTTCGGTACGACTTCACGCCGGCCGGTACCTTTGCTTGCTAAACTCAACAGCCTGCTCTGCTTAAGCTTGCTACCCCTGGATCCTCTTAATTGAACTCAAGCGCGGCACGATGTATATAAACCATAGTGCACGGCATGTATGCCGCACTGTCAGAGGAGCTACAAGCAGCATTTGCAGAACCCCAGCTCTCCCAAATTTCTCAGCAAGTGGTGGTCTTCGGAATATTCCAATTAGCAATCAAACGGCAGCCAACACCAACTTAGGACTTTCTCAATTTCGTAACTTTTCCCAAAGCTACAGACAATTGAATAGCATTCCCTTACCAGAAGCTGCAGAGCCGTCTAAAGGTTTGTACACATTCTAACCTGACCACCTTTGACAAGAACCTTTCAACTGACTGTTAACTTCAGCTTCTCCAAAAAGCAAGACTGGACGGAACATTGGGATACTTGCTCTGATAGCTGTTTTATCCTTCGCAGCTGGGTCATACACCACATTGTCAACAATTAAGGCTAAATTCCTCCCAAAGATGACCGACGCACAATCAGCCTCGGCTTTTGAAACAGAGCATGAGCACCAGAAAGAAGTAGAAGCATATCTCAATAGCCACCCATTGATCCAGGATCTCCGATCAAAGCCTCACTTTGCAGAATCAAGACCACACTTGAGATTTAGCGAGGAAGCGCGGAAAACAAACCTTACAGCGGGTGTTCTTGCAGGGCCTGGGCGTATTGTTGTGCCACCAATTGTCTTTCTGGAGGAAGCTGGAACCCTTGTTTCAGTGGCATATCTTGGGACTGATGTCTGCGGTTACCCTGGATATGTGCACGGAGGTTTATTGGCTACGATATTAGACGAGACTTTGGGAAGATGTTCCTTTGCTGTCCTCCCAAACAAAATTGGAATGACCGCCAGCTTGAATTTGACGTACAAGAAGCCAACGCTTGCTGAGCAGTATGTTGTCATTCGTGCAAAGGTCACCAAGGTCGAAGGAAGGAAGGCTTGGGTGGAGGGTCATATCGAGACTCTGCCAAAGGAGGAAGGCGAGCAGCCTGTTGTTTTGGTTGAGGCAAATGCCTTGTTCATTGAGCCTAGACAAGTTCAGGTACAATCCCTGAGAATTTAAACTCTACACCTGAAATTTTTGCTAATCAAGATGATTGAGTAGTTGATGAGTCTCGTTGCACCCATTTCTTCATGATGATTTTTGGCGTATACTAGCATCGGTTTTTCCCCTTTGGTTTTTGCGTGCCATCTTAGCCAAATATATTAGAGCCATAATTACTCTTTCCTTACCTCTTCTAGATCTATATACACTTTTTTGTTTTTCCGCACCACCTCCCGGGTTTCTTTTAAGCACTATTTGCATGTATCCTGTTCTCGTGCCCAGACTTGGCATGTATCCTAGAAATAATGTACTTTCTAACGTTCGAGTTTTTGTACCAGCACAAATCATAAGATCGATTGATCTCTAGTCAAATTACTAGTCACTCTTTTGCTCTTTCATTCATATACTTGGGCATTGGAGTACTATTCGCCGTGCACTTACCTGTAACTGTTATACCCAGACCCTCCCAGAGGTGGATTTGTCTAGTCTCGTGCGATTTGTCTCAATTTTGTTTGACTTGATTCTGGCTTTAGCTGAAACCGGAAGTAATCATTTCCTAAGGCCGGGCAATTCAGATTTTCTCCACTTCCGATTCAAGTACTTATTCACCAACACCACAACTTCGGCCTTCCTAGAATGATAATTCTGTATACATAGTAGACCTCTACGATGATCTGGAAATGGAACTAATAGCAGAGATCTCTTCACTCGGCACGAGACTAAGTAGCAGGTCGACCCCAGACACTTCAGTCTTTTACCTTGCAACGTTACTTGAATCCTAGAATTATGTGGGTAGTGCAAGGGAACCTCTACGAGGGGCTGGGAACGAGACTAGCACGGGAACATATGTTCTCGTGCCGGAACATGCAATATGCTACTTCCTCACTACCTAAAGGTTCGACCTGTTCTCGTAGGTTCGACATTGCCGTTAAATTACCTTGCCGTTGGGTCCATGAAAAAAAAAAAAAGATACGCTTAGATCTAGAGAAAAGAGGCATTTTCATTGACCTCTGCACTCTGAATTCTTCAGACCCCACAATAGTGCATAGGTACCTAAGTATGGATGGCTATTGCTAAGATTTTCTGCCTGCAGCAGCATGCGGAGCTGGTAGTACATACCTAAGGCAGATGGCTCGAGCTCAACTTGAGACGCACTGTACGTCATGATCATGATCACTGCATGCACTGGCTTACTACTAGATGCCGATTGTTTGACAGGTGGTCTTGTCTAGACAGAGCTCTGTACAACCATGAGTGAGTATGGGAGGAGGAAATTGTTTGTTGCTAGAAATTTGTTAGCTACAGCATGTGGACGGTAGGGCTAAGTCCCTTGGATATGCATGAGGCTTGTAGGCAGGCTAAGGGGAAGTAGTTAAGTGGAGGAGTAAAGTACTCGAGTAGGATCCGGACATGGTCAGTAGCGTGGAGTTGATGCGTGAAAAAAAAAAAAGGAAACAAAAAAAAAGGCGTTATGGGGTCGACCGTTTGGGGCGTGTTATCGCGCCCGTTCGGGGGCTGCAGGAAGACGGTTTTTGGGGGCGAGGTTACTCTGTTTGGAAGGTGTACGGCTCTAGATGCAATACTGTTTTTTCCGGAAATGTGGATTTATAAACTTCCTGTTTGGGCCGGGGAATTAATATTGTCTCGTTCCCAGGGCACGAGACTACGTTCCCAGCCCATCGTAGAGATAGAGAAACAACCGATTGGGCACGAGACTACTTAGTAGCCGATTCTATGGAATTAAGCACGAGACCATAGCTATAGGAATAACACTTTGAACTTTGTTCGCCTTCAAATAGATCGATCCTGATGCACGGGAATAAGAGCCGTTCTTGTCCCGCACGCACAAGACTACGCACGCTGCAAATTTTTTGAGGAAGGAAAACTGAAGAGCATACTTACCTAGGTAAGTAAGTGTGCATGCAAAGAACTGGTAAGTAGTCTCGTGCGCAGCCCCTCCTCTGGCTGGTAAGGCTGTTCCCGTGCCCATTGTAGTGTGAGAATTCGAATGCCCTTACCCTTTTCAGTATTTATTTTGATTTCACTCCTCAATTTCTTACTTTTCAAAACCTTAAGCGCGCGGTGCCGAACATGCCCTGGTCAGGCCATCTCGAGGTCTCGTGGATAGGCCAGGATGCCTCGTACTTAAAATATGCGCGGCTTGGTGCGCACGCTACGGGACTGGACCCTCGGGCTGTAGCATGAAGGGCCCACCGTACTCTAGGCATAGCCTCCATCAGCAGCCGCAAGACCGATGCCCTGGTCATACTGGTCGGGTCGGCCGCATTAAAACGCACATCACAGGAAAAATAGAAGGAGACTGTAGCTACGAAGAAACAAATTTGGCTGCACATACAGATTAATGTAAGCCTGCAGTTGTGGTCTGGATCATCAGCTGAAACGATCACAAGTATTCAGCTAGAGTACCTAACCTGTACATCTCGAGTACATAAGAAGTAATTTGCTAGCCTGGTTGTGCCCTCTACCTTCAGTAATTTGTAGTCTCTTGCCCGTAATTTGCGAGCCTCGCCACTGCTCAATTAGGCAGCCGAGACTGGATCGAGGTAAAGATTACTTGATCGGGCTATTCACGTGCACACGCGGTATCTTAGGTACATATGTCTCGTGCCCCGCGGTATCACCTCCGTAGGAGTGGCTGGGCACGACACTACTTAAGTAGGTAATACGGGTACGAGACTAGGTAATACTCCTGTTGAGACTTCCAAAACGGGGTAGAGTACAAGGTGAATTGGAACTTCGTCTTGGCACGAGTAGTCTAGAACTTCGAACTGTGAATTTCCTAGTTTCGGCCAATGAAATAATCAATATCCTTCCCGTGTACAGACGGGTGAAATAAGTGATCGGACAGTGGCGTCGCCAAGAGCAACTTCTTGTATACAGCGAGTTGTATGGCATTTTCACCGTGTCAAACGTACACAGAAACCTCTGCTTGGCGACGCCACTGTCCGATCACTTATTCACCCCTCTGTACTTTCTCGCACACGATAACATGAACAAGAACAAACCCAGCCAAATGGCCCACACTCTGGATAGAAGTGCGGGCCTCTCTACGATACGAGTACCTCTTGCAGCCTACTCAGCCGTCATACCAGATCCAGAAAGGATTACCCTGGGTTGGAGGACGAGTCTAGTTGGAGGGGGGGGGGCGGAGCGGTGGTTACCTAGCCTGGTAGCCTCGTTCGGGAACACAAGGACCCATCGAAAGTCCAGATAAGGTATTCCGAAGGCCCTCTAACCTCGGCTCCGGGTCCACTCTCGAGGCCCCAGAATTTAAAATCATTACCCACCCCAATTTACCGAGTTTTTTCGGGCCCTTCTAGGTCAACTTGAAATTGTCAGCAGACCTCGGAAAGCTGAAAATGGCTTCAACCTGTGGTGTTTTATTCTGCTGACGTCCCAAGGCTGTGGCTTGCTCCGGGACGTTTATTGTGGCTTGCTGACCAACAGCAGCTCGGTCAGCAATTCGACTTATTCACTCCCGGATCCCGCACGGACATGCCTAGCGCTTCTTTCTCTTCACAGGCGAACTTTTGTGGGCTACTCGAGGACTATATTCATCCTTGTGAGGTTCTTGGGTTTTCGGACGCTATTGGATACCTAAGTTTTCCATGCCTCGCAAACGGCGGGCGAGAAAGCCACGATCCACAACAAAGATAGGTATCCTTCTAGAAGATAACCCACATGCGTTAATCCGTGAATTTTACTTTTCTAATAGCGGGCCGTCTCTAGTGCCATTTCTTTAGGCTAGCAGTCTGGGCACGAGATCATTTCTTTAGTTAGTTTCAAGACTACCTACCTTTTTATTTGAGGGCAAAGCGTTTGACTGGTGGCTGTTGTTTATCTTCTCTGCTCTACTCTAATATGGTGTGGTTCTCCTGATGAGGTACGCGCACGCGTACTTGAGTAAGAACGAGTATCTCCGGCTGTCTCTCATTCGTGCGCCAGAAAAACCTTAGAATTGGGGCGAAAGGAGGAGGGGGATGCGGCGTCTACTTGAGTACCAACATTTCTACAGACCTCATGTCCAGCAGCTCTTTTCAAAGCTAATTTTTTTTCTCTACTAGTGGCAATACCTGGAAGGGCGGCAGATCCCACTGAATCCTCTAAACAAAGTGCATAAAAAGCAGACTACAAATTTAAAGTGCTTAGGTGTAAGGTTGTTTAGCTGGAAACGAGATTCGAATGGTTCATCCTAGTCTCATTCCCAGACCCTCGTAGAGGTCGTAGAGGGTTCATTCATATGATGATCTCGCACCAATCCGGTAACGGTTGTTTATGATCTGATTCTGGATACATTCTCGGAAAATCTAGGCGAAACGAGAACATGCGGAAGTACGGGAACGAGACTACGGAAGTACTAGGTGAACGCACGGCATTATTCGACATGAAGTGAAGTTGGGCTGTGAGGGACCTCGTGCCTTTGATCCGAGGGTTTCCTTTTATCTGAAATTCATGGGCTGATCAAGACGATGAAGTGAGGGAGACGTTCGTAATTATAAGTTAACCCAGTGGGTAACTCACGAATACATACCTAACTTTAAGATGTACTTTTGCGGCATACGGATGAGCAAAGTACATATTGGAATTTTTGTGGAATAAATTTCTAATTGCTCTCCTTCCCATAGCCCTATATCCTCTCCTAGTTGGTATATCTTTCTTACCGACGGAAACTTGCAAAAAAAAATGCCCTCGTGCCAAAAAGAGGTCGGGCCACTCAAGATCTTCATAAATGAGGCTAGCTTAGCCAGAGAGAAATCGATTGTCTAGCTCAAGGGATCACCGAGGCCTACCTTTTAGCTGCGAGATTGTGCTTTCTTTGTGTTTTACTTGCTTTGTCCTTTGATTGATTAATGAATCCACTCATTCCTGCACTATCAGGCTCCTTTTCTGTGCTCTACAAAAATGTTTCCGATCAGCCACAGAATGCTGCAAAAACAAATCACGGAAGGCGCTCCTCGTTCGGCATCTTAGCCACCTCGGCATCCCGTTTCGACTAATGCCACGCCACCTGGTCTGCAGGCCTGCGAAAGTATGCTACGGCTTTTTGAATTGCTTCTTGAATTCTCATCCTCTAACCAGGCTATCATCCTCTGATCAAGAGTGAGGCGTGCTGTTACCTAGACGTTGGGCTAGTCTCGTGTTCCTAAGTACTTAGTCTCGTGCCCGTGTCTCGGCTCCTAGCTTTGGCCTACTCCGGGCAAGATCCGCGCTGTGAGGTTGCATTCTGCTGGACTAGCCCAGAGAGGGACTAGGAAAGGCGAGTCCCAAAGGAGGAGTGCCGACTGCCCGAAGGAGGCTATCTTGGCGCGATTGCCGCCATAGACGCACACGAGTTCTCTCTCAATGAGCCGCTTCCCCTAATCTCGTGCCCGCTTCCCCCTCAACGCAATCAGTCTTTACCTAAGTATGCTAGTTCAACAATCATGACCCTTCTCCTCCAGTCGTGTCGTTCCCAATGTCTCAAGGCCTTAGTCTCATCGAGGCCTCAAATGCCGGCCATCTCGGATGGCCGTGAGAGACGGCCTCCTTCGACAGCGCTACCGAGCAGGGCCTCAACAGAATCAACGCTTCTGAATACATTAATGCACCTCCTCACAGCTTGTCGATGTTGCAATGACTCGCGGCTAGGATTCGAAACCCAAGCTCGCCTTTGTGCACAGTCCAGTTAAATCCACTCAGACACTTGCCCTCTGCCGGCAAGTAAAAAAAAAAAAGCTCGGACTGAAGCACGCTTAAAACGGCTGGACCCTTCATGCGCGCTTCCTCATCCTTGACCTTCAAGCTCGAGATACATCTACTAATTCGCGGCGTGATGAACTTCACAGGTTAGCCTCTCTTTCAGCACCGATTAGGCGGCCTCAGACCAGACGTCACATCCACTTGGCCATCAACCGAACAAACCTTCGGTGCATGGAAGTCGCCTACGTTATACTAAAAGTAAAAATGGGAAGCTCCGAATCACAGAAAAGATTCAGGTCACTTCTCGATGCCGAGCTAGGGCCGGCAGATGCGTATGACGGGAAAACCAGCTGGCAAATTCGGGCCATTGTTCAGAGGCATCATGCTTGGATTTAGGACGGCTACCCTACATTCCGGCGCAGACAATAGCATTCGCATCGCTGGCTGCTTCTGCGTCACAGGCCCATCATAAAAGCACAACGTTTACTGCAGCCACACATTTCGGAGCTCTCGAAAGATGCGCTCAGCGATGCACTCTGACGCAAGTAGCCCCGCAAAGCTGCAACGTGATAACGTTACTTTGTGGAGATGATTTAATTATGCTGGGATGATTGCATAGCCAGGTCAAGCACTTGCCATGTCTGGATTTTGAGCGTGCACGGCTCTGCTTCTTCAAGACTGGCGCTCGCCAGCCGTCACATCCTCCATCACAAAATCGTCACATCGGGGTGCACCGGCGTTCCTGTCGAACATCATCCCTGCACATAGGCCTGCACCTGTGAGGCAACACTAAATATATCAATGCCAATTGACCCTGTTGTGCCGACCTCTCACTACGAGTACATACTCTATATTGCATTTTCTGGTTGCCGAGACAATTCAGAAAGTGTGTTCTCGGTAAGGTAGCTGCTTGTACGTACAAGAAATTCGATTTTGGAAATAAGGCCCTGCATCGAGGACCCCCTCACCCCCTCCTTGATGACCCCCGCGGATTTACGAAAAAAGTTACATCTACGCACTAAGGTTCATTTATACCCAGCGCCTGAGCTAAATTCCTTTCTCAAAGTATACCTAAACTGCATGCGTTGTGTTGCAGCCGGATTTCTATCGGAGACTCCTCGAGCTTTGATTACGGTTCAAGACTTTTCTCCACCCACCCACCCACTCATTGATTCGAGGCTACCACACACACAAATTCCCCACCCGGCTCTCTACTGCCCTAGTTTTCTCAGCTTCGTCTACCTACTTAGCTTCACTTATTAATATGGCACCCAACGCCGATTGATTGGATTTGTGTACTCTACAGGCCAGGGGGGGGTAAATCGAACGGGAACGGGGGAGGCCTGACGAATGAATAAACAAGGGAAGATGTTGACAATAAAGCGAATTTTGGGGGTCGAAAAAGTTACGTTATGGGTTCTTTCTGCGTATGCGTCCCACGAAACATATTTTTTTTCGCGGTGGGCCTAGTCTGGCGGTGGACCGTTGCGCACTACGAGTATATGGGAACGATGAGAATTGGACCCTGCAGTGCCAATGCGACTCGGTACAATTCAGTTGTAGGTGCCGGCGGAGAAAAGGGCCCAAAATACCCTTACATCCGTTATAATCGCGATGGAAAATCGGTAGCTTTCGGTGCGCGCTTATTGGCCTTCCTAAACCAATGGCCTCCCCAACAGTGCAATGCTCACACGAACTTCAGCCGAAGTGGTTCGCGGAGGGCGAAACCGGGGTTCGGGCACGCTTCAGGCAGGCCGCTGTGAACAGGCCATGGGTGGGTGCTGGCCGGCCTATCCTAACAGTCGGCCCACCCTTTTAGCTTCCTCGATCGGGAGTTTTGGGGTAGAGTACCAGCCGGGGGTAATTGAGGAGGGGGGAGACGGAGAGAACGGTGGAATCACTCTAAGCTGTCTAGGGTCACTTAGTGAGAAGCAGATAGCCTCGACGACCACTGAAACCTTTTCTGGGGGACCAACTTTTTGCCTCCTGGTGGGCTGAACCCAGTGACCTGGGGCATAACAGAAGCATGCCGCGCGTGGACAACTTCTCGTGGGATGTGGTGGTGTGCACATATGGCAGGGCAGAGTATATATCCCATGCCACCCCAGGCCCAATTCCGCCCTCTACTCACGGCATCACCCATTTACTCGTGTCAAATCCGCCTACCGTTTCAACTCTATCACTATCCTAACATTCAAGGTTGCAATGAATACTATTTGAGCAACACGCAGAATCGAACTGGCCCTTAATACATAATTTTTTACATACCCTTCACTTTGTTTCTCTAAACATCGAACACCGTACTTTACTTTTCTATTCCTCGAACGCCAATTGTCACGGACGTGGCCATTGGACTCCAGACACCAGCGGATATTACTCTCTTCCTAATAATTGATCGTAATCAATTACCCGCCCTCCATCCTAATTCTTGCGGCCTTCATCATTTGCAGCATAGCCTATCATACCATTACAAAGGTGTCTCACCGAACAGGAGCGGATATACCAGAAACAACGACAGATCATCCAATCACAAAAGATACCCAAATCGCCGACCATGTGCCAACTTCTCGTCCAGATATATTCCTGTGGACATGTCCGCAAACAGCACAAACTTTGCCCGCTCATCACCGCTGAAGAGATTCAATGGGCCGAGGAAACACGAGACGTCATGACCATCATGAACAATTGCCAGGAATTCCTGCCAAAGAAACGGAACGTGGATAGTCCATGTGGGAAAAGCTGTGTGAAAGCCCACGACCACGGCTGGAGGTGTTGCGACTGCTTGGTGCGCCACCACGCAGGAGAGAAACGATGCACCAGCTGTGGGCACATGTTCTGTGCAGTAGACTGTTATGCATTGGGCCCTGACGACGAAGCAAGAATGACTTCTCCATTCGAAGGCGGGGTTACGATGCCCATGGATATCGCCCCTGTCAAAAGATGGGGCTCCGGATCTCATGGAAGAAATCCAATGTGTCCCACGGGCTTCAGATGGGGACTCAACTACAGCAGTGATCGTTCTTCATAATTTTGTTGAATACCTGTTTTCCATATACCCTCCTTTCCATGCGAGCAACTACCTCTTTTGGTTCACGGGCATACCTGAGTATCCTCAACCCCGCAGAACAAACCAACTTAATATTACGCCACACGAATCGACGTCGACTCAGAATGACTGAAGTACAACCATAATGACTCTTAGCCTCTCGATGAATCATTTCCACACCATACGACCCCTCCTCATTCAGCCATTTCTACTATATCCTCAGTTCTCCCTTTTTTTGTCAAATTTCCTTGTACTTTATTCCAGGCGTAACAACAATTTGCTTAGCCAGGGTTCGATGGCTAATTCGGCACAAACCAATGTCTGGTGGTGGGGTTGGTGGGCGTACTATTGTTTTATTTGATTTTTTCTTGCCTTTACCATTTCCTTTGGCTTCTGTTTATTCCTGCATGGGCTGCGAGTGTGCGATTTTCTGGATTTTCTTTTTTTTTGTATCTGGTTTGTTTGTTATGATACTTTTTACGTATCCTTCTTTTTTTGTGATATATCCTTATTCCCCCTCCCATCCGGACTCCCCCCCCTGCTATCTCATGCATGAGTAGCTTGTTGCATCCGGTTTAACCTAGTCTGTTTTGACATTTATTCCTCATTGTTCGGTTTTTTGTTTTAGGTCTATTTATCTGCATGTGCGTATCATTTACGCTAGGGTTTTCATTTTTTTGTGTGTGTCTTTCTTTACTTTTTTCTCTCAAACACAGCATGCTGTGTTCGAATTCGAATTCTGTGTGTGGGACCGTTTACTTTTACACTTTTTTTTTTTTTTTTTTTTTTTTTTTTTGATTTCCCGCAAACTTTTATTACTTCTTCATGCATATTAGATGTATGTATGTATGTGTGTACGGACATTACTTACTACCTACTTTGTTTTTCCTTTGCAATTGGAACTATCATAACCCTTCCATCCACAATTATGGCGGATATGGACGGCGGGCGGGAAAGGAAAAAAGAAGAAGAAGCAGAATCTTGAGCTTAAGGGATGAGGCATTGCACATACACGCAAGGGGTCTTGCTTTTCTTTTTATTATCAATATAGAGTATATTTCGAATGAGCTCTCAACTATACCATAATTATCCGTTTGCAATTGCTTATTCTCTCGACATCTTATTTCATTCAATTGTAACCTAATCTCGAGCTTGAGCTTCCGTACCGCGTGTTTGCATGCGCAGTTAACTTCCCCTCCTTCCCCCAGAAAAAAAAAAAAAAAATTACCCTTCTAGCTACCTAACCTAGTACTTTGCTAGCTGTCGTAGGCAGGCGCGGTAATGCAGGCGCCTGCGTAGGGACCAGGGGTCTGTCCTTTATGTCAGAGGGAATTCCCTACCTCCTTCTGAAGTCGTTCTGCATGCACTGTACTGTACGAGTACTCCTCATGAGTCGAATTCGAACCTACCTTGCTTGAACAGTCACAGTCACTTCGTATTGCCTGCAACAAGCCTGACTTTTCCTCCACTTCTTCCTCGAGCTGTCTGTCTAGATCTCTCTGGGCACGAGGCCTTAGGTACCTAGGTACCTAATCTACCATCGCCGGCCCTCAAAGGCGTTCGAATTCTGGGCGCCATGCAAAGTTTCCAGCGGGGTGAGCGCTCGGCATCATCATCATCATCATCATCATCATCACCATCATCATCGATAGATGATGGAGAAACTAGTACTACTAACATGTACCTGGCCACTCAAGTATGTATGGGTGGGTATATACCCTGCGCCTGCGCCTGCGCCTGAACCTGAACTTTTTTTTTCAATTTCTTTTTTTTCCAGTTGTAAACGTTCGGTCGATTGGCGTGCGGGGTTCTCCATGGCCATAGCCATATGGGGGACGAGGCTAAGGGTATGTACCTAGCAAAGGGAAGGAGGCATGACATGGAGACGAGAAGCTAGGACGGAATTCCATGGATGAGCAGCTGCTACTACTGGCTGGAGCTCAGGGGACCCGGAGGGACGATACGATACTCGAGTAAAAGGGTACCTATCTTTTGCTCTGCCTAGCCAAAGGTTATGGTACATACAGTCGGACCTTCATCTACTCGACCATGCTCTTGCAAGGCGACTCGAACTATTCGAGGTAGCTATAGTCTCGCGCCCAGCCCCTCGAAGGGAGGGTAGAGTACGAGGTAAGGTATACTCGCCAACTTACTTACCTACTCTGACAGGCAACCTACTAGTGACCTGTTCTCGTGCCCTAGTGACCGCTTACCACGGCAGCTCAGTCGAGCTACAAAAAAATCATTTAATCCTTTATCTCTCTCGAGCTCTATTCTAGTTAGTGCCCCTATTCGAATTCGCGATCGGTTCCCAAGAGTGTTTTTTTTATTTTTATTTTTTATTTTTTTTTTGCACGGCTCGCAAAAGGTTTGGTTGGAAATATACAAGTTGCAGAAGCACACACACACACACACATAGCCGAAACCCTAGGAGGCCTACCAAGTACCTCCTACTGTATTGTGGTTGATATATATCATGATAGCTTATAGATATCGATACCCCGACTGATAATCTTCGACCAGGGAGGTATGTAGAGTACTCTAGATACAGATAGAGGCCCCATTTCATACTAGCATGTAGTGTACAGTATTCTAACGTTAGCACAAATATCGATGGAAAATGTTGTTTGCATGGGGAAAATTCATTATCATTACGGTAATTCAATATAGCTACTCCAGTACACAAAAGCTCACGATCGATTACCAGTGCAGAGATCCGAGTTTCTGGCGGGCAAGGGGTAGGGTGGAAGGGTCAAGGGGCCTGAACAATTAATTAATTGCTGCTTCCGGGGGGGGGGGGATTGTGGTAGGGGGGGTGGGTGGAGTACTTCCAAAGTAAAGTTGCTGATTACGAATTTTCAAACGTCTGGGTGATTAACTGCGGGGCTTGGAGTTTATAAGTGGCCCACTTGAGTAACTCCTAGAGGCATGCAATGCATGTTGAACGGGTAGATATCTCTTCGAAACAAGGTATGCTCGAGTAGGAACAGTATGTACCTATCTCTTTTCTGTTTTTTTTTTTCCTGGGCATTTCTTGTCACACATAAGGATTCCAGGCAGAGGGGTTATACGTACAGAGAATTTGCATTTGAGTTGCTTTCTTGCAACAAAAGAAACGGAAAACCATTGTATTTTTAGACGAATGGCATTATAGGTAATCTTATTCGTCAATAGGTAAGTTTCAATCCCCAAATTCAATTTCATGTTCAATCGCAGTATCCTGCCGCACCTACCTACTTGGTAGGTAACCCCACAACATCTACCCGAGAATCCCCCCTGCTGCCCTGGCCTACTGCGTAGTGCCCCGTGATATATTTGTTTTTACTTTTTGATTTGTTTTCTTTTTCTCCTGGAGGTTGTCGAACGACATTTGTCTCTTTTCCTTTTTTTTGCATCTCTTGTGCACTTTGTACACAGAAAGCATGCAGAGGTTTAGAGTGCATGCGTACCTATCTGCATGTGCATGTGCATGGTGCATGTACTCTAGAGGACATTGATTGTGCGTGCATGGATGGGTCGTGAACCTTCAAATTTGGCCTGCTCAGTGTCGGTCTCCGCCATGGTTGCCATGCGCACTTTCAGAAAAATAAAGTGGTGTCGAGCTGTATGAATTGAGTGAAGGACCCTGGCCCAAGCAACGAGGGCTCTTGTGCACACGATCTTGATCGGCGAAGGGAAGGCAATCGTGGGTTCCCTCCTGGGAGGGTATGGTGTTCGGTTGGGGTTGCATGTGCATCTTATTTTCGTTTTATCTAATCTTCTCTGCACTGTTATCGAATTGATCCTGCATCATAATTAGAGACTCGAGGAGGATGTGCAATTGAGGAGTACACTTCCCCTCCAGATGAAGAAATCGAATTTTACAGGGTTCTTTTAATATGATAATTTGCAGATATAAGGAAGGGCAAGCTTCAAAGGTTCCGGCTTAGAGCCTTGTGTCCAAGGTTTGTCTCGAATATACTCCGTGCACTTCAGTCGCAATTGACGTACGTCAGACTTATCCTCTAGCGTTAACGTTAGGGACCAGTGGGTCAATGGTGGCGGTTTGCATATGCATGCATACCAGAATGAGTATAATAAGTCACCTCTCAGACTTTGAAGCTGATAACAACACTTGCTGTGTGGTTGGTGCCACCATGTTCCCCTGCCTCGGTGCCACCAGCATCATCACTGTGGCCTTCACCCTCGTACTTTGCTATTGATTTTCTTCCCTAGATCCGTGGACACTCTTGCTTGGGCATCCGGATTATATCACAATTGGGGGACCACAGGGTTCAAACCTACACGAGCGTTAGCCAGACAGCACTATCAGGCATCAGTAGCTTAGTTCAAAGCTGTTCTGTGGGTTGGAACATGGAAGCATGGTAGAGTCACCCAGTAATACAACGAACAAGACCCTGAAGAATTCACACACTGGCCCGTCACACGCATGGCCAGTTGGTGGATCAAAATCTGGTTTGCTGGAATATTCATTCATGAATCAAATCAGCCCGAGGACTGTTTTTCATTCGGCGGGCCTCTGGGCGCGGCCTCGTAGATGGGAATTCATCTGGGGGCGAGGCGGGGGCGGTGCGTGTGGGAAAAGTGAGAGGGAGAGGACGGTTGGGCGGCTGAGAGAGCGGGGTGGTGGTGCAGGGTGTGCGGTGGGGCGGAGGCTAACCCGAAGTGGCTCGTGTGGACTTCCTAACAAGGAACTGATAGCTACTTCATGAGCAATGGGATGAACGAGTACCAACGTCAGTATACTCGTACAGGCAATAAATACTCGAAAATTTACAAGGGTTTTTGGCTACATTTTTTGCTTTTTATTTACGAGTATTTCTTGCCTGTACCGAGCCAGCCTAGAAATTCGAATATCAATGATCATCGTGTACTTAAGTACATGTTCCTCCTCCCTAGTATAAGATCTTCTAGAGATACCTAAGTATATCGAGGCATGTACCGCAAAAACTAGCGAGATCAGGCCCTGTCAGTTGTTTGAGCTTTTCACTTCACAGCAAGATCAGTGAAGATAATTGCCTGTTTTAATGACTTTTTGGCCGTGCACACACTGTCTATGGAAAAAGACCAGGGCCTGATCTCACCAGTTTTTGCGGTAGTTCTATAAAGACCTTAGTATTGCATCTGTTCGAGAGGCAAACTGGACCTCGGTCGAATCATTCTGGCCTGAACTGAGCAATACAGAAAGTGACCTATGCTCTACGCACTCAAGGTGGCGTTTGATCAGCATCTATGTCCATATCCACTCCAATACACATCGACTTCAAAACTTGTCTTCTTCCCAAATACTTGCCTATTTATCTTCCGTATGCCGTACTTGCCGAGTTTCGGGCACTGCGGGGCAAAGATACGGGCTGTGCCACAGATAATAGCTTGCTGCACCTGCGGAAATCCAAGAGCATGATCAACGTGCACTGCCCACATTGTCTCGTCCCCCGCGGAGAACTGGAGAAAGGTCGGTGGTGCACGTCAATGTGCCGATATGCCAGTATACACTTCGGCAACAGGCTTTAAACAATTCCGAGCTCTCAGGGCACTTGTACCGCGGCCTCGAAAAATTGACGTGGTCGACTTTTTAATCGTGCGAGTGAAATTAGTCTGAATGAACAAGGTGAGAGCAGCACGTTGAGTTGTGCAAGTAAAAGTCATTTTTCTCTCCTCATAGGGCTTCTCATTGTCATGTTTCTTACAAGGAAGGCCAAATTGGCTGTGAAGCCCCATTTGGACATCCCAAGTTTAAAACATTCCACTCAGTGGGATATCATTGTTAACGTTTGCAGTACGGGCGCTACGGTGTAGGGTTGTTCCAAACCCCTCGTAGAATGTTGTGGAATTAAGAGGTAGGTGATGTATAGCGTAGCCTCGTGAAGCGATTAATTCGACTGCATACCTGACATGCTGTAGGCAACGTTGTGGAATTCACTAAGGCTGAGTCTGGAACCCAGAATCTGGGTTGCTGGTGGCGGTAGAGAAAAATGGTGTTTCCCATCAGACTACTTAGGCCTGCTAATTGAACACAGGATTCTTGTCAGCACTTTATCACTGTTAATCAGGCAATAAACTAGCGTGCCTAGCTCCAATGCCTTATGCACCGTACTGGAGTACTTAAGTAGTATGGTGAGGTTCCAGAACGATACCTAGGGAAGAGTAGTTTGGAGTCCCTGCCTCTAGATGCTGCGCTCGAGTACCGGGAGTTCTGGCAAGTTCTGGCCCTGTCGGTTTTTGAGACAGAAGAGAGTCCTTCCATACAACGGGCTCTAATGGACAGCTTAAATTCCTCAAAGCAGGCAAACCCTTAATCTATCTTGCTGAAAATCATACAAAGCTTAGAAATTGACAAGGCCGTAACTTGCCAGAAGTCCCGGTACCGTGACTTTGCCGGTTCCACCTTCCTACCTCATCCTGAATCGCGATCCAGCTCCTTTCTTATTGGCTCCACCAGAAAGTCGGCTATCTGAATTGCTCGAGGTTTTCCCTGGACAGGCATGGTACTCGGGGTGTGCACGAAATACTGAAAAATCCGCTTAATCCACAGGGTCGAGAGCAGGGCTTAAACAACGTGAATTGTCGAAGGTGGTGTTCCTCAACCAATAGATTGGAGAGACTGGAAAGCGGCCTGCTAGTAATTTAATAGCGAATATTCAGTATTTCGTGCACAACCCGAGTATCCAGAATTTTACGAGGCTAGTTTTAGAACAACTGGGAACGAGGTTACTTGAAAACATACCATTGTCCCCAGAGAAATCCTTAAGCCAATTCCTTTCTCTCGATTGAAGCATGACTAGGTATCCATGATCTGCCACTATTGTGACTAGACCCTCTTGAAATTGTTCAGAACAGTGACCGCATTGAAAATCTGGTTGATCTCTACGCAGGAGATTGGGGTTCCATAACGAGCTCCAGCCATTTGGGGGTAATTTCCCCCCACATCTCATTTGTGTGTGAATCGTTTGCTGATATATGCAATGTATGTACTTTAAATGGTGTGTACTGCAAACCGTATTCATTCTGATACCTCGGCTACGCACGCATCTGATGTCTTGATCGATCCCATGCCCCGGCACGAGAAAACCCTGTAGGCAACTCTTCCTGAGGCGCCTTGTGAATAACTATCCAGGCACTTTAGTCAATTTCCGTGGAATATGTACGCAGAACTGGGTATAGAAAATATGTGAGATGTGAGGTGAGCTCAAGAGCATCTCCTTACCTACAGACATGCCTGGCGGGATATTGCGGGCCGTTAGTTAGTCGCGTCGCGGATTTCGTAGTGGAGACGATGGTCTCATCAACTCTCGATTCCGTTCGTTCCCAGAGCCTGGACCGTGTTTCCTTCGGGGGTGCCGGTAGTCGAAGAAACCAGAGCCTGCGGCACGAGGCTGGAGCCAGTACTTAGTCTCGGAGCCAGCATCTGCAGGGTACTTCTCAATTTGGCAAGTGTTGGACCAATGGCGGTGAAAGTCTGCAAAAGGATGTAGGGCTGCTCGAGGCTACTTTCTTTGGCTTAGCCCCATGCCAAGTCCCGCCTTGAGCTCTTTGCTTCTTGCCCCTCAACCCAAGTCAGTGGCCAATGCTCGGCGCATCCCGTGATCGAACAACTGGGACGAGGCTAAGTCAGTGGCAAGTGGTATGTAGAATTCCTGACGTTCATGATCCTGTGCTGACCGACCATTCATTTTCACGACGCAACTGTACCTCCAGATCACTCATGTCATTCACTCAATCACAGAATTGCTAGGCGCTCATCAGTGTGATGCTCCCTCTGTGGGCATCCGAAATGCTCAAGGGTCTACCCACCTGAGATAGCGTCAAATGGAGTCCTCCTCATGCTCCTTCGGATCCGTCTGTACCGTAAAACAGCAATCCTGGAAAACATCTTAATTTCCAATACCCGCGGAGTGAAAGTGCACACCCTAGAGTACGCCGTATGCCTCAATGGATACTATTTCTTGGGCTACCTACTTTGCCTACGCTTCGTAAAATTACGGAACCGGCTCGGCAAGATCCATCACCGTTGCAACGATGATGCGGTAAACCATTCGGCATGGTGATAGTGGCTTCGGATGTCTCACTTACCGCCACGGAGTTACCGCTGCCTCAAACCGGCCTCGATCGACGGCATTACCCTTCTTCTTTTTCAACAGATTAAGGACACACCGGTAAATGAAAAAAAATATTCGGTTTCCATTATAAAAATAAACTAGCGCTCAAAATACGCTAGCAATACAGGTTCCACATGGGGGCCATCGATGATATGTGCTCCCCCACCCAACCTCGATCTGAACACTCAATGCGGCGATCATCTATCGTTAGGCACTTGGGGATAATCCGGCTGATCGTCAGTGTACGGGGCAAATGGGTGTTAGCATGGCGCCCTTCGGTCTCCTGTCAGTCTCTGACGAGCGCTCAAGCCAGGTCAAGGACCTGGGCGTGAGAAAGGTCAGGGGCCAGGATGGGAGAGGCGTCATGCGGGGGTAACAAGGCAAGGCTACGTCCCACATTCTCTTGTCATATTACGATAAATGTGGACACAACGTTTTTGACAACTGCCATGCGAAGGAGAGTCATCTTTATCTGAGGGGTAGAAACCAGCTAATGGAAACAGGTATGTTTTACTTTAGATAATTGTGATGAGTGCTCTGAAGGCAGAGGATGGGTCAATGACTTTTTCCCTCCTTGAGCTGAGCATCTTAGCACGGGATATCAGTTTTGGAATTGGAATTCATAAAGCCTGCAGTGCTTCAGCCTGGACTCAGCACGATGCCAAAGCCTGGATGAGTTTTGGTCACTGATTATATGTCGATCGACATATGCATGAATTAAGGGTCCGAGATATGAGAATTTTCATCAAATTGGTTCGTCCCAAAGCTATACATATGCATACCTACCGAGCCCATGCTTCTTAAGTATCTACATAGCTGGATATATACGTACCTTCTAATATATAAGCAAAATAGCTAGCCAGGCGAGCTATTGAATTCCTCTGATCATATCAAACCTTAAGCTTAATCGAAGTTTTAATTTTGCGAACTAGCAGTATAATTTTTTGATAGGCAAATGAAACATTCATTTTTCCGCATCACTCTCATGGGCTATAGGCACGAGTCTATATAAGCGCAACATACTAGCATCATTCAGCATAACCTTGCAGCAAATGAGCACGAGATCAACTTCAAGCCACCAATTCGGTCCGCCAAAAATGTTTCGGGACGAGACTAAGGAGCCATCTCTCATGCGGTATGCTTCTTGTGCATTGTACGACTTCAATTCCATGAACATATGCATGCATCTCGTACAACTCTACTGCAATTTCTTTCCTGCAGGTACTGAAGGCAATTCCATTCTGTAGCCTGGCCATTCTGCGAGACTACATTCTGCATCGGATTCGGGTCTCAAATTAGGTAATGGGATGTAGCTAAAGCGACATGAAGCTTAAGGCCTTCACATTTTGGTGTGACCATGACAGCTGTAGCGTGGTGGCCAAAGGTGCTCCGTGAGATAAGAAAATGTGGGATTTTCGGGTTAGGAGGCATTGTTCATCGCCGTCTGGCCGTAGTCTCATGGCCTGGCCGCGGAGTTCTAAGAAGGTAGTATCTAGACAATACTAAATCAAGTTGTTTGGATGGAGCTCCGAAGGCCTCGCTCGAATATTGATGCAAGGCTACTCAAATAATGTAATGACTGGTAGATATTTATGGTGGCGCATAATTCTCGTGTCCTCAGTGGCCACCTTTGGGTATCCTGAGGCAATGACTTGGATATTGGTGCAGGGTACGTCTGAATTCGAATTCAAATGAGCTATGGGACGAGAACAAGCTATGGGATGAAACAAATGCACACTTCCAACGGATTTTAAAGGTGGGTGCGGTTTCTGAAAACCAAACCTAATCAGTTCCAAGTGGATGAGGACAATGTGGAACCTTCTTGGATACATGTTCTTATGTCTAAAATCATAGTTACTACGTATACGATGTATCTTGCCTCGTCCCCAACTACCAGGTCGCATCTCTAATTGCCCATATCGACCTTATTTCGTATTCTTAATTCAAATTGAGTTCGATTCAAATTGAGTTCGATTCAAATTGAGTTCGATTCAAATTGAGTTCGATCATGAATCGAGACAATGGCAAGTACCTTCGTTACACACAGTACATATCAGGTACCTACCTCATCTTTATACTCGGGGATGGTCGAAAAGTCTGGTGGACTGCTGTTATTCTCCCGTGTATACAATGTTCTCGTGCCTAGTCTCATGCCCCTCGTGCCCAGATCTAGACTTGATCAATACAGGTAGGTCACTCCTCGCGAGAATTTGCCAGAGTTTTGGCTGACCCCAAGTACATGTAATTGGCCCACGGAGGATACGATATTTCCCGACACGGGAATGTGATCAAGTCCATTATCGTGTTTTTGGAATCACGAGTGCAGCGCAGCGTTCATGTACACGAAGCTCAATCAGAAATAGTCTCGGGGAATAAGAACTAGTCTCGTGCCCAGACCCTCGTAGAGGAATAAGAACAGTCTGGAGACTTGTACACATGTAGGCTGTACGGAGTAGATGTCTCGACTTCGTCTCGGAACACATGTGCAAATTTGCATATTGTCATGCACTGCGCCAAGGCAACGGCTCAACGTGGCATATTGCATAAATGACGGGATGACGCTGACGCTGCTGCATCGATCATCCGCCCCGCCAAACCCCACCAAGCCGCTGCATACGAGGGCCCTGAGCTTGAGCTCGTCTAGCTCCGACACCTTGGCTGGTGAATTCGCAAGGGCCTCGCGGCAACAACAGCTTCACAGGCGACTACGTACGACGGACCCACTGTACGGGAGAAGCGAGTGCACGGCTGCCCTCTCCTCAATCCACCTCGAATTGCGCCTGGACTCTCCATCTCACCTCATCCCAACCCAGGAGGCTTACGCGGCGGTCTTCGATGAGTTTGGGAGTAGGCGCTGGTACAACCACCAACACGGATACGTGTACCAAAACCCCAGTCAACTTGTAAACCCAATAGGCGGTGGTGCAAGAACGGCTACCATCAAAGTTATTCCGACCCTATACCCTCAAGGCCGCAACAGAAAACGACAGAGAGACGCAAAATAAGGAGCAAAAGGCGAGAGCTATATCGACACTAAAGCAGGATGAATTTCCTGGCAAAGACAATCAATAATCTCGAGTCGAGGCTCGACAGCGTTCTTCTCGGCGAGGAAGCTGCGGCGGCCCAGCAGCAGAAACAAGCTTCAGCAGCTTCGACGGCAGGGAAAGGTAAATAAGTAAAAATCTCACATGGAGGATTCTTCTATTCTTTACGGTTTTTAGGCCTTTCTGTTCAGTGGAATCTAATGTTCTGCATGATGGGCAGATGGAGTGGCAGATGTCCCAACTAGGACGGCATCCCCGGCACCCTCAATCGCACGGTCAGCAACTCCGACAACGGGCGGGAAACTGACGATGCAGGAGAGGCTTGCTGCGGCAATGGCACGAAGTGCAAGCCCTTCATTGAACTTGCCAAACGCACCCGGGAGTGCGAGAAGTAGTATGGACAGGACTAGGCCAAGTGCAGCAAGCAGTGATGTCAGTGCGGCTGCGGCTGCGGCAAGTGAAACTCAGCCAACGCCAAAAGAGAAACCCGTGGATCCGGAAGAAGCAAAGACGGAGGAGGAAAAGGAAGAAATTCAGGTCAGCTCAAACGCAACTGAGTCTGTTCCGGAAACAACTTCAGCTTCAAATGATGAAAATGTTGAAGATGTGGCTGCAAAAATACAAATCACACCCCCACAACCAGAGCCTGTAGTGTCAGAGGCACAAAAGTCAATAACAACTGCAATTGATGAGCCCATCGACAAGATACCCACTATCACCACAACTGTCCCAGCATCATCATCGACACCACTAGAGCCTGCGGAGTATGAAGCAAAATTGGCCCAGCTGAATTCGGATTTGGAGAAATGTGAACTACGACGCCAGGAAGAGCTTCATGCGTCGACCGAAAGGATCGATGCTCTGGAAGCCAAGGTTAAGTATCTTGCCCGGGAATCCGCCGAGGCAGCAAAGCATCGTGCATCTTCCAGCCCCGCTGGAGGAATGGAGAAGAAGCTTGCGGAGAAAGACGAGCGAATTGCATTACTTCTCGAGGAAGGCGAGCGGTTAAGCAAACTCGAATTGAAGAACTTGACTATTATCAAAAAACTCCGGGCAAAAGTCACTGAAGATGAGAAGGCTGTTGCGGAATCCAAAAGGAAATTGGAGAGGACGGAGAAGGAGCTGGTGGATTCGAAAGAGAAGCTTAAAAAGGCTGCGGAGAATGAGCGGCGGTTGAACGAGCGAGTGAGAAGTTTGGGCAAGGTGGAGTCTGAGGCTGATTCTTTGCGAAAAGATAAGATTAGTAAGGATAATCTCATCTTGGACCTGAGGGCTCAGCTATCGCAGGCAAAGACCCGAGCAGAGGAGGCCGAGGGTAAAGCACAAACGGAAGCTCTGGAAGCCGAGAAATCCATAACGAGAGATCTTCGTGAACAGATTGAGAAAATTAAGACGGAGGCAACTCTGACGGAGGAGGCCTTACGCACTGAAATTGGTGATCTCAAGTCGAAAATCGAGCGGGATACGGACAGAGCGAGAATGACCGAGTCGGAACTTCGATCGGAAATTTCCGTGCTCGAGACGACCGTTGAAGTCTTACGAGCGAGGGCCGAGGAGGTTTCTAGTGGGGCGTCTGGTGATGCTCATGCTAAGCTACTACGGCAAGTTGAGATGCTTCAAACACAGTATGCCATTGCTAGCGAGAATTGGCAGGGGATAGAGGGGAGTTTACTTTCCAGAGTCAGTGCTGTGGAACGAGAGCGAGACGATTTGGTTAAATCGGAAGCGGACATACGGCGGAAAGCAAGAGATCTTGTACGTTTTTGGCCTCAATATCCCCATTGAAATACCCCCCTGATATCATTTCCAGTATCATTCTCTAACACATGATAATAGAACCTCCGAGCCAAAAGGGCGGAGATGGACTTGGATAGTGCGAATACAAAGATCCGGGAGGCCGAGGAGGACCTGGAAATACAGAAATCTAAGACAGAGGGCTTCCAGAAGCAGATTTCAGAGCTACAATCCTCCCTCAAGGAATCACGCATCATGCTCGAGCGAGCCAAGGAGGAGTTTGAGCGTGAACTCGCACAGAAATTGGAGGACACACGGAGTAAACTTCTTGAGGAATTCGCCGCACAGGCTCGGCCTACATCGCCATCAATAGGGAACCCGAGGTTCACGATGAGGTCGATGGGGAGGTCGCCGAATTTGTCGATTGATGGATACGCTGCTACATTTTCACCGCCCACACACCACCACTACAACAACAACAACAATCACAATCACCACCATAGAGATATCTCTGCCTCGGGATCGATCGATCGTGATGCTGGATATAATGGAGGAAACAATAGTCTGCGCAGATCCAGGCCGTCGTTTAGCGGACAGCGGCAGGACTCTGCCGCCTCCCTCGCCCAACTCGGCGCCGGAGGCCAAAACTCCTCGAAAACGTCCCTCCAACTCCGGGTGGGCGATTCCGCAGAGACGATGGCCGGCGGCGGTGGAGATGATGATCAAGACGACTATTTCGGCGAAACTAGCACAGGCGGGACTCCCGGCGGGGGAAACACCACAAACTCAGGCCTCCCTACCCCGCAAGCATACTTCTCCCCCAGCTCCCCGCACGCCCGAACATTCTCCCACCAACACCAACACCCGCACGACCTTGCCTCCGTCTCTACCGTCGCCGCAGGCCCCTCCGTCCAGCTCGTGGAGCGCATGTCTGCCACCGTGCGGCGGCTCGAGACGGAGATGGCCGCCAGCCGCGATGAGTTGACGCGGATGGTTGGGCAGCGGGACGAGGCGCGGCAGGAGCTGCTGAACCTGATGCGCGAGGTCGAGGCAAAGCGGGAGGTGGACGAGATGGTGCGGAAGTTGAGGGAGGAGAAGGAGGAGGTTGGGAGGAGGCTGGATGCGGCGCTTGATGAGCTGGGAGAGAAGCTTGATCGCGTGGACGAGCTGGAGGACCAGATGGGGGATTTGAAGATGATGTATAAGGATTTGTTGATTAGGACTAGTGGAGGTTGATATTGATATTGATATCGATCATGATATGATGGGCGTTTTGAAAAAAAATTAATTAGTTAATTCATTCATGATCATTGGTTCTCACATTTTTTTCATTTTATTTTATTCCTTATTTTTTTTTCATTGGCTTAATAATTTTAATCTTGATTTTTTTTTTGTGCTGAATTCCGGATCCCTTTTCTCTAATCTCTTCTCATTTCCAAGCAGATTGGGCTCGGGGGTAGATAGTTTTCATGTGCCCAGACTTGACCTGCGTGTGCCGCTTTCTGTGGACCCTCTTCTTTACTTCACATTTTCCCCTACGGAGTAGGGTCTGGGCACGAGACTACATTTTCCTTTTCATTCACTCGTCCGAAGTGAAGTATTTTGTATATCGTGGTAGAAGTTTATGAGTTTTGTATGCCATTACCTATCAAAGTAAGAGATCCAGACACGAGAGCAAGTGGATCAGCTTAATTGGATCCTTTAACTATAGATTAGGGATCAAGAACACTTGAAATTTTCAGCAGTTCATTTCGCGATCGTGGGCACAAAGTCAATATTAATATTGATGGAAAGCTCAATATATAGCAGGGTGAAATTTGAAATAGACAGCTAGACGTAGCTAGGTATACAGCATATTAATTTAGTTTTGGCCGGTACCGGTACCTACCTAGCTCGAGTGTATCAGTACCTCAAGGGCACGAGTCAACCTAAAAGTAATTGGGCCTCGAGCTCAACTTGGAAAAAAGATTACTTGAATAATGGGCGAAAGTTTCATGAATCACGGCACCGTTGCAATGAACATCCTTGATCATGATCATGCCTGGTAGCCTCGACCCGATCATAGGTACTAAGTACTCTGGATTCTACTTCGAAGACACAATTAATATTTCAAATACCAGATAGGGAAACCATGTTTAGATTTTTAAGGGTATAATATAAACTCAAGTGGAAAAACACCAAATTGCTTATAACATGCGAGAGCAGTCTAAAAAAATATCAATTAGGTATCCATCATCTTCCAATAATACATAAATATCAACAGCGCAGCAAAAATCAACAAAATCTGAACAACCAAATTCAAGAATTCAAAGGTCAAAAGAAAATTATCAACCCAGAAGGCCAAAACCAACGAAAGAAAGAAACCAAAAAAAAGTAACACAATTTAGACGCCAGAAATATATAGTAGCAAAGTACTTGATAGTCAAGTCAAGTATCTTCGCTTTGAGAATCTGGATGTGATACCAGATCCAGATCTACTTGGGGCATCTAGATCGATTTTCCAATGACGACATAGTTGCTTTTCCCTGAGCCTTTGCCATTTCTTGCATCTTGTTGAGCCTTTTTCATCTCCTTGTCTTGAAAAGAGGTGAGAGGAGGATTGATTCTTGCCTTCTCAATGGTCAAATCGTAGAAATGGGAGAATCCATGTTTTAAGAAGGAGTCGCAAGCAACCTCGCTGTCGACGGTGATTTCGTAGCGTCCCTCTTTATCGAGTTGCTTCATTTCCAGGATATGGTAGTCGATAAATTTATAGGGTGTATCGTCGGAGGCAGAAACCCAATTCTCGTCTTCAAAGTATTTAAATTTGATGCGATCATCTCGGTTGTGGAAGTTTTCGTTGATCTTGTCGAAGTCATCGTCCGTGAGCTGGACGACAAAGGAGTATCCAGGGGGGAGTGCATGTTGGGAACCAACTGGGGCGGTGGGGCCGGGCATGTGTGTTCTGAGGACGTCAAAGTTTTTTTGGACAGTCAATTTGGATTCCGAAGTTTGAAATATAAGGGTGATTCCAACATCGGTGAACCAAACTCCACTGATCTGAGCCGATTTGGTAGCCTCCGTGGCCAAGAGGGCATTGTTGAGAATGCCCATGATAGCGGCCTGCGATTGTCGAAACTGGGTGTTCAGAGTGGTGGGAGTGGCCAGAGTTGCCCGATCTTTCAGAGCTTTCCAGATTTCGAAAATTTTGGAGTTTGAGCCAAATCTGGACTCGAAAGTGATGGCAATGGATTGTCTTTTTCCGTTGTATGGCCACAATTTTATAGAGGGGGCAGCTGCTGTCTTTGCAGCCTCAGCAGCCTTTGCAGCCTCAGCTGCCTTTGAAGCCTCAGCTGCCTTTGCAGCCTCAGCTGCCTTTGAAGCCTCAGCTTTCTTCTTTGGTGAGCGTGAATTTGGATTTCCCATTTTTTTTGCGTGTGGTTAAGGGTGTTCTCTTTTTATAGAAAAGCGGTTTGAAGGGCTGTTTTGGATTCTGAAGGCTGAAGTCGAATTGATTTGTGGATTTAGAAAAGCTGCAGAGATAAATGCTTGATTGGAAGCCTGAGATGATGATGATGGGAGGAACATAAAATCAAGGAGGTATGAAGGCCTTTTTATACCGTCGGAGAGGGCCTAAGAGTCCCTCTAAACGATTCATTTGGCCATATCATTCATCAGTCTCAAACTGGATGATTCCAATGCTCCCTCTGTGGCGATATTGGAATAGCCAATTTGACGTTTGTACGTCCCGTAATTTGGAATGTCGTAATGAGGCTATATTGTACACGAAATAGATGAAAGGTAAACGTTAGCAACTCAAAATATAATTGAAGCCCTTTTTGGCCTCTTGTAATGTATTGATATTATGTGCGTTTTCATTCTTTATATCTACGATGAATTATAATTAGGGAATCTTACCCGAGTAGCCAATCATACTATCTCCGGATCCAGTACTGGGCTTAGTTGAGGCCAAATCTTTTATCGTTTATTTTCTCCGCCTCCACGATGTTCCAGTTGCTTCTCTGAATTGAATCAAAGCCAACCTCTAGCTGTTTGGCATTGAGGGCCTGGACTCTGTTGATGTGTATATGAGAACGCTATAGCGCTAAAGCGTGAATCCTACGTGATGATTTGTAGCATGATGTGGGCTGGCTACTGATTTTGTGCCGAGTCAGTCATATATCCATATGCATAGGAATGTTTGAGTAGGTAAAAACAGCCATGGCTGGCTGTTACAGCCATGGCCGGCCTAGCGGATGATGTTTTATCGGGGGGTGGCGAAGGTATTGGAATGATCAGGCCCACCAGCTAGTTAGTACTTAGGTACAGCTGCACCTGGCTATACCGGAACTCAACATACCGGAAACCTTGGTATTCCGGACACAGCCCCTCGAGACTTGTGGTTTTCTACTTTTTACCACCAAAATACCACTTGCTATACTGGACACCGGACCGGACAGACTTTTCAAACTCAAAACCCCTCTTTTCATACAAATTGTATTGGCTATTCCGGACAGTAGGGCAAAATCCCCCCAAAAAATTTTGGATTACGCCTGTTTTGGTAAGTATTAGGTCCAAAATACCACAAAAAATTACCACGTGATTAAGTATTTTTAAAATTCCTCTAATTTCGCCCTTATAATTCCACTCAAGCCTAAGCTTGCATTTGCTATTCCGGACACTCGCTATACCGGACACTTTGTGGCAGATTTTTGCCGTCCGGTATAGCCAGGTGCAACTGTAGGTAGTTAAGTACCTAAAGTATTTAAATGCCGCTCGAGTTGCAAGCTTTCCACCTTGTCGTTGCTTTTTGCAGAGTTAGAACGCTGTCCTCGTGGAAGGCACTCCATTAGTGCTTCTAGGGCCAAGCTGGACATGTAGCTGTAGTTATCGTAACCTTATTTCCCAGTTGGTGTCATTCTATTGAATTTCCATGTGTAGTGTCGTAGCATGATCCGGATCCATGGGCTGAGAGCGAATCGGTGATGTCTGAGTTACCATAGGTATGCCGTTATCTACGGCTACAGCGTCAGAATTAGAGGCTATCAGAATTAAGCTTTAGGCGAGTTATGAGGTGGAATACGTAACCCTACGAGCTCGCAGCTGCCGTGGCAAAAAAATGTAGGCGTCGACTTGTCGCTGGAAATGATCATGAGATAATCTAAAACAATACTCCAGAGGCGGTATAAACAATCCGAAACCGTTTGAATAGAGTCTTCATGTCGGCTGCTTGGTATGATTGTAAAGCTGCCGCAGGCTGAGTGAACCTACGAGAGCAGAATGATGGAAAGTTGTGGATTTGATAGAGATGATGTTCGTGGATGATATTCTCTCGCAGAGGGCGAAGGTTGGATTAATTCCACGAGAGACTCCTCCTTGGATCCAAGCCAAAGCCGGCTGCCGAACTCGGCAATGATGCCTGCGATTGGCTTCCACCTTCCAGAGGTGTCGTTTCGCAAGCCTCTATCGTCCATGCACCGCCACATCTGGTCACATCGCCATCATGCGCTTCCGTATTCCAGTGGAACTGATTCGAGGCTGAGAATACTCGACTCGAAGAAGGGCTTGATGCCAACCTCTTCGAGGGCCTGGCACGAGACTACCTGATGCCAAGAGCCATTTGCGGAGAAATCTCGATTACTTTCCTGATCAAGTAATCGGATGTGTTCTTGAGGGCAATACATGCATGTGGTGCAATTAAGAGTACAGCGCGCCAAGGCGGCCACTCCCTCAGCTGGGATCAACGCCCTGGCCGATCACGGGACGCCTGCCCTACCAGCCGAGCTTGGGGAGCTTGCGATGGATGTCCCCGTGAAGATGGCCGCTCACCACGCCTCCTGCAACAAAGCTCACGACCATTGAGATCTCGGCCCCACGCTGAGCCAAACGTTTCAAGATGATTCCCCCGCCGATGGTCTCGCGCATCACATGCATCTCCGTGGTTGGCAAACAAGTCGGTGATCGGGCGCCATCATGGCCGGCGAGAGAGTGCTAATTCGTGGCTACAGAACAACCCGCTCCACATTGCTGTTTTCCCGCCTCCGAGTGCGACGGGATCCCAGGCGGCCTCTCCCGACCCGTCCATACTGCTCAACTACCACTTCCTTACCCACACGACGCTCGACATCTTTGCATTACGGCTGCCCCAGAAGACGGCAGATCAGGACTTTGGGCTGCTATACGCCGTCTCGGAGAATCTCGCTGCATACGGATGGCTGACGAATACGGGGGTGAAATTCGTGGTCTTTGTTAGCTGTGTCGGCGTTGGCGGCGGCGTGAGGGAGGGGGAACTGAAGAGTGTTGGTCACCAAAGATGTTACACAACGTTGAAAACAAGGAGCAGCTAATGCAAACTTTTGGACATTTAGGTGTTCAAGGACCTTCAAACGGCATATATTGCGCTGGTATGCAATCCATTTTACGACAACGACAACTTGGAGAAAAAGCCCATCACAAGTAGGAAGTTCATCACGGCAGTCAATCGCATTGCGGAAACGTGGATACCGAGCTCCTCTAATGCTACGGCTGGGGCAATCGGAGATCGGGATGGTCGTGGAAGGGAGCTCGCAGTCTAATCGACCTTTCACTGCAGGGCAGCTGTAGGAATATACCTTTCCAACAGGAAATTCTGCGAAACTAGGACTGGGTTCATTCTTTGAGGTGTTTAGGCGTAAATCATTGACTTGATATATATACTTACTTTTTATCCATCAACATTTCGATTCAGTGGTGATACTTTGAGCAAAGATTGCCCAATATCAGATCTAAGCCAAATGATCAGCACTTGTCCTGAAATGTAAAATCCGTACTGGGTATAGCTTTAAGCGGTGGTGTTTTTCCGCATTCAACTCTCGATCTGATTTTCCTTCAACCCCGTATTCCCATATAGGTTGTATCTTCGAGCAAGATATTCCCCGAATAGACCACCCCCGACAGCAACCCCCCCGACAGCAATGGCACACCATCGGAACCAATACCAGCAATCGCTAACAACCTTCAACCTCGCTCTGTATATCATCCAGCCCAAACCCATTGCAGCACCTCCACAACTTCCCACGAAAAAAACGGGCCCGCATCCTGCCAGTACACCTGCTGCTCCCAAGAACCCAACCTGTACAACCGCTAATCCCGACATAATCTTCTTGGTGTCATGTTCGTGTTTTACTGCAATTGACATGACTCCAGCTTTGACATCGTCTGATAAGTCTTGATGGGCGTATATAGTATCATAAAGTACCGTCCATGCAACGTTGCTGGCATACAGACAGCCAGCTGTGGCAAGCACTGCTGGATCAGATAGCGAAAGGCCCATTGCAGGAAAGCCTAGAAGAGCCCCCCATGAATATGCCAAACCAAGAGCAACTTGTGGATAATGTGTGATGCGCTTGAAGAGTGGATATGTAGCCACGAGGGCAAGTGATGGTATTCCCCAATAGATGCACTCCAACGGAAGCGAGAATAGCACACCCGCACCAGCAAAAAGCTGAGCACCCAAGAACGCAATCGTCTGCGTAGGGCTGATGGCCCCTCGTGCTATCGGCCGGTATTTTGTCCTCTCGACCAATGGGTCGATCTTCCGGTCCCAGAAGTCATTGACGGTACATCCTGCGCCCCTCATGATGACGGCGCCGGTTCCAAATAAAGCCACTGTGCCCAAAATTGAGGGAATGGAAGCGGTGGGGGTTGAGATTGTGGCAGCAAGAATCGTGGACCACAGACACGGGAGAAAAAGGTATATTGTTCCCGCCGGCTTGTCAATTCTGATCAGCTCACCGTAGGGCACCCATGAGGCTGGTATGCGTGAAAGTATACCGGTGGTCGGTGGGTGATATTCGTCCGGGGTGGTTGTGCTCGGATTGTTGGTGACATTGGCTGCCGCAATGGCATTGGGTTTTGCGCTGGAGAGTGAGAGAAGACGGCATTGCGGATTGGAGTTTCGAGACGGGATTGCAGGCCAACGAGAAGAGCATTGCAATTGCCGAACCGGTGGTCGAAGCGCGAATTTCGCAGCGCGGGCCATGCGCAAGCCTGCAATCGCCATGGTTTTTCTGTATGGATTCTTGAGGTATAAACAGTCCCGAGCCTTGAATGATGTCCGTCGAGTCTCACGGGAATTATGGGGCAGCTTTACAGTTTGAAGCCCGCGAAAGCTGCCCTCCAGTGCTGCATAATCAACGTTTCGTGTGAATGGTTTGGTGTGTCTTGGCGCCGAAATGCAATACTCTCTACACACGGGCGTGCGCAGCCACCAAGGCACGTGAGGCTTGGCATAAAAATATGCAATACTATATTTCACCGGTTAGTCAGCCGCATATAATTCGGCTGCAGATCCACTTTCGAAGGCTAGGCTATTCTAACGCGTCTGCCAGAGATCCCGACTCAAGTTCTGTCCCATCCACGGAGCCTGCAATCCACCCCAAGCCAAACAACGGCTCTGAAGCTCACAGTATCACACGAGTGCCATCAAACCGACCAAAATCTTCGCCAAATAACCTCAGACAGTGGCGTTTGTCAACTTCTACCTGTGCTCGGGATTGGTATGCACGTGGAGAAGAGGTGGTAAGCACCCGGCTTCGTTCACAGTACCCGGTGTGCGGGTCAATCGGTCAATAACTGCCTAACTACAAGGCCGAGACTGTACAAGGCCGAGACTGCCCTGAAAAAACCACTTAAATACACGGAAAGGCAGGTTCTGCCTAACCCAATCACTCGCCACAATGCCTCCAGGCCGTAATATGGAGCGTCCGACTTCGGCGAAGTTCACTGCGCTCCCACCGGACCTCAATGTCGAAGGACTCATCCGGACAACACCAAATTTTGAAAATGTCACACGCATGGATGCTCGAAATATTACAGCATCCACAATGGGCACCGCGGAGGACTACATATACCAACAGGTCATCGTCAAGGGGCTTCCTCTAGTAATTACGAATTGGCATCTCAGATCCGACTGGCCTAGTTGGATTTTCAACAAGCAATGGTTGATGGAGAATCATGGGCAAGCGCGTTAGTTGCTCCTCTCATACCCCGTTTCATCGGTTCCATAAACAATCAGGGGAGGGATATTTCTAACACCTTCCACTCGTTTCAGGCGTACTTGTCAGAGACATTCCGAATCAAGACAACATCCCAATGACCTTTGCTCACTACCTCAATAACCTGGGAAAGCTTTCATCAAAATTTAATCCTCAGAGTTTCGATGCTGGTAAACAGCGACTATACGGAAAGGATCTCGATTGTCCCCCAGTGTGGCGTGATACCCTTGCTGGTCTTTTGCCAAAGTCAACATGTTATCTCGAACCGGCGGCAGATCTCATGTCCTTTTTACCAGAACATGCCAGAGCAGAGAATATGATGTGTTATATCGGCCATGAGGGTACGTATACTCCTGCGCACAAGGAGATGTGCGCAAGTTTAGGTCACAATATTATGGTCGGGGCGTCTTCACACGACAACCAAATCACTTTCCGAAAGGGTGTAGAGGGGACGGAAGGAAGCTCAATCTGGTTTATGATGAGCCGGGATGATAGGGATGTCATTGCTGAATATTGGCTTGCCCAGCTCGGACATGACATCGAGGTGGAAAATTACTTCGCTTCCCTCGGTGATTTGGCGCATGCACCGTTCAAGGTCTACATTGTGGAACAGAAAGTAGGAGACTACATTCTAGTTCCTCCGCTCGCACCACATCAGGTTTGGAACAGAGGAGAATACACCATTAAAGCTGCCTGGAATAGGACGACTGTGGACACCCTCGAATTAGCAATTAAAGAATCATTGCCAAAAGCCCGCCTCGTTTGTCGAGATGAACAATACAAAAATCGAGCCATAATTTACGAGACATTGTGCAGGTATTACCGCATTTTACGGCACGGCAATAAACCAGACTCTCCAGATTATATTAAAGATCTGAGAAGCAAAAAAACGCTTGCGGCAAATTTCGTCAGATTGTTCAATTTATTCAACACAATCCTGCTCGACCAAAGCTTTGCTGATAAAGCCAAGGACGTTAACCCCAAGCAGGTCAAAAAAATAGACAATGAATACTGTGTCTCATGTTCATTTTGCCGAGCAAATATATGGAACCGATTCCTCACATGTGAACACTGTATTACCACAAACGCTGAGGGTGAGGAGGAAATATTTGATGTCTGCATAGATTGCTATGCCAGAGGCCGCAGTTGTGGGTGTGTAAGCAATCTTTCGTGGGTCGAGCAAGAGGACTGGGCAGATCTCCTCCTGAAACACGAAGATTTCCGTCAAATGGTTATCGAGATTGAAGGCGTGATGACTAGCGAGTCTCCAAAAGCGTTTTACGACGCTTTGAAAGCCTTACCGAGAAAAACAGTAGGGCAAGTCTGTGATGAACAAAACCACATCAGACCATTTGTTGATATCACAAAGGATCCCTCGGAGGAAAGCGAGGATGACACAAAGGCAATTGAGTATAAGAAGAAGACCGGGCAAATTCTTAACTGTCATGTATGCAAAGTTAGGCATGAACGGTGGAAACAGGGTGTGTGTACACGCGAAGGGTGCAAAAAGGCCTACTGTTTTGGTGTTCTCTGGAGGGCTTTCGACATGGATCCTTGTGATGATGTCCTAGTGAAGAAGGACTGGGCATGCCCTGTTTGTCTAGGGATCTGTTCCTGTGGTGCTTGCCAGAGGGGCTCAAAAATGAAACCCTATAAACCGCAAGGCACATTTCTCGGGGCTGCGACAAAAGATTTCACCGATCCCAGAGGAACTGAGGTGCTGGTAGACTTCAGCAAAGGAAATCTCAACTGGATCAAGCCTGGAGATTATGACACCAGGACTAAGTCCAAGAGAAAGAGAGATGACGAAGAGGGTGAAGAGGATGGGATGGATATGGATTCTCCGAGTCACGCATCCTATCCCTGGGGATATTCCGGTGCCGACAACGATGATGGTGATGATGGCCAGCCAGCACATATTCCAATCGATCCAGCTCTTGCCGGAAGTGCGGTGGATGCAGACAATATTGAAGATCGTGATGACTATGAAGAGCATCCATCGATCGTCCAACAAAATAACCACCATCACACCCAGATGGACAATCAGCCGTCAAATGACCACAATAATCCACCCTCGGCTACAGAAAAAATTGGTGGAGGTCAGTATCTCTTGAGTTCCTCCGCACATCCCTCTAATATGCCTCCTCCCCATACAACCGGCGATCGCCATGTTGCTTCTAGTCCACTCCCTTCTGACAGATATGACACAAATGGTTCTTATCAGCAGCTTCCGCAGTTCAACCAGCAGCAGACAACAAACCAGGATATAGAAATGGCAAACTACAGACTGCAAAGCGGGGAGGGAGAAAGAGCGTACGCCACTACTGATAGCCGTGGCAGAAGGGAGAGAGGGGATGCATCGCAACAACAAAGAGTAACATTGCCATCCCCGTCAGCAATGTTAACTGGGGCTCAACCCAGACGGATCTCGCCTGAAACGACGTCATCACACGTTTCATCGCATCATAGTTCACATTTAAATAAACACTTCCATTCTCCTAATACTACCCTAGGCAACAACACACATACAACCTATTCGAGCAACGATACCGATTCCCATCTTTCTGTTTTGGAACGAAATCCAATCGCTTTCATTGCTGCCGCTGGCCTCATGCAAATATCACACACACATTCTTCATCTGATGACTTTCCCCAACCTGCATCCACGTCGGCAAACCACAGCATGATCCTTGCCACTGCACCACCATCAGGCAACATCTATAACGCTCATCCCAGTGCAAGTGAAGTTGGTACAAGTGGTGGGGCTTTGATGATTGGTAGTGAAGGGAATGAAGGCAACAATGGCGTGGATGGTAGCGGTGCTGAAGATGTTAATAGTCGTAGCAATAGTTATCCCTCTGTTTATACCACGGATTCTCATCATTTTACGTCCCTTAATTCCAATACCACTCCTGCATTTTCTACAACTTTAAGATACACCCCAACTGTGGTCAACCCTAACCCAGCCCCTGTCCCTGCACCACTTCCACCCGAATTACTTGTCCCACATCCGCCCTATCCTGCCAAAGGCAAACGGAAAAGCGGTTTCGGCGCATCTGACAGCACGCTGGGAGCTTCCCCTGCCACTGAAATACCATATGATGGATCGAAATTCTCCTGGGTTAAACAGCAAACCAAATTAGCCAAAGAGAGAGAGAGGGGGAAGCGTTATAGAAAGAAATCGAAGATTGTGAAGCTGAAAATTCCTAGTGAGAGATTACAGGAGCTCGAGATACTATGGAGAGAGAGAGCTGGTGTGCAAGCCCTTGTTATTGGGGATACGGGCCAAGCAATCATACCAGACGAGGACTTGGTGAAAACAGATCTCCTCCCAGGCTCGGCTTTGAAACCCCGTCGAAGGGGAAAGCTTAATCCATCCTTTACGGCCGAAGACTCTCCATATCATATCTTGAAGCTCGAGAGTGTGTTACCACAAATACCTGGAAGTGATCATGGCGACAGTGACGGTTCCGTTGAAGAAGTAGAGGTTATTCCGAAAAAGAAAAACCGAAGAGAATCGGCGTGGGTCGCCCGAAGGAGGCAGGAGTGGGGCGAGGAGGAGGCCCTCATCGAATCACAAAACGCAACTCCTTCAGATGTAGGTTCGGGGAAAAAGAGGCGGAGTATGGGTGTTAGTAGAAATGAATTGCAGGCCCTTGTGAAAACTGCCAAGGCTATATTTGATCATGGGAATGCCCCGGAGAATGAGAATGCGGGTAGTATGGAAGATGGAATTTATGTGGAAGATGACATGCCGTTTCCAGAGGTTTCTGAGCCACCCCCTCGATCTGAGTCAGAGATACGGCGATTGGAAGAGGAGGAAGAAGCGAGGAAGAAGGAAGAAGAAGAGAAACGGAAGTTGGAAGAGATTGAAGCCGCAAAGATGAAGGCAGAGGAGGAGCAATTAGCACGAATACGAGCGGAGGAGAAGGAGAGAGAGGAAGCACAACGAAGGGAGTTGGAGGCAGAACGGAAACACAAAGCAGAGATCGCTAGGGCATATGCGGAATCTAAACAGTTTGCCCTGAAAGTTGCAACTGGTGAAGCACCACCCGATGCTTGGGATGATTCCGCCTCGGAATCCTCTTGGGATGAAGGGGGGTTGAATGATTATGGAGAGCAAGATTGGCAAGATGATGATTCGGAAGAGATGAGAAGACGCCTGATTCCTCCGGGTGATGAGTTTGCGGTGGTGGTACTTAGCCTCGATAGCCGATGGAATCCCAAAGACTACGATCAGTTCATGGATGTGGATAACGACAATCTTTTACAATTCGAGGAGGCCGAGAATTACCATGAACAGTCACAGGAACCCTCAACGACAGCCAAAGGCCGTGGGCGTGGGCGTCCGAATAAGAAGAACCAATTAACAAAATCCCCAAGAACAAGTCGCAGAAACTCTACAGTCTCCCTTACGAACCCTACTTCTACACCCGCACCACCAAAATCACAGAGGAAACCCAGGCCTACTGGCCCCGATACTGCCTTCCGATCTGGCGCACGGCCAACCCGAAGAAGAAATAAAGCCGCAAGCGAAGATGATGAAGAAGGAGATGACGACACGGCCAAACCACCGGCTCGAAAACGAGCACGCCCATCAACCAAGATAAACACGAAACAAAAACCCAACGCAGTCCCCTCCTCGTCCCCTGTAACACCTGTTCGCACATCCACCCGGCAACGCAAAGTCCTCTACTCTACCCTCAACTACGACGATGATGCCGACGAGGATATCGGGGAGGCTGATGATGACGAGGAATTAGTCAAGGGAGATCTCGATATAGATTTAGAAATCGATCCTGATGTAGGTGTGCTCGAGCGGGAGAGAGAGCGGTTAGCGAAGATCCGGGAGAAGAGGAGGAGAGGAAGGGCGTTTAGTCGGGATCCGACTGTGGCTTTGAAGGTGGGTGAGGATCAGCATCATGATCGTGAAAAGACGCACGAGGCGGAGGCGGATGAGCAGGAAGTGGAGGGCGAGGGCGAGAGTGAGATTCTTCCGGTAGTGATTGAGGAGGCGTATAATTCGAGATGGCGGAGATGAGGTTTTTCTTCTGGAAGTGATATTTTTTTCTCTTTTTTATTTCATTTCTTTCACAGTTTTATGGTGGACATTTCTTGGTTTCTTTTTGTTCGTTTGTTTCCAATGTGTCTATGCTTTCTGGTTCGGCTTTATTGGAGCTTTACCGTGCTTTTGTATACCTGTCTACTACCTGTGCACACCCGCCTCTTTCTCTTCTTCTTCTTCCTCTTCTTCTTTTCTTCTTTGCCTTGGTCGTTGTACTGTGCATGTACATGCTCTGACGCTCGCGAGCTTTTCTTGTGCTTCCTTGCAAGTGAATTATATCTTTTTTTCTCTGATGATGAATGTTTTAGGTACTTATAATTACATATGTTATAAGTTTGATTTCATTTTTTCTACGTATCAGAATCTTTTTATACATCAATTTACGTTTTCTACGTATAAATTTCTCGTTCTAGATCTCTAGTCTACATATACCTACATAGTAGGTAAGTATTTGGAGGTGCATTTCTTTCGATAGTGTCGATCCTTCCCACACGTTGCACGAGGTATCACCAGATGCTTGAAATAGTACTTCCTGAATGCGCAAGATTAGATAGTCCAAGTTGGTATCTCGTTCATGGAAGAAAGAAAAAAGAAAGAAATTCCAGCTTCCGTATTCAGCACTTCCGCAAACGGCTCAAACCTCATTCTAGATCTGTGCGATTCAAGCCATGGCCTCGTGGATCCAACTAAGCCTTGCACGAGAGGGAACGGGACTAGAGAGGGGGAAATCTTTCTCACCGGTCGTTCAGGGTACTCGCTTCTGGCCTTACGGAGCCACATCTAGCTTAGGTGGCTGAAGTATTTGGCCATGGCCAGTTATAAGTACGCCACCAAGAAGTATATCCGCTTCCCTCAGGTGTTTGGCATACTGTCCTTGGGATTTCTCTGAGGGTAGGTGCCTACCTGTGAGAGGTACTTGGATAATGAAATCGAATGATACAGCAGTTAACTCATATAAATAAACTCAAAACTCGATTTAAATTTATAGGTTGCTTGTAAAAGAAAAAAGAAAAAAGAAAAAAGTAAAAGATAAAAAAAAGAGAAAGAAAAAAAGAAAATTGAACCGCAGGTAAATTACGCCATGTACACTCCAAATCCTTCAGATATATATAGGTAACAATTAAAGACCCTCAAAACACCTACAACCAAGGGGAAGAAAGAAAGAAAGAAAAGAAAAAAGAAAAGGAAATCGAAAGACTTGAGTTGAGATAGGCATAGAATAAGAAGGTCTGCTATATCCTTCTAGGATATTGCCACCTAATTAATATTCAAAAAGAAAACCCCCGCAGGCATTAATAATTCAAAGTATCGGTAACCCCAATGGCCATCCATGGCCACCTACTCTTCCGGCTCTCCTTCCTCTCCCAAAACCCTCCCTCTCTCAACACTAAACTTCTTGTCATACCGCTTGAGCGGCTTCAATCCTCGTTGTGCTCTCCAAAAATTCGACGAGTGGCGCATATCATCGTCAACCAAGAACCAATATTTTTCCGCAAATTTTTCTCCAATCTCCCAGCTGCCCTTGTCCCAAGGTAGTGCGCCCCATACGCCCCACTCAGAGTACATTAGATGACAGATTTCATCCTCGTCAATGAGCTCCATAAACCGTAGCATCTTGTCCCTGAAGCCAGGAAATGGGATGATATCAATATATGGATGATGCGGTATTGAGCGCTGTAAAGCCGTAGGAATGAGATCTCTAGGTATATGCTCTGGGATGGGTGTATTTTGGTCGTAGGGGGATAGTGTGTCATCATCTGCCAAGCTGAGTGTATCAAGGGACAGTATGAGGCCATTGATTATCCCACTGTTAAAGATGGTATCCTGGCTTAATGCTATCTGTCTGATGTCTGGACCGAAAGACTGCTGAATCTTATATTTCTGTTTGAATTTCTCTCGCTCTTGTTGAGACATGGGCATGAGCTCGGCAAAACCAGGTGGAAACTGGATGTTTGACATTGCATTTAGCAATGCTAGTTTTGCTTTTTGGTATGGCCCTGAGAGTACTGCCGAGCTGCAGGGTGATGAAGAGCTGGAGCTTTCGGGAGTGGTGGCCCAATCGCTTGGAATCAAAGGTGGTAAATTATCCAAGTCGTTACCGCCCAGAGATAATTGATCGACTCCAGATCTCGCTTGGAATGAATATGCTGAAGCTGGAGTATTCTGATTCGAAGTATAATATGTGTCTTTCCCCTTCGTGGCCTTTCCAAGTAAATCGTCTGCGCCTTGGGGCTCTGGTGGCTGTAGAGAATCGATATTCGAAGTACCGAAAAACGAGTCGAAATTATTCATCGCAAATTCCCCAATGTAACCTTGCTGGTCATTCCCTGTGATCTCCGAGACTGAATCTCCAAATGCGTTGTCGAAGGAGCTATCTATATCTCCCAAAAATCCACCAAATGATAACATCAAATCGTACTCCTGCGTAGCACTCTCTTCTGACTGAATCAAAGTACCATCTTGGTTAAGTGTGCTATCATTCGTTCCCGAAGACTCTGTAGTGCCCTTTTTCAGAACTATACTTTTGTCAGTCCTTGTGGAACTTTCTGGATCCTTTGTGCTTTTCTTTTCGAGTTCCTCGAGCTTCGCTCGCAGTTTCCTCCCTAATCATATGTTAGTCATGAAGAGCGAACAAATAGTATTCACCCATGCTACTGAATCATTAACCTTGGGGAGAACACAAGAGCAGGCTCATACGTACGATAGTTTCTCTGTGCAAGACGATTTTGGATCCTTCTCCTTTCAGCCACATCCTCAATTTTTCGCCAGTCATCATCCTCCTGCGAACAGCCGTCAGTACACTTCCATGGGGTAGAATCATTGGCGCGAAAAGAAGCTTACCGTTTGCATAACCTCCGAGCTACTGTAGCCTCCCCCACTTCGGCCGAATCTAATCGACATGATGGCGGTATTGGCTTTCTGGAATGTGTGTGCGGGGGTGCGTTAGGATGGATGAAAGAGTGCAGAGTGATTTCTCAGCAGATCAAAGAGATCTTAAAGGGTTTGTTGATTCGTTCTGCGGGAGCTAAGAGGTACTTTAACGTTCGGAAGGGCACTTTCTGGCCGCCGGACTCGGGGAGTTCGCTGGAGGCGGTTTGGCCGAGAAGCTTACGCATCTGCTAGTGCTCCGCCTGGCTTAATGCAGGTTCCACGTCCCCCGGCTGCAGGCGCGCGAAAGTAAAGTAAGCATCTGGCAGGGGATGCCTCCGACCAGGCTGGGGTTCGGCATGACTGGCGATGCGATGAAGCACCGTTGCCCTTCCAGTGGGTTGATGCAATCTGTTGTCTTTCAGCACGTCCCACGGCCCTCCGACCTCCGAGCTGTTTCATCGTACGTGCACTCTAGTGCAGAACCGATGCTCCTGATTTCGCTCGCTGGGAGTGGTGGTCGTGATGCCATGTGAGCCAATATAAATTTCGGGCGGTCTGGACAGAGATGGCGGCGCTTGTGGACCGTTGGGAGCAAAGTGCGCCTCTGGAACTCGCCTCATGCTCGTTTCCGAACGCTTGATTCTCCCGTTGCCGATTGGCGCGAATCAGGGCATTTGTGGGGGTATATGCTAGAGTAGGCTGTCCCCTGTTCGCTGTGGCCGATGTGCGATATGCCCACTTGGTATGTGCCGGTGCACTGACGATGTTCTGGATTGATGTCTCGCCGCTGGCACAGGCGGAGGTCTTCAAAACGAGGCCGCATGGAGCCGTCAGAAGAGCCTTGAAATCAAATAACAGACTTCATTGTACTGAGGGGGGAATATGTAGAAGGGCGACCTCATCTCGGAGCTCACGCACCGCTGAGACTTTGTAGAACAAGACCTTGTGGGGCTTCAAGTCGTAACGACCAGATTGAATTAATCACATCACGTGAGAAGCTGCGCCAAGCTTTCGACAATACCGCATTCGGAGTCCGATGGGGATGTGCCAGATGTGGTAGCCACCAGTTGCTCGACTCTGCAGCCAGGCACCTGCTCGCTCGTCTCGCCCTCGTCTCATGAGCCCATCCTGTCCACATCCACGCCCGCAAGTCGAAATCAGCTGGGCAGGCGGTTGAACACACCGCTTGCAATCGAGCACCTATCAACGAACTCATCATTCTGCATATCCAGAGCAATTTGCGTAGCGATATCGGCACCAGAGGAAGCAAATACACCGCCACAGAGCCTGTGTGAGCATCATTTATCCTAGCCACATCGCAAGAGCTCATACATTCGAAGAGTAGGGATTGGAGGTTGACATATATCACATCTGTCTCCCTTCAACCTTGATCATTGAGACAATGTCGGAAGCGAACAAAGAATCAGCCTGTCGCCTCGACTCCTCGACAACTGGCAGCATGCATCTCGAGGGGCAAGCTTTACAATCTGATATCAATGAGCTAGTCATGCACTGTGCAGTTTGCTGCGAGTCCATGATTAAACACCCCTCGCCCATTAATCTGCTCAAGAATAGTGATGGACTAGGCAGGCTTTGGATCACTAATTGCGGCCATGTCATCTGCACGAAGCATATGTTTCCAAATGGCGGTAAGAACTTTCTCCATGCTGCTGCTTTGTCCAGAGTACCAAATGCGATTACCAATGCTTGCGGCCTGCTAATCCTCCGTCCATTAGAAAATGCGGATCAAAATCACACTTGTCCACATTGCCAGAACATTGGGATCTCGGTTTGCAACCTGACGGGATTAGAGGTAGTCTCTCTTCCAGCATGAAAAATCTATACTCGATCCTTTTGTCTTTATCTAAATGGAAAAGCATAAAACAAGGATCTCCCACCATACCTCCACGCCTTTTTTCAGCCAACATCACAAGTACTTGAGAATTTTAGTGGTGCCCTGAAGGTCGGTATGAAGCCACAATATGCCCTAAGGTGGCACGTGATTCCTATTGACGAAACACTAACAAGTCCATTCCTGTCAGTTTCAAATTGACAGTTTAGAGCGACTGGTCAAGTATTATATGCATTTGACATCACAGTTAGGGATGGAACTACGAAATAAAGAAGAGGCAATATCTACGAGAGTCCAGAACATCATGAAGCAGAGCAAAGCATTACAAAGGTATGGAGTAATGGGCACCAATTTGCTGCCGTCATACCTCACCCTGTATTGAAAATTACGGAAATTTGAAGAGTAATCTCACTGACCTTCATACTAAATACTGGATTAGTGAAAACGGGTACTTAAAAGGTGAATTAGAGAAGATGAAAGCACGATTAAACGGATTGCCTTCCAGTAATGCAGATTCTTTTCCCTCACAAAGCTCTTCCTTGAAGCGCAAAAATGCACATGATGGAGGTGCGATTGAGTCGGATGAGGAAGTGAACGGAACTCCCTGGCTCGAGGCCAAAGAAACCCGGGGAAGAACAATTGGAACAGATCAGTATCGAGGAACAGATTTCGGTGCAAGACAGGAGGAGGCTCAGAAGGCGCAATCCCATCAACCCCGCCCTAACCAGAATATGAAATTCACTTCCAAAGATACGGTTTCTGCTCCGAACGACTGTTTTCTTCGGCCAAATCTTCCTCGGCGGATTCAAAATAGTACCAACTGGGGACAAAACCGACCCGATACAACCACAGGTAGTAGTGGTGGAGGGAATTTTGCTGGGCCCGCCTCACATGCTACTCCAGCCACAAATCATTTTACCGGCCATTATGACCAGCGATCCAATGAGACTTCTCCATTTTTTGCACGCCAGGAAGAGTTTTTGAAACGGGAAGATTATCTGCCAGTTACGGCTAATTACCGACCAATTACTTCAACAAAAATACCGTCACAAAATCCAGGTCGTATGGAATACCCATACACCCCACATCTCAGTTCGTCTCCAATTCCCTTAGAGCCATTTAGTCTGAGCACCAGCTCTACTCCTAGGCACTTAAAAACGAGCTATCTTCCCAGAAGGGAGGAGATCAAAACACCAACAATTCATGGAGGAAGCTATCCCTACAATAACGGCCATGAACGACTGTCATTGGCACCAAGATCGGATCCATTGGTTCCCCCTTCCCGCCATCAACCTGTTACGACGTCTCACTTCCACCGAGAAGCATATACCCAAGGTAGACCTCAGCATGGCGGATTCAATGCCAATCAGACGGCTCAGGTCGGTAGCCGAAAAGGGGAGAGCGAATTTTCGAGAAGTAACGGGATTCGAAGTGGTCATAGTATTAATGATACCACTGTCAGATTAGATGGAATTCAGGGGCTTTTTGTAAGAGGGAACTCGCAATACCAGGTAATACGCCATGAGTTTAACCAACATATACCGTGAAAAAGTGCAATAAATAATTATTATGGATAGCTGATAAATTGTTTCCCGCAAAAACGAAAAGGATCCACACCATCGGAGCCGGTAGCTTCGACCACCTCGACTACACCGCCGAAATCGCATTGGATAAAACGAGGCTTTCTTCCATGGCCACCGGTTTAAGAGTGAACCTGTTCCTGTAGGAAATATTATCCTGCAGGTTCCGAATGGATTCCTCGGCTTCTTGGTTTGTGTTAGTTTGGTAGGTACCCGGTTTGTGTCAACTTTTAACATGTTCTATCCTGGCCATATGCGCTTTCCCCTATTCGACAATTACTCTAGTCCTACATGAGATTAATTGCATATCCTAAACCCTCATCGATTGCTTGATCTTGGTTACGTCAGGCAGGGACAGTTGCCTTTGATCGCCATCGCGCCCGATTAGCGTTAGCGGGTGCATCTCACAACGCTTCAGGATCGACTTCCATTAAGCCTTGGAGTATGGTGACGTAAATATCCCTGGCAATATCTCGGATGACGACAAGGACACTCTCGAGCCGGTGTTGTGCTTTCGGAAGGTCAAACGCACTGCTTGCAGTCAGGAATGAGTTCGAGGCACGAGTATCTTGAATTGTACCTCGCTAAGTAGACGAGACTAGCGAGGAGTAGTAGTTGCAAGAACCGAATGCGGTCATTGGGCAATTTTGCAGAATATATATGAGGGCTGTTTGTTCCTCCTTCGTTCAGTTGCTTCCTCGTTTACAACACTATCTACCTTTCACATCGCATCACATCACTCACTTACTCACTACAAACCACCCACACACTACAAACCATCTACACATATTCCCAACCCTCTTCTCACAATGGCCAGGTTCGTACATTTCATGATAATTCAAAATTCTTACTAACTCCTCTGCCTACATCCCTATTTTCCACATGCCGGAAACTCCACACTATTCCACACCCCCTTCTGTGGGAAGTCGTTCTAACATGCTCTGCGCCAGTATTCACTACCTCCCACCTGTTAAGCCTTCCGCAATCGCGTTGGGGACAGCTTTCACCTATGCCACTTCTTTGGCAGTTATGGCCCCATTATTCGGTGAAACCTACCGCAAGGTCAAGTCATCAAGCTCAAGGGAAGAATTTCTGCACTCAAAAGAGGCAACCTCGGCAGCTACGGCCTATGGATCCACTCTCGTTGGAAGTGCAATTCAGACCTACGGAGTTGCAGCCCTATTGAACGCAACCGGGACATTGTCTTACAAGGGTGCTGCCTACTTGGGAGCATTGGTTTTTGCGGCAACTAGCATTCCTGGGGTATGCTAAAATATCTACTATCTCCTGCATAACAGAAGCTTATTTGAATCTACAGCTCGTGACTGGATTTTTCCAAGAGAGGCGCTCGGCTGAATACCTAGCCGTGAAGGCAACTGCTGCATTGGTCGAAACCGCCGGATTAAGTACGTATAAGCTATATTCCTGTTCTGTGACTTCTCCCTTGATGACAGAAATTGCACAAGTTCCATGAATTTAGCTAATACTGGGATTAGGTGTCTTCTTGACTTGGTGGGGAACGAGACCCATGCCTTTTTAAATCATGCATGATTAGCGAATTCGAAGGATTTAGGATGATTCGGAGTTGAGCAGGTTTAAATTATATTTGCATAGCCATCATTATGTACCTACACATACATTTCTACTTTAGTTAAATTATGTTTTTTATTGAATCAGGTTTCAGACCATGTTGAAGCATTTGAGAATACCACTATCACTATCACTGTTCTGTTCTCGCCCGTACTCAATGTTCTGAGAAGACTCACTGCTGGCACGAGAAACTTTATCACACAGGGCAACAACCAAGGCTAGCCAATAGCCTGGTGCCACCAAAGTTACTTGCAAGCGACTAATGAAGTTAGCTCAGCTCTGAATGTTAATAGGCGCTTACCAGAAGTGGTAGTAACATCTAGTTCTCTAAGGTGCGTACTTTTTGTCCCAGTTGGAGTTGTGCCAAGAGCAGGTAAAAAAAGGCACGCAGAAATAGGTTCCATAGGTCTCGAGCCAGAAGCTTGGAAGATCCATCCCGGCACACCTTCAAAGCCCTTTTCACAGCCCTTGACAATCGAACGAAAACACTGGCGGGTGTGCCCGGCATCAATCCCACCCCAGGTTGATTGTGTCACCACAACTAAATGGCCCGTCACCATTCCCCAACACAACAAGGACTCAATGGCAATGGTTCTGCAGACATCTTTCCCACGGGGCCCCGGGCAATAACACACCCGGCCTCAAAGTTCTCTCAGATTTGCCAGATTTGGGTATTTAAACCAGGCGTCAACCAATGGGTCTGCGTCTGGAACTTCTCTCCCGCCGACCATCCTGTTTGGCTCCAGATCTTTCATGGGAAGCCAATTACCCTGAGGATCAAGTTTGGGAGTAGCCACCATAATGTGCTGGTTGATATTACTGATGTATCGATTGTGAGTAATCGGTTGCATGACACGAAGGATGAGTCGGAATTGCAGTTGAGGGCATGGCCTTCGGTGGATGATGGAAGAGGAGGAGGGAATCCAAGATCTAGTGGAGGCGGAGGTGGAAGTGCAGGTGGAGGTGGAGGAGAAGGAGGGTGGGGTGTTGCCGGTTGGAGTAATACGAATGATGGGATACTGGGTCATAACACCCAAGTCATTGTGAGGAAACTCAGGCACTACATCGACAAGTCCGTAAGTTCAACTGGAGTGGCAGATCTGTTGATCGTAGGGTCTGGGAAGATTCTCAAGCAGCATGTGGACCGGATAATGCCAGGGAGCGAGGGTAATAGGGTGAAGATTGAGCACCCTGGCAGAGGAGACCTCGACGTACCGATCCCATTGCCCAGACCCCATGGAGATCATAACCCTGCCGGTAATCGAGCTTATGGGAGTGAGAACCACTCTCAGCCAAAAAAGATTTTGGAGCCTCCTGAGAGAATGCCAACAGTTAACAAGGTTGAGGGGGTTAAGGTCAAGGAACCTGTGATCCGCGAAACTCCATTGCCAAAAACTCAACATTTAGAGATTATAAAGGAGCAGATTCATATCCCAACTGTGGCTGCAAGTTCAATCCTCGAAACCCTCGAAAATGCACTTACAAACATACCTTGTAATGAAACAGTTGAGCAACCAAGGCAACAACCAGACTCAAAGCCACAGACCGTGATAACCAGCACCAAAGAACCAGAAGGTGACAACTCACAATACTCCGTCTCGAATACATCGGCAATGGAACGGGAGGTTGAACCCGTGAAATTTCATCACTTTCATGGAAAATGTTCAGTCTGTCAACAGACGTTTACCAATGGAAAAAGCTTTGATGGGCATCTTCGTAACACGGGGCATACCCATACATGTACCATTTGTTCTTCAACCCTCAGACGTGCATCAACAGCCTATGGGCATTATCTATGTACTCTGCATAGTGATGTAGAGCAACCCATGAGGGGAACCACGCACCCTGAAGCCGAGAAACCCGAAGCTGGACGAGCCATTGGTAAAGATTCTTGTGTGGGTCAGGTTGCAAAGGTGGAGATTTCTTCAAATCATGGTGCAGAATTGAAGAAAGCTGCGAAGCAGTTTGTTCAAGGTATAAAGGCTAATAACGGGAAACCGGCAGAGGAAAGGAAGCCTACAGGGCCAGAGCAAAGTAAAGCTGAACTTGCTGCGATCGAAAAGACCATAATAGAACAGGCGCTGAGGGAACAAGCTGCCAAAACATGGGATGCGATGTTAAATTCGGCGAGGGAAAGGATAGCCAGGGAAAAGGCAGAAAAAGATGCCACTGATGCGAAAGCATTGGCAGAAATGGAAAAGGCTTCCAAGGAAAAAAAAGAAAGAGAAGCGATGGAAGAGGCTGCAAGGAAAGAGGCCGCCATGGAACGGGCGGCGAAGGAGAAGGCACAGCGGGATGCGAAGGAAGTAGCAGCGAGGGAAAAGGTGGCCAGGGAGAAGGCAGAACGAGATAAGGAAAAGGCAGAAATAGATGCAAAGGAAAAGGCAGAAAGAGCTGCGAGTTTAAATGCGGCGATACAAAGGGCACAAAGGGAATGGGCAGAGAGAGATGCAAATGAAAAGGCGGCGAGAGAAAAGGCAGCGAGGGATAAGGCAGCGAAGGAGAAGGCAGAGAAGAATAAGGCAGCGAAGGAAAAGGCAGCGAAGGAAAAGGCAGCGAAGGAAAAGGCAGAGAGGGATAAGGCAGCAAAGGAAAAGGCAGAGAGGGATAAGGCAGCAAGGGAGAGGAAAGCAAAGGAAAAGGCGAGGGCAAAGGAGGCAAGGGAGAAAAACGCAAGGCAACAGGCTGAGGCAAGGCGAGAGACGGAATCAAGGGAACGCGCAGCAAGAGAACAACAAGCATTTATAAAAAAGGCCATAGATGCACAAGCCGAGAGGGACAGAGCTGCGAAGGAATTTGCAAATTCTGAAAAAAGAAGGGCTGCAAAGGAAAAAGCACAGAGGGAAAGAGCTAAAGATGAGCAAGTTGCAAGGGAGAACGCGAAAAAGAAAAAGACTGCCAAAGTTGACATCGTGGTGAAACCTACTGGAGCAGAAAAGGTGTCAAAAACAGTTGTAGATTCAGCATCTCCATCTTCGTCGCCATCACCACCACCAGCAGTAAGCAAGAAACGCAAAAGGCGAGGGTCGAGGGGGTGGGGAGCAAACCATAAGCAAATGCGGGAGCTTTCTCCCTCACCCACACATAACTCCGCCGGTAATAACAATCGTCATGTCAATCCCCCCACCACACCTACGACGGATGCAACAAGCTCAGCTCAAGCCAATAACCAGCCCCAAGCTTCCTATCAAGAGAACCAATTGCGGCTTCAAGAGCTTGCCTTGCAAAGACAGCAAATCATGTTGGAAGAAGAGAAGCTAAGAATTGCAATGCTGAGGCGAAATATGGAAATGCGGGAGTCGAACCCGGATTTTTTGGCAGGCCCATCTACGCCCCTTGGTGGTGTTGCTGGACAGGCATCTACACTTGACATCGGTTCAAACAGAAGGACCAAAGCCCTTATCATTTGCAGTGCTTGTGGATGTGTAGGACATAACAGGAAGAACACTCTTTGTCCCGCAAGGCAGGCCGGCTCTTGAGATATACACTGATACTTTTCCTTCTTTCTTTTTCTTTTTCCTTTTGAGATCTTTTCTTTTCTCCTGGAATTATATATATCAACCACATGTTCTCGAGCTCGAATATTTCTGGCGTTTTTTTCAATCGCTACCTAATCTGCTATTTTCGGAGATGTCGAGATAGGTATCTTTTATTTCCTTATATTCGTTCGACCTTAGTTAACGTTGCTTATATATCTCTTTAATTTGTGATAATGCATCTGTTTCTGCAGTTGTATGGGCTCTACTTACCTACTCTACTATTTTTATAATTACCCTGATATCGCGGTCAGATCCTGTTATTCCAATCCTATGCATGAAAAATCCGGATTTATCTTTCAGTTGCAATTGATGTCTTCCTTAAATTATGTTCCTTGTATGGAAAACCTATGGCAAAGTATTGTTCAAATTCTGCAACTCTCAATTTAAGCTCATACTCACATGGACTCAAGTTTAGACGTTCTCTTATTCTTTCCCCAGATCCTTTTTTCCTCGGTTCCAGATTCGGATACATGCATATATAGGATGTTTATGGGTTAGCTAGGCATGCAATTCAATTTCTAGTGACATTTCCGCACTATGAGCCAGTCTCGAACTATGAGCTACCTATTCACCTTAGGTAGAGAATCAACTGACCCTAGCTACAGGTTGCTCTCCTACATGAAAATTATCCTGATACTACCTCGCACACGCCACCCCTTCAGTACGTGCCATTAATATCAATGTATCAGTCAACTTATCACTTGGGGAGACGTCCATGTAGCATTCAAATGGTATACCTAAATTTGCAGAGGTGCTCCAGTACGTCTAGATCTTCTATAGGTTTCTTACGTTAGGTAGAAACATTTAACACGTAGTCTAAATTTTCCTTCGTTAATTCGCCTATTCTTATGTACCTAAGCTTCAGGCAGTGCGACGTTTCAGTGATCATGATCGCAATTAATCGATATCGCCACTTGAATTGACGTTGACGTTTACCTTTCAACGAACACATGTCATAAAAATTCGGTAGGCCTAGGTAGATAGAAAAGAAATCACGCATAACATCTACGTGTACAGTGAGTGGCAATTGCAATTGAGATGGTTCCACGTAGGGTTTTTATGGCCACTTATAAAGTAGCCACGCTCCATTTTGAGGCGTGGTGTAGGATATTATTCTGAAGGACAAGTATGTGCGTGTAACTCAGAGAGATCTGGCCTCATCTGCCCGCCACATAATGCATTCATGAAAGTGTCGATGTTAATCTTTTTTTTCTTTTGTCATGATAGGTATCCTCTTCGAATTAAGTAGGAGCTTTCAGCTAGGTAGGTATATGGTGTCATTCCATTGCAAAACACAAGACTGCCCAGGCGGTCATGGGCTGGGTATCACTTCCGCACCATGATATTGTACATCATCTTTGAAAGAAAATATAGAAAAAAAAAGAAATGAAAGCGTAAAACGGGGAAACGGTGAAAGAAAGGAAAGGGGAAATACAAATGAAATCTGACATAGTCTCGTGATATGACAGTAAAAAGAAGAAACTCAATCTAGAATGAAGGAGAACACAAAAAACAAGAATTTCATGGCAAGTAAACTATTCATAAAAACAGGGCCGGAAAAGAGGAATTGATTGCAAGAATGGAAGAAGTAGAACAACAAAAAAAACACAAAACTCAAGTAAAGCTCTAAAATACCACCCTCTCCAGAGAAACCTCCATCACCTCCCATTGCGTGGTATCCTCATTCACAAACAAATATCCCACTTTGCCCTCTGCACCTCTCGACCTCGGATCCTTCAAACCCCCTTCACCACACTCCCTCAATATCCTATGGCCAAGATACTTGACCTTATCCAGCTCCGCGCAGCCAGCCTTCCCACCCCGATGTTTCGCAACCACACGACAAGTGCCAAATTCGACCACAACGTGCTTGTGAATTGGCCATCCACTGGTTTCTTTGCACTTCTTTGCCGTAAGTTCTGGCAAGATGAGTGAGATTGCCTTACTGCAGTCTGCGAATTTCGGAGGGCCCACAGGGGAGGCCGAGTTCCGTGTGGAACAAACGACGTTGTTGAGGGTGGATCGAGTGTGTGCGTCTGGTAGCGTAGGAAGCTTCTTGGTGACCTGCTTGTTTGCGTATGGGTTTTGGTGGTCGAGAGTGTAGTAAGGGTCGGCATGGGCGAGATACTCCACAGGGTAGCTGTAGATTGGATTGTAGGGTGTCGCGAGCTGGTTTTCTGGATACTTTGGCGCCTTGTTGACTGGTCTTGGTGGGATCACGGAGCGGATGTCATCCGGGATGTATAGCTTCGAGAGATCAATCTTCCCATTTGGGTGTCTGGGGACTGGAGGTTTTGGGAGCTCAGTCGATGGAGTGAGAACGCCTTCGTTGGGGTCCCGAACAGATTCAGACTGTGTGCTGGGGCTCCGAGCTGGTTGGGACGGTGTGTTGGGGTTCCGAACTGGCTGTGCCCATTCAGATTGTGGCTTCGTTACCAGAGAGCTGGGTGGTGCATAGTGGGGATTTAGGATTCCAGCAATGGCATCGATTTGCTCGATCGTGAGCTTGGTTGGGTCCAGGACGATGTGCTCCAATGGCTGTTCCATAGGTGCTTTTGGAACTAGCACTTGTGTTTTTGGTGGCTCTGGGAAACCCTGGAGACCACCAAAGAAGTCCATGTCTGGCCCCATCTGCTGCATGAACATGAGAAATTCGAGCTCCTCCTCGGAGCTCAGATCAAGGCCTGGCGGTAGATCTGCAGAAACAACAGGTGCTACTGGTGCTGAACCTGGAGAGACCACTGGACCTTCTTTTGGTGAACCTGGAGCTACGGCAGGAGCTGGTTCATGCAAACCCGATTGATTCTGCTGGGAAATTGTGTCGTCTTGAGATTTACGTCGAGCTTGGACTGGTGTCCTCAATCTGTTGTGGGAAACAGGACTCGCTGCCCCTTGCGGTGCCATTTTCCTCACCGCTGTCGGTCCTGGACTGGTTTCGTCCACGGCTTCATTGATCATTCGTTCCATGTCCTCATCATCTCCATCCAAGAGCTTCCCCATGATCTCAATGTCCGTCATTCCGGGAAAGGTTTTTCGAACCATCTCCAACGCTTCATCCGGAACTGTAGCCATGAAATTGGCAACATCTTGAGCAGAGAACGCTCCGACTCCTGCTGGAGTTCCATAGGCAGCTGGGGATGCCAGAACTGCTTTACCTATAAGGTGAGGAGCAATGTCAGTTATCATTCGGGCATCAATACATCAAAAAGAGATAGGAGTCCATACCCAACCAAAGTACGCCAAACGAAACACAATTTAAAAATAGCAAGACGTTCATTTTTGCTTTGATTTGTTTAATCAGAGAGAGGTCTCTAAAACTATCAGTGAGAAATTAATATTGGAAGATGGAGACGGAAGGAGGGAAAAGAGTTCCTTTAAATAATTAATCTGGGATCAATACTTGCCATCTCATCTAACACGGTGGCCCATTACCAAACCCTCCCGTGAAAAAATATCGCCTCATCGTCATGCATTTACGTGATATCTTGAGCCCCATGCCACTTGTGGCTTCATGTCGATAGGAAGATTGATTGCTATAGCGTAGTGGCGAGGAGGCAAAAGAATGGAGTTGAGGATTCGCTGTGACAGATCTACTTAGGATAGCTGACTCGCTAAAGAGCGTATACTTGCCATATGCATCATGACACCCTATCACGGGCGCGAGAACACCTGTTACGGGCGAGACGAATCTATCACCAGCCTGTCGCCAGATGAAGAAGGAGGAGCCGGTTCCATCTTGTCGTCAAAAGTTGTTCCCATCAATTTGCATAAAAATACATGCAGCAGGCTTCTGCATATTACATAAGGCTATACACCGCATACCCTTCAAAGCTGTGCCTCCGGAACTCAAATCATCTCCCATGAACTTGAACCTCATAACTCCTAGCCTCGCCCCATAGCTCCCACTTTACCCAGCGCCTCACCTTTAGCTATCCTCGACCTACTTTAGGTACATAATTCTCTCAAATAAAGGCCTTCAAGATCCATCCTATGATTTTTCAACCTTCTTGCCCAACTCCCTTGTCTCCCACCATAAATCCCCAGTAGGTATTGTATCCGTCACGCCCTTGATAAAATACTTGCACCAATACTGACCCACTGGAGTAGTCAATTCCGGCCTTTGAGAAAGAAACTTCTCATCGACCGTTCCAAGCAAGATCTCGATCAAATGTGGCTTCTCATCACTTCGCCATGTCAAAGGCGTTCCACATTTTTGGCAAAACCCACGATAGACCCCAGGCGTTGCCGAGAATTCACGGAATGGGTTGCCCTCACTGCGTGATTCGGGTGACCATTCGAGCTGTGTTGTTTTCATGTCGAGGAAGGGGGCGATGAGTGTTCCAGTATGTTTCCGACACTGGGTGCATTGGCAAGTGTGAGACTAGGCAAGCAATGATCGAGGACGGTGGTTAGCCTCGAAATTTCCTGGGGGAATACGAGTACATCGACATACCTTGGGATATTCACGTTTGCGAAACGATACGGTATATCGAAGGGACCCACACTGGCAGCCCCCGGTCACTGGTTCATGCTGTGGTGCAGACATTATCTGGGTTATATTTGCGGCTGAATTGTTCAATTGGGCCGTGAATAGTATCTGTTATCGAAGTTGCACCCAGAAAGGTCTGTAAGGGAACAAGCTGCAAGGCTTCTGCGGTAAATATTGGAGACGAGGCAGTCTGAGGATTCTGCCTTGGATCAGGCTGGACTTCGATTGATGTCAATTGGGGGAGGAAACCTCATAATTGTCAGTCGCTTGGCGAGCAACCTGTTGTGAGGGTGAGCTCGAACGTACCAGGTTTCTGATACTAGGCGCTCTGTGGTGGGCATTGCAAAGGCTTGCAGGTAGTTCAAAGTACTGCAGCCAAGCGGCTGGCACTTGAAAGGTTTCCTCGAATTCGAATGGGCGGAATTGATAGCCTAGTTGCGCAAGGCAAGGCGGGGATTAAATGCTCCTCTAGGTAGGCCAAAGTCGAGTTGACGTGAAGACATGACAAGAACTCTACACATACCATCATGACAATTTCGGCATGCACCACAACAAGGCAGTAAAAAGTCCCCGCGCATAGCTTATCATTATGGGTTTACACTGACATGTCAATATCAATAAATGCAAGATATTTGAAGGTTTATACCCCCCTTCGCTTCTTTGACTGGGTTGTCAGTTCACTGAGGTCGTCATTGGCTCAGCTACTCAATGACCTGTGGAATGTGGAATGTGGAACCATGAACCCAGCAGCCCTGCCGGGACTGATGTTGCTGGGTGACTAGCCTCCTGAATGGCCAGGAATTTTCACAGCCAAGTCAGTGGTGTATCAAGTAGAAAATCAAGCAAACGGCAAATCAAGACATCCATCATGATTGGCATGAAGACCCCCCCAAAAAAAACAGATTGGCTCGTCCCCAATTGAGAATAAATAAATGTGTGGGCAGACAAATTCCCAGAACACAAACACCTGGATATTTAGATACAAGTCCAAACCCGACTGAGTATACTGCCACAAGGCGAAGCACTTTTACCCCCTGAAGGCATGATGGTATGCGAACCGCCTAGAAGAACCTCGACCGCCATAAACTCCATAGTGCCGGTCCGATGCCTTGCTCTACTTGGGCCACCGTTCAGCTCCTTTGCCAGGTCCAAGTCGATAAGCATACCTCTAGGATCTGGTTTATCTTCCGCATCTGTGATGATGATGTTATTTTCCGAGATGTCACCGTGAAGTATCTCTCCATCATAGCACAGGGACCTATGCGCCTTCACAAAGTCCCGACTTGCCTGGAGCAATTCTTTCGTAGACTCCCGTTTCTGCCCAGAGGATGTGGCGTAGTCTCGTGCAGTGCTGATGATGATTCCCGCTGGGCATGTTGGGGCAGGAAAGCGCGTTGAGAAGTCGACGGCGCGCGTCCACTTGAGGATTTAGGGACCAGAGCATGCATGGAGGCAATCATGTAAAAAAGGCACGTCAGATCGAGTTGGCTGCCTGCACCTAGATACATGTAGCTACTGTGTTAATGAGTAATATGGCAATAACTCGGGGTTCTAAGTTCTAACTGGATGAAAAATAAAAAAAGCTGTTCGAACCAGGTATCCTCACCTCCAGCACATATCCATCCAGACTCTGGGAACGAAGCTGGAATTCTCGAGTCGGATCGTCATGGACCCAACCTTCACACCAACACCTCGCCCTTGAGGCTCATGCATGCGCCTCTTTTAAATTTTGGGGCAGGGGATGGGGGGGGTCTCTCCGCTGCGAGGCAGACTGGCTTTCCTTTGTCGGAGACATCTTTCTGGATTGGCTGCGTTGAGGTCTCACTGGAGGGTAGCGTAGAGTACATAAAGGGTGTGCATCTCGCCATCCATTTGCCTCGATTCTTTATCGACCGCCTCCCTATTGCCACTACTCGTCAATCCCAACTCCCCGACACTCGCTAACTAAACGAACAATGAGATCGCAATCACTCTCCGCAGCCTCGGCAATGTCGATATTCCAGCGTGCTCCACTCGGAGTGTCACTCCTGTTGGCACTGAGCTACTTCTGCTCGCTTGTCTGCGCAGCACCAGTCCTTGACGAATCCGTATACTATGGCCTCCTTGAGAAGCGCAAAGGCGGTGGTGGTGGTGGTGGTGGAAAAGGGTCGTTTGGGAAGGGCAAGAAAGGAAAAACGTAAGTACCTACTTTGTCAAACAGCAAAGGTTCGAAAGCAACAAAATAATCTAACAAATTTCAACAGGAGCAAGAAATCTGGAATGATCGTTGGAATCATCTTTGGATCAATAATCGTCCTTATAGCTCTATTCTTCCTCTTCATATACATCCAGGGATCGCTCATCCCAAAAATCAAGAAGCGGTTGGCAAAGAATAAGGAGAGCAGAGCGGTCAAGGAGCCACTTGCCTCGGAACACAGTCTTTAAATTTGCCTGACACACTTTACATCATCAATATTCATATTTCCTGCGAGGAGGAGGAGGACTTCTTGACGTGTTTTGGTTGTCAATTGGAGATATGATCATGATTGGGGGTATGGATATGAAGTTTACGCATTTCTGGACTGGGGGCGGGAGGGGACGCGATCGATCTACATCATGCAAATCTTCGATTTCGACGGCCCATCCCCACGATAAACTTGATTTTTTCGGATTCCAGGGCATTTTGCGGATCAAATCATTTCAACAGCTGTTTCTTCTTCCTCTTTCCCAGGTGGATTTCTTTGTTGTCTTCCTTGCTGTTTAGCAATTTTTGTTGGAGTTTTTTTCTTTTTTTTTTTTTTCGGTACATGTTTTATTTGACACCGCGAGATGGATGTTTTATACGCGCGATGGATCAGGAGTACTAGTTTGCAGTTGGAGTATTCCTTCCGCAATGGGAGATGGGAAATGAGATTTTTACCTAGAGAAATTCACATTGATACAGAGCAGAATCATTTTCTTTCGCTTATTCTCCCTGAAGGAGCATTCGCGTAGCTACTCTACTCGTATAGTGCAGTGGCCCGAGCTTGAGTGATAGACAAATCTCTCCTCCTCCCTCCTCGAAATTTCGCGAAAAGGAAATGCACAGGTGCAAGCGGTGGGTGCTCTGTCATTGGAGGAGGTTACGTTACACTGGGCTAACTACAGTAGTCCTGAAGGGCGATACATGCACAGAATAAAGCTTGACTTTTGTGAAATTTAAAGCTCGTGTGACGCGAGGATTATATTAGGGCAGGCCTGACCCCCGGGCCCCCTTCGACAGTATGTAGGTAGAGTCCGTACCTCTAGCCTATGTAGCATTTAAGCGCAACACAAGCTTCATCCATGTGGTGAAACCCTGTAACCTGGAAGCTTGAACTAAAGTACCTACTCTAAAGAGTAGGTGAGGAAACCTTTCAAGTGCCAGCCGCTTGGCTGCAGTACTTTAAACTACCTGCAAGCCTTTACAATGCCCACCACATGTGAGCGCCTAGTTGCAGAAACCTGGTAGGCTTGAGCTCACCTCACGACAGCTTGAGCTCCAGGCTCGAGACCTGCAGCTTCCTGAGGTCTTCTAGCAGCATGTGTAGTCAGCCCCTCCTTGCCTCGAAGCACCTGTGCTCAAAAAGACCATTCAGAACCACTGCTCGGAGGCAGCTACGCGGCCACTACGGAGTATTTATCCCCATACTCGATTCTTCACCCCAGGCGTGCACGAGAGCAGTAGACTGGCAGCTGGGGAATACTCGAGGGCAAGGGTAGCCAGATAGTGTGTATTTGGTAAAGTAAAGGTTGTTAGCCAAGCGGCTGGCATTTAAAAGGTATCCTCCTACTCTAAAGTAGTTATCGAATTCGAATTACCTAGTTTTCCTTTTTTTTTTTTCTTTCTTCTTTTTTGAGGGCAAGTGAAAAAAAAAAAAAAAAAAAAAAAAGTCTCCTTTTTGGTTTAATCGATTCGCGCGTACGCGTGTGTGGCCATGGGAACAATGCAATTTTGCAATTCGATTGCAAGATCGATTGAGAATGGTTGGTCGTGGGTCCATGTCTCCAATATATATCAGGTTGGCCGCGAGGAAATTTGTTTCATCATCAAAAGCCTAGGCCTAGTAAGTATGTACAAACGATTGACGCGCTGGCCATGGAGTGGTACTCGTAGAGGAGGAGGACGATTCTGTTGCGAATCCAAGTACTACATTCAATTAAGCTACGGAATAGTCTACCCCAATGTTTCAAGACCATTTACTTTCAATACAAGGTCTTTAGGACAGATATTGGCTGATATTTTTTTGGGGGGGGGTGCGCTACGTCTGAGTAACCAAGCGTTGAGAAAACCGGCGGTATCAACATGCAGAGATTTGATTAGGCTTATATACTAATGAATTGGTGACGATTCAATATGAGTACTAATCCTCGCCGTAAGAAAGACCCGCCAGCCACCATTGACCCCCCCCCCCCCCCCCCCCAGAAAAAAAAAGAAAAACAAAAGTCCTAAGTAATGCCCCCCCATCAATGCCGGTGGTGAATTTGCTCGTTGCTAGAGACCCCATCTCCCCACTATCGCTCTCATCTAACTCTTCCGGGTCCTTACACGCAGGCCAAATTCCATCCTCAATTCGCTGACGTTTGAGACGTCGACCTCTTTGCCAATAGCGATGGTATATTTGCACAAGGGACTCTGCATAGGCTGCGTAAAGTTGGCTTTATCTTCCGCTGCCATTGCAAAATTGAAGTTTTGAAGCAGTGTGCTGGCTGGTTTTGACGTCTGCCTGTAATGGTTTTTGCCCGGCGAGTAGTTGTACGCAAAAGTTCTGGTTTTTTCGGGCACCTCGAACGAATACTGGCTCTTAATGTCTTCATCCACGACGGTAAACTGATTACCCAAAGTGATTGCAACGACAATCTCCTGGCTGTTGGGGTTTTCCGTGGACGCTTGGGTATTCGTGGCACCAATCAGATACACGCGAATGTCCGTCAGGCGGATATCGAACCATTTGGCGCTAAAGTTGTACTTCTCGACTGCGTTCTCAGGGTTGATATAGAATGCGAAGCGGCGCTTAGTCTTTAGCTTATTGAGGAGGTAATTATTGTCCTTTGTAAAGAATGACTTGGAGTGGCCATCAATGAAATCTGGTTCGAATTCGTTCCAGGTTGCAAGGTGTTTCTCAACGTCGTCGGCCAAGCGAGAGGTGCAGGCAGCATGAAGCTCACCAGACGTGATGTTCTGATAGCAACCAAGCTGAATGAAATCGTCAAGGAGGCTGCTTCGACGAAGGAAGGCGCCGTTGCAACAACGAACTGCTTGAAACAGAATGCGTATGACTCTGGACTTCTGGAAGGCATAAACCTGGTTGTAGAATGCATACATCAAATCGAGCCAGGGAAGGGTGGGCTCAAAGTTGTGTGATTTCATGGTGGCCAAAGTCGTCTGTGCCAGCCGGTTATTGGAGAGGAGGGTTGCAAGACTAACGGCCAGCTCGTTGTACTTGATGACGGCGGTGTGGAAGGTCTGGCATGTGTTGACAAAGTCATCAAAGACGTTCTTTGCATGGGCCATCTTCGCTCTTGTGTCAGAATCCAAGTCGGGATGACTGAAGTACCGGTTGCACAGCTTTCGAAATTCGGTCCGTTCCGTTATGATTTGATTGACAAACTTCTGGTCCCCTACGGAGAGAGACCGTATCTGACTGTTTTTCTCGGTTATATTTGCCTGCAAAACATCGTCTGCCAAATTTGCTTCAAGGAGATAAACTTGTCCCTGTAGAGCATCTGCCTTAATTGCACCCTCAGCCGTGTCGATTTGCGAGTTTCCCAAGGTCACCTTTGACGTAGCGGCAGCAACAGAAAGTGCTGCTCCAACCTTGAAAACCACACCCAAAGGCCCATGAGCGAAGAGCAAAACGTTGCCTATGGCGGAAATGACTTCGTTGAGATCGTTGCAGGTGAACTTGTGTTTAACCGACCCCCAAAAATGATTTATGGCCTCCACAGTCAGGACCTTCCCTGCTCGAACCTCCTGACGGGCATTGTCGACCACCTGGTACTGTGCATCCAAGCTGTCGCAAATCTGTGACTTGGTCGATTGGAAGTCCTTTAGCGTGGACTCGAGTGAGCCGATAGCAGTGGAGACGTTGGCTTTAGCCGATTCAATGGTGGTTATAGCGGAGAAGAATTTTGCTTTGTTCGCCTCTAGAATTTCAAGATCCTCGATGCTCTTCTTCAGATCTGCAAGCGCGAGGTTTGGCCGTGCAATGTAATAAAAGCTATGATTGTCGAAATCGACGGTGCGTCCGGGCGATGTAGTTGTGAGGAATATTGTGTAGGATTCGATGAGCTGTTTTCTGGCCTCTTCTTGTGCATTCCACAGGCGGATGAAGTCGTCTTTGAACCAACTTTGGGCACGGCTGTCATGTATGCCCATGGTGCCGAGGAATGCATCATCTCCAGCAACTTTGGCGGATTTGAGGAGGCCGATGTAGGTACCGAGCCAATCAGATGTTTCCTTGAATCGCTGTTTATGCTCGTCGAGAAACTGCAGGTGCTTGTGACCCCGGAAGTCGAACGGCTGGGTAGCGTAAATGAGTTGGAACTCAAATATCAATCGTTGGAAAACCATCGCAATTTGTACTGGGCTGATGGACATCGCCTTAATGACATCTGGAAGGGGGAGTATGTTTTTGTGTTTGCTGGGGCCATACAAAATACCGCCAGTACCGAGAGGGCCGGGTTCTCCAGAATTTCCATGAGGTCCGGATGATCCCTTTATCCCCCACAGGTCAATGTTGGAGCCAAGCCAAACTTTCCTGAAATAACAACCCTGGTTTCCTCCTGCACCCCCCGCTCCTCCAGAGCCACCAGAGCCTTGGAGACCTCCGTGAACACTGGAATCGCTGATATTTGATTGTAGTTTTGTCTGCGAGTCTTTGGAGGCATTAGGCGACGTGAGGTCAATAATACAACCACCCGCGCCGCCTCTCCCACCCGCCCCACCAGGGCCGCCATTGCCCCCCGAGCCCCCATTCAAATTTGGCTGAATCTTCCAGTTGTCATTGCCTATATACCACGGGCTGACTCCATCAGTGCTCCAATAACCATTACCTCCTACACCACCATCTCCGCCAGTGCCCCCTTGACCACCCTTTCCGCCGAGGCAATTCACCGAGAAGGAGATGGACTTCTCAGCAAGACAATGCAACTCTGCAAATATCAAGACGTTACCGCCAGCGCCTGCAGTACTGCTGTTTCCTTTCCCAGGCTTGCCTTCTTCCCCCGGGCCTGGATGACCCGGTCTGTAAGCCTCGGTACCGGACCCGCCTGTCTGCGCCTTGTCGTTCTCGTCCGTGCCAGCCGCTCCATTGCAGTTGAACTGAATCTCCGTCGAGGCAGAATCTTCATGGTTGACAGCATATATGCGGCGTGCAGTAATCGTAACTTTCTTGCCTGCAAAATCGAAAACGCTCCCAGCGCATATGTAGATGTCCTCGGCGTGTATTTTGATGTTGGAGTATCCCGCAGCGCCTTCGTCAACAGAGAAACGCTGGGTTCCAGGGTATGGGCGAATATTTTGTGGATTTTTCACGGGGACGAGTGTGATGGAGCGGTAGCCAATCAGGTATTGGACCGTATTGGATTTCGCGTCAACCACACGGCGCTGAAGCGGATCTCCAGCCTCGGGATTCGTAGGGAGGTCGGGAGATTTCTGGTGTGTTTTATATTAGCTCGTTGCACTCCTAATAACCAAGCGGATGGAGACACACATTCGGCATTTTTGGTTGATTTCTTATGTCGATTCAAAAGAAAAAAAGGTCCTGTTGAATGGCAGAGAAGTTTTCCGGTAGCCAGACTTCGTGAAGAGCAGAGCGAGACTGTGAGTTTATGTTAACTCAGGCTGAGACCTAGAGATTACACCCAAACACAATTGCGGCCATCCAGGCTGTGACCACGGATCGGGCAACAGCCATTTATTCATCCCGGAGTTCCTGATCTTCTCGAGATCTCGTTGAAGTGCAAGTTGAAGCACATGCAAGTATCGAGCTGAGCTTGAGACAACATATGTAAGGTACCTAGAGTCGAGTGCATGCGAGGTTAACTTGAGCTGACTTGAGACTGAGCGCGGCAGGTACCCACCTATGTACATGCGCTGTACGAGCTGATTTCAGATAAGATGTGGCAGCTGCCCACCTGTCCATGCGCAGAGATATCTCCAATATCCAGAACTGCGAGTGGGGGATGGTTCTTTGTAACTGTTCCTGAGAGTGAGACATTGGGTCAAACGCCTGGGGACGAGGCCAAGACATTGGGTCGTCGACCAGTCTTGCATTAGTGTTATTTTTCGCACCAAAGCCACGGCAAGTCTGCATGCAGGCCACAGCACTCCCCTCGCTTGTACGAAGCGAGGCACAGCTGTGATTTCCAGGTACTCACGGGTCAATTTATGCCGGTAGACATGCACTTGGGTGCATCTCAACATCCCCCGCGAAAAGAAACCTCTGTACTCCACTCCATCAAGATAGGCCATGCATGGCCACCGAATGAACGTATACACTTCATATATTTTCTTCCGCCTGCACCAGCTGAAATATGGCCATTATCGATCGGTTGCAGTAAATCTTTCTCCGCGACCACGAAGCCCTATATATATACCTCCACAAACTGGGTACCCCATCTCCTATATAAAATGTATGACAAAAGACGGATATTTCCTCTGAATTTCACATGCACATATTTTGGTATATCTCGGTTGACTGATAATCTCGCTTGATTAACCGGATTCGAACTGTCAGTAATCGATATATATCTTTATTGCGTTCGAGACGAAAAATGCCCCCATTTCAAATCCTGCATGTTCATGAGATGTTACTTGCATGACTTAGCGTAATATATGTAGTTACAAGCCAACCTAACCATGGCGCAGCTGAAAATTGCAGCCATGTCTTGAGTTGGCTTGTCTCTGTTGTCGCAATTGTGGTGCATCATGCCGTCGCGGGAAGTTTGACAGGGGTTGGAGCGAATTGTAGATATGTGCCTAGGTACTCGAGTACCACAAAACATTTAAGCGAACATCTGCAGGTGTGGGGAATTAATATCCGATGAGAGGATAGGTATCTAAGCTGAACTGTAGGCGCTGCACTACCTACTTCACCCAGCTTTCAGACCCACTCAGTATTCAAGGATAATAATTGGAGCTGTACGTACTTACGGCATAGTACTCTAGGATCGTACTTACGTAGTTATTGGAAATACGAGTGCCAACTTGGTGGCGTTCCACTCTGAGTTAATCGACTTTATTTACTTGCCTTGAAGCCTTCTGTTCGCTGAAGCCTTGTTTTGCATTCAGCGAGGGGCCGGAGCATCTCTGTCGTTCTTTCTCTCTACATGTCCTAGGAAGTGGGTTGCACAACCAGGCTAAGGAAGTGGTGCCATTTCTTTTTCCTCATCTAGGTATTGTTGGCTAATGGATCCACTCAGAGCTGGTTATGTCGACATCACGCAGAAGACCGAACCACCTTTGACAGTTGGTCTGCGCTTCTCAGCTTTCTCTCGCTTATGTATGTCAATGATCAAGACGTTCGAGATGATTGAATCCAAGACAATGGTCCGCATGTTGGTCCAAAGACCGGACTGACCTAACGTGTCACAGTACATGAGTTCTTTACCATCCTTCAGCTGGCGAAAGCATTCGGATTTCGCCTGCCGGAGCTGATGACTTATTGTCATGTTTCAGCTAGCTATAGCAAATGCGTTCAAATCTGGTCTGTACGAGCTGAAAATTGACGTTCGAACCGCCTCGACGAAAATTATAGCTGCATGCAATATCGTCATCCGATAATGTTTGCTTCTTCCTCCTAGCTCTTCAAGTTGAATACTCCTAGTCTTGTTACGAATCTCCCTACTCCATCAATTGGGTTACGCCGAGGTCGGGTTAGGCTTCATATAAAGGTTGATCAAGAGGAAGATAAAACTGCTGGCAACAAGCATAGACGGGCGTTGATCTCAGAGCACCTTCAAATTCCACCTCCAACTAGTAAATTGAAGTAAGTAGTAAATGAGTCTCTACGCTAACTTCTAAGGGACCCCAGCTAATCATCGAATCAATATTCATAGCCCTACGAATCGACCGCGCCGCAATGAGCAAGTTCAATTACTTCCATATTGCGTTTACACTCACAAGAGACCACCTTTCGAAAAGCGCCCTCATCGATGCCTACTTTCGCCGGTGTCTCGAGCTCAACGTCAGCTCCATCTCACAGCAATCAGAGTTGGCCTTTGGCATCATCGATCGCAATCCGAAAGAGCTCGCAAACAAAATCTACAAAGACCCCGCAAGTGACCTGCATCTGGCTGCTCTGCGTCATTACTGGAAAGGCATCTACAAAAACGAGGAGAAACTTCAGGCCGAAGGTGCAATCTTGGCGCACTCTGATACGGGCCTCGATGGCCATTTTGGCGTCTCGGCGGGGAGGGTGACGGGGGTGAAGATCAATCGGGAGATGATCGAGAAGGAAGAATTTGCCCGGACGATGTTGCGAAGCTTCTCACAAGGCGGTATGATTATTTCCCCCGAGTGGATGGCAAGACTGGAGAAAGCAGAAGATCGGCACGAGTTCTTGATGCAGAATTACGAGAAGATTGATACGGACTCGAAAGTCTACTTCGAGAAGGGCGGGAAGCTCGCGGATTGTGGTGCGCTGCTGGGATATCGGTGCTTGGTCAAAATTCGGAAGGTGGTGACTTTGGAGGAGAGCGGTCGTGTCGTTCAATCAATGGTCGTTGCCACAACTGATATCCATAATCTGGACGGCGTCAATGAATGGATGTTTTCGTGGGATCCAGCGAAGGCAACCGAGGTAATCTTTTCGAATGCGCTTATGGGCAGGAGTCCTGTCTCCTCGGTCATCGACTTTCTCAATAACGAGCTTGGAAGGGGCCTCATGCAGAACATGTGGGAAACCGTTCCTGAAATGCAGAAGGCGGAAGAGGCCGGCGTGAATATCGACGATTGGCTTGCAAAGCACAAGCCAAAGCTCATGCGGGCGAGGCGATTCTTTCAGTGCCTGGACTGGTTTTCGAAGCCTGCAATCGCACTGCGAGCGAAAATCGGTGGAAATATGGTAGCCCCGGAGGTAGTGAAGGAATTCACGGATGACTTCGAGAACCCGGAGGATAAATTCAAGAAACTTCTTCTAGACCAGGGCGGCTTCGTTGACTCGCTTCCGAACTCGACCCGGCAGCCTGGGGTGACGATAAATGGCGAGCCAATACTTGCCAGCACCCTCCTTTTCCCCACTGACGCAGTCCTGGGCTTCTCAGACTCCCTGGATAGACTGTCTCCCGCCGAATTGGGGAAACTCGAGCAGAAGATCAAGGAAAACTGCAACATTGAGCTCACGCAAGAGGGATTGAACGACTTCCGCAAGACTCTGGACCATTTATACGACGCACAGGTCGATCCAAAGCAGGTTGCAAGCTACGAGACGAAATTTGCGGAAATCGTGGACACCACTAATTTCAACTCGACCGCTAAAGAAGGTTTCAAAGAAAAGTTCGTCAATGACGCTGTCGATTCTGTCACGGATGATCTCGCCAAAGACCTCACGAGATATTCGTCTGATGACTTGAGAGATATTGCCGTTGGAATCGCCATGCGCACAGTATTATACCCCTTTCTGCGTCCCCAGGGTTTGTTCGCAAAATGGGGTTACGAGAGGATTCGAGCGCTTTCCCACATCTCGTATTCGGCAATGTTCACCGCCTATTCGCTAAAGGCAGAGTTGGACAAGTTGACCAAAGAGGGCAAGGTGTATGCCGACAAGCGCAAAGAGCTTGAGATGCAGCAGGGTCACCTAGAGAAGAGCGATGCGAAATATATGGAACTTGAGGAGAAGAAGAAGGAAGCGGAGGAGGCATTGAAGAAGACGCAGGAAACACAGGATGGACTTGACATTATTGATAGGGAGTTGAACACCCCGGACAGTGTTGTAGACGGGCAAAGAGATGCCACGAAGAAGGCGTTTGAGGAAGCAAGAAAGCCACTGATTAAATAGTCCCTTCATTTACTTACCATTCGTTATTTGTTTTGCTAGGATTTCTTCAGCGAGGTTTCGCGATTGCTGTTTAAGTTAGTTTCAGACGAGCGAAATTTAATTGTTCCTGTCGCTAGGTAGCGGTGTTCCCTCACACAGTCAATGCACACCGTTACCCTCATCTTCCACATGCCATTCCGATATACTGGCTCTTGTCTTTTTATATTGCATAATTACTCACAAGCTGACGGGCGAAAATTGTGATTCTGTCACGTACAATGCAGAAATATATTCTTACATCAATAAAAGGCCCGTGGTTAATTACTCTTTCTTGGCAGAGTCCCACTCTAGTTGGCTTCGAAGTCTCTTGAACTACCTATCCTGGTCACAGACCACTTAGCGATCCGCGAAGTGCTCACATTTCCAGCTCATACTCAGTATTCGGTTCAGATCGACAAGTTTTGCATGTTGCTGGCACCGTATATCGACAATATCAAGGTCTTCTATCGATCTGGAAAGGATCATGTCAATGTGGACCCGCTGTCACGAGCTAGATAGATCGATGCAATCCCTCCCTACCTGATGTCTGTTCTTTTTGCTTTTGTCAGCGATTTCATTCATTTTCTCTACAACTTAGTCCAAAGTTGCTTTGCTTGCACTGAAGTTTTCTCCATGTCTTTCCTTAAGTTACTTTCTGTTTACTTCTGCGTTCTCGCTGGTTGCCCTTTTCTGCTCAATTTCTGCCCCTTTAAGTGTCCTTGTCTTCCTCCTTTCCTTCGCTTACGTTTATTTATTTTTCTCTTTTGATGAGGTTCGTGGAAGCCCCTTCTTTGTTTTTCGGCGGGGTCGTGTCAGAGGAGGAAGGAGATATGCAGGGTGGAGACTTCCGCATTGGGAAGTGATGGTCCTTCCTCATTGGGAAGAGTGACGGTGGTCTGGAGAAGCGAGGATATGTAGAGTGCGAGCGAGTACTTGTAGAGAGAATGAACACTATCTTTACACTCCATGATTATACGGCTTCGTCCATAGGCTCTGTCCTCACAGCAGGCCTGAACCCCCGGGCCCCCTTCGACAGTACGAGTAGGATTTAGGCGCAACACAAGCTTCATCCATGTGGTGAAACCATGCAACCTGGAAGCCTAAGTGGATTAACGTTCGTAATCTGTAGTCATCGATTTTAGTTTTCCTTCTTTTCTTCTTTTTTTTTTGAGGGCAATTGATAAATGTCTCCTTTTGGTTTTTATCGCGCGCACGCGTGTGGAACAATGCAATTTGCAATTGATTGCAGGATTGATATTGGTCGCGGGTCATGTCTCCATCATGAAAGTTGGCCGCGAGGAAATTGTTTCATCGTCAGGCCTATAGCTAGAGAACTGTGGAATTCGAAAGCGATTGACGCGCTGGAGTAGAGGACGAGTACGGAGGAAGGAGGGTCTGGGCATGAGACTACACTTCCTCCGTCTAGACTACCATGCAAGCTTGCTCTTATCGAGGGCTGTAGAGTAGGTAGTTATATCCGCCACTTACAGATACGAGCCATGGCCACCAGGTAAAGTTCTCTTATCTACCTGGATTCTAGAATCCAATAGGTTTCCCACGAGACTCGAGGCTTCCGAGAAATCTGATTCCGTCCGCGTATACCCGCGGATACAATTGTATAACTTGCAGAGTTTAAATGTTTCCGAGTTCGAGTTCGAGTTCGAGTTCTAGATTATTCAGTGCAGTGATTATGAGTTTCTTGCAATTGAGAGGGGTCCGGAAGGTACTACGAGAACTTGTAGTTTGCGGCTGAGTCCGGATCGATTGCAATTGAGTTTACAAGTTAAGTTCTCCTAGGGCTGCATTTCTTTTGCATTAGTCTCGTCGACGCCCCCATATCGATATCTCTGCGGAGGTTTTAGCTACCAGACCTATCTGAATATAGTGTAGTCCCTATTCTAGATTCCCCTTAATTAAGCTTAAGCTTTGAACTGAAATCCGTTGGGAACGAGACTAAGTAGAAAACGTGTTCGGAGGGCGCCTGCTGATCATACTCTACTCGATAATCAATCGATAACTAACTCTCGTGCCCAGCCCCGCCTACGGGGGATAATCGATAGTGTCCATGTAGTTTCGATGGTGTCAAAGTGCCCCAAACCCGAAATTGGGCACGAGACTACCGAAATCGGCTGTTGCACTCCCCCCTCTGGGAAATTCCTTAGCTTGGAAAGTGCAACTGCGCTGCATGATCTTCGGGAACGAGACTAAGTACAGTACTCCAAGACTCAGATCATGCAGCCGGGTATTTTTCATTTTTCGCTAGATAAGCATTTCAAGCGTTTTCAAACCCAGAATTAATCTCTATCCTTATAAGTACACTCTATAATTCGAATATTCCATGCCGGGTCAGCAGCCGCCATGCAGCAATCGTATGCGCAAGCCTCGAGCTCTCGAGTGTAAAACCATGCATCTGTACATACATGTTGTATGTATCATAATCGATCATATCAAAGTCAAGATCCTACTGAGGAATTTGCCGCCGGTACCGGGCCGAGAAAAAAAAAACCCCTGCAATGCTTTATCCTTATACCATATACCATGGATATCGAGATGCCCCTCAGCCCCCTCAATATCTGAATATCACATGCCCAGCTGAAAAACATAGGTTGAAACGATCTTTTCTTGTAGAGTGTACTCATATTCCGTACTACCTTCTAGATCTAAGAGATAGAACTCACTCAAACAAATCTCCCATGTAATAGGTATGACGAGGCTATAGATTCCTAATGTATGGTTACAAAACTCTCAACCGGCGGACGCAAAATGATCATGCATATGATTGATATAAGTTCCCATTTTTTCTTTTGTGTATTGCCCCCCCCTCCCCCCCATTGCATGCAGATCCTCCAGCCAGCATTAAATCTTAAATCCTCAAGAAACAAAAATACTATCCACATATACGGTGCACAGGATCAATCCAGAGAGTATAAAACAATCAAAAAGAAAAAGGAAAAAGGATTGTGCAGAAACAGGATTCACAAGGCAGAAAAATGCATGCTGGGGTGATACTCAAGTATGATTGCATTGTCTCAAGATGATACACAAGAACTGCGCGACGGCCATGGGTCCAATGGGACATCGATGCATGGGATAAGAAGCAATTAAAAAATAGAATTAAAGGACACAGAAAAAAAAGGAATATGTTATGTTGGTTAAAAGGTACGAGAAACACATGTGCAAACGACAATAGTATACCCTCCTAACTAGATTATATGCCTTTGCCTTAGGTATAATCAAAGTAGGTAGACACGCAGAATGCATATACATGGAAAAACAAAGGTGCACAGTGGGATGTACCGGAACACGTAGTCTCGAGCTCATGAGGCAAGAGTACTGGAGTACCGGTATACGTAGATGAGTATGCCAACAGACACAAAACAGACACAAAAACATATTTGACAAACAAAAGAGGACCAGAAGAAAGAAAAAAGTATGAAGGTTGGACAATGAAAAAAAAGAAAAAAAAGAAGGAAAAAGAGATGATGCAAATTGAAGGAATAAACAAATGGAATAGGTAGAAAGATTTAAAGTTCCAATAGTAAAGATCCGCCTCTGTGAAATTCTTTCCTTGTATTCCTCATTCGCCCTTTTTTTCCTTTTTCGCCCCAGACGCCTTAAACAAATGTAAACTACCAACCCTAAACAACTTCATGATCACATGTGCACCAATAGGCCCAACTCTTCGCCAGCAGTTGAAATTTTGCCGATTCATGTGAAGCAGATCTCCCTTGGGCGTCATTCTAGAACGGTGCCCCCCTGTACGCATGTTGTTCCAGAAACGCGTCTTCCTCGCCCTTGGGAACCTCCTTGACCTTTTTACCACCGAAAAACATCGAACATTTCCCTTTGAGTGTTGCACCGGATGCCGACCTTGATGCAGGCATTATTTCCTGAGAATCACAGGAGGATGCACTGGCAGTGAGATCTGGTACGGGGACATCTGTTGCTGCACTCCTAGGACGAGCCTCCTCATATCGTCTTCCATTGTCACTCATGGACGTATCACCAACTTGCCGTTCTGCGACATATTTGCTGAAATCTGTATTTGGTAATGGCGGAGGTGTTGACTTTAGAGGAGATTTCAGATTTCCCATGCTTCGAGCTTTGCTTAGGGATTTCCTTGGGGTACTATTAGTATTCGAGGAAACTGGCTGCAGCATAAGGTCGATCGCCCCGCTTGCCAATTGTCGGACAGTAGGGTCTTTCACCGCCGGCTTGTTAAAGAAAAAGGACCGCAAGGAGAAACCGGATGCGCTACGCACAACCTCTTTTGGCGCAAGAAGTACGGAAGGATTTATTGAAGTCGAATTTTCTCCACTGGAAGATCTTAAGCTTTTTTTCGAACGTGAGGTGCGGAGCTGGGGATAAGATGGTGGAGGTGGAGGTGGTGGTGGTGTCTGGGCGGAATAATCCGACGGAAGCTGTGTGCCTGTAGATTTGGTATCGTCGGGAGTAGGTGGCCGGAGAATAACTGGTTTCGAGGATAGTAGGGGCATTGGAGTTGGTGGTCGATTGAGCAACACGGGGCGGAGATATCTCACATCATCCACATTGAACTCGTTGTAGGAATCTTCACCGTCACTCATTCTCTTTTCCTGGGCCCCATCACCCCACATGCTATCATTTCGTGAGGTCTCCGATTGTAAAGCTGACGTGCCATCTCCTGGATAATTCTCCGTGACGTCGTTATCAACAATCTGTGCTTGAGTCCATTTGTCTTTGTATTCCTCGACGTAGTTTGCGTTGAGAATGATATCCTTCCTTCGCCCCATACGTTCTCGAAGATCCTCTGTCATGCGTTTTGCTGCAGCTTCATTTTCCTCCAGTGCCTGCTTCATCGAGGCATCTTCTTCGTTGATACTTTCCGAGTGGTTTGAGATGTGTGCGGCTGTAGCGGCAATCCATTTTTTAATTCCTTCATCTCTCTCGTTTGATTTGCGTATTGACCCACTCCGTTTGCTTTTCTCGGCCAACCATGCCCTTTCCATTGCCTTGCTAATTTGAAGAAGACGACTTAGCTCTTCCTTCATGAGGTTGGCGCCCTTTTTAGGAAAGCCAAAAGTTTCCCGAAATCTTTCTCGAAAAAGCTCTGAATAGAGATTCCATAGATAGCACAAGTTTGGAATATGGTCTTCTGTACATCTAGCATATGCAGTTCGATCCTTTTTGTTGGCCTCGACTAGTATATCATGCTCTGGGCCGTGCGTAAGAGAGAATTCAGCAATGATGCGGTTGAACTCATGCGTGATGGCGCCGAAAATGGCGACCCGGGCATCCATAAGCTTGAAAAGCTCGGCAGCGCCGGCCTCTGGCGTCAGTGGAAGGGAACCCGCACAACTAATCCATGCTTTGAACAATATATGGATTTGTGAGTCGAAAGCCTTCAGTACAAGTGGGTGGGGAGGCCGACGGGGATTTGCATTGTAGGCATCTGTTGAATTTTCCTGAGATGTTGAATGCACCTGGGAAGAACTTCTTGTAGACATGGTGAGTGACGTAACAGGCCACCGAGGGATTGACCGAATAATGATCAGTGGTTACAGAGCGAAGGCAGAGCACTATCTCTTATGATGATTTGGATTTGGAATGCCGACTCCAAGGTGGATTGTTTGGTATGCGAGACTCGTTGAGATATGCTTGACGGAATGAGGTTCTTTGAGTGGGTGGTGTGGGCAGGATGAAGTTCTGAAGGCGTTATGCCAGACGAGAATGTGAAGAAGAGCGTTGGCAGGCAGTCTGTGAACCGCGGTGTTGCGGGGCGTGGGTGTTCTCGTGGGCGGGGGGTGGCCAGGTGGTGTCCAGTATATGGCGGTTGGCTGCCGAGGGCAGGGTCTATCGACAAGAAGACTGGTGTATCTCTGGGGGATGAAAGTGGTCCAATATGTGAATCAGGTTCGGAACCTCGAGAATCGAGTGAGGCAATGGCCGAATGACTCTGGTTATATATATAAGGTCAGGCCTGAGTTCAATATAAATCAACGTCAAAGAATCACGCTCACGCTTCTGCGGGTGGACTCTTGAGGGATTATTCTCGAAAACGGGTGCCGGTGCTCCAGACAATGCTATGGGAAACGATGTCGACGAACGGTGAGATGTGTAGTTTCGGGGACTGCGCAGTGAGGTGCAATGATACTTTGCAGTGGTGAGGCCAAGATGGGGACCGAGGGCTCCAAGAATGCAGCGTTTTCCGTAGCTGTTTGACTGCGTTGTGTGTCGACTCGGCGCTTGCGGGCGAAAGTCAGACACGGAAGGCCATGGCAGAGTCATGAGTGCCTGTCGAAAGATGTAATGCGTAAAATGTAAAAAAAAAAAAACCGTACAATGGTTAACGCCCCAAATATGTGTCTCAAATGCAGATCTGGCAGTGAATTTTACCATGAGAAGTATACGGTACCTACCGTACCTAAATATCTGACGTTACCCAACTCACCCACGTCCTGATAAAAACCTCGAAATGTGATATGCTTGGGGATGTAATTTTACATATAAGTACTTAATTAGTCGGCGTATGACTGATATTGCAATTGTGCGAGGTTAAACCTTCAAAGATCAACCTTGAGCAAATAAGCTTTCATTATTTCTTGACCAGGACGGTTCCATACCGCCATACCACTTATTCTGGTGTTGATACTCAGGATCATCAATCACGAGACATAGGATTCCAAAATGAAATTTGAGGATTGAAAACGCACACACAGGCCCTGGTCATGGTATCCTGTTAACATGTTGACCATGATGGCACGAGAACAGACAATGATGGTAAGTGGGAATATACTCTAGCCTCGTTCCCGTGCACTGATGCCAAAATATTTAGCGTTTCAATGAAACATTTTGTCAGAATTCATTTGCAGTTACCAACCGGCTGTGCATGCCCACAATATATGGAGTGCTGGGTATGCATGCACACCAGAGAAACCATGAATCTTGCTGTGGCGCCGTACGAGGTGGCGGCCGCACGCTGTGTGTATGCTGTGTTCTGCGGAATCCGGAGAAAGTGCTGTAAATATGTCCTAAGGGACTTAATATTGACTTTGTGAAGTTTAATATTGATTAACCTTACTAGTAGTGCCGGTAGGGTTTGTAGGTAGCGTTTACCATGAGATGGTGGGAAGAGAACAAAAGTATGCTACGAGGTAGCTGCTATACTTCTTGTGTCTAGGCGGTTGTTCTCGAGATATTTGGTTCCCTGAGACAGGAGATAAGTAAAGACTTCGACTGAAAACATGGTAAAGATTATGGGGCGTGCACTCACTTTCTTGCCTTCTCTATAGCCCTACATATAGTGCTGTTTAAGCGCCCAGCTGTGGGTGTATCCTTCTTCTTAGCCTCGACCTTCTTCTTACCAGAATGTAACAGCACGCTCACCACTTTTGACCCTCAGAGCCACTTCTTTCCTTTCTTTCAAGCATCATCCCGGCTGCCCACCGAGATACAAGCAAATAAGACGATGGCAAACGACATCAGCCGTTTTATGAGCCATGGTGGCCTGTACAGGCCAGCTTTCCACTCTCTCCAGGAACTTGATGAGGGGATGATAACGGCCTACTCTAGCAAACCTTCGCTACCAAAACTTAAAGGAGGCCGCCCTTTCTTTTCTCCACCGCAATGGGGTGGCCTTGCCGTCAACATTCCCATCATGGGGATGGGGTGCCAGCCTTACTGGGAACCTTATTTCTGATACATCTTGCAATGATGAATTCCAACCACGGACCCGCCAACATGGGTTTCGGTACCGACCTTTGCTCATCCGACCGCCGTGACCCAGAAGACGTCGAAATGCGTCGGTTGTCCCTTGCAGCATAGCCAGGCACACTTGTAGATCTCTCAGATTTCGAGGTCTTGAAGCTATGCCTATGGAGAACGGCGGTGTGGTGACGGTGTGCCGCTACCGGTACTCTTGTCTTTAACCCTTTGCACATTACGTTTGTCTGGTTGTGGTTGAGCCTGAAGAGCAATTGATCTAGGTGTTGGAACGGCCAGATGCATCGATATATCTGGTATCATACTACCCTGCATACTGCTCTTGACAAGGGTTTCTCGAATGTTGGTCTTGTTACTGGCTTTCTCTGCGGCCCCATCTTGCACCTTTTTGTAGGCCTATGGATTTGATAGGTACCGGAAGTGGAATCTACCTTGGACAAGATAGACTTAACATGGAGTCCGTGCAAGTACCAATACCGATGTAGGTAAATTAATTAGAGCAAACAGACACCTATCTCACCCACAGTCAGCACCCCTTTGGCAAACATCCTGTGTGTGGGCGTGGAGCCGGACAATCACCCCAGTGGGCGCCGCCGTGCGGCCCGCAGAGATTATGCGCCAAACCGTCAGTGTCTGTCAATGCCACCCCAGGCCACGCCATTCACGGTGGATCATCTCGGATAGCAGCATAACGGGAAGCATCGCCAATCCTCGACTCCAACAAGAGCTGTCACAAGTTTTCAAAAAACAGCGCCGGATCAATGACAATACTGTGCGATGTCAAGCCGTCTTTTCTGAAGCCAGTTTGTGGATGATGTACTGCTGGTACTGCGGGAGGGCGGTGATGTCTTCTGAGATTGGGCTGTTCTGTGTTGGTTGTGGCTGTGGGCGAGAGAAGGTGCCAAAGGGGAGTGCCGGAAATCGACAAAGCGTGATGGAGCCGGTCTGAAGAAAAGATGGCTGAAATCCGCCATATGTCCTTGCTTTATACAATCTTGCAAAGCCACTTGCTCTTGCTCTTGCCTGGCCGGAATCAGAATGCGCTTGGCTTCGCCCCCAGAGCCCTGAGGATGGAAGGCTGTGTGCACACGTCGTCGGGCTTTTCTATAATGGGCATGGCTCGACTTCCACTTCGGGCAGCAACCAAATACCCAGCTAGCCTCGTTTTGACTACCGCATTGGTACTTAGCCTTGCCCAACCGAAGGCCCATGCTGACATGGCAAGTGGGGCGATACGACTGCTGCCTTCTTCCCTGCTCTCGTCTTCTTCACCTGTTCTCGAGCCCTCAGGTACCTATCACCGCGCAGCTAGCCACTCGCCCCCCCCCCTGAAAGTTGCCCTTGAATTCTCTCACTGACAATATCACATTAAAACGAAAAGTACTCGGTCAGTTAATATTTACAGGTCGATCAGGCTCCACTACCTAGAAACTTCCAGAATGGCGGTTTCCACAGCTCTCGGCGGACACTATGACGGCTGCATGGCGGTTTTCCAAAGTCATTAAGCAAACTTTTACGTTGGGTGGAGTCGATGGGCTACTACAAGTAGGCTATTATCACTGCCAAAATGACCTCAATCCTTTGTCAAATTCTGATGGAAGGGTTCTCGTCCTAGGCGAGAGCAGGGGTTCACGAACTGAGCGCTAAGAGCGTCTCATGACTTTGATATCAATATATTGCTTTGGATAAACTGCTAAAGATGCTGAAATAATCACATATTCTATAGATTTATTCAGCCTTGCTTTTCCAAAGATCCAGCGGTCTCCATGCCAAAGCCCACCCACCTTGGTGAACTATTTCTACAAGGAGGGCTGGACACAGGCCCCAATAATCGGGGAGCGGCCATGCCTCATAGAAATGGCAGCGAATCTATCCCAAGAAGGTATGTTGCTAAACTTTCTTGATTACCCATATTGATCTACAATCGGTGGCGTGGGCGCTGCATGGAGTCAACGAAAGTTGATGGGTCATGAAGCAAGGCCTGAATTCTAGTCAAACTCATCTACTTCATAATTCCTTAAAATGTTGGGGATTCGCTGTTCAAGTGATTGACCTCTGTAGTAGTAAAATAGTGGAGAAGATAATGACAATCCATTGCCGTGCTACATTCAGAACCCCGCTTCCCGCATTATTAGGGATCTTGATTAATATTACAGGCATGGGCTTAGGAAACTGGCTGAATCTCGGCACCCGCATATTTCATATTCAGGATAAATTCATTACCGCTGGATTTATGAGTGAATCTCCTTATGCAAGTTATGCAAAGAATTGAGGGCGGATTTACATCAGAAGTACTTTCGAGCAGATGAAAGATAAGCAATATCAGTCCTCCACTGACCAGTGGAATGGAAACGAGACTGAATTGACTTATGCTAACGTTCTACATCCAGGCACCCAGATTACTGAATGCAGATGAGAATAAGACTCGGGATCACCATAAAATTATGGCATTATTTGAGAATAGAAGAGGAGCGTTGAATTCGATGTACGAAACACCAGTATGGTACCATAAGTGAAAGTACGGCCGATTTTGCGATAGACACAACCTCTGCTCAACGGCTTGTTATGACGCAAATGTAAGCAACATGCTAGCATTACTCGAGATCGCCAATTGTGCACGAAGCTACGCCTACTCGTACAATCGGGCCACAAGATCTTGAGACGCCTCAGGAGCTAGGCAAGAGACAAAAGGCTTCACATGTCAGTCGTCGATCATTCCAACATAGATCGAGTGCCTCTTGTGTAGGACCTTGAAGACAATAAGATACCACCAGAAGGAAAACTAGACCATTGGCTTAGGACTTTGGGAGGAAAATGCGACTGATTCATTTGTTTGGATCGGAGAGTAATTGTGGGAATTCGAACTTGGCAACGCTCCGTAAGAACTCATGACTACTTTGCCCCCCTGCAACCATCCCTAACCTCAACCATTCCCGCGTCTTCACCGGACATATCGACGAAGATTAATATTCTTACGTGGATTCGCTATTAGTACGATATCGAAGGAGAATAAGACCTTGGCAATACCCCTCGGTTGAATTCGTTCATTCACTCAGCAACAGAGCAGGTTGGAGAACCTCTGATCCCGATGTAGAGATGGAAAGTAAGAAAAAGAAAAACGCGAAAAATAATTTCCAAGTTTGCACATGCTTGAGGATAACTGCCAACCACACCAAAGCAATTTCTAAAAATACAATCGATTGAAATATGCAGAAGCTCGCAGGAGTTGGCAGATATACCGGTAGACTACCAAGCAACTCCAGACCTCCTAGGTTGGGCGTTGACCAGAGTGGGAAAATGTGCCCGCGGGGCACAGTGTTTCATGTTCTATCCCTCTTCCGTCCACTACCTCCTTTAAGAGTCTGACGTTAAGGGTATCTCCTTTTAGTGTCGTCGGCCGGTTTATCGGTCTTGTACTATAGCTTTACACGGCAATACTCGAGTACACCTCACTGGAGCTACAGATATACTATACGCACACGCATGGGCACGCAGGAAAACCACGAGTACCGGTAAGCCGAGAAAGCGAGTGAAGTGAACTGAGGTTCCAATTGCGTTTACCTAGCCATTTCAAGCAGAAGCTAGGAAAGCGTTGGACACTAGTGTTGTTGTTCTACGATATTTGGAGTGGACTCAAAAGAAAGGTAAGTAACTTGTCTTAAAATAAAACCAGACAGCTAAGTGCAGTAGTCGGATCAGCCAGTTTCGAGAATATGTGAACAATACTAGCCCTTTCTGTTCAGTATCCCTACTAACAAAACCTAGTCTCCATGTACGATGGCGGCGAGGAACTGGTTGGTATTGTGATAGGTACTCGAATGCATTCCTATGCGAATGTAGCCGTCTGGCGTACTTCTAAAGCAACTATCCTAGATTGTTTGAGTGCATAGGTATTCTTAAACACCCCAAATGACATACTCCTACCTCATCTCGACTCCCACGTGGCTAACATTTGTTCTACTCCTGTAGTACTTCTTTCAAGGAGACAGCGTAGTTGATCACTCTACTCGGCGCATTTGACAATATGTCTGCATTGCTATCCTTGCTAAATTGGTACAATTGCACCTCCAGTCGAGTAAATTCTCGAAATTGAGTTCACTCACAACTGCAATGTGTTTTCATTTGTTTTCATACATTTACTGGAGGATCATCAATCAAATATTACAGGTATACAGGTATTCAGTACTAGTCCTATCCGGCAACGGCGAATTCCAAAGCGGGCCCAGTCATGTACGAGTATAGTAGGTGGAGTAATTCAAAGTTCTATGCATTGCGTTTGCAAGGACCCATGCTCTCCGCCCCCTACTCTGTATGTGCAGCGCTTCCTCTGCACGATTCATGACGAGTACTACCTATATCCTACCTAATTCATAATTAGGCAATAGATTGTCATGCGGAATACGGAGCCTCATCATTTCGATGTCGATTAATCAGTTGCGTGGGGGAGTGTGAGGTCACCAGTGATCAGTGATCTCACCTCTAGGCACCAACCCCTCCCCGATATCCATGGCTATTCATGATCATCATAGTGATAGCTAATTCTCGGAAACCAAAGCTGGCCGAGAAGGTTTTGATTCTAAATAAAAACAACGCACCTTTTTTTCCTTCACCTTCATTCTTTCTTTCTTTTCTTGTTGCCTCTTTTCTTTTTTCTCTCTCCTGTTTCCTTTTTCTCCCAACCCCTATATATGCATATGCCTCCCTGTGCCGCAAAGTTAACGTAGCCTGGTGTGCAACGCCGCCCTCTACCGTTCGGAGTTAACGGTGGTCTGGAGGCGTAGGTATGTACCTTGTACCGACGGTTTCGTACGTTTTTTTCTTCCTTGGAATATACAATTACAATTAAGGAGACCGAAACGTTAACGTTTACCCTTCGTTGGAATTTAGGAGCACAAACATACCTCCTACGAACCTAATGCATAAAAAAAACATTCAAGATTCATCACGAGAACGTAAAGTTGAGGTATGATACCTAACGGGCAGGAGATCACCTAACTTCCATTGCCTCATTTCGAGAATACGAACGGCTTTCTTTTCACGGTGATTGAAGTACAGCATATAAGGTATGCAACTGTGCATGATGTTTATTATGTAAAACAAATGAATATACTCGAAGCTTGAGGTTGGTTCAATTGCAATTAACATTTGAATAGTAAGGGAATTCCAATGGTAAATTAAAAAAAAGGGCAAAAACCTCGAGACTGGGCAAAAACGGCAAAAAAGTAAAAGATATATTTACAGCGAATAATGTTATAAGGAAAAGAAACCTGAACCACCAAGTGCATAAAAAAAAATGTACCATACTGCAAGAAAGCTTAGGCAAAAAAAAAAAACCAGAAATAAAAGTAGACCGATTGAAGTAGTATACGTACCCAAAGCAAATAAATAAAAAGTAAATAAAAATAAAGGAAAAAGGGAAAATGACGTGGATCGATGAATTGGCTTGCCTCGGGATCGATCGATCGCAAGGTATTTTTTCACAGCTCCCATAGCCAAATGTTTCCTCCTTCTGCGTGGGATGCCCTCCAAAAGTAAGATCCACAGCAGCCAAAGTGCTCGAGCTCCCAAAACCCTTCCATCCTCTGTCCTTTGTCTAGCTGAACGAACGGAAGTTGCCATTTCCCTCGCGTTGCCTTTTAATTCCAGATGAGTGTACCACGACCGAACCTCTTGCCCCCTTCAACCTTCTACCCCCTTCTGTTTTGGGATTTTATTTTATTTTTTATATTTTTCTTCTTCATGTCTATGCTTTCTCTAATTTCTTGGTGTGCTGTTGAGTGGTATCAGTTCATCGACACCGGGGGTATATATCTCCACAACCGGACGCGCAGAAGTCTCTCCGCCCAACTCCGACGGTGCCCACGATGTGTGCCCCGGATTTGGCGAATTGTATGTAGAACCGTGAGGGACCGAGAGGCCTGGGGAGACCGGTGGCTTTACTGTATCCCATCCCGCTGGCTGAGCGGAATATCTAGCATCGTATCCTGGTGGTGGGTGATCGAATTGCACCTGCTGTGGGACGACGGGTGTGGGTGCGGCCACAGCGGGGGCCTTCTCAGCCGCAGACTTTCTACGAGACTTGCCGACAAAGAAGAAGAGGAGGCCAATGAGTGCGAGACCGGCGATGGCGCCGACAACGATACCCGCTAATGCGCCTGTGGAGAGGCCATCCTTGCCATTATCACCACCTTCATCGGCGTATTCGCCTCCTTCCTTGGGGGGCGTCTCGCCTGGGCTGATCTGGTAGTTGGCAAGCTTCGCTCGTGATTGAAAGTCGAGGAAAGATTGCTCTTCATTTCTAAAGTGGAAACACTATTAGCTTGAAATTCTGTTGGCTTCTACTGAGAAACTTGCTTACTGATTGATTGCGAAAACCATTCCCCATCCTTTGCATGACGAAGGGCCACTGCAGTAGAAAAATGTCGGGTCGGACGTTGTTACTCGATAAACCCATGTTTGAGGCTGAATTCACGCCTATTAGTAGGGTTCCAAAGATGAGCCTGGGTTTCTTCATACATTTTCACGGTGTTCTGTTTCTTTAATCATTCCAGACCATACATCTTGCTGTCCTGGGTGCTGTAGACTCCATGGGACGCAAGGTGATTCGAAATCCGCTAATACCGCTGAATGCTCCTGGGGATAGAATTTAAAGGCTAAGGAGATCGTGATTAGTTTGTGGATTCAAAATGGAAATCTGAAGGTATGGACATACTGATTGTATCTCCAATTGTTGCATTGATGTAGTTTGGTCTAAACTCATGTGATGTCTATTGCACTCCCGTTAACCTCCATCACCAGAAAAATCCTACTTCACTTCAGAGCGGTGAATGTACCTGAGCAACAGTCACATCGTAATTTATCCTCCCCTTATCTGGTCCATTCTTGTAGGTCTGTGTAGCCGGAGTGAAATCCTTCTCTGCTGGTGCTGGAAATGGGTTTGGATTCGGCACTGCTGCAGCGAATCCAGCCATCACAGCCACACCAATAAATCCCAACATTGACTGCCTCATTTTTCCTAGAAAGTATCTGTGTGAGACAGATTCAATCCAAATATGTTATTCCTAAAAGACTCCCTAGCTGCTGCTATAGCTGGGGGTGCTGTGAGGAATTTTATTGGCTGGTGTGCAGTGGGATGGTTGAAAAGAAAGGTGAACCGTAGGCGTTCAGAAAGGAACTTTCTTGAAGCAGGTGGTTTGGAGGAGCCAGCTGAGTATTTATCGATTTGCAAGCCTTGCGTGCGCCATGTATGAAAGTTAAATAGAGTACCCACTCACCCTCCCAGCCCTTTCTCTCCGGGCTGGCTGCCCCCCTCCGCTCGCCGCACACCACGCCCACACCCCCATGCGATAGAAACCCGTGCACGTTGGCTGGACTGCCTGTCTCATCATCCGTGGCTGATTGTGAATGCGAAAAAAAATGGTGGATGCAACCAAGCAATGAGGCTTACTGCCCTATGCTCGAGCAAGTTACTTTGATGCTTATTCCCCCGGTTCTACATGAGAATGCCAGGCCTAGAGAAGCTAGTAGCTGAACCCTCCAGTGGGGAGCAGGCAGCAGGGGGGTTGTGGGTGGATTTGTGAACGAGTGTGTGTGTGTGGATGGATTGGTGTGTGGGAGGGTTGAAGCGTGGGCGGGTTTTCCATGATATCGCGCTGCGACCCTCCTCAACTCAGCCCGCCCATTGTCCGCTTGATTGAGGGGCGGATGATTGGCAAAGACGAAGACAGGCATGAGCGTGTTGGGCTCCCACTCGGCCTGGGCATGTTTAGGGCTGACGGACAACGGATTGATGGATAACCTCACCGAGTTGCTGGAGGGGTTTGCAGAGTGGGATTCCCCAGTGGCTTCGTAGAGTGCAGTAACCTAGCTCAAAACCGCGTGCCAACCAACAGCCAGGGCCCTGGGAGCAATCAATTCCAATTGCTGGGGAAGGCTATTTTCCTGTGGAGCAGAACTAGGTACTCTACTCGAGTAGCTCTATTCTACGTTACCGACTCAATGGAATCCGCAGCTCTGGTGACGATCAACATCTGCCATGTGAGTTGGAGCGCAGAGCTGCCAAACATGCAGAATTCAATCATGGCGATGCCTCTTACCTCGACAAGCCACAGTGTGAAGAAAAGGGGTGTGACGGCTCGGCGATAGCTTCATTGGAAAAATCTCTTGACTCTCCACACCGATTGTCGCGTCTTCCCGGCTCTATCAATCTCCCCACAGACCCACCCCCCCCCGGAATCTCCCACTCTCCTTCTTTTCCTTCCTTCTTTCTCTCTCCCACCATCGGTTACAAAGGCTGGTAGCTTATTGGCTGCACCCTGCTCGCGAGAGAGGCGTCCCCAGCCGCGGAGGAGTCGGTGGATAAGGCCTGTCACTGGGGGACGAGGGCTACTTTTTACGTGAGCGTCGGACGGTAGGTACTCTAGGCTCCGTAGGCATAAGCGTGTACTCGAGTAAGGCAAGGAGTGAGGAAGGAAAATGCACAATGCAAATGGTGAAGGGCGTTTCTCCTTTCTCCATCTCGGATTTCGGAGATGTTGGGGTCATGTGCCGGTGACTGAGCCTCTTGGCCAGGCTATAACCTCGAGTGGGGGCCAATCCCAAGCTGGGAAGCTACTCGTGCACGAATGTCGCTTTCTCAACTCGGTTGTAAACGATATCGCTTGCAATTGCAACCTCCATCCCGTTCGACCGCTCTCCCATCTCTCCTCTGCACACAAACGTCGAGACTACACACAAACACGAGGACACTCAGAATTCTAGAAACCACGCAACAAACCATCTCCCAAACCAGTTTCTATCGGAATAAATATCTCGCTTTCGGAAACTCCCAAACCACACTACCACACATCAAACACGACAAACTTTAAGCTTAAGCTTCGGCTCCTTAGCTAGCTAGGCACATGGCCGCACTATACATGTAAACCTTAGGTAACGAGACTACTAGCCTCGACGAGACTACCTTAGGTATAACAATGTCAATTGCTAGTCTCATGCCAATCAATTGCAATAACAGGGTTTAAACTTTTCACTGTACATACCTAATTGATATTTCTAGATTTGCGTTTCGAGAACATATACGCCGACAATGGCCAGTTTGCATTTGAATTTGTGTGAATGTGATTTCCCCGCGAGAACAATTTCCCCTGGGGTTTGGGGCATGTTGGGGTAGGTACATGTACGTACCGGTAAGCAAAACTTTAAGGTGAGATCATCATGTACAAGTCTATCTAACCTTGAGCTGAACAATCGAGATATCGATCTATAACCCAGACGTATACGTACCGCACAGACGCGTCTCTGCCTTGCCTACCAGTTACCTATTTGGAAGCATGCAATATCTCTTAATTCTAACAATCAACGCTCAAATAACAATTACTCCTGATCAGATCTGGATTGATTCCGCAGCAATTGTAATATAATCATATCATGACATCGGCGAATTTCCCAATCACGGTTGAATATTAATACGCAAACACCACCTTAATTGTGTGCTACCGGCATGCAGACATGGCGCCGACCATGGCCAATGTTTCGCAAGAACCTTCAAAACCGATCGGAGCTGAAATAAACGTACAAATAAACACGTAGTGCCACGGCCGGGTCGGCCCAGGGCACCGTGCACGCGCAGCAGCTGTCAAACATAGCATAGCACGAAGTATTTCTGCCTAGCAAAACAAGTAGCACAACACAGCTGTAATTACCTATAGCTGCACCTGTTTCCGGACCGCGCGAGCTGCGCACCCGAGATGCATATTGAGAAATTGCACCGCCCCATGGCCATGTTCAGACAGGTCAGGTCGAAAAAAGTGATCGGGCAGTGGCGTCGCCAAGCTCAGGTTTTTTGTATACGGTCAAAGCGGTGGGAATACCATACAACTCTGCTTGGCGGCGCCTCTGCCAGATCACTTTTAAATTCCTACCGTCTGTCGATCGTGAGCTCACTGCAATTGAAACCTTGTGGATTCGGGGAATCGATAAGTGATAAGGCTGAGGGCAATTGCACGGTATACGCACATAATCAACAGCCTGCGAATATTTATGTACTGTACATAATACCTACCTAGGCCTCAATTCAATCGATATCAATTTATCGGAATGTTATAATCAACGGAGTCTAAGGACCACCATGGCCATGCATATGGACCCACATTCGATTAACAAAAAGAAAAAAATTGAAAGAATGTTCCACAAAGATCATCTGGGCCCATGAGACTACATCTAGACTGGGCAAGAGATCTAGAACACAACGAACAAATTATGTAAATCAACGTTCACGGATTCTAGATTGTAACTAAATATAAAAATCTGCACTTCCTTCTTCCTTCTATTGGCACTGTGGCCTACAGACGAGACAGTAAGTACTCTCGCGCCACGAAACAGGTATGACTACTTCAGTCAGTCGGTATATTCCGCCTAGTACTTATTATAGCAAGTACATGATTGGTAACTGAATAGTCTGGTGTAACTGGACACACCAGACCAGTAACTAGAATAGAACCGGCGTCGACTAGAGAGTCGGCGTCCAGCGGACCATACATACCCCACACCCCATAAGATATCAGTCTCGAACCGGACGGCACGAGACTAGAACCGGACAATACTTTAAAATCCAACGCCTCCTTGTAGTCTCATTGCCAGGACAACTTTCTACTCCATTACCTACTTCCCAATAGTAGCTAAAAAACTTACCCTTACCTGTATACTTACCTCCATCATGTGCTCAAGAAAAAAAACTTGGCAGTCTATAAGCCTTCCTGATCCGAATAGATCTAGATTTAGAAAACTCATGATCAGACAAGCTTCGTGCAAGAACCTGAGACAGTGCCTACAGTCCTATAGTTACACTTTATATGTACCAGACTGGACGGGTTGAAAGATGAGGTGCATGTACTGTACAGTATATATGGGTCAGCTGGACTTCATGATCAGCTCGACACGACCATGATTAAGAGGCAGTACAGCATAAGAGTAGCCGCAGTATGTATTAAGCCATATACTTATAAGTATATCACACAAGGAGATTCATATGAATTCAACATGAACCAAGAGGTTCTTGAAATCAACAATAACCTATTATTTATATGTGTGAAAAGATAAGCCAGGTAGAAAATGAGAAAACTCGTGTACAAGGAAATCCAAAGACAAACTCCACATGACCCTATAAAGTCCTCCACGGAGTTATAAAGTAAGATACCACGGGCCTGTCATGTATATAAACAAAATATGAGGATAAAAGCAGAAAAAAAGAACAAATCCAATTCAGACGCTGATAAGAAAACCGCTCAAATGCTCAAACATGAAAAAGCTGAAAAATAAGAAAATATACCCCAACGGATTTGATAAATCGGTATATGATAGAGAAAATATAGTAAAGAAAAAAGTTGAGGGAATTCGAAAATCGAAAGCAAGTTGGTAGTATCGGGACCGCTCTCAACGCAACTGAGCAAGTAGAGGTATAGTTTCCACAGAGTCGTCAGCGCCATCCAGAGATCCGCGTTCTCCACCTTCAAAGTCATAAAACATTTCCTCCTCTTCCTCATCCATATAATTTTGCCTCGATTTCTCGTCAAACTCTCCACCTTCCTCCTCCACAAGAAACTCTCCTCTAAAATCCTCCTCCCCACCATTCTCACACCTCCCACATCCATTACAATCCTGCCTCTCCCTTCCCCCAATATTCCTCAACCCAGCATACCTCTCTCCCTTCACAATATCACTCGTCTCATATATCGTCCCAAACGAACAATGCTCCGGTAATCCCCTCGCCCCAAGAGACTTCCTTGACTCCATAAGTGCCCCAGTAAATGGATCCGTGTCCCTCAACACTCCGAATCTCAATTTTGTCTGCTCGAGTTCCTTCGGAAACGGATCACCTCCCAGACATGCCCCCCTGCACAACCTATCCAAGGTCGGATTTCTCGTCGTGACAAGGATCCTCGAAAACAAGGTATCCGACGAAATCCCATTACTCCTCAACGCCACTCCACCTATAATGATCGATATAAACGTCCCAACAACAACAATACTATATCCAATCCATAAATTCTTTTCGTGGTACTGGAACCTATTTTGGTAGAATGAGGCCATACAGGGTACTTGAATGTGCTTTGTCACAACCATCTTTTTGGGATGAGTGAGAAGTGTAAAGATGATATCCTGGAGGAACTTTTGGATCTTCTTATCGAGATCCTTGACTGGGTACGCCGTCTCGCTTTCGACGAGGTTGGTCAAACTAATTGTAGAGTTTGTGATTGGGATTGAACCCTCCGTATTTGCTGCATCATTGTCTTGATAAATCGCGCCACGGAGATAGGCCCTCATGAGCTGCGCAATCGAATGATACGCCGCAGTGAGCCTGTAATTCTCATTTGAGGGTCTCATAAATTTTGATCGATTTGGCGGGTTTTCACCATATACCGTCTCCATCACAGGCCTTGTATAATTTGTACTCAGTATCGTGATATTCTGCTTATTATTCAGGTATTCGAAATTGAGTTTATATGTCGTGTAATGTAACACACATCGAAACATTCTCCGCTCAAACCGATATTGCCAGCGATTGATGGTAGTTCCGTTTTTTAAAGTATACTTATATTTTTGCCTCTCCTCTTCTGGGAGTGATTCGTTCGTCCGAGTAGCAAAGGCAATCCAGAGTTCTGGCTCGTAGTGAAACGTTCCAGTGATCCATTCAGGGTCAAAATTTGGGTCCTTTGGCCTCAGATCGGGTTTCTGAAAATCCCCTTGGTCGACCTCTGCTCGATAGACAAACCTTCCATCTGGTACCAATGTATCCATGTTGAAAGGTGCGCGTTGCCAAATTGGTGTTTGCCCAATGAGATCATCGCACTTGTATCCTGGCGCATCAATTACGATGGCAAACGTGCAATTGTTGGATTTTGGGCATGGTGTGGTGTTAGGTGCCACGATTCCGTGGTTAAAGACGGATTTCGAAGCAACAAGCAGATTCATGAAGCTAGGCATATCGTATGCCAGATCCGAATCTCTATCATCAGGGTCGGTGTGGTTATAGAAACTAAGTGCATTGCCAAAATCTGCTTGCGCCGTCCGGTAGTCATATTTGTTCTCCGCAGGGAAATCCACAGTGGGTACTGAACAGCTTGTATCTCTTTTTACATGTATAAGGTCGGAGGTAAGTGAGGAGGGAGAAAGCACAGATGCAATTGGGATAAGCCTATGCTCCAGTCGTTAGCTATTGTGTGTGCATGTTGACGGCAATACCCCGAGTCTACTAACCAGGTTGCAAGAGCCAACAGTGACGAGACCTTGCTCTTTTTCACCATTTGGGGGGCTGTAAAGAAGAATGTAGGATCTTCAACCACACCAAACATGGCGTCAATTGTCCGGATGCTGAGAGCCTTTCTCCGCATAGTATACCAGATTCTCTGTCTGAAGAGATTTCGTTGTTAGTATGCATGATGGTGAACGAATGAATACACTCTCCCACTTACCGATATGCAAGCACGACAGCCCCAACCAAACACGCCTTGACAAAGAACGCAAAAGCGGTTCCAATCCTGACCATCATGAGCTGTTCTCTACTCTCTTGCCCGTGCAACGACCTATAGAATGCATGATGCCCCAAAGCACCAACCAAACCAGCCACAAAGGCTGCGATAGCCAGCACCGGGAGATACCAATATATGCCCCATTCCGCCACCAATTCTGACCTCTGGTCAATAACCTGGTGAGGTTCCAGCTTCATTGACTGTGTTTTCCTGTGGCCTGCACCTATTATGGGCGATTTGAATGCCTTTTCGCCTATTGCGGCCGTTAAACTTCGGCGTTTCTCTTTTCCTTTCCAATCCGGTAGGTCGATAGTTTCTCCACTATAGTATCCAGGGCCCTCTCCCAATCCTTTTGACCCTCCTCCGAGTGCGTCCAAGGCACGCTGTCTGTTTTCATCCCGTAGCTCGGTGGTGGATTCGCTAAAATCTTTTGAGTCGAGGTATGGAGGCTCCAGTAGACTATCTAGGCCTGGAGAGCCCTGCCGTACAGATGCGGTTTCGGGTTGTATAAATGATATTTGAGGCTGCCAGGTGCTCGACTCCCCCAGACCCACGCCTGCGGGCAGACCAAGCCCGAATTGCGGAGGATCTGGCGACTGCGTGGTTGGGGCTGGCGGAGGGCTCCAAGCCATATCAAAATGTTGGTCATGTCCTGGGCCGTCCATGCTTGGACTTAGTGGACTGACAAGTCCAGCCGTACTCGTTGTTCGAGATTGCCGTATACGCACAATGTTTCTCTCCTGGCTGTCGTCGCTGTCGTTGCCGTCGTCGGATCTTGGTGCGGTGGTGTAGGAGTATGGGTACTCACCAGGTGCAGCTTGTGGTGATCTAGACATGCTGCCAGCTTTTGCGCCCGATGGGCAGATTATAAGGGCGGGTGATCTTGCGTCCCCCGAATGGTTTATTTCCGAGTACTTGTCACGTTAACCCACTGACTTTACGATCTTCGGTCTCGGCTATTAAGTGTGGCACGGACACACGATGCGGATTGGTGGTGGTGTGTGTGGTTGTGAACAATCTATGCGCGAATCTTTTTTTAAATGTATCTATCACTGCCGCAGGATAAGGTTGGAATCGACCTGTGAGAAGTTCTGGGCAGGTTTGATGGGTGTGTGGTGATGGAGTGTGTAAAAAGAAGATCCTTTCTCCCCACCTCTCCCATGAGGGGTCGGATCCGTTGGTGGAGGAGGGAGGGGGGGTGGGGGAGGGCCTTGCGGCCGACTCTAAGTAGTATCGACTGTGGCTGACCTGAATCTCTCTCTCCCTCCCTCTCTTTCCCTCTCTATTTTCTGAGATTATCGTGAATTGGAGTGTCCTCATAATTAGACTACTCTGCCCCCCATGCATCGACATGCGCAGGGCCATCGAGACCGCATCACCACGACCAGCACCGGCAGAGTGGGCTTGCACGCATGGTGAGACGAGCCCCCCCCGTCAGTACGTAAGGCTGGCTGCCGCCCGTAGTGTAATTAACGAGGGCTGTAAAGAAGTAACTGCATTAGAGTACGGTAGCTGGGAGGCAGTGGGGCATGATATGTCGAGGATGAGGGGCCAGCGACAGGGATAACGAGGCCGGCCTGGTGCTGCGCCGGAGCGCCACGGGCTGTTTTGCATTCCGGCATGCGGAGGTATTCGGCATTAAACAAAGCGTGTAAAACACATTTGGGTATATCAGAGACTTCAGGATGCTTCCAGATGCGCTGTGTTTGAGCGCCTCGTTCGTAGTTCTTCGCAGACTTGGGTATATGACGCTGGTGAAGCGTGGCATCGGAGGAATTGTTGAGGATTGCGCACGGCCTCTGGAGGGAGATGGTGGTGATCGATGGCATGCAGCTGCCTGTTGCGCATCGGCCCCTGTGGACTACCACTCTGGGTAGTGTACCGGAGTAGGAAGTGCGCACTTCCACGGCCGTTTCGAGGAGGACCCCAAGGGAGCCTTTCTCGCCCTCCTCCTCTCGAGGCTCCAAGCCAATCACCAATTCCACAGATCGATCCCGCAATTCACCACGCTTGTGAGACTTCCCAAGACCATCATCGTGAATTGCATCTCTACTCAAAAGAAAGGCAAAGAATCAAAGAACGAATCCGGCGTTGCAAAGTCTCGTACCTACATCTGGGTAGAATTGCCTCCTTGCAATCTAAAGGCCGAAGGTGCTAGTCTTGTAGCATGGGGATCCTGATTACTCTTCAAGTGCATATCAGACAGAAAGAGCATTTTCTCGGGCTGGGAACTCGAAGCGATGGACCTGGTCGCAATAACCTCAAAGACTCGATCGGCTCGACGTCTCGGAGGTCGGCCTCGTTCGATCGATCATGCTCCTTGAGCCTCTCCGGCACAGATTAATTCCATCCTTCAATTCTTGAGCGCCATGTCTTATGGAGTAAGTAATCCACAACCAGACGAACTGTACAGCAGGGAGTCCATGATCGCTATCGGCACAAACATGTCATCGTAAAACAGCAGGGCACGAGGCATGTACATTACATACCTTACCCTGGCTCTCAAGCCGAGCTCCTTCGAATTCGTCTCGCTAAAGACTCCATTTCCATTTCAAATGTTCACGATTCACCTTGTCCTTGCCCTTATCCTATCCCTGGTCGGCCCCCATCAACCTAACACAAAAGTCCCTCCCCCAATTAGGTGAAAGAGTTCTCAGGTACTCTAGTCCCCAGACCAAAGACTTTCCACCCCGTTCTCGTTTCCAGGTGCTACCAAGTCCCTCGCCAGGTAGCACTGGTGCCTGTACAGAGCACCTACGTTCGAATTAAGGGCCTGCAGATTACTCGAGAACCCCTTAGCCCGCTAGGTGATCCGCAGATCCTGGCACCCAATAGTGTCCCCTATCGATCCTAGGGCTGAAGATAACCCATTTTCAAAATGTGGAGTATCCGCACAGCTTGTACTAGGTAGCAGAGTATACCGTAGTACTCGAGTAAAGTGCTCTGGCCTAGAGCACGAAGGTAGCTTCTCATAAAAATGACAGCGCTCGCTCAATTGCACAAAACCAGCGAAGCGCCTTCAGCTGCTTTGGCCCACTCAGGACGGAGTATCATGTCACGTCAGCGACACGCTGCATTCTGCACTTAAACCACATCTTACTTCACATGCATCGGGCAACGGCAATAACCTTTCGAATGATTAATCAATATATTTTTCCAGCCCCACCCTCAGCATGTCTAGTCTCATGCCCAGCATGTCGAGAAACAAGCATCTTACCCAGCTGCTGCAAGTTGTCAACAGTCCAGGTCGGAATCAGTGGTTTTTGGGAAGATGCGATAGTGTTTATTGGCTACGGCAGTTTCGTGGTGTCTCCCCGAAATGCACAGTGTGCGCGCGTCGCAAGCCCGGTTGTGGCTGGCTGAATTCGAATTACAAGATGCTCATCAGCATTTATTCCACCAAGACTTGGTTTTGTTCAAAGTCGCAAAGCAAGGTCTTCGAGCAGCTTCCAGGAGTAAAGTATGTCCGTAGAGTATACTGATGGTCATGTTCCATGCGCTTCATCAACTACAACTAACTGTAGCCGTGTGCACATTGTGGGAACTCGAGTGGAATAACAGCGAATCACAAGTTGCCAATGTTTTCGACTGATGTAAATTCATTGGGGGGGCTGTCTCTCGGTGCACTGGCCATCGACTGCGTTAACGATTTGACGTCAATGACACACCGCCACAGGATGTTCTCGTGCCACAAGGCGATTTCCGGACAGGAAATGTTAATCGCAGCCACAAAGCGGGGAAGTACAAATTTACACGAACTAGAAGCAAACACAATTACAAGTGAAAAGGAGCAGATAAAAAAGAAAGAAAATACACAGAGTTCAATATCAATGCATATGGGTATAGGGGAAAGTAGGAAATATCAAATGCGATTGTGGCGCAAATGCATGGAAAAACATCGCATATGCCTACTTGGTACCTTTCCAATCCACAGAAGCGCCACACCATTCACATTTGCCCCGAGCCTCACAATTCTATTTATGTCTTTTGAGGCATTCCAACATTAGCCTCATTTCAATATTCCCCCCAACAGTCTGGACAGGAGAACGCCCTCCCGCCGATCTAGCTCGAAGACGAACTTCGCCTGGACCTCCGCCGCCCAAACGCGCTCCCTCCCCCAGAAGAGTAACCAAGCGCATACCTCTTCTTGTGTTTCCCATCATCACTGCTCGAGTCGGAGCTACTGCTCGAGCTATCACTCGAGCTTCCACTGCCCCGCTTCTTGTGCTTCTTTCCTGAGCTCTTGTGCTTGTCCTTGCTACCCTTCTTCTTCTTCTTCTTCTTGTCTGTGATTTTATTTTTTGCGACGTTCGCAAGAATCGCGCCACCGACTGCGCCGGCGACCATTCCAAGCGCACCTCCGCCCATCTTGTGCGAGAGCGCAGAGCCGGCTACACCTCCGAGAATCGCAGTTCCGAGGCCACGGTCCTGTGGGCCTTCGCTGCCGGGTGGCCCGTTACCTGGGTATCCAGATGGACCGACCTATAGTGAGATGTCTTGTAAGGCAAAGAAACAGACGAGCGACATCATTTGTGTTTATTCAGAAAAGAGCGAGAAAGGATCTACTCACTTGTCCAGGATATCCAGGTTGATGGCCGTACATGGCACCTGCTCCGTACGGGAGCAATTGTCCGTCGGGGCCGTACTGTTGTGGAGGCGGGGCGCCATAGTACGCCCCTGGTGCGCCTGGTGTGGGCGGGATAGATCCAGGAGCGTACTGTTGTCCGTACGGGCCCTGTGGTGGGTATTGCTGGCCTGGGACGGGAGGGTAGTGTGGTGGGGGTCCACCGTAGTAATCGTTTGCGGCCATGGCTCAGGTTTGTGGTTTGGGTTTCTTTTTTATTTTTTTTTGTCTGAGGGGGTTTAGAAGGTAGGGAAAGCGAACTACAAAGGTCGGAGTGTTTCGCACTCTTTCGCGCAGGCGAATGTTTCGATGCGCGGGGAATGAGCTCGAAGCTTCACCAGAGCGGGGCAGCTATGGGGTGGGGTGTGTGAGTGATGTTGTGGTTCCGGTGGTGGTGGTGGCGGTTGTTGCGAATGAAGAGAGAGGTTGATGAGAGTAAGGCTTGAGGCTTAAGGCTTAAGGGGGCCCTGTTGGATCCATGGAAGGGTTGGCTTTCCACACCGCTGCGGCAGTGAGCGCTTAAGCTTTTGTTCTTCTCACCCTCGACTTGCGACGAAGGTGTGGCGGCACCGTCTGCATGCGAGAGGGCGGCGGTCGGGTCAGAGGTCTCCTGGCTCAAGGGCAAGAGTACGAGTTGAGCCCCATGTTCCCCCCAGCATGTCTCCAGGGTCTTCTGTCTTCTGAGCCTCATCCCTGCCGACATCGACATGGGGACAGCTCTAGATGTGTGGCTGAGTGCATGTGGCTGCCCTGGCTCTTTTTTGTCCAGCCTGGTGGGCCTAGAGCTAGTCTCATTCCCGGTGGATTTAAACATTCGAATTTGAGCTCCAGAGTGGAGGAGAGCACAAACCGGCTGTACTGTGTTCTCTCGAGCCATTTGCTGCCAATTCTCATTTCTAACTACAAGAATCGGTTCACAGGAATACGGAAGTATCGGGATCCATGTCGATATCGCCGCTACAAACAGTCACATCATCTCTGTAGGTACAACAACACCACTAACCACGAGATCAGGAGATTGGCATCGTGACCATATTGTACCCAAAACCCATGGCCATCTACATCAATGTCTCTACCAGCTTTAAAGTCAAATGCATGTTTCTCGAGTATCGAACAGAGAACACTGTATACATGTAAGACTGTACGGTGCACGAGCTCGAGGCACGAGAACAAATCTGAAAGCAAGACCCCCTCATTGGATCGAGGCTACCCATTGGGCATGTGTGCGGGGATGACTGCCTACAAGTACTATAGTAGCCTGTACTCGTGTGTCCTGAGCTAGAGCCAAAGTCCCCATTCATCTCCTCCCTATGTACATGTATGTATAAAAGTCAGATGCTCGGCATGAGGTGTGGTTCTGTTCTTGTCTCTCGTATACGTAATTCCCACCAGGCCGAGGCATGAATATATGCCTACCTACCTAGGTAGGTAACCTGCACATTTTACGGAATACAAATATTACCAATTCCGGTTGGAAGACTTCCACATTCGGCAATATACTCGAGCTCTAGCCCCAACAACCGCCTTTCTTTTCGGCCTGCGGATCATCTCTTGCCGATCGCGAGGCCTAGAGCTCGAGCATCAGCCGAGAAAAAAACAAAAAATATGGCGCCTCGTTAAGTACTCGCTACACCTTAATCAAAACACATGGCCAGGGCAGTTGAGCTCGTTTAGACTAGGCAGGTAGTAGTGCTCGCGGGTACGGGATTTGGGATTCGGTACCGAATGTAGATCTAGATAGCGAACGAATTCGAGGGTGAGCTCACGGATTAAAATACACATCTAGGCCTGTCTAGGTTGCGTCATTATAACCTGAAACTTTCAGCGCCATAGAGAAGTAAGTTTGCAGCCTGGGATATATGCATTTAGAGATCTCATACTACACTATTCTCCAAAAGAATGGTTTCCGGCTCTGGATTTGATTTACTGTTTTGGTGGTGCTGTTGTTTATAAATGAATGTACATACTAGCTAGAGAGAGTCCAATAATCAAAAGAACAATTGATCCGATTGTCGGTGATGGATGAGTGAACAATGTTGTGAGACAATGTGAAGCTTTCTCGTATGGTAGCTATAGGAAGGTTCCTGCTATGTAGAACACAGATACATTGTATGATTCTTTAGACTTTTTTTGTTTTTATTTTTATTCAAATTCCGCATGCGGCTCGCGCCATGGCGTCCGTGATTCTTTGGACAGTCCTAGTAATGCGATATTCATAGTATTCATTGTAGTCTCGGAAAAAAAAAAATTTCATGAGTCCAATTCCCATCCGCAGCTCAAAAACAAGATTTTGAGGACTTTTAATGTACAGAATTTAATGTAATAGTAAACAATCACCTGAGACTGTGTCTATCGAATCGTCCCATTTGGAATCACATCCAATGATGGTACGCGCACCGCATTGAGACTTCGGTGCTGTCCCCTAGTACCCCCGACCAAAAGTGTGATAACATCAGTATCCAAAACGCCAGAGAAAATTTCCAAGCAGTACACCCCCAAAGGCAATCCAAAAAGTCTATTTCTGTGATGGGGCCTTGCTTTTTGTCTCTGTTGCGAACCCTTCCTGGATGATGGTAGTTGGATTGGACGTAGCATTCGACATGCTTGTTGGCGACGAGATTAATGCTCTGGACGTTGTAATGGTGATGGGATATGTTGTAAACTGTTGTACCACAGTGGAGGTATAAACCACTCTAATGAATGTCGTCCTGAGGCCATCTAAAGCCTTTGGCTCATTGTCCCCGAGTCTTTCCCCATCGTTGATCCAGTCTCTCACATCTCCTTCATCTAGACCTGGATTATCATCACCCGCAGGTGTATCCTCGCCATTACCTTTGTAGTAATCGGCTAGTTCATCTTTATTTGCCGGGCCCTTGCCGTCATCGAGACATGATGTGGTTGTGCAGCTTTGACCAAAGCGGCAACACCCACCGTTGAATTTTGCTGGACAGCCATATGACCCTTCCCGACAATTTAGGTTTGTGTCATCACATGGGCTGTTGACCGGATCGGATGAAGAACAACAGAAGACACCCGTCAGAGTGTTCTTTGTGGCCTGGCATATGGAAGCTGGTGGGGCCGGGCAGCAAATCTCCTATATTAATAAAAATTGAGTTTGTCAGACAGCTATAAATTGATGGCTGAAATAGGAAAGAATAAATATTTTCGACCTACAGGATGGCCCAGATTCACACAGCTGGTACGCCCCTGCTCGCATTTTGCCTGTCGAGAAAACAAGAGATGAGGAGAGGATGATTGTTCTAAAAACGTAGACGGTTATTTTAGTTGATGTCTGATACAATATATATCTGCAGAATCTACTGCAATGGCCCAGGGAGACGTACCATTCTGGCCTTCGATGGAGCCCCATCTCATCAGGAACGCGCTGGCAAAGTCACCAAGATGGCTTGGATTCTGGGCGTATTCGGCTGCAACTGGCTGTACTATACTTGAAAGTGAAGATAGTATCAAGAAAACCATAACACACCGCCCCTTCGCATTCCGTGCGGCCTTGGTGTCAGCTGGCATCGTGTCCTCACCCCACCTGCAGGCTGGCGGCGGATACTGGCTCGAGACTTTGCTGTTTGTTGAAACCTTATTTTGGGCAAGGTATTGTATGTATGCAAATGGCTTGATATTCCCCTAGGCAGATCAAGAGGGAATGATGGCTCGAAACTTTGACAGCTCGAAAAGTTGAAGGCAGCTATTGCCTGGGCTCTGGGTATTGACTGGTTTGGATTGTCATAAGCTTTCAGTCGTGGGGAATAGGCTGGTGGACGTCTTGGATAAGGGCACAGTGTACGTACCTTGGACCTCGTGGTTTTTCATGGAGGGAATCGAGACTGCCATATAGGGTGCCCTGGTATAAGATGATGTTCTCGTGCAATTGATGGAGAAGTATTAATGTTGTACGTGAGGCTAGAATCAATGGTGGTTGGCGGATCAGTAAAGGCTGGGAACGGAAACTATGGGTGCTTGGCGCCACTTTCTGTATCGGGTAGTCGAAGTTCGAGGTTCTTACTACATTTGGTTACCACAACATTCTTCTGCATCATGCCACTTTTTCTTCCCCACAATCACTCATGAAACTCCGACCCCAGACGCTTTCCCTCCAGTACTTGTACGATCAGGGCGATATCTATGGGACACACGAAAGTAAGTGAATACAAAGTATTACAGCACATATCACTCATCTCCCGTCGCCAAAGATTCGCAATAACACTGGTGCACTGGTATTTCCCTATTTTTGTCACAGTGGGATTGACGATGGATGGACAGAAGGACTTGGGAATGGAAGAGGACGGAAGGGAGGAACGGGGGCTACTTCCGGAAGAGGAAGTGAGCAGAGAGGGAGAGCAGAGAAGGAGGCTACTGAAGTGAGCAGGAGAGGAGGCTGCTTCCCGGCTGGGAAAGGAGAGGAGAGGTGACCCTCCCTCGATTGGGGAGGAGGTCGAGGAGCAGTGAGAGGACGAGAGAGTGGGTGGATTGAAAGCACAGAGAGAAGGGGCTAGCTCTTCTCTCGAGATCATCATCATCGAATAAGAAGTATTATCTGTCTCTGGCTTTGTCCACGGCTCCGTCCACCTCATGACATATGGCGTCAAGGACAGATTCAATACCTTCAGTCAAACTCCAAAGGCTAGTTAATCACATACACTCCCTCCTCAAGCACAAACACCGTTCTAACTCGGAACACTTACTCTTCACCGAATGTGTCGGCATCATGGACCACATTCCGACACACATTCAACAAAAACTTGCTTCCGACAGGACGACACGCTCATCTTCAGTAACCAGCTTAGACCCCTCTATGGTTCGGTCTTTCAGACAAGAAAGAAAGGAATTTTTTGACTCCAAACGTCACTCACCTCGAATCACAACACCAAATCTCGAGAATTCCCTGGTCGTGGTCCTCCCGGTGTCACTCAAAGACAACTCGCCAGACGATCGTCCTTCTCAAGAACTCCTACTCATCGAAAAACAAAACCTGATACTGGACCGTCATGTCGAAAAACGTCATTCTTGCCCTCCTGACTCCACCAACTCCCAACATTGCATCGAAGGACCCCCCCAAGCAAATGTGTTGGACTACCCTCGATACGCCTCGGAACCAACGCAAATCTTGACCTCCTCAGATCTAATTCTCCAAAGTTCAGATCTGTCACTCGCAAATTCAAATGACAGAGTCCCTGTTCCGCCCCTGGCTCCCTTACCATATGCTCGTGTCAACAGACTGCTGACACATGATGACTCCACACCTAGACACGAGGTTTCTCGTTCAGAACCTCCCTCCCGAATAGCCACGATCGGGGAAAAGCGACACTCGTCTCTGGATCTGGATTTGCCGGGCTCGTTCTCCTCGCCGTACCAAAGCAACCTGGAAGCTCAGTCGACACCCCGTCAGCCACCGCCCAAGCCACACAATCCAAGCCACATGCGTTTGATCGGTTTGAGATCCCCGGGGGAAGAAAATTTGCCACTTTCGGAGGTGTTGAGGAAGTTTGCGTTGAAATCAAAGGACGACCATCCATTTCAGACGCATCAACAGGGACAAGTTGTGCCAATCGTCCATCCTCCGACTCAAGTCACTTTCAACGCACGCCAAGACATGCCCCTTCCGCAAGAGAAACGTCTCAAACGTGCTCGAAGCCGGACCTTGGAAGACACGGGTAGACGAAACCCATACCGCTCAATGAAAACCATTCCACCCACATCTACAACAAAATCTTCAACATCAACGCAATCAACGACGGCCCCACCTGTAAACATTCTCGAAGACATTCTGAATATGACTCCCGAAGAAATGACGAAACTGGTTTCCGACACCGTGGCCAAAGCGGTCGCTGATGCGCTCGCCCCAATCAACACCAGACTCGAACATCTTACTAGGGGGGAGTCGGCATCCCCTCAACCTTCTGACCCGAGGGCGATTCCCGAGGCACTGAAACAAGCACGCCTGGACGAGTTGGCTTCCCAGACACGAAGGATCGAGGCGGAGATGGCTGCTGTCCGCAACAATACTTGGATTCCGTCTGAAAGCCCGCAACCACAACGTCAGGAGCACAGAGATGCGAACCTTCCCCGTCCATACCATCTTCGGTTTGATCCATCAGCCCTTCCAAAGTACACACAACCTGACGATTTGGAGTCCTGGCTCTCAGAGATGCAACTGGAAGTCAATACCTTTGGTGAAACAGTGGTTTGCCCCGCCATCTACAGGCATTGTTTCAAATCTGGGGACCCTGTGAAGTCTTGGTACACAATGCTGGGCCCTGACAAAGCAGAGGATCTGACGAAGGGCCCAGGTTGCTGGTTCCGTTTTGCCAGTGCAATGCGAGAGGTTTGGTCGAAATCGATTGCCGCAAGACAGAGGGAGGCTGAAGATCGCAGCAAATTACATTCCGAGTCGTTCATTCACTATTACTTCGAGAAACTCAAACTTCTACAAGCCGCATTCCCGGAGTCCGCTCACAGCACATATATATCCCGCATCAGAGCTCATTTCAATGATGCCCAGGCAGACAGATTTATCAGGGAACAGACGGACTTGATTGTTTTTTCGGATCAATGCAGACAATACGACGATCACCTCAAGCTGCACCCGGTCTCCCAAAGAATTAATCAATTTACTTACCCATCCGGTGGGACAGCTCGTTATCGTCAACAACTGCAACCAGCTATTACTACGAGAGCTGCTACCGCCCCCCCGTCTTCAACACCCGCAACGCCTGTGCCACTGGTGCTAACTCGAGACTCGTCATCTGCCGCGCCACCTTCAAGGGTAAAAGACACCTCGCGACAACGCAGACCTGACGTGCGTCTGACAACTGTCGCGGACCGTTTAAACCCTGCGACTGGAAAGAATGAACGATCTTTTACCAGGATGGATGGAACGGTGAAATTTCTCGAGAGGTCTTGCGACTTCTGTGCACAAATGGGCAAAGAAAAACAGCAGCATTTCAGCTTCGAATGCCCCCTCAAAGGGACCGCTAAGACGCTGTTGGCAACTGCTACGGATTCAGATTCAGACAGTGGAGATCTACCCGGAGTTAAAGCCACTTCCAGAACGTTTGGAAGAACAAGCTACAATTTCTCCGACGCCTCCTCAGACTCGGAAAACTAGATAGGGATACAGCAGCCGAGGTGGCTGTCTCCCAACAAAGGAAAAACAAAAGGATTCCTCGCCACCAGTTCGTTACTAACAATTCTTCGCTACCAATTGTGACTTTACCAATTCGTTCTGCTTACCCGCCAGGAGCTTCTCATCTACATACGAAACCGTTAGTTTGCCGCGCTCGCATTGCATCACCAACCAACGCCACCATCGACCTACTTAACGACGTCTGCTCAAATACTTCGCTCATTGACTCTACCTTCTTATCTTTAGTTTCGCCTGATTGCACTATCGACACCAGCAAACGCATCACCATAGACGGTATCGGTAGCGACACGACGATTGGCCTTATGACGCTCCCGGTTTACATTGAAGGCCAATCATCCATCAACAAATCTCCAGTCATGTTCAAAATCGTTGCCCATTTTCATGTTCTTCCCTCGTTCAATGGCAAAGCTCTATTGGGCATTGACACCCTCTCCAGCTACAATATTGGTTTGCTAATCTCTAAGAATAAAGCCACGTTCAATGAAGGGTCCTACAAGACAAGCTTCACCCGCGCAGTGAGACAGACATTCCTGATCCGCTGCCGCAAGGCCACCTACGTTCAGCCAAAGACCTGCACTTGCGTGGGTGTCTCTCACGACTTGCCGGCAGTGACATGCAGCTTCTCAGCTTACACCTATCTAAAACCAGAATCCTACTGCGTGCCGACTACGTTGATCCCGAACGCAGTTGTCGACAACACGCTATGCGGCATTATGGTTCAGAATCATTCCAACTCCCCCTCCCTGATTTCTCGGGGTCAGATTTTGGGTGTGGCAAGATCGAACACCCCTTCTGTCGCCATGTCATGTATGCCAGCAATCGATTGGGGTGATCTTGTTTCCCCAGATAATGTGTCTTTCTTGGCAGATGAACCTCGAACCTGTTTAACGGGTCAGGACTCGGTGGATGTGGATTTCCTGTCACGAATGGTCGACGACAAACTCGCATCAACTTTCCCAGCGAAATCGGACACACGCCCCCGCTCGTTGACAACCAATGACGTATTTGACATTGCTTCAAAAGCGGAAATGCGATCGGTTGGCGACATGTGGGACCCAGAACCGGAAGAGGAATTGCCACCCTTGCCTGTCATACCGGAATTGACACCTGCAGAGGCAGAAAGTGAGATTCTGACACCAGATGACTTCGACATCTCCGACAAGCTTCCACCTGAGGATCGATCAGCCGTCTTGACGTTGCTAATGAAGTGCAGCGATTGCTTCAGTCGCGGGAAAAAATTGGGTCATATATCTGCTGCGTTCAGTGCGGAGATTGACACAAACAATGCTCCATTACCGCCTCCCTCGCATCCTCGACCTATGGGGCCCGGCAAACGTATCATCCTCGACAAAACCATTGAACAACTGCTGGTTTGGGACGTTATAGAACCCTCTTCTTCTTCCACCTCATCCCCCATTGTTCTCGTGTGGCAAAGCAATAAGTGGCGATTTTGCATGGACTTCAGAGCACTAAATGCAATCACAGTTGGAGACGCTTATCCAATGCTCCGTTCTGACTACGTGTTCTCAACTTTGGCCAACAAATCGCACTTTTCCCTTCTCGATGCACTCAAAGGATATCACCAAATGGAAGTCAAACCAGAGGATCGACACAAAACGGCCTTCGCCTGCCACAGGGGTCTTTACCAGTTCAAGAGACTCCCTTTTGGCCTAAAAAATGCCCCGGCACAGTTCCAACGCCTTATGGATCAGGTCATTGGCAGTCTAAGGTTCAATGCTGCTTTGGTTTACATCGACGACTTACTCATATACAGCTCCTCCTTGAAAGATCACCTCATACACCTGGAAGAGATTCTTAAATCGTCTAAAAAATTGGGGTTGATTTTCAGCCTTGAGAAGTGTCGCTTCGGGTATGATAACATAAAATTGCTGGGTCACAACCTTTCGCGATACGGCCTGCACACTATCCAAGACAAAGTCAAGGCCATTTCTTCGTTATCTCCACCTTCCACGATAGGTGCCCTGCACAGACTCCTGGGCATGTTCGGTTACTATTGCGCGTTTATCCCCAAATACTCGCTGCTCGTGAAACCGCTGAACGACTTGAAAAAAGGCTCCTCTTCTCCTGGGTCACGATATAATGCAAAAGCGAAAATCAACTGGACCCCCCAATGTGATAAGGCCTTCGAAGAATTGAAGGACAGGCTGTCGAGAGCACCCATACTTGCACACCCTCTCTATGACCGTCCTTTCACCTTATATACAGACGCTTCACAGGACGCTTTTGCCGCGGTTCTTACTCAAGTATGGCGCCAATCCGATTTTGAACCAGCTGTGAAGCCGCAGACTTTCCTTTCGGCCTCACCATCTGAATGGACGGAAGGCTACAAGAGTGACAAAAGATTCAGAGGACCATTTCTCAATGGATTGAATAACAGGGGTGTATTCTCAGAGAATTTCATGGTGGATGACGAGGGATATCTATGGACGGTTACCCTGAAAGGTGACAAGATCTGTCTGCCGGAAAACCTGGTGAAAAAAGCTCTCGTGGTGGCACACGATACTCTTGGCCATCTAGGGTACGAGAAGACCTACGATCGCATTGCGTCTCAATACTTTCGACCTGGTCTGTCCAAATACGTCCGTTCCTTCGTGCAGCATTGTCCAAAATGCAATGTCAATAAAACCTCGCGCACCCGCCCTGCTGGAAATCTTCTCCCAATTGAAACCGATTTCGCTGCGTTTGAGTGTGTTGGAATCGACTTCATCGTGGCCTTACCATTGAGCAACGGTTTCGATGCAATCATGGTGGTGATTGACAAAGCTAGCCGGCACGGAACGTTCATACCGACCTCCTCAGCATATACAGCGGAATCCTCCGCCATACTCTTTATGAAGCACATTGTATCGAGAGGCTGGATCCCGCGTAAATTCATCACTGATCGAGACTCCAAATTCCTTTCAGCATTTTGGCAATCTCTGATGGACTGTTTGTCAATCAAGCATAGCGCGTCGACCGCTTATCACGCACAAACGGATGGCGCGACAGAACGTCTAAACCAAATCCTGGAAATCATGCTCCGTTCATATGTCTCTCCCATGCAAAATGATTGGAGCAATAAACTTCCATGGATGGAACTGGCGTACAACTTGGCAAAAAATGTCTCATCGTCATTTAGCCCGTTCGAACTTCTTTATGTGCAACCTCATGACGTGGTAGCTAGATTGCTTGGTTGCCCAGATTCTCGTATGCCGGCGGTTTCAGAACTCCTTGCAGAAGCCAAATGTCGCATTCAAGAGGCCCGCAAATCAATCAAACAAGCTTGCTTGATACAGAAAAGGTACTATGATGTGAAAAAATCTGACATCGGAAAATTTCAAGTCGGGGATTTTGTGGCTTTGCGCCTGGATAGACACCCAACATCCCAGAAATTCAACAAGCTCTCGCAACAGAAAATTCCTAACCTCAAAGTCTTGGAAGTTCTCTCCGGAGGTCGAGCACTGCGGTTGGATTTGCCTCCACATGTGAAGATCCATCCTGTGGTATCGGTAGCACACGTGGAAAAATCGGTGGACCCAGCGGCAGATCCATTTGGAAGAGATTATGAAAGGCCTCCTGCTGTGATACCGAAAGATAACTGGTATGAGGCCGAAGTAATCGCGAAACGAACGACGAAAGGAGGTAAAACTAAATACTTGGTTCGGTGGCTGGGTTATCCTGTTGAAGAAGCACAATGGAAGTCAGCAAAAGACGTTGGTGATCGTATCATTGCAGACTTCGAAAAGGCACAGAGTGACCGAGCCATCACAATGACTCTGACATCAATCATCGATTCGGCTTTATCTGCTGACGAACCCCGATACGAAACGAAGATTCCTCAGAAAGGTTCAACGCTCGAACGCCCGGTACTCTACATTGCTCGCACAACCAAACCGTTCGAAGTCAACTACGAATCAACGGAAGGCGAGCTCGCTTGTCTCGTCTGGGCCTATATCAAATTACGTCACATCGTAGAAGGAGCCCATACTGTCATCGTGACAGATCATGCGTCAATTCGAGAAGTCTTACACTCGGCCCCGTCGGTTCAATACAGCCTGAGAATAGACAAGTTTCGCATGCTGATGGCTCCTTATATAGACAACGTTACCGTTGTGTACAAACCAGGCAAAGATCACGTCAATGTGGACCCACTCTCCCGCGCCGAATGGATTTCAGACCCCAATTCGTTTTGATTTGATACTGCGTTTGATGCAATAATTTCTCCAAAAACTGATACATCGCGTGCACTGTTTGTTTTGTCCTTTTTTCCTTGCCCTGCAATTCAAAATTCGCTGACTTTCAATGCTTTCAGTTGTTTTCTGCCAAAGTCTTCTTCACTCCGATCTTTCTTGAAATGCTGTTGCCTTTGCACTTTGAACCGCCTCTTTGCCCGTTTGTTACCTCCATTACATGTTATCTTTCATTCCTAATTTTCTTTACCAGTTCTTTCATGCATTTTTTCCTCTGACTTGGTGGACCTGCGCTTGTCTTCGGGGGGGGGATGTGTCACAGTGGGATTGACGATGGATGGACAGAAGGACTTGGGAATGGAAGAGGACGGAAGGGAGGAACGGGGGCTACTTCCGGAAGAGGAAGTGAGGCTACTTCCGGAAGAGGAAGTGAGCAGAGAGGGAGAGCAGAGAAGGAGGCTACTGAAGTGAGCAGGAGAGGAGGCTGCTTCCCGGCTGGGAAAGGAGAGGAGAGGTGACCCTCCCTCGATTGGGGAGGAGGTCGAGGAGCAGTGAGAGGACGAGAGAGTGGGTGGATTGAAAGCACAGAGAGAAGGGGCTAGCTCTTCTCTCGAGATCATCATCATCGAATAAGAAGTATTATCTGTCTCTGGCTTCGTCCACGGCTCCGTCCACCTCATGACAATTTTGCAAGGCTTCAGCATTGAGCCCCGCCAAATGACGTTCAGACACGGAATGGTCCTGTGTTTGGAGTACCGTACATATATGCGCCAATTGGTCTGGCTGTAGGAAAAGGACGTTCGAGACCACACCATGCATCGAGAATTTCAGAGATGTTGCATCACTGATAGCAAAGCCCAACCATGGCCACGTGCCCTTACCTCGACAATGCCGCCGATCCAGCTGCAATTTCATCAACCATATCGACACATTTTGCATCTAGAATATTAACTAATCTTATGAATCAAAAGTTGTAGGGTTTACATCTGTCCGCTCCTTCTGCCCTACTAAAAAAGGCCATATAGCCGGGCGGGGGATGTTTCTCTTCAGGTTGATTGAAACCTTATTAATTCCGGGCAATAAGACCCAGCAATCGTGCAAAAACGGTTGCATTGCTTTATATTCTCAGGCACCTGGGCCCGATAGTGGGAAATGCAACCCCTGCCTATGCTATCGATGGTTACACCAGCACAGATGCAATCTAGGAACCGCCAGGCAAAATTGTATTGCTTTGGAATCGAGCCCTTTTGTCCTGAAGAACATATGGGGAGAAATTTCTATCCGGAAACACATCCGAGTCCTTGTATAGGTGGAAATGATCTTCTGGAATACCCCTTGCCAGGGCCCCCAATTACAAATTTGGGATTATCACCAACATGGAATCCCAGATGCTCACTAACTATTGCTTTAGACCTATTCCTCCATATAGGTCTTCTTATACGTGCCTACATATCGAATGTTTTTTTGTTGCTTTTGGGCGCTTCTGCTAATGAACTTGCTCGTTTCAGGCCCAACCGACGCTCATCACGAATATATGTGCATCTTGATTTAATTAGGTTGCGTTTATTACGAAGGACCAAAATTACCGAAAATAAATTGCGCCTGAATTATATTGAATTGCAACTAGAATAATTTCTCATAAGTGGACCCTCCAAGATACATAATGAAGCTGAACGGCGGTCCTTATTTGATTTCAGATCTTTCCTCGGGGATTGCCAGATCTAACGCACAATGCATTATCCAATCAAGTCTTTACAACCCAGTACTTCAATCCGGCGAATTGTCGACTATGGAAAGTTTAGATCACTGGGTGATCGTAAGAAAGAAGTGCCAGTCGAACATCAATCAACTACATCAATAAATACAAATTTGGAAGACGATTTCGCTCCTGTACTGGAACATGCAGAGATTGCTACAGCATACCGGTTGAGCCCACAACGGCCAAAGGCCATAACAAGCGTCAGGATTCATGGGAGAGAGAGGGACTCTGGAATAGGGTCACCTGCTTCAGCCGAGGATCCATGGGGACTTCAACCAGAATTGTCTTCGTCTAAATCCGAAATCAGCAATGACACCTCAGCAACCGAGCCATCACCACCACTAAACGAGATTAAAGCAATCTCGAATGCCTCCAACAAAGGCGTACAAGAAGGCCCAAGTGATTTTCAAGTTCAGAATTCCCAGGACAAACCATTTGTGCCACCTAAAGATCATTTAGAAATACTTCAATTTAAGGGCGCAATGTATTCTTCAAATGCACAGGGCTCTGGTATCACTACTCCGAGAATATTTGGCCATACGACAAGCAGGAATGTTAGATCGCCTCAAGCAGGCACTGAAGGTATGCATTTAAAACTTTGAAAATATATGAGTAATACATGGTTGACAGTAAAAGCAGCTCGAGGTGAAAATACAAATGTAACGGCTGCCAGGACATCATCAGGTGGAAGACAAAGCTCGGAGTTGGATTTTCACCGCAAGACACAATCTGGAATAAAACAAGACTTTGCCTCAAAAGCACAAGGAGATAATGGTCGCTTTGTTCAATCAGTAGATCCTTCGCTTCCGAAGGGCGGGGAGTGGGATGAAGGGCACCGAATAGCAAGCAAGAGGAGGGAGAGGGAACGAGATAAGAAAGCCGAAGAAAAGCAATTGCTTGATAAGAATAGAGGGAAGCCACCCTTAAGACTGCTATCACTTGGTAAGCTTCCAACATTACAGCTATTGGTTACCTTTTGTTTTTTGTTCGGGCTCTAATTCTAAATAGATGGAGGCGGGATCCGAGGATATACCATGTTAGTAATTTTGGAAGATCTCATGTATCAGACGTTTATAGCGACCCATGGTAGAGGTATGAGCCTGCTTCTATGCTTAATTTGGCTAATAAAATGCTAATAATAATGTTGCCACTTAGCTCCTGATCCTCGGAAAGGTGAAAGGCCCCCGAAGCCCTGCGAGGTAAGAGATACACTCTATGAATTGACTTATTTTTATTCGAATACCATGCTCAACCAAGTCAATTTCTGTTTTAGGTTTTTGATCTTATAGGTGGGACTGGTATTGGTGGGTAAGTCTCGCTTACATTCACAGCACGTGCTGCGTTTTCGATGCTAACTCCATCAAATTCAGGGTTATTGCGGTCTTCCTTGGGCGACTACGATTATCAATTGCGGAATTGAAAGAGATATATCCCCCAGTAATGGAATCAATTCTCCAGAGAGACAAGCGTATGCTTGGAATCCCGTACAGGTCAACGATTTTCAGGTCCACAAACTTAGTTGATACCCTACGACAAACCATAAGCCAAGTCAACATTAGCAAGCAAAACGATCTACCGAAAGATCCTTTTGACACGGATGATGAAGAATCATCCACTACTCAGCAAACAAATAAATCCAAACAATCATCACCGACACGACCTGTTGAAAACACTCCACCGCTCTTGCCTGAGGCCACAAGCATCATAAACCCAGGATTCAGGATACCTACCACCCGCAAAAGAGCGGGTTCTTTGCCACACCGGAGGAAATCGATGGATGATGGCTACGTATCAGATGATATGAAGAGTCTGTCTGGAAAAAGTATCAGGGCAGGCAAGCGTCTGATGAGACTTGGAGTTGGTCGGAAGAAAAGCCTTAATGACCTTGGAAACAGGAGAAGTCCAATTGTGGATTCCCATTCAATACCACCAGTTCCCAACATTGATCCTAAATATTTATTGGAACCAATCGGTGGGGTTCAGAAGGCTGTAGTGGAAGGGAACCCAGATGAGATTTTATATGATGTTCGGAATGGCAGTTGCCGAACGTAAGGATCACCTAACTACGAGTTTACTGTGGCGATATACTAAGACATGTTATTCCGGCTAGATTCGTCACTGCAATTCTCAAAGGCTCCTTCGTAGACCAAGACCCGGCACTTCTCAGGACCTATAACTCACCAGCAGAGGCTCCTATCGAGCCTAATTGCACAATATGGCAAGCTTGTGCAGCGACCACGGCCATTAACATGATGTTCAAGCCTGTGCAAATAGGGCAGCATGTATTTATGGATGAAGGTTCAGGAGGGTATAACCCAGCACCAAGCGTTTTGAAAGAGGCTGCGCTTCATCTATGGCCCGGTCGGGAAGTTGGCTGTTTCGTAAGCATTGGTACGGGTAAACTGGCAACAATTCCACCACCTCCGAGCGAGCCTGCTTCTTGGTGGGAGGGCGCAGTTGGGGGAACTTTGGCTGCATTCGCAGCTAACAAGCGTCGACTGGCTCAGAAACTAGACGCCTGTGAATCAACCCATCAGATATTGAAGGAACATGAGCTCCAAAGAAATGGGGTTTTGGATGACGACTATTTTCGGTTTAATGTGGACTTGGGCTGGACCGAATTCGATTTGAACGAATGGGATAATTTGGGGGACATGAACACGTTAACCAAGAGGTATCTTGGAAAACCTGACATCCATGAGACAGTTCGACAATGTGGCAGAAGGATGGGGGCAGTGCACCGCATGAGAGAAAAGAAACTCGAGGTATGTATTCTCTTATCATTCCAGCTCACAAGGAACGTTAAAAGCTTAGTACTATCCTGAGCTAACAGGGTCTGTCTCACGATGACAGTGCAGAAACGCCGAACCCAATGCCGACGCCAACTCAGCAAACTCATCCAAGCAAACTCCGTCCAAGCAAATCTCGCTCGAGCTCCAAACAGGGCAGCCCTCAACTACTGAGCCTATGGCCGAAACAATACCCGCCCCAGTGTTCTACAGTGAGCTTGAAGCTTCAGAGCCCTCCTTTGTACGAAACAAAGGCTTGAAAGTGGCCCCAGAGCAAAACTCGAATCAATTTAACAAGCGAGAAACATTTTATATCTTTTCAGAAGGACCTGTCGATGCCTTAGATTCTCAGGCAATAGAGCTCAAGAGTCTAATGGAAGAGAATCTGCAAAGTATCTTGGATCCTGGCATGGCAGCAACCGTTCTTCCCTCTGTTCCGGAGAAAACTGTTCATGCATAGAAGTGGATAAAGCTGTTGGGTGATGGGTGTTGTGTTAAGGTGATACGGGGCAGTAAAAAAACTCATGATTATTTCCTTCTTCTCTTTTGTCGTCGGAGTCATGGTTTCAATTTCCCTCAGCTTTATTTTCATTTATTTTTTTGCCTATTGCTCGATCGCAATCCGTCGTATTGCACCTGTTAGTCCATTTGGTCATTCTCTCTTGTTCTTTCAAATATTTGGTCTTTTTACCGTCATCCTCGTTGAGTGTATCATTTGGGTTCTGTGTCAAATATTCATATTTCCGTTTATAGGTTGTTTCTGCTTTATCTTTTAGTTAAAAGATTGATGATGGGCGGCAAGGCCGATCTTGATCCGCATTGATCCGCTTTGTCTGTATTTGATTGTAATGGCATTTGATTTGTTCCGTAGAGGAGAGGATCTGGAAGGCTCGAGAATACTTCCCAAGTCATTTTGCAGTTGGGCAGGGTGGTATCGATTGCTCTCGAGCTCATTGCCAGATATCTACTCAGAAACCTCACCTCGTAAGTCACGCCATGATCACCGCGGCCAACTTATCTAGATCTTCAGAGTTAAATTTAGAGATTTCTGAAATTAATTCTTGATCTTTGTGGTTCCAATTAATTATACATATCATGATCAGTTACTCTATATTAGGCTTTTCTTCGCGAATTCGGCAAATAGAAGCACGCCCTCCACGTCAACTTAGCGTCACCCACCCACAAATGAGCTGCAAACTTCATGATGATGATGATGTAGTCACTCACACTTTGGATCATGAGCTTTATCAAGTAAAATTGTATGTTTCGTTCCCAAAACTTTTCGAGTAACATGAATTCGAAATTTACGAAATGGTATGAATTCTGGAAGGTAGGTACTACAAAGTCTTAGGGTGTAGGGTTCGGGGCATAGATCTCATCATCATTTCGTCTGGTCATAGGTACATTGTTTCGCCTTTCCTGTATGATGTTTCGTGTCGAGCTCGGTGGTTTAGGTACTCGAAACATACATATGTAGGGAGCGACTGGAGCCGCAGCCGAGCTTTTCGCTTTTCGGCGAAACTTGAGAGGTATCGGCCGTTTCGAGTACATACGTTTCGGGTTCTCCTAGCTACTTTAATCGATATATTTAGTATTGCTCCCATCGAGACGATATCTTCGGCTTCGTGAGAACAGCTTCGTGTGTCGGCTCGAGCTCGAGCCTGATCATGAGCTCACGATCGGATTCGATCCTCATGAATTGCATTGCAATCAAGGTCGTAGGGCATAGGGCCTATATATCGGCAGTACTTTGCAATTGTAGAGCTGAGCATGATAACTGATACCTCTGATAGCTCATGATAGCTACCTACCTAGGTACTTCGTAGGTAATAGATGAGGTACCGGAACGAGACTAGAGGTACCTAGAGTTATTGGTAGCCTCTTTTGGTACTATACTGTGAAAGAACACTTAGTCACGAGACTAGAACACTCGAAGAGACTAGAACACTCTGTGATGAAGTAGGTATATGAACGAAGTAAGACATGTAGGTATTGAGTAGGCTAAGGATGTACAATCAATCAGAGCCGACCCTGTGATCCCTCAAGCTATCTATGACTACCTTCGGTAACGTTCCTCCTCCACACGTCACTCCCCTGCGTCATGTCGACTACCTCTCCCGGCAATACTCGCTCGAGTAAAGAGGCACGAGACTAAGTAAAGAAAGCATTGGATGACCCTTAGCCTTACTCTAGCCTAGGAGCTCGATCGCTACTTCACAAAAACCGGTTTACCTTCAGAAAAAAGTACTCGTAAGCCTACTTACATTTTAGGTCGTGTGTATCATCATATGTTGTGTGTGTGCATCATCATACTAGCTTAGGCTGCTACGTATGCGGCTGGTACTGTACCTTATCACAGCCCAGGTTACCTATATCACAGCTAGAGCTGGGTGGCATGTGCTCAACGATCGCGACAAGGGGGGGCGGGTGCGGATCAATGGCCATGTATGATTTTCAGGTGGGTACTTAATCTGTGTGAATAATTAGTGAATATCTGTATTAGTTTTTCCGTTAACCTGAAGCGTACTCGGCACTCAAGCTCGAGCTCGAGCTTCCATTTAGCCAGGAATTGGGGTTTTGGGTACGGAGTATTGGGAGATTAATTTACTCTATTGCACTGTATATTTGCACAATTTACAGATATGAGCTGAAAGGTATATATGAAGGCGTTAGAGTAAGGAGAATATTCAGGTACGAGGTGCAATCCTATGTGATCACAGCTCAAGTTTGTGTAAAATACACTTTACTTCTAGACTCGAGGCTACTTTACTTCAGACTTCAGAATTTCTGTTGTAATCTTCAGCGCACATGTCGCTGGCCGTTTAATTTGGGAGAATTATATGCATATTTGGGCTCAATTCACTTATTTAGGCGCATAATGCAGCGTTTGGCGTACTTATGCAAGCGCCAGTTCCTGCATAAATACCCCGCTCAGTCGTATATGAGGTATGCATGCATAAGTTCCGGAGGTTCTGTATTTCACGCCATTCCTGAGCTCCGCTTCGTAGAATTTCCTCTCATTTGTTTGCCCTCGCTCGCCAACTGACAGCTCTCTGATCTCGTACAGCTCTCGCGCAACAGGTAACGAGACTAGCGCAACAAAAGGAGAAAGAACTAAGCATCATCCCCGAGAGACAGAGAATTGCTTGCGAAGGATGATGACGATATATCCTGATTCCAAGGACATCCAATTTGACATGTGCATGGCTATTCTATTGGCTAGCTGCATGTCCTCTTGGCACAACCGAGAGGGCAAGGGACCTCACCACCAATCGACTCAACCACACCCAGGTCGCACGAAATGCACATCCAAAGCCTGATCGTCATCCTGGGAGGGCAGTGCAGCCCAGCTCTGGATCCCCCTTTATGATTGGTGGTTGAAGTGGTGGTTTCGCAATGATATCCTGCTTGAGTGGATTGTTGAGGCTTTCCCGTAAGTGGATCATGACAACGGGCACTACGGTCGGTACCCCGGGCCCCATGCCATGTGCCTTAGCTTCGAATTCGTGAATTGAGAGTGCCCTTACGCGCTTCTTCCCCCGCGAGCGCCCCGGATGAGGTTAAAGGATCACAGAGAGATTGGACAACATCAAACTCTCTTTATCAGGAGAACAATTACAGATTACATGGGGCTGTCTCCAAGTCGCGATGCCCCTGCCAAGAAAGCCTTGGAAGCTGGTCATCGAGAGGAACTGGACGTATTACAGGATCAGAAAGTACAATTTAGCCAAGAGAAACACCATCACTGCCAATATGGGAAACTACATCGACGTATTCTAGAAAAATCTTGTATTTTCGAGGAGGAACCCTACGTTCGTTGGACTTTGAGTTTTTTGTTCGATCTGGTTTTTCCAGCGATGTGATGTGGTACGTATGTCTCGATGTAAAACAGTTATATAAAACAGAGGTTCTTCGCTTCCTTCTCTCCTTCTTTTATTTCTTCTCCATCACACTACTGCCTTACCTTTGAATATCAAAACATCTTCAAATCTGCAAACCTTATTACTATTACATATCCTCCACATATCCGATTAAACAATCTACCTCCACATCTACCACCTAAACACACTATGCCTTTCCTCAGATCATCAAGACCGGCAGCACCTGCAAGGGTCCAATATGCCCCAGTTACCTACAGGAAACCATCTCTCCTCTCCCGCCTCATGGGCGGTAGTACTACCCGCCCCGTCACAGCCCACACCACTCGTGTCGCCCCAGCACCTCGCCGCCGCCGCAGACAACACGGTGCCGTTGTAGTCCAGAAGAGGAAACCATCTTTGAAGGACAAGATCTCTGGCGCACTTTTGAAGCTGAAGGGCACTGCCACAGATAGACCCGGCCAAAAGGTATGCTTAACCCTACATTCACATAGTACCATTGATAAAAGACCTTCGATACTAACTTCCTTTTTTTTCTTAGGCTGCTGGAACCAGACGTATGAGAGGAACCGACGGCAAGGGCCAGCGCAAGAGAAGAGTCTCTAGATTCTAAATCATCCAATAGTTGATGGTTGTGTCTCATGTTCTCTTTGATGTTTCATGCTCTTGTTCTCGTTCCCGCATACCCATCTGATCTTTTATTTCTTTGTCAATTAGCGGCTTGGTTATGGATTTTGGTGTATTTGATTTACGGTTTTCTTTTTTATTGTATTTGTACGAATACCTGTTGTATGATTAGCAACGATGGCCATGGGCGGTTTGGCTTACCTCTGATAGAATCAAATCTTAATTGAGATGGAAACATCCACTCTAAATATTTTTTAACTTCAATTGCCTGTAATCTTCAAGTGATTTTACATAGCTGGTACCGCACGCCTGCAACACCCAAATGTGGTTTTACCAAACACCAGCTACCTCGAGCTCCTCGCCTCCATGTTTTAATTAACTCGCCATCCCGAGAGGCTCAACTTGTAGCTATCGATAGCCACGCCTAGCATCGGAAGCAAACCGAGCTTTGCTATTCATAAGTATTTACCTATGGCGAATTGTATTTCGTCACAGGTACAAGCCTTCGCCCGCCTTTGCCCTCTCCTTGCCCTAACGTAACATTACGCGGGATTAGCCTTCACGATAAGAACAGGCGAGCCGCGGATAAGCTAGCCGACATCGCTCCCGAATCGAGCTAGTTTTAACCGGATTAGGCAGTCATTCAGTCCCAAATAGGAATTCCTCAACCACCGCAAGGTAAACAGAGCCTCCGTTAAATCTAGTGTTGCTTCTAGTTCGGCTCCTCGAGATCTCGCATTCGCCATTCGGGTAGATGGGTAAGATTAGGAGTCAATTGGGTATCGCCACTTTGTCTTTGAGGAAAGAAACGCTGAGTCTGCCGTTGCTGCTGTGAAAGCAGTTTGGAATTCTGTACCGCCTCTAGTGCTGAGGAAAGGTTGTCTTTTTGGTAGAGCTCACTATACGCAAGTTAGAATTCTGGAGGCCCGAAAAATCTATTTAAACTGTCTGAACCTCCCCTTTGTATGGTTTCTCTCATCAGCCATTCACAGCTATCCAACGGCAACACACGGCAGTACAAAGCAGCCACACTCATTCAATCTTTCACTTTAATAACACTCTTTCAAACCTTTCCACTTTCTCTCAAATCAGTAAGTTTTTCTCTCCGCGGTCTTCACAGCAGTATCACTTACCTGGCTCCACAGATCAAAATGCAGTTCAAGCTCGCCATCTTCACTACCCTCTCCATCATCTTCTCCGTCGCCTTGGCAGCTCCTCAATGGGGATCTGACGGCCCAATCAACGAAGATGACAACCAGAACGAGAACATCAACGTCAACGAGAACAACAACCAGCAGGATGAGTTCATCCAGCACGACTTCAACCACGCCTCTGAGATCCTCAGTGGCTTCTGCAACCGCGATGCCATGGGCAACCTCCAGCTTCTAGGAAAGCGTTCCGAGTTTGCAAAGAGAGACGGTGGTCTCCAAGGATTCCCTGGATTCGAGAACTTTGACTTCAACAACAACCAGAACGCCAACGTTAACCAGAACGCTCTCCTCAATGAGGACATCTCCCAACAGTTTGACAGGTTCGATACTGCCAGCGGACACGGTGGAGACTTCATCAACGGACTTGCCGGAGCTGGAATCGGTGGTCTCGTTGACTGCTTCTTGGGCGAGAGCGGCGAATTGATCGAGGGCCGCCTCGTTGTCAAGGTGTAAATAACTTGACCTGATCGGACTGGACTGTATTTTGTATACATTCTTTTGATTATTATTTGGGTTTTCAGGGTATATTTAAAAGGAATGTGCTCGGAGTGTGCTCTGGGAGCCCCTCCATCCATCGGATTTTCTTGTATATTCCTAATATGTTCTGCTTTGAGGCTGCTGTTTTCGGGATTCTTCTCCTAGATGGACTAGTTTTTCGATTCGGTAATGCTGTTTTCCGTTTTATATTTTTAGAAATATTCATATAAAATGGAGCAAAGATTTCCATAACATCTGAGGCGGCAATCTGCGCTCACTTTCGTTCCCGTGTCCAACGCCCACAGCAACATTTTGACGTCGACCCTTGTTACTCCTCCGAAAAGAAAATTTGTTCGAGCCTGAGCAATCGAGTCGGGTATCGAATTGATGATGGTGATGAATCCAGGCTAGTGGGAATTCCGGCCAATCAGACTATGAGGTTTGTGAAGAAAGCCACAGCTGACACTGTTTTGTCACAAGGAAAGCATTTGGTGGTTTGGTGAAAGTGGCTTGATGCTCACGATCACATCGAACTGCTAACATTTTGCACAGGGCGGCGATAAACGCAGGGCCTGCGCAGTCTCATGCCCTGCAAAGACCCCTGCGCTCGCGTCTGGTGATTATCTAAGCCCCCAGCAAACGAACTTTCTGGAAAGCACCACCTCTCCCCACCCACATATCGACTTGCCGAGCTTTACCCGTCCAACCCGCTCCCATCCCACCCCCCGCTGGACTCGAGCAGAAGCCCTGCCCACACCCTTGGATTCCGCTTAATGATGACCCGACCAGCCCAGAGAGCAGCGATATTGGAAGCTCGGTATGCTTCAGCAAATGCTTTCTGCGTTGCTACTGGCCCCTGTCCCTGCAAGCCTGCACCCCCATGACGTCAGAAACACAAGAAAATCCGTCCAAGTTGAACTCCCACACGCAAAAATAGAGCGCTTGGTGATGGGTCGATGAGGAGGAACACTCGATGCCTCTGCATTGCCCTAGGAGTTAAACCGATCAGCAGATGCGGTGACCCAATGCTGCAGATTCAAAACGCCCTAACGACAGGGCTTCGTCACGAATTAACGGCTAAAGCTGAGACTTTTGACTACTATGAGTGAGTACGCCTTGGAGTCCACAGAACCAAGATCCAAGAAAAGTAGAGATATGCACGACAAGTTCAGACGTCATCTGAGTTTTCTTCAGCGAGCGTCGGGGAAGGAGGGGTGTTTAGAGTCGGGATAAAAAGAAAAGGCCTCTGCCCTTCATTTTCAACTTTCATTACTTATCACATCAATATTTCCCTACCATAAACTGGGCCCCGTACGACAGTACAGGCTTTCAATTGCACTCAAACCTTCACACGCAGGAATAATTCCCAGGAAACAAAACAAGCTACATTCAAGATGCCGATCGTTCTTGACGACTCTATTTTGATACCGCCCTCTATGCGCCACGGCCCTCCTCCGAGAGTCTATTACAACGTAACGCAAGAGGGGGGACAAACCACCACCACATCAGTATTCGATTCACAAGGTGACCTCGACCATCGCCAACTAATTCCCAGGGCACCAGGGTCACCCGTGATTATCCACCAACAGACAACATCTTACTTGCCTCCGCGGGATTTGGATGATTATGAGGTGGATATTTCAGGCCGTCGAGGAAGAGGGAGGACCTACTACGCAGGAAGCGAGCCTGGGCGAACCTCCAGGCGCAGGTCAATTAGCATAGATTTGTACTCTCCTGAGCGCCCTCACCGCCATGGCCACCACCATGGCCGTGAACTTGAACTCGATTATCATCACGAAGATGGAAGGAAATATAACTACATTCACGCCTCTCACGGTGGCTCGGACAGCGGTCGCACACATCGTTCAGATCATCGATCACACCATCGCGAAAACGAAGATTATGTTAGGTACATCGAAGCTCAGGAGCGACAAGCAGACCAAGATGCGCGCGGTAGACGACTTGCCGAACAAGACGCTTATGAAAGGCGACTCATCGAACAAGACGCACTCAGAAGGCGGGATGCTGAGGAGGAAGCACACGAAAAGCGCATGCGACACTTGAAACAAGCAGGATTGGCCGTTGGAGCAACTGCTGGAGCCCTTGGAGCCGCAAAGGTCATTCATGACCGCCGTGAGAGACGTCACAGCACTGCTGGCTACTCCTCAGACTCCGACAATGAAACTCATCTTGGCAGGAATGTCGCAGGAGCAGCATTGGGTGCCACTGCTGTTGGACTTGCTGCTCACCAATATCGCAAACGCCATCAAAGGTCTCATTCAAGATCCTCTGAACATCACTACGACTCTGGCTCCGATACCGATCACCACAAGGGTATGAAAATCGGCGGCGCTATCCTCGGGGCTACAGCTGCAGGCATTGCTGCGCACAAATACCGTCAACATCACAGTTCACAGTCCCGCCCAGGTTCCCGCCCAGGTTCCCGACCAGGTTCACGCTCATCGTCATCGGATAGGGATGGCCATAGACACCGCAAGGCAAAGATTGCGGCTGGAACTGCTGCTGCAATCGGTACTGGACTTGCCGCGAAACATTATATGGGTCGTCGTGAATCCAGATCAAGGTCTAGGTCTACATCTCCAGAGCGAAAAAGCAACACAGGCAGGCATATTATTGCAGGTGTGCTAGGCGCTACCGCTGCCGGTGCAGCCCATCATCAATATAAGAATCACCAACAAGAGCGACCTAGGCCAGTGTTGAGGAAAAGCTACAGTGCTGAAAGCTTCCACAGACCACGACGAAGCAGCAGCATTTTCCACAGGAACCGATCACCATCACCAAAAGGCCCCGGAAAGATCAAGACAGGCTTAGCCGCTGTTGCAGCTGCGGCCGTTGCTAAGAAGGCCATGGATCACTACAGGGAGAGCAGGGCCAGAAGCCCAAGTCCATCTTCATCTCACCACAGACAACGATCAAGGTCACGCTCCACAGGTATTCCAAAGAAGGCAGTGGCAGCAACAATGATTGGAGCTGCCATCGCTGGCCGTAAGATGCAGAAAAATCACAAAGAGCATGAAGAGGAAAGGCGTCAAGAAGCCAGGAGTCGACGAAATAGTGAAGTTCATGGGCCCTACGGGCCAAACGTTCCGGTATATGCCCATTCCAACGGTAGCAGAGTCGATGGCGGAGGCTATGTGGAGACCGTCCACTCAGATGACTCGAGCATGAGGGCTAATACGCCTCCTACGAACAGCAATACTAGGTCACGCGCAAACTCTACCAACCATAAACTTATCGAAGGCATCTTGCGCCATGCAAAGGACGATAGGTACGACGAAACGAGAGAAAGGAGAGAGCAAAAACCAAGTCTTGGCCAGGGATTGACGCCGGAGAGCATTGCCTACAAACTCGGACAAACTCTCGCTAGTGTCACTGGTGGAGCGAAGCACGATGAAAGGCGTTAAATTTGGGAATACCAGCGATGGAAATGGAGCATAATTTTTCTTTTATTTTTTTTCGGCATTCAGTGGCGGATACCATGGGCACAATCCTTTGCTTTTCTATTTCTTTATTTTTTTTTTGTCGATACTTCTTTATACAGCAACGTATCGTGTAATAACTTTTTTTCTTGACGCTAATGTCCTAAATTTTTCTTCTTTTCTTCTTACCCTGATTTTTCACTTTTAATTTTTTATTTTTCCGATGGAAAGTTGGGGGGACTGTGTACTGGGGGACTGCGTATTGGGTCAAGGATTTATCTGTAGGGGGGTGTTTCCGGTTATGATGTTAACGGCTGCGTAATGACGACATGAATATCAAACATAATATTACTCTACTACTACTTTACACTTGCATGATGACCGTAAGCTTGCGGTGATGCGTAAACAATTATGTAAATAGTGCTGGAAGAGCAGCTTCGACCCCTACCTAGAAGAGGTAGTCTCGTGCCCACCCCTCCTCCAGAAGAGGAATTTTGCTTCATAATTAGCCTAGGTAATACAGCCGAGAAAGGAAACTCCACACTTGGCCGCCACAGCTGCCCCTCTGCAGTGATCTCGTGCCCAGTGTGGACCCCACTTCACTGTTCTCGTGCCCAGACAAGGCACCACTCCAATATAACAGCCATTCGAGCGGAGCAGGAGTTCTCCACAGCTCAATTAGATCCGGGTGCTTGCCATAGATTAGTTTGTGGTAACTTGCTTGTAGAGTAGTTTAGGTATGCCCTACCTAATGTGGAAGCCGGTGGCGCAAGAAGGGCGGAGAAGGTGGAGGATGGCGGTGGAGGATGGCGGTGGTGGAGGCTAAACAGACGGCTACGACCTAGGTACGGCCACCCCGCTTTTTCTGTGCAGTGCAGTGCGATGATTCAATACGTATCCTACACTCCTTGAGCCTGTGCGTTCCTCTTGGACACTCTATTACTCTCTCTCTATCTCTATCTATACCTGGCAACCTATTTTTTTGACCTGCCAAACCGAAACGGAACGAAAGATTACATACCTGCTTACTATAGCCCAAGTAGCTATACAGACAGCATAATAACATTTATCGATATTCGACAAGGGGAAAGAGAATAAAAGAGTACCATAAGCTTTGCAGCAAGAAATAAAGAAAGGAAGGAAGATGGCTACATACGGGACCCCCCTCAAGGGAAAGCTTGCGATTGTTACGGGTGGATCGCGAGGTGAGTGGCATTTATTGCTTGCAAGGCAGCATGCCTTCTCATTTTTGTTTTGTTTTTTGTTTTTACTTTCTTTGTCTACGACATGTGCAAATGTCATCGTCATCATCATCACCATCATCATCAGCGTCGACACCGTTGAGAGGGCCTGGTCTGGGCATGAATTATGGAGATCACCGCCCACATCATTACCAAAAACTACTTCTTGGGGTCTTTGAATTTTGATTTTAAATTTACAGTCGTGCCTTTTTGTTTTAACTTAGCTCTCCTTACAACTTACAATCTAACAAATGTTTCCCAATAACCAGGCATCGGCGAAGCCATCGCCGAAAACCTCGCCGCAAAGGGCTGTGATCTAGTCCTCAACTACAACTCGTCCAACTCTGCCGAACGAACCGCAACGCTCGCCGACCGCCTCTCCAAGACATACAATATCACCGCGCAGCATGTGCAAGCCGACATGGGCACGCACTCCGGCCCCGCCACCGTCATCGCCTTCACAAACGTGAAGTTTGGCGGGTCCGAAGGCAGCGCACACATCAACCCCGCCACGGGGGAACTCCAAATCGACATCATAATCAACAACGCCGGTGTCTCGCACAACAAATACATCCACCAGTGCACCGTCGAGGATTTCCACACACAGTACAACATCAACGTGCTTGGCCCGCTCCTGCTGATTCAAGCCGCACTACCGTTCCTCCCGACGGACCGGAGTGGCAGGATCGTGAACATCTCCTCCGTCAGCGCAAGCCAGGGCTTCGAAGCGCAGAGCGTGTACGGCGGGACCAAGGCCGCGCTGGAGGCCATGACCCGCACGTGGGCGCGCGAGCTGAAGGAGTATGCGACCGTGAACGCGGTGAACCCGGGCCCGGTGGACACGGATATGTATGGCACGACGACACCGCATTTCAAGGAGAATCTGAGGCCGTTTATCGAGCATACGCCGCTGGCGGTCGTGGGCATTGATGCGCCCACGGAGGAGGAGACGAGGGAGTTGAGGCTCGCGGGGGGGAGGTCGGCGAAGCCGGAGGAGATTGCGGGGGTGGTGGGCATGTTGTGTAGTGCCGAGAGTGGGTGGTGTACGGGGAGTGTGGTCTGTGCGAATGGGGGCATGGCATTTAGCACTTAATGGAAATGGGTGGAATGGGTTGCATTGGGTTTGGGTTTGGATGCGTGAGTGTGTGTGTGTATGTGCATGAAAGGAGGGGTGATTGGCGATAGTGGGGTACTTGAGAATTTTGGCGGGGTGGGGTGGCGATAACAGAGCGATATCGAGCACTCTAGAGCAAGACCTGTGGGGGTTGGAGATCACGGAGCGTTGGGAAAAGAAAAGGCTCGGCGGCGGTGGTTGGCAACACTGCGGAATTAGGAAGGGAGCGGAAAAGTAAGGCTAGCCGGGGGTGGGTAGTTGGCACACGCATATTTCCCAAAAGGGTAGTCACGGCGTATGTTGGTCGCTTCAGATAGGCGCTCTGAGCGAGCCGGAAACGGGTGATGTACGAGCAAACGTAAGAGAGCCAGCCAGCTGCAGCCGGTCGTGATTGAGAAGGTCCGAATAGAATTACAAACACATTTCAGTTTCTGTATAGCTAGTTTATCGATACATATAGGCAATTTTCATTTATCATCAAAGCATACAGGTTGAGTGAGCTCATGATCAGTAATGCAAGCCATCCATCTTTTTAAACTTTTTTATTTTTGGTAAATGCTCGGCATATCACATACACGCAGCTGGTTGGCGCATGGAAGTTGCTCACGAGCAACCTCTTTTTAAAACAGCTTGCCGCGCACATCGCATGTATGTACATTACATTCCCCTGGTGCCAACTTCCAGTGTTCATGAGTGTTCGAACGCACTGGCTCAATGGCGGCCCCCCTCCTTACCGTAATACGAGACTCGATAGCCCTGCCCTCACCGGCCTATAGTCTCGCACCGGTCGAGCAAAAATAACATCCATATCCGTAGTAATTCCTAGTCTCGTGGCACGAGACTAGTAATTCCCATCTATATGCGTCTACGGAACGAGACTATGCGTCTACCTACCTAAGGTAGGTAGATCTAAGTAGGTATGCGCATGGCACGACTATATGCGCATCATGCGCATGCTAGTCTCATTCCTGCGCATGCGCTTATATACAGCTCAAGCACACACCTACATTACACCGTATAACCTCACTGCATCACATATCCAGAAAAAATAAAAAAAAAGGTGTGTTGTTTTAGCCTCGCCCCCAGGTGTTGTTTCTTGCTTTGCCATGGGCAGAAACACCGTCGGCCAGTAAGATCCCCAGCCTGGCCCGGCCTGCAAAGCTGTGCCACCTATGAGCACTCTACCGCACCGCGGCAGCGCCGATATCTCATATTTCGTATCTTGGGAATTGTTAGGTAGAAGTATGTTTGAGATCTGATCATGATCAAATGCAAACGCAGTCGGTATAGCCTGTTTTGTTCTTTCGATTGGCCAGGCCAGAAGCCTCGCCCTAGGTACCTACTCTGTAGACCAGTGCCGCTCACTCGCTCACGCCGCTCACGCCGTGGGTATGTGCGCCGCTTACGAGACTACCCTCGAACAGACGAGAAGGAGGCTTGACTTGCTGACCAGGCAAGGCAAGGGGGGGATTCTGTCTGGGTACGAGAACAGGGTTCTGTTAGTCTCATGGGGTTCTCTTTGCTTGTTCTTGTTCTAACAAATAACAAATAGCCGCTTATTTGGCCTCCAATCTCGCCCCAGAGAGCCGCCTCGTTTAATTTATCTGTCGGTGCAGGCGCAAGGGCGCAAGGGGCGCGCGCGCACGCACGCACGCATATCACACGCAGGCGCCGCGCACACCGCGGCTTTCACGGATCCCAGTGAAGGGCACCAACGAGAGGGGACGAGGCTACCAACGAGAGCGGATCCGCCATCACACAATCACACATTTCACATCCCCCCCCTCCACACACACACACACACACACTCGCCTCGTGACTTTCTTTTCTGCTCACCGAAGAGTTACCAGGGCAGGAAGGCGTTTGGGCGTTTTCGTTTGCGGGCGTGTGTGGCGGGAACGGCTAGGTTGGGTAGTAGCCTAGTAGCAACAGTCACCGCGCGCCTGCGTCTGTGAACTCGGGCACATTTGCGAGGATGGGTGGTGGGCGCGCCCGGGGTCCTAGTATGTGGTGGACCTTGTCTCGTGGTGGAGGGGCTAATTTCATTTCTTTCTTTTAGTTTTTGATTCAGCTTTGTCGATAGAATACATATGGATGGATGGATGGAAAAATGCACGATGGCTGCGTACCTCTACGATAGTCTCGTACCCTCTACGAGGGTCTGGGAATGAGACTAGCTACGTAGAAGAAGATAGAGTACCTTAAGTAGGTAGGTAGCCTCGTGCCCAGAGAAGAAGAAAGTACAACACGAGGAGCTAAAGTTGCAATATTGTAGGCAGCTGTACATGTAGAGGTGTCTTTACGGCACAGCACAACATCAAGATAGAGTGCGTTAGTACTCTACTACCTAGCACTTATTGATTTAGCCTCATGATCAGAAATCAGTTCTTTTGTTTTCGACGGGCTACTTCTACCCTTGCGTGGCTCAGAATAATTCGTGATTGGCTACAGAGCTCGGGGCAGTTCTCAAGAAGGGAAAGGTAATACCTGATCCATCTTGGTTCTGATGCTAAGGTACTATCTCGTACATGTAGCCTTTTAGAGCAATTGAAATGTAAGAGATTTGCAAGTTATGTACTACTTGCTTATGCCTTGCATGCCAGCATTCCTCAACCTTACATGCAGATTCATATGAGACGAGAGCTTCATGGAAAGCTCATCGAGATCGGATGCAGAAGACACTTGCTCGATTTGTGTACTCGATACGTGTTTAATTCAAATTCGCAGATTGTTAAAATACATGGATCTCCTTCCTTCCAACCATTCCCTCATCTTCCACCACGGCATAACAAGCTGACAAGTCCCAAATCCACCATTCCTCATTCATCTTCAGAAAACTTGCTGGCTGGTGAAAATGGCATCTGCAATGCATCCACCACGCCAACGATCTCTCCAAGGTGCATGGTGACGATAAACTTTAAGGCAAGCTTCACAAAGTAACATGCCACGCAGACAGGGTAAAGATCCCAGCTTTAGAGCACAAATTTTCATCCCATAGATGTGCGTCTAAAACAACCAACCATCGCCCTTCATTCGGTGCGTTTCTGATTCGAAAAACTCGCTTAGTAGGAAGGTGCCTGTTGTTGCTGACTGGAAGGCACAGTTCGAGACTGGGGAGGAACTGAGTGGCTCGTCGTCTTCTTGGGCTCGCGTTGGTAGATGTAGTCGAAATCGGACCCAGAGGCTTGTGCAATGTCTTTGGCGAATGCGAGCTCTCCCTCGGCGACGACGTCATGCTCAGAGGCATAGGGAGCGAGGCTGATTTCAGCTTGCGGCTCCATAGATCTGAGGCACTTCTCGGGATCTCCTGTGACTGGATTGCATGGATCATCTAGATCCTTGGTCGAATCGTATGTGTAGGTCTTTGTGAGTATTCGGCCAGGAAGTCCGTTCGAGATTCCGTTTCCGGGCTCACGGAAGTATTTGTTTCCCGCACCGATCCCAGGTAGGGGAAGGCCTGCAACGCAGGCGACAATAAAAGCGATAGTGATGGAAATTTGGGAGCACAGCATTTTGATTTTGCTTTTCTTGATGTTCTTTGGTGGGAGACTGGTGATGCCAAAGTGCTTTATGCCCAATCCCAATTGACGAGGATTGGACAAGACTGGATCCACTCTTGTTGAGGCAGGGTTAGACCTCAGTCCAATTGGCCTTCGTTTATCTTTCTGTGCAAAGTAATCGATTAATAAGTGATAGTGTAATGAACAATTTCATCCTCTCTACTTAATGAGCATTCTCCACGATTTCGGCTCGTTCTCTCTGACTATCTTCCTCTGTGGGGCTAGGTTGGCCTCATTAATAACAGACGTGTAGATTCTTACCGCTAGACCAAAAGGATCACAGGTTATGAGCCCGGCAGCGTAGCTGTCTATGTTTGATTCCCCGCTAGGCCGTCATGGCCACATTTCTCCCACCGCCACTGTGAAAGATAGTAGAGAGAGAAGCAAATGTAGAGGATTGACTGGGCCACTGGAGTGTGCAGGAGTCTGTCAGCAGTGGATTACAGGACTTGCATAGTTGCATATTCATTGATGATTGATCTCTGGTGTGCGGTTTGGGGGGAAGTGTTGGAACATGGGTGCCCTTCACACCAGTGATCCTTTTGGCCTAGTGGTAAGAATCTACAAGACGTTGTGGTGAAGCATTTTTGGGCTGACTCTCGAGGAACATATGCCAATTGCGGGTAAGTAGCCTTCTGTCAAATGTGATCACTCATCTGGAATCTGTCACCTGGGACATCTTTAGCCACTCTCGGTGGGGTAATTTGCCTCGCGTATGCCTGGCAAGCCACCTGGCTCCCAAGACTAACCTGGCTCCTTTTTCTTTACTTCTTTCCTCCTAGTGGCGAATTGCCTCCGGTTGACAGGTAGTGTTTTCTTCTGGCTTGTTTCTTCTGGCTTGGGACGAAGGCTGTTTTGTGCAAAAGTCCATGCTTAAAGGCTTGACTTGAGGGCTTCTAGACGCCCCTGGAAGGATCCTCACTTTGCTAGAATTGGTCTCAGATCCGCAGGGCTGCTTGGATTTGCAAAAGAAAGTTGAACTCGGTCTTTAATAAACGATGCTGCCTTGGGTTTGGAAGTAGTTGCATTCGTGCTCGAGATGAAGATGGACTTTTGCAACTATAATTCAACTCGAATGAAGATGGTCCAGGGCTCGAGAAGGCTTGGGCTGAAAGAGGGCGAGCACTGGGACGAGCGGCTACCTGTGCATGTGAGTGAGCACGTTTGAGGCCACTGGCAGGTGGGCCATCACGTGTGTGCTGGCTCCCATGGTGCTCCTCCTACGAAGCGCGGCCGCCTGAGGCCCCCGGCTTGGCGAGGAATCGCACTGAGCTGAGCCCAGAGCCAGCCCACCCATATCACCCAAGGCAAACATCTGCTGCCTGCCCTAAGCCCACGTTGCACTGCAATTCATGCCCTCACCCCTCTCCGGACGCTGTTCCCAGAGAGTCTGTCACCGGAGATCCGCTACACGCTCAATACGAAAGACCTATGCCGCCATCTACAACCTACTACAACGTGCCACCGCATACTCACTCGTACTCCAGTTTGAAGACACTCACGCGGCTGCCCTCTCTTGCCCGGCCTATCCATGAGCCGTGGTGCATATCCCACTGGCAGACTGGCCCTATCCACTCATACCCGTCTTATGCGAACATCCACAGCACAGCGGCGGTGTTACATTCCGTTCTTCCTGACGGAGTAGCTGAGGCAGTCATCTAACCCTCGGAATGACTACGCGTGGGTGGTGGAGCCGGTCGGGCGGGGCTTACCAGCCCACTTCCAAAACATTGTGGTCTGTCGTGTAGGTTATCCTCTCCCTGCTTTTGACACAGACGCACGCTATTTCCGCGACGGGCCGTTATCAATGCTGATTCTTGGTAGGATGGTGTTCGCTCTAGCACATTGCCGTCTGGGGCCTCCTTAGTTGACTTGCGTTTGGTTTCACTCGGCTGGCATGAACCTAGTCAATTGCCCATGCAAAGAACAAATCCCCGCCCTATGGCGCGAGAAAACTGGCACCCGCGCTGTATGGTTTTCAGACGATTGACCCAGCAGGGCGGATCGAGAATGCTGCAGTGTGGCTGGTATTGGTAATGGATGAGCCAACACACATCTCGGTGACTTCTGGGTATGATGGTATTGGAGATACATGTTTCTTCTGGTATCAGCCTATTCTACTTTGAGTACAAGCCACTCTCCCCTCCTGTTGATTTCACTTTGCTGACACCCTGATATTTCATAGCTCGATTGCAGAGTACATGGTGTATTTCATCTACCTACTTGAATACGCAAGCCTGCAGCATGCGGGTAGCACGCAGCCCATATTAGCATCCCTAGCAACTAGCTGGACGGAACCATAGAGGACTACGACATAGTTAATAAGTATTTACTTGCCTTTTCCACTCTTGGTGCTTGTCGACGATGCATGGATATTGCAGTGATCGGGGAAATTCTCACCAGTGTTCATTTTCAGGTAGTCATGTTCTGATGGCTAGAAGCCCAAAACCTTCACAAAGTTTGGAATAATCTCGATCTTGACATATGGTAGAAACTCACATTTGATTTCTCCTGCAATGGAGCGGGAATTACCAGCGGATATATAGGGTTTAGCACACACAACTCTGGCTACTGAAAATGATCATTCCCGACGAGTTTATCATTATCATATCAATCTCATCCAGGAAACCACCTACAGCACTGCCTGATTGCCGCTTCCTTTTTTGCAACTGCAGGATATCACACGCTCTGCAACCAAGGTACTTGGATATACAAGGAGGGTGATTATGCGCGGGGCAAGAGTTTTGGGAGCGCAGAATCAATCAAGTAAAAGTATGAATATGGTTAGAACCTTACCACGAAATCCAATACTATTTGATGGATGTATGTCTAACATATTGTATCAGGGTTGCTCGTCTACGGCGTGTGGTACTCTACACTGGATTTTGCGCTACTACTTCTGGTGCTGCCTTTGTTGCACTGGTTTAGCAAAAAAAATGGCGGTCACATGTGATATGCGGAGCTTAGTTCAATTACTCTACCTCACATACAGGGCGTTACTCTAGTCGAGTCGAGGCTTTAGGCCTCCATCTAGCGCGCTTCAAGCAACTTGCGCCTTCTGGAAATCAGGCAGCGGGAAGTTCGGTTGTTATCTGAACTGTCTTTTGGAAATACAACTTTCGTCTAGGATTTACCGCCACAGCAAAGAATAGTGTATTAACGACACACACCACCACAATTTCTCGATACATGGAGTACACTCCCTGATCAAATACTTGCACCTTCCTGCCTAACCCGGTCACACAGGACAGGTCCATGGAACCAGGCAAAATGGGCCAACCAGCCCTACTGGCCCTTGCCATCAGGTATGACATCAAATACTGATAAAACATTTCCTGGGCGCCGATCTGAATTATTTCTCATCTCTGGTTTGGGATTTCGAAAATTGTGCAAAAATATCGATCGTTTGGCTACGGGAGCGAGACGGAAGCTCACATATCCTTTATGAAACTGTGGTGAGCAATTTACCATTGCCGCCCTTCTGACGAATGGAAAGCCGTGCTGCAGCCGGCGTCGTAAGTTGGCACCTTCCCCAAAGCGGAGCATTCTGACGCAGTTCGCGTACCGCAGGCAACTCCATCCGTTCTCGGTTGCTTCAGGTGTGTTTGCTCATATTCATCGGCGTCCAATGCAGGATACTTACCGCGCAGGCTCTTCTGTGCACACGCAGACTACTGAACTCATTAGGATTTCAGCCTTCCAAGCATCATCACAGCATACTTCAACCGAGGGATATGCCTGCTAAATCGCTACATCGACTTGTGGGGGGGCAAACAGGAAATCGATAAACCATATTGAAAGGATCAGGATTAAGGCCGTTCTAGCGGCACGAACGATCTTCCGCGACAAATTTGCAAATGCATCTCCACTGGGGCCGCCTAAGCCGGATGTTGAGCGCCTGCACCGTCACTGGCTGGTGGGGGCCACTATGAATTCTTTATGGCTCACTGGGCCGACTTTGTTGCGCGCAATATATTAGGCTTTTTTGGCGAGCACACCCACTCTCACAGTCGCCCAGATTACCGGAAAGCGATGTTGTAGGCGACCTTGGCGGATGGGCGTCAGTGGGCAAGTGGCCTTCCGACACCAGCCTCATATCCAACTCAAGGTGACCGGAATTTCGTTGACATGCATCACCATGGCACAAGTGATGCCAACTCAGCTGCATTTGTGTACACCCTAAGGGCCCAGGAATCTGTACGGAAGGAAAATAGCCTCCACGAAATGCCTACGACCTACCATTTTATTGCAAGGACCTCTTTGCAGGGAGAAAAAAATGATGAGGTGAGGGGGAGGGATGGGTTGAGGACAGGCGTGCGGGGAAGGATTATCGGCAGACCTGCCGCCTGCCTGCCGCACCTGGCGATACGAGAGAGAGAGAGAGGAGGAGGTGGGGGGGGGTTGTGCCAACCATGCATCCGGCTTTGCCAGAGGGGGCATGGCATGGGTGCCGGCAATAGCTGCGATGGATGCGCCGCTTATTGCAGCAAGCAGCACAGCAAGCAGGGCGGCAGCTCACGAGAGACGCACGCATACTGCGCACGGCGCTCTTGGCCGGCACACTAGGCAGGAGATGGGGGGGGGAGGGATGGGGTGGCAGCTGACTGCGATCTTAGCCGGGCGCCAAGGCGCACCAGGCGCGCTTGACGCTGCTTGGCCGGACGGGGCGCCACTAGCGGCAGGTTGCGGATCCCTGCCGTGTCATCTAGGGCGCTGGAGGTCAGCGGTGCGGTGCGCCGGCGCAATAGCCCGCTCGCGCGCGAGAAACACGGCAAGCACAGGCGGCGGGCGGGGCGGCAGCAAGCCTGGTGGTTGGCTGAAGGCGAAGAGGAGGGGGAAGCAGGAAACGCAGCAGGGCGCGGAGCGGGCAGGCCTGGGTTCGCGATCATGAGCTCGTCAGGCCGCCCGTGTCTGGTGGCAAGGGGAGCATGCTGCCTGCCTGCCGGCTTGCCCCGTCTCGCGGGCTGCCGCTCGCTGCCTTGCGGCCGTCTGCTCCGCGCCGCTCTGCGTCTCTGCGGACACGCTCACGCAAGCGGTGCAGCGGCGGCGATGTGTGTGTGCAGCGGCAGGGCCGCAGGGAGCTGGGCGGCCAGAGGGCAGCCAGAGGCGTCCAGCCAGATGAAGCTGTCGAGAGGGGAGTATCGAGGCCGCAGTCTCGTGCCTCGGGCCCGAGCACAGAGTGAAGCCGCTCGCCTCGCCTCCGCCGCGATACCGCTGGCCGCACACATCCCCCGTCCAGAATCGCCCGCATCCGCTCCGCACGCACGGCACCGCCAACGCCGTTCCGCAGCACACAAAGCAACGCTACCTTGCGCACCCTCGCACTCGCCCACGCATCCACCCATCCGCTGCCGCAACTCGCCCACTCTCTCCCTCACGCACGCTCTCACTGCCGCCCCGAAACGTCACACTGCTCTCTCAGCCATCAGCGGCCATCTTCACTCACCCACCCCCCAAACTCTCACTCACGCACACAAAACACCCAGATATCATCCAAACACCCTCACTGCTGCACACGCAGACCCCAGTACACACTATCCTCCGACCCTCGTTCGCCATCCACACTGCCGCTGCCCACCCACCCACCCACACACCCACTAACCCTCCCCCCCTCGGAAAACACCGCAGTAGCCAGCAAGCCAGATAGGCAGGAAAGAGCGCCTCGCCCTGTAGTGCGACTGCGAGACATCAGGCGTGTAAAGTGAAGAGAAAGTTAGGAAAGAAAGGGAGACGCAGTGAGCGAGCCTGCCGTCTGCGTGTGCGCGTGAGTGCGCCCAGGATTCATAGCTGAGGGCTTGAAAAATACTTGAAGGCCGCCGTTCCCACCACCCCCCCCCCCGTCCCCGCGCTCATAATCTCCCCTTCCGACCCTCCGCGCTTTATTGGATCCTGTTGCTGTCGGCACACACCACTTCCAAACCGCACCTGCCGCTCTGCACGCTCATTCACATACGACAACCACCAGTACTAACACCCCCCAGTGCCCGTCGACGCATCCCTCAGAACCCCATACCTGCCTCCATCACAACAATACATTATTATAACTACCTCTAAGGACACCTAAACCAGCCTCCGCTCTTGCCCCAAACGAAACACCGAAACTTTTTTGCCTGCATACTCACCAGTCGACAAAAAAAATTTTGTACGCCATAGCCGATTTACCTCATTTACACGCGGAAGCATTCGTTATGCGGGAAGGAGAATCAGCCAACGCGCCAACTTCGGCGAGTCGCTCATCGCCTCAAGAAGAGAAAGCACGGTTTACTGCCGTCAACAACCCCACGACTAATGGAAATGGTGGCACAATCGTTGTCGGCCACCACAGACCCGCAGCTGGTACCTCACCTGCAATTACTCCAAGCAGGGCACCTGCGAGTTTTGAAGAATGGTCTGAACCGACAGAACATACATCGTCGTATAAGCGAAAACGGACACCGGAACCAACAACCCCGTTACACCAAACGACTTCGTATGCCCAACATCACACGCAGTCAAATACAACACCACACCATACCACAGTACTTTCACACCCAACGCACGAATCCGGGGCTAACATCGAGGAAGATATGAATGTTGGACATAGCACAATGGATGATACCTTTTCAGAAAGGGGGAATGGAGAGGAGGATTCCAAGTTGACAGACAATCATACCTCAAGAATTGGCGAAGGATCACCGCAAACCCCTGGTCAAGAGGGAGGAGAGGCAAAAAAAAGGAAACGCCAATTTGCAAATAGAACAAAGACTGGCTGCATTACCTGCAGAAGGAGAAAAAAGAAATGTGATGAAGGCAAACCCGAATGTGAGTTGACCTCTGCACATACCATTATCAGCTCTTTCTCCCATCGTACTCGGTGAGTCATGCACCAATTGAGGATCTTTCTAATATTCAACAGGCACCAACTGCAGACGTGGTGGATTCGTCTGTGAGGGATACACCAGCAAAGTAAGCTGGCCAAAGTCTACAACCAAGAGCTCGCAACCAGTCTCAATACAGTCAAAGGTTGAAATACTCCAGTCAGCCTCCTCTTCGCCGTCTCCCACAACCATCCAGCCAGTGCAGCAGCACGCCCCAGTTCACTTGCTATTGTCAAGTGAGACTAGCCCAATGGCAACATTCTCACCGCAACAGAGGCCTTTGCACCTGGAGCGAGAACAGGCACCCGTCACCCCTTCGATCTCCCGCATAATACCTCCACCAGTGACCCCACAGTCGACTCAGGAGTTTGGCCTCCAGCGTGGGCATCCATCCGCCAACACCACTCCCGCTCCCCTCATTTCATTTTCCAGGGGCCCATCACCAGGCTCATCCGGGATACTTCCCTCGGGAGAAGGTATGACGGAGAAACAAAAGATGCTTGAGGGATTGCCTTATTTTGGATCTGCTCCAGAGCTTATGGCTGAGCGTGACAGGTGCAAAGTAGCATGCTACAGATTCAACAATGCGTTGATGTTGAACAGCTCGAGGGCTGAGCAATGGAGGCTATTTGTGGAAATCCTGCGGCCAGATGGCCAGTTTGATGGTGTCTCAGGTGGCATCATTGAGGATGTTGACGTCGAAATGCCTTTCCACTGTAGCTATGGGACGAATATCACGATTGGCAAAGAAGTTCGCATAGGCCCAGGGTGTACCATCATGGACTCTTGCCAGGTCACAATCAAGGCTCGGACCGTGCTCGATGCAGATGTGAAGATCTATACTACAATTCGCTCATCCGACCCACGAAAAAGACAAGGTGGTAGGGGCCCAGAGACGGCAAAGAAGGTGGTCATAGAAGAGGACTGCCTCATTGGTGGAAATGTGACGATTCTGTAAGCTTTCTCCATTACATTCTCTTTGCCCTGCAAACACTAACAAGTCGTTTATAGTGCCGGAGTGACCATTAGTAAGGGCGCAGTTATCGGAGCTGGTAGTGTCGTAAGCAAGGACGTCCCACCATATACCGTCGTTGCTGGAAACCCAGCAACAGTTATCCGCGGCTTATACCAAAATGGTGTTGAAATGTAATTCAATACCTTTAGCATTCATGACAATTGCCTGCATATTTTCAGTTTTTCTTTCGATGTTTTGACGGTGTATTTTTTCTTCTTTATTTTCTTTCCACCGGGTTACTTTCTACTTATACCTTTGTGTTGTGGAAGAATGGAGGAGGTGGAGGAGGAGGGGCCATTCTGCTCTGGGTACCTACCTGGTACTCATCCAGACATTTGCAGTTCTTTTTTTTACAACCCATTTCTATTTTGAATCACGCGGCCGAGGGCCTAAATGAAGGGGTTTTTTGGTTCCTATATTGTCTTTTCTTTTACAAGTTTTTCAAGGCGTTTCTTCTTTGTTTTTTTTTTTTCCTTGCTCTTCTCTCATCCTCGAATTTTTCTCAAAGGGTTATTAAGTGGTTGGAGAACATCTGTCATATACTTGAGCTATCTATTTTTTTATTATTCTTATTTGTTCGAAGTATCTTCGAGTTCCTTATATAATTCTGTTTTTTTCTTTCTTTCTTTTTTATATACTACTTACTTCTTATATGCTTGGATGGAAATGTAGTGAGTGAGATATATGATCGACATCGATAGATAGCTGCTGATGATCTACACGACGGTAAATACCGTGAAGTGAGACACAACCTAGAAGTGAGAACTTGCTCCCCTCCCCCCTAATACGATCCCCCACTATTCAACGAATATATCACGGAATCGGCTCCAATTTGAGTATGTTGTTCTACATACGTATGCCCACCTTGTATACGTACCTAAGATATATCCTGTGATATGAGCAGACAAATACGGGCATAACATATATATCTCATACATGCAAATATCCTCCTCCGCCACCACTTCCATATTCCCCCCCACCACATTTCGAATATTGATCCGGTAAGCCTGTATTACAGGCAATATATGCACCAATACCTACCTATTCAATATGCCCATCATCTCAATATTCTACATCTAGCATATATGACTACATACAGGCCTAATTCAGAGCTTCCGGAGCTTTTGGCATCACCACGGCCACCACCATGTAGTACGCGCGCTCAATCGAGCAATAAGCGCCTGGCGCCGGAGCAGGCGGAGGCCGCACATATATGCAATACTCCGATGACACAGGCTCAATTAACCGCTATATCTAAGCTGAATCTACCGCTAGCGCTGTATCCATTGCTCAATCCACTGATCAATCCACTGATCAATCTACCACTCAACCGCACTCGAGCTCTGATCCATGGCCAGCAGCAAGAGCAGCTCCGCAAAGCTTGCCCGTAGGCTAATTCCAGGCAATAAGAAGCTCTCTCAATGGCACGTATGATGATGACTCGTCATCACATACGTCAGCAGCAAGCCAAATTGGCTGAAGTTGCACAAAACGTAGCTGTTAAACCAGCTAGGAAAGCTGCAAAGAAAGCTGCAAAGGTGGTTGCTGATCGTGGCCGTGGTGGTCGTGGTGGCCGTGGTGGTGGCCGTGGTGGTGCCAAAAGGCTGTATCACTCATGTAGCTTCGTACAGGGCTACCTAAGCCAGGTACTTACTTATGTATCAAATTGCATTCCTCGCGGCTCAAAGCCCGGAAAACCACTCGATCGATCTCTATGCCTACTATACTACGCGACTTGGACCTATGATAGGAATTCGAATGAACTGACTAGCTAGAGGCAGGCAGGCATATATCCGCGCGGGCCGAGTTGAGGCGGCTTTCCGTTCACAGGTCCAATGATAGTCTTGGGTACAATAATATCGATGTTGTTTAGGTCCAGTGATTGATAAGATGGATGGATACGTAATCTGATAGGAAGCTAAAGTAGGGAGAAGTCCTGGGTGGGTACTTTCCGCGGTTTTGGGAATACTAGTCTGGGTAGGTGGCTTTTACTGGCTTGTTCTGAACTGTAGCTCGAGTACGTTATTTACTCACTAAGATACATACTTAAGACACCTATGAAGAGTGACCTCGATGTAAATCTGACTCCAAGTATGAGCCGATTCGCCACACCGCGCCCCCGGATGGCTGGCTGCGTCTAGAACGTTAATTTCATGACTCGAGTGCGCGTAGGTGGCTTAAGCTTGTGATGCCTATTCCGGATCCATCTATAACCGCATGGCAGCCGCAGGGTTGGGCGTCCGCGCTTGGAGGTGGAGGATTTGTGGGGTCATACTATGGATGTAGGTAGCAAGTGGTGATTGGGGGGGGGGGGGGTTATGTGTGTATATGGGTTAGGCCTGTAGGAGTACTATACTTCATTCATATTGGGACTTTCGGATTTAGGGTTGAGTCACTGCTTAGGCTTTGGTCGTGATTCTACTGATTATGCAGGTTGCAATAGTATAATTGCAATTGGGCTCGAATCGATGTGAGGGGGTGAGAGGGTGCAGATGGAGGTGTCATAGATCGGATAATCTGCAGGGAAGAATGTGCTTGCGGTTGTGAGCTGGGATTTGGGATTTGGGATTGAGTGGTCATGGTATTATATTTGGTATCTGAATGGTATGGTATGATCATCAGGCAGCTGCTGGGTCTGTGCCTGTGCCCAAAATGCGGTGCTCGAGATCTACGAGTTACGTTTTACGAAGGTATGTGTGTGTGTGTGTGTGTGTGTGATGATGATAGGGTTTACGATTGGTGGAGTAGAGTGGCATAGGAAGGAGGACTTCAAGTGCACATGCATGGAAGTATTGGTTAGGTGTTGACTTGTAATCTCAAGCGCCTGGGTCGAGGCTATTGTAATCTGCTGTTAAACGTTTCGAGTAAGTACTTATAAATGTGGAGTCTCCAGATCCGTAGCTTACGTATAACAACGACCAGCGGCCCTGGTATCGATCAACGAGATGGACTCGTCAGTGGCTTCACACGCAGTCCGAGAATAGTATGCAAGTATACTCCATGGCTTTATGAAAGCCCGTAATCCTCCTCGGCGCCTCTGGCGTCACGAAACAGTAAACAGAAAGAAAAAAAGATGACGTCACGATTTTCCTGCTATACTGCCCACTTAGTACTAACTCCCCAATCCGTTTTCTGTTTATGCTACCGCATTAGGCAATCATGGAACCAACATGTTTGCAGCCTTTGTATTTCCGAGTTCGGATGAGTAGAGAGCCGGTGGGTTTTCATTGGTTTAAGAGGGCTTCGAATCTGCCTCCCTTTCCTTTCCTCAACTTGCCCTCGACCTTGCCGCCCCTCTCAGCCAGAAACTCGGAGACGCAGCTCAGCTCAAGATATCGATATCCTTCTGACATTCTAACGAATCAACGCATCACTCCAAATCCAAAAACACAACATGTCAGGCTACCCCGGGGCCCGAAACGTCGAAGACATGGGTGACGCAAACTACCCAAAGACGGCCGGAAACGTGATTGGAGGACACAAGGCAAACATTAACAATCCGAGTGGGTTCGAGTATCTCCTTATCGTTTCGTCGTTGCTTACCCTGCTTGCTTTGCTTTACTGTACTTCGATATATTTTTAGAGGCCTAGTTAGGTGGTAGGCGCAGTTTGAGGTTTGCGGCTGGGGAGTGTTGGAGGAGAGAGGGGGAGTGGATGGTATGTTTGGTGGTTGGTGCTGGGGTAGGGAAGGGGATAGGAATACGATCATTCATCATTGTTGGGCTGGGCTCGGGATGAATGGACGGATGGTTGGATGGATGCAGAGGCCCATATACGAGTACATGTCGTTTCACAGTCACATATGGCATTGATGACGGCTACGGCGGCAACCAATTGCAATAACGCCTTCTTGTGTTTTTAAAAATTACACGAACACACGAAAAAAGAGCAGTTGGCTATTCGATGGCAGATGCCGATGTCGATGTTCATTTCGATCCCACATGCCTCTCTCGCCGGATGGGGAAAACGCAAACTTTTCTCCCATTCTCGATATACCCGCAGCACAGCGTAGTCTCGTGCCCGCACCAGCGCGGCTATTCGGGACTTCGAAGTTTGCAGTATTATCACCCTGTCACAAAACCAAAAATTACTCGAATCTGGATCCGGAGAAGCAATATGGCCGTGGCAGAACACACAAGGTGCTTAAGCGAATTTGTCTAGAGTCGGTTACTTTGACATGTTGCGTACCCTGTTGGCTTGGAACTCGGCGGCCACACATACGCAATAACCCAAGCCACCTCCAGTCCACCAATTTATCTGATGCGCTTCCCCATCCGGCGGCACCACGTAGCGATGGCGACAACCGCCCGCCCGCCCACACCTAGGCGGCCGGCAATTTGTGAGATCAAGATTGTTGCGTCGTTCAATGAATTTTTGGGCATTGCCGAGATTACCTTGCCATACCATAACATCTTTTCCGCGCGGAAAGGGTGTGGAGGTCACATCTGCGCTTGGCGGTGATATGATAACATACGGGCTCATCAATCAAATATCTGAACGACTCAGCAGCTTCCGACGTCGAAACCATCGGACCTCATTCTCATTTGATCATCATGTGGATACACCCCATTCACCTTTCTGCGTCCACCATCCATACACATCTTTTTCGGCCTAAAGCCTAGGCTTCCTGGTCAATACCTGTCAAGTGCGAATTACCCTACATATGCATGGCACGGCACAACTAGTTGCAGATCACACAGTGTGGGCTTTTTTCCATGGTCATGTCAAGGGCCATATGTATGCACCATGCACCCGAGCTCAAGAAGCTCACAAGCTTGTATGGATTGATATCCGAAAGAGCCAGTGAATGATGATCATTTTCCAACATATTCTACATCCTCTCAGCTTCCGTGTACATACCATCTCGGGGGAGTCGACTGGCTATCTGGCACGAGAACAGCTATCTGGGTACCTTCATCTATCAAAACTTGGGCTTCTATTTATTTATTTGATTGATTGGATATCTCTCATTCTCTTTCTTCTATTCCCATATATATGCATCCCATGTGCTTACGAGTACCCCCGCCTTGACCCTTCTCAACGTTCCACCTACCTTTTCCAGCTCGGCCAATGACATGCTTTAGTTTCACCCCCCCTCCCGCCCCCCCCTTGTCTGCAAATGCACCTTCCTTGAACTCCGTTTCACCATCTCTTGATTTTCATTTTTTCTTGGATGACAACCGCCCAAACTAACCACGAGTTCCTTCCATTTCATTCGTTAACGCTGTATTTTTTTTCTAAATATAGGAAACTCTGAAGAGTCCAAGGCCCACTCGAAGGAAGTCCTGGAGAAGATCCACGGCGGCAGCGATACCGCTAGCAGCACAGCCGCTAAACAGGAAAAGGATCACGGGAATGTGAAGAGGGGTTTGAAGGCGTGAGTTTCCTACCTATTTTCATTCTTTTTTTTATTTTTATTTTTGTTTTTAAGCTTTTATCATATCTCATACCCGGTACTGGTACCATCCCTACTTGTCTTCCCCCCAGACTATCTTCCCCCCCAAAATCTAGCCTCGACCCAGGCGTCGAGGGCTTGTCTTTGGGTGAGCTTGATTTGTGCGATTTTGGGCATGCATTTGCATTTGCATTTGCATTTGCATTACAGAGACATAAATAATTGCAAAAGGCCATGGCCTTCATCCGTTGCACAATCAGGCTAGCGTTTATCCCTCTTTTTCTTCTTTCGTTTAATATTTTTCTTATTTTCCCAAGTGCAAGCCGGGGGCTGTGGGGTTGCAGCTTGCCATTGGGAATGCATTGTTTTTTATCATCGATGGGGATACCTCAATGTACTAACGGCTTTACACACAGGACGATCTCCAACCCAACAGTGTCCGAAGAGGCTACGGAGCGCGCCAAAGACAGGCTCGAGAAGGGTGACTTTTGAGGGGGGTGTCGGCTACAGCGGGTCTACTGAAAAAGACTATTCGCATGCATAAAGTTTGGTGAAACGTTGGTTGCTTCGAATACTGTAGCACTGCATTCTTCTAGTTGTGTCTAATTTTCAGCCGCTCACGACCGTACCTAAATTTAAACCTTATAATCAATTTTTGGGATATAAACATCTTGTAATAATAGGAAGTTTGATAATTATTGATTGTCTTCAAGTTGATACATGAAAAAATCCGGGTGTAATTTTTAACGCATGAACAGAGGGGAATTCAAGTAGCGGGGCATGTGAAATGTGTGATTCACATAGGCCGAGAATAATAGAAATGAAAATGAGAAATATCAGCATACCTTTACCCCGATTGGCTCGAGCATTGGGCAGATCTCAAGCTAACTCTCATCAATCTTCGCAAAATAACCGCACAATTCGATATGAGATTATGTCCATTAGGAGCCCTGCCCTTCAACTCATGCTCATGTACTCGAGTACTCCTGTACTCCATGTGCCTGAAACCCCGCAAATCCGCATCGACTTCTTCGCCGCATCGCAAAGGTTACACCTGTGGGGGGAACAACAGGGCGGATGTTACACCACCACTGGCGGGCCGGCTTACTTCACAGCCTCTCAAAGTGTCGTTCCAATTCCGGCTGCGGTTGTCGAGGGATGGGGATGCGCATGCCCTGCTTCCGAGCGGCAATGGGGTAATGATGAGTTATCTAACCTCTTTTTTTTTTTTTTCCTTTTTTTTTTTTTTTTGAGACATTATGCATTATATAGCCGCCATGAGCTTTCGGAAATCGAAGGTCCTAAATTGACATAGGTAATCAGCCTTTGCGAGATGAGGCTGTAGGTACAGTAAGAAGTGCCACAGCCAGTCTCGATCCAGTGCCACAGCTACCAAGGCCTGAAAACTAAGATAGGTATGGTGAGAAGAGTCGTTCGGGTTCTCTCGTGCCCAGCATGCAATGTGATTCAATACTTCACTTCTCGCCTTTAACCTTGCAAAATGCGCAAATGTGCAAAATTGTTTGTTCGCCTGGAGTTCCCTCAATGCAGGACCATGTCGAAAATTCAACAACACCGAACCAGGCTTAGGTGGATGTAGGGACTCGTAAGTGTTAAACGGCGCTAGTGGTGACTTCCTAATCCGGTAATAATGTATGAACTTTTCTTTTCCCGGAAATTGATCCCTAAAGGCGACCCCTGAGGGAAGGAATGGCGAATTAGGTAATTATTTCGGTATTTTATGCAATCTAGATCTGTTATCCTGTGGCGCCAAAATGGAACGGAAGTCGGGCGGGTGTTATTCTAGCATCCGCCTTGGTGCTAAAGAATGGACTGGATGCCTAGATTGGCGGGAATGAATGCTGTGAATGTTGTAGTTTAGTTGTGGCGCGGCGGGAGAGGGAAAAACGTAAACGTAATGAGGCGTTTATGGGCAGAGGCGGAGGTCTAGACTTGTTGGAGGCGGAGGTCGCCAAAATCTGAGCGGAAACACTTTTCTCTAATGTTCGACCATGATTAAGCCCTCGATGCAGCCGCGCAGAAATGGTAATTCCGTCTCCATCTCCATTTGTGATAGGAAGTTGGGCGAAATAGGTCGGCAAGAAAATGGTGTCGGCTGCTTTGGCCGGTCGGACTCGGTAATATTGAATTGAACCATTCTCGTGAACGGAACTTTTTTCTTTTCTGATTGACACGTAGATACAAGCCAGTCTCGAGCTGATACAAGCACTCATTTGGTTGGCTTATTTTTTAAGTCGACGTGTGCAACTTGGACTAAGTGCCAAGTATGGATTGGTACCCCGAGAGAGCTTGGCATAAGTGCACCATATCCATGATGAAAGGTGAAAGTAAAAAAACGTAGCCCTTGAGGTAAATATCCGATCGATTGGTAGTGGAATGTTTGTATCTTCAAAAGATTGATTATGGTTTTAAAGTCCATTATGTGCCTCGAGTTAGATCCCTGTGCGCGTGAGTTATGAATGTGAATCATTGGTACATTTTCCAGCCAACCACAATTAAGGAATTAATTGTTTCAGGAATGGAAGCCTAGAGGCAACAACTTACCTAAGAATCGTGCACCCTTGAACCAAATATGCAGAAAGTGAATAGATTGGATTCTGTGCAAGCGATTTAATTGTAGTGGCCTGAAACGGGGATTATGAGAGCATGGAGGCATCGTGGATGTTAATTTTCTTTTTTTCCGTCTGCTATCTTAGAATCTAAGCTCTGTGTCCTCAGGCAACTGTGACTCTTGAAGATAAGCTGGTCTGCTGTCATGAGGTGCCACCATTGCGGGCTCGAGTTGCGGCCGTAACAGAGGCGGGGGTCGATATGTGAATCTGGAGCTCACGAGGAGGCTGTAATCTTACTCGACGTGATAAATACTCAAAGCGTGGCAATCTAACGCATTAGCAAAGAAGAAACCCAATGCATAGTGATATTAGACCTGGTAGTGGGGAATTGGGTGGAAGAGTGTTCTATCTGCAAGACTTTGCGATTATTCGAACAAGAATAAACCCATATTCAAGGCCGGAGGATTCTGGGCAAGCGAATCGTTGAAAGTTGGATCAAGCTGGATGCTGGTTGTGACTCATAGGGGATTGCTCGAAGGCAGATCCCAACTTGGTGAAGAGGGTGAACTGGAAGAAGAGCGCGGATTCGAGTCGAGATAGAGGATCAGGAGCAGGTTCACCAGTCAGGCACGGGTACGAGACTACCTACTCAGGTACTTACTAGGTAAGTGATAGTTTCAGTCTCGTGATAGTTTGTAATTTAGCTATATATATCATCTCGCTATTTCTGGTAAATAGGGTCCTTAGGCGATCAAAGTTGTCTTGCAGGTGGTATGGGAGTATATCAAGTTATAGGCAAGATGATATAAATAAAGCCTGGTTAGCTCAGTCGGTAGAGCGTGTGGCTTTTAAGACAAATTGTCTGTAGAAACCTCAAAGTCACGGGTTCGAGCCCCGTATCAGGCTTTCTTTTTTCTTTTTCGTTTTTGCTCCATTTATTAAATTTATTTTACAAAAGCATATGGAATATTTTCTGCCCTCGTGCTAATTTTTTCTGCGTTTGGCGACATTTTGCTTCTCGTGCCATAAGAGGTTACCAAAGGCCATCCTCCTGAGTACAATTTCGTGCCATTTCAAACTATAAATATTCCAACGTCAGCCCTCATATCATCATGTACTTTGGGGTTTGCCGGTTCTCTTACCTGCTCATCCGTCCTGCAAACGAGAACCTTCCTGGACTCCTTCGACTCCTGGCCTTTCCAAAGGGAGTCATGATCACCCGTGATATCAACCGTAGACTTATCTGGCCCCATGCCCTCCACCACCTTCTCCCCTCCATCATCTGCAATTTTGAAGCCTAATACCGCTACTTTCTCAACAACCATCTTCCTCAAAACAGCACTCTTCTCGCCAATCCCACCCGCAAAAACAAGTGCATCGACGTCTCCGCCAAGCTTGACGTAGTAGCTACCAATGAACCCAATCACTCGATCGATGAAGATGTCAAGCGCAAGTTTATACTTTTGGTCCTCGGGTGACGTGGAGGAGGTATCCTGGTTTTTGATGGCGGATGAACGGTCGATTATGGTAGAGAAGTCACTGGTTCCGGTGATTGCGGACCAGCCGGATTGTTTGTTGAGGATTTCTTCGGCCTGTGAGAACGCATTGTTGGTTAATGATCTGTGATATTTAAATATGAAATGGGTTTGAGGGTGAAATACTTTGCTTATGTGCATATCGGATGTGCTGCTTTGAGATAGAATTCCTGCGTTGGATGTGTAATGAAAGACCATACTAGGAGTGGAATCATGTTATCAGAATCCAGCTATTAGGTGATGATTCAAGACGAATGTATCAGGGAATATACATACCTGGGATCTACTGTTCCACTACGTGTAGCTCCCGGAAGTCCTTCTAGTGGGGTAAGTCCCATTCTAAAATATTGAACATGTCAGTATCATTTCTTACCCCATGATCAGTGATCACGCATAAATGTCTCGAATCTCAAAGTACTTACGAATTATCATATGATTTTCCATTCTTGATGGCGCATGCAGAGGCACCACTGCCCAAATGTAATGCGATGATATTTAGTTCCTCTAATGGCTAATACATGATACATGTTAGCATCAATTCATGTAGGCCTTCTCTTTACCTACTAAATGATTGCAATGAACAAGATGTAAAAGTAAGTACCTTTCCGAGATATTCGGCAACCGATCTCGTGATGAATCCATAACTTATTCCATGGAATCCATATTTTCGAATTTTCCGCTTTGCAGCCTGCTCGAGATTTATCGGGTACATTTTGATGTGATCAGGCATTGTTATGTGGAAGGCGGTATCGAAGTATGCGATGTTATGGGTTTTTGGGAGACGTTTAAAGCAGGATTCTACGATTGCTAGGGCAGGTTTGTTATGCCTAGATTGAAAGGTGAACTTGTGAGTATCCGATATTTAATTGGAGAAGAGGTCTAGGATGGAGGGAATATGCATCTGCTTATAGTACAAATCACATACAAGGGCGCTAGATCAGTCAACTGATCTATATACTGATACGTCTTGTCATCTATCGTCACTGCCTTGGGGAAATCCCCGCCATGAACTATCCGGTGGCATGTGAACTTGATGTTGTTCCCGGAGATGCCGAGTGCAGAGTCTTTGGATAGCTGGTCGAGGAATATTTGAAATGCATCGTCGTGGGAGATTTTTCCATCTTTGCCATCAAGTTTCTTATCTTTGATATCTTCTGGGGGATGATCGGAGGAGGTTGATATTGAAGATGGTTTCCTATCGAGTTTGTGGGTGTATTTGAATATGGCGGGCGGGGATGTTATTTTCGAGACGCTGGATTCTAGGATGAGAGTTGGTGGAGTGGAGGTGCGATTTTTGGGGTCGACGGAGAAGAGGGAGAATTTTACGGAGGAAGAACCGGTGTTTATGGAGAGAATGTATGTGGGTTTCTTGTCTGAAGACATGTCGACCGCGATGTAATGTTTTTCTTTATCTGAACGTTGCAATTTGTGTTGATGCTTATCGAGTGTGAAAGAGATATGTGGTATCTATGGAGATCAAGATGCTACTTGCCGGAGCTATTTCAACTATCCAAGTCATTCTCATATTCTTAAAATACCTTTTCTTGAAGTTTGCATTTGTTGTTTTCAAGCAAGTTGTTGCTGGAGCCGGCCGAGAAGCTGCATCGAGCGCAGAAACCTGTTTTGGGCCTGCCGCTAATCCGAATGGGGATGTCGGATGTCAAGTTTACCGCACCCGTTTGGACTGACGTTGTTCCCACGTTCACGGCGCATCGTCGATCATCCATGGACCTTGTTACCGTCTGTCTTCACTATGGGGCTCGTGCTCTGCTTCCTTTCTTTATTTCTCCATTCTCGAAGCTCACCGCCGTATATTCACCTATAGCACCTACCGACGACATATCGCAGTTCAAGCTGCAGGGCACCGAACCAATTCGCATATTACCAGGCCTAGGAACGAGATGCCGGGAGAAGTACTTTCAGAACCAAATCCGCCAGCTATTCCGTCAAATCTCCCTGATAGCATATTATCTCTCAAAGTCGACTTGAAAATCAATGGAGCATTGGACGAAAAGGCACTTTCGGCGGTAAAGAAGTTTAGAAGATGTGCAGACTATCTTGCAGCATGTAGGTTGGATTCTGTTGAAGATGATGCCCCAATCCATATAGTGCGATAGGAAGAATCTGAATGGCTAATTGGTTTTCGTTGTGTAGCAATGATTTTCCTGAAGGATAATGTACTCCTTGAAAGAGAATTGGTTGCAGAGGACATAAAACCAAGATTATTAGGTACGTAGGATCGTTCCGCCCATGGATGCAGAGAGTGCAGTTCTAACAGCGGTTTCATGGGGATAATTGTAGGGCACTGGGGAACCTGCCCTGGCCTTAACATCGTCTACGCACATCTCAATCTTCTAATACAAAAATATGATATGGATATGATTCTTGTCGTTGGGCCAGGTCATGGCGCACCGGCAATTCTGGCATCACTATGGATTGAAGGGTCTCTAGCTCGGTTCTATCATGATTATGGGCTCGATGGAACTGGATTGAAGAAATTGATTACGGGGTTCAGCACCCCTGATGGCTTCCCGAGGTAAGATATGCTCAATTCTAAAGTCTTTGTGGGTGGATGCGCAAATATTGACTTTGAATAGTCATATCAATGCACAGGTTCCAGGATCGATACATGAAGGCGGAGAACTAGGTTATGCTCTTGCAGTGGCCTTTGGCGCTGTCATGGATAAACCCGATTTAGTTGTGACGTGTATCATTGGTGATGGTGAGGCCGAGACTGGGCCAACTGCTACGTAAGTTAGATGAGCTACTCTATACATCTATGAAGTTACGACTAATTGAATATATTACAGAGCATGGCACGGATATAAGTATATCGATCCTCAGGAATCAGGGGCAGTTATTCCAATTCTTCATGTCAATGGTTTCAAAATCAGCGAGAGGACAATTTTTGGTTGTATGGATGAGAAAGAGCTGATTGCTTTGTTCTCGTAAGTGTATCCTCAATAAAACCCCTTTCTGATCGATAAATGGAAACAGGCTCGCTAATGGTTTGATGATGCAGTGGATATGGGTACCAAGTGAGAATCGTGAATGATCTTGAGAATATTGATCTGGATATGGCTGCATCTCTAGACTGGGCATATCTGGAGATTAGAAAGATCCAGAAGGCTGCTCGAGATGGAAAGCCCATCATAAAGCCTCGTTGGCCAATGCTCATTCTCAAAACACCAAAGGTAATTAAACTTCAAGTCCCCTTGAGGAACGTGGTCTTTGTAATGTGGATGTATGTGTGTACTCATGTGGTTTACAGGGATGGGGTGCGCCCAAAGAAAATGATGGCAAATTCATCGAGGGCTCATTCAACGCCCACCAAGTACCTTTGCCCGGGGTAAAATCGGATAAACCACAGCTTCAGTTACTTCAAGAATGGCTGAAGGAATATCGAGCAGAAGAGCTATTCCAGGATGATGGCAAGCCAATTGATGAAGTTACCAGTATCCTACCAAGTAATCCAAATAAGAGATTAGGGCAGGTGCGAGATTCGTATGCAGGATATAGGCCCCCGTCGTTACCAGATGTTCGAGCCCTTATGAGTGAGAAAGGGAAGGATGTGAGCTGCATGAAAGCATGCGGAGAGCTGGTTGACCAGATGTCGCAGAAGTAAAAAACCCTGGCCTTATCTTGTTTCCATAACTTGGCTAATGCTTGACCTTAGGAATGAGCATACATTTCGTGTTTTCTCCCCTGACGAACTATCAAGTAACAAGCTTGATACCTTATTGGAACATACTGGACGGAATTTCCAGTGGGACCAGTATTCTCGTGCGCAGGGTGGTCGAGTAGTCGAAATCCTGAGCGAACATACATGCCAGGGAATGCTCCAAGGCTATATTCTAACTGGGCGGACTGGGTTGTTTCCTTCTTATGAGAGTTTCTTGGGAATTGTAACAACGATGATGATTCAATTCAGCAAATTCGGGAAGATGGTAAGACTCTTTCCACAAAGAAAACTGTTTGGGAGACTAATTAAAAGGGATTTTAGGCCAGAGAAACACAATGGAGGATGGATCTCGGAAGCATCAATTACCTGGAAACAAGCACCTGGACTCGTCAAGAGCATAACGGATTTTCGCATCAGAATCCATCGTTTATAGGTTCGGTGCTAAATCTAAAACCCGACTCGGCTAGGGTCTACTTGCCACCCGACGCAAACTGCTTCTTATCTACACTGGCCCATTGTCTCGAATCCAAGGTATGCCTACTATCCAGATAAAAAATCAAAAAACCCTTCACCATCAGTAATGCTAACAATGTATCCAGAACTATGTCAACCTCATGGTGGGCTCAAAACAGCCAACACCGGTCTGGCTCTCTCCCGACGAAGCAGAAGCCCATTGCCGCGCCGGTGCCTCAATATTCAAATTCTGCAGCACCGATTCCGGCATCGATCCTGACGTAACCCTCGTGGGTATCGGCTGTGAAACTACATTCGAAGTCATCTCCGCAGCCGCAATTCTCCGCCGCATTGCCCCAACGCTCCGAGTGAGAGTTGTTAATGTAACGGACTTGATGGTCCTTGGACCAGAAGGAACACATCCCCATGCTATGGGCGTTGATGAGTTTAATAGTCTTTTTACAAAGGATAGGGATATCGTGATTAATTACCATGGATACTCGAATGATGTCAAGGGACTTCTCTTTGGTAGGGGGTCGGTGGCAGAGAGGGTGACTATTGAGGGGTATCGGGAGGAGGGGAGTACGACAACACCGTTGGATGTAAGTTTCTACTCTATTGATATATTGCAGGTTTGATTGCGTTGCTAACAATCAGTACTCTTCTGCGCAGATGATGCTCCGTAACCACGTCTCGCGATATCATGTTGCAATCCACGCTATCCGTGGTGCAGCGAGATTCAATAAGCAAGTGGAATTAGATCAGCATACTGCTATATCGACTATCGAGCATGAGATCACAGAGCATAAGAAGTATATTTTGAAACATGGGAAAGGTGGGTTTCTAGTAATATTATTTGAATTTACATGATCCGATTGCGGGAAATATGCTGATTACGTGGTGTGATTAGATATGGATAATGCATATGATGTTCCGAACTTCGATTAAGATAATTTAAGGTAGGATAGAGGTACCTTGCATTGTGTGGGGTAGGATTTATAACAGTGTTGAGATGTCCATGGGCTGTGGAAAGCGGGTGTTGAGCGGATGATTAATTCTTTCAAGCAAGCGTATTTTGCGAGAATGCGCAAACAATCATAATACTATTAAATACGTACTCGTTAAAAAAGAAATAAAGTCATTAGATGTTTCTCCATGCATTCTGTAGGCACTCGAGTATACGTATATTGGAGATCTGAAACATATTGTATTGTGATTCTGTGGCGGGTATAGCTCCAGATTCATAATAAAACATGTGAATTCATCCAACAGTCTCTGTAGCTCAGTGGTAAGCAGCGAGCGATTGCAGTTTGTCTACATCTGACAGCAGCTATCGCTAGGTCCCCTGTTCGAATCAGGGTAGGGACTCGTTTTTTGCCGACATTTTTTGTTTGGTTTTGTTCCTTTGTTCACCCCCTTGCATCCGATTCAGCGAGTTGCATGTCAGACTTTTTGTTCTTTCAGGTTGGTGATCCTTGGCTCACAGCGAATTGCATACTCGAGTACTACTCAGCTGACAATCCTGCCCACACCGTCAGGGTTCTGTGATGTGGTGAGGGTCTGTCATTAGGAAGAAGGCACGACAACTTTGCATATTCCAGGGTTTCCTGACTCGAGCTGCTCATGATCGATATTACTGCTTTCATGTTAGCCTACTTTCATGTCTTGCATTGAGTATGCTGAATTGCGTAGTACCAAAAGCAGAAAGATATGCATTGTGTTTGTTTCAATTACCAGATCACGTCTCGTGCACACGCAGATAAGAGGGAAAGACGGTAGACTACCTGTTTGGGGAGGCAATGGGGCCAAGACATGGATGGGTACGAGACTAAAGACATTTAAACGCAGTTGAGCAAAATCTAGAATTTTGCGCAAACAACTACCTTTTTTATGTAAATAGGATAGGATAGAATCTCTCATATGATCATGCATGGCTTGCCTCGAGCTCCCTCCCTCAGCCTGCCTGATTCATTTCATTACGACAAAAGCTGATGCATATATATGTCCATATGTCCATACATTATGATTTTAGTTTTTTTAGTTGCACGAACGCTCACGTCATCATAAGACGCGCACGGGACGGGATTTTGATGCAATATTAATTAATTGCATGGCCATGGGAGATGGACGTCGTCGTCGGGTGTGGGTTCTGCGGAATCAAATCTTTGTTTCGAAACCAAACGCAAGTTGAATTTGACGAAACCAAACGAGTCTATTGCAAGTAAACTCGGGTTTGATTTGAATTCCATTATAATTAGCTCCCCTCTGCGCATATATATGCATCAAGTTCTATAGCTATAGTATGTGCATGCACCACGGATCCCGGCTCAGGAACCGGCCGCGGCCGACTAACATACCATACATCCGGGGTATAGGGTAGGTACCTTATAGTAGTCTCCGAGATCAAAGCCAGATGGTGTGTGTCGGGGGAGGGAAGGGGGGGGGGGTTGATAAGACGGGACTACTTTGCAATTGATTTCCTTTGATGGATATATCCAGGTACCAGTACTGATATTCTCGATTGAGCTATACTTTCAAAATTTCCTCATCGCCAGATGCATAAGGCGGTGATATAATGCTCGAATGTAGTAATCTCTTCACCTGCTCATTATAAGGTAAGTAGAAACAACACGGCGAGGGATCCAACTCCATTCCATATTACAAACACAGACCCTGGATATACTTACCTGCGAACCCTAGGCCCTGGGGACCACAATGAAATCGTCACATACTGGTTCGATAAACAAACATGTCAGGTGATACCGTACGACGTCGACCGGACGGGATGCCGGAGCTGCGGAACACTAAACACGCAATACTTTATCCACTACTGGAATTACTCTACCCAACCCTAGGTAACCTTCAAAACTTCAAGGGAAGAGATGGCCTGGCCGGGGATGAGGTATGCATGCACGGAGGAGAGCCAACGCAGGCGCCGGCGCCGGCATTGCATAGGAGTTGCCGAACGTGCCGTACTTGGAACTTGAAAGCCATTCATTTTTCATTTCCGGATCCGGATCGATCCAGGTATCAGATAATCGAATGAGACTAAGATAATCTCATATATGAGTGTGGTGCCGTATCCTAGGGAAAGCCCACCAGAGAGCTATACCATGAATACACACACTGCCATCTTCAGCTCAGGGCAATTACACAACAGTACCCGAGTAATCTGTACTTTGAGGACATTTTAATTACTAGCTGGGATACAGCTGGAGAACAACCGATGCCGTCAACTTTCCGACCTGCGCTGCGCTAACTAGCCGGGATGCACGGGAATGACAGGGGGGCAGCGGGTTGTCATCGTCATCGACAATATCACTCTACCCATCATCCTTGCAATCCTCCCAGTAGGTTCCGTCAAGACAACAGTAATTGTAAAAAGTCGAACCAGCTGTAGGGCCATGCATATCAGGAGAAAAAAAGTAATTGAGAAACAATGGTAATATGATGATCCAAGTGGTCGCATTTGGCTGGATATTTCTTCTCGAACGGGTCCGGAAATGTATTGATTGGTATCTGAAGCGGACGGAGTACACCAAGGAAAAGACATGCATGCATAACTAGGGAGCAACCTTGACGTTAACGTTGAGACTACCCTTCCGAAAAAAACGTCATTCAAAATTAGCATAAAAAAGTTGACGTATACATATAGTTAGTTAGCAGGTACCTTTTCACTTCAGCAGCTCCCTCTCTCTATTTAGCAGAAGATCCTTGCCCATTGATTGTTAAAATGTCTTGGGTCCTCCCAAGTTCGGTGCATGTCGTAAATGAACGCCCCATCCATCGCAGTTGTGTGTGGTTACTAGAGTAAAGAAGGGGGGATTCCTTGGGGAAATCCTGGTGAAGCCCCCCTCCCAAAGAATATTCTCGCCGGTTCCTTGACCGGCGATGAGCGATACACCAAAGAGATTTAACGTTACCCCGCACGCAGAATGGACCGTCGTTAAAGAATGTAACAGCAAATGTCAATGGTATACCGAAATGATGGGTCATTTTGAGCCGGCCTATAGAAATTAGACTTCCACCTAAGAACTTAAATTCATAACTCAATGTGGCCATTGGGGAAGAAATACCTTTGCAATGGCGAGGAAAATAGATAAATGCTCATCACATGTCGTTGTTGTCAATCTGAGGTCAAGCTTTGCTAGCTGAATAATTTGCAATTTCAAAATATTCATTTTTGCATCGACCAAATCTCACTTGTTGATCGCGTGTTACACCACACCAATGTCTTCTTTTGAACCAACACCCGCATTTCAAGGCTTGACGATGGGTCTGCCTCGGGGACAAGCCGAAAGATGTTGACAACAAGCCTGTGAAGACATCTGGTTCACACCAAAGATATTCAGGGGCGCACAGGCTATATAGACTGCGTATTGAAATGTTCAATATGTGTGGTAACTCGCAACCAAGCAAAGTACTAGGATGAAGGATCACCAACCGATCTGTGATCGATCCCAAGTCGTAATTCCGAGAGACAACATTGATAGACGCTTCAATTCTGCAACGTCAAAACGTAACATTGGAGGCTTTGGGGTTTCAGTAAAACTCTTGCGAACTGAGTTAAGGAGCCAAGCGAAGTGTAGGGTGCCATGTGTTGAGGCTCCAACCTCTTCCCATGTACGGCTGCGCGTGTTTGAATTTGGCTCAAGCCCAATCACGGGTGATAGTCATGACCCCACGGAAGAGTGCACGATCCGGAGTGTTCATCGGTGATGTCATCAAAAGTGTCTAGAAGAACTAATTATAAATTTTTCGATCCAGGGGCACATGATGCTGGTGTAATCATCAGCAGATGAGTTGAATTTGCAGATAGGTAAGATGTGTTCACAAATGCCTAGAGTAAATAAATGAGAGCATGCCTTCAGAATTATCCTCGTCCCTAGCCTGACACTGTAAAAGTAATTCGGCAAGCTTTGTAATTGATGTACGCCAAGTTCCCAGCGAGTAAGCTCCCAGGATATGCCTTTTGTAGAATTGTAAGCTAGAATATAATATTGAATGTCGAAAGCATATTTCGTGAAATGATGCAGGTAAGCCATTGAGGATAATTTTTGCGCCTGGTTTGACAAGCCTAATTGTGCATCCTATCATCCTTTTTGTTGGAAAAGGTGGAGACCAGAATGCAAAGAATCTGCTTGATTTGCAGATGAAGGTCTATGTTATCGATTTGACTAGGTAAGCAACTCCCAGCCTGCCAGTTGTTGTTATTGGCTGCTGCGCTGCAGTGGAGAGTGTGACCAGGCGGTACCTGGGGTGTGTACCATTCCATAACAACCAACAAGGCCATACGTGCCTGACCAAGCGGAGTCTGTGCTTCTAGTAGTGTTCCTGAAGGCTTCCATGATTTCCCCTCTTTTCCCGTCTTAAAAAAAAAAAAATTACCCACATTTATCACACATTACGCGGAGGAAGACCCTTAGTTCCGACACCACCCCAAGATCCTGCCGCTAAAACCTTGGTTAACAGCACCTCTTCCAAGTTGCCATCAACTATCGGAGATCTTTTTCTCTTTTTCCCTTCTCGCCTTTTGAACGGGAATCTCGCATCTGAAACTCGATGGTGCAGAAGTACACCTTTACTTATTTCCGGGTCGACGACATAGACATCAAAGTCGATATTTACCTGCCAGAGCGGAGCGATGTCAGTGAAAATGAAAGAGTTACACGCGAAGACGGGAGCCCAATAATCATCCCTTCAGTCGTTTTCTTCCACGGCGGGGGCCTGACAGCTGGCGATCGAGAGTTTTTCTCCTGGCACTTCCATGGTAAGTTCAATTGATATTCCATTTTGTTCTCACCAAAATTCCACTTGTCCATCGTACGCTCTCGCGACCCTTCTGCTCCTTAAAATGCAGTCCTCATAAGCCACACTTCTTATCTCTATCAGAGTCCCTACTCAGGAGTCATTTAATGACTCCTGCTCGAGAGTTGTCTAGAGCAATCATCAAGTTGCTGACACGATGGATTTGATTCATTTCCACATACCCTTGCCCTCTCGTTGCAAATGATGATAATTTATCTTCTCGGTAAACGTTCTTTGTGTTGTTCTAACTTAGAATTTACTATAATGAAGATCAGGTTATAGCTTCATCACTAGCATTCATTTCAGCAGACTATCGACTTTTGTTTCCATATTCCGCCCATGACATACTCGAAGATGTCAAAGCTCTGTTTACATACCTTTCAACAAAGCTGAAAACCGATATCAAAAATCATGATAATGGCAAAAAACCCGACTTTGAGATATCTGAGACCTTATTTGCGGTAGCCGGATCGTCCGCTGGGGCCTATCCTGCTCGCTTGGCTTGTTTGTATGCAAATCCCAAACCAAAGGCATTCTTCTCCTTGTATGGAACCGGCGGAGATCTTTTATCGCCTTTCTACATCCGCCCGCCATTGGTATCTGGATGGGAATCGGGACTTCGAAATTGCCGGGTCTTTATGGCGCCAACTGCAAAGGATAAGGAGATGAATCTACCCGGAATATCTGGCTGTCCGATAGATCCGTTTGCCGGCAACGGGGAGATCAAATTCCACCAAGAGCGAGTATGGAACTTGTATGTGAAGATGCTCGATAGTGGAACCTATTTGGATCATTTGATGAAATATCCAGGCCTTGGGCAGATGCTGCTTAATGCCAGTAATACCGAACATACTTCTGAACATTCGGGCAGTCCACCAATGGAACCTTGTGGTGTGATAGGGCGTGGTTCCCCCTCCGGTGTGGATGATGAGCGAATCAAGAAGCAGAGGATGCAGAGAGCCATTCCACAGAGCATTCGTCACCTTTTCCCCCAACTCCACATTACAAAAGACTTTCCTCCGACATATCTTGTCCATGGTACCAACGATAGAGCCGTTGAATGCCGTGAAAGTAGGGAAATGGCGAAGCGATTGTGCGAAGTTGGGGTGAAGTGCGAGATCGTTTTGGCAGGTGGTTTAAGCCATGGATTCGATATCATCCCGCAACCGTATGGAACTCCAACACGGGTACTTTGGGATAGGTATGGCGGAGAAGTAGTGCCATTCCTCAAGAGATATTTGGTCGAAACGCCGGGGCAGTGATCCCTTGGACCTCCAGTGGCCAATAGGAAGACAGAGTGGAATAGAAAATTGTCATTATCGAAAAGTTAGGAATTGGGTAATATGCGAGAATTGGGGGGAATGAATCGGTATAATATTTAATGCGATCGTACTGAATGGGCCTAAAACTTGCAATGATCCTTGGAAAATCAGGAGGTGGTTGAACTGATGTCAGGCGCAGCAGAGTTTAGTGGGGTACTGAGGAAGTCTAGAAATTTAGCATAATCAACTAATACTTTTTCTTGGATTGAGATACTTGAAGAATTCACGCTATTTTGGGAGAAGGCCGGGGATTAACCTCATGGAATGCGTGTTGAGCCTGCCACATCCGAGCTTTGTGCTCAATTTCCACAACACACAGCAGGGTTGAATTGGTAGGCGAGTGGGCAGAAATGGACACAGGTCTTTAATCAGGCCAACCAGTGGTAACCTCCAGATGATCCCCAAGACCTAGATAATTCAGCGGTGTACTTGATTGAGCGAGCTCAATACCAGATGGAAAGCAGCGCTTCGACTGTCTTTTGAATGAAGATTTCACTCCAAGTGAGTTTTGGGGGGATGTTTGGTTGCCGGCCGTGGGAAGCTGTGGAAGGAGGGGAGAGACTAGGAGGGGAATTGTCTCATGGGAGGGGAAGTGCAGCTCTGGCCTGTTGGAGAGGCTTGGTAATCCGGTCATGAAATCCGCGTTAGGGTCTGGAAAACATAAACACATGGAGGCATGTGCAACGCACTGCTCTGGCAGGAGTGCAGGGCGCATCACTCCGTCTTGCCCTTTGATGGGACATTCGGACTATATCGGGCCTTGGTCGTGTTTCCAATTGGAATACGGCGCTGCAGCCAGAACAAGGCTCAGATCACACCCAGGAGGTACCTTTTCTCATGCACTGTAATCAGCATGTGAGCAGTGCGGTCGAAATTTCGCCACAGGAAAACAGACGGAACTTACTTCCGGTGGACGAAGTTCAGAGGCATTCTTTGGGGATGAGCGTGATTGGGTCCATCTGATGGGCTCTGGATGTGCGCAGGCCTGAGGCTGCCATTGCCATGGCCTTTTGGAATACGGGTGGGCGTAGTGCCTTAATTGTTGCCGAGTTGTCGTGGGGCGAAGCGTCTGTGATTGGGACAGATCGTCGACGGGGGGAGAGTGGGATGAGGGGAGGAGAGGTCAACGGTCGACGCTCGACGGAATCCGCGGTTGGGCGCTGGGAGTAGGGCAAACTCACGTGTGGCACGTGGCCGCCCTTTTTCTCTACTCTTTCCAGATACCCGCAAGGGGTGGTATGTCACATTCTGGCTCGATCTTCCACTTCTGGCTCATTCCCAGCCGTTCCAGTATAGTCTCGTTTCCAGTAGGGGGGCACGATATAAGCCAACTACGGCACGAGACTAGCCAACTACTGCATTTACCATCTTCGTATCCACCCCCTGGAGTGCAGGGACCTGGGTGGCTGGCCTTCTAGAAAAGCCCATCGACAAAGTAGTCTTGTTCTCGTGGTCTGATTTTCTGTCTCTTCTCAATTCTTCAGAGGTCACTTCAGATGTGTAGTCGAAATACCCTCAGAACCTGTTTCAGGCGTGCTATTTTTATGTAGCATGTGGCACTACGGCGGCACGGGGCAACACGTTTATTAGCTGACCCATGCATGCATGTCACAAGGTGCCCACGTGGAGAGCTCATTGACATTGGCCCTTCTCGAGGCTGCCTTCAATCCAATCCGAGGCTACTTACAATCAACAAACAAACTTTTGGAGGTCATTGTATATCTATCGAGGGAAATTTCTAGATGTAACGGTCCATTTATAATCATCCATAGCTTTACAGTCTGAGGCTTGCTGCCAGCCATCCATGAAGTCTAATAAGTACTTACTAACGAAATCCCTTATACCTCTCCCTCACACTTTGTAGTCTCATGCTTCGTTTCGAGGACCAATCAAAACAAAGGAAGCTTCAACACCTCAAACTTTGCAAAAAGCAAGTCCCTGCCCCGATTCGAACGGGGGACCTAGCGATGTTTGTTTTGTATAACTGCAATCGCTCGCTGCTTACCACTGAGCTACAAGGACTGAATTTTCTCCATTTCAGCATTACCTATTGCTGTTCACGTGCCCAGACTACGGACCTATTGCTAGCATCGGATAAATTATCAAATACTAATTCTCTTAATTTCGCTCCCTTGTTAACTTTCATCCCCATTGTTCTCGTTCTCAGACTGAAAACGCGCTAAAATAATTGTGCGGGGCTGTGTTTATATCCCTATCCTAATTCTCGCTATTACAAGAGTTTATGTAGATCTGAGACTATATGTAGATGAGACTCGAACCGTACTGTTCAAAGGTCTGGAATTCACTGTTATACAATGTAGACCTGAACATTAGAAGAAGAAAAAAAGAGAAATACGCCTCGCTCGCAAGCCCTTTTGAATAAATGAGCTTGATACAATAAAAAAGAGACAAGAAGAAACTTGGAATACACAGCTTGTGTGCAATGTCCAAAAAAAAACCGAGAAACGAATTCAAGCATTCAAAAAGCACTGTCCCAAAACATTGCATGCAGCCATACCCGAAATAAGAATTTCCAGAAAAGAGTACCTCAGATTCGACTTTTACTTCCAAAAAGGTAGGCACGGGTCCGGGTTCCGTGACCTTCGAGGGGCTGGGCACGAGACTACCCGTGACTTGCTTTTCCGAGGAAGTAAACGGTGGTTGGTAAAGTGGTTCTTCAAGCGAAACAGCAACAAAGCTTTCTCACGAGAGCAAATCTTCCCAGTATACCAAGAATTCTCAATGATCCAATTCAGCAGACTCAGTGCTATCCTGAAAGCTATTACTATTCGTTAGGTTCGATCATGGATATTCAGAACGCTGGGAATGCACTTACTCAAACGGTGAACTCACCCCAATTTAGAACCATATCCCCACACAAGAGCACATATCCACCACATCCACAACCACACAAACCGACAAACCACACATGTACTTTTAAAGGGCATCTCCACTAAGCTGGCGGCTTTCCATTCTTCCACCTCCTTACGGTACTTGGTCCCTGCGCAATCTTAAAAGTATCCAGCTCCCACAAATCCACCAACTTCGACCTCTCCGGAAACGCCGCATAAGTCGAGCCCAACTCCGAATACTGAATCGTCTCCAAATCACGAGCCGGGATAGCAACACTTCTCATCCGCTTTGGCAGTACCCTAGGTTTCATCTGCCGCTGGGAAGAAGATACAGAGTGACTACTCTGTCTTACTTGGGCGCAATCATTGTCCCCGTCACCGGCACTGTTGGCTCTAGACCGAGACCGTCGGATCGAGGACGACCGCAAGCCAGGGCCACTTTGGCTGCGTTGGTGGGTGGGGGTGATTTGTCCCCATGCACCGCGAGCTTGGTGCGAGCTTGCGCGTCGTTTCGGGGGGCCGGAGGTACTCGAGGAAGCCGTTGAGCTTCTTGCACGGGTACGAGGTGCAGACCTGACTCGTCGATATGCGGGCCTAGATGGTCTTGTTGGACTGGAACGAGATCTTTGCTTTTCTTGGCCCCCCTCCCCCTTCACATTCTCTTTCCCGCCTTGCTCTGTCTCGCCCTTCCCTCCTGCATCTCGAGAACCTGAGCCCTTCTCCCCAACCAAAAACGCCTCCTCGAGTTCCTCGCAATAGGTTTCCAAATCTTCGTAATCATTCTTCAACTCCTCATGTGCCCTCTTAAACCTCTCAAACTGGATCTCAAGGCCTCTCAACTGCAGCTCCATTCTCCTCACAGTCTTATCCAGCCCAACACCACCAATACTCGCGCCCAGATCCAGCGGCGGCAAGGTCGGCGGCTTCGTAAAGTCCCTCGGACTTTTCTTCTTTGATGTTGAACTTTCTGCTGCTCCTGCTAATGCTGGTGCTGCTGATGATGCTCTAATATTTCCCTTTGAATTCCCAGAAGAAGTACCATGCCCACGGGGCCCCCCACTTTTCGTGTATTTCACCGTCGGTGGTGGAGCGCTGGAGTATCGTGGCCTTGCGTTTGAGTGTGAGGCCGTAGCTGGCCTCCGAGTACTAGTTGGAGCCATGCCATGTCCGCTTTCTGCTTTCTTAGCAGTTGTAGGAGGAGCCCGAGTCTCCTTCGACCGAGTCTCATCAGGATTGCCTGTTCTCGTAGGATTGCCTGGAGTCATAATAGATTTTACCTCCGATGATGTCGAAGCTGCTGTCGGTATAGATGCCATGGTCATGAAGCCTGGTGCAACACAACTTTATTTTACTGTAAAACTCCTGCTGGGGTGGTGATATCGATGATGACGCTCGCTCGTATTCCTTTCAAATTTGTGGTGACGTCGACGACGACGGGAAGCCACAACAACTGGGCTCGATATTAATGCAATAAACGGTCGAGATTTGGCATAGGGTATGACGATAAACGTCAAGGACATGCAAAAGAAAAAACAAAACTCAACCCAGGGTCCAAAATGTGACCACTGAGGGCCAGCCGGGGAAGACGGTGAGGTAAAGAAGGGAGAATGGCAAAGTCATTCCAAGTGAGCTGAATCACCCACTCTTGGAGGTAGGGCGTTGGCCTTGGCAGCAGCTACAGCTCTCGGAGCGCACACGATGGTTTTGGGCAAGAGTTGATTACGAACTCAGACTAGTGTTGTTTTGGTTGTAGGTGTCCGAAAACGGTAGTACCTTTTTCGGCTTGTACCTGCCTCGCTAAACATACGGAAATCCCATAATCGCAGTACTCCGCTCGGGGAACGATAGTCTCGTGACCAGGGAACGAGACTATCCGCTCTCGCCCGGGCAGCTCAAACAGCTTGAAGTTCTGCTAAGACTGTTCTAGGTAACGTTTCGTAGGAGCTTTAAAGCAAATGGCAGCATATTTATCATATATGTCGTTGGTTTGGAATAGGAACAATTATAGTCTTGGGAACAGTTAAAAGTAATGATTTACGAAAGAAAGATGATCTAAGAAAGACTAAAATTCATGAAATGACTCCCGCCATATCCATAAGCTTTTTAAAAACTATTCTACCTAATGCTCGCGGATAAAAAGATACGTCAAGAACAAATTCAGGTGGTACTCTTGCGGCGAGAGTGTCATGAGTGGACGAAGCCGAGTGGACGAGGCCTGAGACAAAAACTGACTTCTATTTAGATGATGATCAGAGGAGAGCTAGTCTCCTCTCTCTGCTTTTCTCTCCTTCTCTCCAAGCCTCCCTCCACGGGTACGAGACTACCCTCCACCACATGGCCCACTTGCAAATGAGGGAATCCTTCTGCTCTTCCCGATTCGGAAGTCCTCTCTCTCCCCAGCTCCTCTTCCCTTGCCAAGGCTCAGATCTCGGCCTCTCCCATCCCTGCCACCGTATCCACCGTATCCACCATGACAGAGAGCCATCTGCACAACAAAAACAAAACAAAGCAAAGAAACGGGGATAATGAAGCGCAAACGAATAAAAAAAACCCCGAAAGAATGAAGAGAAAGAAGAGAAGACCGAAGAAAATGAAAACCACCCCGCGCCCTAGCCTCGTAAAACCCGCGCCCAGCTAAAAGAAAACGAGAAGAAATGAAATGAAATGAAATGAAACCCCATATATCCAACCCGGTCTCGTATAAATGTCCAGGCTTCCGGCCTCTAACAAACAATAAATCACCTCTCTTTCTCCACCCATTAAAATTATGTATTCAACTTGATAGTAAAGTTGCAATTGATGCGTATATGGTGACGATCGACCAGGCTTTCAACCTCTAACAAACAAAAACACCTCTCTTTCTCCTCCCATTATGTATTGTTTTGTCGACCGCTCTGCATCTCGATTGAGACTTGTCGATGAGAGATTGGTAATGTGGGTGTACATGTCTCAGACGCCAGAGCGATGAAGTGTAGGCTTGAAGGAGGTGTGATGTGTTATCGTGCCCAGACCATGGGTGTGATCGTTGGGTTTGAAGGGGATGATAGAATATCGAGCTACCTCCTGGTAATGAACAAATGTTAGATGGGTGGCTGGTAATTGTTGGGTCAGTGATGATATTACTTACCTTCGGTGTGTGCCTCTGAAAGTGGGTACAGGGTATCTATTCCTCTGCACGCATGATGTGAACTTCAACGTGGAGTTCATGTTGGAAAGAAGAGTGGATGTATGTCCTCGTGCCGTGGAAGTACGAGATCAAGTGGAGGTGTGGACGGCAATGCCAGTGTTTGAAGTTGAAGAAAGGTAAGAGCAAGCTGACGAGCAGCCATCGAGTGATGTGAAGAGGTATGATGTGGAGTGAGGTCGAGACTGGGAGTGAGGATGGGAAGAGAAGAGAAGAGGAAGGGAGGAAGGGGGAGGAAGGGCCCCTTTTATACCTGAGAATGTGGGCGTGGGCGTCGGCGATCGGTCGGGCATGGCGGGTCGGGCATAGGGCAGACCCTGAGCGGGCTTCCTGCGTCCCCTCCCAGGGCAACGCGGCCGACTCTGTGAGTACCCAGAGATACGGCGTCCTGAGTATTCTCAAGCTCGTTCCAAAAAGTCCCCTCTGTACACTCAATGGGGCACGATCACGAGACTAGGGCACGATAACGCGTTTAAAGGCCCTCGAGGTGATCCAGTCTCGATCCGTGATCTCCGCCCTGCACACACAAAGCGAGGAAACATACAACACCGACAAAGAACAACAAAATAAAGATTTTGAGATCCAGAGTTCGAGACTAGAGCCAGAAGTCAGAATAACTTCATGTTCATTCGAACTACACAGGAATCAGATCTACATATCAAGTTTGCCCCAGACTGCTTCGAATTTGAAGAATATGACTATGCAATATCACAGCAAAAGCCCGCCGCTGCACTCGAATTTGCCTGTTTACCACACCCACAGCCAATACACATTGTGATTGTCAAACTCCCACAGGCCCACGCCCCTCTTTCTCAAACTGCTTGATGCTTCCTGGCCCTCGAGCTATGCTAGTCTCTCTCACAAGATTTGCAAAGGGCATCAAGAGGCTATAAAGAGGCTCTATAGGCTTCCTTCAACTTGAAACTCGCATCTAGCCAGAACTGTGCCCTGGCCTAATGATTCGTAATTCTCGAGCTATGAAGTGGTGGGCATATGAGTCTTTCTCAGTGATTTGACGAAAGGCATCATGGTCATTTTTAATCTTCAACAGAAAGCTCAAGAAATACAACTCAGAATTAGAGAGCTCCCTGGTTCACGTATTTCAGTGGCATAATAGTCTCGTGTGATCCGCAATGTTCGAGACTGGATTCAGGCCTATTCACTGTTCTCGTGGGAATCATAACAACGGCGATAGTGCACAGTCAGAGAAGTTTACATATGTACATTCTATTCATATTGCAAGTCTAATTTAAAATCATACCTAACCTCCAGGTTCAATTCCTCCATTCCTCTGCACTCACACCTCCAACCCCTCCTCCGGCCCCTTCAACCAAACCTTCGCGCCCTCATACGCCCCCAAATACACCCCCACCCCCAAGCCCGCCCACGACCCTCTCAACACCACCCCCCTCCACATCCCTCTCTGCCCACTCTCCTGCAAAATCTCCCTCACAACCTCCGTATACCTTCCCCCCCTCCCCCTCCCCCTCCCCCCTCCTCCCTCTCCCTCCTTCCTCTCAACCTTCGAATCCAACATCACCCTCGTCTTGACCACATCGATCGGCGTCGTCACCACCGCCGCAATCGCCCCCGCAACAGCCCCAGCCATGGCAGTCACCCTCACCGTCCTTCCGACGTCCCCCTCGCCCGCCACCCTCCGGTCCACGCCCCACCGCGTCTTCAATGCCTCGTAGATCGGGAAGTGGATCGCCGTGCTTGGGAGGTTTCGGCCCGTGAGCACAAAGTAGCCCCGGAAGAGGTCTTTTGGGCGGGACGTGAAGAGCTTCAGGGCCTGTAAGGAAGTGCTGGTAGGGAGGGTGAATCCCGCGAAACTACTTTTTTTAAGAAGCACTTTGCCATTACCATTACTATTTTTTGAGAAGGAGGAGGAGGAGGAGGAAGTGGGAGGCGTCTTGAAGGTTTGTGCGTTTTGTTTGATGACTTCTGAGGGGGTGAGGAAGGCGCAGGAGATCAGTTCCGCGAGGGAGGAGGAGAGGCAGTGGATTATTGGCTGCGGGAGGCCGGGGGTGAGGTGTTGTCCTAGGAGAGATTTACTGCCTTCGTAGGTTGTGAAGAAGGCCATTGCTGGAGAGAGAGAGGAGGGAATTGTTAGTTGGAGGTTGAAATTGTAGAATGGAAGTAGTGGGGTAGAAAGGACAGGAATAGCTCACGAACACGAAGGTATGGTAGCAATAATCACCGTTCCAATGCCCTACAATTGTGGAATTGAATTCCCGCGTAATATAGAAATGAGTGACTGTGACTCTGGCATTTACTCTGGATCTCTCGATCTCGCTCCACCCCCCATCAATCAAATCAGCTAGGTAGGGAAATATATAGACCAACCTGATACAACCCCCGAAACATCACGGCCCGATTCCCCGCATACACAGTCTTATACTCCTTACTCTGGACTCTCGTCTTGATCGTGTCGAGCGGGTAGAACAGGAGATCGACGAGGAAGGCGGTGAATGCACTTGCCTATATGAATGAGGTAGAGGCCGTCTTGTCAGTAACTTGAACACATTTTGTTATAATATTCCATTTTTGGTGATCGAATTGGATGGACATGTATCAAGTGAACTTACAATCACGATATCCTTCATCCGTAAGCTCTTCTGCGGAGTTGAACTCGATTTCGGCTTCACGAGTCTGGGATCGATATCGGCGGCAAATGACTTCCACCGAGGGAATTTCTCCTTCGGATCGGGAGCCCGAGTCGCATCTTTCTCCATCAGTGTAATACCAAAATATTGAGGTGGAGTATTAAAAGCTATTGTAACTGTCGAATCATAGGTTTGCGTACATGTGCAGTGAGAGTGATCGATTCGCTATTGCAAGTGAAATTGTAGTTCAAAGATAGCCTCGTCCCCAGGTTCAAAGGTCGCTAAACGCATGTTTAAATTTACGAGCCAATGACGTCACGCTGATCCGCTCGCGATATCAAAGGTACCGGCTCCTAGCAGGACAATTTTTAGTCGATGTCGCCCTTGAAACCCTCCCAGCGGGCGTTAACCTAGGCGTTGAAGAAAGTCTAGAACTTCCCCTCTCGGTAAACCCCAACTCCTCCTCCTCGCTTGTTTACCGAAAGGGCAGTCTCTCGCAAGGGAGAATGGCACGAGACTAGAGAATGTACTTTATATAAACATCACGGCTTCATTGGGTCGGCTAGTCTTGTGGCATATGGGTCGGCTCTCAAAGAACTCCTTTTGCCCCCCGGTTGGAAGGGATGGGAACGAGACTACCTTTTACTAAAAAGAACGTTGGACCAAAACATACAAAGCACACTCACAATCGAGATCACCAGGCTAAACTGATCGAGCCACAGGAATGATATATTTCTAGATTTTGTTTTGGACAAAAGACTCTTAAATAATATCTCTCCAAACGCCTTTTCGGTATCGGTATCAAAGCATTAGCCAAAATAGATATCTTCAAACATAAATTTTAAAACAAACCTCAAAAAAAGAAAGCAATCTCCAAAGCATTGCACTCGCAAGCAAAAACAATAAACCTCCAGTCTCATCCCTGAGGCCTCATCAAGACGATTTATATCTCGCCTCCTCCTTTTTTCCCTTCTACTTTCCTCTAACTAGCAACAAGCGACTCACACGCCTTCATGGCACCCACAATCGCAAAACAAATCACCGGCGAGACCGAATACGAGATCTACCGCGCGCCGTGGCCACATCCACAAAAGTCAGTAAATCTACCAATAAAGAATATAAAGTAACGTATTGTAATTGGCCTCGCTCCAAAAGTACTCACAAACAACATCTTCGCCATCTCCAACTTTGTCCCCTCGTTACCCTCAAGTTCCGACAAACTCGAAAGCAATATCGCTGGTGGACCGACGGGCATGATCATCATCGCAAACCACAGGATCGGGTCATTGGAGACCAGGTGTCGTTTCGCGAGGGCGTAGATAAACGAGATCGAGATCCTAGAAATTAAATCAAAAGATCCACCAGTCAGTAAATATATCATCTCAAGTTACTTCATGTGTATGGATGGGGGGGAAACCTACGCCGGCCAAATCGCAAACCTCAACGCATAAATCACCGCCAACGCCTTGATAGGGACTCTAGCCCTCCCGCTCACCCCCCCACCTTGACCCTGCTCATTATTCTCCTCATCCCTCGGCCCATCCACAGCAGCGTCACCATCCCCATCCTCCGCCTTCTCCTTCTTCTTCCCAAACATACTCTCATTCAACTTAACTCCCACCACAAACATCTGCAACACCGTAAACAAATCCCCCACATTCTTCAAACTACTCGTAAACCACCCCTTCAACAACGCCCCATCCTTCACCTCCCCAAACATGGCCCTATTCAACGGCGGAACCACCGCCACAAAAACCGCCAAAGCCGTGCCCACCATCGCCGGATTCACCAGCCCCACAATCCTCCTCTTGACCCTCCTCAACCTCCTCCTATTAAACATATACCTCCAACTCCATGCTGGCGCAGCCTCCGCCTCATCCCCGAGCGCACGGAGAGCACGGTACCCTCTAACCCTCCTCCTCGTTCTCGCCGTGGGTATCACGACACGCGCATCCTCCGAGACGGGCTGCCCGACAATTCCTATCACGTGCTCGTCATTATCGGAGAGAATGGCGTGGGAACTATTGTCATTAAACGGAAGGTCCCGGTAAGCTGGATTCTGCCCCTCCGTGGCCTCCAAACCACTCTCACTACCATCATCTTCAGAGTACGGAAAAGACGAGGAGTATCCACCATTGTACTCGTTCTCCTCCTCGCCAAAATCATATTCATTGGAATACCTTGCACCCCCCCCCGATTGGGACCCACGAGCCCGAGCCATACCCTCCTCCTCTGCCAATGACGACGACTGAGGAGGCATCCCCGACCCCGATGCCGATATCGGTGCCGGTATCAGTGGCGACTGTGGCCTCGAACGGGACTGTGACTGCAAGTGCATCAAACTCTCCGGAAAACTCGGCGCAAACCCCCCCACACCCTGCAACAAATCCTCCAGATCCTGCTCCTCCCTCCCCGTCAAAAGCGGAGTCGTAGCGTCGACGTCCTTACCATCCGGATCCACAGCTCCATGCAGGGGAGCAGGAGCAGGAGCAGCATGTCTTCTTCCACGAATCGTATTCCTCTGTCCACCACGTCTCCTCCGTAGGCCTCTGGATCCTCTCACACCACTACGACTACGATTCCCATCTTCTCCATCCTCCTTCAACAGCCTCGGCCCAGCCGCAAACGTAAAACTATTACTGATCATACTGTTAATGAGGAAATACGCCTTTGCACGCTCGACCGCCCCGCTAACATCTCCGGATCCGCCGGCCAGGGTATCTAGGAGTCCTGTTGTTGCGAGGGATTGGACCAGAAGCAACTACCGCCATAATATCAATATTAGCATCTCATCTAGATTTAGAAAGAAAAAGAAAAAAAGTCCAGAGAATGGAATATATGAAACTTGAGAAGAACTAGAGAAACAAACACTCACCGGAAGAGACGTCGTATTATTAAACGAGCACGCGGGTGTCGTCCACGTCGGACACCCGAGAACCCGTTCACTGATCTTCCCATAGAGAATAGATAATGTCGTATACGTCAAGGACCACACTACAACCAAACCGCCCCTTCATTAGCATCCCCCTCAAAACCCTTTCCAACCAAACTCCCCCCCAAAAAAGGAAACCACCCTCAAGCACCCCCAAACTTACAAACAATGACACCATACCTCCCCCACCCCCCTCCACCCCCCATCTCCGCGCCCACAGTCGTAAGTATCAACATGGGCAGAAACATCTGCACGCACAACTTTGATAGATCCCTCGCGCTCTCGCTGCCAATCAGGTTGCGGCGGGCGGCGAGAACGCCGTATGCGAGGGTGAGGATCACGGTGAGGGAGGCTTGGAGGGCACCGAGGAAGGTGACTTTTAGGGGGGCGGCGGTGGTGGCCATCGTTGGTGGAGGTTTGTTTGAATCTCGTTTTTAAAAGGTAGATATCGTGAACCGTTGTGGTTGTGGTGGTGTGAAATGTGGTAGGTATATGGAAGAATATCGATTATCGATATACCGATTATATTCCTAGAGCTCTAAAGAAAAGTTTGAAATAAACAACAGAAGAGGAAGATCATAAATATCGATGTCGATCATCGAGAGGGTCGTGTGCCCACTTTCCCACCTGCTTCCCGCGTTGCCAACTTCCCAGACGGGCAGGGCAGCCCAACCAACCAATTACCCAACCAGGCTACAATCAACCAACCAGCTTTGGCACAGGAGGGTCTGGGCATGAGACTACAGCTTTGGACACGAGCCTACAGTCTTAAATCAAAGGCCCACAATAATATTTCCTCCCAGTCTCGAACCCATTTCCTCCTTGCAGTAGCAATCGAGAATCTAGGCAAAAGACATGAAATGTGTCGAGAATAGGAATTCCTAGCCTGGGGAATTCCCAGTGCATGTACTAAAACAATTGCAAGCATTATGCATAAAACTTCACGATAAGTTAACATGGCAGGTAGGTGGGCAGGTGGGTATTTGTCTGGGTACGAGAACAGGTATTTGTGTGACGTCACGCGAAATCGTCGATCACCAATTGCAACCACAAGCACAAAGGCCGAATTATAACAATGCAAAAGAATGACTAGTTAACCGAAACCCACAAGTACACAAAAGGTAAAATATATACTTTGGACAAAACATGCTAAAAATTGGCTAAATAAACGATGGTAAGAAAGAAAGAAAAGAAAGAAACATCGCCAAAAAATTGCCAGTTTTTCATGAAGCTACGTCTAGTAAGCGGCAGGCCCGCGCCATCAAAATCACAACTAATTACTTCGACTCAGTTGCAGCAGCAGTAGGAGCAGCACCCGCTTCCTCTCCTACATTATCCGTCGAACTGTTCGACTCTTTGCCCTCCTCTGCCGCCTTCACCACCACCCCCACCACAACCTCCTCAACCTTCTCCTTCCCCTTCACACTGCTCTCTACAGACGCAGGCGAGCTCGCATCAAGAGACTTCTTCTCCTCTCCCTTCCCCGCCGCAACCGGGTCCTTCTTCCTCTGACTCGCCCCCCTCTTCATATCCACCAGCTTCGCCTTTCCCGCAAACTTCTTCTTCCGCATCTCATCCATCTTAAACCCACCAATCTCCCCCGCCGACTCCTCCTTCACCATATCCCGTATACTAGCAGTTCTGGCAATCTCAGCCCTCGGCTCGGACTCGGATTGCGACAAAATTCCAGTCGATCGTCGATTGAGTGGCGATACGGGACTCCTAGCTCCGGGCGATAAAACCGCTGGTTCGGGGACACCCAATTCCGATAGAGGCGGGCTCTGGAGCAAGTACTCTTTCGATCCTCTTGAAGACTTTCCTGATTTCGAAGTGCGATTGGTGATGTTTTTGAGAGTGAGGGATCTAGAGCTCTCCCGACGCCGCCCTGTCGGCGCTGGTGGAGGACTGGCAGGCCCTCCACCACCCATCTCAATCGGGAACGAATAATCTCCCTCCAACTCGCCAAAGAAAATCTTGTCTTTCGAGATCAAACCAGAGGCTGTTGATGCTCTGTTGGAATGTGTAAAGGCCTTGGCTGGTAAATGTGCTGGTAATTCGACTACGCTTCCCAGGGTTGGTGTCATCATTGTTGTGTCCACACTTTCACGGCGGCTTGGGGCATAAGTACTGAAGCCCTTGAAGCTTGCAATGTCCGAGACGACGGACGGAGGGGGAAATTTCCCTTGGAAGGTTGCGGGTGAAATTGGCTCGTTGAGGTATGCTGAAGGTGTGTACAGCGTCGAGGAAGCAATGGTACCTCCATATGTCCCCCTGCCCTTCTTCACCCCATCGGGTGACCATGTAGAAGCACGTGAATCCAAGGAATAGTCGTAGCTGGTGTCAACCTTTGAAACCGAGCTCCGAGCCTTGCGAGAATATGCATCGAACCCCATTGTATCCTCCTTCTGTGGTAGTGGGGAGCTGATTTTTGGACGCTCATCGTCGTATCTCCTTCCATTTCCACGTTTCTTACGCCAGAAAATAAACAAACCAGCAAAAAGTCCAAGGACAACTATTGCAGCAATCACACCTCCGAGCATTGGCGCTTTAGATTTCTTTTCCTTCTCTTCCTCTGGGATTATTACTGGTACTTCGGTTTGAGATGCTGTGCTCGATGCTACTGAAGTCTCTGCTTTCGTTTCCCCGCCTGTGGTAGTCTTACTGCCGCCATTGCCCGTGAAAACCTTCCGAAGTCCAGTTGTGCTCCAGCCTCTCTCTGGCGAATCGAGGGTAGCCTTTCCGTCCTTACCACCTCCAATTTTAGAAAAGACTTGCGATGGAACTTCATAGCCTGTCATGTCTTTGTCGTAATTTTCTTTCCAAGCAAGCTCCGTCATGTCATACACAAAAACACCCTTCCCCTTATCACATGAATCCTTCTCTTTTGACCCAACACCAAGAACAACAACCTGCCTAGATCCAGGAGCAACAACACATGTAGCCATTTTGTTGGAACTTTTTCGAGCTGGTTCATAGTCCAGTGCGATCTCATTTTTCATGGGCATCTGGATCCACATGAAGCCTGGAAGGGTGAGAATATAGACATTTCCATCGCTAGTAAAGACGTATATTGAATGGCTTGAAGCGTCTTTGGCAGCGGCGTATGTAGAGCAGACAACACTGACATCACTCTTTGCGCCAGGCGCTGTACCAGTTGTCTGCTGCTCGCGCCAAATTTGATCCGCAATGTCAAAAACAAAGACATTGTCCAACGACACTTTCGAGCCTCCATTGGTACCACCAAAGTAAATCAAAGCACCCTTCTGTCCTATTGGCAAATACTGAAGCTGTCCTTGAGCCGGTAGTGTCGTCTTTTTATCCCATGGGACTGAAGTAATGTTGCCCGCACCAAGATCAAACCCAGCCATGGCCATTTCATCCGTATTTTTCGCATCTTGGCCAATAGCCCAACCTTTACCGCCTATCGTTGATTGCGTATACACCAAATTCTTCAAGCCATTGAATCCAGGTCCAATTTTTCCAATCTGCGCCTCCCATTTGGATGTTGTTACCGAAAGCGTATATCCTTGGGTTTTATTTGTCGAGGCGAAAACATTGAAAATCGAGTCGTCCGAGGAAATGAGGACTGGTAGGGGCTGTTCCTCCGAATCTTTAAACTCATTATATTAGCATCAGTTACAATGCCTACCAGAAGTCTATGCCCCAAATACATACCAGAATATAAAGCCGGTACGCCTCCAATTTTTGTCATTCCCACGGCATCGTATTTCCATGTTTTCGACAAGTCAATTGACATCAAATCTGTCGCCGATTTTGCGGAATCTGTTGCTTTACTTGACCGGTACCATCCTCCAGTGTAAAAGAGTCGTCCATTTGCAACTGCAGCTGTATATAGCACTAATTGTGAGCAAGTAGCAATAATGATGGTGGACCATGAAAGTCTACTGACCCGAACCACCAAATCTCTGACAGGCAGTTTCCTGGGCAGAGACCGGTCGTAATAGGAATCCAGCCGATATAGCTAGTAGCGCATATAATGAAGGTGTAACGCGGTATCTTGAAGTTCGCGAGGATACTTGAGGCCGAGCCATGACCTGGGTATATATTGTAGCTTTAAAGAAAGTGTGTAGTTGGTGCAAAAAAAAAACGGAATTCCCCCTGAATCCAAAATTTGTGAGTGCAATAATTTTCAGCTCTCCATGAATACACAAAACTGACGCTGAATTCGAGAAAGCGGAAGTTAGCGTAAGGGCGTTTTCGTAGTAATTTGCGTGATCGAAGACGTCTCCTGGATTATGATAATAAAGCGAATCTGGCGAGCGATTGCACGGAATCTGTAGGGTATTCTATTTTTGTATTTTGTGTATTTTATTCTCTATTAAGGAAAGTACCCTCAAATGACCGTAAGTTTGGTTGAACGAACAAAAGAATGTGGATTGGCCAAGTGAGAGGGACACCGCAGTGTAGTGAGTGTGTGGACAAGAGAATGAAAGGTTTGTGGATGGCACAGCACTGTGATGGATGGGGGCGCGCGGGACCCAGGGACAGTAATCTCCTGTACTGTAATCTCAATACCAAGCACACCTCATCTTAACCCTGTGGAAGCTGTCCAGTCCGCGTACACCTGAGAATTAACTTCAAGCTGACTGCATCGATTCGCCAACCAGCTCCAGAGGGAGGATTCGGCTGGCACCCCTGCATTGTCGTGATCAACCCGGGATCTCGACGAGAGCCTTGCACAAACTCACCCGCCAGGTCCGTGGTCCCCGTGGCCACTCGAGCAGATCCAGGCCCTCAATGTCCACACGGCGGAGAAAACAGGCAGGGTGCCAGGGGCCATCAGGAAATTAGAGTCCGGCAAAGGATAAGGGCGTGATGTGAGCAGGGATAAAGAGAGACAGCTGCAGCTCGCGCAGACTGGAAAAGCTCAAGCGGCCTTTTTAATGCGTAAACCCTAGTCTTGGCACAAACAACCCGAGTGAAACTCCCCACCATCACGATATCCACTGTTGGTTTCTCCAAGAGCACTCAGCACATGGCTTCGCCCCCACCCCGGAATTCAATAACAATATCGAGTAATTGGACTGGGTAATCGCAATGTCGTACACGTGTAACTGAATTGATCAATTACTATACTCCGTAGAGTACTCCGTCCTTACGGCACGGATCTGACCTTTCCATGAAAGCAAACAACTCTCTCTCATGTTCTACACCTCTCGTAACTAATGCCATGGCCATTGTCACTGTAAGAAAAAAGAAAGTGAAGTAAAACAACCCCTATTAAATCAATGCATCCGATCGATGTCTTTTAAAGCCAATCGACCTGCCTTTGCTGTAAACTCGGCCTCATGATCAACTCCAACTGGAGTAAGTATTCCACGTCACGCGTCCAGTTAGTATCGATGTGATTAATGCGCACGGTTCTCATGATGTGATCAGTGAACCAAAACCGACTCGATGCAAGATTCCTATCAATCACATCGCTTACCATCAGCCACAACGCCACTCGGCGTTACTTCCGTACTTCCATTTCAATCGCATTCTATTCCGTTAATTAGGTAACATTGAGATACCTACTTTTACTCGCACAATCCCCCTTTCGCCAAAACACCTCAAAATCCCAGATTTCCGACGTCCTTACAGATTACTGAGTTCTTTCTTAGCTACTTGGCCTGTCAAGCATACCTACGATGTATGTACCTAAAGTAGGTACGGAGTACTTAAACCCGCATTGCTCGTAATCTTGAAATCAGAAAACTCTCATATGCATATCCATCCTTCGGCTCATTCTCGGACAGTTCAAAGGCAATTTTCTTTCTTCGCAATTTCTGGACTGCACAGCCAGGCTACTTCTAAGCATATATATGAGTAATCGATATACATCGAGTGACTTCAAAGTTTATAAAAAGCACCTTACCGCACGAGTAATCCGTACTTTCCAACGCGAAGCTGAATTTGAAACGATTGAGTACCTAGAAGGATGAAAGAAACTCTACCGCAGCGCCTCATCAAAGACATTCGAATCTCCGTCTCGTAAATAACTCACGTGCACTTCATACTTTCTTGAATTTAAGTGGACGAAAAGATTGTAGTATGCCGTTGCCAAGCCTGGGGGGTTCATCTTCTGGATCAGGTAACTTGCCATTACCGGAACAACTAAGTATTTCCCAATAAGGAAACTTAAAATGTACTTCTTTAGGTAGTACATCGGGAATTCACGTCCGTACATGTACAGATCAGGAACTCCGACACCTTTGTAAACAATTCCTGATTTCCTAGATAGACAACTTGGTAACGAACGCTACATGACCACTTGATTCTAGCCGATCTAGGCTTTATGAGCGACTTTAAATTTAAAAACCACGTGCACTCATGCTCAACATGAAATCCCAGAAATGAGATATCATAAATCAACGTCGACGTCTGGCAGTGTAATTTGCCATGCTGATGATGAATTCAAACGTTTCATCTACTTATGTAACTGCCAGCTTCTAGAAACAAAACTATCTATTTGATCTAATAGATGATAGAAGCAACTTGTTACCTTAAGTATACTTGTTTTTTACTGTGTGATGTCTAATTGCAAAAACCAAAACACAAAACACAACACCTAAAATAAAAAATAAAATAAACCCATATCCAAACCAAAAAGTGCATACCGTCCCATCCCTCAAGTACACACAGAAGTCCCACTCATGTTCACATCCGAATCAAGTAACCCCTCAATCTGCATCTCCACATGCATCCGCCACTCCTCTTCCTCCCTCTCCTTCGCCCTCACCTCCTCCGCCTCCCTCTCCGCCTCCCCCCTCAACGTCTCCACAACCCACTCCGGAACCGCAAACTCCGCAAACACATCCCCCCACATCTCCCTATTCTCCTGCACCCTCTCCAGACTAAACTTCTCCCTCTCCGTCTCCCTCTCCAATCCCATTCCCATCCCAGTCATCAAACTATCCCCCCCCTCCTTCGCCTTCCCCTTTCCAAACCTCGAGCCAGGCACAACCCTCGTCCTCCTCTGCTGCAGCCCATACCCAGGCCTCCGCCCACCAGGAGGAGGGCCTCTCCCCTTTCTAAATCTCACCGCACCCTCCCTCTCCCTCTCCACCCTCTCCCTCTCCAACCCATCCTCCCTCCTCCTCGTCTCCCTCTCCCACTTCAACTTTGTCGGCGACGCCAGCAACTCCAAATACCTCCCCGTGATGCTCGTATGGTAATGGCAGTCCCTCGAACAACTCACCGCCGCGCCCCAATTATTGTTCAGCCGGTACTTGTTCATTAACTTACACGCATAGAGAGTATCGACCGTCTTGAACGGCGAGGCCGGCGGGGAGAGGGGTTGTGGGGGGAGCTTTCGTTTTCTCGAGTTAGGTGTTGAAGTACCTGACCTATTAGCAATACCATGGTGAATCACCGTGCCATTATCCGAAGTCGAGGCGGAATTATACGTATACCGAGTTGCACTGCTCGATCCATTCGATCCACCACCAACACCACTAACACTGCTATTATTATTACCAGCTGCAGGGTCAGAATCATCGCCACCACCACCACCAAACATCCCAGCGGCAACAACCCCATAAAACGTATTCGGCGAGATAGAGGACTTGAGCTGATCAAGCTCCATCTGAATGATATCTTCCATCTGCAGGAGCACAATTTCCTCTTCAGTAAACACCGTAGACCCATTACCATTGCCATCTCCACTAGTAGCGGATCCAGGCCCGAACCCACCTTCTTGCCTCATCTTCTTTCGTGGGGGGGAAGGAAGGACGGGGGAATGTAATAAATCTAGACCTTTAGCTCCAATCTGCAATTGTAAAGCCTTCTTCCCACGACCAGCAGCTTTCGGAGATCTAGAAGTATGCCTCTGATCGGCCTTTTTGAAATCCAGCACCGCAAGTTTTCCGGATAATTCATCGACATCGACGGGAAGAACATCCAACTTCGTATCGATATCCATATCTTGTGGTGGTGGCGCCGTTGCAGCTGATTGAGCAGCCGCAACAGATGTTGCGGGTAATTTCTGTTGAAAAGAGGTTACTTGAACTGGTGCTTGTGCTTGTGCGATGAATTGAGGGTTGCCTCCTGGGCCGCTGGGGGTATAAAAGAAATCGGTGTTCGGGGCCATGGTCAGTGTTTTTTTTTGCAATAGGATATGATGAGGAAGAAGCTTAAGGTAAGTAGCTAAGTAAGTATATAAATGAGGCAGGCAGCTTCAAGCTAGCCGGTGATATCAATCTTGCAACTGTTCAGCTGAATATATAGTTAGATTATATCAGAAATCCTCCAGAAAAGATGGGATATATCGTCTGTACGTGATATGTGTGTATTTATTCTCCAAGAAACTCCTGTTTCCTTCCTTTCGAGGAATGTTCAAGGTGGATTCGATCGTTTGGTTCCTGTGGACGTTTTCGACAAGCTGTAAGGTGAGTGCTAGGGGTTTATGGTTGTATTTAACGTCAATTCAGATCCAGTGGGTTTTCTCGGTGCCTAGATACATATCAATAATTTGGCCATGTTCGAAATCCAGCCATAGAACAAAACAAGAGAAAGAAGTAAGCTAGCCCAAATGGCCATTGGAGTAGCGGTAGCAGCCTGAATCTGTGTTTGAAGCTACTTGAGTATCAGTTTACATTTCCTGTTCTGAAAAGCTGATACGACCTGATTGTGGCTTTTTTGTTTGAACTTGTAGTGGTTCCAAGCATATGACACCTTAGCAGTAGGAGGGCGTTGGGTTCTGAACAAACTCGGATTGGGGCAGAAAACCCATTTCTTCTCTCAAACAACCATCCTGTTATGCCTAATTTGTGAAGTTTAATAAGTGATTGTTAGCACATGGACCAAGGAACTCGAGGAAAGCATGTATAAACTGTAAATTCCAATAGCTTACAGCCTTATCAGGGTGTGTACATGGACTTGTTCGACGGATACAAAGGGCTTGTGGCCAACGCCAACCACTCCACTTCTTTGTTCCCACCAGCGGCCATCAACCACCAAGCTGAAACATCCCATCCCAACTTCCAGGAAGCCACCATTTCGGTTTATCCAGAATGTATGAATACATGAAACCAATGTATCCCATGGCCACACACACACACACCTTATTCTTGCCTTCACGAAGCACGATTCTCAAAAGCACCATCAGTATCCATCATCTCACCCTTCTCAACCATCTGTCCCTTCCCCTTCCCAGCCGATACCTGCGTGGGAGGTAATGGCACCGCAGCCTGCAGCGGCGAGACAAACCCCGTCTGCCAAAACGCGTTGACCACATCCCTCGCCAACTCCCCCCCATGATCTCCAACCATCTTCAAAAACTGCTCCTTAATGGGCATAACCTCGTGCTGCAATCCATCCTCATCCGTATCATGTGCCGTGAATCCATCCATCTGTGCATGCTCCTCAAGCTCACTTCCCTCCTCACTACTACTCATCAACTTTTCTAAAATATCCCTTGTCCAAAAACTCGCACCGGGCCATTTCCGCTCTCGCGCCGTTGAACTGGACCGCAGATTACCGTTCTCCACTTCCTAGGGATAGGTAATGAGTTCGAAAAATTGCTCTCGATAGACGTAGTCCTTCGAGTAAAGCGTTTTCACGATATCCAGCATCTCCGGAGGCGGGAGTTGTTTAAGTGAATACACCACCTTCTCTCGACACATCAACAGGAGAGACTCGATCGAGAACTTTGATGCCAGGAGGGCAAGTCTGAAATGATGTATCGTGATATTATGTGCCGTGAAGAGATTGATAATGGGCCTTTGCTCGCCATGTATCGGTGTTGGTCCTTGATAACGAGACGTCCCATTCACATCAAGTCCATTGGCTCTCAGTAGGGGCAATTCAGGCCAATACTCATTTGTGTATAGGAATGCGAGTAAGGAAGAGACGATCTGAGAATCATAGTCTTTCAACAAGACCTGTGTATTCGGCGTCGAACTCTGTTGTAAGTCGGTTACGTTTTCCCTTGATGCTGCGGCAGGTGCTTTGCATAACTTGTAGAGGAGTGGATGGGGCTGGAGAATGGACGTATGGATGAGATATGTAATCTGTGTGGCCCCTCTCCCGGCTACAAGGCTCGTCATTGGGCTATTTAGGTATCTATTTACAAACATCAGGTTAGGATCACAAATTCCATCAAAGTAGTAAAATTACGCTTACTTTGCAAAGCCAACACATCCTGCCTCGTAGCTTCCTTCAGCAAAACTCCTCAAACCCCCGGGACCACCTAGCCCCCCTAATTGACCTTCTCCATTACCGGCTTGGTCATTTGGCCCATCTCCGCAGTCAGCGTCAAAGGTAGCTCTCTGGCGAGTCGCAGTTTGTAGGGGCTGTGGTATGAAGGAGGCCTGGGACTCTGCCTTGCCCCGCAGTGACGAAAGACTCGGTTGGTGAAGGTAGCCTTGCGTTCTGGATCCCATTTCGAATATTTATTCGAGGCTAATGTGGAGAGTATGTGTGCTGTTGAAGTGTTCTCGTGCTGTTGAAGGTTGTAATACAGGCCGGCCACCACAGAGATGCCCAAGGCGTTGTGTGCTTTTTTCAGAGTCTAGACGTGATGATTACCGGGGAGAAGCACAGAAGAAGGCTTACCGAGTCGGGGTTCGGGTGATGACAGCTCTGTGGCATTGGCCAAATGTCCCTATGAGGAATTTTTTTATCTTTAGCCAATACCCAATGAGGAAGTCCAACCCAGCTTGCTCGACAGCCGGGCCAAGCTCGCCAACGTTTGGATGTGCACTGTATAGTGATATAATCGAAAACGGCCTTTGTCGAGATCCAGAATACGGCCAGAAATCCGCAAGTAGTACTTAATGTACTTTGATACCACTTATAAAGGATCATTTCGGAAGCCTACACGATCTGCGAATCTGCCGTTTTTCTCATAAATTGCGTATTTAAATGAGAGACAAGATGAAATTGACTCTAGTTTCGTTCCCAGCCCCTCGTAAATTGCCTCGAGGAGGATAGTAAATACTGTGAAGTACTTCCTGCAAATGTACAATCAGCCCAAAGAAGCAGAAAATATAAAATGTGTGCATTAATATTAAAAACAAGTAAAAAATCAACAGCAAATTAAATATGCACATCACCCACCCACATGCCTACCTCTTTTTTTGAACCTGGCTCTATACGGATCCATTGATATCGATCGAAGCCATTTGCAAGGAAAACAAAAAGAAAGGAAGTGTATGAGAAGAACAAAAGAATAGAATGGAAATGTACGAGCAAACATTGGTATCTGGAAATTATGTGAAAAACAAAAAAATGAACATGAACCCAGCTGCAGCCTATTATCGTGCTGTAGCCCAACAGATGCCATGTACGTATGTCCATACTCAAATTCAAATAATAGGCCTAAACTCTCTCTCCACTTCTGGCTTAACCCCACCTTGCTCCCCATCAAGCACCTGTGAGCGGCTCGGATTCGACGAGCTCTCGCCGTCATATTGTTGCGAGGTATCAGCTCTTTTTTGCGATGCCGCTTCAGGGGTATCCAGCGTGCTTATCGACAGATTGATCTCCCGGAGCTGTAGAGCACCCCTGGATGCACCCACTCCCGAATTCCCTTCATCATTCGATTGGCTGACTCCATCACCTGGCTGATTTCCAGTAGAGAAACTGCGTAAATTCTCGGCATTACTGTGATGAAATTCTTCACTAGTGGTGGCTCTCATAGGAATGTCTCGATTTTCTGCCATCTCCAAATCGGCATCTCCACATCTACATCCACCCTTTCGTGAATTATAGAGACCCCCGAAACCTCGAGTGCCGTGAACGCTTCGAGAACCATACCAACACCATCCCAGAATTGCAGTACCGATGCCTAGAAGGGAGCCAAGAATGATATCGATACCATGGTGTCGGTAGTCTGAGAAGCGAGTGGTTGCAATATAGATTGCTAAAAGAACTGGCGCTGAAAGAAGTAAGAGGAGGGGTGCTGAGGGATGATTGGTTGAATCTTGAGTTTGAGAACGATGACTTGTGCTTGAGGATAGCCTCATCATCGAGTTTGGGGGCGATGATTCGGCGAGATACTTGAGTACATGAGATGACAGAAATATTGATAAATATGTCAAACCACCAAATGAAACTATTCGGTAAAGGAGAAATGGTCAGATTGTTTCCTTAAAGGGCTTTCAGACATTAGGGAATGGGGATCTTACGACTGGCATGTCCGCTCACCCAGCTTCTGAATCCATCCATGAGATTAGATCTATCAAGACCAGTTCGAGTGGTTCCTTCCCATGATCTGCATATCAGAGCAGAATAAAGGAACCCACTTTCTCCAATATCAAAATCACCACTCGCAATTTTCTCCGGGTCAGCATCGCATCGAGACAAGAAATCTGGCCTTGGCTTTCCAACAAGATTCTTCATCCCGTCTGTGACAAGCATTGCCGCTGCTATTGAAACCCCCAACCCAAGCCATCCAGTGTTAAGCATCCATAATTTTTGTTTCAGGCTTTTGGTTCTGTAACTAGGGAGGAGAAAGACGAGTGCTGCAATCAGAACACCGGGAATGATTGTTGAAAATGTTGCCAACAACCTGGTGGGTATTTTTGCGTGATCTTGATGGGGGTAAGCAATCGTTTGATCCTGTATTGAGAATGGACGGATATATGGCGTTAATTTGGAGAATGAATAGGCAACGAGTGCGGTTCCTCTGAAAAAGCATAATTAGCATCCGGAAGCCGTGGAAGATATGTCTGGAATATGCCGTTTAAGGCATTTGTAATTACCCAACAGATATCCAGTCGATAAGGTAGAGGAGGATGGACTTGAGCTCCCGATGAGTTGGCTTGAAGCGAAGATTTAAAGCCATCTCTTAAACTGAGAGTTTGTGATACTGTTGAAATATGAAAATACACCCGTTAGTAGAGCCCAGTCTCCTGTGCTCTAGGTGCGGATTCCAGACGTGACAAAGTGACAACGATACGCTGCAGATGATAGCAGCTTAACTGGTTTCGAATGTGTTTCCCTCCAAGCGGGAGGAAAAAGGGATGGTTGATCAAGATGTAATCTGAGGAAAGTGTCACAACGTTGTCAGAAGCGCAGTCAAGTCAAGTCTTCATGAGTGCCTGAGCAATCTCACCCTTTCTCTGATGTTAGTGCCCGTTCTAGATGCACTTCCCAATCCAGCAATGGGTCCCGTGACCAGGATTTGTCGAGAAGAAGCGTAGCCGATAGAGAGTTGCGTCGAGCGAACTGTTGCAGGGTGCAGGCAGGCCAGGTAGCCAGTCGTTCAATTCGAGACCAGGCTAAGCTCAACTCAAAATCCCACGGTATAACTTTTAAGAGTGTCGTGAGATCGAGATTGATTCTGAGCCTTGGCTGCGCCTCAATGCGACACGGGCCTTGCCACGTAACGGCTCTCTGTAAAACAAGAGTGGTGTCCAAAAAGGTATCAATATGTGATTCTTTGCGCCTTTTCGATCGTGATGTTATGTCTGAGGAATGACCGGCTAGGTACTTCTCCTACCCACAACAATCCCCAATGCCACTGGCGTCTGATCTACGCATCCCTTAACCCTTAATTATAAGCTGTGTTATAATTGCCAATGCTCAAAACTCAAAGTTTTCTCACAGATCTGCGAAGGTTCGGAAGCCACGCCGCAGGCTTGGACATCCAGCGAGTAAAGTGCAGTACCTGCGTGACGCCAAGACAAGTCTCAAGCGCGAAGTCCAGACGCCTAATTGCTAGTGAGGCTACCCTCAACTGACCATTGGGTCAGCTATCCCCTTGCTGCGCATCGAAATTTCCCTGCCAGAAACCGTTCAAGCAACAACCATTGCACAGCATCAAGGCCATCTTACCAACGCGTACATAACATACGCGTCCTCACGAGGTTTAAACAATGTCGTCTGGTTTCGTCTCGGGAGGGGTGGCGGATTTCACAGACAGTACGAGCGCGGCTGCCCCTAACGCAACGCCACGGGAAGTGGATTCATGGACAAAAGCCGAGGAGGCAGTGAAGCTGGCCCGGTGGCAACAAGAGGAGAAGGGCTCTGCAGGCAAGGAGGCCGAGGAGAAGAGCTTGTTCGAGATCTTGCAGGCAAATAAAGGTAAACCACATTACAACCGACTGCAGGCTTCGAGGGCGAGTCGGGGAAGGGGGAAGTGAATACTTTTTTTGTGGCCATTGATTCTGTGCCAGAAAAAGTACGTATTCACACGAACAAAAGCTAACGTGACACAAACGGAGATATGATGCTTCTTCGTGGTTAATTGTACACACACAGCCAGAAAACAAGAAGAATTCGAGGAGAAATTGAAGTTCAAGAACCAGTTCAAGCCTTTGGACGAAGATGATGTGGAGTACCTTGTAGGTTGATAAGAATTGGGATACAGCTGCTAGTGAGCAAAACTCATCGGATAACCTAGGACTCGATTATGGATGAAGAGGCCCGCTCAGAACAGCTCCGGAAACAGGAGCTAGCATCACAATTGGATACTTTTCGCAAGGCGCAGTACGAAGCCGAGGCAGCTGGAAACAGCGAAGCGTTGGAGGGCGGAATTCCGAAAGTGGAGGATATCGTCGTCGGCGGATGGAACGCATCTGGGCGCAAGAGAAAGAAGCCATTGACCTCGGCAAGTACTGGAGCCGGCTCTAAATTTCGCAAAACGGGAACAATGCCGGGGAAGGTGGAAAAAACATCAACAGACAAATCAAAGGCAGTGGCAACGCCCCCAAAAGCAACCAGTGAGCAGGGCGCACAGTCCGGTGAAGAGAAAAGCCCAGACCTGTCAACCGCTGCATCTAAACAAAAGCCGCAATCAAAGGAGACGGTACAACTTCTGCCGGATACGATGGAGTTGACAAAAGCGCCGACGAAGGCTGTGGAAAAGAAAGTAACGGCGAAAGCGGAAGTGAAGAAGAAAGCACCGGCGGCGGTTGGACTTATGGGACTTGTTACATACTCGTCTGATGAAGATGACGAATAACTATTAAATATCAGAATTCATATATACCGATGAAAATTAAAGCCAAGGTCAATCGTGGTACTCTGTACATTTAGAATATTCAATCTCTATCCTACTTCCTGGTGAAACTCTTGGCTCATTCCCAGTGTTGGATCGTTGAGCCTACGGGATCCGGCGGTACTCAGGCCTCGTTCCTCGGGCACAGTTCCGTTGCCTAGAATCGTTGGCGTGGACGATCGCGAGCACAGTCGAAAAACCCTGCCACAGCCCGTCTTTCCACATGGCATCACATTGGCGTGGTTGCAACATCGTGGTATATATCGTCATCAGACTCGCGGGGAAAGGCTGTAGCCTTATCACGAGATTTATGATCAGTCACTATGGTCTCGCGACTTGAGTTATCAGCCTGTTTGAACTGGCGCCGTGGCCATGCTCATCGTCCGTAAGACTAGGTATGCTCATCCGCGGCTCCCGACCTCCATTCCTCTAAGCCCCGGTGGCCCTGGCACACGATAGGTATGCTATGCGCATCCATGGGGGCATGGGATGGGATGGGGGGCGCCCTGATGTTTGCAATCTCCAATCAGCACTGCCCCGCGCGTTGCATCGAACTCTCCGCATCGTCCACATCCATGTTTCGAGGGCCCTGATTAATTGAAACAGGGCTCGGGCAGGCCAACCGCGAGGCTAAGCCGCATGCGGAAAAGCACACTCCCGCCCATTGGATGCTTAAAGTGGTTGTAGTCTCTTGCCCAGACCCTCGTAGGGATCTTGAGAAGTACTTGTAACCCGCTGGCCCACCTGTTGGCCACGAACAAAGAGCATAGGCGCAAATACTCATCCATCACCATCTACAAGCTTCAACTACGTATTCCCCAGCTTCAGCATCCTCGTCCAGTACAGCTACCAGAAAACACAATCTCGATAGGGAAATAGAGGCAAGCATATCAAATTATATTGGCAGAGACTCGTCATAATGCAAGTTCCCTCACCTTCCTCAAGCCCATCTGAAGGCCCTAAGGCTAACTTGCCTAGGATACGAACTCCAATAATTCCCACTGGCTCGTCAACGTCCACATTCAGCTTCTGGTCAAATAGCAGTACAAGCACGGATGCTACGAGCAGGAGTTTTGCTACCACATCTCCAGCGCCACATGCGCAACCTGAATCAGAACGAATAAGCAGCTGCAAACTTGTCTGGGGAATTCGCGGGAAGAATTTCAAGCCGGGAATGCTATTTGTCACAAACGCTCATGAGGGCGCCGAGACGACAGGAACTCTACTTTTCTTTCCAATGGGAAAGTCGTTCAAAACGCCATGCGTCGATGAGCCGACGGTGATTATCGATATCCTCATTGAAAGCTTCGAACACGCTCGAAATACAATTCCGAAAACATCGCTTTTTAGTAGCTCTCTGAACGACCGCAATTACCAACGATTAAAAGAATTACGCAGAGAAGCAGAGCTCTGGGAAGAATGTGGGGAGGTTGAGGCAATACTTCTCACCAAGGGGCAGGTAATACAAAATATCTCCGGGGATGTCATAGATCGACTTCTCCGCCAGCCAAATATTTTCCACATACTGTCGGAAGCAGTCAAGGTCTTTTCCTGCACACAACTCGGGATAACATCGCCAACACAGGCCCTTAGCAGTGGAGAAGCTGCCACAGCTGAATCAGCAGGCTACACTGTTCCATCACCATTTGCAAATAAGTTAGATATCCCGCAAGCGAAGATGACTGCTACGATAAGTCCATCCACCGACACCTCCACCGGCTCGAACTGGCTCTACCTCGAAAAGCACGTCTACTACCCCGTGCTACAGCACTACTTCTCCACCCTCCTCCCATGCGATCCTATCCTCTCACTCCCCTCGGAAACCTTCTCCGCCCTTGCGGAGAAATTCTCGGAAGCTCAGCTTTCGCTCAACATGTGGTTTGCGCCATATAACCGCGAGGACAAGGTCTTCCCAACAGTCGCAGAGAGTCTGACAAATGCCGTCTCTGTCATGACTAAGCAGATGACCAAGGTAGAGAAGGCAAAGAAGAGGAACATGATCCTCAGGGCTGCGGATGATGAGATCTACAGGTGGATCCAGGATGCGAATGAGTTGAGGAGGTTGGAACATGAGTTTAATGTGTGGAATCTGGGGTTGCAGAGATGTGCTACGATGAAGGTGACTCAGTAAGTTAGTTATGCCTACGACTGGGCACGAGATCATGATCGCTACAACCATCAACCACAACCAAAAACCTTGCTATTGTATTCGAGCGGCTGCGGCGTTGCATAGCATACTAATTACGAATTATTTCTGGGGCATAACATGTTGTGGGCGATTTTTTTCCTTTTCTCCTTTGTTTTTACACTTTTGCGCTTGCATGCATATGATTGGAGTCATCAAGGTGGTTTTTTTTTGTTGTGATTCTTCTTTTTTTCTTATAGGATCCGGATTTGAGCTCGAGCTCTGCATGCTACTTGAGGTACATGTACATTTATGTAATTTTTCATATCTTTTTCTATGGGGATTTGCTGGGACTGGTTATCGCTTGTCATTTTGTCATGTGTATTATACTGCTGCTTAGTATCTATTTTTAAAAGTTGTTCTTGAGTGGGAAACGGTTTGGGATTCTCGATAGATACATACCTACCGTGGTAGTATTGGCCATGTGGTTTGGGTTCGGCATATATAGAACGTTGGTGTTAGAGGAGGACTTACTCTTTATTCACAATTATAGCATAGATATCCTGCAGAGGACGGAGGCAATTACCACGAGAGCAGTACTTACCTGTGTCTAGATCTGTGTGCCTCGGCTTTTGCCATGATTATTATCATTGGTGATAGGAAGCGTTTCTATCTAGATCTACATACTGCTTTCCTGATTTTACATTGGTGCATCTTCGTTACCATATTAAGTACTGTCTTGTCTGGGCGATCGATCAATGGCAGGCTGGGAATTGTTTGATTGCAGGTTCGTTTCAAGGTTGTTCTAGACTTAGGGGGATGGTCGTGATTGGGCACCAGCGTTGCAATTAACGACGATCGATTTTCTGCAGTGCAGGAAATAAAAAGCACCGAGACCAAGGCTACTGCCTACCTATCGTTACTGTATACTTTTAGATCTAGGGGAACATAGGAAGTACTTGCATGGAATTCGAGAATATGCAAGGTTATAATTAAGGCGTTTTGTGATGCATGGTATTTATTCTTTTTGTGTGTTTCGCAGTGCCGGCTAGGTACGAGTTTTTCTTCTTTTTATCGATATCGTGGGGTTCCGTGATATCTTTCGCTTGTTCAGGATGGCCGGGCGTGGTCATCCACTGGGGAAATTTAGGTACAACTTAGCGAACTTCAACTGATAACTTTGAAAGAAGTACCGAAACAGGTGGTATCGAAAGCTGAAATGCGTCGACAGACTCTGGATCAATTCAATGGCATAGACCCCAAAGAGGAAGGTCCACTAACTCACTTATAACAGCTCTAGAGACCCCCCACTCCTCCCACGATGAAAATACCATTACCCATTCTGGTAATCATTCGCGGGACCCATTCGTTAGTCTCATGCCCAGACCCTCGTAGGGGCCCATTCATTACTATATCTTACGAGAACACTACATCTTTATGGCCACGAAGTTTCTGAAGCTCAATTCGGGCCCACATGCCTCCGCGTGAGGCGGTTTCATGATCATCCGCGGGGAAAAGGTAAATTCATGAGCAGTATAACTGGGTAATTATAAGAAGTAGCGTTGGGTTACGTTTGACGAACTTAATTGTAAAGAGCGCTCACCGTGCACGTGGTTCAGCTGTAGCTGGTGTCGAGGCCTCCTTGCATGTATATGATGCGATCATATGTATTGGACACGAGATCATAGATATAATGTCGATGTCCTTATTGACATGTAAGGGATTATGGTACAAAGGTTTTGACTTGGAAGTACCTACATAAGGCACTTACCTATTCTTTCAATACAATAGTATACGTACGTATGTGGTGCATGCAGTTTGAAGAATTTAACCTGATCGAAGTCTTTGGGGAGCCGAGCTCCCATCGATGCATCTGAAATGTAGAAATGTAAGTTCGAACGTGAATTGCCGTATCTTCCGATCCCTAATTATAAGTGTTTAGCTTATCTTTTAAGGGAATTTCGTGATAATTCTTGCAAGTTGACGGATTTGGGCGTGAAAAACATTCACAAACACTCAAGCTTATTATAAGGTACTTGACATATTTGTATCGATATCTCCTTACATTCTATGACGATTTCCAATCAACGGAGAAAGGGGAAAGTAGAGTTTTATGGTTTACGCACAGTAGCACATGGCTGTACTATATGTACCAATTTGATATCCATACGTATACTTTAGCATACATGCAGACAGCATGCTTCATGCCTTCCAAGGAGAGTCTTCCACAAGGGGCACGAGCCTACCACAAGTACACAAGTACACATGTCCCTATTAAGCGGTATGTACTCTCAAAAAAAATAAGGTTCGGTATTTAATACATGTCAGCTGGTAGCCAAAAGTTTAAATTTGTTGAGCCTCGTCTAAAAAGCCGGTGGCCAGCGCTCCAGCCCCGGCGTTATCGGCATCTCAAAGAAGGTTTTTTCAGATGTAGCTTGCTAAATTAGGTTGGGTACAAACATAGAACATGTATAGAACGTACATGTAGAGAAGTATTAGCCTCGAGAAGTATAACTTTAGCGCGTGTACATGTGGTATTAATAATTATAATGTTGATGATAGTTTAAAAGTTGAGATCTGAAGGCTAAAATAAAGAACTTCTTAGTAAAAAGTACCTCGAAGTATTCAATTTGAACAATTGATGTACCTTCTACTTCTTGATTAGGTAGTAGGCTAAGAAAAGGAATACAACCCCTTTGCGTTTAGAGCGAGCTGATAGTCAGGGACGAGTGACTACTCTTTTTAGGTAGGAGCTCTTGCTCAATTGAGTTCCTTCGAGAATACACCTACTTTGCCTCTTCGCCGCGTTTCTTTTCCGTTTCCCTTCAACGTCTGGCCCCTCGCCCTCGCCGTCGATATCCACATCTCTTCCGCTCAGAACGAGACTATTCCTCTCATGCACAGCCCTAGGGACTCGAATTACCATTCAACATCACCAGTCGATCGATCGATCGATATGATCATGATCATAATCACGACGGGCACATGCAAAGATGCAGCGGAAAAGAGCTCTAGAGCTCGTGATACTCCATGGGCGGGCGCCAGTGGACGATAATGATCCCACCTTATTTCCATATCAATTGTACAACATGCCTACTTCCTACCCAATGTCTTAAATTTGCAATAATGTCCATCCAGTACCGCAGTGGCACACGCAGGTCAAGTCTGGGCACGAGAACATCCAGCCAGGCCACCAGCCGCTACCCAATTGCAATTAATTGGTATTGCAAAAAAAGCGAGAAAATATCTTGGATTTGTACGATTGTAACGCAATTTGCATATGAGTGGTTCCTCTTTTCTTTGCCCTTTTTATATCTTTTTTGTGGGATATGAATCTATATACTTTTACTAGAGTTGATTTCCTACGCGCGGCCACGAAAAATCAGTCCGAGTGGCTGGGAACGAGACAACTGCCTACGAACGATTATTCAATGGATCAAAGCAAAAGGCCAACTCGAATTCTCCGAAAAGCTTAAGCAAGCTTCCAGCTAGACACATGTATGTCGACATGTTCAAGTTAGATGCATCACCATTGCAATTCAACAACGTTTAACTCAGGAAACACAACAGGATCCAGACAAGCTACCTATAATATCTATCCCCAAAGAGTGAATTTCCCCCGAAGGCTTGGCCATATTCATATAATCTGGATCCCACAGTTATGCACCACAAAAGAGGCAAGGACTTGATAATTCAAACAGAAAATCGCCCCATTTCCCCAAAACATATAATAAATCCAGAGATCTAGACCTGCCCTGCATAAGGAGCTTTCTATACATCAGGTAGGTACGTATACGTACTCGAGCTCACCTATGATCAGCTGGAACTAAGGCATCATGGCCTTTGGTGCTTCAGCTTACACAAAGTATAGTTCGATATCGGGCCAGACCCTCACCATTCTTATCGATATCTTCAAGCTCCTCAAGTATTAGTATTTCAACGTTCACATCTCTTCAGCCTCAACCTCTCCACCAAAATATAAAGACATAATCCACCCCCTCTCCAACTTATTCTTTTTATTTTCGAATATAATTTACCAGAGCTCACACTTACAGAGGCTCAGTACCAATTCTTTCCCTCTCTGTCGACCTCCATAACTATCGAATCAAAATGCTTAATCTCATCCTCAACCTCCTCCTCCTCACCACCACCACCTTCACCACCTTCTCAACTGCAACCCCCCACCTCCTCCCTCCCAGAGCCCCACCCTCCCGCCCCCTCACAATCCTAACCCCCTTCTCAATCCTAACCCACTACCCCGAAAACCCGATTGTCCACAACCGCCCCCTCCACTTCTGGCCCGCCGGAGGAGGCGACCACCATCTCTACCTCGGCCCCACGACGCAAGGCTTCCAGGTCCGGAATCTGACGTTGGTGGATGGAGTTTTGACGACAAGTATTTGGAAGTATCAGGGCAGTGGGAAGGACGGGATGGTGACGATTCGGGGGGTTGTTAATGGCGAGGTACGTAGGAGGATCGATCCAACATGTCATTTCTAGCCGTCTACATATAAGAGATGAAAGAAAAATCCTAATATTTGAATTTATAATTAGTATACCAAGCGAGACAACACGACAAAGATATTCTTCACGCAGAGGAACGATCCGAGGGCAGTTTTTGTCCTGGCTTCACAACCACCGGTGCCCGAGGACCCAGAATTCGAATCAACCCCGGGTCCCTACGCTGCCGTAGTGGGCCCCACAGAAATCAGACTCTTGACCGGGGACGTTTGTGTCCGGCTTGCTTCGGGGGGGAGATATGAGTTTCGGTCTTCGCCGGCGGGGAATGAAGGTATTTCTTGCCCTTGCTCTTTTTCTATGTTCTGAGATTCCGAGAGGTCACTATCTCCGAGGTCTGAGGTTGCCTATATGCATATATATGCAAAATCTCATTAATATTGATGGGTATCGACGTGAGCTAATTATAACGAAATGAATAAATGTTTTTTAGCTCCCGACGCAAAAAACTGCTACAAAGTCGGGTTGCGGCTGGTGTTTGAGGATGAAGAAGATCATGAGGATGGGGAGGAGGAGGAGGAGCATGGTGGGAAGTATCGGGTGTAGAGAGATCGGACTTGGGAAGTCGAGGTAACGTAATGTGTCTGTGTTAACTTAGGTGTTGGAGTTCAGCAAAGACAGATCTAGAGGGAAGACCGGGGGTACCGAAGAATTCGAAGTATACGTAGGTAAATAATATATAATATAATGTAATATGAGAGATAGTTACTTTATAAGCATCGGTATACATAGATCTAGATGTGTAGCAATATGCTATGATTACCTATAGCTCTAACGTTAACTCTAGATCTAGATCTCGGAAGTAAAATAGAGGATATAGTTGATCTCGTGCCCATAATAGTATATATCGGGCTAAATAGTAAACGAGCCTCCACTAGAACACCTCCCACTCGGCCTCTGCCCCGGGCCTTTTTTATATAATACTCCAAATTAAATCGCAATTGCAACACTCCTCCCTAATCGACATCAACACAACAATGGAATTCTATCCAAGTAAACTTTTCCTTCCCCATATTATGATCACATTCCTCACCAAAAAAGAGGCCATGGCCATAAGCACCTAGCTTTTTTTCATGATCATACAAGTACTCGTTCTAAAAAAAAAAAGAAAAAATTCCTACAAAAATATAAAAAAAAAAAACTTCTTTCATATTCCTCCAACCACCGGTACCCTTCCCCAACCCCACCCCTCAATCCTCCCCAAAACCATCTCCCTCTCTACCTCCCCAACCCACCTACCCCCCCACCTCCCCTCCCCGAAAACCCCCGCCCAGCACTCCCATCCGGCCCTCTCGGGTTCCGGATCGGCGCCGTCACCTGTCCCTGCCCTTCTTTCCCCTTACCCATCCCATCTCCACCACCACCACCACCACCACCACTCCCATTCCCCATGAACCCTGGCAGTTTTTGCTGCTGGGATGCAGGCGTGGGAGGAGGAGGAGGAGGAGGTCTCGGCGTAAACGCGTTCGGGTCCGCGAGATATATCGTTCTTCCGGCCGCCCCTGCCCCCGCGGGATTATTATTGGCGTAGGAGGGTGGTGCCTGGGGATGATGGGGATGGGGGTGGTATTGATGTTGATGTTGATGTTGGTGGGGAGGATGGTGGGGATAATGCTGCTGCTGCTGTTGTTGCTGCTGTTGTTGTTGCTGTTGTTGCTGAATCTGCAATTGCTGCTGCAACTGCTGCTGTTGTTTCTGCAGTAATTCCCGCTGCGCCTGCTGCTGGAGCTGCATCTTCTGTGCGCTGCTCAGGTGCTGGTTTTGAGTGAAGAATGGTGGCGGTGGGGACTGTGTTATCACCGGAGGAGGAGGAGGGGAAGATAGGGCGGGTAGTAGTTTCTGTGCTTGAGCTTGTTGTGATGATGATGATTGTGGTTGTGATGATGCTGATGGGAGAGGAAGGGGTTTTTGAAAGGCAAGCGTGATTTGCGGTTGTGGATGTACTTGTGGTGGTTGGGGGGTATATTGCGCCGGGCCAGAGTACTGCGGGAATGAGTGTTGCGGGTTTGGCTGTTGTTGGTGTTTTTGGTATGCTTGGGGCTGGGAGAAGTACTGTTGTTGCTTTTGGGAGGGAAGAGGTGGTGGGAGGGAGTATCCCCGCTGCTGCTGCTGCTGCTGCTGCTGCCGCGATTGCTCGAGATGGGATTGCGCTCCTCCTGCTAGCGCTGGGAGATTCGGCGGGGGGGAGGTTGTGGTGGTGGTGGTGGTGGTTGGGTTCCCACTCCCACTCGGGCCAGAAAGGATCGGGTTCCCCATTCCCCAGGGATTAGTTTTCCCGCCTGGGCCGGGGAAGAAGGTTGGTGCTGCGGTCGACTGCGGCGGAGGAGGCGGCGGTGGTGGTGGTGGTTGTAGTTGTGATGGAGGTGGGAAGTTTTGGGGCATGTTATTATTACCATTTTGCGGTTGGGTATAGTTGTTATTATTTAGATAATTGTGGTTATTGTGATTATTATTATTCAAAGAAAGACCTCCCATTACCGCGGCCAATCCAGGGAGGGTAATCCCAGATGATGACGGCTGCGGTGATGATAGTAATGACGAGACGGAAAGTCTAGGGTCTTTGAGGAGGGCGGCGGAGGAGGAGGAGGATAGTGATAACGATGAGGATGATGGGTGGCCACTACTACTCCCACCACTGGCTGTATTGCCTGTCCCGGTGTATACCCATCCGTTATCGGTGACCTTTGTGATCCCCCCGATGATCCCGCTGGTGCGGTTATTGTCCCCGCTTCCAGAGGATTTCTCTCTGGGGGGAGGGAGACGGATGTGTCCACCACCGCCAGGGGATTTATTCCGGGGGGTGGAGTTTCCGCTGTTGTTGTTGTTGTTTCCGCCTCGACCGCCTTTCTTGCCTCCTCCTCCTCCTCCTCCTCCACCACCTCCGCCTCCCCGGCCACCACCAAGTTTACTAGGTGAGCTGGTTCCGCTGTGATGGCCATTCCCAGTGTCACCACCACCACCAGCTTTCCCCGCAAGTCCACTCGCAGAACTACTCCTACTCATCGCGGCCGTCGGGGTAGCCGGCGTCGAAGCCGAAGATGGATTGTTATTATTAGTACCCCCATCTGTCGTGGCCGTCGTTGTCGATGTTGTTGAAGAAGAAGAAGGACCGAATAACCTCTCCCTAGCCTCCTGGTACCTCCTCTCCCGCTCCTTTCGGTCGATGAGTGCTGGCGAATCCGATGCGGATGAATTTGTCGTCGTTGGTGTTGCTGGGGGCGCACGTTTCAGGATCTTGAGTTCCGGTTTGTAGGAGATGACTTTATTCGGCGGCGCGGATGCGGAGGGGAGGACTTCGAAGGCGGGCGTTGATTCACTAGAGAGAGAGGGGGTCAGTTTTGTGTGGAGATTGGAATGATGGTGGTGGTGGTGGTGGTGGTGGGGATGGGGAAGGGACGGGATGGGGGGACTGACGCTGCTTCCCATAACTTGCGATTGTCCTCCTCTACAGAGGTCGCAGTGGTGGTGAGGGCTTGTTTAGCTAGAATCTTTGGCGCCGCAGGCGATGAGGATGAGAGGGGAGATGCAGCATTTGTGCGGTTCACTAATAGTGCCTTTCCTCCTTGTGGCGGCGGTGACGGCAGTGCTGATGTTGCTGTTGCTGAAGCTGTAGTAGCTGCTGCTGTAGTTGTATTTTCTTTTATCTTTGCAGTCTTCTGCAAAAACACACGAGAACAAAGCCATTAACAATCTTGCGCAAAGATCACGATTCCCCGATTCCTGCTCCCCCGGGGCATCCCCTCACAAACACTGAAATACGTACATCTGCAGCACTCTCCCAGTCATCGTTCCATGCGTCCACGGCAGCCATCCTCAAATCTTCGTGGCTCACTCGACGGATTCTTGTGGATGAGCGTCCAGATCTGTCGCTTTGGCGGAGCTAGAGGCGGTATTTTGGCGGATTGCTTGTGTATGGGAGGGAGAAAATGAAGAATCGGTGTACAATTGTTGCTTTTTCTGTGAGTCAAATCTAAAACTGTGGCAGATTTATGGCCCTGGGATATCGATGGTATGGTGATGGCGCATGTAAGGGAATGGAGATCGATGGATGGGTGATCAGCAACTCCTAGATGGTCGGTCGGTGGCAGATCTGCTTCCTTTTAATTCCTTTTTTTTCTTTTCCTTTTCTTTTGTGAGGAGGTGGATCCGGAATTGAGCGTAAGTGTTGTTGTTGGTGTGGCGTGGTGGTAATTGCGGTGGGGGGTAAGTTTCTGAGTGAGCCTGGGAGCAAGCAATTGCTTCGGCTTTGTGTGGGGAAGGCCGTGGGCTAGGGGATGTCGATTAGTGACGGGGGCTGATGCAGTAATATTGCATATCTGTGCATATTATTTACACTGAGGATGTTAGTCGACTTTAATTACCTGGACAACACATACATGGAGTACGATATATGAATTCTCGAGCTCTTTAATTCCCGCTAGTTTCGCATAATAAATATGTTCATCTGATTTACTTTCTCGACAATTTATACTGAGTACATACATGTAGCGCCGCGGCGCCTGCATAACTACAGCAAGACGGGCCTCAGGCTGAATTGCAATTGGAATCCACTCATGATCATGAATCAAGAATGTATTTTCCAAGTCTGGGCACACATGTGAACTGGACTTCTCTAGTCTCGTGCCCGGACTTCTCTAGATCTCTTGCAAACGTGAAATTTCAATTCCGAAATATAAAGGCCTGGCCGAACCCAACTTGCATATATGCACACCAGCCGCAACCCCGCCACGTGAAGCTATATGCAGGAAGCTCTATTTGTGTCCACCCCCGCACGTGATGTCGCCATCTCAATTCCACGCCGCAGTGCACGGATATCCGCGCACATGGCTGCCATGCAAATTTAAATCTTACTCACTTCTGGGTGAGGCTGGATGGCTTGACGACAACAGCTGGAAGCTTCCTTTCGTCAACGTCACGACAAGTGCCGGTGGTGGCTGCGGTGAGGTGAGACGGTATGTATGGGGATCTGCAGCGGGAGGAGAGGAGATGCAATGCTCCGGCCGGCGTCGGAACGGCATATATTTAGAAAATTGTATCTATCCGAAGCTGCTATATTCACCAATTAACAAGTCATTTGTAGAATTGAAGAGTCAGAGGTTTGCTTAAAATACAATTGCAGATCATACAGATATATTGATTGGGACTCGATTGTACCAATTCCTCAGAAGCATTCGGTACAATTGTCCACCTGGCAGTGGCCGGATGTCATGTTTACCGGCGCCGACTGTTGTACTCTACATACCTTGTACCGCCCCACAATATCCCAACGGCAACAGCGATTGGCGGAGGCCGTGCAGCAAATTTCCCGAATGCCGCTTGAACGCTTGGGGTAGAACACTTGGAGTCTGTATGCTTCCTCTGACCCCGCGCAGTCATTCATGTGAGAGGTCGGTCGACCATGATATCGTTCTAGAAGCGTAATGGCCGGCTACGTCTTCTGCTTCTTCACCAATCATCAAAGTCACAGACATCAATCACATTGCCCTGCCCTTGGATGACTATGTTGTCGGCATTAGCCTCGCCGATGTTTGGCAAGTCTAGACTGGGGACGAGGCTATCATCATACAGCCCGTTGACGTTACTTGCCTCTGCTACGTTTCCCGTGAGAATATGTGCTACTCGCCCTGTGGGGGTCTCCAAGCTCAAGCCTCCTCCCCTGGGGAACTTTTATTTGAATTTTTCACCGCCAATATACAAGCTATATAAGTAGGTATCTTGGCCTTTCTCTGCAGACATACACGGCATTGCCCGGGGTCCGGATCTCTGCCCATGGCTGTACGAGTACTCGAGTACGAGTGCCACCTGCCTAGCTAATTCCTTTCCCCTCACGCCCGCATATCAATTCCCAATCTCTACCATGTCCGGCCGCTTTTTCCCCACTGCTGTACTCTATGTGCTGGGGGCATGTGGCCTAGTGGTGCTCGAGCACGGGAACCTAAAGTTTTTTATTTATAAATAGAATCCAATTTGAATGCCATCATGCATACATAGAGCATCTCGCATGGCGGTGGGTACAGGCCTCCTAACCTCATACTCTCTGATAGCCCTCCTCTACCACGCTCGAGCTCAAGCGCTGCATATCGCCCATGGATGGGCCCATGAGCTAATATAATACTTGGAAAGGCGGTGGTTCTCATACCTCGTACACTACTAGGTATGCATACCTAACAGGCCTGGTAGGGTGCAGACTCCTCGCGCATATCTCCATACATACGGCAGCCCTGCCCGGAGGTGGCGGCGGAGGAGGCAGTCTCTCGTCATCAGCCCCTCCTCTAGTTGGGGTGCCCAAGCTGGCTGCAGACTTCGGGACTTTGCTCCTTTGACCAGGCTGCTCAAAAAGGCAAGCATAGCTGGACAGCCTACTCCAGGCGCGTACTTGGCAGCCCACACATATACCTATCCTTCTATCCTACAACCCTCCTCCTCCTCACCCCCCACCCCAGCCCACCTCATCATCGTCACATCGGAATCGGCAAATACCTACTACCCCTCCATCATCCATCCATCCCCACGGCAAAACCCCTACCAAAATATCAAATAATGGAGCCGACATCGCCAACTTCTTTGAAGCTGATCCAATTTGCCTCCGCCCTCGTCGAGGACTCGCCTCCATCAAACCCTGCCGGGTACTTCACAAAAGTCATCCAAGTCGCCTGGACGCACGTCTACCAGACCTCTCTAGGTGACGGGGAATGGGGCGTCTTTTGGGACATTGATGCTACTTTGGAAGGAGGGGAAGAAGAGGAGGGGGAACCGGAAGAGGGATTGGATGAAAATGTCTTGTCTGCTGCCCCAGACACCATCGATGAACGGTACTTTGATAAGCTGTTCCAGCAGAGACCAGTCGTGCAGACGCCTACAAGGATACTACCTCAAGACTCTCCTACAACGCCATTAACGCCCTCGGCGGGGTCACAGAGGCTCTCGGCATTCTTCCTCTTGTCGAAAAACATTAGTGTCCCGGAATATGTCACGATTCGCTTTACCCCGACTTGGGCGTCCCCGGTTGTTAGGCCGCCGTCGGCGGTAGTCCCAGTCACGCCGGTGCCAAAGCCGGCGAAGCAAGGTGACTTGCATCGGTCGTGGGCATTGAGTAGATTTGTGGACTTGGTTCGGCTCAAGGTGCTTGCAAAGGAGCTACAGAATTCGGGGCAACGAGGAATGGGGGTAGGGAGGTTCAAGGTCGGCGTTGATGGCGGCGGTCATGATGAAGAGCAAGTTCAGCGGGAGGCAGAGATGGTTGACCGGGAGCTGAAATGGGTGGCCAAAACTTTCCAAAACCAAACCACAAATCCGGCAGAAGCCCACCAGATTTTATACGAAATGGAGCAGGAAGACGAGTTGGAGACGCTGGAGGACGAAAAGGAAATCGAAAGGCAAGCGGAGTTGCTAAAAATGCTGGAAGAGACAGTGAAAGTTGGGTTGGACGATGAGTTACCGGATACAACCACGATACATATTTCCGCCGAGCCTACGCAACTGCCTGTCGAGCAATTTGAATCGTCAAAACAAGCTACCGCAGATGAGAGCGACGAGGAAGGGGGTCTCTTTGCTCTTCCGCTTTCGCCTCGCTCGCCGGAGATGGAGACTTCGCCATTCAGCTTTAGGGGCCCGGCAGTGGGGAGTCTGGACGCAACACTCCTCGGTAGCATCGCCTCACCTCCCGCCAGGGCCACACAATCGAGTCTTTTGAACAAGGATGCCATTTCCGTTGGAGGGGGCGTCCCATTGACGCCCACTCTTGGAAGCCCGAGCCCTAGTGATTTGAGAAAAAAGAGGCCTGTTGGTGCAACTGGTGGTCTAGGGAGCAGCTGATTTCAAACGGCGGCTCACTTTGTTTCTAAATTTTACGAGCTCATGAATATACCAAACCAGTCTCCTTTGCATATGACCCTTTTATTTCATTTTCCTTTTTAGCCCCCCCCCCCCTGCACCCCCATCCTCGCAACACTTTTATATCTTTCTTTACAATTCTCATTTTTTTTTTATTTCAATGTGAACTTTTTCACCTGGGGTTTTTTATGGTCACGGATATCCCGTTTTCTTTTTTCCCTTTTCCTCGAGGTTACTTCTTCTTTGTCTAGCTATGATATTATGTCCAGTAGCTCTATGATGGTTGATGTGTGCGGTTAACGTTTCTATGGCCTTAAACATCATTGCATTTCTTTTTCCCCCCTTTCTCTATCTCTATTTCTATCTCGGCCACGATAGCCTTTCTCTGGAGTTGTTTATTTCTTTCTTTCTTTTCTTTTCTTTAAATTTGTCCCCCGCATTCGTTAGTGATACCAGCTGATCATGATGATCTGTTAAAAACGTTCGTTTTTTTTTATCATGCATATGTGCAGTGTGCAAACATATATACTGTGTTCTCATATCCCTTTCTTCAGAAAATGAATGGAATTCGAAAGCGTTATGATTCACGCACAAGCTTGAGCACACATGCGATGAGAAGATGGTCCTCCTATGGCTAACGAAGTCTATACCAAAGATATATAAAACATAACACGATTTAACTTTTAACCCCCCTCCGACTCCAAATACCTACTTCCCATTGATATCTCCCACCTGTGTAGCCGGCGTAGGCGGCGGCGGCGGGGGTGGGAGTTTATCCTCCTCCAACGACGACGAGATGTGCACATGTGGGAGGATACTCTCTATCTGCGTGAGTTGGGATTCTGGGTCTATTGGTGGTGGTGGTGGTGGTGGTGTGTTTTGATTTTCGGCGGTGGCGGTGGTGGGTGGACCGGGAAGGTCTGCGTTTGCGGAAGCTTTGAAGCCCTCAAAGTACTGTGGGGGGGCAACAAAATAATCAGTGATCTATACAAGGAGGAAGAGAGGGACATAAAATTATGATTCCCCTTCTCCCCAAAAAAACCAGAGGGGGAATTTCCAAAGGGGAGGGGGAAACAAACCTTTCTCCTAAAATCATTCAAATCGTTCGCCCTGGCCTGCTCCATCCCGACACCATCCCTCGCCCGCCGAAGCTCTTCGATCTGGGCGTCGTCGGTGGGGAGCAGCGGGCGGCGGGAGTACGTCAGGAGCTGGCGGGACCAGTGGTTGAAGGCCTGGATGCACGTGGCTTTATGCTCGAGCTGCGGGTGCTGCGGGATGGTGAGCGGGGGCGCGCCGCTGTCGTCGTCGTTGGCGGTGGGCATCCACATGCAGAGCCGGCCGCCGGGGACGAGGTGGATTGCGGCAAACTCGAGGATGTCGTCCATCATGCGCGTGAAGCTGTAGGGCCGCTTGGGGGGGATGTAGTCTGGTTGTCTGTGTGTGAGGGGAGTTCAGGGTAAGTGATTTTGTGATTTTATAGAAGTGGGGGAGGGGGGTTTACGTATGTCTCAAACTCCCATTCATAACCACAGCACCAATAGCTCTCGCCTTTGCAGCATCTTTACTCCCAAGCACCTTCAGCCCCTCCCGAACCCCATACGGCGGATCACACACAATCGCATCAAAGATCCTCTTATCCACCCCCGGCGCCGCGCGCACCGGCGAATTCGTGATATCGCACACAAACGTATCTCCAAACCCCGCCAGGAGCCCATACGTCGTGAAATTCGAGAGCACGGACCTGCCCTTCTTCCCCCGCAGCGACCGGCCATCGATATCCGACCCGAACGTCATGGCGCCGAAATGCGCCGACGTGATCATGAACGAGCCCGTCCCCGCGAACGGGTCGTAGATGAGTTTCCCCGGCGAGGCGTGCGCGAAGTTTGCCGTGACCAGGGAGAGCTCGGACTCCATCGTCGTGTTTCCGATGTAATGCCGCTTCTTGACATCGTACTTGTCGATCGTGAGTCTCCCGCCCAGCGCAAGCAACCTCCCCAGAAACACCCGGCGCGGCGTCGCCGACGTTTCCGTGGCGTAGTCCTCGATGACGCGGAACGTGAGGTCGGGGTTTGCCATGCGGACTTTTCCCCTGAGGTTCAGGTATGAGAATTCATTCACGATCTTTGTCTGCTCTGCGGCGGAGCGTTTCCCTTGGTAGCAGTCGACGAGGAACTTGAAAGTTTTCGTAGCGTATTCCTCCTTCCAGAGGCTGGGGAGGCGGGATTTGAGGTGAGCGTGGAGCTCTTCGTAGGTGTTGCCTACGGCCCAGAGCTCATAGAAGCCCTTCACAAGGATCGCGCGCGCGAGGAATCTCGCCTGGTGTTCGTCTGCGAGGGTCGTGAGTGCGAAGGGGGACTAATTTTAATTATTTGTAGATTTAAAAGTCAGAATAATATAACGGATGATGATGATGGATGGTGAACAAGAGGTCAGATGGGGTAGGTATATATATGATGTTTGAAATTGTGTGAAATGCGGAATGGTTTGGTAAAAAGTACGTTTGGATCGTATTCATCAAAGTCGACTGTGAACCCACCGAGCTCGGCTATTGCATCCACCTCTGGCCTGCGGAACGTCTCGTGCGCCTGCGCGAAATGCACGAGGGTCTCCATCATAACACACACACACACACAGTCTTGGTTTTTTTGATTTTTGTTTGTTTTACCGGGAGCGACTCGGGTATCTTGGGTATATATTCGCTGGGGATGATGTGTTGGGGCCCAATCAAGGCGGGTGGTGGTGGTGGAAAGTCTGGATATGTGTCTGTACCTGTGCCTCGAGCTTGATGGGCTGGAGAAGCTCTCGTTCTACGGCTGTGGTGGGGTGAAATTGCCCCCACAAGGGACCCCACCAAACCAAAACAAAAAAAGATGCAGGGTCTTGGCAAGTGCATAATTGTGAGTGGAGGGGGGTGCCTGCATAATTTGTAATAAAAAAAAAGTTTTTGAAATTCATGAATGTTCGTCTCTACTGCCTACAATCTCGAACATGTATACTGTCTCTTCCCTGCCCGCCTTCTGCTGGCCGTGTGAGTAGTCAATGTCCATTGCATCACCATCATGATCTCCGCCCTCCTCACCAGACTTTGGCAGATACGTGCACAAAATTGTGTAACAATTCTCCCCGCCCGTCAAAAACCCATGCTCAGATTTGTCCCAGCTGATGGGACTATTCTCGAACCCCACCGCCGTCAATGCCACCCACGACACCGATTCTGGTAGGTTCTTCGACTTCAATAGCTCTCTAAACATTTTTCACAAATCGTAGTTAGTTTTATATTCAAGATAATTCAATTGTAAGGCTATAATCAGATCAAAAACTTGCCTGCTCCGTCTCCACACATCCCCAATAAATTGCGCAGGCACCAATCCCCGCCAACGCATTCGCACAATCTTCATTGGCGTATCAAGCGGCTCTGGTACCTGGTATGTAGAGAGATATGGGTCGATGGTATCCGCAGCCTTGATTCGGTCTGCGTCTAGGGAGACCAGCCCAAGCCATTCAAGCTGATCGACCGCCCACTCCCTCCACGCCTCTCTCGAGTACTCCGTCTCGCCTTGCGGAGCCAATCCCTCTGGGCATCTCATTGACGGGACTATCAGGTCCTCGGAGATGTGAATCTGGGGGGATAGAGGGCGGGGTATTGACTTTAGTTTCTGTAGGATTGGGCAGTTTTGGTTTGGTGTGGTAGTCGACGCGAGCGCGCTGGTGCTACTTGTTGATTTCGATGAGGATGGTTGGTATGATTTTACTATATATATGATGAATTAGAGATGGGGGAACAATCATGAAGGGGGAGGGTGGGGGGGGGGGGGAATAGAGTGAGTACCTACGTTGAGTGAGGTCACAGAATAGAAATGTGGTTGGGCCCGTCAGGACCTCTGTGAAGCTCCAAATCAGCCGTTCGAGCTGCTTCGTCCCGTGCATCATTTTGTCACTTCGGAGGTCGAACTCGAGGTCTAGGAAAATGTTATTGGAAATTCATCAAAGATATATATATATGAGATGGAAATAGATTGTATCTTACTCCATCTGTGCCCTTTCCTTCCTCCGCCAAACTTTGCTGGTTTGCCAACCAAACCACACCGCTCGTAGGATTCTCTTGTTAATGACAGTCGTAATTTACCTGAAGGTTGCGTATAACATGTCAGTAACGATGTAAACGAAAGGAACAGATGTAGAGAAAACCCCACCGTCATAGAGACAATATACATCATCAGTATCAATCCTTCCTTCAGAGAGCATGATGACATTTCCTACAAACGTTCAATTTCTTGCATTAGATATTTTTCATTCCAAGAGGGAAAAGCAAAACGAGGAATTCCATGCATACCAATCTTGATGTATTTATTGAAAAACTCCTTCTCCAGTATCTCCGCCAGAGTCATCCTCACCCGATGATACTGCATAACCGGCTCCCCATTGGGTGATATCGTAGCCAGTAACTCTGTCTTTATCTGCTCGTATGCCTCGAGCGGGAGGATGAAGTCCACCTGTTTATTGAAGGGATGCGTGCGGATAATCTTCTTGGGCTCTCGGCCAATGGATACATAGCACTTTGAGTGTACCATATTGCACTGCGGTCGTTATATCTGGATGCGGCAGGGTTGCCTTGATATCGATATCACCGCGCAGAGAGTGGGAGCTGAGCAGAGGGATGTCCTTGGTTGCAGCGGCTTGGCCCACGACGCGCTCGCATTTTTATGCAGCGTGCCTGGCCGCAAGGGTGCCCAAGCAATGTGCGCGCGCACTTGCATCACATGGCATCACGAGACTAACACAGCATCACCTCTCCCGACTTCTACGACAGCCATCTCCACCATCACCACCACCATCACCACAACCACAAACTACCGCTATTCACGAACCGCCATCATTTCACAGACCACATAGCACCGAATCCGCCCCGAGGCTTGCAATGCCTCCGCAGCTCCCGCCCCGCAAACTAGTTCCTAGGGATAGAGCCCCTTCGTTCTTTGCCGGCCTAAAAACCCGGGAGTATCGCGAGCACCGCAACGCCTCGCAGTCGATTCGGTCCATCGCCTGGAACAACCACGGAAACCGGATAGCCTGCGGCCTCACGGATCGCCTCGTCAGAGTCTGGAACCCGGAAAAGCCGGAAATCAGGTACTCCACCGAGCTCAAAGGCCACACCGGGACGGTCGAGAGGGTCCAGTGGGATCCTACGCATTCAGATCGACTTGCAAGCGCCAGCACTGATGGGACGGTGAGGTTTTGGGATTATCGAAGTTAGTTTTATCTCATTTTGCTGAGGGAGCAGAACCACCCTTGGAGAGAAGGGGAAAAAACGTAATGCTGACGGAGCATCATTTCTCAAGGTGCCAAGTGCATCAATCAAATCAGTACCGGAGGGGAAAACATCAGCCTAGCCTACAGTCCAGACGGAAATTTTGTTGCCGCAGGAACTAAAGTGAGCAACATTTTAGAGCTACGATGGTCTTTCTAGATACCGGGAATGGTAACTCATTACAGGCCAAAATTATAAACCAATAGGATGATGTAGTATCATTCATCGATACAAGAACAAACACCGTCATCAAAACTCACAAGGAGAATGTACAGGTAAGATCAACTTTAGTTTGGTTCACTTCCCCCACTCCATCCCCACTCCTCCTCCTTAAAAGCTTACATGCTGACGATATGATACTTTAGACAAATCAGATCGTCTGGTCCCATGCAGGGGACGTCTTGTTCCTCACGACCGGCTCGGGACTTGTCAAGATCAGGGATTGGCCATCATTAGACACAATACACACAATCGACGCACACACAAGTGCATGTTTCTGCCTTGAACTAGAACCCAGGGGAAAGTAAGTCAAAAAGAAAAAGAAAAAAGCCACACATTCAAGATCTCTCCATCCAGGATCATTACAAATTTCATTCAAGCAAGAAGTAATAAACTAACCCCCTTACCCTTCTTCACAGCCTACTTGCAGTCGGCGGGAGTGATGCAATCGTATCACTTTGGGATACGAAGGAATGGACATGCCCACGGACCCTCTCGAAAATGGAAAGTCCAGTCCGCTGCTTGAGCATGTCATTTGACGGATCGTACATCTGTGCTGGCAGTGACGAGGCTGTCGATATTGAGATTGTAAGCAAAACTGCACTGCACTGCACTGCATATAACCCCCCCCTTCCAATCTCCAATGCCCTATTCTAATGTGGCGCTTTTCTTTTTGTTTCTCTCACTCGCTTTTTTACTTGACGAGAAAAAAATAAAACCTAACCTGTGTGCATAAATATAGGCGCACGTCGATACCGGGGATTATGTGCATACGATTCCTACGGGACACCCGGTTCTTGCGGTGGCATGGCATCCGAGCAGATACCATTTGGCTTACTCGGGGGATCCTGCGGGGTTGAGGATTGTTGGGGCCGCTGGGTCTGCGATGTAATATCTAGGTGATCATGATACTCTTTTTGCGTTGCGGGACTATAGCTATATGCTCGTTTTTTTTTTTTTTTTCAAAAACATTTTTACGTTTTTTTTTACTGATTATGATAATGAAATTTGATACCTTTGGGGCAGGCGGGATCGGCATATAATTGGTATTGGTAGTGGATCCGAAGAGTTGGGGGGCTTGAGAACACTTGGAAGCTGCCTAGGTACCTATTTCATGCATTTTGCAAAAGAAAAAGGATGATATAATTACCTGGCTATGGTACATGTACAAGTAGTGATCCGATCTCGGGCCCACGCAGAAATGGATCCATCGAGATCTATAATATTAGAATTTCCCCCAAGCTTAATCATAAGCTTACTATTGCACAAACACACACACAAACAAATATTCGGCAGTTCCACCGTGGCCAGAAGTTCTTGTGAGTTCCCGGTGGAGATATGTCTCATCTTACAATTGCAGAATTAGTGTTTATTTCGGACGTCGTATAACAAATCATAATATATGCATGTACAGTAATTACCTAATATTATTTGTAATTCTCAAATTATAAGATGGCTTGCTCAATTAGATAGAGTACAGCCCAATTGAGATCTCACCCAGTCATGTTCAATTGAAATTGCTATCAAATGTATACGATGATGATATCGAATTTTACATACCAATCACGTGAAGATAGGCGAAAAAATTCTTAGTCATCCACCACAATATCGGCGTCTGGGGGAGGGACCGGACCCTTGTCGAGCGTACCCCACGGTAACTTTTCAAGATACCCTCTTGCCGGACTAAGGCCCACCACAACAACACAAACCGGCACACACCGAACAAAAAAACGACCAGCCGCGGGTCCCAATTTGTGCGACAAGAAAATGATACCGATACAGCCGCTGTCGCGGCTGCTACGGCAGCGGCCAGCACTCAATTGCCTCCGCTCCGCAGGATTACCGTCCCTCCTCACATCGAGCTCATCCACCACCACCACAACAGCAGCTCTGGGGAGATGTCAATTCCCAAGGACATGGGCACGGTTTGCGTCGACAGAGGCGGTCGATAACCCGGCATCATCAGCAGCACCCGATGAAGTCCCAATCTCGACCTTCAGCGCCCCCTTCATGCCCCCGCCAAACCGCGAGTCCAAAGGCCGCGGCTTCCAAATGATCACCTACAAGCCCCGCACGCCCGGTCTTCGCCACCTGAAGCGAGTATCGACCCCCTGGGTCTGGAAGGGCGGACCATACCTCCCGCTCACCTTCCCCAAGAAGGGCCACGGCAAGGGAGGAAGGAATAACTCTGGGAGGATCACAGTGCGGCACCGAGGCGGCGGGCACGCCCGCCGGATCCGCACAGTGGACTTTATGAGGATGTCCCCCGGGCCGCATCTTGTGGAGAGGATTGAAAAGGATCCGGGCCGGAGCGGACATATCGCGCTCGTGACGAACCAGGAGACGCTGGGCAAGAGCTACATTCTTGCTGCGGATGGGGTGCGCGCGGGCGACATTGTGCAGTCGTACCGCAGCGGGATCCCCGCGGACTTGCTGGCGAGTATGGGCGGGATCGTTGACCCGGGTGTGTTGGCCGCGAGGACGGCGTGGAGGGGAAACTGCTTGCCGCTGCACATGATCCCCGTCGGCACCGTCATCCACGCCGTGGGGTCGTCGTCGAAGGGCGCCGCGGTGTTTTGTCGGTCGGCGGGGACGTATGCGACCGTCATCTCCAAGTCGATAAAGTACGGCGTCATTAGGCTCCAGAGCGGGGAGGTGCGGAGGGTGTCGAGGGATGCGCCGGCGACGGTGGGCGTCGTCAGTAACCCGACTTGGCATCACCAGCAGCTCGGAAAGGCTGGAAGGAAGAGATGGTTGAATATCCGTCCAACGGTTCGTGGTGTGGCGATGAATTCTGGTACGCAATTATCACACCCCCCGCCCCCCCGCCCTTCTTGCGCTTCATCACCACCTCATCGTTGAATGGCTGCGCCATTCTCTGGTTGCCTGGTGATGGTGGTCGTTTAGTGGTACTACACCGAAACTGATGACGACGACTCCCAATACAGTTGACCATCCTCACGGAGGAGGACGTGGTAAGAGTAAGGGTAACAGACATCCTGTCAGTCCCTGGGGCATACCAACCAAATCTGGATACAAGACAAGTAAGAATAGACTTCCCCACCCCCCCTCCATCCATCCCCCGCCCTCTTCTTTAACCTCACTCCACCTGTCAACTAGCTCGAAAAAGCTTGAGCCACCATCACCCCCCCTAACCTCCTTCTCTCTTGGCTTATCGAGTCACCAGCAAGGAGGTTATGCTTGTGTGGTGATGGTGGCGATCGGTGGTGTGTGTGTGTGTGTGCAACTGATGCATGTGCGTACCACAAGACTATAATTTTTTCGCTAACAAAACCAATCTACAGGGCCCAAAAACAAACCAAACAAATGGGTTGTCACGGAGCGTGTCCGCAACCAAGGAAAGCGACGCGTCAAGAGCAAGTAAGAGGGGGGTTATAAAAAAAAAAGAAGCAAATCATGCGTATATACAAAGAAGTATATATCCCGTATAACTTTTAAAACATGCTTGTACCCTGCTGCTTTTCCTTTTTTTTTCTTCTTGTTATATTATTGGATTTTGCGCAGTGCGGAGTTTTATAAAACCGGCAACAGGAGCTTCGGAGCCCGAACTCCGGTCGGTTTTTTGCTTATTCCTATGAAGGTACCCCAAGAACGCACTCGCCCCACTTTATGGAGTCGCACAAGGCCTAGGCATAAGCAGGCGCGAGTCCTGAGTATATGATACCGCCAATATAATCAATTCCCTTCCTTATTCTTTATTTCATTCTTAAAAATAAATCTGTATAGTTGCTGTTGACAATCAAATTTAAAAATATATTGGGGGGCCCGGGTTTTTCTTTTTGACTTCTTGTGCAGTTGTTGACATTATCACAAGAGAAGTTCCTTCCAAATAGCTGATTACATACTTGCTGCAATGAACCTCGGCCCATGCATGGTCTCAAACTGTTGAACGGTTTGAATTTTACCTGTGCATGTAGAGTACCTTGCGGTAGGTACTCATCACTGCTCTAGTCTCTCACTGCTCTACGTACCGGGCCTCCGGCAATTGGCTTACTTGAAATCTCATGTCCATGGGATCCTCATTCTGCCGCCTTCTCCTCAGGACCGCTCGCATGCATGGATGAATTGATATACCTTTATTTTATTATATTCATGACTGGTCGACCATGAATCCCTGATTGATTAAGTATAATCGAGCCCAATCAATTGCAACTGTGTTACCGGGGCCCAGGAGGTACGCGCAGTGTTTAAGCTTTCCTACTGGCCGTCCATCCCTTCCCTAGCCGAGCGACTTTATTTTATGCTTTTTCTGCCCCGGCCGAGCTTTGCTCGCTCGAATTTCGGCCGGGGCAGAACAGGCCGGGGCTAAATTGAGGGCGAGATACGCATACCAGGTACAGGAAGAGTTCAGGTCGATTTGCCAGGTAAATACAGGTATACTGATGTAGCATGAGACTACAGATGTAGGAGATAAGCATTTACCTAAAGCAGTATGTATGTAAGATATGAGTAAGGAAGTGGGTAGGTGTGCCCATTATCGGAGGTCCGGTAGACTCCGGTACCCCGGGACTTCGAGTTCAGGATTCGTATGCTCCGGTGTTTCCAATTACCGGTACCGGTGTCCCTATTTGTTGGGCAATAAGGCACCAGTAGGGTGTCTTCTTGTCTCCAATAGAGAGGGGGAGATGAAATTCCAGGAAGGCTGTTCCTTTTCTCAAGTATCTCATATATCGATCATGAGATCGTAATTTATTTTCCTTCGTGTGAGAACTGCATGGCTGGATGCATTTATCTGTATTTGATCAAATTGAGATTGAAACGAATTCTTTGTTGTTTGGATGATGTTTTCGTTCTTTGAGATATGGTTACCTGCCTTAAGTGAAGCCGTTCAAAACGTAGTCGGGATTCTTGCTTTAGAGTAAGTGGAAACCCGGTGTCCGGAGAAGGTGCTGTGGCCGGTATCTGAGGAAGGAAGGCATGTAATATACCAGGCAGCGGTACCTACCTGTAGCTACCGTACTCGAGTAGAGTGCAAAGCATGTACCCAATAGAGTTGTGGTACTCGAGTACCTACTTGGTAAATAATATTAGGTGGCTTGAAAAGTAATTTTTTTAACTCAAAAATGTTTAATGTATACGTACTCGTACTAGTATGTAGAACGGGTGCTTAATTAGGTTTATTCAATGGAGTAGGAGCCAGCCTCCGTGCATCGTGCCCTACTCAGTAGATTAGTAGCTGCACATTAAAGTACTCGAGTAAGACTCATGTTTCTTTTCTAGCTCCAATGATCAGGGGCCAGGGGCACGGAGTAAGATTTTTTTATCAGTCTTACCTCCGGAGTTTGAGCGGAGGAAGCAGGAGATTAACTGGTACCTAGGCCTACAAAAAAATTCCGTAGACAGGCCGGGATAGGTACACGTAGAGTACGCGCGGTAACAGGTGCCCATTGACGACGTAAGATGTTTTTGGTTAAGATTGCATTGGGAATATTGACATGGCATTAAAGCGGTTAACTAGCGAATGCAGTTGGGTTGGCATTACTCGATAGCTGGGTGACTAGCCCTGTTCGTAACGTTCGAGACGCTTCTATCCATGCAATAGCGTGGTAACCTTTGTTTGTTGAAATAAGCTTAGGCAGAGTAGAGTCCCCGTACTCGTAGAGTTGCCATGTTATCCAAACTAACCTTAAGCTTATGTTGAGCGGCACTGGGTGCCCACGGGGCCAAAGTTAGCTGGTAATCTCCCTACTCTAGGCAAATGCATATGGACGGAATACTTAAAACATAGCATGGCTGCTAGCTTGGCCGATTTGGACCGAATGCAATTGGATCATTACATTAACGTAAAAGACCCCGCGGCAATAGAGGGGTACAGGGAAGGCAATATGCTGCATAACTTGATGGTAGCCAATTTTCGGGACATCTGGAGAGCTGGAATAACAGAAGGTTTGGTTGCCTTGTGGGATATATTTCAGTTGAAGTAATTACTGCGATGCTGAAATCATTTGTAATATCCGCTCGATCGACAAGTGGACCTACCTGGTGAGTGGTACGTCTTTCTGATACAAGATTGAATATCGATCGGCACATGAATGTCTGAAATTGCCCCATCGGCAGGCAGATGGGTGTGATTAGGAGAAAAACGTAGGAGAGGGTGACTTACTTCAGCATTGTGCATGTAAAAGTGTACCGTATCGACTCGAGTTATTTGCTAGTGCTGTCTCTGAACTTTGGGGCGCGAATTCAGGTCGCTACAGACGTGATCCCCAAGGCTATTCCACTTCCATCAACACATCATTGCCTTGCTGGGGAAGGTCTGGACAATTAAGCTCATGAGAATGTGAGACAGCCCTAGCCAATAACTCGAGTTGGTAGGTATGCTTTTCACACGCCCTCAAGCTTCCAGTTTAGATAGATCATCATCATCATCATCATTATCATCGCAGGAATGCAAACATTCCTTCTTGCGTTAAAGACATGTCATGGGTAAGATGTAGACATGCGGGGCATAGCTCCAGACCCCTGACTAGTTTATCAAGCCCACGGCTATGAATGCTTGCTGAGGCAATCGATCGAGCAGGTACAACCTAGCTAACGTTGCGAAGTGATGGATTGCTCTAGCCCCGTAGCCAATGCATTAATTTGGGCGGAGTAACGGCAATATTCGATGCCAATTCTTGTTTGCTTTCTTTGCGAATGCATGTATGAGTGAGAGAAAATACTGAACAGACCTGGTTGAGGGTGGGGTGGAACGGGTGCCTAATTTAATCATTATGTGTACTGCTTTGTAACTCGGAACGTGGCCGTACGGCCTGCATAAACTCCTGACTGGTAATGAAAAATGGGAGAGGAGAACATCCACCAGCAGGAACCCAACTGGGCCGCTGTATGAGTAAAGAGCATGCTTTCATTGCAGTTCACACCTGCGGCAGGTTGCTCGGGGGCCGGAATTTCGAAGCGGCCAACCTCCGTCTCTGGACCAAAATGTGTTGGTGTGTGTGTGCGAGAAGAGTGCATATGAAGAAGGGGGGTGGGGGGCGGCTTCCGCTCGGTGAGTGTAACGAATTCTGGATTTGTCAACTTGCGATCGGCCGAGCAAGTCAAGCCCCAGGGCAAGAACTCTGGGACTAGGGCATGGCTCGAACCTGATCCAGGCAGCGGGCCCTGAGGAGAGAGGGGAAGAGGGCTACCTATCAGCCTACCAGGGCTGCAGGTTGCTGTAGGATTGCAGGGCCGTTCATTTCATGATGGAGCACAGCATGTCGACGAGCGAAGGTAGAGCGGAGTGTCTAGGTAGAGGACGTAAGTTGGCGAGGGTATCGGAGAAGGAAGGGGGGGGGGGGTACGTACTGGGATAGGGCATCCCCGGGGCGAGGGTGACAAGGGCCCCGGAGTCTCGTGAGAGAGTGTGAGAGGGTTTGCTTTTCAAGAACAGGCAAAAGGCTGATTGCATGTATTAATAAGATTGGAGAGGATTATGTGCGATGGGTTGGTCCCACTCAAGTCCCACTGTGCTGCGTGACGATCGAGCGTAGAGTAGTGTGCAAAAGAGAGGTGATGGGGGTGGCGGAGATAGTTCGGAGGGAGATAGCTGCTGGTACCGGGCTTAACGCAGAAGCCAGGGAGACGGGCAGAGCAGGCCCAACGCGGTAAGTGTCAGATTGATGGCATATCGGGCAAGCAGTGTCTGCTGAGTGAGGAAGGGGAAACGGGCTTGGCTGGCTTACATGCTCGATGTGGGTGAGGCTTGTCCGCCCGCCAGGTGGCATCGGGGCGTGACTTGATGTAGCGAGGCCATGGTGTGGGCACATGGAGATACAGCGGTCTCTCGAAATGTGCAAATTCTGTACAGCACGAGTGGCTGAGCTCCACAATTCATATATCTATCATGGCATGTAGGCAGAAGAGGGGCCTGGCGGACGAGGTTCTGAACGATCAACAGCCTCTGGTGGGCTCATCTCAACGTGGAATTCGTGCCCAATTCCATGGTGTCAACCTCGACGACGATGTCGAGATGCGTGAACCGGGAATCCCTATTTCTCAGCAGAGGCCACCAGCCTGGTATGTGTGCAGTGCGTGAATGGCCCTGCGCAGATACATGCGGTACATGTGCGCGCCCCACCTGTTGGCCTTGCTTTGTATTCACGATTGTGGCTTTCCATCGATGATTGGTAATAGGTAGCTGGCGCTCAGATCCACGGGCAATGGTTTCATCATGTTTGATTATCTGCCCCAGGTTTGCACGCCCGTTCTCGAGGAGAGGAACCCAACAAACCTAATATTTGCAGTAACATCAATTCCAACCAAACCATCACCAGCATCATCATCATACCATACGAATCTGTCGGCCCCGCGGCCGCCTGCGTGCAACCCTGCAGCCAGACACAGCACCGCCCGCAACCTTCGCCCACCCTGGAGAGGAAGTTGTAGGGCTTACATACTTCTCCTGGCAGCCGGAGTGCAGCCATATGCAATCATCCCCCCCTCCCCGTGCCCCCACCCCACCACCGGCACCACCACCGCTCGATCCATCCCCCACATCACCAGCTTCCTCGCCAAATCCAAAGCGCACCAGGCCTCGTGCAACCCAAGTACAGCTGATATATCGAGGGCACATATCGACTACTCTACGGCTGCCCTGCCTGATTGCGTACGTCCTTGTCCGCAGTCTAGTCTCGTTCCTCTGCAGTCCGCACTGAGGGAAACTCGGTAGACAGGACGAATCACATCAAAGAGCTAGATTCGTTCAAAAGGGAAGGAAAAGCAAAAGAGGAATAGAACGAGAATTGGACGAGAAAAAAAAAAAGAAAAGAAAAAGAAGGACAAGAGCCAGGGGAGCTGTCTCTTCTTGGCCTGCAGGTAGAGGAAGCATTGGAAGGACAAGAGAAGCAGAAGCAGAGAAAAAGAGTCATCGTGTAATATAACGGCGTCCCGTCCAAACAAGGCTTATACTCTACGAGTAATACTGCTCAAGCCTTCACACACACGCACACACACCCAAGCAAGCACACACACCCAGGTCTACTCTGCTCGTTACATTTCGACGGCGCACGGGCTTGCTTCTTTTCCTGCCTCCCACTAAGTACTCCGGGAGCAATACCCTCCGGAAAGCCCGAGACAACCTCCGGCCATTGGACAAGGGCTACCCACTCACCTCCAGATCAGCCGTTCCGTGCTCGATTACAAAACCTCCGGCCCATCTCCTGCAGCAACCGCCGCCATCCATCAGATAAACCACCTTCACCTGTAATTACCAACTACCCGTCGGACATAACATTGACATGTCGTCCGGACACCAGCATTCACCATCGCCACCCACCGAGGGACTATCCGCTTCTCCGCCTCGGCTCCATTCCTCCGCTGGAGATATTCCACGCCCGAAGCGGATTGCATGCGTCGTTTGTCGAAAAAGGAAGCTCCGCTGTGACGGTAGCAAACCAAGCTGTGGGACATGTTCAAGACTCGGCCATGACTGGTATGCTACTGCTCTTGAACAATTCGTGAAACCTTCAGACTCGCTAATACACATTGGTCAGTGCATACGATGAAATACGGCGAAAAAGTGGACCAAAGAGAGGTTATGTCAAAGCCCTGGAGGCACGTTTGGGTATGTTGAAAATTCACCCTACAAGCGAGAAGCGAGACATTCGAGTCTAATCGTACAATAGCGCAAGTTGAAACCCTTCTAAAGCATCAAGATGGCCCAAGTAATGCAAATACCGAACCACACGCCACAGATCCATCAATATTCATAGTAACAAATGGAAAGGAGGCCATGCGCCGCGCCCAGGAGAGGGCGGAGAGGGCACAAAGCCAACACCATTCAGAATCACAAAATAGTATTCCAGTCAACTATACCAACGAAGCGAATTTTCCAATGGATGGACTGCTTGACTCTCAAGCTGGAGGGGAACTTAACATTGATAACATCGCATTAGGTTGGGATATGATGTCTTTGGGAGTCGAAGAGGCTTTACCAGCCCAAGACGTTCAGGATGCATTGTATGTTTTAGTCTTGCGAAAATCTCAGCGACAAGAAGCTAACATATCCTAGAACTGCTCTTTTCTTTGACAAGGTGTATCCCACAGTGCCCATGATTCACAAGGGTCGATACCTCATGAGTTTGGGCCTTCCTCCAAGCATGAAACCGCCTATTGCGCTTCGGTACGCTATTTGGACACTTGCCGCTTCAGTTAGTGATGAGTATTTTTCACTCCAGACGCATTTCTACCGAATGGCGAGGAAATATGCAGAAGATCAGGAGTTGAAAGGCCACGGAGAGCACATAATTTCCACAAGTACATCACAAACATGGACCCTGATTGCCACGTATGAGTTCAAGCTCATGTACTTCCCACGAGCCTGGCTATCCACGGGGCGTGCAGTGCGATTAGCGCAAATGATGGGATTACATAGATTGGACGGCGTGGGCTTGGATGTGAAGCAGTGTTTACAGCCACCAAAGGATTGGACGGAAAGAGAGGAGAGGAGAAGGACATTTTGGTTGGCATTTTGCGTGGATAGGTACGCATCGATAGGGACAGGATGGCCGATGACAATCGAGGAGAAGGATGTGAGTAGGCATCTTCAAATTCAGCTTGTGCATTTTACTGACCTTTGCAGATTATGACCAATTTACCTGCATCGGAAGATGCCTTTGAGCGTGGACGACCGGCTAAATCTCTCACACTGAAGGAAGCCATGACCGCCGATGGAGCAAAATATCTTTCACCTTTTGGTGGTGTTGTGTTGATGGCTTGTCTTTTTGGGCGAAATCTCATCCACTTGCACAGACCAGACGCAGACGACCGAGATGATGACCTCAGTGGTGAATTCTGGAGGCGACACCGACATATGGATAATATTCTTCTTGGTATTGCGCTCTCATTGCCAAGTCACTTCAAGCTTCCAATGGGAATAAACGACTCCAACATTGTATTTACAAATATGAACATCCACACCTCAACAATTTGCTTGCATCAGGCTGCCATTTTCAAGGCAGAAAAGAATAATATGCCGGCAAGTGTGTCTACAGACTCAAAGGTTCGATGCATCACAGCCGCGGCTGAGATTGCTTCGATCATGCGGATGATTGCACATCTTGATCTTTCAGGGGTATGCTTTCCACATGTACACATTACCTGCACAAGGCCAGAACTAACTGTGCATCTAGATGAACCCGTTTCTCTCATTCTGTCTCTACGTTGCTGCACGAGTTTTCGTGCAATATTTGAAGAGCAGACCAAACGATGAGCAAGTCAGGGCTTCGCTTCAGTTTTTACTTACTGCCATGGGTCATATCAAAAAGAAGAACCCTTTAACCGAATCCTTCTTGGTACAGTTGGATGTGGATCTCGCTGGTATGCTTGTTGAAGGGAATGAACAGGTAAGATTTAACCGCACACTTGTCTCAATGTCTGGCTCTAACAAATTAATCAGCCACATGCTGTTTCGCCATCACCAGACCACAACAATGGCCTCTTTGTGTGCCCAATGAGTGAGCAATCAATGCGTGCTCGCCTTGGCCAGAACGTAAACCCCCAAATCTCCCTTTTTATGGAAACGCCCCAAAGCGACCTATCACCCTCCAGTTCCACGGAAATGCTCGACTCGAATGGAATGACACCCTCGTCATCACATACAACAAATACTTCACCACACAATACACCTCTGAATCAAGGGATGTCTAATGATCCATTTTCATCGCAATTGGAGCCACCACTACCGGGAATGTTTGGTGCATACTCAAATACTGGGTATACACCTCTGCCAGTGCAGGACAATCCACTATCGCCATCTAAAGACTGGATGCAGAATTTACAAGATGAGCAGGATTTGACGGGAATATATTCTGATTTGTTTAATAACAATCAGTATAATTGGAAGTAAAGCAGGCTAGGGCTTGGGCGTTGGTATTTGCTGAAGGGGACTAAGTGAATCCTTCCTTCAGCAGGGTCTTTTTCTCTTTTTCCTTTCCATTCCATCTCATTTTTACTCATATTCGGAACATCTCCGGATCCTCCCTCTCGATTCATATTGGTTTATTTTGGTTTTTTCTCTTTCTTGGATTTTCAGCAGCAAAATGAATTTTTAAGCGATTTTGGAATTTTGGGGTACACGATTTGTTTGCGTATTCATATTGGTGTCGCGGGATGTAACTTGGGAATCTTTTTCTTCTTTCTGGTTTTTTGTTGGAAGGATATCATGTGTGTGTGTGTGTGCGTGTGTGTGTGTCGTTATTTGGTTACCATTTTTCTGTTATTCATTGGCTTTTCTTTTCATTTCTAATTCTTTTGGCGATCGATATCTCGATCGATATATACCTTTCCTCCTCATGCTTTTACCTCATCATTTTAACGCATATCTTGTACGCTTCAATTCTGCGTTTGAGTTTGTTGGGATCTAAAGAAACCTTCTTTTCTTTTCTTGCTGCCAAAAAAACCAACCCCTCTCATCTTTTTACATCTTTTTCGATCTGTTTTCATTTTTCCTACTATAGCTATATATAACCTACATGTATAACTCTGATTTAAAGTAATATCTCTTTTTATTTTAGTCATATTGGCATGCGCAGTTAACTATACCTACCTCTTAAGTACTTCTATAATACCTGTGGTCTGTACATGTGTGTGGTAATTTGGCTGAAATGTATACGTATCAAAGTACAGGTATCTGTTATAAGATTGTATGGTGATATCTGCAGCTGGAGATGTCGTTGCCATGGATGTTACTGTCCCCGCTGGCGCCGGGAAATTCCGAGATCGATGTAACCTCCGGCTCCGGTACCATGTGATATTGCTTTTTGCGTCTTTCTGCAACGTTTTTGTTAACGGCGATCTGGAATGTACTACCTAGACTACCTTTACCATGACGGCCTGAGGGATCCGGAGGGATGCAGTGTGACAAGGTATGTTCATGTCCATGTTGGAGATCTCGGGTATCCCGACAGCTAGAGCTGGAGCTGGTGTGAGTCTACTCTACAAGATCGGTAGCTTTTAGGTAGCTGGTACTCGTGTGCCTCTACTCTAGTGGATATGCATGCACTCGTCATGAGGGTGCAGAGTAAAGTACAGAGACATTCTACCTACGAGTTTTGCTCTTTACCACAAATTTTTTTTTTCTTTCTCGGCAGTGGGACCCGCTGTGATGGGAGTGAGAGGGATCGATTCGTACTGGAATTTATATCTAGATCCGGATTTGCATTTGTTTTTTTTTCGAGGGTTTTTGGTAAGGTGGTTCGCGATCGGATATCGATATTTTTTGAGTTTTGTGGGTCCGGGGATGCATATGTGTGTGGGTGGGAGATCGATACCTAGGTAGTGTATACGTAACGAGCGGGAAATGCCGAGGTTATATTTCTAGATTTAGGTTTAGAGTGTTTAACGTTGGGCCGAATTGGCAGGGGTACTCTATATAGAGTAGTTGTGAGCTCTACTTGATCGACAGAGTTGGGTAAGTCGAGTACCTTGAGTACCCTCACGTGTGTTTTTGTATATTGTTTTTTTGTTTACTTACTTCCCATCGAAATTTAGAAGCTTCCTTCCACTTTCGGAAGTACCCCAAAACACCCGGGCCCAGATCCGGATCGATCGATATCGGATATCCAGCGAACGAGACTACTGAAGATATCCAGTATTCATTCATTTCACCCTGGGCACGAGACTACCTATTTAAGTAATTCACCCACCACGAGCTCCACAATCCTCCATTCCCTTCCTTCGAATTCGCCCATCCCACCACCATCACCATCAATCACCATGTCCACCCCAGGCCCTACCGCCGACCCATCCTGTCCCTTCTGCGAAATCGCCACCACCACCACCACCTCCACCAGCACCATCTCCCCCTCCCCACAACCCCCCTACCTCCTCCTCGCAACCCCCACCGTCCTCGCCTTCCTCGACACAATGCCCCTCACCCCCGGCCACGTCCTTCTCATCCCGCGCGCACACTACGGCACCCTCTCGGACGTGCCAGCGGGGCTGGCGGGGGTGCTGGGGATGTGGGTTGCCGTTGTTGCGAGGGGTGTTTGTGAGGGGGTTGGGGTGAGGGTTGGTGGAGTAGAGGGGGAATTGGGAGATGTGGGGGGATACAATATCGTGCAGAATAATGGTACGTCAATTGCAGTTGCAAGTTGAGTTTTTTTGATTACTTTTTTTTTTTTTTTTCTGTATATATATATATACCCAAACCCCCGGAATACGAATGAATATACCCCCCTCACCCCTCACCCACAAAAAAAAAATAGGAAAATCAGCAGCACAGGTGGTCCCACATGTGCACTACCACGTTATCCCCCGGGCACCTCTCACAACCATCACCACAAGCACCACCTCTACAACTACCCTCTCAACATCCATCTCCCGCTCCTCCCTCCTCCTCGGCCGCGGCCCGCGCCAAGATCTCGATGATGACGAGGCGACGCTGGTGCTTTGTGGGCAGATTAGAAGGGGGATATTAAGGGCTGTGAGGAAGGAGTTTGGTCTAGGGGAGCTCGAGGGATTTGTAGTAGGGGAGAAGGAGGAGAAAGAGCAAAAGCAGGATGGATGTGTAGGGTGTGTAGTTGTTGGAAGGGAGGAGGAGAGGAGGATGGTTGCGAGGATGATTAAGGTGGCGATGTTGTGAATGCCCGGAACTGGTTATGGTGAGAGTTCAGGGTAACTGTTTAATCAAACAAGCAATAAATTTTTGGTACCAAAAGTTTTTATTAATTATAAATTAAAACGTATTCTGCAGCGCTACAGAAGAATTATACACGTATGTATACGTAGAAGAGACTGCCCCTACTCCCCACTCCGATATCAATACAGTCCACTCCCAACTTGATTAATCAATCTCCAACAACGCCTCAATAATCTTCTCCCTCTCCCACTCGCCATCCGTCGTATTCACACTTTCGGGGTCTTGCACCATTCACTCATCGGCATCGCTTGCAGAGAGGATGTTGCTCTCGTTGAGGGCGCTGACTTTTCCGGTATTGTCGTTCTTAATCTGTGTGTGTGTTTTCGTCAGAATCACATCCAATTGCAGAGAAAGATTTGGGGGGAATTTCAAAACTGGAACTTTGTGGGACTCCAACAAACCTCATATCTCGGATTCTCGGGCGAAGCCTTGACCGTCACGCCGGTACTCCCCGCCGTGTCGTCGCTGGTGAGCACGCGCTCGATCACGCCGTGCGAGGTGGGCGAGTTTGTGTCGCGGCCGCCGATGGGGCGGTATTCGACGCGCTGGCCGGCGTGGTATTTTGGGGCCATTGTTTTTTCTTTTTTTTGGGGGGGGGTTTCGGGTTCTCGGTGTTTTTGGTTTTGTTTAGATAGGTAGGAGAGGTAGGAAGGAGGTAGGTCTTGATGGCGTTTTGGGGTGAGAGCTGGCTGTGATGAGGATTGGGAGGAGGATAGAGGGGAGGAATTGGGATGGCTATATAGGATTTCGAGGGGGAGGGGGGGGGGGGGGCATTGCTGGTTGTGAGGTGTACTACAGGTGGGTTAAGATCTAGAGCGTTAGAGTGACTTTACTGCTAGAGTACTTACCACTCAATTGCAAGATGATAGATAGCCAGAAGCCATCAGCCCATCATTCTAGATCTGTGTAAATCCACCCCGTCCGGTCGGTATTGGCACAAACGCGTTTGTACGGTATTCGAGTAGGTAATGTCAACACTTGGTTGTGTGAATTCAAAGACTTATTTGATAGATAGTCTACGTAAGTGGATGGTAATTAATCGATCATCGATTATCCGTTAACGTTTGCAAGCCCCCAGAAGCCAAAAAGCCAAAACGCCCCAGCCACGTTCCCAACTCGTTTCATTTTTATGGCGTTTTTGTTGTGGAAGTCCCGTCTTTGGCCATGGCGTTCATGACACTGCACTTGCTGGAGCGAGCGGGATTCGAAGGAATACCTAAGCCTGACCCACGACAAGCTGGTCCGCATCTAGAGCCCCGTCGTGCCCAGATTGTGGCTTTTTCCCACCACTTCCGGATCCGGAAACCGCAGTAGTCCCAAATCGGACATTTCATTCATTCAGGAACAACAACGGGGGGCTGATCATATGAGGGTAATACATACGTACTGAGTACATGTCCATCTTCACGACGTACATGGCTTCTATCTACAGAACCTCCGATCGATCGGTGTTATTCTACTCTGCTTTCATAGTTAATGCTGATCGATGGATCTAGATATCTATCTCCTCCACCGATCGAGATTCAAAAAAGCAAAAATCCATAAACGAAGTAATAAACGAATTTAAACACAACCTCTCCGAGTTCCTTGATGTCGGAGGGAATTCCGGAGGGCTAGATCTAGATCAAGATTTTTTTTAAAAACAAAAAAAAAGGATTAAGCCAAGTCATGAGGAACAGGAATTTATGAACCCGGATTAATATTGCATATGGGTGGGCAATAAATTTAAATCAGCACTTTAGACTCAAGATACTTCCCTAGCCCGAGCTCGATCGACGCACAGATATCTCTGCCAACAAGTGATCGAGCGCAGATATCTCTGACAACAAGTTTAAGTGACAAAACTCGAGGCATCATGATCAAGCTTAGTACCCATTCCAGTTTGATTTTGCCTTCGAAATTTAGTTGCGCGAATTATTATACCCACTTCGGATCGAGACTGTCCCACTTCCAAGTTCCAATCACCAATTGCCCTGTTGCTTCTTGCACATAAAATGAAACCGAGTTTCCAAAACCAGCAAGCCGCTAGTACCAATGTAATCAATCATATGTGTATTTATTTTGTTTTTATGTAGTTGAATGCTATGTGCTAGCCACAATTCCCTTGGCGTTGAACATGCTTATGATTCAGAACAACATCATCCGGTTTACATGATTTTGATATGCTTTCAAGGAAGCATAAACCCCAGTGAAAACCAATTGCAATTGGCAATGGCTTAATGAATATGCTTAGAGCTTAGAGCTTAGTCCCAATAGCATCACCATTATACCTCTTCTCCGCCGTCTCCCAATTGATAATATTCCAGATGCCCTTCACATACGAAGCCTTGTCGTTATAGTACTACAAACACACACGAGACACACAGTCCACATTAGCCACCAGTTTCCTCCAAACCCCACCTCAACCTCCCAAGTACTTACCTGAATATAATACGCATGCTCCCACATATCCACCCCAATAATAGGGATCTTCCCGCCTACAACCGGATCCTGGTCCTTCGTCGTCGTAATCTCCAAGTTCCCCGAGCTAGAATCCTTCACAAGCCATCCCCACCCACTGCCCTGCAGCCCCATCAACGTCTTACTGAACGCGTCCGTAAACATATCATGACTGCCCCAACGCTTTGTGATTGCGGAAAGGAGTTTTGGCGCGGCGGTGGTGGGGTTGGAAGCAGCGGTTCCGGCGGGGGTGAGGTTCGTCCAGAAGAGGGAGTGGTTGATGTGTCCACCTCCGTTGAATTTACTGCAAGTTTAGAAGTGGATTTGTTAGTGAATTACTTCTTGTTTACATAGGTGCTTTGTGGAGAGGGAGGGGAAGGGGAGGGGAAGAGAGAGGATCCGGATCCGGATCTGTATCGGAACAATTACATCATCTGTTGAATCTCAATCTGCTGCTTGACATCTCCCTTCGAAAGAGCAGTGACATGATTCAAGAGTGCCGCGTTGAGGTTACTGACGTAAGCCTGGTGATGCTTCGTATGATGCAACTCCATGATCTGCTTGCTGATGTAAGGCTCGAGTGCCTGTATGCATGGAGTTAACGTTTGAATCACAGGTTAGAGGGTATTACCCATCAACCAAATCATCCTCCAATCATGAATCATTCACATTTCACGAGAACGGAGGGAGATGGGGAGATTGATACATACATCATATGCATATGGCAGCGCAGGAAGGACATACTTCTTCTGCTCAAACGAGATTTGCTTTTCCGAGGACATGGCGGATATAGCTGGGATATCGACGACAATGGAATCAATGGAAATGGTAGGAGGCGCGGAGATTATCACTGCCGATATCGATGACGCTGAGATGACTGATGATGGTGATGATTGTAGAGCGGAGGAGGGTGAGGAGGAGGCTTTTGAGCTGAAGAGAATCTGGGGGAGCTGTGCAAAGACGGCCAGAAACTGGGGAAGTTGCATCTGCGGGGAGGGGGCAAACGAGAATGACACACATCGTGTTAACTTTTTTTGGCTCGCTACCGCTTTCGTCTATGGAGGGGGAAGCCTTGCCTTTGGAGCGAGTTTGAGGCGAATACCTTAGACGATGTATGAGGTAGTTGGCGCCGGCGCGGGATGATGGTGCTGCGCCAGTAGGGGATGGGTGCGTCGAGCGCGTGGAAACCACATTGCATTAATGGACCAGATGAACTATCTTCCATCACCTTCGCACTTGGATAAATACAATGCTTTGAACACTTTAGTCCCATGCCAAACACTCATGATCCTCTTCAGAATCAGAGCAATCTTTAGATATCCCCCAGCTTATTATTCAACATGTTGTCTGAAAACTTAGTACGAACACAGACATATAATAGTAGGTATTGCGTGGTGGTAAGCAGGCTAGGTGGTAAGATGTTTGAGTTCTTAATCCATGCATCATGGACGAAAGTAAAGTTCCAACATAAAATGTATGCATACATGAAAGTAAAAACCTTAAATTGCTGCCCACAGCAAAAAGAAATTGTCTTCGCTCTCAAGCTCGTGAAGCTTTCCCACTGCTAATTCACCCTAGCCTAGGCCTCTAACCCTGATGTATCGGGCCCGCTAGTATTTCCGCGGAAGGCCTCCATCCACATCTCCATACAATTTCTCTCTGGCCGAATTTGTGGTGACTCCAACGGAACCTGCGTTTTGCATTTATAAGCAAAAGTATCCCACCTATTATTTGTAGTACCGGTTGGAATGTATGAAGCTGACTCACCAACGTGTAAAACCCACTGCCGAATTCCGTGGGCTCACAATTGCATTTCGCCATAGATCGTGGAGGACAATGTCTGTTCACGTCATGCTGATATCCGATATCCTCAAACCAATGAGTTTCATTGGGTGGTAGCAACAGAGCGACAGCAAGTGTATGCATTGGTGCGTCCCCTGGATCCATCAACAATCATATTAACGATCAACTTTCCCAGTGATATTTCAAGATAGAAATCGCCTACCCCATCGCTCGTAAAAGTAACCCCCCTTTTGGTCTAGAAAGTTGAAATACTTTTGATATCTCTCGCTTCTAAAAAACCTCAAATCCCCAACTTTAAATGATGGGAACATGTGCATATATTAGCATATTTACACACTGGATATCCGGTGATTCGTGCCGGGGGAATGCTACTCTCGAAATTGCTGAAAAATTGGCACCCGTTATAATCTCTTTCTTCCCATAAGGGCCCTCCCTTGACTTGATCCAACGTCTGAGATGATTCGTCACTTAATATCCAGTTGTAGTTTGCATTAGGATGGATTTCTTCTGGGTTCTGGCGCAAGTATCTCTGGGTATTTTTCCATAACGAAGGGAATGACCGGGCGTCATCCAGTATGTTGATATTGAAACTTCCAAACTGTTAGCTATCAGAAGGATAGAGTTCGGGTTGATGATCTCAGCTTACCCATATTTAATGCCATTTTTCTGCATAAATTTGAAAACGTCGTATTTGATGTCGCAAAAGAAATGAACCTATATAGGATTAGTATGATTATTGGTTTGCGGAGACATTACGGTTCGTTTTCGGATAGCATACGTCGGGTTCAACTCTCCAGTAATAATCAAACTGAAGAAGCCGTGGGTGATTGAAGAAAAATCCCGAGTTCCACCTACACATATGCCCTTGATGTCAACGTCAGCAATGGAGCACACTCATAGACTTGGAAATGTAGCTTATTGTACGCACGGTAGGAAATCAGCCAGCCTTTGCCCACTCCAATGCTACCTAGATACTCCAGACTACTCATAAATCTTTTCTGATTCACCCACTTTGGCAAACCCCAATGTTCCTTTGGGATGGTTTCATAATATGCGCCGCCAGAAGTTAGATTTATCGTACCATCAATGAATTCTTGCGTAAATGCCACATCATTGAAAAACACCCAAGGGTATCTATGTGATGCATTTGAGTTGAAGCGATATTCGAGTTGACGGATGGACTGTTGGATACCAGCAAGCTCAGAGTTCCGCACCAAGGAGATTATGGCGGCGTTGGTGTTGATTGCAGTAGCTGAACCATCTCTAGATCTGCGGCCGAGGCTTGTGGAGAGCGAACTACTCTGGCCGGAGGTGGCGGCAAAACTTGCTTCGATTAATAGGTATGAAGAGAGAAGGGCTGAAAAAAGAACGAAAACTCTGCGGAGAAATCGCCGAGAGCTGGAAGGGCGCATAATTGTTCCCTGCGCCTGGGAAGTCTGTGGCAGTGCGAAGTGCTATGTAAGTGAGAATGGGTTTTGGGGAGGGCAAAGACAACGTCCCCGCAAAGTGCGGTGTCGATTGGGCAGAAATGTGGAAGATCAAGGGCAGACTGGAGCACGATTTCCAGATGAACTGGCGAATGCCAAATTTAGTACGAGAATAGCCAAATTTAAGTACTTAACTCTTATTCTCACGAAAATGGCAATTGTGGGTTGCAGCTGGTGTATCGGAGCTCAGCTTCCCAAAGGGGCATGTGAAGTATTCACCCGTCATTCTCTACGAGACGACCCGTCATCACCACTGGCATGCAATACAATGACTCGTCAAATTTGCACAGATCAAATGAATTTGGGATGAGACCCAGTTCAATTTTTCCAAAATGCCTTCCTTGCTGTGAAAATTATGTGATGAGGTGTTCTTGTGTGATGATTTGAACAATACTTCGTATCCATGGCAGCTATCTTCGAAATCCTTCGAGAGTTTTAAATTTTGCAAGTTGCCAATTGAAAGAGGAAGTATACATCATTGACGCGTCACACGCTTGGCCATTCGCCCGCAACATGACGCAGAGCCTCATGCCAAATCCCCCGAAAAGCTTCCTGCCCCACGATCCCGTAAACACCGCTCGAGCTACGGTCAGGTTGCGTCGGAGGAATTCAAAGTCACACATCAGTCAGACTCGAGCCATCATAAATACACACTGTTAGACGTTCACAGGCCTCATAGTTACGAAAAATCCCACCCTCAAACACATTCAACACACTTTCGAAATGCTTGCCTTGAGGTCGGCCTCGGCTGCCAGGGCTGTTTCCTTCAGACCCAATGCCCCACCACCACAAATCTTCAGAGCATTAGCTGCACTTCCAATACGTCACGCCCAACAACCATTTTCAACATCAACTCCCCATGGCTTCTCACGGTCGACACCAGCACTTGTCCCTCGCCGGGATGAACCGATGTTCGGTGGAGCAGGACATCATGGGGCCGGAGTTCCCAGCTACTTTCAGAGACAGAGGCTACCAGCCAACACAATCATACGGTAAGAACCTGGATCTTCGCAAGCAGCGAAAGCTTCTCGATTGTTGACGTATGGCATAGCTTTGTCCCACAACAACAGGCATGGATAGTGGAGAGAATGGGAAAGTTTCACCGAATACTTCAACCTGGGCTGGCAGTCTTGATTCCTTTCCTCGACAAAATTCAGTATGTGAAGAGCTTGAAGGAAGTTGCGATTGAAATTCCAAGTCAGAGTGCAATAACGGCAGACAATGTGACTCTGGAATTAGATGTAATATCCACCATTACCCTTAACGTAGAGATTGCCCTAACATAATAAACAGGGTGTGTTGTATATTCGAATTTTCGACGCCTACAAGGCCAGTTATGGAGTAGAGGACGCAGAGTACGCCATTTCACAGCTTGCGCAGACGACAATGCGATCCGAAATCGGACAATTAACACTCGATCATGTCCTCAAAGAGAGGGCTGCCCTAAACACCAACATCACACACGTCATCAATGAAGCTGCCGCCGATTGGGGAGTGAAGATTCTAAGATACGAAATCCGGGATATACATGCACCAGAGCCCGTCCTCCAGGCAATGCACAGACAGGTATCGGCTGAGCGGTCCAAACGCGCTGAGATTCTCGAATCCGAGGGACAGAGGCAGAGTGCAATCAACATCGCAGAGGGAAGGAAACAGAGTGTCATTCTTGCATCGGAGGCGCTGAAGTCAGAGCAAATCAATATCGCTCATGGTGAGGCAGAGGCAATAGTTATGAAGGCAAAGGCTACTGCAGCGGGTATTGAGGCAGTGGCAGCTGCGATCAGGGAGAATAAGGGAGCTGCCCAAGGAGCTGTCAGTTTGACTGTGGCCGAGAAGTATGTGGATGCTTTCGGCAAATTGGCGAAGGAGAGCAATACCATTGTTATTCCAGCACAGCTTGGTGATCTGGGTGGGATGATTGCAAGCGCAATGAGCATCTATGGGAAGGTCAGCAGTACACAGCGCAGGGAACAACAAGATCTTAGTGAAGCTCTAGAGAAGAGTGAATATGGTCCAGGGAAAGGGTCCCCAAGGCAGGACGAGGTCTCAAGGCATCTTCTTGAGGGATTCGATGCGACTGCGGCAAAGAGAAGTTAGAGTACTTGGGGGAATAGCAAAGTGGAATGCCATCGCCATGTATAGATAGCACTTTTGCATTTGTTTCTTTTTAATCGTTCTCCCCATGTGAGCATTTTGTAACACATAGATAAAATACCACTCATCATTATCATTTGTAAACGATAGATGTTTTTCAAATACGCGATCGACGCCACATACATATTGCACTCGTTCCCGCATACTAGACGAGAACAGCATGCTAGTATGTATTTTGCAGCTGCTTTGTAAAAGGAACGTCATTTGTTACTTGAATTTAGTGAAGGTGGATGTTCTAGCAGTCTTGTCCTCAAAGAAAGGTACACCTCTCGAGTACTTAGCCGAATACAGCCATCCACACATTCGTCACACTAATGAGCTTGGATACAGCTTGTGAACTTTAGAACCTATAGCTCCCTCGACCTTCATCCTTACCTCTCCGAACCCCTGCGAACCATCAAAAGGCCACTACAGCTCCCGCGTTCCAGCGGCCTTACCCAACACACAGGTCTCGGACAACCACTCGAGTCGGCATTCGTCATGTACTGGCCTTTGGGCGCCCCACGAATATTTGCGGCGAAAGTACCAGGAGGACCGGTAGGCACTTACGATTCGGACGACTCGGAAGCTCAGCAGCGGATCGGAAACTCGGCGGGCACGAAGCAGCAAGAGAAGGACGGCGCAGACCAGGACGACCTGCTCTTACATGACGGCACGCATGAGGATGGGCACGATGGAAAGCTCGACCCTTCCTCGGCAGCGGCAGGGCTCAGGCCGAACCTCGACAAGAAGTCTGGATCCAGTCTGGACGTGACGTTCACCGAAGATGAAAAGGCACAAGTCGGGAGCCGGAATCTCATAGCGCTGAAGATGTCTCGGAACGGAGCGCTGTTTGCAACAATCACAATCAGCGAGATGACGATATGGCAAACAAAGGTAGCTATGACGATGAACCTCTGCCCGTGGATTGGGTGGAGACTTCCACTGCGCCCGTTCGCACCTGTGCTCACAGAATCAAATTGCAGCCGACAGCAGTCGTCGCACATGTTCGCCGTTCGCAACTGTCGCTCAATTCATACGGACCCAATGTCGACCTATTGATCCGACCTGATAATCAGATATTTGTGGCCCAGACTGCACTAGGATACCTAATCACATACTCATTGGCTGGGGATCCAATGGGAAGGGTATACCGCCCAACCTTTGTGCACAATCACTATAGCCATTCGCGGCAGAACTCATCGGTTTCCGCTGGTGGTGCAATGAGAGGTATTGGAGGTGGGGGTGGAAGTGGCGGGTCTTTCATGGTTGGCCCCGGAGAAGCTGGAGGTGTTCGGGAATACTCAGTGAGGTTCAGGATGGTGATCAAGGTTGATGCAGGAATTGTAAAGTAAGTTCTCTTTTAAAAAATTGTCACAGCTACAACTAATTTCCCAAGGGCATTGGCGTTGGACGACGAACTTGTGGTTTCTACCGAAAAACCTGCAGCAGTTCAGTGCATAAGATGGACGCCCGATTCAAAAGGCTCGCAAACAACAACAGAACTAATAAGCAAAATGCCGTGGATACATAGGGAAAAGAGGCAGAAAACGGGTATGACGGCCTAAAACTGTTGGAAGTGATGAAGCTAATTATGGTACATGATAGCCTTAACTGTAATTGAGATGATTCACGATAGACCAATGAACCTTTCAACCTGGATAACAAGCGATGGGCGAGCCTATGCTGTTCAGAAGCTGATGAACACCGTGCATATCCCCCGTCCATATACAGCGAACCTGGAGTCGAGGCTGATTGATAAGTGGGAATGGGGATAGGAAAGCGATGGCCCTGAAAAGGTCTTCAAAGGATATGGATTTCATGTTCCTACCAAACCTGAGGAATTTGGTGTAAAAGCCGCCATAAATGCCAGGTTTTCGCTTGTCGCTGTGGGCCAAACAAAGTATGACCCTCAAAACTTCCAAATCCAATGCCAATAAAATACTGACATATTTCCACAGTGGGAGAATAGCGGTTTATAATGCTAGAGATTATGTTGGAAATATTCCTCTTTCGCATACAGTAAACCCACCATCTTCATTAACAGGAAAAATTACATTCATCGCTTGGTCACCAGATGGGTACGCACTTTTCGTTGGGTATGAGCGTGGTTGGGCTATGTGGAGTGTATATGGCAAGGCCGGAGCACATAGTTTTTGGGCAGAGAGAGGATTAGTCAAAAAGATCCCCGGAGAAGGTTTTCTTGAGGGTGTTCGAGATGGGTGTTGGGTTGGGGGAGGGCAGGAACTCCTTTTGGTGAAAAGCAGAGGCGATGAGAGGCTGTGGGCACTGGAGATGGCAAAAAGCGCAGTAACTGGATGCTACAACTCGGTAATTTTAATCCCACTTCATTATATGATCATGGCTACAACTAATGCACCTTCCAGGCAAATGTATCAAGGGCGGTATTACAAACTAACGAAAAACTTCTCATATATCGTGGATATGAGCTCGCAGATCTTACTACATTGGTTCAAGAAAACAGTATATTATGGAATCATGTTCCTATGCCTCCGGTATATCTCATAGATAACTGGCCAATAAAATCTGTCATAATATCACCAGATGGAAGATATGTTGCCATTGCCGGAAAGAGGGGTCTTGCGCATTACTCCGTAAATAGTGGTCGGTGGAAAACATTTGTCAATGAGAAAATGGAGCAAGATTTTCAAGTCAGGGGCGGAATGTGTTGGTATCATCACATTCTGATTGCCGCTGTTGAATCAGATGACTTATATGAGGCATGTATTCTACCCCAAGGCCATCAATTGTTTATTTACTAACAAGTGTTTAGATCAGGCTTTACTCTAGAGAAACTGACCTTGATAACTCTCTATTACTTCACTTGGAAACTTTACCTTCACCAGTGGTTCTTATATCGCTAGTCGGCTATGATTCTCTTCTAGCCTACACCCTCGACAACGTTTTGTACCATTATGTCATTACACCTACCAAGGACACTGTCAAACTCATACAGGTCGGCCAGCTTACATTTCATGGCATCATACGGTCGCCGAGCAGAGTTCGTGGACTTAGTTGGATTCTTCCTGAGGAACAAATTCGGGAAGGTGACCCTGCAAAGGATGTTACTGTAGCAAGTGTTCTCTTCTTAGTTGACGGAAAATTGGCCTTGCTACAACCGGGATCAGGAGACGGAGGAGAGGTAAAATATGAAATGAAAGTGTTAGAGAAGAACGTGGAGTATTACTGCCTGATGAGGGATCAGCCATTGCAATTTGTGGAACATACAGAAGGTGCCATTCAAACACCAATGCAGATGACCTCGTCAGGGCCTGGACGATTCATGGACGGTTTAAGAGACTCTTTATGGGTTTTTGATGGTACGGACCTAAAATGCTGGGTGGATGTTCAAGAGGTTTTACGAATGGCCAGGGGAGACTCGCGAGAGATTCCCTTACCGGTTAAAGTTGGAGTGGACTTCTACCCTATGTCGATCCTTCTGTCGAAAGGCATCATATTAGGAATCGAGCCAGATCTTGTGCAGAGGAGAGACATCAATTTTTCATATTTCAAGTTTTCTACCAGGGTGAGTAGAAAGGTTTCCTATTTTCGAGACTTACTCTAATCAATTTACAGACACAACTGTTTATACACCATTTTTTCCGCTATTATTTAACCTACGGTCAACTAGAGTCGGCGTTGGATCTTGCTACCCATTTTGGGAGACTCACATACTTTCCACATGCTCTTGAAGTGCTTCTTCATGATGTTTTGGATGAAGAAGCAGATAGTCAGCCTCCTCCAGAGGGTAATTCTCATAATCCTTTGCTCGAATCTGGGTCTAATTACTGACACAATATGCAGAAGCCGTCCTCCCTGATGTTGTTCGGTTCTTGACTCATTTCACCGACTATCTCGATGTGATTGTACAATGCACTCGCAAGACAGAAGTTGCCTCTTGGACGCATTTATTCTCCGTCGTTGGGTCTCCTCAGGTTCTTTTCGAGGAATCTTTAGCCCGTGGTAACCTCAAGACAGCTGGTGGCTATCTATTAATTCTTCACACTATGGAAAAGCTGAGTTCTAGCTCAAAGGATATGGTTCGGCTGCTTGGGATTGCAGTTGCAAAAGGTGATTGGGATCTGTGTAAAGAGCTAGCAAGATTCCTTGTTGCCGTGGATGACACGGGGAAGACATTGAAGGAAGCTTTGGAGCTTGTGGAGTTACGGAGCCCTGTTGAGGAGCTCGAGAGAAGCTTTATGTTTGAGAGTGCGAGATTGAAGCCTCCTCCTAGCGGCCCGATTGCGAGAAGAAGTGGCTCGAGTTTCGGGGGAGATGGGGCGAGTGCAGATGGTGGAAGTGAGGGGACTGGGGGCGGAGGGGGGAGTAGTGGGGTGAGTGATGTGAGCGTGGAGTTTGTGAACCATGACCAGCTGTCTGGAAGTGAGGAGGATGTGGCTCGGGTAGAGGAATTGGAGGAGGATTCGGATGAGTTACTGAAGTAGATGCAAAGTATTGAATGTATCTTTTAATTTCTAGCTGTAGATGTATTGGAAATAATATTTTGGATGTGGGATATGCACCTTAATGACGAGCCCCTACTTTTTAGCATTTTTTACATGGTTCACAGAAAGTGCCTAAATGACCATGCAAGAATCATGACAGTAGATTTCTATTAGAAGTGCCTTTCCTCATGTAGCAGTTACTGCTTTAGTCGAATTCGAGGCCAAACATAAAGGAACATATGCATCACTACCGTGAGGCATCGTTCCTTGGCATGTGACAAGCGCCTTGGCACAGTAGTTATAGAGTCATCTGTGGCGTAGGATTACAAGGAATAAGACACATACTACACACACACCGTACGTTCAGGTTATGAGCCCGGTGCTTCCCAGCACCATAAAATTTTCTCTAAACCCTATTTCAATTTTACATCGTGGCTTCTATCCGTACTAGGAGTCAACGACGGCTGTCTCCGAACAGCATTTCGTCGGAGCAAGAAGACAAGGAAGGCGAGGAGAGTTTTGATCCTGAAGAAGGAGAAACGGAGAGCCCAGACCCTGAAGAAGGTGAGGCGGAGACTGAAGTAGGAAACGAAGTTGAAGGAGCAGAAGAAGAGGAAGAGATCGAGAGGTCTTTCTTACCCGAAAGCCCGCGAGCTATCCACTTGCGTGGGGGTAACGATCTCGGCGTTCATCAATACGGCTCAGAATCTCCACCGGAGCCACCGGTACCACGCCCAACTACCGCACGTCCCGTGATTCACAACCCATACGCTCGGAATAATATGGGCAGATCTCTGGAAGACGGTGTTGAGAAGATTCAAAAGATGGACGGTTTAAATTATCATCAGTGGAGGCGTGATATTGAGATGCTCTTGATTCTCAAGGACATGTGGGATCCCTTGATGGATAAACAACCTGATCCACCAAATGGTGAAATTTACGTTGCGTGGTTAAAAATTCAGAAGCAATCTTTGGCAGTCATTCATCTAAGCCTGAAGCACGACCAGGCTCCTTTAATTTCCGACTGCAAGACCGGTAGAGCGGCTCTTGAGAGATTGGCATCCACTTTTGCTTCTTCGGCGGATTCCAATAAGGCCCGGGCCGAGGAGGCTTTTGGTCGGGCAAAGAAGGCTCCGCAGCAAACTATGAGCCAATGGATTTCTCATGTTAAGAAGCTGAATGGTGAGCTTCAAGCGGTGGGTATTGAAATGGCAGAGACACGTGTTGCGTATCGTATCCTTGCTGGTTTGGGGAGGGAGTTTCACTCGATGAAGCACGCGCTGCAAGCAAAAGATAACCTGACACTGGATATGGTTACTCAAAATCTTTTGGCTTGGGAGCGTGACTCGACAGATGACGATCATGGTACAATACAACAACAATATACGATTGCTCCGGTCCCAAGCGCAAACAATACTCACAGGGGTCCTATGCAGATGGCAATGGCAAATCAGGTTCAGTCGATCCCTTCGCAACAACCACAACATATTGCTCAACCTACCATATACACAAATCAGCAATATTCAAATCCTTACCAGCCTCAACAGGGTGGAAACAATCAGTATGCGGTCGGTACTTCAGTTCATCTTCAAACTTCCGCAGGCCCAGTGCGCAGCAATCAGCAAGTGCAAACTCGATATTCCCCTTACAATTTGGTCCCATGCACTGCTTGTGGAAAGTTGGGCCATAATGTTTCAAAATGTTGGCATCGCAATCCTAATTTGAAACCCCAATGGATGAAAGATCAAGATGCTGCGAGAGCGCAGCTGCAGCAACAACAGTATGTGGAGCAGACGGCTGGTCAGCCAGCTCCAAATCCACTACCTCAATGGAATCCTGTCGGTCCCCAATATTATCAGACAACACCTGTGCAGAATTTTCAAACGCCCCAAACCCCATATACCTCTAGTTTCGTTCTGCCTCAACAGCAATTTATGCCTAATCAAACCATGAACCCTCCGCAGTCCATGAATCAAGCCCAAGTGCAACAACAATTACCTGCTCCTCAACAACTGCAAATTACTCAAGCTCCATCCCAACCTTTCTCAACCACTCAGCAAACCCCGGCTCCAGTTACACCGGGTACACAACATATTCAGCAAGCTCAGTTTACTCAAGGTTTTCAGTTTAAAGGTCCTGATTCTACTCTGACTCGCAATGATTATACGAACGCTTTCTCGGCTCAAGTACACTTGAACCCATTGACAGAGAATCTTTCCGACCAATTTTGTATGTCACTGAAGAACTGGCCGGATCTGGAATCGGTTAAAAGCTCCCCGGAAGAAGGGGGAGTTTCTCCGGGAGATGAACCTGATAAATGGTTGGTGGATAGCGGCGCTTCTTGTCATTTCAGCCCTTTTCGTCACTTGTTTTTATACCTGAGACCGTTGGATACACCAATCCATGTCCTGACCGGTAACGGGTATATTACTGCGAAGTACAAGGGTTCTATTCCTCTGTTGATTGCTACTGGCGAGTCGAAGAAAGTGGAACAGGTGTTGCTCCAAAACGTTCTTTACGTGCCGGACTTGAAATCGAAAGTGAATTTGTTCAGTGTTGTGGTTCTCGCGGATCATGGGGTAAGCAGTATTTTCGGAAGCAGTGATGTCCGTTTCCAAAAGGATGGATTGGTTGTGGCTAGCGGTACTCGCATTGGCAACAGCTGGTGGCTCGACGCGGATCTCCGCTCGCACGAATTGTGTTTTATGGGTCTGAAGGATACAGACTCTGCTAACGTTCAAACTTTGCAAACTTGGCATCAACGCCTTGCCCACCTGAATACTCGAGACATTTTAAGACTTTCGAAAGGAAAGGCGAAGGGTGTCAATATAGGTGTGCCGCCTGTCGATAACAGTGGCCCATTGGAATGCACGGGCTGCTTGGTTTCTAAACAGCATAGGAAGATTTCACGTGTCCCGATTGCCCCGAAATTAGGTAAATGTTTTGTGATTTATGCAGATATTGCAGGTCCTATGCAAATTGAAGGGGTGGTTGGGGGTCATAGGTTTATTGTGGTTTTTGTGGAAGAGGATTCCAAGTTTAATTGGGTTACCTGCATGGTGAACAAGGATGATATTCGTGAAGCCTTCTGGAATTTGGTTGCTTTTCTGGAAAGGTCAACCGGACGTCTTGTTGGCACTTTACACACAGACAATGAGGCCTCTCTCATGGATAAGACTTTCCAATCGGAACTTCGGAATAAGGGCATTATTCATCGCACGACGCAGACATTTTCCCCCGAACAGAACGGTCCGGCAGAAAACGCGATTAAACAGCTCGTCAACAAGGCTTCTTCGATCATGTGGGCTCCGCGCATTCCTGTAGGATTCTGGCCGGAGGCGATATTATGCGCTACCTATATCAAGAATAGATCACCCCATAGAGCTTTGGGGGGTGATACTCCTTTCGAACGTTGGTTTGGTTCCTCTCCTGAGTTGGGTCATTTAAAAATATTTGGCAGTCGCTGCTACGCTCACGTGGAGAAGGAGAACAGGAAGAAGTTCGACTCTCATACGGCTGAATGCGTTTTTCTCGGATATTACGCAAATGATGGCCTGTTTTGTGTCTATGACGTGAATAGAAGAGTTATTACAAAGAAGAGGGATGTGGTATTTTTCGAACATATTTTAGGTCACCCTTCGATGGAGGCCTGGGGTTTGCCTGTTGGTTTCGATATCCTGGGTTTCAAAGTTGACAAGACTAGTTTGTCTACATTCTTACCTATTCCCGACGATTTCGACATGTCCCTGCACGACGCGGATGAATCTTTCACTCCAAATTACGACAGCATTGAACCGTCTTGCGATTCCCTCATGATTGCTATGTCGAATCTTACATTTCGCGAAGCAGAATGCAAAACAATCGCGTTGGATGTTTTGGACGCTCCGAATTCTTGCGATGTATCCGTCAACGATATGATAGCAAAGCGCCCACATTCTTTATCAGATAATATGCTGACTTTGAAGCGCAATGCTATCGTTTCCGATTTAAAACCCCTTGCACCAACTCTCATGGAAGAACTTTACAAATCACACGCGTTGAAACTAGCCGCAGAATACAAAATTGTCATGGACGCCAACCTCGAGCCAACGGTTGAAGAGGACCCGACACATTGGAAAGCAGCTATGAAATCGTCGAATAAAAAGTTCTGGCTAAACGCCTGCCTCGCGGAGTTGGTTAATGTAAGCAAAATGGGAACTTTCGTTTTCACCAAGGATCTTCCTCCAGGACGACGAGCTCTTCCGTCAAAATGGGTTTTCAAACTGAAGAAGAATGACGATGGCACAGTGGATAAGTTCAAGGCTCGTTGGGTCGTGAGGGGTGATCTACAAAAGAAGGGTGTGGATTACAAGGAGACTTTTGCTCCTGTTGGAAGTCTAATCACGCTAAGGATTCTTCTTACAATTGCTGCGATTCAGGATCTTGATCTTGATCAAATTGACGTGGTTGGAGCATTTCTCAACGGTTCTGTCATGAACCGAGTTTCTAGTCTCACCCAAGACTACCCCGCACCCAGCCACCGTCGGCCCCAGCCTCGCTATCAGCCACAGTGGATCCATGTCCATCTGATCCTGACCCCCGACGAGTTTCGCTTACTACTAGTGTTACTCTACATCGCCATGCACCTCGCCTATGCCCTAGCCCGTTCCTGGTAACCGTTGCAACATGACAGCCCGCATCCCTGTCATCGCTCGACTCCCTAGTTCGGAATCTCAGAGAAACCACCAGAAGGTTCTGGTATCACGAACCTTCACTGCGCAATAGCTTTCCATATGTCTCCGCCAGTTTCTATTCAGTTCTAGTCATTTCTATTGCGCAGTTGATTTCTAATTCCCTTTGACTCATGTACCTTGCGCAGCCGCCGCGCAGCCTCTGCGCAGCCGCGGCGCTGCTATTCTATTCATGTCTTTCTAGTTCCATAGTCCGAGAAGGATCTCTATATAAGGAGTTCTTCCTCCCTCTTGTCTTGTCTTCTTTTCCTTTCCTCTTCACGCAACAACTTGTCTCTTTCCCTCAGCTGTACCTTAACAAGTTGTTATTCGAATATATTTTATACTCTCCTTCTCCGTGGCCTAGACAGCCCCTCTTGACCCCGCCTTGACCACGTCCCATGCCCCGTGCCTCGACCCCTCGCCTTGCCCCAGGATTCACTCTCCCCACCCGCCGCACCTTCATCCTCCCAGGCTCAGAACCCATCACCGACGCCCGCCACCTCCTAGACCAAACCAACGAGTACGTCGTCCGCGCCCTCAACTCCTCATACCCCGCCTCCATTCAGCCTACCAACCGTACCCACCACCTCCACGGCTACAATACCCGCTCCTGGTTCCTGTCCACCGGGACCTGGTCATCACACTTTGTTGCGTCGACATAACTGTCTCCGCCACACCTAAACAAAATGTCCGGATCCGGCAGAAGCAATACTCCCCTCCCAGTCACCAACAAGCCATGGGAAGCTTACATTACCTATCTCTCCTCACACCCGATGGGAGTTGTCTCCTTCCCTGACTTGCCTACCGATACCCCAACCTCCCTCCTCACTGCAATCAATACAGCCCATATGACCGGTGTTAACTGTGGAAACACCGGACATTGGGAAGCACCACTTATACCAACCATCACGGACGTTACAGAGCTCAACTGCGCCAACCAAGCTCTCTTTGCCCACTTCCACTCCGGATACCAGTATGGGTCTCAACAGAGACTCCAAGCTCTCACACCACCAGCACCTGCTCCACGCAACCAAGCCCCAAAGATTGCAGACCCTACTGCTTTTGATGGAAGCAGGGACAAATACCGCCAGTTCATTACACAACTACAACTGGTGTTCTCCTCTGATCCCACCCGGTACTCCACTGACCCAGCCAGGATTGCCTATGCCGCTTCTCACCTCTCCGGAGGTGCTCAAGCATGGTTCAACCCTCACATGGACCCTGTCACTGGCCAAGTTCAATTCCAATCCTATGAAGGATTTATCAACGCTCTCCAAGCAGCATTCGATGACCCAGATGCCGAAGCAACGGCAAGAGAGAAGCTTGACAAACTCCGTCAAGGCAAGCGAGACTGCTCTACCTATGCCGCAGAGTTCGTCACTATCTCCACCAAGCTTTCCATGAATCAGAGAGAACAGATTGCGAGATTCCGCTCGGGTCTCAACAAGGATACTGCTACAGCACTGTCATATCAACTCAATGTCCCAGACACTCTTGCCGCTGTTGCACAAATGTGCATCCAGCTTGACAACAACATCCGGCGTGTACAAAATCAACACCACACGCCCACTCAACATCATAACACTTCTACCCCTCGCACCAGTGCTCCTGCCAGCTCCTCCACTGCTACAGGATCACACGCAGGACCTATGGACCTCTCCGCTGTTGAAGTCAAAAGAAAGCGCGGGCCTCTCACCCAGGCCGACAAAGATTACCGCCGTGCCAACGGCCTCTGCCTCTATTGCGGCGCAAAGGGACACTTCGCCAGTGTCTGCCCCAACAAGAGCCAGAAAGCCAACAGCACCCTCGAAACCGCTGCCCCCGCAGCACCAGCAACGGTGGTCCTCTACACCACCTCCGAGACTGCCACTCAGGCAAAAAACTAACTACCTCTTTGAAGACCGAAGACCCTTCAAGGAGTGCCAGGATGCAACCTGGTGTCTTCTCTCTTGAACCCTCTTGTGTTTGTTTTTCGCCTTTGTGCGCCTCTTGTTCCCCTATGTTTTCTGTCAATTCTTTTTCTGTTTTACCATCTGTTGATTTGCCTGGTTCAGGCTTTGTTATTCCTGTTGAGTCGCGATCTGCTCGCAAGAGTAGGTTGCGAAGGTATCGAGTTTCTGCTGCTTTGCGTCTATCTTCTGTTTCTCTTTCTGGTGATCTCGGCTCCGAGTCACCCATGACTCTCAATGCTTCAATCAATAACTCCTTGTCTGGAACCTGCATGATCGACTGTGGAGCTACCTCCCAGTTTATCGACCTTGACTTCGCCTTGTCCTTGAACCTAAACCTTGATCTGAAACCGAAACCAGAGGACCTTGTCGTCGTTGACGGAAGGCGCTCAGTTGCCGGACAGATAACCCACTCTTGTACCTTGAAACTCACCGTCGACCAGCACGAAGAAGTATTAACCTTCCAAGTGACAAAACTGGCCGGATGGAACCTTATCCTTGGAAAAACATGGCTTCGACGCCATAACCCAATAATCGATTGGGAAAAGAACACCTTGACCTTCGCTTCAGGATATTGTCAAGCCCACTGTCTCCCAGTTCGACAAACCACTATTACCAGCAATCCGCCATCACCAACTAACCATAAGATTGCTGTGATTTCCCGTGCCGCCATGAGAATCGCTACCAAACAACCTGGTTCCATGATCTGTGTTCTCGCCTCACTACCAGAGGAAACCCCAAGTACTGAACCAGCCGAAAAGTTGGTCCCCACCGAATACCATGATTTCCTTCCCTTGTTCTCCAAGAAAGAAGCCTCAGTTCTACCTCCACATCGATATGTGGACCACGAAATCCCTTTGCTTCCTGGCGCTAAACCACCCCTCGGACGAATGTACTCAATGTCCGATTCAGAACTCAAAGAAGTCCGAGAATGGTTGGATGAAAACCTTGCAAAAGCATTTATCAGACCCAGCTCTTCTTCCAGCGCCTCGCCAATCCTCTTTGTCAAGAAAAAAGATGGTTCCCTACGCCTATGTGTCGATTACCGAGCACTTAACGACATTACACATAAGGACAGGTACCCACTCCCCAGAATTGAAGAAACCTTGAACCAAATCCGTGGATCCAAGTACTTCACCCGACTGGACCTGCGAGCCGCTTTCAACCTCATTAGGATTAAGGAAGGCGACGAATGGAAAACCGCCTTCCGAACCAGATATGGCCTCTTCGAATTTATGGTCATGCCCTTCGGCCTAACCAATGCCCCAGCAACCTGTCAGAGATTCGTCAATGACACACTCCGAGAATTCCTCGACGTCTTCTGCGTTGTCTACTTAGACGATATCTTGATTTACTCAAAGTCACGAAAGGAACACCAAGAACAAGTCCGTAAAGTCCTTGCCAAACTCTCTGAGGCAGGACTGTTTGTCAAACCCGAGAAATGCGAATTTACAGTCAACAAGACAACCTTCCTGGGTTTCATCATCTCCTCTGACGGTATCGAAATGGACCCGGAAAAGGTTAAAGCTGTGATTGAATGGGAAACTCCTAAATCCGTAAAAGATATCCAGTGTTTCCTGGGATTTGCTAACTTCTACCGACGCTTCATCGAAGGATACTCTCGGATCTGTCAACCTTTCTTCCGACTATTGCAAAAGGACACCCCCTTTGCTTGGTCTTCAGACTGTGATCTGGTATTCTCTAAATTGAAGAAGGCCTTTACCTCAGCACCAGTCCTTCGACACTTTGACCCAAACCTTGAAACCATCCTTGAAACCGACGCCTCCGACTATGTGGTCTCCGGCATTCTGTCCCAGAAGATCCCAGAAAACGGCAAAACGGTACTCCACCCTATTGCCTACCTGTCCGAGAAAATGTCACCTGCCGAATGCAATTACGGCATTGGTGATAAAGAACTCCTTGCAATTGTGGTCTGTCTTGACAAATGGCACATGTACCTCCATGCTCTGCCAAAGCCATTTACGATCCTCACGGACCACCATAACCTCGAATCCTTCAAGACCAAGACCCTCTTAAACCGTCGGCAAGCACGCTGGGCTGGGGAACTCGCACAATACGACTTTACTATTGTATTCCGACCTGGCGAAAAGAACGGAAAAGCCGACGCCCTGACCCGCAGGTCTGGAGACCTCCCTGAAGAGGGGGATGAACGTGCACGGCCTGTGCGCGCCCTTATCCCATCCTCTAAATTTTCGGAATACTCCCTGTCTGCAGCATCAATCGGTTTCAACGACGAAATCCGAACCCTCCTACCATCTGATGCCCTGGGAAAATCCATCCTCCTTGCGCTCGAGAACTTTGAAACAAAACACCCAACAGTTCCCCTTGGGGAATGTATTTACAACGACGGCCTGCTTTATGTCAACAAACTCCTGTACATCCCAGACAACGAACTCCTTCAAGCTAAAGTTCTGAACTCTTGCCATGAACACCCAGCCGCAGGCCATCCAGGCCGAGCCGCCACCTACGAGCTTGTATCCCGGAACTACTGGTGGCCAAAGATGCGTAAAACCATCGCACGCTACATTCAGAACTGTGACACCTGCATGAGGATCAAACCCGCTCGACATGCGCCCTATGGCCTCCTGAAACCTCTCGAAATCCCAATCCGACGATGGAGCTCAATCTCAATGGACTTTATCACAGGATTACCTCTGTCCAACGGCTTTGACGCTGTTCTAGTTGTGGTCGACCGACTTTCCAAGATGGCCCATTACATTGCAACCACAACCGAATGCAACTCCGAAACCCTGGCAAGACTCTTCCTAGACAACATCTTCCGCCTCCATGGTCTCCCGGACTCCATAGTCACCGACCGCGGAACCCAGTTCACCTCCGAGTTCTCAAGATTCCTCTGCAAGCTCCTTGGAATCCAACAGAAGCTTTCCACCAGCTTCCACCCCCAGACCGATGGCCAAACCGAAAGGGTTAATGCAATCCTAGAACAATACCTCCGCGCCTATTGCAACTACCAACAGGACGACTGGTCCGAGTTGTTATCCATGGCCGAGTTTGCATACAACAATACCCTGTCCGCCACCACCGGAATCACTCCCTTCTTTGCGGTTTATGGCCAACAACCCCGCTATGAGATCCTTGCCAACCCCGCTGTGCCACAACCAACCCCAGAAGCACTCAAGGATTACGCTGAGCGCCTGTCGCTTTTGGATAAACACCTTCGAGCCGAAATATCCTGGTCCCAGGCAATCCATGCTGAACAAGCCGATCGTCACCGAATTCCACCACCTGCATACAAAGTAGGCGACGAAGTCTGGCTCTTGAGGCGACACATCCACACCACCCGACCCTCAACCAAGTTGGATTATAAACGCCTTGGGAAATTTCGAATCATCCAGAAAATCTCGAGCCATGCATATAAGCTTGAGCTCCCCGCTACAATGAAAGTTCACCCAGTGTTCCACGTCTCACTGCTCGAACCCGTCGCCCAAGACCCCCTCGCAGGTCAAGTCCAACCACCCCCTCCTCCAGTTATTGTTAACGAAGACCTTGAGTGGGAAGTCGAAGACATTCTCGACTCCAAGTTAGTCCGAAGACAACTCAAGTACCTTGTCCGTTGGATCGGTTACGATCACCCTACCTGGCAACCCGCAAGCGACCTCGAGAACGCCCCAGCACTTGTTAGGCGCTTCCACACAGCTTACCCACAGAAACCCAGACCCGCCAACCTTCCCGCACCATGAGTGGTTCCTGGTACGACCCGATTATCATCAACGACGACCCAGAACCAATCCAAGAAAGATCGCTGGAGCTCTCCTCTAGAAGGGGGGCTACTGTCATGAACCGAGTTTCTAGTCTCACCCAAGACTACCCCGCACCCAGCCACCGTCGGCCCCAGCCTCGCTATCAGCCACAGTGGATCCATGTCCATCTGATCCTGACCCCCGACGAGTTTCGCTTACTACTAGTGTTACTCTACATCGCCATGCACCTCGCCTATGCCCTAGCCCGTTCCTGGTAACCGTTGCAACATGACAGCCCGCATCCCTGTCATCGCTCGACTCCCTAGTTCGGAATCTCAGAGAAACCACCAGAAGGTTCTGGTATCACGAACCTTCACTGCGCAATAGCTTTCCATATGTCTCCGCCAGTTTCTATTCAGTTCTAGTCATTTCTATTGCGCAGTTGATTTCTAATTCCCTTTGACTCATGTACCTTGCGCAGCCGCCGCGCAGCCTCTGCGCAGCCGCGGCGCTGCTATTCTATTCATGTCTTTCTAGTTCCATAGTCCGAGAAGGATCTCTATATAAGGAGTTCTTCCTCCCTCTTGTCTTGTCTTCTTTTCCTTTCCTCTTCACGCAACAACTTGTCTCTTTCCCTCAGCTGTACCTTAACAAGTTGTTATTCGAATATATTTTATACTCTCCTTCTCCGTGGCCTAGACAGCCCCTCTTGACCCCGCCTTGACCACGTCCCATGCCCCGTGCCTCGACCCCTCGCCTTGCCCCAGGATTCACTCTCCCCACCCGCCGCACCTTCATCCTCCCAGGCTCAGAACCCATCACCGACGCCCGCCACCTCCTAGACCAAACCAACGAGTACGTCGTCCGCGCCCTCAACTCCTCATACCCCGCCTCCATTCAGCCTACCAACCGTACCCACCACCTCCACGGCTACAATACCCGCTCCTGGTTCCTGTCCACCGGGACCTGGTCATCACAGGTTCCCTCGACACAAACGTTTATTTGCGACAGCCTGAAGGTTGGAAATTGTCCTCAGAATACTGCTTGCTGATGAGATCGTTGTATGGGCTATGTCAGGCTGCTCGTATTTGGTACGAATTGGTACATTCCGTCCTCTCTGAGCATGGTTTTACCCGCCTCGATGCAGACCCTGGTTGTTGGCACAAACACGATTCGAGTGGGGCTTTACTTTTCGTTATCGCTCACGTGGACGATATGATTATCGGCGGTTTGCGAGAGGAAGTCCTTGCGACAAAACTTATCCTTTCATCCCATTTTAAGATTTCCGATTTAGGTCCGGTCAAATTCTTCATCGGTATCTCGATTTCGAGAGATAGGGATCGTCGCACAATTACTCTGTCACAATCCCATTATGTCATAGATATTCTCGGAAATTATGGTATGAGTGATTTGAACCCGGTTATCTTACCTATCGCGCCGGGTGATACGATTGTGAAAGGAGATATTACAGTCTCTTTAGATGACAGAAAGCATTTTCAGTCAATGGTCGGTTCTTTGGGCTATTTGATGAATTGCACCAGACCGGATTTGGCTTTCGTCGTGAATCGCTTGGCTCAAATGTCTTCCTGCACAACTTCAGCACACTTGTTGGCGGTCAAGAAAGTTTTTCGTTTTCTGAACCATTCAAAGAATTGGGATTTGGTCCTCAACAAGTTTCGTTCCCTGTCAAAATCAAGCTTTGATGTCAGTGGTTGGTTTGATGCTTCTTGGGCAGACGATCCGGACGACAGTCGTTCAACTTTCGGTTACACAATTTTATTCGAAGGTTCACCGATTTTATGGAAATGTCGCAAACACCGAGCGGTTACTTTGTCTACGACAGACGCAGAATATCTCGCAGCAACGGAAACAACTCGTGACCTGTCTTTTATCAACAATATTTGTGAAGGCCTAGGTATTTCTCTCAACAAGCCATTTCCGTTGCATGGTGACAATGTGAATGCAAATGCTCTTGCGAATAATGAAACGACGTCGAGTTCTTCACGCACACGACATATTGCACTTCGAGAACGTTACGTCACTCAACAAGCGAGTCTTGGTTTTGTGAAGATCATCAAGGTGGATACATCAGAACAACTGGCGGACATTTTCACTAAGGCCCTCCCGCGTGAAAGTTTCATCAAACACGCAAAATCTTTGTGCCTCGAAACAGGGGAGGTTCCTACTTACGAATGCATGCTTTGCACTTCGAATTTTCGAAGCAATAACAAATTACACAAACATATTCGAGATGATCATGCAGGTATGTCATGTTGCGTTGTTTCAAGACTTATAAGATTTAAAAAAGATTAATAAGAAGTTTTAGACAAGATCATCAGAGACATTAAACAAGATTCAGACAAAAGAACAAGAGCCTTATACCCCACAGATTCTTTCCCTACAAAGAAACAGAAGACTGATCAGTTCATGTAGATGTTTATTTCGTGTGGTGTGTTCCTTCGTTTTGTTTATATTCATTTCTGTTCTTATGTTCTTATTTTGTTCGTCTGTATTTTTTCTGATTAAGCGATTTCCTTTTGTGGTAGTCGTCATTTGTGGCTGGTTAACTTTGACGCTTTTGATAAGCGAGAGGTTGTCGTTTTCATGTTTTCTGCTCGTTGATGCGTCTTTTAGCAGTGGTGAGGGATTTTAATAGTGCGATCTGTTACGGCACAGTAAACAGGGGGTGGTGTGAATTTGAAGGGAGGAGGTATTAAAGAAGGACAGGGAAAACAGGGGAGGTGAACATGGTGTCGTTTCATGAGGGGATGGAAATGGGTCGTTATTTGCGGATAAGGAGGGGAGGTCTTCGGTCTATTTCTTTTCATTTGTTTTCGCCTGGCTGGGTAATTGCACATAAGGAGGGGAGGATTTGGGTCTAGGTTTACTTTGTTTTCGGCTGGTTAGGCGTTTCTTTGTTTATTACAATTGGTTTTATCGTGTCATCAACTTGCTCATCATTAAGATGGCAGTTGTTCTTTGTGTCGCTTGTCAAGGGGAGGTAAAGGAACATATGCATCACTACCGTGAGGCATCGTTCCTTGGCATGTGACAAGCGCCTTGGCACAGTAGTTATAGAGTCATCTGTGGCGTAGGATTACAAGGAATAAGACACATACTACACACACACCGTACGTTCAAAACAGAGTAGCTTATAGCTCATTCGCTAGTGCGCTTCCTCAGGGCTGGATGACTCAGCCTCGCGTGTGCGGATTAGTCACCCACGTGGCCACTCAGTTACCGTGTGACATGAATTCCCCTCCAAACCAACACCCAATTAATACACATACAATCGGCAGCCCTGTGTGTGATATACCATCGCCGCAGGTACTCGACGAGTCTCGGATTGTACATATATACCCCCTTTCTGCTGCGGACTCCCCATTTTCCGCCGCACGGCCGCAGCAAAGGCACGGAGATAGCATCCTCTCTGCTGGAGTGTCTGGTTGCTCACCGAGGTTCGTACCAATGCCTATCCCCCCGACGAGCTCGACCGATCGATGTATGACAGCCTGCCTGCCGTGCATGGGGCGGCGGAGCTCATGACACATGCGGTTCTGCAGGAGTCCTTCGTTTGCTGGCCAGTGGGTGCTCTGTCTAACCGCAGCCAGGTCCAGGTCACGACATCCAACAGCTCTCCAACCCTTCGCACACGGCTTCACACCTCGTCGAGCTTGAGCTCCTTCGACAGCAGACTCGGGCGGGTAAACTTCGATAGTCAAGGAGGCCTTGGTGTCCGCACGACAGAAGAAACAGAATCAAGGCACAACACGGTACGCCAGTGAGCCGGGAACGAGCAATGGCAGCCAGTACGTCCCCGCCGACCCAACCCACCCACACCCAAACTGGTCTCCAGGGCGGAACAAATGGAGAATAGAGTTTTTCAGAGCTAACACCAGTATCAGTGGAGGAATACCAATCAGAGACTGACAGCGATTACACCTCCTACTGGCGAGACTGGGTCCGTTCCCCCGACTCTGAATGATCCCTACCTTCTCACCCCCGTTACGCTGGCCATTTCTCCGCGCCTCCCCCACCCCCGCCAAACTATCAAGCCCATAAGTTGAGGGGAACAAAGCGGCTAATCAATCATGCAATTTTGGAAACAGTTCATAGGAACCAGAGGGAACGAGTATTTCTGCGAAATCGATGAAGACTACCTAGTCGACCGGTTCAATCTCACTGGCCTACAGCAAGAGGTCCAATATTATCAATATGCGCTGGACCTAGTGACCGACATCTTCGACTTTGACTGTGATGACGATACGAGGGAGCAGATTGAGAAGAGCGCAAGGCATCTTTATGGGCTTGTTCACGCAAGGTACATAATTACAACTAGGGGTTTGGCCAAGATGGTACTTTATTCTCTGAAATCCTCTTTTCGTTGCGCCAGCTAAATTTTTGTAGCTCGAGAAGTACAAAAAGTCCGACTTTGGGCGCTGCCCTCGAGTGCTGTGCCGGTCTCACCCACTGCTGCCCATAGGCCTTACAGATCTACCTGCTCTCAAGGCAGTTAAACTGTTTTGCGCCAAGTGCGAGGATGTCTACTCTCCAAAGTCATCTCGACATGCCACAATCGATGGGGCTTACTTCGGAGCCAGTTTCCCTCACATATTGTTCCAGGTGTACCCACAATTGTTACCAGATAAAGGCCCAGAGAGACACATACCAAGGTGCTTTGGGTTTAAGATGCATGCGACTGCAGCGCTTGCTAGGTGGCAAGACGCTGAAAGGGAGACTCAGAAACGGCGCTTAATGGATGCGGGTGTTGAGGTCCCAGAGGACAAATCCGAAGAGGAAGAGAGTGAGGAGGAGGAGAGTGAAGAGGAGGGTGAAAGGCCTAAAGCCCAGTGATACACAGGCACAACTTTATCCCATATTGGGCGGGGAGTGCATTAGAGTGGATGTTGGTGTTTGCTGAGAAGGAGGAATCGCTGTTCTAGGTGGGTGCAGAATTGCTAGAACCAAAACCGCACGAAACGATTGAAATGAAACTTTCTTATGATACAAACTTTATTTGGGAAGGCCAAGCAAGAACCAACGAGCCCGGTTTGAACATCATCATCGTAGAACATTATTCGTTTATTATTTTGGTTTTCCTTTTTTTCTTCTCTTTTTTTCTGCCACTTGGTTAGGAAAGGCATGGAGTCCTGACGATGATTGCTTCCTTTTTTTCTTTTCCCTCAATTGTCGACGTCGGTTTTCTTTTACTTTTATTCCTTTACCTTATATGTATCTTTCCAAGGTAGTTCATTGTTCCTGTCATTCTGTTTTTTATTCACTTTTTTCTCATATATTTTAACATCTCATAGTTTGCTTTTAAATTTCGATCATTGTTTTTTCAGGGTTACATTGTAAATCCGTTTTTTTTATCACCATTAATTTGCACCCCCGTCCTATCATCATTCATCAATTGACGTATCTTGCGGAGTTTACCTTATTTCTTCTGTATTTTTCTCCTTTGGATTCAGCCCGTTTTACCTTTTCAGCCGGTGCCAGATACGTCAACGTTACCTCTTACATTGCAATTGATTGATCGTGATAATTACTTCCTATCAACAGATAGCTGTACAATTGAGGTTAGATCAAGTATTTCTAAGTAAATACTCGTTATTATTCGTTCACTGTAGCATGCATCATGATCATCATCTTCATCATGATATCGATGTACTCCCTATAGCTAATGTATCAAATAACTTTATAAGCACTCTGATATAGTAGGTGGGAAAGGTAGATTGGTGGTTTGGTGGTTCATGCGTTATTGCAAAAGTGGTCCAGGAATGGCTTACAACATCATCAGTCATCAAATGGGGGTCGTGGCCTAATGGTAAGGCGTTGGTTTTCGGCACCAAAAATTGCAGGTTCGAGTCCTGCCGGTCTCGGTTATATTTTTGTCCCTTTCTTTTTTTTTTCCTCGATAGGAACTTTTTTTGATTTTCTCGTGAGTTATTTCTGAGTAGTGCTTTTTCATATGCCCAATCGCCAACCCACCCAATCAATCACTTTATGTTTTTCTCGTGACTAATTGGAAGTCGTCAGGAAACGTAAAGTAATCAATCTTCTACGACTACATACGTACGAGGGTCTTGGATTAATATTGAGACTATGAAGTAATTATAATGCAAGTAATTTGGCTTGCATGATCATCAATGCATATGTATGCGAGCGATCCCATGACCTACCTATCAACTGGAGAATGCTCTTGAGTTACCTGACAGATGATAACGATAAGAGATAACTTTGCAATTGAAGTAAGGATACCAACCAACACGAGACTACCAACCAACTCTCGAACCAATGTAACTACTTATTAAAGTAGAGTATAGCTCATGATCATACGACAATCGCAACGCCGACTCTGCATAAGGATGGATGCGCTGCAGCAGCTAGTTCAGAGTTTGTGACACGTATCATAGGATGTAGGAGGTAGGAGGTAAAGAGAGGCAAACAATTGACGAGTTTAGAGCCTCGAGTGATTGTAAACATACTGCCTGATACTGTCTAGTCTAGTCTAGTCGAGGAATTCGAGTGGTCGCTTACACCAAGGTAAGCGAGGGAGCATCGTAGTGGTATTGGCGGGATGTGCGGTTTTATTGTATTGGTTAACGCTGTTACCCTCAATTCTGTCAAATCGGAGGTCTACCGAAGGATTCGATCGGAGAAAGATCTCTCTGATATGACGATACTTACATCATAAATTCCATTACCGACCTGCCGCGGCTAGCTGTACTCTTCATACACGCACACTACACGCTACACGCTGTCGCTTGGGGGATAACTGGCGATGCTAAATTTAGGGTTAACTATCGAGTCGACGTTCGTATCGAATCGAATCATAAGTATCGTATGGTACACATTCTAGTCTCATGCCAGTATACATACATCCATGGATAAGCGATGTCAGTTTACTCGTGCACAGCTTTATGTAAGTACCTACATGTTAGTAGCATCATCCAACCTCCTCATCACATATATATCCAAAACCTGATATCATTTTTTTTACTAAATTCTACGAGGAGATGATCATGATATTATAGATATCGATGCACAGGTAGGTACCGGTAATATAATTGATTGGTAGCGCGCCATCGATTATCATGATCAATCGTGCATGCATGAGGAAGGACATCCGGGTATTCCTCAGTAATATGTAATGATGAGGAATTTTTGGCGAAGGGGTGTACATGTAATTGGGCCCAGTTCTTAAGCTTGGAGGACGAAGCAAGTATTTGGCCCATACGGAATTTCTCCAGAGATTGCATTTGAATCAAGGTACGTAACTCCAGTTTACTCGAGTGCTAAATGGGCTTTGGAGATTAAATACTTGTGTCTCTAGAAGTACTTCCATAACCAGGTAATTTCAAATTCGATGTACATGTACGAATATACGTACATGTGCCGGAAGGAGACTCGAGTACCACTTACCTCCAGGTAACACCATAAAGTATCCAATCGCTTAATGTCCGAGAACATTAATCACTCCCGGGCTTCTCCAATCTCCAATAACAACTGCCTCTTCAAATACGGTCTGTCTGGGCTGAATCGACTTCCATTTCTATCCCTAGAACAAGTACCATCATAGGTAACCTATAGCTACATCCCCCATCCAATTGGCCATGCCCAACTACAACCTACGTGAACAATAGATCACATCATGATTTTAGGGCCCAGGATCCATACCATGCCATGCCATGCCTCCCAAAACTGGTATTTCCATCATTAGTAGGCACGTACGCAAAACCGGTGAGCCCTAAAGGACAACTGTGCATCCTTACCTACATGCATAAACCTCCTCTCAGCTCCACGATACCATACCATTCACAAGCACAACGCACGGATACTTGTACAATTGCGGTTTTTTAGGCAGCCATTTAAAATCCATCCCATTGCCTTGTAGGCGTGGGCCTGGGCACGAAACACCAGGCCAAGTTACAAAGTCGTCTGTGCGTGCGTGCGTACATACATAGGTATTTCTATCAATTTGGCAGTGAAAAGTCAACCGGGCTAAATCTAAAGATACAATTTGAATTCCATAGGTAGAGAGAGCATGAGAAGAAACGTTAAAAATAACATGTGAAAAGTCCTCAATCTTTTTTTGCAAAGCTGTAAATGAGAAAATAGAAAATAAAAATAATTAAAAAAGTGGAGACATATGGATCCAGGCAATCGCGAACAAATGATAAAAGAGGAACAGCTAAATATCGTTCAAACATGTGCAGAGCAGAACTCGAAACAGGCAGATATAAATAGATAGGACGAAGCAATTGCAATTCACAGTATATGTAAAACAATTAGTGTTCTCGAGGATGACCATGGAGCTTGCGTGTCATAAGCCTGGAAAGATGTGGAAACGGTCACCGGCGAAGAAAGGCCCCCAATCAATATTCAGAAAAACAGTTATACACCAAGGTAGAGGAAGCCCAAACCGAAATTGAAATCGTGATTATGTACTGTATGTAGCAAATTTGCAAAAACACGGGGTAATATAAAAGCAAGAAAATACCCAAACAAAAGAGATGATGAGATAAGAGGTCAATGGACAACGAGAAATAATGAAAGAATGAAAAGGAAATGTAACATGACTATTCGTGTGCTCATTCATCCGTCTCCATGACACCTAGAACCTTGGCGTATGGAACTGTGATCCTCTGGAGTTCTCGGTATTTGCCTATATGCAGCCTGATTAGTATACGGTCTATTTCAGTTGGGTGATGTGAGTTATCAGACATACCTAGGACGAGTACCACACTCTTGAGAAGTTCCCGCTTGTTCCATCCAACTATCTCGTCTCCAATACCCCACCGCCCACCACCACCGCCAGCATCACTATCTCTGGCGTCTTCGTCATCCTCGGCAAAGTCACCCATCAACTCCTTGCACACCTCCTCTACCTTTCCTTTAAGGCCCTCAGCCCCAATTCGCCTGACGTACATCATCAGGTATTGCTTGAACTCCTCCTTGGCCCCTAGCACAACCGCGCCAGCCATACGATTCTCTATGTGGGAGATTGACACCTGGGTCTCGAATCCTTCAAATCCCTCACGATTAATAAGGTTCTTGAGTATTCGTTGTAAGAAACGACCACGTCCATGCATAAGAACCTCCTGTGTTGTCCGTCGCTCTAGATGAGGGATAACACCGGCTGAGACTTGTGCTGCTGCGGTGGCAACTCCAGATGAACCAGTCGTATCTGCTTGAACCCTGGTTGCAGAACCAGTAGAGTCCCAATACTGGCTCCCAACTGCCCACCAGGCTTCTGTAAGCCTCTGCCAGCAGTGAAGATCCTTCGAGTAAGCAAAACCTTCCCCATTAGTTAATGACATGACGATAGTTCCTTCTGAATTCAGCCCTGCCTCGGTGATGCTTTCACCACGTGTAGCCTTTTCTCCTTGATATGTGTTTGCAATGTCAAGCATTGGGGCAACGGATATCGGCGGGTGTGGGGACTTGAGCGTCCTCAAGTTCCAAACATGAGCCATGCCATTCGCCGTGACGCACAAAAGCCACCATCCCCGGGATGATAGAAAGACGGGCTGTGCTTCTACAATCAGGGGATTGGTCAACCTCCTCCCAGCAAAAGAATAAACGACCAGACTACCATCTTCGCATGCCGCACACCAAAAATTGTTATTTCCTGTGATAAGTAGGACTGCCTTCGGTAGGTAATCAGTCCACATGGTCTGTGATTTTTTTGTGACGGTTAGACGTGTTGGTTCCCTGTCTGTTGCAGCACGAGAATTTCGGGCTTCGAATATTATATGCTCCTCGGTGCCATCAGTTCCGTTTGGTGGAGCTCCGTTCTCGGGTTTCGCGGTAACGGGTTGACCGGATGAGTCTATAATAGTCTGGACAACGATCCTTACTTTGGGTACTGCAAGTCGAACATTGCTCACAGTCATTGATGGGTTGATGACTGCAGGCCGAATGAATTCTGGTGTCTCCAAAATAGTCCCTTCTTCATGTTGCTGTGCGTCAGAACCATTGGTAATTGCAAGAGTTTGAGCGCGCTTTGCTACATGTGCATCTTCTCCAAGGTCGCCAGTATCATCCTCAGTTACGGCAACATGTTTCCGCTTATTTCCAATCAAAAGAGAGGCCATTCCGCCTCTTGGAAGTCCATCAAATGGTTTCGAGAGATCCAAAGTGACTGATGGTGCGTGGCTTCCTGCTCCGGTATTTGTATTTGCCGCAAGAAGTTGTGCGTTTGGAAGATTTGATCGTTGATTTCCTCCACTAATAATAAAGTTTAATAAATTAGCTCGGTTTCAAGTGTAACTGAAATTCAATGGGGTCATTTGGTTACGCACGTTGAGATGAGTACTGGTGCAACTCTCTTTTTGCCATCCCGCGTTATAGTCACCTTTTGCTGCTGCAGTTTCTTTTGGACAATAATTGCCCTACTATTCTCTAGGGCCTCTTCCTTACCCTTGGCTGCATTTTGATCCGGGACCATTTGCCATTGTGCTCCAGAAGGAGCTGTTAATCCTGTGGGGGCAGCCCCATTTCCTGCTCCATCCATCATTAGCTCTGCCATCTTTCCGTCCAGCTCTTTACGTTCTCCCTCCTTTGCCATTTCCTCTAAGCGAGTGGCATCCACACCCTCGGCCAAACCAACTCCTCTCCTTCCAGCTCCAAACTTTTGTAAAAGTCTGTCGTTTTCCTCCAAACCGACCACATGGCCTAAGTCGCCATCCTCAAACATGATTGCAATGATACTTCCATCCAGCGAAGTTGCAAATAGATTTTTCCCATCTGGAGACCAAGCTAGATCACTGATTGTCTTTGTTGCAAGATCTTGAGTGATTACCAAGGGCCGAGGATGTGATGTATTCCACACAGATAGAGCCTTATCTTGACCAGCACAGGCAATAACTGTGACAAGGACACTGGAGTCAACGGTACCATTGGGTGGAACTGGGTCTTTTGAAAACATCCTTGGCGCAAATGCGCAAACCTCTACTGGACCCTCATGACCGATGAGATTGATCTCTGAATCCCAAGTTCCACGATTGATGATTGCTACGGATGAAACCGGCCCATTGGTTGCATTTGCAGCTGCGATATGTGCACCATCAGGGGACCAAGAACACCTCCGAAAATACGTCGTCAGTGGACTGGTTACGAAAGGTGATGTAATTGAATTTTCAAGTTGAAATGTTGATGCCATATCCTGAGCAGTGGAATTAGGCAGAGGTGGATTAAATCTGACAACCTTTATGGAACGATCGTCCGAAGCTGTTGCGAAGTATTTGTTTGCTGGGTCAAATGTCAAGCCTTTAACAAGACTTTGATGGAAATTTAGTGTTTTCAGCTTTTCAAATGTGTGACCTGACCATACAACCACTTTTGAATCTAGTCCAACGGATACAAGAATACTTGAGTCCGCAGACCAGCCGATATCCTGAACGTCGTTATCATGGCCAGCAAGACGCCTGCTGGTCCTCCATGTTTCAACGTGTGGAGCTTCTTTTGAGCCAAATACCGGCCTGTTTGGGCCAGCAGCGGTGTCTCGCTCGTAGATTAATACTATTTTGTCGTCCGAGCCAGAGGCCAGGTATCGATTGCATCCACTGAACCGCACTGCAAGGACAGCGCCCGAGTGTGTGCTGATGGAGCATAGCTGTTTTGGAGCGCCTGGAAGAAGCTTGTCGGAGTTGTAGATCGCAGCAGTGGACCAGATTCGTACAATGCAGTCTAAACCAGATTGCTTCAGTAAGCGGACTCCTATGGGAAATGGAACTTGAGAGAAAGGAACCAGGAGAACATACCTCTCCCACCGGTGGCTAACCGGGCACCATCTGGTGAGACATGGCACGAGTAAACTTCAAATTGCCTCTTTTCCTCTGTGGTTGATGGGGAATTAGCTTGAAGGGACTTGAATCGGGGCCATTCCACAGGAGCAAAGGCGGTTTCTCCCACCTGAATGGGTGAGCCAGAATGGCTTTATAAACTTCATGATTCCTTCCGATTTCTGTTGTCGACAGTTGGTGAAAAGGACGTTAAAGGGCCCACAGGCTCATGAGGCGAGGGCGTGGGAATGTTTGTGGTTCTTTAGTAGCACCAGATAATGATCGCTGGCGGTATTGAAGAAGGGTGCGTTCGAAAGAACTGTTTTTGTTATAATTCCGCGTGCTGAATTGGAAGGACCCAGAAATTATTGCTGCAAGACCGAGATAACTTGAGGAAGGGTGTGGGGGGTGCGGGCGCTGAGGACGCTATTTATTTGTGATAGCGACGAGAGTTCTCCGAGAGCAAACGACGCAGAATGATATCTCCAGGAACGTGTAACGATTGGCGAGTGGCGGAAGGGTGTTGTGCGTGAAAACCCCGTTCAGAGGTATGTGTGTGTGCTGGAAGTTAGAACACCGGAGAGAGAGCACACGAGACTACCGAGCAATAGTTGGGAAGGCAGATGCATGTCACACATAGGGATATGCAGGCAGTATTACATATTGCATAGCGTGCACAATCCGACTGCATACCTAGTATGCGAGAAGCCGCATCTATACCCTTTTGCCATGACGAGCTGAGCCAGGCCGGTATGCCGGCGGACAGCTGCCGCATTATATTTCAGAGGGCTTTCATGAGACTAGGCTTTCACGCAACTTTGAATTCTCCAACCACGATGCCGTGATCTAAGTCTCCTTGCACGTGATCTGCGTATCCCGAGCTCCACGGAACCGCTTGGCGCGATACTCCCAAGCATCTGGCAGCCACACGCGCCGGATCCCAAACCCTGCCCGCGTTCTGAAAACCCTACGGTAGGTGTGCGGCTCTGCGCGTGACCCCTGGTAGCGCAGGAGCAACACATCGGTAGCGATCGTTAGGCCCGGCTGCATAGAAGCTTCTAACTCCCCCCCCTCCCCCAACACCATCCACTGCTATCCCAAAAGCACCCCCCACGCCCCACACGGAGGGAAAAAAAAATCCCGAATCGCTAAATACAAACCGCCGACTCCGCTCCTGCCCCCAGGCAAACCCCCAAACATCACCGCAACATCACATACTACTAATCCGAGATGTCAGAATCCCAGGCCGCAGAGCTCCTGGCGGACTTTGATGACGATAGCGACGAGCAAGTGTCGGAAGGCGAGGGCGAGCAGGGTGTCGGAGGGCTGCCAAAAGCAAACTACTTCGGAATGGAGCTTGACGGGGATGAGGAAGACAATGAGGACGACGATGCAGATATGGGCGGCATGCCCAGTTTGGCAGCAACAGACCTAGATGCGGACGATGATACAGAGGCGAGGAAATCAAAAGTCGAGAAGCTGCAACTGGCTGGAATTGAGGACGTGCGGAGCGTGGCAGGATTAATGAAGATCTTGGAACCAGTGCTGGAGGTTTGTCGTCAACTATCCATTTGACTCGCCTTGTCCAGCAGCTTCAAGCTAATCAATGTATTTCACGCAGGAAATCAAACACTACAAGTCCCTTCCACCAACCACCCAAATACATGTTGGCTCAGTCGAAGATAACCCCGAATACAAGCTCCTAGTGTCCTCCAACGCCCATTCGGTTGAGATCGATAATGAAATCATTCTCGTTCACAAGTTCATTCGAGATCACTACGCGGTACGCTTTCCAGAGCTTGAAAATTTGGTGACAAACCCATTGGATTATGCCAAAACAGTTTCCGTCATAGGCAACAACATGGATATCAAAACAATTGAAGCCCAGACAAACAATAAACTACGTTCGTTCCTGGATGGCCCTACTCTCATGGTCGTCACCGTAGAAGCAACCACGACATCAGGGCGACCATTAGTCGAAAAGGAACTTGCCACAGTTATGCGTGCATGTGATATGACTCTCGCGCTCGACAACGCCAAAAGAATAATCACGGATTATGTCCAATCTCGAATGGCTCTGTTCGCTCCAAATACCACCGCCATTATCGGTTCTCAGACTGCAGCCCAGTTGATTAATTTTGCTGGAGGATTAACCGGCTTAGCTAAAACACCTTCGTGCAATCTTGCAGCACTCGGTGCTAAACGACAGACACAAACCGGCTTTGCTACCAATGTTGGCGTCCGGCAACAGGGCTACTTGTATCATTCGCCCATTATCAGGAATATTCCATCGGATTTGAAGAGGCAGGCAATGCGTATCGTATCGGCTAAAATCGTTCTTGCAGCTCGTGTGGACAGAGTTCACGAACACCCGGATGGATCCATGGGTGAAGAGCTTCGAAGACAATGTCTAGAGAGGCTGGAGAAATTGACGGAACCGCCCCCAAATAAAGGCCCTCGAGCACTGCCAGCACCAGATGACAAACCTTCACGTAAAAGAGGTGGAAGGAGGGCTCGAAAAGCAAAGGAGGCTACGGCAATGACCGACCTTCGAAAGGCTCAGAATAGAATGGCCTTTGGCAAAGAAGAGGCTGAAGTAGGGTATGGATATGGTGAAGCCACAAAGGGAATGGGGATGGTTGGACAAGAACAGAATGGAAGAATACGTGCTGTACAGATTGACCAGAGGACACGAGCGAAGCTTGGAAAGAACAAAACTGGATGGGGTACTGCCACCCCAGTTGGTGGGGCTCAGAGCATAATTCGTGGTTTTGGACCACAAACTGGAGGTGGCCTTGCTAGTCTTGGAGTTCCAGGTGGGGCAGCTGGGAAAAGTGCAATTGGAGGAGGGGGTTCTGGTATGGCTAGTACATTGGCATTCACACCTGTCCAAGGTATTGAGCTGGTTGATCCTAAGTTGGCTGCCGAGAGGAAGCGCAAGTTGAAGGTAGAAGACGACCGATACTTTGCCGGTGGGACTTTCAGCATGGTAGGTAGCGGAGGAGGAAGCATGGCACCACCGCCACCCAAAAAGGTAAATACCGGTTCAATGGGGCCACCTACAACGAAGAAGTAATTCGATTGGTGTTTCTATTTAAATGTGCTTTTATTACAGCGTTATATGTATATTACCTTAAGCTTGCCCACCGTTTATATTCCTTTTTATGCACGTAAAATTGCATAGCCAATGTTGAATGAAGATTTCAATCCCAGATATGCTTGAATGAAAAATCAACTGTACATAGTAGAGAGGTAGAATATATGGTAACTAGACTTGTAAATTGGCACACTAACCCAGGTACTGTGCATTTTATGGGATTCTGATTTGTGCGTCGGAGGCTGCTCGGAGTTGTGTTTGGAGTTTGGCTCGTCACGTGCTAGCGTGCTATGTCAGCAGTGCATGCTGAGCTTAGAGAAGTCGCGACCTCGAAAAATCGTGTGTTCCTAAGACGCAAATACCGAATAGCTCTCTGAGCACTCAACCTCGCCAACTCACCACAACACCCACCCGCTTCAAAGGCCGGCTCTGGGTTCCAGCAGCAGACAAATCAAACTTCTCAAGTAGCTCCTCCAACTTCCCGCCGCAAAGATGGAGACTTCACGAGGACCTCCCAAGGTTAAGAACAAATCCGCGAGGTATGACGAACCACCCACAGCTTCAATTCGACACGGCCCGATTGACAACTAATACTTTCCTTGTAGTGCCCTTCAAGTCTCCGCAGAGCAAATTCTCCGCGAGGCTTTTGAGCGACAAGAACCCGGATTACAAGCCCCGACTCAACGATTTGCCGATCTCGAAGAACTCCATGAATTCCAGGGTAGGAAGCGGAAGGAGTTTGAGGATTATGTGCGGAGGAATAGGGTGAACATGAACAATTGGATGCGGTATGCCAATTGGGAGTTGGAACAGAAGGAATACGTCAGGTAAACTCGCCGCCCTTTCTCCGGAGGATTGCAATAGAGTACTGACACCATGACAGGGCACGCTCCATCTTCGAAAGAGCTCTCGATGTCGATTCTCGGTCGGTTGTACTATGGCTGCGGTATATTGAGGCCGAGATGAAAACCCGCAACATCAACCACGCCCGAAATCTTCTCGACAGAGCCGTAACGATCCTTCCACGTGTAGATAAATTTTGGTACAAATATGTCTACATGGAAGAGACCCTGGGGAACATACCTGGTACCCGACAAGTGTTTGAGCGGTGGATGTCATGGGAACCGGATGAAGCAGCATGGTCGGCATACATCAAGCTCGAAAAACGATATGGTGAATATGCTCGCGTACGAGCGATATTTCAACGGTTTACTCAGGTTCACCCGGATCCAAAGAACTGGATAAAATGGGCAAGGTTTGAGGAGGAGTACGGAACGGAGGACTTGGTGAGAGAAGTTTTCTCAATGGCAATCGACGCCTTGGGCGAAGAATACATCGACGAGAGGGTCTTTATTCAATATGCGAGATTCGAGGCCAAATTGAAGGAGTATGAGCGTGCACGAGTCATCTATAAATACGCTCTGGATCGGTTACCGAGAAGTAAATCGGTTGCTCTGCATCAAGCCTATACTACCTTTGAGAAGCAATTTGGAGATAGGGAAGGTGTCGAGGACGTCATTCTGTCGAAACGAAGGGTACAATACGAAGAACAAATCAAACAGAACCCGAAAAACTACGACACATGGTTTGACTACGCTCGCCTAGAAGAGACGTTGGGGGATGTGGACAGAGTCCGTGATGTTTACGAGCGTGCAATTGCACAGATCCCACCAACACAAGAGAAGCGGCATTGGAGGCGGTACATTTACTTGTGGATTGAATATGCACTATATGAAGAGCTAGAAACCAAGGATATCAATCGAACTCGGCAGATTTACCAGGAATGTCTGAAACTCATCCCACACAAGCAGTTCACATTTGCCAAAATATGGCTTTTGAAAGCGCAATTCGAGATTCGACAACTCCAACTTCAAGCCGCAAGAAAGACGCTGGGCCAGTCATTAGGAATATGTCCTAAGGATAAGATATATAAAGGATACATTGAGCTTGAATGGGAGCTCTATGAATTTAATCGATGTAGGACTCTGTATCAAAAGCATCTGGAGTTCAACCCAGCAAATTGCCAGGCTTGGATGAAATTTGCAGAGATGGAGGCCGTTTTGGAGGATTTCGATCGTGCTCGTGCAATCTTCGAACTGGCCGTTTCTCAAGAAGATCTCGATATGCCAGAGCTACTATGGAAGGCATATATCGACTTTGAGGAGGATAGAGGGGAGTACGAGCGTACAAGAGCCTTGTACGAGCGGTTGTTGAAGAAGACAGAGCATGTCAAGGTCTGGATCAGTTATGCACAATTCGAAATCAACATTCCAGAAGACGAGGAAGAAGAGCAAGACGAGGAGGATGGCATGGATGTTGAGAAACCGGTCAGTGAGGAGGCCAAGGCAAGGGCTAGGAAGGTGTTTGAGAGGGCATACAAGTGCATGAAGGACAAAGATCTCAAAGAAGAGGTTAGAATATTTCATCCATGCTACAATTTTTCTAGGAATCTCACTAACCACCCATTATCACTATATAGCGTGTCGTTCTTCTCAATGCCTGGAAATCCTTCGAAACCACACACGGCTCTCAGGCAGATATCAAGAAGGTGGAGGCACAAATGCCAAAGAAGGTCAAGAAGCGGAGAAAGCTCGACGACGGAACGTTCGAGGAGTATATGGATTACCTTTTCCCGGCAGACGAGCAACAGAATGCGGGGATGCTCAAGTTGCTCGAGGCTGCGCACAAGTGGAAACAGTCGCAGGCTGCGGCGGCTGCGGCTGCGGCTTCCTCTGCTGCGGGAGATTCCTCATCTTCTCCCTAGTTTTCTTCTTTCGATCGACTTTGGCAGTTTTTTTCCTCATATTATATCATGGCATTTCTTCTTTTTTGTTTGGTTTTTATGTTCACATGCTTTTTTATTCTTGGAGGGGGGGGCGAGGTGTTACACGAGAACAGGTTGCACGGGGAAATATTTTAATCACACATAATGACTCGCAAGTTATGTTATCCTTCACTATTCATGATCATGATTTAGCATACATTCATTCATTCATGCTTCATCCCCTTTCGGAATTTCTGGCATGATTAGTTATGATCAGAACCGCTAGCCTTATTAAACACCTATGTAGTCATTTCCAGCTGCAGTATACGTATTCCAATGCAAATATGTCTTTTTTTTCCTTTCTACGACGTATTGATACCGATCATGACTCGACTGATCATGAGGGTCATATTACATGTAGCTACCTTAGGTACCTACGGTAGAATGTAGGTATATAGCATACATTTTACAGCGGCCGAATCTTACATGTGAGATTTTCACATGTCTTCTGAACACATTGCTATATTGAGAAAGCAGTAAGTTATGCACTTAAATTAGAAGATGTTCAAGATTTTTTTTGAGACCTCTAGGAAAATCCTTCATATGACGTCAACAAGTACTGTAGCTGGTGTGAAATCTTAATTGCTCTCGAATCTTAAATTTATGATGTAGGTGTGAGGCTCGCTAGTGAACACCGGAACATATATCCTACCGAGACTAGCTGCATGGATTCGAATTGGTGATGCTCGAGCTAGGTAGGTCAAAGTAATTCTCTGATTTTGATCATCGTTTTCAGGCCGGTCGGCCTAGTACTCGAGTATAAGATTCATTGGGGGGTGATCAACATGCGGAAGTAGGAGTACGGTACGGTACATATTCACACGTGGTATGACAGTTGGCTCTCGTTGCATTGGTTTCTCTAGATCTTCTTTGTACCATTTTTAGCCTCGAGTGTAAAGACGCAGATGGCTATAATACGAATTCCGACCAGACTACGAATTCCGGTCAATGCATCAACACCTATTCCAACATAATTTAGTAATAGCCGGCCGGCCGTCGGCCTTTACGACGTGTGTTTGTAAAAACCGATGGAGCTATATAGAGGTTTAAGGGTCGGCCCTAAGAAGAACATCAAGTACTGTACGTACATATATCACATCAGTATAGTCTCGTGCCACATCAGTACGTTTTGTGCTTGACCCCAGATAGGAGATAGGTGGATGGATAGCAAATTACAAGCTGTATACTACACTTGAGCATGTACCATGGCCATGCAGGCTGGGCTTTATTGCCTCAATACGTGGACCTGGGCCCAAGTACCTAGGTATGTATGTACCAGGTCAGACCAGACTACCAGGTCAGCAATATATGAGGAAGCTTAGATGTATAAGGGTATACGTACACGTTACTTATGTATCGTGATTGTCAAGGTTGCCGTTGTCTTTGCTTTAGACTGGTATATATGTACCTAATGGTACTTACATACATTATTATTTTATCATTGTTTGGAGGTTAGAATCAGTCTCGTGCCGGTTAGAATGCCTTATTGCTAGCACGGCATAATGTTTAGGTAGGCTTCATCCCCCACTACTTACCTAGGTAGTCAAACTATCCCTTCACTTGAGATTAATCTCATGCCCAGACCCTCGTAGAGGCTTGAGATCTACAAACAGGTGAGCCGCTTCGGGTAGGTCCTCGTACCTCGCCCCCAAGGTGAGAGCGAAGGATGGCCTTCCACTTCGGAGCCTACAGTCACGTGCAAAGTCTTGGGTACCAGTACAGCTAAGGCTTCCACTTCTCTCAATTTCTCTCAACTCCAATCATTCTCTGTCGCCATCCCCTCCAATGCCATATACTTTCCCACGAGTAATTCGAAGGCAATCAGGCCATTCCGCTTCCCATATCTCGCTATCGCTACACATTCTCACTCCCGGGAAGACGTGGGTAATCAGGCCAATGACGGCCAACCGGAATTGTGCCGTAGCCCCTCCGTTCGGCCCGACACAGGAAAGGGTGCTCAGATAAGCCCGAATTTTACCAAATTAGTCACTCAACCTGCGGCAGCATTCCGCTTGCTCTACATTCATCCTAGGGAATCTACTAATACTTCGGCTCTCTCCCACTCCGGGGAGCTTCTTCCTGGCGTCCACTCTATGCTAGGCTGGTGAAGAGCGGGGTAGCCTTGACACCTCCCCCGTAGACACACGGCCGGGAGCATCGATCGTAGGCTAAGCCTGCGGAATCTATCGGATGAGGCGTGGGGGGGGGGACATCCGCTGCGCTGGGATCTGTCCGGCCCTGGGCTTGTGGGAGGGGGACGATGCCGCTGTGTGGGGACAGGTTCAAAAACAGTAGCTCTAGGGACGTGGTGGGAATGCTAGGACAAAAAAGTGAAATGGCACCTTTCAAAGAGCCTTTAGGACAACAAACAATTTCAGCTCTAGACGAGGATTAGGCACGGTGCGAGGACCCAATGAAAAGCGGCAACACATTTGGACCCAGAAGAGCAGTCACAAACTCAATGAACTGTTGAGAGAAGCAGATTTGGCCATTGTTTACGAGGGTCGGTATTCCGGGTGCGTCCCTCCTTATGTTGGTGAGATACATTGGGCTTAATGCCTGGATACGTTCAAGGAAAGATCGATCTAGTTTTGGTCGGTTCGAGGTTGGGGTCTAGACTATTTCGTCATTACCGGATGCTGATCATGACCTTCAAATTGATTTAGAGCTCTGCAGGATAATCAATGGACCCAAATACATCTATGGGTTATGCATGTCAAGCAAAGGGCATATTATCAAGATTGAGATCAGGAGCTCCGTTCACTTGGCCCTCCTTGGTGAAAAAAGAGGTTCTGAACATGTACCAAAAACAGTGCAATGATTGGCCAACAAGGGGGCTGGGTATGAATCTACCAAGGATCTGGCACATACAACGCTGGAGCAACCTTCGCCAACAAACCCCTCCAAGCCCCCCAACTATTTGGAAAACCAAGCAAATCACACATGAGATGAAGGATGAGCTTGAAAGTGCCCAACGTTCTACGAGTAGATTGACCGATGGGATGGAACCAGTGCACCAATACCATTCATGCGAATTTACTTTTTCTATTTGAGTCTTAATAATAGATTCCTTTAGGAATTGTATTTGACCAAGAAGTTGTTAAAGTCTTTCCAAATATTTCGTTGAAAAGATTGGGTCCAACTGAAAATGATTTGTAGACATTTCAAATGTCGCCGTTTAGCTGAGAACTGACCAGCCAACCAGCAGTCTTGAGTAGCCCACTCACCCGATATACTTGAGTAAAGCAGCAGTGCGCAGGTGCAACGAATCCCTTGTTCACTGCAAGTCGTATTTCAAGGGCGACACACTTATTCACTTGTGGGGTGGATATCATGACATGATAGGTGGCTTTCCGTCTAGCCCACTCGACCAGGATTGCTCAACTTGTTTCCACTCTCCAAATAAGGACCCTCAATATGTTTCGCAAGATACAAAGAGATTACGCTATCACTGGTATTCGTTTGTTTTTTTGGGGGTGGCCTCACACGTGCACCAGAGTTGGATTGCCATGGGAGTCGCTTTTGGATCCATGTCTCGGTGATGTCTTGAAAAGGGGTTGATTACTATGATTCCCGATGCAGATACCCACATCATACAATCACAATCGAGAGCCCCCAATGTGGCTCTGATGTCTTAACCACGAACCAGTCGGATAAGTCGTTGGTTTGGGTTGTTGCTTAAACTGGCTACGAGATCACTATGCATACCAGCTAAGGGCAACAGTGGCGGCAAATCAACAACATGAGGTGGAGGATAGTTCTTGCCATAGTTAGTCAAATGGCACCTCGGCTCCAATTGTCTCATTTTCTAAACCCAGGCAATATTTTGGGGCAGCAAATAAGAACAGAGTTTCAGTCATTGATACAGGCTTTGGATAGGGAATGCAATTGATTGCAACGTTGCTTTGCGTATGCATGAGCAGTTTACTTATCGCATACATATGATTCAAGCGCCAAACTTACCCTAGGCCTCGAGACTGCCCTAGGCCTTGTGGGCGAGCTCTTCCTCTCATTACAGCTAGCGATAACTAGAAATGGATGAAACTTCGGGCATGGAGTTCAAGTGGTATCTGATGAATGGATTGACTTTTTCGCGACATGTCATTTCTTGTCTTGCTCAGAAAATATAGCTACCCCCGAATATGGTAACCACATTCCCTGTCATTGCGCTGAAGTTCTCTACCTACTTCTTAGGTATGCATCTGAACCTTCTCATGTGACCTGCAAAAATGAACCAACTGTCTCACAGCTTGTGGTCTGAGCTGACGTTTTGTTTATTAGTACAAGATAACACAGATGCTACTACAGACTATCCAGTTTTCAAATTACCAAGCTTCTTCCAAACAAGCATAAAGCTGGTGACCAGCCTACGTATACCTAAAATACATCTTTGGACAATGAACCAGTCCAGCCACAAATTCAGGCCATACTTGCCAAGGACTTTCGAGCCAATTCGGTTTCAAATTTTGGATAGGAAACACATGTTTCCGAAAGGAGCGTCCAATTTGTACGGCCCAACATCGCTGCTTTTACGATATTATTATATCAAATCGATCAATTCAGTGTCTACATAGTTTCCTTTGAACGGAATTCTATAGAATACTCGTCATTAGAGAGTTTACATCACGGTGAATAGGAATAGTTGGGGGGGGGGGGGTAAACTCGGGCCAAACGGGGAGAAGGCGGAATATGATCAGGCTTTCTCCGGCAAACAGGGATTGTATTGGGGAGGGAGGGGTGCTGGATACGGGCTATCAGCCAAATTGGTTGGTCTGGGCTACTTTTCTTGGTTTAAATTGGGTGCGCGTGATATTATCACCTCGTGAGTGCTTTATTTCCACACATTGGTACATTTGTTTCTATGAAGATCTTGATGGATGGGCAAATGGAATGAAGAGTTGGGGAGGGGGGGGTTGGTAAGAAAAAACATTCAAAGTTTATGGACAAAGTATAAGTTGAGAGAAGTATTTAACACTAATTATCTCTCAAAAGTTGATTGAACCGGGGCTAACTACTCCACTCAAGATGTTGTATAATTTAACCAGAAGTGGTTGCTGAATGTGCACACGGCACACACACATTACACGCCGCTCGCAGGCATACATCCATAGACTAGCACTGTGTTGATACTTTAATTATATTGACGGGGCTTATGACGGTGATGAAGCTGATGAGCTTGAAGATGCTGATGCCCTAATGATTGGACAGGGAGGAACGCATGCATGGACAGTATATGAAATCTGGCTTAGGCCTACCGTGGCTATGAAAGCGTCAAGCTAACTTGATCGGATAAAGATGGCCATCTTTAGAGATTTGGGACCTTTGTGCGCACACTATCGTGACTGGTACTTTTTGGAAATGTACTAATACAGCGAAATTCGAAAGCACATTCTATGATGGGGTTTAGGGCGAGCATCTTCTATACAGACAGCAGCTGTGCCTGTGCACCTTTTGGATGCCGCGGCAACTTGCATTCAGACAGTCTACGTGAGCATTCAGCGAGAGGGGGCGATGTTAATGCATTGGTTGCCGACGAGGTTGCTTGTTTAAGCTTCGATCTGTCGACGGCTGAGGCGAGGCCGGGATATAGGTAGTAACACGTCGATGATATTCCACCTGCTTCTACTGGACTACATGTGCTAACTAGGTAGTGACAATGATGGAACTGTTCCTCGCCTATAAAGTGCTACTCATTCATTCTAGTCAGTACACTTGGAATTAAGTGTATCTATCGACATGAAAATAACCCTGGGAGTTGGCCGGATGAGTGGGGGTAAGTGGATCTGCTATTGAATTCCATATGCATGCATGTTCGCGTCAATGTTGCTTTCCACTAATTAAGCAGTTTATTGCCCATTAGGAGAAGTGCATAGCACTTGAACTACAAATGCTTGACTACATCTGACATAACATGAGGTTTGGAAAGTCAAGAAGCTTAAGATTGTTATCGAGACGATATATCCTCTGGAAGAATCCCCCATGGATTCCATCTTCAATTCAATTCTTGCCAATTTACATCTAAGTGCGGATGGGATTTGCAAATCAAAGTCCCACAGCTTTATATGATCTATCGACGCCAAAATACGAATGCCCCAATTTAATTTCAGGTATCGTTTGGTGGATGGCCATGGGTGAATTACAAGGTCGATATGGCTATGGGGCTAGTGTTGCTAGTTGAGCTTACTTGGACTGCCCCTTGCAACACCAGGCTACTTGCAACGGTTAGGGGGAGCTACTCTACTCTACCAAGAAGTACCTCGTTCTGTGCCCCCTGGCCCCGAACCGCCGAACGCAGCGTGCATAGCAACAGCAGCCGACATCAACAAGAGATAGGTGGACGAACCCGGGATACGAGGAAGTGGATGATGGGGTGGGGCGTGTTCGAGGGGGGAAGGCCGCGAAACACGAGGTGTAGAGGTGTGAGCTCGAGATGTTTCGGCTGTTGGGCGCTGGGCAGAGCTTCGAAGTTGCTGGAATGAATACCATATACGGCCCCAAGCTTCCAAAACCCTCCGTAGAGCTCTCTGGCCGCCTCGGCTGCAGCACCGAGGATGAGATCTGTAGATGGAGAGAGATGTACTGCATAGTACTGGGAGCATTCCCGCTGCACATATCATGGAATGTCCCATATCACGACACTCCCTCCGCCCCCAGAGCCAAATGGGCCCAGATGCCCAAGATGCACCCGATATCCACGATGCCTGGCCCGTAGAGCGCCCTCGCCGGTGGCCGAGGAGAGTGGTCGTGGTCCCTACTCTAGCATGCGTGCGGGCGCAGCGCTGCCTTTGCCTTGCTCTGGCTGCTCGCCTGCCCGCCCACGCCATTCACACACCCACAGCTGATTGCTACACACAGCGCCCGCACGCAGCGCAGCGCACGCACCGGCCGCACACACGCACGCACGCACGCACACACCGCTCGCCAACGCCTCCTCCCCTTCCCTTTCCTTTGAGCCCTCCTCCTCTTTCTTTCTTCCTCTCCCCCCTTCCTGCCTCCTCTCCCCTTTCCCTCCACCACCACGCACAAGCATCACCACCACAGCCAAAGACATAAAGAACGCAGCAAAGGAGTTCGTCAAGAGATACCGCACAGGAAAGACAGCTCGACAGGCAGCTGCACACACATTCGTAGCTATAGGACAGACAGGCATCCAGAAGCTCACCCAGCCAGTCCGTCCCATAGACATCAGTCACAACCACCACCTCCTCCTAATACACAACCACACCACCACCAGCACCACCACCACCACCGCCGCCGCCGCCGCTTCCGCCGACATCTCCAACCGGCAGACTTCGGCTCCTCTCGATCATATCCACACGGTCACAGCCCCTCCCGACTTCGGCCCAGCCACCACTAATCTACGTCACGAAATCGGTTTGTACTTTTCCACCTAAAGTGTGTACAGCGGTGCTACTATTACACACTTCCAGACCGTCTCTGCACCACCTGCCTTCAGTCCTCTGACACTTGCCCCGTTCCACTCTCATCCTACATTCTCCCCCCCCACAACTGCTCGTATCGACCCCAGGAAAGTCGCAACGCATTCTGGCAGCTACAATCATCCTGTAGTTGTCTTCATCTAGCTCTACTCCATCTCGCATCTCGTCTCCCACCGCACTCCGCGTCTGTTAATCCGAACAAGCCTTTGGCTTTAGCTGCAACTGCTTCCGTCCGCTAGTTGACGTGAGTTTCCGCATCCTCCCTTCCCGTTTCCCAGAGCAATCGTCGATCCAAGCTTCCCATCTGTGTATCAAACTATCCTATATTTATTCCCTTTTTACCCGTCCTTAAAACGTATAATCAACTTCACAAATACCCACACGCATTTACTTCACCCCCCTCGTACAAAACAGTCGGGAGGGTGAATCAATCACAACCATACACATGTTTACACATAAATCATTGGCATGTACTGATTTGCGGTAATTAGTTTAATTTGTTTGGACCCCATCACCTATCAACCGCAATCATGGCCGCTGTTGCTACAGGCGCTTTCGCTAGCTACGGCCCAGACTCGTTCGCAGCTGGTAAGACAGCCTCAGTCTCCATTCCAAACTCTCATCTCCGCCAGGGCCCTGGAAGGGAGCTCACGCCGCCGGCAAGTCTTCAACCCTCCGGTGGCATGACTCACCAAACCAACCCCAGCAACCACGTCCATGGCATCCCGACTCCTTCTACCTCACGATCGCCAACGCTCCCACCAGTCTACCACCTTAACCATAATTCGGGTGCGAAGCCTACTAGCGGCGATCGTCTTGGCGCAGTGACGACACAAGCGGAAGACGGTAGTTCCCATCATGGCGGAACTAGCCCTCAACGCTACTACCCTACTTCGGCGTCCATTGCAGCGCAGGCTGCTGGGTCAGCAATCACCCCAAGTCTTTTGGCAAAATACTACTTGCCAGACATTCTACTTGAACGTGGACCGCTCGCAATTCGCTACCTGACGGGGCATCTCATCTCTTCAATTCCTGGCTTTAGTAATATTCCGCCAGCGAAGCAGAGGAGGTTGGTTGTTGGAGCCCTTGAAGGCCGGGGCGGCAGCAGTGGCACAGGCGAGAGCTCTGGTGCCCTAGCTGCCGGTGGGATCAATGGTGATGTCATCTTTGAGAAGGTTGGTTGGGGAAGATGGGATGCGAGGAGAAAGGGAGACCCACCGCGGGAAGTGGCTCGTGTGAATAACCAGTCCGTACCAGGCATTTCGGTTCTGCCACCAGGGAGTGAATCTACTGCAATGTCACCAGATGTGCGCAATTGGGTGGGGGAATCGGGGGTCTTTATGCAATCGGAGGACGAAAGGAGCAGGCGCTCGATATCGCCATTATCATCTCCGGCGGAGGAAGCGGACAAAATGTCTTTGGATGAAGACGCTTCTGTGAGCGGTTCTGAGTCGGCCGGTGAAGATGTAGACATGACTGACGAGGAGGACTGGGCAAAGATGGGTGCGGAGATGCTGAGGCGTCAAGCGTCGCCAGTCACTTCAGATGCCTTTAGCAATGCCGGCGGCCGCGCCAGTGCGATCGGAAGTCCCAATGTACAGATTATCTACGGCAGCTGGGGAGCTGGCGGTAGCTCTTTCCAGACCCCCGGGAATTTCAAACACGCCGAGTCTTATCGCTATGCCGCCAACACCAATCACGGCTTTGGTTACTGGGATAATGGTGAGAAGAGAAACAAAGAGGAGCAAGAGGCAATAGAGGCATTGGTTCAATTGAGTTCCAAGTAGCCAACATTTTTTGAGGAGTTTCGTTCACATGGGGATTACCACACTCACATCTAATTTTCTTTTTTCGTCATACACGTTTGGGCTGGTTTTTGGTGCGGGGATATCATCATCATTTATCATTAAGCCACTATAAATCTATGGAGGGAAGGCGTTGCGTTAATTGTTTTTTTTTTCTTTTTCTATTTCCTTTTTACTATTCCTTTTTTTTTTCACAAGACCTACTACAACATCCGGTGAGGGGCATATCATGGAGACTGTTCCTTGGGCGTTTTTCTTTTCCTTTTATTCCTTGGTCATCTCTCATCTTTCATCTTTCATCTTTCATTTTTGTTTGCTTCTTATATCCATCTTTTAGTACTGTGTTGATGAGAGGACAAGTTTTGAACCCTTTGGTTGCCATGTTTCATTTTCCCTTTTCTTTTTTTTTTATATTCACTGGAACAGAAATATCGAATTCCCGGGCGCATCAGTATAATCTGTTTTTTTTTTTGGAGAAAAGAAAAAAACATTTGTTTTGATAACGGCGGCGGATACTTGAGTCTTGAAGCGTAATGTCTTCTCGGACTTGATATCATGCTATTATCGAACCAATTTTTTGATGTTTTTTTTTTTTTTTAAATGACTTGGGCCGCACGGATATTTGAGGTTTTTTGTTTGCCGCGTTCACGTTGCTTATAACGTCAATTGCAACGTTTATTGGAAGATGTTTATTTTTTCTACCATAACACTTTTCTGAGCTTGAATTCTTCTCCTTTTTTTTTATAATCCATTAAATAAGGGTACCCTTACAGGCGCCCAATATACCAATATATCATATTTCTTTTTTTGTTCTTGCAATTGCTTGAATTTCAATTCATGATCATCGATATCTTTTGCGCATGCCCTCTCGGGCTCAGTTCTCATGAATTGAGTTTATATTTTTCCTCTTCGTCATCATTGAATCTCTACTCTTGCACCTCTTGCAAATGGAATACGCCATAACGGCTTATCGTTTTTTTGTTGTTTGGATTGTTTTAACTAGTACTTTTTTACCAGATCTAAGCCCTATAGTTATGTATAGCTATACCTTAGTACCCAGTTTGAAAGAAAGTTACAAATTTATACATGTCTAGTAGCAATTTCATATCACATCCTATTGGTGCTACTCCTGTTATGGGTCAATGCATTGTGCGTTTGGATTCATATTCTTTGCTTGTGCTTTTGTGCCGTGGCTGGCTAGCTATAGCTAGGGCATCACTTTGTTTAACTGCTTGTTTATTATTTTTTGTTTGCTAGATGGGCTCGAGATGTATCATGATTACGATTCATATATTGGACATGGAGGCCTAGTGGGGAGGGGGTGGCGTGGAATGATCGTGAGAGGACTAGTGGAGGGAGGGAGGCTGGGGTGGGAAGGGTGGGGACGTATAGCAGTGCGAGATGGGATGGGAGCTGGGAGGAGATACCTTCAAGTTACTTTCAGGGTTTGAGCTATGTATTACAGTATACGTTTGATTCTTGGTAAGGCGTATGATATCGATTATACGCATGGGTGGGGTGGGAGAAGTTTATAACGTCCGTAACTGCAGTGCATGCACATAAGATGGGTACCTATCTATCTATCTGGTTTATTTTTAACTCTCTCTCTCTCTCTCTTTCTCTCTCATGGTCATATCTAGTATAATCTGGGGTGGTGATTAATATCATGATTGCAAACACTTTCTTGGCCGTGGGTATTATAGGTAATTACTATGTATGTATGATCTGTAGCCGTGACAAGCTTTAAGTTAGTACATCCTAGGCGTTGCGTTGGCTTTGGATGGTCTAGAGGTCCTAGCAACGACGAGAACACCAGCAACGTACTCTAGGTACTCGAGTACTCGGGTAGGTAGGTGATCGATTATGATGTGCATACAGATTATATACTATGTAGGAAGGAGTTAAGGAGGCCGAATCAGGTTTGTAGATCAGGGATTAAGATCGTAGAGATCTACCTTGGGCACGAGACTAATCTAGAGTAAAGTACCTAATCCTTTTCTGTGATCTGCGAAGGGGGGGAATGGAATTGTCCGAAGTACTCGAGTAGATCTATGGTGATTGATAGTGTAGTAAGTAGGTTAGGTATGTAGGTATGTAGTCTTGTGCACTGCTGGCCATGGTAGATGGGCGCATTACGGTACCTGATGGATGCATCAGTATCTTGAGATCTAGATATGGATATCTGCGGAGGTTATGGTATCTCGAGCTCGAGTGCTCTCGATTTCAAGACATGTCAAATTAGGGGAAGGAGGGGTTTGTACTATAGCTATTTGGATACTTGAGTACAGTATATGTAAATATCGACATCGACACCGACCGTTTGCTTCGGATCCGGATCCTGGCCATGGCAAGAGCTCTAGAGGTAGTATGTAAGTACTCGTATAACTTTCTTAATTATTACTGTGGGCGGACGGCACAGTTAAATTCGACTGCGATGTGGAATTCGAATTTGCTTGCAATTTGCCGAAATCGATATCAATTTTGTTCCATGATCATGATCATGATAAACGAGGGCCCGGGGCAAAGCAAACGAGAAGCTTGAAAAATCGGTATATCCCTTTCCCGATTCCCGACCAGTACCAGTACCTATCGCGAGAAGAGAAGATAGACGAACGAACCTACTTATTTCCGTTATACATTAAGCTTAATTTCTAGCTATCTTGTATTTATAGAAGGATATACCTATGTATGTACGCTTGTCCGCTTGCACTCGCTCGAGAACATACTCTATAGGGACATAAGGTAAGTCACTTCCTATTTGGGAGCTATCCGGAATAAACCCCCAATCCAGCAGGGTACTCTCTACTCTAGCTCGAACTTGCCCACATACTTACTCGAGTAGAATGGGCACGAGACGGGATTAGGGTTTTGAGCTTGCTTGTTTTTTGTTGGCAAATTTTGTGGTGCGGCCGGCAGCGGGTGGATCAAATCGATCGATAGCTGGTAGGTAAAGTAAGTAGGTATGCTTGGTAGTTGTGTTGGTTGTGCCCCATGGGTAGCTGCGGATATGTAGTATGTAGAGGTGTTACGTCATTACGTCACCGATAGCTGGAAGCTCCCAAGCTCCAAGAATGTAGGTTAGGTAGGTAGTTGCTCCAAACTCCAAGCTCCAAGGTCAAAGCTGGGAGGCTGGGAGCTACATACGGTAGGTACCTGCGATAAGTAACTCTACAGCTACATATACCATACCCCACCTCCCCTCATCCCATCCCAACATTTCCCCACCCCTACAAACCTCACAAACTCCACCCTCACCACAACCACCAAACAAACAAAACTCAACCCACCCCAAACCACCACGCACAAAAATGTCCACCGCCTCCGGCCTCCCCTCCGAATCCACAAAAGCCGAATGGGAAGCAAAACTCGTCGGCAAGAAGCTCGTCGACGAAGGCACCGCGTCAGCCCGCAGCACAGGGGGGGGGGACGTCTACCCCAGAGACCAGCTCCCCAAGCCGTCGAGGGTGTGCAAGCCCGGCGGGTTGTTTACGATGGATTATAATACCGAGAGGTTTGTGTTTTCTGTTTTCTGTTTTTTCTTGGGGTTTGGTTTGGTGTTTTCGGAAGATGGGGGAGGGGGGAGGGGGGAGGGGGGAGATGAAAAAACGGGCAAAGGCTGATTATAATTTCATGAAATGCCAGGTTGAACGTCCACGTCGACAATGATGATGTCGTGACGCATGTTACGCTTGGTTAAGAGAAGAGAAGAGGGGAGCAGAGCAGAGAAGGAAGGGGGTCTCGGAATCTCTCCTGGAGCGTTGAGCTATAACTACATGAATTGAGCAGAGCGTCTGCCTCATTTCCACTAGTTGAATTATTTGAACCATTCTTCTGCTCACGGGTACCTCAGTGCGCGATCACGGATTCCTCTTTTCCTTTCCTTAAGCCTTTTTTTTGTTGTTATTTGCGGGGAGCTTTTTCTTTTTTTAATCAAGGGTTTATTTCATCATGAATCAATATCATATCATTATCATCATGCTCGTAAACGCATCAATAACACAAGTGTTATTGGAATGTATCTGTCACGTCCACACTAAAATGCGTATCCGTATTCATTGTGCACCATGGCCATCATCCTTAATTTGTTTCCGTTTTCAGGAACGTAAAATGTTTTCGGCATATAGAAAGAAAGAGGAAATCTAGCTATAGTCTCATTCCATGTGAATTCAAACCAGGTACTTCAGGTTCAGTTTACAAGTTCAAATGGACGTGCAAGATCAAATAAAAAAACCTTGCAATAGAATTCGAGCCAATTCCAATTAACCGGTGCAAGCAAAGAATAAAAGAAAAGGAAGATTGAACGGAAAGGAGAAGAAAAGTATATCAGAAAGTTTGCACAATGAAGAGCTTGTGATTTTTTTATAAAAATAAAGCAAGTTAAGTAAATCGTAATCATGAAGCCTAAGCTAATTAAGCTCGAGAAGAAAGAAAGAAGAAAGAAAGACAAGAACCCTGGGATGGCTGAAAATGAGCTCGAGAACAGAAGAAAAAAAAAAGTATGTATAAAGGCAAGCAAGCAACTAAAGCAAGCAGGTAACCCCTCCCTAAGAAAAAAAAAAGCAAGCAAAAGAAGAAGAAAAATAGGTTTATATGATGAAAAGTTGATGCAGATCATTCATGATCAATGCCCCAAGTAATAATTAAAAAGAAAAAAAAAACATGTCAAAGTTGAGAAAAAGCACCCCCCTCGAGTTCAAGAGCAACTACTTCCTATGTCTTGCCCCTCTCCGAGGGCTATTGACATCAGCAGCAGCAACATCCGCACTGCCACCAGTCAAAAGCTTCCCCTTGGCCTTCTTCTCAACTTCGGTGCTAGCTCCCCGAAGACTCCTCCCCTCGCCGGCTGCTGCCACTGCCTCCTCCTCCACGATCGGTGATCCAACGACAACATCCCTACTGCGCAGAGACTTGACATCCGGTGTGCTTTTCACGGTAACACTTTTCTGGGAAGCATCCGATCCCGATCGCTGCCGTTTCTTGGGTGACGGGGTTTGTGGGGCTTGTGGGACTTGTGGTTGTTGAGGTGACTCCACCGGGGATGGAATAGCTCCGAAAAGGAGAGGTCTATCCCTCTTGATAGCTGAAGGTGGGGTAGCATTTATCGGTGTCGTCGATTGCGAAGAGGTTTTCCTTTTCATTGGGATACCAGTGTGGAGAGAGGGCAGGACCTTTCCATCCCTCAGCTCGGTGCCACCAGCGATTATCTCCGGCTTGGATTCCACCATTGGCGATGTACGGCGGCTGGAAGAAGGTATAGAGCCAGTTGTGACGTACGGGACGACTTTTCCATCTCTAAGCTTGATCCCGCCTTCGTCATTTTCAAGGCCGAGAACGTGTGCAGCGATCGCTTCAGAGGCTTGTAAAACATTCTTCTGCTGTTTCTCAGTCTCCACTTCGTCGATACCAAATAACGTCCTTTGTATCGAAGGCGTTTCGCGAGGTGCTGGGGATGCAGCGCTTCGTTGACGGGATCGCTGCCTTAGTTTCTTCTTTGGCTCATCTTCGTGAACCACATCCAAATCCGCCTCATCGTCCTCACTACCAGCCTCTTCCTTCAGTTCCTTGTAGGCAGCGTCGCGCGGAGCTCGCTTCCTGGATCCGCGCCCAGCCCGTCTCTTCCGTTTTTGCTGTGATCTTTCTGAAGGGGACCTAACCATTGCAGCAAGTGATCCCATCACGGACGAACCTCCGTCGCTTTCCTCGTGAGCAGATACTATCTCCTCCCCTAGTTTTATAGGACTGGAAATGCCCTCCACAACGGAGTCTGATCTATCTGAGGGTGCTGTTTCTTGAGAAGTGATGTTTTGTGAAGTAACGACTGAATGTGGAGAGACTGGAGTGGGTTGTGATTGGATTGTAGGCTCCTTGAACGGCTCGGGGATGTTTGTTGCATCCTTTGCAGTTGGCGTCTCTTCATCGTCTTCAGCAATTTCTTGTGGTGGCGTTTTTGGTGCAACTTCCTCCGCTTCGTTCTGATTTACTGACACTGCAGATGGTTTTGGTGTCTCAGAGCCCTTGCTTTCCTTTGGCGAAGAAGAGATTTGTATAACTTCACGCTCTTCTTCATCTCCAGAACCACTGGCCTTTTGTGACTGCCAGTCAACCTCTACCACCTCTTCTTTGGTATCCTCTTCACCGGCACTTCCTACATCAGATTGATAGTACACAGAATCAGCTGGCTGGGCATCGATGTTATCGTCTTCTAGTAGTTGAAGGTAACCGTTGCTGGGGCTATGCACTGTGGAAGTGACTGCATGTTGAGCTTCATCTTCTTCGATAGGGTTTGCTTGGTTTATGGTCGGTTCTTCCACAGATGATAGTTCGACAAGTGCTGGATCAACAGGTGTATGCGAATCTGCAGCGGAAGCCCATTTCTCTTCTCCGTTAGTCGAAGATATACTTTGCTTCCTGAAAATCTCGTCTTTTCCACCTTTGTGAAAGTGGAAATAGGCAGACTCAGATTCGGCAGTATCTGGAACATGCTCTCCCTCATCTTCCATTTCGATGTCATTATCAACCTCGGGGCCTTGGGTAGTGAAAACAAGCCCTGTTCGCTCCTCCTCTTCAACGTAAACTTCGTTTCCGTTCCTGATAACCTCGTCATGATATGCTTGGAGACGTTCAACAATTACTTCTTCAAGTATGTCCTTTTCATCGTTCGTGTCGAATTCTAACGGTCCGGACTGAGATGGCTGTTCAGAATCAAATCGGTCAACCTCCGTCGCACTTCCCTCGTCATATTGATCATATTGTGGCCTCAACTCGCTAGATGTTGTTTCCTCTCGATGGATCGGAGATTGATCCCGACTGTGAATTTGAATTTGGTGATTCTCTCCACCATCGTTGGAATACTCATCACCAAGGAGCTCATCTCGAATGGATGTTGCTAATATTGCTGTGCTGACTAGACTTTGCGACGGGCTGAATCCATTTGACAAACTAGTGGGCAAATTTTCACCTTGTCCCTCCTCCCTCTCATCTTCATGTTCTTCGTTTTCCTCTCTAAAGCTTTCCTCGTCCTTCTCTGTTGCTGTTTCATAGTCGCATGGTAGGCCTGGTGGGAATATGGGTGCCCGGGAAGCTCCGTAACGACGCCGTAATTCCGACTCGTCGTCCTCCATTTCAACAGGCTGATCTGGTCTTGCTTTAAGCACTGGTGCATCTTCCTCATCCTGCTCAATTTCGATGGGTTGTTCATGCCGGAGTTGATGAGAGATTTCTACAACTTCATCATCTTCCTCCTCATCCGCTTCCTCAACATCACCATCCTCGCCCTCCTGCTCCACCTCATCAACTTCCTCTATTTGATGTACCTGTTTCTCATCCATGCCCCCAACCTCTGAAACCTTTTGCATCTCCCCAATCCCTTGCACATTTTCTTCTTCCTCCTCCTCTCCTACTTCTTCATCTTCTTCCTCCACTTCTTCATCCCCCTCCTCCGCTTCTTCATGCTCCTCTTCCTCTTCTTCATCACCATATTCACCAACAGCCTCCACATCATCTGCATATCCACCGTCTTCTTCTTCATACTCCGCCAACTCTTCGGCTTCATCCTCTTGCTTTTCTGCTTGATTCTGATCGCTTTCTGATGCATATTCCTCCTCTTGCTCCCCTTCAGCATCCACGGAAGCAACATCTGAATCATCAATAATTTCTGTGTATATATTGTTACTGCTGCGTATGCGCTCCACGAATCTAAAAAAATCAGTTAGCTCAAATTTTCGAAATAAATAAGTCGGAATCACATACGGGGGGGGTGGGATAGCCTCCACTTTCTCCACTTCCTCGCCCTCGTCCTCCTCTTCCGCCTCATCTTCCTCCTCATCCTCCTCATTCTCCTCATCTTCATCTCCATATTCCTCTTCCTCCCCGTATTCCTCCTCATATTCCTCCTCATATTCCCCCTCGTCCTCTTCCTCGTTTGCCACGTCTCCCTTCACCGGCTCGTCATCATCACTGTCTAACAAAGAAACAACTTCTGGCTGAGGCTTAGGCTTTGGTACATTAGGCTGGGCTTGCCTGATTGGTGCATTCAAGATAACAGGTGCACTGGACTGCAGTTTCTCTGGAACAGATGATATGACTTTGTTTCTATCGGTTTCAGTGGTTGTCGACATAGAATTGAAGGCTTGAGAAGAATGATAGGTTTGAATGCTTTCAGTATAAGTATGCTGATGCATGAACTGTTGAGCGGCTGAAGTAGACTCAAAGGCCCTAGCTTCTGTGGTGCTCGTTGTGTGGCTGAATGTAGTTGAAGCGGGTTGTCGGGACCTTGGAACTGCAATTGGGCGGTATTTTCTCTCTTCCATTTGAGCAAGTAGTCTTTGTCGTTCCTCTTCCTCCTCCCGTGCTATTTCCGCAAACACTTCATCCCGCTTCTGCCTCTCGGCTTCAATAGCCCTCTTCCGCGCATCTTCCTTTAACTTTCTCTTTCGTTCTTCGTCCTGTAACTCTCGGTTTTCGTTCAGAGCAGATTTTGCCTTGGCCAAAATGTTCCCGAAGAATGACTGAAGTGAATCTGCTTTCGACTTTGATTCTTCGGCAGTTGGTTTTGTGAGTGTGGGAGATGAGGGCCGAAGTGGTGAATTGAATTCAAAGGCAGATCTGCCGAATGATGATGGGGTTGCATTGAGTGATGCCGAGGAGGTTGGCCGAGGCGGCGGTGACATACTGCCTGGTCGGCTGGTGCGCTCGTATGGACGAGGAGGGGGATGTGTTCTGCTTCCGGACAAAGAACGCTGACTTCCATAGCTTGAGCGAAGAGCACTGGGCGGAGAATGTCTGTTTCTTGATGAGGCATTCAATATGACTGGGGCAGGCCGTTGCCGATGTATCAATCGTGAGAATGGTGATGGTGGATACAGTGGCTCCTTGTGTTCACTCTTTGGACCAGAAGGAGATTCCTCGTCCCGTCCCTGTGTACTCCTCCCATCCTCACTCGTTGCCGATGCCCTGCTCCATTCCCTATTAGCCAAAGGGGGCCCATCTCCAGCCTCGCTCCCACCGCGTACCGATGATGCCCGAGAATTTGCTGAATTTGTGAGTGGACGGTAAAGATATTTTTCCGGTACCGGTGTATTCGGCACTACACGGCGACGCTTCTGTCCATATCCTCCAGAAGAGCCGGCAGAGGTCACCGACTCGGGGGCAATCGAATGCTTTCGTGGAGTGTACATTGAAGTCGCGTTTTAGTGGTGCGGCAGAGTCGTGAGGAGAGTTGGCGAGGGGGAAGGGCCAGGATGGTTGTCCCACTCCTGCCCTGCGTTCACAGGTTTCAGGATCGCGGTATCGTGCTGCTGGTGAGTGCACGTCGGTTCGTGTATGGTCCGTGGGAAATGGTGTGATGTGAGCCACGGAAATCGTGAGGCGGAGGACCTCTCGGCTTAATGAGCATGGATGATGATGATGATACTCTGGGACATGGGAACCGTGGGAAGCACAGCCAAGGCTAGTCCGTCGGCTGAGTCATCAGCGAACACCTGCATTTGGAAACTTCACAAATGCGCTAGTCTCATCAAAGAAGTCGAAGCTCACCTCTCCGACTTTTCAAGAAAGCACCAGCTGCAGCGAGTTCTCAAAACACAGATCTAGCAGAGGTTATCAGATCTAGCGAGTACTTGAGTCAAGCGCTTATATGATATCTAATGTAGGAATCGTGCCTACTTGCAATTGGTTAGATGACGCATGAGTGGGTATACGCATCTCCACAGTATTCCCCGGGTGTTGAATACAGCTGACATGGCAATTTCGGTACATAAGGGAGATGTATCAAACATGAAGAGCTACCACATGTCTTAGTGAGTATCTCGATCTTAGAGGCGCGTATTCATCGATGACTTAGCTCGACCGTGATTCTTCTGCCAGCTATATATACCACAACGGCATGGCTGTGTGTATGGCCAGGATGTACATGTGTCTGTCCATTGGTGCATTCGACGTCCACATTTAAATTCTTGGAACGACATTCCTAATTCAAATTTCTGTTTTATAACATGCCTACATGCCTATTGCCCCTTGATCATGAGATCACCATACATGCATTTGATGTGTATACGATGTAGGTGTTAGGTGTCACCGACCTTGTCCGGTCACACACTTACAGATCTAGGCAAGTACGAGAGCGCCCCAACTTCTGAAACATACACCAATACACCATATGCCACATTGTCATTTGGTTATATACATCTGTTTCCAGAAAAACTCAACATGGGCTGTGCAGAGTTTGATTTTATACATATACCGGCCCATGCATGGCATGCTGTAGAAACGTTTTGAAGCACCAACTTTGGAGTGATCCTAGACAATGGCGGCATGTCGACAACTCTTTTGCTAAATATAGCTATCGTAGGCACGCCATGGTGGTGTAGTTGGCTCCATATATGACACTGCATATACATCTCAAATTTACAATATTGAAAATTCGTCGTTCAGACCAATTGCAAAAATCTTCACAGATCTACTTCCCTAGGTATGTACCTATTGAACACATGACCATGGCCATGGCCCGCTTCGAGCCATTTCGAATTTGATTGACCGCCTGGCGATATAGGTGTTCTCGTGCCAAGACGATATAGGTATTCTTAGGTATTTCGAGCACGCCCTGCAGCTGTATATATGTGGCAAAACTTAAACCAAACCCAAACACAAAATTAAAGGCCCCGGGGGTGTAGGGTGTATGGCCATGTGGGGTGTCGTAATATCTCAAAAATCCACAAGGGACTTGTGATTTATAGTTTTAAATAGGTATGGACATTTGCAGGGTTTCCTGCCAGGTACCTGCCTGCCACATTCACAATGAAATATAGGTACCTACATAGTAGTCTCGGCTCAGAACATACCAATCAGCTAGCCTCGAGGCTACCAATCAGCTCCGGATATCGATACCTGTAAATGTTGAGCGTTCATGTTTACATGTCTAAGGCAACTGCAGTCTCGAACGCCAAATATGTCAACGTCTTAGATATCTATACTGAAGCTATTGGAAACTACTTACGTATGTACCTATAGTACGGTATCTTCATACCCAGTTACATGTACTTAATTACAACCGAGTCAAGTGCCCGAACGCGTAGTCTACGAACGCGGGGTATGTATTTAAAACAGTGTTAAATACTATTCACGTGCACCTTGTAAAACAGTAGGTCGTAGTCTCGTGCCCAAAACTAGAAGGTCAATGGTAGTAGAGTAGGGTACTACTTTAAAAGGTAAGTATACCAATGGCATGGAATTTAGCCTACTCTATGTACTTAGCCTGGTGTGCAACGAATTCAGCGTGGTGTTCTGGAATCCCTAAAAATCATAATCCCATTGTTTTAGCTCACGTTTCCATTCGTTGTTCATGATCATGCATTAGGTACCTAGAGGTACCTAGGTAGCCATTGTGGCTCTGACAAACTTAAGTTCCATGCACCTCACCTCTTCATTGGCCTCTTCCTCTTCGTTGGGTCTAAAGCTCTATGTTTTCTCATTCAGAACGATATCGACATACCGTTGGTTTCATTGGCCACGGGATCTAGATTATCATTAGGCATCGATCCGGAATCGATACATCAAGTAGTACGTTCCCAGGGCCATGGCTTCATATAATGATGCAATTTCATGATCATAATCAAGATCAATAGGATCAAGAGCCGGGTATACCGTATTTGTACCGGCAAGTAATGTATGTATGTATATAAGCTTAAGCTTCTTTAAACTTTATAACGCCTGGGTTCTAGGAGTACTCGATTCGGCCTTCTCGAATTCAAGTAATAAAGATTGGTCCCCTAGTCCCCGTTCAAGAATTCCAATCTTGGTGAGAATTATCTGTTAACATATACCTTGGGTATGTAAATTATAGATATTTTAGGTAATTGCAATTGCATACCTAAGGGGTTGCCTATGTGTGACGAAAAGCTCCTCCGTGGGTGGGAGAGACGAAACTTCCCCATTCAAGTCAATGATACCGGTACTTACCTTGAAGGAAGTATTTACAATGGACTTGTACAAATTTGAAGTATAGGAAGTAAGACGTACCTACCTCATATGTATGTAGGTATAATGGCGAGGATTGGATGACTACATACCTACCTAGGTAGGTACCTGATATGCTTGAATATATGGAGAAGTACTGTTCTCGTGGTGCAAGCTCCAGCTCTTACATAGCACCTCTTAAATGTGAAGGATCCTGTCATTTTCGAGGGTTGACTAACTCCAATTTTCCCATCAGGCGGGTACTTATTTCAGAAAGTACTGTAGGTACTTCTAGCTGTACATGTGAAATCAGACAGTAAGTACTTCCTCCATGGCCACATGCCAAATACATTAGGTACTTACTACGAAAGCAATTTGAATCCATTGATAAGGAGGTCTCAAATTGCAATTGGCCATGGACGAGAACATCACATAATATTTGGATATCTCGAGCTTAAGAGGTACCTACATAGCTTGTACATACTTAGGTACATACCTACCTACTTGTAGGTAGCTTGGTTTGAAGAAGTACCGTTAACGTTGGATACAACAGTGGTACCATGCTAGTCTCGTGTACCATGCAGTCTCGTAGCGGTACCAGGGATTTTTTGTCGATTGTATTCTCGTTCCCCACCCCCCCATACGGAGGGAAGATAGGGTTCAAGGCTAGGAAGATAGATACATTCGAGTAACCTAGATTCTTGTACTATCGTCTTCATACTTTTCAACGATGGAGGGACCAAGTTGCCTCCAACCGGAGTCAAGTAGCACAAGTTATATGCAGCCTCGACCTCAGTAGAAATATGGATGAGATACGATGCTCCAATATGACTCCAATAATTAGGGTTCGATTTTTCAAACAAATGCATTAATGTAAGTTTAGCACCGGAAGCTCCTAGGGTGGTGGTGTGCGGGGATGAATCAGAAGTCCACGTATTGCTGCATGGTTAGGTGTACCTCATCTAGCCTGTTCTCCAGGAGAACTTTTCTACAGATAAGATGCAAGAGATTATGTTTTAGTTTGAACTTACAGCGCTGACTACGAGTTGACGTTGGTTATTAAGCCGAGATGAGGAGGATACAAGAAATCATAGATTTCTAGTCTCGTTCCGGTTCCACATTTTTTTTTTGCTTTACTGAATTGCCGAATAGTGAGTTGACATGAATTCTTCTAGAAATCATGATGGAAATCGGCCTGAAGCATGTATTCTGGAGTGTGAAATTGTTGTGATTTCTGCGCCTGTATTCAGATGTGGTTCAAAACTGTCCAGATTACCACAGCGAGTGGCCAAAATAGGATTCCAAAAGAATGTTATGTCTGATGGTGTGATGACAGTCCAAGTAGAGTACCTACATTCCCCAAGGAGTAGTGGAATTCATAATCCAATGTGAACCAAGCAGGGAGAGTATTGAGGAGGTGCTTCGAGCTGCACTCAATTTGTCGAAAGGTTCATGGATATAGGTAGCAACAAGTTGTGGCAATTATACGAGCTCCAAGTCTGTGAGCTTTGGAGACAGGAGTATCTGAGTATCTGCAGCTCAGTCTGAAGCCGATTTCATACCCAGACTTGGTCCCAAGCTTAGACTCGAACGACTAAAGCCAATCAGAAAGGGCTCCCAGAACTATTCGAATGAATGCCCACATGCCACGGTCAAATCGCTAGGTGAAAGGCCACAAATTCGAGTGCTTCAGCAGTGCTTGTGAGGGATCGTCCTCGATCCCGTCATTTGTGTTGCGGCCTGCATGATATCCTTCTAGGATCCACTGTGTGCGGCATTTGGCCGCATGGGCTGAATGAGGAGGACACACCATTAAGGGTGACGAAGCTCGAATAAACCCTAACGCCGTCCCTGGCCGAAGTCGAGCTTGGGATGCTAATAAGCATTCACGTCTTCTTCTGCTCCTCCGGCCATCATCAGCATTCTGCTGCCGCATCTTTTTGCCGCCTATACTGATCCGAGGCCGAGACACCTAGCACCTGCTTGGCCGCACTGCAGTGGGTGGTTTACATGGCAAGTGATATGTCATGATCATGCCAGAAGCTCGGGGGGGAGGGGGAGAGGGAGGAGAAAACGGGGCGCGAAGGCGGCCCTTCTTTGGAAGAACTGGACTGAACTGGCCCTCGAGTACGAGAATCTACCTTCGCCCACTGTGGCTTGTCGATTTAAAGTTCAAACGTGAAACGATCGGGGGGAGGTGTGATGGAGGAGACCCTCACCCTCTTGCCCCAAACCCTGAACAAATCCGCCGTGCCAAGGCCCGCAGCTTAGTCAGTAGCGCGCTTTTGGGCACTTCCTCCCAGGGCAGGAGCAGTAGGGGCAAAAAAGAGAAGGAGACCAGGCCAGACCCCCCCCTTCCCCAGCTCCTGCAGCACCTCCCCAGTCACCCCAGTCTCACCCCCAGGGACCTCTCCGCCAGACCATCCATCCGTCCATCGAGCGATCCGCCCTTCGAGCCCAAGAATCCCCACCACCAGGTATCGTCCATTTATTCCCCCACCACCCTCGGCCAGCAAGCAGCACGGCCGCACACCGCAAGCTCGCAGACACATACATCTCGTGCGCCTTTCTCGCCTTCTAGCGGTCAATCGCTCCTCGAGACGGCCCACAGGCTAGCAGCATTGAAATCTGCCCCGATCAGTCCCTCCTGCGGTACCCAAGAACAAACCCTCCTGCTCTCTGTTGCACGCCAGCTCGCGTCGAGGGACTATCTTCCTCTGAGCTTCACCCCACACGAGTGCTTCACCTTGTCGTCTGAGGCCCGGCGGGTTTCCATCGAATTCACTCCAGCACCCATCAAAGACGCTGTCTGCCCTCTGGACCCTCATAATCTCAAATCTCTGCGCAATCCTCGATTGGAGTGTGGCACATCTGCATTTATTTCCACAGTAAGGAGTTTGTATTAGAAGGTGGTTACCATCTGTCCTGAGAAGCGCTGCCTCATATTGGTGGATGAAGAGGAGGCAAGTACCAGCTCCAGATTACAATCCTCTGTGTGTTCAACCCCATCTCGTTTCATGCTCTTTGATTTTGCTCAAATGTGAGTCTGATATACCCATACCCCTGATACTCTTTCGAGCCCCGCATTTGCCTAGACTATACTGTATACTGTAAGTAAAAAACTGGCAATACGGAGGGGCTCACTGCGATGATGAACAATCGGTAAAAGGTCCGACTGCACACCAGAGGATCATTGAAGAGCCCTGCCATTGCTGTCATATCAGGCTACCTGTCATATTTCTTGAAAGAGCTTCCATCCACTCGTTGTCACTACCGTTCAACAAGAGTTTGTTGAACATCCGGGGTCATACGCTTTGTGTGTCAATTATACCACAAAGCCAACACTCGAGATACATAGAATAAAAGATCCAAAAATGGAGCCTCCTTCACCTACAGTCGCCCTCCCCCAGAGTGCTTGTGTACACCAGCTATGCGGAGTGGCCCTCAAGATTGAAATACAAAGCCTCAACACACTTGACGTTGCTTCCTTCTACATCTCTGGTGTACGTTGGTGTGCGCGTTTCGTTGTGCAAGTCTGCTTTCAACCTGAGGGCCACTGCGCATACTGGAGCATCTGTACATCTGCTCGAGGTGCAACAAGGACCAATGAAGCATTGAGGCCAATGGCAATGGGTTATACTTCAAGGGCATACGTGCCCCAATAAATGAGTGGATAGAAGCTTTGGACAGGTTTTGTGATAAGGAAGTAGACAGCAGTAGGCAGGGCCCTACATTGATCCTCGGCAGGATGAAGCCCAAAAACAACTGAAAAGACCTGATGCAGTAGAGGCACCTTCCCTCGTATCTTAAGGACCCTTGGTCCTTCCGTACCCCCAATCTTGGACTCTTTTACTTATTCATCACATTTATTTCTTTTCATTTTGGGATGTCAACTGACTTCTCAACGTAAATTAGGATAAGGCTGCTTTGCTTTTGGAGAAAAAGCACAGCCTGAATTGAATTGTAAAAAGACCGAGTGCGGCTACATGGATGGAAACAAGTCAAAAGACACGCATGCATACGTTAAACGTAAACGAGACTCAAGCCCTCCTCGTCGACCAAGGGAGTATTGGGAAAGGGGGCCAGAGTATTACCGCCAGCGGAATGGTGTGGTAGCTTCAAATAATCATGGGAAAGGTTATAGGAGTGGCGCGCACTCCCACGATATCCCTAGGCAGGAAAAACATGCCCCAACAGCACCGAGGAGTCATATCTCATCTACCCCAGGGCAATTCCAGCATGGTGGCGATAGGCAGCATTCTAATCATTCCCATACAAGCAAATACTATCAACGGGTATCTCAGCAGCACAAAAGCTTCACAGCGCATGACCCCAAAGCTTCCTCTCAAGAGCGAGGATCAAGCGCGAGGACTGAACGTATACGAAATACCGCTTTCAATGACAGGGCTTCATCTGGTCGAGACTCGCTAGGTTCAAATACAGCCCAAGTATATTCCAGAAGCCTCGCTGCCAGTCCTGTCATACCCTCGCCAGCCCGCCGGGAATCGGGGACCAGAAGCTCGGGGCAAGATCAACTGGTTAGAGGACTATCAATTCCTAACGCGGAGACCTTCAAACGAGGGAGTGCCTCCTGTCCAATTGACCTAACATCCATTCCAGATGATGAAAGGCTTAACGAAGAAACCCGAGACCCTGTGAGTTTACCACAAACAACAGACGCTTGCAGTGAAGTTAGTTTGTAAGAAACTCCTACTTGACAGATATAGAAAGGAAAATATTAATATTGGAGAATTTAGGGTAGACCAGCCGCATCATTACAAGCAAACATCGCCAAAGGAGGTGCAAGAGCCTTCCAGGCAGCCAATACCGTATGGTCAGAGCTCAATTGGAACGAAAAATGATCAAGGTTCAACAGCCATGCAGGAAGAAATGGAAGTCCAGCCATTATCGAAACCTGTTGACCATACAAGACCTCCCATCCCATTTCCGAGTATTGGCAGGATTCAAGATGATGCTCAAGAGTCCCGAACAGAATATGGGTCCTTAACCATCTCAAATTCTCCACGGGGTCCTCATTTGAGTGCTCTCTTATTCTCCACAGCTCAAAGTGACAGTCCCCACCGGGTTTCAGATGACAATTCAACTGGCACGAATTTACCCCGGAGCCCGGAATTCATGCCAACGATCGTGGGCTTGAGAAATAATTCCTCTAATTCGGCCAGCACTCCATCCTCAATGTCCATATCCAGCGGGGACAGCCCTGTTCGATTTGAATCCGGCTCAATTTCCCCTACCCGAAGTACTAACTCGTCGAAAGGAGGGAGGATACCCAAATGCATTCGATGTAAGCAGCTTGCAGCACCTCGGAAAACACTTGTACAGTGCACTTTGTGTGCTTTTCATTACCATACACATTGCCACAGCCCTGTAATAACGACATCAGCAAGTGGAAAGATGTGGGTTCACCTCCTCCTCATAATAAGCTGATCAAGTTGCTAAATAGGGCAAATTGTAGAGGCGTAGATATCAAGACTTGGGCATGCTCCAGATGTTACACCAAAAAACGAGCATCTGGAAGCTTAAATTTTGCAACTGTGGGAAGATGCGGGAGTCATTCAATGCAAGAGTCGGATTCTGGGGGTACGGAAAGCCCAAATCACCATAAGCGGCGAAAACTAGAACCAACAGACCAACCGAAAATACATCCTAATACGACAGGCGATCAGTTCAATGTTGTGTTCTCTAACGCCGATACTACAATGGCTGACGAGACGGTGAATGCGCAAAGAAACCAATCTTCTAACATAGTAGGAAATGGAATATTATATTTTCCAGAAGTGCCTAATATTAGGGACACTCAAATTCACCTACCAGAAAGCAATGCACTGACAAATAGCCAAAATGAAGTGGACAAAGACAATGAAAGTCGGGTGGTAAATGAGAATAGTCTCAGTATCGATACTTCTTCATTCAAGTCGGACGTTGATCAAAGCTCAAGGCCTTCTGATGAGATAAAACCTCTCGCCGGAACCCAACCCACAAAGAATTTGCAACCCTTAGGCATAAGTCCTCTTCAAGAAGATGAGGATGAGCCGATGGATTTGGACTCGCAAATGGGGTCGCCACTTGCAGCTAGATCCCCATCTCCGATGTCGGAGGTTCAAATACGCTCCCAAGGTATTTTCAATGCACCCGATATTCAGGGGGAAACGCAGGCCTCAAATACACTTGACATACAAGGGCAAACACACCACATTGCTGAAGGACCCGAGAATACTTTTCCAGGCACTCCAAAAGTTCCTTCAGAAATTAGCGAATTATCCCAATCGGAACCTCGGGAAGCTCTGTATGATGCAGCTGGCGATTTTGGAAGCCAGGCTTCGAGCCCTCCCTATAGTCCACGATTAGAAGATGATGCATTGAACATATCACCTTCTAATCTTCCACTACCAATAGAGCAGGCCTTGGATATTTCTCCACAAGAGGGACTGACCCAGCTGCCGACTCTAGCTAATCAATCCCAATTCGGAATCGTTCCAAACTCCATACTATTCCCCCCACATATCTCACCTATTCTGTCTTCACCCATTACACCTGCCATAACTGCTGCTATGTTTGCTCAAACTACACTTCGGCAGTGTGAGAGTTGTGGGACTACTTTTCTCTACATTGAATATGCTCGAACAGATAAAAGGAATTTTTGGTAAGTGATTAAAGGACTCTTCCTCTATGTTGCATTTTACTAAATTATCACTAGCTGGGTATGCCTTGTGCGAACTAAGACTTCCTCAGAACCCCATGTCAATATTTCCGCCGCCCAACATCAGGAAACTCAGAGGCTACACCCTTCCCCAGAGGTGGGATTCACAAAATTCCCAGATGCAGATTACTCTCAAGTGAAAAAGATTTCACAATCACAACTTGAAGTACAGCAAAAGCATGATAATAACTCTATCATAAGTAAACGTCTATCAAAAGATTTACAATCCAACCAGAGTGTTGAGGGTAGCGTTGAAAGCTTTCCTAGTCGATCTTCTGTTCGGCCTGTGTATGCGAAAAGAACCATTCAACATCGCTCGGAACGTCCAGTTGAACGCCCTATTGAGAAACCAACAGAGCGCCGAACAGAGCGTACACCAGAAGATGAACCACAAGTTCGTGTGAGCAGGCCTAAGACGGCCCAAGAAATTATGGCAGAAAAATATCAAAGTCAACCAGAGATATTCCCTTCCACTTCACGCTACCTGCCAATTAAGAATTTAGCCAAGGTGGTTGAGGAACGAACTCCAGTGATCGCTGGGAAGGATAAACCAGATTCCAGGGAAGCCAGGGAAGAATACAAAAAAAGATTAACCATTTCAGAGTATTCTGAGAGGCGCAAGGAGAAATCACTTCATTCAAGAGCCACTACCGTTATAGAAAGCCCTCGTACAAGCGAAGTTGCTGAGGATACTGGGGACGTTGCAGAGGACGAGGATGATACTGTTCGGAATATAGCCCCCCAGACGCAGGTGCAGCCTGAAGAATTACTTTCGCCACCTGTATTGCAGGAAACGCTGGATAGTCCCTCCAAAGTTCACGTTGAAACCCCCTCCCCGGAACAGGCTGTTTCACAAGCAGCAGAAAAACTAGCGGAGGAGGCAGCTCTCTGGAGAAAAAAATATGAGGAGCAGTTAGGCTTCGTCAGCAACTATGTGAAGCACAATAACAAGATGACAGTGAAACTTAAGGATACTGAGGGCAAAAAGACAGAATTGGAAAAGCGACTATCGGAATTGCAATCGACTATCGAAGCAAGAGAATTGGCACATCAATTAAAGCAAAAGGAGCTTGAAATTGAATATGAGAAAATTCGACTCGAATATGAGAAATCCCTTGCTCGGCTTGAGACCGCAAAGGGGACAGCAATGGAAATTGATAGCGAAGTCGATAGGGGTGTCTACACAGAAGCCACCCCAAAAGGCCCACCCCGACTTGTGGATCTTATTGACAAGCATGACCCTGAAGTAAAACCAATGTCCATGAAGGCCTTTTATAAGAATATGACCTTTGACATCGATGATCCGTTAAGTGATCTCAATGGGCCTTCAAATATGTCTTTAACTGAACCCCCTGCCATCATCCCGGCACCACGCTTTAGCAAATCCCGCAAGACGGAATTTCGGTTGTTTGATTCAACAAACATGAAAAAACTTCATGTACATCGTGAAGTAAATAGGACTTTTCATTCTTCTACTACATCTGCAACGAATGGCGTGGGATCTACAATGCCTGATGTCGTGAGTAGCCGTGCTACAAGTACCAGTGGTGAGACTGGATTCGGCAATACTACCTCCTTTGATGAGTTTGCCAGAATACCAGAAAATATTATTCCGGTTTTGAAGGATGGTGTATTGGCGTTCAGGAGTGGACAACTTGTAAGTTTGGCCTCAAGCACATCTTTAATCTTTCATTTGCAATATCCAAAGCTAACATGTTGAAACTTGTCTTCTTAGCATGCAAGGCATAAACGACTGGAACGCAACGTCCCACACTACAAAGTGGGCCGGGATGTTCCGGGCGAATTAAGAGGCCTCAAATGATCAAAAAACTACATTCTCACTTTGTGTTGCTTCATGGCGGCAGAAAATTTAGTTGAGGTCATCGCCGTGCAATTTCTTTTCACTCATCCTTCTGGCGTTCATTTTTATCCAACAAGGTCCCCTCTCCCCAAAACGCTTCACATCTCGGCATAATTTGCGTTCAGATAACGTCTACGCCCCTTTGAGGGATTGCCTTGTTCTATTGAGCTTGGGTATATCTTTCTTTAACATCTCAACTTTTCATTACACGGAAAGACCACTATTGGATGGCAGACCTCTTTCAATTATTTGAATTACGAAAAAAGGCCACCGCCCTAGCATCATCAGTCGTCGCTATCGCCGTTCCTTTCCTTATCTTTCATTCACGGTCCCTTTTCTTTTCTTTTTCTACTTTTTTTTTTGTTTTCGATAGCATGCACATTCTTATCTCCTCTATGCATAGTTCGTTATTCATTCTTGCTTATTCATTATTTTTTCTTTTTCTTTAAATTACCCTCGACCTCTTTCATGCTTCTGGTTTATCTTTCTTTATTCGGCGACGTAATAATACCCACGCCTGTGTCGGTAAGATTTATGCTCGGCTTTAATTTCATATACCATTTGATGAAGAGTAAAATGATGAATCACGACTTGAGTTATTATTAGGATTGGGCTACAATTATCGTGGCTCGGCAGAATGGGTGGAAATATTCGGGTTATCTGCATATATTCTTTCTGGTTACGGCATGGAGGATTGGAGAAGGGGCAGGGGATAGATCGAGTAGAGGATTATCATTTCCCCTTTGTGTCGATTTGCGAATTCACTGGTAATGGTCTGCGTTTGCAATTTGGGATTTCGAATTTTTTTTTTTTTTGAGATCGGGTTACAATTGCCTTTGCTATCTCTCGGTTTAGGCGGTTGTCAGTCAAATTGGTTTTTCTTTTCTTTCTTGTTTTCGCTTCTGCATTATTTCGGAATGTTTAGGGCATGCTTTGCATGTACGGTTTGCTCTGTAGGTACTTTTCTTTTTATATTTCTTTCACCAGGCTAATTTCTTTCTAATTTCGGTTCTTAATTATTGGCATTGCGTTTCGTTTATAATTTTTGATATCTTTATATACCTGATTGATTATTTCTCTTGAAATAGTACCGTGGTCAATATACAATAAGTGGGTTATATGCTCCATGCATGATGCACGACGTGGGCAAGGATGGCAGTAAGTAGGCTTCGGATGGATATACCTGGTTCTACCTTCGGTTTTCTGGTATTTCTTTTTTTTCTCTTTCAACGAATTCTTTAAATTTCTCTAGATCCACGATTTTCCTTTCACGGTGTTTTTTGTTCTTTTCATTTCCTATTTTTCTTGATTCTTGATTCATACGGTATGCATTTGGATCATGCATCTCGGGGTCCTTATGGAACGAGTGAGTGCTATACGCAACAAATCGTTTATATATAAACGCACTTTCTTAGTCTCGTGCCCAGAACACCCAGCCTCTCCCATATTTTACTTTATCAGGTAGGTGCAACTTGAAATTACATGCTTATAGGCTCACTTTAGGTAACTGCCTTCTAGATCTATCCTCCCCTCCACGAAGGTCTGTGTGAGCACAAGACTACCTAAATAAACCTTCTACTGAATTGACAGTGGGTCTGGGCACGAGTCTAACAGTAGTAGGATTCATGTGGGCCCCAAAGCCCGGAAAGTGCAAGTGTTATATACTTAGGTACTTAGCTAGCCATATGTGAATAAGGTAGCTAGCGTACAACACGTAGCAAGGCTACCTAATACAATACAGATAAATATACCCGACATGAGTATAACTTCGTGATAAGCATATGCCTCAAAGACCTCTTGGAGCTGTATATACCAATATGCCTAGCCTCTAGATCTCGTTACAAGCGTTATAAGCAACGGAAGTTCTACAGGTCCCGAAGATTTGCCTATAACAGAAATCATTTGTTTGAGCATCAGGCTCCAATTTCAAAGCCCCCAAAGCATGTAGTAGTCTAGCCTGGTAGGTATGCTTATAACGGAAGGGATCTATATCCATATACATATTTGCTTGACAACCTGACAACCTCATTGTTTGTAGTAAATGGACAATGCACCTTTCGATCGCGACGTGCCAGATAATTACTTATCTAGTTAGAACCACAAGCTTAAATATGCAAAGCTCTTGCAAGCTTGACCAATACGTACCTCCTATACAGCAGAAATCAAAGGGAGAGTGAGAGTGAGAAACTTGCAGTCATAAATCATCTCTTGAGCACGCACATACGACGCATTTAATTACGCTTACGATGTTCTAATGATAGGCAAACCCTTCACAGGCGTGAAAGAAAGATGAAAAAAAAAGAAAGACTGCACACACCTTTCGATTCTTCAGGGCAGGCGTACCTTGATGGGTAACTTTAAATCAATAGAGCAACCAAAGGCCTAGACAGGTCTTAAGGCTAATAAAGAATGTACAGGTGCAGGCAGACAGGCAGGAGAGTCTGCGTGTAAAGGTGGGTGGACATGTTGGCAATGTAATTACCTGGGATGGCATAGGTCTGTTATTTCGTGCTGAAGCTGATGTCGTCAACCGTACAGAAAGTATATATCACGTCTTCATCGTCAATATAGAGTAGAGTGGCTCCCACCCCCCCATCCCCCCTGTTCTCTTCCCCCTATCCAATTGACCCTTCACGTGCATCTCCAAATATAAGATCAGCCATTCACACACAAGCCTGCACCCCTCGTCACAAAAAAAGAGAGTGTGTGAGGGAGAAAGAGAGGCCGATTGAGAATGAATTATGGAGTGAGTGACTGTGTGACTGATCATACTTTCATCCATTTCTTTCTTTGCTTTTTCTCTCGTGATTGATTCCAGAATCTTTGATTTTTCTTTTCTTCCTCTAACTTCCTCGGTGTCCGTCTCATCTAGCCCACCCCCTGGAGACAAATCACACCATCTTGCCCATCATCTTATGAAACCGCAGTCTCATTTCTCTCCTCCAAGTTAAACACACCCAATGGTCTTCCTACCTTGACGGTCCTCATTGCTGGTTTCTTATTCCTCGCCTGCTCACCCTCTGGCACGTCCCCGTCGATGTCGACATCCTCCTTGGCATCACCATTCGTCTCTTCGGCCTCGCCAATGAGGGCAGGGAGCTCGTCATCCTCATCATCGCTGGGAACCTCCAGAAACGACAGGTCCTTGCGCATCGAGTATGCATCCTCGCCGTCTGCATAGTATTTCGCCTCAATCTTGTCGTTTTCGAACTTGAGGGTATTTTGGTAGAGGTGGAGCGCGGCTTGATTGGATACACGGACGTGGAGGGAGACGTATTTTGCGCCAAAGCATTCGACCATTGCCTTTTCTGTAATTTTCCGAAAAAAAAATAAACCAGGCGGCGGTTGATTAAAAATATTTAGAAACTTTCCTTTGTAGAATTCATGAATAGAAAAAAAAGAAAAGCAATTGCTCTTTGTGGGATTGTCTCTTTTTTTCTTTGAGAAGGTAGATATGCATGGGGAGCATTTGACAACAAAGAGATGTAGGTGAACGGGTTGGTTGTGATGGAATGTTTGTGCAACCATCAAATAAGGTTTGTTCCCCCACCCCACCACTTTTGGCAAAATAAAAAAGCTTTGGCCAGGGAGGAGTGTGGTACAGGGTTGATTGGAAGGCGACGAGTTCGGGGATATGCAGAAAAGGGACCAATTGCGGGGGAGAGGGCATAAATTCACTGCAAAGTTTTGAGAAGGGGGGTGTGGAACATACGGCTTTGTCTCATCAATCGTTCTGCAAGACCGAGCTTCCTGTGCGTACGCATGACACTCAAACTCGTGATATGGCCGTGAGGCTGATCACCTGGAGCTGGATCTTCCTCCATTTTTGCCAGCACGTAGCCCACTATCCGGGGAACTTTGTACGGCGAGTCATCTCCTCCAGAGACATCGACAGCCACGTAAGATAGCTGCGGCCACGAAAGGGCGTGGTAGAGGTAGTATTTGCAAAAGTAGTTTTCAGGCAGATTGGTGATATTGGCCGTCTGCACGTGTGGGATGTCTGATGGTCGGAGAAGGCGGATATCCATTGTGTGTGTGTTTTTTTTTTCTTTCTTTCTTTTTCCTTTCGATTTCTTTTTTTTTTCCACAGTGGGGGGTGAAGTGCGGTGGGGGTTCGAAGGGATCGAGCGTCAACGAGGGGTCCTGCCTAATCGGCGGTCCCTGGCTGTGTTGTTGGTGGCTGGGCTGATGGCCGAGATCTGTCTCTGGGTGAGATCTGGGTAGAGGATTTGGCGTGTGGGGGTGGTGGGGTGTCCGATTGATGAAACGTAACGGTCCACTGGTGGTGGATAAGCGTGAGGCCGGGGGGCTGGGCTGGATCGTGATGGGGGGGTTGGCCTTTGTGGTGTGATTGCGGCGTCTGTGGTGATAGGAGACGACTGAGAGTGGTGGAGGTGTGGAGGAGATGGCGGCGGCGGTGAGGTGAGGTGCGTATAGAGCGTAGACGCAGTCCCGTGGTGGGGCTGATGGTGGGCTACAGACTACGGTCCGCAGGCGGTTAGGGCGCTGCGCTCCAGAGTAACTCTAATACCTAATAAAACCACCAGCTCTGCCCGATACCGCCTCCTGCTCGCACGCATGCCATGGCACGCATCACGCACAGAGCAATCCGCCCGCCCGCCCGCCCGCTGTCTCTGTGTCTCGCCATAGCTGCGGGCTCGGCGCCTGAAAGTGCAGCAGCGCCGCAACAGCGCGGTACGGAAATGCGTCGTGCGTGCGTGCGTGCGTGCGTGTGTGCGTGCGTGCACGATTCTGCTGGCTGGAGCGCCGCCGTGTGCGTGCCTTGCGTGTGCGTGCGTGCCGGTATGCTGTGTAATGTGCGTGCATGAGTGTGCCCGTGCCAGCCGTCCCAGGTCTCGAGGCTAAGCCGTCGCTGTCTGATAGTTGCTTGGACTTGATGAAGGCCGAAAAAAGAGATTCAGAGCAGTCTCGAGATTCAGAGTGCCTTTGAATTCAGCTGGACCGGGAGGTCAAGATGATCATAAAAAAAGCAAGTAGTAATATATCGATATTAAAGAGCTTTGGAAAGTGAGTTTTCACATTTTGGGGCAGCCTCAAATCCATTGATCTCAGAGATTAATTGAATATACATGTAATTATGAGTTTATATATTGAAACATGCAACTGCAGCTGATGATTATGAACTTATTGATATCGATCCTTCGAATTCACGATCATGTCCAATTGCCGGCACTTACCACACACGTGCACATACCAGCCAAATATAGAGGAACATAGATCTTGCTTATCAGCTCGAATCTACATATGATATCTACCAGTTTAGCAATAAGCTCATGGAGCCATGGGACAGTTATCTGCCTTCACTCAGGATCAATCAATTCTGGCTATGTGTACCTAGTACGTATTAGGAATCATATTCCGGCAAATCTATTTGTTTTCTTCTTCCATCAACGCCGACGTCCATTACCCTTAGCCTCGACCCATTACCCTCACATCATTGGCTGTGGGCCCGCAGCAGGCTCGTCCACGTAGCAAGTGGTTTGTGAATTGCCTATACGGGCAGTAGTTCCCAACACCACGGCCAGCGATCTTCCAGAACCTCCTCCCTTAGTAATTCTCCAGGAAGCCCTCTGCCCGTGGCCAAGTATTCCTCCGGCACCAATCACCCATTCGAAATACCCACCACGAACCCCACCTGCACCGATAATTCCCATGCCTCAGTCTCAGTGCAAACACCAATGCACACATCCCACGCCCCCACACCACAACCTCGGCGATTTTACTTTGCTTTTGGAGATGCCTCCGCTGGCATGGAGCTGGTACGGGCTTTGGGGGAAGAGGAGGGCAGCTTGATCGATCATCAGTGCGTGAGGACGCCTACTCAAGAAGCCTGCCCATAATTTAGGCAAAGCTAAGGTTTAAAGGTTGCTCTAGCCAGAGGTCTGCATCACACATCCCCAGCTGATAAAATCTGTATTTCGAAGGGATGATCGGCGCAGCCCTCCACGCCTTCCCCTGTTTGGCCGACTTTATTGCTATACTTACTTCTTTCTGCTGCTTCAGTCGTATACCTTTTCCTAGGCTCAACGTACGGATAAGAAGCTTCCCGTGCAGGCTAGTGCAGGTACCTACATTTCCAATCAATATGAAAGATTCCCCGCTTATCGAGACAGTTTCAATCGTAATGAAGTGCATATGGGTTTCTCGAATGGAAGATCTAATTGGAGATCAGCTGAACTCACCGAATTATCTGTAGAGTCTTCTTTGAAGTCCAGAGATGATGTGGTGGTTCGGTTGCATATCCGCGGGGATACTATTTTTTTAAATGACCAGAGGTAACGTTTTCGAATTCACATTTCCTCACGTGATTGAAACGGTTGACTGATTATTTTTGGCAAGGTTTGATGAGGGCAGGTCGACCCTTCGTCTCTCAATGTGGGTAATTTTAACCTATAATAGGCAACGACGAAGTTCATGGATATCGATCACCACTGCAGTAAAACTTCCCGATTCCTCGTCAATATGGTAAATGCAGTCCGCCCAAACACGCACTGCACACATGCACATTTATGTATGTACGCACGGGCTTTATATCCCACACTCACATTAATGCACAAAAGCAAACAAATTAAAAAGAAAGGAAAAAAAAAGAAAGAGAGAGAAAGCTACCAGCGAGGGGGTTTACTTTGGGTCTAGGTATCCATGGAGGGCCTAAGAAATGAGAGTGGAAGTGACGTGAGGTCGGGGTTGAGACAAGGTGCTCGAGTAGGGAGGTCGAAGTGGTGGACGGCCTGACACACTTCACTCGTTCTTTAAACCAGGTAAGTAGAATACATGGAGGAGAGACAATCTTTTGTGTTACAATACCGAAAGGGTATTACCGAATTTGAATCCACTCCACAGGGTATCCCTAGACAATTGATGGAGAATACTGGTACTGACTGACCTCAGTAGGACCCTGGTGATCAAATTTTAGGACATCTATTCAGGAAAAGGCGACAGGGCAATACTTCTTCCTTCCGCATGTTCGTCAAGTAACGTGACAACGGGAAGGGCCGAGGTAAGGGACGATGTCCAACAGCAGAGGTAGGAAGTACCTTCCATAAGAGTTAATTAACAGCAGGGCATTCGTTGGCACGAGACTATATTCGTTCAATCCATCTGGATTTTGAAATCGGTCATGATCCATATGATGGTCTGATCATTACTACCGCCTACAGTTAAAAGGTCGTTGCTGCAAAAGTACAATGGCACAGCAAAGGGATATTGCCATTAAAAAGTATTGCATTGCGGCTTGTGTCGAACGTGTATCGATTTGGAATATGCATCGCATAATTATTTCCAGTTTATGGGGCCAAGATCAAGGAAATAATCAACATCCATATGCATATCGAAACATCCTCGACCAATCCTTCTCCTAGGATGCAGTCTAGTGCTTGAATCAAAGGCTCCTTTGGAGGACGAAGTGGGTCCCGATTCCTCCCGCCTGTTTGATTTGATGGAACGAAAACGAGGAAAAAGAAAAGAAATAGAAATGACGATTAGAAAGGCGTTTCGATGAATCAAATGAGCCAATTAACGTATGATTGTTTGAACGTTTGTTGACAGCTGTTGAGGCTTCACATCGACCCCAAACAACGAAAAAAGAAACTCTTCTGTAAGTACAGCTGCCCAATCATATGCACTTTCCCGAATCGATAGAAGAAAGAAAAAATAAAATAACATCCGGATACAGTGCTCGATTACAATATCCCTCAACTGCCTGTGCTGTACAGCCCCATTCACCTTAAAAAAACAAAACTCTCCCATGGCCACTTTCCCCTTCGCAAAATTTGAAAAGGCCGCACTTCCGGAGTCCCAATGTTGAGAATGCCCATACTCGCACTAGTCACCGAAACGGCAAGATCCTAAGAAGGATGAATCGAAAATGGAACCACATTAGGAAGGATCTTAATTAGCTGGCTAGCGCTGCACGGACTTTTATTTATTCTTCATTCTTTTTTTTTCTTTCCTCACCCTCATCGAAATTAGAGTACACAGAGAAGAACGAGAGCTCCTTGCCTTGTCAACGGTAACCATATTGGAACGTCGAGCTTCCCCCCCACACCAGTCCCCGAATAGCCCAGCCCCCTGGGTCCGGGTTTTTTCCAATGTACGGAGGAAGTGGTTAGGTAATGTAGCCCACCACTCCCCCTTATGACCAATTCAAGCACAGCATAACATGCAACACGCGTGTTCTCATAGAAGAACATCACATTCATTCACTTTTTGGGTGGATCTCGAGCGAGCTCGGCTCGGGGAATGGGTGGATCTGTCTGGATGGATGCAATAGACAAGAATACGGCCGGCTGGGCTTTGGATAATTGGCGTTAATTGGCGTCAATGGTAGGTCCTGGTCCGTTCTTTCTTTTCTTTCTTTCTTTCCTTCCTTTTTTGTATTTTTTGTTTTTGTATTGCAATTGCATGTGCATGCGCAGTTCGGTATACCTACACGGTACGGCTAAAGATGAGGAATTAAAGATTACTGGTATGCCCGCCAGCTAGCTGTGAATTTGCTGAAGCGAGATTCGAAATTAATGATGATGTTTTGAGATAAAAAAAGAAAAGAAATGATCAATGACATCAAAGCTCGCGATCGAATTTAACTGCGTCACTGCGGAAATTAAAGAATGGAAGGCTTAGAGTACCCGCGGAACTTCCTAGCCGATATATGCGCATATACGAGCTCGGGAGGAATTCGAAGGACAAACGAAAGAATACATGATGCCGATATTGGTTCGAAGAAACGTCAATTAATTGCAATATATAAATTGCTTAGGAATCTCAAGTAATAGCTTGCGTACCAGATCTTAGGTAGATCTCTCTCACTTCTTTCATGGGAAATTACTCTACTCTCCTCGAGCTCCACTCTACCATTCTTCTCTGCTCTACTAGATCTACTCTATCCCCCCCATCCATCCTCCACCGCTCCCAGCCCATGGGACCTCTCCTCTAGGTAGGTACTCTAGATCACCTCTACCAAGTTGTATATCCGTAGCGCCGCCGGAACGTCCGGAACGTCCGGACCTCCGAAGAAATCGATACCTAATCGATCGGGCCATCCGGCCGGTCGGGTTTACCTAACGGCTTTCGTGTACTCGTATAGAGTATCCCTCGCAGATTTTCTCGCTCCTCGAAGACTCGAAGAGGGTATGGGAACGCGGATAAGCTAGGTAGAGTGGAGTAAGAGATGAGCTCAAAGTAGATCTAGAGCTTTTACCGAAGGAGATACCCTGGCAGGAAGTAGTGAAAGCTCCTAAGCCATCGATATCCACGTGCGTGCCCTTTGGGAATTTCCACGATCACGGAATAGGCAATAAAGTCCCCAGTGGGATACTGTACTCTAAAACACGAGGCTACCCAAAGTACCAAGCTCAAGTCCCGACCATCTCTAAAAAGTGCATTTAAATTTCTTTGGTCTGGTCACATGTATGTGCAGATATATCAAAATCACAAGTAACAAGCAGTTCTTTTTAAATTCTTTGAATTTTCTTTTCAATTTTTGATTCGAGACAAGAACCGGTTGTAAGTAAAGCAAGTAAGTAGCTAAGCTAAGGAGGTATATAAAGTTTAAATGCCAAATAATAAAGAAGAAGCTTGAAGAAAGAACAATAAACAAGATCAAACGAATTTTGAACTCCACCAGAGAGTCCCCAGTAAAATTTTGGCGCAATTGCAATTGCAATGTAAAAAAAAAAAGCAGAAAAAAAACATTAAAGCTCTATCGAATTCCCAGGAACCGTGTTGTGTGTGTGTGCACTCCTCATTATAAATGATGATAATGATGATGATGATGATGAATGATGAATGATGGAAAAAAAAAAAGAAACGCAAAAACCACAATTAATTTAAAAACGCAGCAGAACCATGGCCAGAAGAAGATTTAAAACAATTGCAAGCGGCCGTCTTTTTAGAAAAACAAATCCCGAGAACGCAAAAAAGGATGAAAGTAGTAGTAGTAATGAAAACCCATGTTTGTTGTTGACCCCAAGAAAGGAAATAGATGTCGAGTGTGAGAGTCGTTGCAATTGTAGTCGAACCAGGTGAGTGTGGGTGATGATGAATGAGAATGAAAATGTGGCCAAGGAAAAAGAGGAAAAGGAAAAGGAAAAAAACAAGTAAACCCCGACGCCCCTTTCCATGAGATAGAGATATAAAAATGGTCATCAAATTCGTTAATTTTGTGAGTGTGGTGGTGGTGTGAGAGCGAATGTCCTGTGGCATGATGAGAATGGAGAGATGCGGTGACTAGCTGCATCCATTACCGGCTAGCTCAGGCCCTTCACCATCCAGCATCCTAAGATCTTTCAATGCTTGTGGTAGCCGCAGAGGCGCACGACCTTCCTTCGAGTCGTAGTGGGCGTGCTGCTGTGGTCGCAGATGTCTTGTTTTCTGCTGGTGATCAAAGTATGCTTTGAGTTCCTGGATCCACCGAGAGACGGACTTTTTGGCAATTGCGTGATCAGGTCCCATGATAAGATCATGAAATTGAATGTAATCGACGCTATTGGTGATATCGTCAATTGAGGTTCCAAACTGTGGATCGGAGAATGCCGCGGCATAGACCTTCGAGAGGGTGGGGTTGCTGCAAAAGTCCAAAGGAACCTTGGCAGATACTGCAAGTGGGACAACCTGCGCATATTCCCAGTCGATCACCCCAGTGATCTCGAACTTGTCATTGAAGACGACATTTCGAATGGCCAAATCGAAGTGCTGGATGCAGAGCTTCGACAACTTTCCGGGTGGTGTGAATTTTGGGATAAGGCCCTTGAGTTGGTATTGGTTCTTTCCCAAGGTCTTTGGGTATGGCTGCTCGGGCCTTGTGCTGGATTCGAGTTTCTCGTGCCATAATTCTCCAATGCTGCTGTAGCTATCATTGCTACTCCAACTTCCTGGGTATCCACCGACGTGAAATCCAGTCTCCGGAGAACCATAGATGCCACCAATGCTGTTGAATTCCGATGGCTGAGAAAGGACTTTGTGTACCCTTGCGATTGCAGCAGTGATAAGGTTCTTCTGCTCCTTTGTCAAGGAGTTGAATTCCCGGGAAAGATCCTTCCCCTCAATCACCTCCCGAAAGATGTATGGTGCTCCGGCTTTGTTGTTATGCGAGAGATCCCAAGCATATACTTCTGGAACCTTGAAGTGTCTACTGTACTTTTGCGAAGATCTGAGGTATTGCATTGTTGCGATTTCTGATTCTTTCATCTTTTTGGAAAAGGCTTTGGATTCGTAATTGGAGACCAGTGCTGCCATTGTGTCTCCATTGCTGAAGTTAAGTCTGTAGGCGCAGTTCCATGAGCCGTGGCCTAAAGATTAACTCTTGTTAGTCTACAAAATCGTAAATGTTTATGATATGTGTGTGTGGATCTTGATGGCACGTCTTGGGAGTGTAGCTCGGTATGTGAAACCGTTGTAGAGCAAATAGAATTGGTGGCATAGGAAGGAAATATAGTATTGGAACTATGGCATAGCTTGGCTATGTGAATGGGAGCAGGCATTACCTGAAGTGTTTCTTTGGTTATGTGGTGGCAATGGGCCGCAAGGACCAAAGCAAGATTGGATAAAGATGGGCAAGGGGGAAGGGTCGGGAATTGACGAGTAGAAAAGGGTTATAAAACCAACCAAGGGATTTGATGTCAATGCAAGTAGATGGCCTGCCTTGAGTGTGCTTGAACTCATGTGCACAGGTCACTAACCCATGCAACCGGTTCCTATCCTTCTCCTCAAACTCAATTTTCTCAATGGCCTGAATAAGGTGTTGGTGTTTGAATGTGATGTTGTGACCTGCTCTCCGGCTTGGGCCCGCTTCATTCGACATGTCATTGGTATTCTCTGCAGGGCGCAGGGGCAGACTGGCCCTGAGTTGCTGCTGCTGCTGCTTGGGGGCCGTAAGAGAAGACCTCTTGACTGATTGTCCGCCTGCTAGGTGCAAGCTATAGACTTTCCTAGCGCGGGACCGTGTCAATTTCCTTGATGCAGCGAATGACGTTGAGTGAGCAGGTGTCCGGGTGTGATGTGAGTGAGAGTAGTTGAATCCAAATGAATCTGGAGATGCAATTCTGTATGATGTTGGAGATAAAACGAGTGGTGGGAATTGACTAGTTGTATCTATCCTCGCCCTCTTCACCTCGGCCCTGGACCTCTTGCTTCTCTTCTTAGCCATCATTCCGGCTTCCTTTGAGATAACTAAATATGGTGAGTCGCATAATGACCGCCTTCTGGCGCAGTCTATCCGTCGTGTAGCAGTCATGGTTGAAATATAATGATGCTTGGAGATGGGCGAAGGGGACTGGCTGCTTTGTCGAAAGCAGACAAGAAGAGATCAAAGGTTTGATGTATGAATAAGGGATGGACTTTGCCCCAGTGGGATGTGTGGGAGTTTTCGGGAAGGGGTAGTATAGTTTTTGAGGGTGCGACTCGAATGCGGTTGATGTTGTTGTTGTTGTGAGGGGGAGTTTGTGGAACTGTGCACAGGTTGAAGTAGGTAGGAATGTTGAGAGGTTAAGGGAATCTAGAGAGCGGAAGTACGCGAGGGAGGGGTGGTGTGTGGTGTGCGTGTGTGGGGGGGGGGGCGTGGTGTAGTAAAGTTATGGTGGTGGAGATTCATTGTGTGGTTGCTGCGGAGGGTTTGGTTCTGACTAGGGACGGGCAGCACCTAGTCGGACACCCATTCATTCACCAATGCCCCATGCACCCATACTTGGTCCAGCAGCTCCCCACCACCACAGAACGGACATGGGGGCTAGAATAGTTACTCTAGTCTAGAGACTTGGGGCTAGAAGCGTGCACTAAATGGGTGCCACCCCCCCCCCACACACACACACGCCCGCACACCACCACATGCCATCCCCTACACCCACACCTCTGCATCCCTCCCTACCAGACTTTGGCCCTGGGCACTCCAGTGCTGTTGAAATGTCGTGAGGTGGATGGGACTGACAGGGGTGTTGGTGTGGGAGAGGAGGGAGCCAGTTGAAAGGCGAGAACAAGTGCTTGAGCTGGAGGACGGAGCACGAAGGCTGTGGAGGACTGTTGGGCGGGCAAGCTGTGATGCTGTGCCCTCTGGTGGTTGGGCGTGCACTTCTCCTGCTGCTCTGTTCTCGTCTGCTCGGCTGCCCCTCGTTCAATCGCTCAATCAGCTCCGCCATAGGCCTCTGGAGGTCTGAAGGCGGCTGCACTATCAATGGCAAATCACTCGCCAGTGTTCGTCTTTAAGGTGGAGTAAGGTTGTCAACCGCGGATTCCAGCCAGGCTGATCCTCCTACACCATCCACAATCATGCCTCCTCTTCTCCAATTACCAGCACCGAGGTATTAACACCATGATAGGTACTTCTCCAAGGTGTTCTAGTCCTAGGCACGGGCAGCAGTGAATGGCAACCCCCTCTACACCCCCTCCGTAGGCATTCTCGGCCCAAGCAGAACACAATCGCCAGCGCGGAACAATGGCGCACCGCAGGGAGCTTGCTGGCGTGGGCGGTCGGAAAAGAAGGCAAGAAATGTGAGCCGTCGACAGCTTCGAGGAGAACTTGAGCCGGCCGGGGACATCAAAGATCTGGAGAACTACATGCTCTGCCTTACATGCCATCCGGGTGAAAAAAGAAAGGAAGCCCACTGGACTCCCCCCCGGTGCGCCACGGTGAACTTGTTTTTTTCTCCCTCGCCCTCGTTCTCTTGCCCTCCCCCCCTCACACACGCTATCTCCATTTGCTTATTTGTGAATCGACGACGAGGGAGGGGGGGTGGGCCGTGGAGGTGGTGGTGGGCTGCTCTGCAGTTACAGGGAGCGGCGGCCGCGGCGGTGGTGGTGGTGGTGATTTTGATGGTGCTTGTCCATGATCTATGATGGAGGTGTGGAAATCGAGGGAGGGGGGGGGACGGGGGCGTTGTGGGTGGGAGGCGGCGGGCCCTGGTGAGGCGGCAGGCGTACTCCACCACTTCCGCTTCAAGTACTGCCTCGTATGCAGCGCAAGAGCCAGGGCCGCCCGTCTGGGCGTAAGTCGAAGGTGTCAACTTTGCGGAGCTGCGATATTATGCAAAGCAAGCACGGATATAGCCAACAAGGTTGATTGTAGGCTACACGACGGGCGTGTAAACAGCGGAATGTTTGCACATGTCTAGAATATAGCTAGGCAGGAGCAGTTCTCGAGAAGTCTGAGGAGAAAACTATAACCTTGTATGTCAAGGAGAGCTAATATGCAGTGCTTCATGAAAGGCAATCTGGGTAGATTGGGCATCACGAAAGCCCATACTACGGGGATTGTGAAAGTCAGACGGGAAAGTAGCACAGCTGCTCAAGGCCTAGCTACCTAGGCTACCAGCTAAGGCAACACCGATTGAGGAGCAGTATTCAAGAAGCCAGCTGCGAAGCTTGCCATCGCAAAGTCATGAAATGTAGAGAGACTGTAGAACTAGCCCATTTCTGCACCGCCCAGTAATATTGAAGCTCAATTATATTTATTATATCATCATCATCATCTGTTGAGCCCGGCTCTAGAGGCTAACGTTGGACGCTGGTAGTCCCATAAACGAAGCCTATCGTGGGTCGTAAAAGGGAACACAAGACTAAGATGGATGTCTTTTTGGGCACAGATTGCATCTCGTACTCCTACATGGTACACAGCATTACCCAACCCCACCATGCCATGCCCAACTTCTGTCAAAATTAAGCTTGCGAGATGCATGGTGCGCCGATATGGTAACTTTAAATCTGTCAAAACTGATCAGCTGAGGATTAGGCTAAAACGCTCAAAGCACAAGTGCAATTGAAGAGCTAGGGATGAGGCCTATAATCCCATCGACGGGGCACATGAACAATTAATTGACCAAAATCGTTTTCACCTGCGCATGCATTATTTATATCGACCCAGAAGATTGCATTTGCCCACTAGCTTCATTTAGACGGGACTCAAGAAGTAAGGGAAGCTAAATACCAGTAGCCTCTTCCCCGAGTATCAGCTGCTTGAGGGAAAGCCCAAGAGGCTTGATGTACAGTACATCTCTCCGCATCCTAGCAAACTTGGAAATACATGCTTGCACATTGCACGACTGGTCGTCATGATCATCCATCATCTTTATACACCCGCCTGCACAAGCAGAATTTCGAATGTAAGGTACAGGCCACGATGAATTACAAGCATTATGTACGCTACGCTGCTGGTTTGCGCAAGGTATAAATTACCAATTAGCACCATTAAGTACTATCCGGAAGTAATTTTCCTTAAAAGATTTGCATGGGCTTGAACTCTGATCATCAAAAAGGTCAAACAGGAAGAAACGTCGTCGACGCTTGCAAGCGCAATTCCAAAAAAGCTCATGAAGGACGATAATGAAGTATGATGCAATCCCTTGTGTTTAGGCCCTGGAGCTACTGGAGCTCCAAAACAGGTGATACAGATATTGCAAGGCTGCAGAGGACCCTGGAGGGAGGAGGCCTTGTCCAACGTCAACCATGTCGAAATGGTAATGTGCTACAGCTGGAACCACTGTACATGAGCTCGCCTCAGAATGCATTCATGCGGTAGCCTTCGACTCGGGCTAATGTTTCAGATGAACTCTATATACATGCCGTCTGAAGCAAATGGGTTCTTCTGGGTTGTTCCATTGTTCTCCTGCTGGGGGGAGCCAAGCCATGCCAATATCATGTATATTATAGTTATACGAGGTCGAGGAGGAGGTTTCGATATTCTTGCAATGCCACTGGATGTGTTTGCGCACCGACTGCCTACCTAGGTACTTCCTAATCGGGTGTATTCTGCGGCCATGCGGCATAAGAAGCACCGGATTCGTGAAGCAGGCGAGGATGTATGGAATATACATTTCCTACTATACACCTTGCAAGGTCTCCTGCTCCTGTCTGCGCTTTGCTCGTGAAGATTGCATCGCCCCCTGTGGATAGCTCGATTGACTTCATGATATTGGCCAGCCACCCGCTACCTGCGATATATCCCAAGTATATATCGTCAATATATAGGTACTTCTGTACATACATATATCTTCCACGCCCTCGTGCATGCATACTCGCAAATCGCTGCCCACAGGCGTGCATGCATTTACCCAAGTCTATGATTTCCACACATATTGACTGATCACTGATCACTGATGCTCTGGCCAGAAGCCGGCAGGTCTGGGCCCGCGGATGTACGGGCGGCATGCATCCATTCGAGAACATGTGAGCGCGCACGTCTGCACAACCGCCTGCTCCGAGTCCGCCCGCAAGCACCCCCGGCGAGACTGCGCCGGCTCACTTGCTGCCAAAATGCGGCGGGCACAGCAAGTGCATGCACAACTGCCACGGCCCCCATATCGCTGTGCGTGCGTCTGCACGAGATTCCCGCGGGGCCGAGCGTCAGGTGCCGAAGGGCCCAACTTTCACGAGACTGCCACTTCCGTGCTGGAAAAGGCATGCCGCATCGGGAAAGTGGGGCGAGTGAGAGAGTGTAAGAGAGTGAGGTGGATTACGCACCCCCGTGGCGTGGCTGCGGGTACATCTCAGAACCCACGGGGACACAGGGCTAGCCATGTGCCACCGGTCCCACTTCCGCCTCGGGAAGCCAGCCCCACAGAATGGAATAATCTCGGTTCGCGACCTCTGACCCGGCGGGCCTCTTGACCTCCGATCACTGATCATGATCAATCCCAGTACAACCCCACCCCTAGCTAGACCCAGGAGCTTCACCCGCAATTACTTCACCATTCTCCCATACTCTGCCTGAACGTCTTCTCAGACATCCCTTCATACAAATACATGGGGCAGCACAAACACACGTTTGCTCCATCTCGCTGGGCATCACGCCGTGAGACTGGTCGTCCAGGTATAATATGTCTCCCATCCCACGTTGCAAACGCTGACACCATCCCCAGCCTGATACCCTGATACCCTGGGAAGTAAAGATTGGACTTGCCCATTGGCATTCGGTTTTGCGAGGGCTCCATAGCCTATTGTTTCGTTTTTCTCACTTTTCACCGTGTGAATCTCAACTGGCCTTACTCTACTTTCATGGGTAAAAGAAGTCGCCACACTCACAAGAGTAAAGTACTGCCTGCACGGTGTGCGTCGAGGCCTCCTAGCATACTGGTGCCGTGCTACCATGAGATTACACCAATCGTATCCCGAGACACCGCCAAGTCGTAAACGCGGTAATCGAATGGCGTGGAATATACGTGCAGACGGCCATCTCACCTTGAGCCCAGTCAATGGATAACAACTCGAGAAGGCGAGAAATGGAACCCCATGCACATGCAGTTTGGAGAATCATGTATAGAAATATACGAAGGAAGCAACATGCCCCGTGAACTGCCGCTCAGGTCCATAATATCTTATACTGCAGCAACAAGCTGGTGCAGTCAAACATCTATGCCGGAGGGCCACCTCCAAAAGAAATATACAATCAATGTGGATTTTGGCATGCCAATCGGCTGGTCTTTAGGCGCTGGCAGTTGGCCGCTCAAGGTACGTTTGGTCTCGTTTGGTCGGATGGTTGAATTGTTCTGCTCTGTGAGCTGACCAGGAGCTGAGTCTTTACCCATGAAGCTGATGTTCGGCTCTATGTTCCTCACTAGGTCAAATCGAGAAGATGCATTATCCAATAAGATCCTTGTCCCGTGCACTTGTTCGACCAAATGCGCTTCACTGAAGAAGTGTGATCATCCATGCCCTTTCTTGCATTAGCTGTCAACCCAGGAATATCCACCTCGACACACTTAATCCACTCAAGGGCTCAGAACTCAGAGAGCTGTGTTTGCAGCACAATAAAAATACATTTTCATCAAGGCGTCGATAGACTGGTACCCATACATACATGGAAGCCACAAATAATGCACTATCTATGAGCCTAGCACTATCCAATTGTTCTCCATCTGCGAACACGGCCAGAAAAAACTTTCTAATATCAACAAGAGACACTTTACCCATTACGGCTTTCGGGACCTAAATACAGACTTTTTGAATTCATATGACTGTTCTTGGTCATAAGAATAGCATGTGGAGCATGGTCTGATTTGGTTCAAGAGGTAAGGTTTATGCACTCAATATCTTGGAAACGATAACATGGGCACGAGACTAATAACGTGTTCCCACAAGATATATACATTAGGAAATAGCGACATTGACCCATTTTAATGTCTCTGGTTCGAATTGCTGAATCCGTAACCTGTCGGTACTTGATCATCAAGTGCATACGCCCCGGTTTTGATTGCATTTATTCAGCTACCTACCATCTGCTGTTGAAATACGAACTCCTACATGCACTTGAACGGAATAAGTTGATCCCGTGAATTACTTTGCATCAATCTTATTTGTCCATGAAAAAAAGTGTTGGAAATTAAGGCTAACTTGAAATTTTCTAATTTTGAGCACCTCGGATTCTCCATAACCACCTTAAAAAAATGCCATCAAAATAGCACGGTACTATGTCTTGATTTTGGAATGGTCTTCACTGGGCCTATCTAACCTAGAGGAACTATCTTTGATATTTGCGGAGCCATCTAGGTTTACTTCGGAAGAGTTTCCGTACAACAAGTGAATATAATCATACTGTGAAACGGGCATCAAGCTTGAGATGTGGTCTCTTATCAAGGTGGATTCCACAAGAGGTTGCGAATGCTAATTAGTATACAAAATAGGTTATTTTTTAGGTGTTGATGGAGTTTGGTGGGCGAACAAGCGATAAGGACCTGGCATGGTAAGTAATTGAAACTTTGTACGTTTTAAAGGGCACAAGATTAAGTTAAAGTTAGGTCATGTATGCCTATATTTGGTAATCGCTGCAAGATAAACATTCCTCACACGAGTTATTCAATGCAACCCGCCAGAAATGTCGAATATCTCGACACAAGGTGGTTTGGACGACAGTGTTTGCAGTTACATTGAGTGGATTTGGAGGAGGAAAAAGATAAACCCATGACGTGACAGAAAGGGAGATAAGAGCTCTGACTCGAAAAACCGAATGCAGTCGCGGCCTTATGGAACCACTTTTGTTTGATTATATTCTGGAGGCATTAACGAATGCATGCAATTTGGGAAATAATTTCCTACATGCACATATACGGTACTCTAGCCAATATCACCAAATCGACTCGAGGATAACGACATCTATATTCAGTAAATGAAGGCATATACATTCTGATTTAACAGAGCACATCCGTTGCTCGAAAACCCTCCTGGCGCTCTCCTTCATCTTTTCGATAAATGAGGCTTCAATGGGATTATGCCCAATCATAATTACAGGATGGACTTAGCAGAGTGCTAAAGTTCAAATTCACAACCAATCACAGTGACCAGAGTGGATTCGAGCCTGTACACGGATACATTACTTAACAATTCTGTCGTGGCACTTCCTCGAGATGCAAGATGGATGAGTCTGCATGAATACTAATGTAGATTAATCTACATTGCATAGAGTACTAGAGTACGTTATGCGCGAGAACTAATGTTTTGAGTTAGAGTGTTGCAAGGTGAACGATGCCATTGGATCGCTCTTCCCTTGGAAACACTGGATAACCCCGCCAGCAAATGGTCAACCAAAATGAGTACATACACATTGGCCTTGCGCTACTGGGGATAGCTTGGAACCTATCTCAAAGTGGGTCGAAACGTTCTCCAACCAAGCAATATGGTTGTGACAACGCTCGTTTTTACCACGTACCTGGTCACGCAGATGGCCGAATAGAGTGTTCCCCTTATTCACTCATAGCAGGGTTATAGGTGGCAGGAAGAAATTCTTGCAGTGTTTATGTATGCAATATATACTAGCACATGCATTGTTAGCTCGAATTCGAAGTCCCTTTCAGTGGTTGGCGGCTGGCAGTGACGACTGGCAATGATAGAGTACCACAAGGTAGTAAACGCCTCTCATATCAATTTCTATCGTTTTTTTAAGTACATTTTACCTAATTGCAAGATGGTAGCCATGCTCCGACCAAAACCGTTATCGATAACTTCGCTTAATGGCTACCTCGAATATTCCTCCACTATCCCTACATGCAGTAACAGGGAATTGTTCGGCCACAACGTACTTTACGAGTACGAAGAGGTGTATAAGCTAATATTCAAAATATTTGGATGTATGGCCTTGGTCGGCCATATTCAGCATATCAATTGATGACTCGAGTGGCTCAACTTTCTACCTTCAATTAACCGCACCAATGAAGCTGGCGTATGCCCTATGGCTGAGAACGTTGAATGTCATACATGGGTGACCCAAGTCAATCTTCAACACTGGTACGAGTGCAGCATTAATAAAACATGAGAGGAGATCAGTGTTTATTGTCACGAGCATCAGTCACACCCCACCGCCCCACTGTGAGGGCTCAGCTTGTTTGCTTTGAAATCTTTACCCAGAACATTACCCAATTCACTAATGAAGAATCTTTACGCACTTGATACCGTGAATAGGCGAGCTCTGAGAGATGCCCCAAATATAGAATGCACACAGCTGAGCAGCAATCCCTGAATATCATCTTGAAGATTGATGATCGCAAGGGCATTACCAAAACAGACAAGCACTAAGTAGGTAAGGATATGGATGTTTACTCAAGTATACACCCACTGCCTAATTGTCAAAAGCTAACACATCGCAGCAAACAAAACCCTGCGAGAATAAGCACCCTGCACAAGCTACGCGCGTTTGTCTCGAATAGTTTCAAAAGGCAAGAATGGACCAGACTAGAGTACTTACTCGACTTCTGGCATTCTTCACTGTGGTGCCTACCTATTCAAGTAGATGCCTAAATAGGCGCGACTCGAGATCGACGATTGGACCCATGTGCCCTGCACATTCTTCCACATCTTGCAATGACTACCCTCCATGAGCCTCACCACACACGACAAGAAATTATAGGTGGACATTAGATCCTCCTTTTCCACGAGATCATTCATATTCCTAAAGGGCCAAGTGGGATTGAAAAGTGGAGTAGAGTACAGGATATACACCCTTCTTGGCCAATTGGGATGTAGCAGCAAGATCAAGGGAGTTTACTCGTTCTCATGAAAGACTAGAACGTCTCCCTAGATCGGATTGCCGGTGCATCATCGACGTCTGGATGTTCTGGTCATATGTGGAGGAGGCAGAATCATCCACGGCCATTAACTGGCCCCCTATTGGGCTTTAAAAATAGCCTTCACCAGCATTCGATAAAATGCAAAAGCCAGGGACAATAAAGCCCGCCGACCTGGGTATTCAGAACCAAGGGACCGAGGACGATATGCCATTGCAATTGCGCATATCCTCGGGATCGGCCCCCAAACGTGCGCCTGACGTGATACCCACTGAGCTTATGGGCCCGCAAGTCAAACGGCATGGCACGGCCACGCCCGGCTGATGTTTCATGTACTCACTCGAGTACATCTGTCTATCCCTCGCCAGCGATAGTGTTTGAGACATGCCTTCTGAACATACCGATCAAGCCGATGCCATGGGGTCGATGGTCAAAGTCTGGCACGGGATTGGGGTAGTGGCAAGGCCGGGTGTGGGATAGCAAAAGTTGATAACAGGCTATAACTGCGTACCTAAGTAGGTACAGTATTTATGGTGAAATGATTTGTGGAGTTCTTGGGTATTTTGGTAATGCCATGGGTAAGTAGCACACACCCTTTTATGCCTATCTTCACATCGAGCCTATCTATCCCCACATCGCTGCACCAGTAGGTAGGTATGATATTGCTTCTTCACTAGCGAACCAGCCTAGCGGATCGCCCTCCCCCACGCACGACTTGACTGACTACCCCCCTCGATACCTCTTAGGACCCTTCAATCTACCCTCATTATTGGCTTGGTCGATCAACCTCCACTCAGCCCTTGTCAACACAGCTGCGAATTCGGGCTGTGGAACTGTGGCAAGAAAAACAGGCTAGTGCCAAAAGAGGTTAAAGATCAACGAATCGGCAACATGTCAGACGACATCCCCACCTTCACGATCTTTCCCAGCCCAACCTCGATCGGCAAGGAAATACTCTACACCATGAGGTACTTATGTTTTGCACAGGCATACGCCTAATATTTGATCAGGCGGATCGCTATTTCTATACTCCCGACAGGCATTCCTGAATTATTCGGCTGCCTTCTCGTGCTTGAGGCCCCGCGCTCCTGTCCTGTGGTGGTATTGTGTTTGCTCGGGATTTTTGTGGCGAAAACAGATAGGTAGGCTGGTGGCCACGAGAACAACCATGCCGAGTACAAATTTTTCCATCTCATTCCACTCAAGTCTGCCTAGCACTCGAATCCGAGACTACTCGAATCCCAGCATTGGGCTGGACACCTCCACTCTGACAAATCCTTGTCGAATGGTTATCGATAACGGCCCCATAAAAGCCACGGAAGGCATGCACCTACCGGTGTTTATCGATAAAGGTTCGGGGCCCGCTAGCATGGAGTTATCGAGGCTCTCATAACAACGGTAGAGCACTACGCCGGCCAAATTGATATATCAATGTCGAGTCTTATTAGCTTTACTTGGGTTGTGGATTCCGATTTATTCAGGGGCTTGCAGCCAGAGCACCCACTGCCTCCCAAGACTACCTAAAAATAAAATACAACGAGGCCAAATTCCGATTAGGGACACCAGTACCAAATAATTTTGATCCTAGCTCGAAGCCGCATTGATCCGCAATTATTTCTGAAGTGAGCAAGAGGCTACCACATGTTGCTTCTGATCCGAGTTCGAGCTGCGTGTAGATGGGTCTAATCGAGCATCAGCCGTGCTGCTGCTTGATCTGCTCTGCCTATCTGAGTACTCTACCTACATCTTTTGCCTAAAGATTGTGCCGCCAACTGGAGGCCCAAGTGCAAATGTACATGTTAGGTCGGCTTCACATCACACCGATACATGTAGTTCACGATCTAAACGTCTGATAACCCTATTCAGTGAAGGCTCGTGCATGTGTATGCACTCCATGAAGTATATGTTGTCCGATGCACAGGCAAACTAATTGGAACCCTGAGCATATCATACAGGCCTCGCTTAGGCAATAAACAAGTTTCCGTGGAGCTCGTCGAACGGTAACATGTGCCTTGGACCCTTCACCTACAAGCCCTCCAACCTCAGTGCCGAAAAATTCGAAATGAAGGGGAGTATCCTTGCCAAGTTGGCGATCAAGGACAAAGGCAATCTTCTGCAAGCTTTGGAGCCATCGACATTTTGCTAACCATCTCCCATGGCCATAAAATCGCTGGAATGTTAAATGGACGTGACGGGTAGCTGACGATTGAATTGCAAATCTACTGCGAAAAGTGCTGGCAACACCCCCCTGGCGGGTTTAGAGTACCCGAATGTGAGGAATTGTCTGGTTTATCTCGGATGGGAATTTATATTATTAAATTCGGGGAAATCACGGCAAGGACAACACATCTCAGAAGCAGCCCTTACTTCATCACATATGGATAAGCATCTCACTATCGTGGGGTTTTATATCACATATTACAAGGAACCTTCCACTTTACTAGTATCATACCTATCGCATTCCAACCAGGTAAACCCGTGGCTTTTGCAATGGGTACTTGAATGATTTTGGCCAGTACACTGATTTCAATTAGGTCCTCCTTATACATCCTAGTGGCCCAACATGTGACTGGTTCTTGGGTTCGTTCCCATTTACAGGTATTCCGGGGCATACCCTTCACAGATCTATCAGCATACTCTACCTACTTCTTGAGCAATGCCACCTGGCAGGTGGAGCTAGTTCCTCGACTACCCTCTTCTGGGTAACCGCTTTTACAATCACATTAGCGGATTGCTACCGTCCAGTCTCTCCTCCTCGGAAGCGAGGGCTCGTCCTACCAGACCCAGAGAAGGAACTGCTCCTCTTTGAGTAGAGTAGACTACGAGAATTCACCAATCGGGGTTTAGCGAACACTTGGAGACATTCCCAAAACCCTTCCAAGATTCTTATGCCCCCCCCCAATCAACACACCTACACATACACATTGCATTGCATATGCATACATCCACTCACAGGATCTGGAGGCGTCTTGGAGGCGTCTTGAGTGAGAAATGAAACCTATGTTCCAAACCTGGCCCTTGATATTTTATTTTATTTTAATTCTCGGCATTTTTTTTTTCTATTTATTTTAACGGCATGCCAAGATATTGGACTTGACCGGCTTTCCAAAACAACCTCCGGCCAATCAGCAAAATTCCAAATTTAAGAAAAGAGATCCCATCTCCTTTCGTTTTTTTTTTCTTTTTCTTCTTTTTTTTTTTACTTTTCCCCGCCTGCAACCTGGAACCCGGTTCATGCATATGCATGCATCAGACACCTCGATTTTACTTCTCATGTTAGTGTTACCCTAACCCATGGGCCACTTCTATCCTCGATATCTTCCGATGCCGAAACGGAGAGGTACGAATGAATACTCACCTGCTCGTACTTTTTTACAAGCTATGCTTTATCTTCATAGCTTCAATTGGCTTTCGGATGCCTACAGTATTAATTAGGACCAGTTTATCCGTACTGAACAAGAAGCCGTGTTGCTACCTATTGCTACCTCGTCCAACGCAGGCCGAATAGCAAGATACCTATATTTTGCCAGAAAAATTGTCTTATTTTGGGTCCAAGTTAACTCTAGAGGGATAGCTCTGCTTAATTCATCTACGAGACTATGGGATCGAATCCAGGGATAGGAAATTGGGGACCGAAGCAGCAGTAGGTAGGGATTTGGGATTGATTGTGCAAGGGAAGGGGGGGGCTCATTGCATAAGCTACCTACTTAATTCCCTATCCCATGCGGCTAGAGTACAGAAACCTTTGAATGCAAGTGTCCTGCTTTACGATGATGCATGTCTGGATGGACAGCAGCATGTATGTCTCGTGTCTGAGACATGCACACACAACGCACACAACATGATACCTTGCGACCTTTCCTAGCACAGAAACCCAACACTCGGGACACCTACCTCCTCGAGTAGGCGAGGCATCGAAACATTGGTGATGAGTGGCTTTGGCGGGCAGTTTTTTTTTTTTTTTTTTTTTTTTTTGCTTTGCAAGACATTTTAGGTGTCTAAAAATAATGGGCAACGAACGAACGAATAGAATACAGCCATGAGCGTTACCGGTCTTTTTGAGTCGACGCCCGTACCGGTTAATTTGATGCAAGGTATGAGACTTTGTTCTTCATCGGAGAAAGAGGGGGAGGGCCGGATGAAGGGGAGGTGGAAGGAAGAAGCTTAGAAGAGAGCCTACCTACCTAGGTACTGTAGGTAAAGTATTCACTGGCATAAGACTAAGTATTCACGCCGCAGCGCATGTCACATCTTAAGATCTTAAGCTTAAGCTTCTTCCTGGCCTGGGCGTTGGCATGTGATATTTGAAGGCTTCGGGTTTGAGCACTACGAACGACCACCCCCCCCCCCAAGGCACGGGGAATGGGGAAAATATCCTTCTGCATACATACATACAAACATAGGTAATCAGCACATGCAATCAATCTAACATCTACGTATAGACGTATTTACACACTTTAGGAACAGCTCTTCGAATTCTTATTTTTTTTTAGGGCAAATGTTCCTTCCAATTAATTGCTATACTCAACTTGCAATTATACGAAGTTACGCATATCTCAGTCAGCATCGATAACGAATTGTGTCCCGTGGGGCTTGATACCTATAAATCATTGGCCCGGAATCGATATCGATATCGATGCAGCTGAACATGCATCCAGAAAGGAAAAGGCATAAAAAAGGCATACCAATGTATGTTTATGTACTCTAAGAAACGATTCATTACCTAGCTCCTGTTCTCCCTTCTTTCCAACGGAATTCAGAGCTAGGTTATGTATGTAAAGATCAGGCAACTTTACGTAGGTAGGTGGTATTAGGCAGATAGGTGGTTGCCCCAAGCAAGCCTAAGCTTTTTTTATTTTTTTCCTTTGGTACTCGAGCTCGTACCTACATACCAAGGAATATTCCCTTTATTGCTACGTTGACTCTACTCGTATAGCTCGAAGTCTGTGATTTGTTACCTAGGGCAGCTGGCAGAGAGAGATTTAAACCAACCAACCAACCAACCAACCAGTGAACCAGGCTATCGCAAAAGCTAAGCTCGATTCGGCTACCCGAAGAATCCTAGTTCGTTACCAGACTAGTTCGTTCAACGCCTTCCAATGGGCGGGCCTTGTCGGTTTTTTTTTTGACGACGTTTTTTGTAAGAAACCTGAATTTATCAAGTTTTTTTTGGGGGGGAAGTGCTGTATAGGTGGAGTAGGTAAACCCGCCGCGCCCCCTCGCCTGCGCAGCCCGGCCTCCGCGGGGATATCGATGGATTTGAATTCTTTTTTTTTTAAAATTTTTTTAATATTAAATTTGTTTTTTTAATTTTTTTTTTATTTGAGATCGTGGAGGGGGGGAGGGGGGGGGGGGTTGATGAGTTGCCAGCTAATTCTGCTGTTACCTATTACCCACCTCAAGGAATTCAGGTATACCTACATACCTACGTACCGAATACCGGAGGTGTCGACGCTGGCCATGGCCATTGGGCCCGGGGGCACGGGGGGGGGGGGGGGGGGGGGGAATCTATCAAACTTATCAAACGAATAACAAATAGTAAGAAATCCGGCCGGAAAATCTAGCTACAAGAAAATCGTACGATTGATCTACATCCTACATGCAATCCCAAATCCCAGAAATCATTGTTTCAAGATCCAGAAGACGTGGAGAAAAAAAAAGAAAAGAAGAAATACCTAGGCCTAGCCACATGGCAAATTTATAACAAGCAAGCAATTGCAAGCAGGCATATATACTTGAGTGTGCAAGCAAGGCACAAGGCCCTGGACCTGAACCTGGACGAGCGAGCGAGTTGTTCGAACTTGAGCTGCTTCATGATCAGCTTCCACGGAGATGCAGCTACTTAAACTAGGTAGGGGGTTTTTTTTTTGCCACGAGGGGTTTTATTTTTTGTTTTACGAGCAGAGAAACTGGCCATGGGATCCAGTTGTAACGATTACGGTATCTCCCTAGCTATCTACTCTCGATGTTTTATATATATTCTTTTTTTTTGCCACGAGGGGTTTTATTTTTGTTTTACGAGCAGAGGTTCGAACCTGGGAAGTTGTTGCGATTACTCTACTCTACATGTACAGATAACTATAGCTAGTACTGGGGACACCCTTGGAGGAAGAAAAAAAAAAGAAACGAAGGTCTTGAGCTGAGGTGATTTAGGTTCGTCTACGATTGGGAAGGGGGGGGGGCGAGTTGAGGGGTGGGGATTTCGAGGAGGGGGGGGGGGGAGGCGAGGAGGGCCAATACAGCTGTACACAACTGGGTGGGGTCTAAGATGCATACGGTACATATGGGAGGGAGGCTGAGCGAGAAGCGAAGCATGGCCACGGGAGTGAGTTGTGGAGTGTGGAGTACTTCCAAGGTATCATACCTACGGTTATATTGGGCCCTACATACCTACTTTACGTAGGTGGCCCAGCCCGCCACCACGTATGGCTGGCCCGGTCAAGGGATACTGAAGAGAGGTAGGGTAGAGCACATGTACATGTTTCGTCGTCATTGTTGATCGTCGGTTTAGAGTACCGGTAGGTACGAGTAGGGTAGCTGGTGAGTAACCTACTAGCTACATGTACTCTACTTCTTATCCTTCCATACATGTGTTAGGGTATCATATCATAAGCTATGCAGGTAGGTTAGGTAGGTACTTTATACTTACTGCAGGTACTATATTAATTGATATTGATAATGATATAGTACTACGTACTTAGGTAGCTAGCTAAGCTATACATTGCAGTGGAGAGCAGCTAGCTGTGCTGCGTGCACTGCGGCCCTCGTATATTGATTGATATTGGTATCCATCTTTTCCAATTGGCCCAAGGTCGTTTTTAATTATAAATTGTTTTATTGATGATTCGATTCTAGTACGTGTACTATAGGCATGTGGGTTAGGGATCAACGTAAGGTGTTACTCATATGATATGATCATACGTAGGTGCCATGATGGAGCTCGGTGGGGTAGCTATAGCTATAGATGTACAATTTAGATATGTGTGAGTGAGTATAGTATAGTAGCTGTACGTCGAATGCTTATCATTAATCTGTGCTTGAAAAAGGACGTGTAGTTTGGACTGGTATGTACATGTGAGAATCCCATGATTTCGATGATATGATATGATTCACGATAGTGGATTGTGAATAGGTCTGGATGATGATGATTATGGTGATGGTGCATGTGTCGAGATATAGTACATTGAGAGTAGTTGTACCATGGATATTTACTCACTTGTAATTACTTGAGCTTTCAGAATTCAAAGATAAATGTTCACACTGAATTCATATATAATTTTGTTGCCAAGCTAGCAATTGGTATGGAGTACCGTATCGGGCCACTGTAAACGAACGGATAAAGTTGGGCGGTGTCGCGGTCGCTTAGCTTAACCGAAGGAAGGGCATGCGCATCCTGGCATCATGCCATGGTGGCGGACCACTCCACAACCTTTTTGACGAGACCCTTCGTGATTATAATTATATTGAAAATTGCCATTGCCACACCTCAAGCTCACCCTTTCGCTCAACGTGTGGGCTCGAGGACCAGACGAGCGAAGCTTGTGATTTCGGTATGAACCACTTGAGCTTGAGGAGGGCCATGCGGACCCACCGCTGTGCACCTTTAAGCGGACGCCTACGAGTTTTAAGGCCGAAATAATTATAATGATAATTATAAGGAGATCGGTATATATATCACGCCGGCTGGACCCTACATGTACGTACATATACTACCGGTACCCCTTATTCAGAATCCGGAGATGCATGATATATACTAAGAAGAAGTAGTTACATACATACATACCTTAGGTAGGTATCTCTGTAGCGCCGGCACCCTCATCATCGATGTTCGGCATCGATGCGCATCGATATCCCATGGCCATCCGAATTTTATATATCCGGGAATTCGAGGGAGATCGATAGGGGGGACTTCTTAAGCTTAAGGTTTAAGTAAGACGGAAAGCTGCCGCCGCCGCAGCCGGCAGCTGCCAATTTCCATGCACATGTGGTACCGGCGCCTGATGTACGAGTACATGTATCTTTCGAATTCCGTATACGTGGTCTACTGTACCTTAGGCCCCAGGTAGGTAATTAAGGTAGGTAGGTACCTACCTAGGTGCGTATACGTAACTGGCCGTCCATCCGATGCTGGGGACGAGGCTACATCCGATGTATGAATTTGAGGCACGAGACTAATGACTTTGTACTCTATCTACACTTCCTTATAACAAGTATTTGTGCCCTGTCTCAAATGCATGCAATGAATAGTGAGACCAGGCCGTTAACGGTTTCCTTTCTTTTGCCCGCAGTCTCGTCCATACTGACATGTATTTCACGGAAGAAAAAGGCTCGAGTACCAATTTAGGTACTCTACCTACATGTAGCCAAACACCAACGTCCGGATCCATGCATGCACGTGCCAAAAAAAAAAACCGGTCCTCCAACCCCCCCAAATTATACTCTATATATTAACTACCTACCTAGTATAGCGCTAGGGATTTTCACGAGACTAGGGATTTTCAAGCTTTAAGCTTTTAATACATGTTCCAAACCTTATTATATTACTCTAGGTATCCATAGTAATAAGGGGGCCCGCGGCCGGGGAATTGAGTTTCCGGGGGATGGGTCCATATACTCTACGGGACTGCATTACACTGAACTGGTGCGAAGAGATCGAAGAGAAGAGCTCGAGATGAGGCTGGGGAAGTAAGTAGCTAAGGTACTAGCTATGAAAAGTATGTTTAATTTGCAGGGCACCATGGCAATACCGAGGCTAGAGCCATACATACCTACCTAGGTAGGTAGGTACCTAAGTAAGCTATAGCTTATAGATACTCGAGTATACCAAACCTGGGCTCCGAGCTCTGACTAGCTATAGGCCTACCTACCTAAGGTATGTAGAGAACGTTTCGAATTCCATGATATATTTAGCTCTACTGTAGATATATATCGATATACTTTTCCATATGCAAGCATGCACACATATGATCAGATACAATGGCCAAATAAACAGAAATCCATACCTACCTTGTATGTACAAATTTATATTAGCACATGCCATGCCATGGCTTCGGGATACCGATACCGATCCATCCAAACATACATAGGTATGTGGGTGAGGGAAATTTAAATCTTCTAGGTAGCTACCTAGGTAAGCTATAGTTTCGATTCTCGGAAATTTCAAAAGGCATGGTATACGTACTTTATGTACCTCCTGCCTACACAGGGAATCGATATTGATATTGATATCATGTACATGTGCAGAGGTATATCTACAGGAGGGATTTATATGAAACGGCCAATGTACCTCTAGCGCTATAGCTCGAACTTGGATAGAGAGAGCTAGACGTACCTAAGCTTGCAGCAGCTGCTGCTACCGCAGCAGGTGTTTTATATATCTCCCTCCCTGTTTATAGGGTTTAATTGAGATCGATATCGATGTTTGATATCAATTTCATATGGATGTGGATGTATATCATGCAGGTAGTACCGGTACTGGTACCGTGAAACGGTACGAAAGCCTAAGTGGGCACCCGAGAGAGCTCCCAGCAATTGCAATGTAGCAGGAATATCGATATATTAGCCTCGTCCTCGATATATATCATGAGGTTTTTTTCTGAAACTTGGGGTAGAAAGATGTATGTACTCAGGTACGTATACGCTCTGGTCAACTCTACCAATCCAGATATATATCTTGGCTGCATAACTTGCGGTGCCTTTTTTTCGGATCAAGAACTTCCAAACCCGAGGTTCCCCTATTTGCATGCATAACGAGCTATAAAGCTATACCTAACTACCTAGGTACCAGGTAGGTACTCTATGTTTTTATCAATGTATTCGTCAAATCAATAAGTCTCCGGACAATGCACAGACAGTGAGTGCACAAGCATTTCTTCACTCAGACGTCCGGAGACTAATTGATTTGACGAGTAGGCATTAGCTTTTGATCATGAGCACCATGTATCATAATCACATGTTACTAGTAACCTACGCGGTTGACGGCTTCGTAATACCCATAGCTAATTATGGAGTACCTAAGTTCCGTAGTCCCGTGGTTTTTTGGAATGCCCTGCTCGAGTACACTACGTACTGCAGTTTTCTGGTATACCGGTAGTCTCATTCCTCGAATCGATTGGTTATCCATATCGATATCAATATCCTCGATACCAAGTATGTTTTGCGCCAACTCCGGATCCCTCGCCTCGATCTCCCTATTTTGAGCCGGGGGCCCAGGGACAACCTCCGTAAGTCTGAGGAACGAGAACAGGGACAACCACATTGTCGAGCTCGCGGCCAAAGTCGTTGATGTCTGTTGTTTAGTGGTATGCGGTGTGCATAAGTGTCTCCTATTCGGTAGTTCTATATTAAGTAGCTGTAGTGTGACTGGGATGAGGGGCTTGGCACTTGTGGGTCACATGACCCACAATGCACGGATCTAAGGTGATTGAGATGGAGGATAGTATAGTACGTAGATCTTTACACAATACACTAGCCAAGTAATTTGGCCCCCACCTAGAAACAATAGGTTATGAGCCCGGACCGCGCCGGATAAAGATCTACACAAGCTAAAACCCCGTTTCTCACTTATCTCGAATACTCTACTTCTCTCTCATCTTTCTCCAATATCTCAAGAAAGCAATCATGTCAGACTCAGACTCCAACACCGAACGCAAGTCAAGTCCCAAACTGAAGGGTACCGAAAACTATCACATCTGGTTTCGTCTCCTCAAAGTGAAACTGGCCGGAAAAGGACTACTCGACATGTGCACCTACGAAAAGCTTCCAGCAGGATCAAACATCGCCGAAAACGACTTCAGACAGCGGATTCGAAAGGAGATCAAACCACCGGCAGCCGTAGCTGAGGACAATGAAGCTGAGAAAGAAAAGAAGGAAAAGAAGAGAAACAAGTGGGAGAAACGTTTCCATCAAGCTCTTGCTATTATTCTCAACTCGATCCACCCAAATATTCAAGGCGAATTCGATCAAATCGACGATCCAGCTATCTTGCTGGGAACCATCAGCATGCTCTACAACAAAACCGAGATCTACACTGAAGTAGAGCTTAGAGAACAACTGAATGGACTCAAATTCGACTTCAATACTCCAGCCGACGATTTCTTTGCTCGAATTCAGCATATACTCAACAGACTGGACAGTCTCGGAATCGAAGTTACCAATAGCTCAAAGATTTCTACTCTTTTCTCAATTTTTAAGGGTAAAGAGTTTGTTACCTTCAAGGATTCCCTCATGCCTATCATCACGAACACAACTACCTACCAGGATGTAGTGTCACGCTTCAAGACCTTCATTCGAAGGAAGCAAGAAGAACTTGAAATTGATACTAGCTACTATGGAAGTACAAGAGGCGGAGGTGGAAAATGGCGTCGAGGAGGAGGTAATCAAAGAGGAGGCTATCGTGGACGAGGAGGAGGTACCGGAGGAACCGGAGGCCGCCAGACCAACGACAGCGATGGACAAAGACGATGTTTCGGATGCGGACAAACAGGCCATCTGGCAGGTGACTGTCCCCAAAAGAAGAGAGCAATTAAGCGACTCGAAGGACAACTCCACAAACTTAAAGAAAGAGTCAACGAAGCAGAACCCGAAACAAAGACCTCCGATAAGCAAGGGACTAAACGAACACACGAAGAAGCAACCTCAACCTCGAGTGATAAAGGAAAGGAAGGTGGAAGTGATAAGGGGAAGAAGAGACAAGTATGCTGAAGAACTCCTTATTATGCTATTTTGTTTTTTGCATGAGCATCATTAAAACCCCAAAACAAACCAAATACCCTTAAAAGGAATTGGATGAAGGATTTGGGTAGTACAATCGGATTACATGATTTCTTCTTCTTTGTCATGTTTAATTTTTTTTTTTTTTTGCAACTATTTATGATTTTTTCAAGTTGGTCCTTGAATAAAGGATTAACGAAGAGAAAAATGGGGTACTGGAATGAAAGATTTCCCTTAGTGCAAAAGGCACATATATGCATTGATCAAGCGAACAATGTGATTGATATCCTGGCAAAAGGATAAGAGCTCGATCAAGCGAACGAGTTGATTTATGTACATAAAAGTCAAGGACTTGGTTTGAAGTGAATCATTACATGGTCACTGGTTTATTCAGTATTAGTTAACTGACAAACAATAAATTTGTTCCAGGAACAAAGTACAAAGACTCGAAATACTGCAATCGACTTTATGTTGATGAGTCACATTGTGAAAAACGAAGATGTCGATATGACAGACAATTCAGAAACGAATCAGTCACAAGAGAGCGAAATCGAAAGCTTAGATCAGACAGAAGCTATCGTTGTGACGCCACAAGACTTGAAGAGAAATTCAATGATTGAATGGTTTACAGACTCAGGTTGCACAAGACACATATGCGCAAATCCAAAGTATATTCTCCGCAAGCGAGAACTAAAGACAAATCATCGAGTTATGGTGGGAAATGGACAAACCATTAAACCCGCTGCAGAATGCGATGTGCTACTTCATGTGTATGATAAGTATGCTGAAGAAGTATATGAAGTGGAGCTTACGAATGCTCTGTACGTTCCAGGGATGATGGCAAATCTAGTCTCAGTGAATCAATTGAATGAAAAAGGATATGACGTCATTTTTGAAGGACGCCCCAAGCACTCGAGACGCAGAGGGACTTCGGGAGGAAGGATTTACAATGGCGAATCAGGTGAAACCCTGATGTCATTTACAACAAGGAACCGGCAATATTGCATAGACCTAGCCTACGAAAGAACGTTTGTGGCGGAAGACATGGCGATTGATGATGCCTACACTGCACTAGATGACGTCTCAAGCTCGGAAGAAGATACCGAATCAGTTGAAGCAAGTGGAAGCGATCAAAACCTGTCAATATCAACCTTCAAAGATGAGAATGACTTTAACTGTCAATTGTGGCATCGACGTCTAGCACATGCTCATGAAAAAGTTATCAAATTAGCGGGAAAAAGAAAGCAGATTACTGCCGATCTCAAAGGGCCTTTTGCGCATTGCAAAGCATGTGCAGAAGGTAAAGGAACCAGGACATCAAGAACCAAGACGAAAGCTACTAGGTCAAAAGAAATATTGGAAATGATTCATTCTGATACTGCGGGACCTATATCACCACCTTCAACAAGAAAGAAATATCGATATATGCAAATATATATAGATGATCGTTCGAGGTAAAAGATGATCACATTAAACAGAGAAACTTGCATACATGAAAGCTAATGCTGTGTAAAAACTTCACTCACAGGTATATAACTGTGACATTTCTTCGGAAGAAAACGGATACAAAAGACAGAGTTACCGCATACATAGCAGTAATTGAACGAAGTACTGGCAAGCAAGTTAAACGGTTCAAGACAGATAGAGGAACGGAGTATTTCGAATTAGCCCCAACCTTTTCCGAAAAAGGGATAGTGCATGACAAATCTGCACCATACACTCCAGAACAAAATGGTACCCCAGAGCGATGCATACGCATAATTGTCGAAAAAGCAAAATGCATGATACATTTTGCAAACGCACCAACTCATCTGTGGGCATATGCTATGGCATATGCTGCATATATTCATAATCGGTTATCATCTCAGTCAAATAACTCTCAGAGTCCTTACGAAATCTGGAATGGATATGCCCCAACACTAGACCACATTAGAGTGTGGGGATGCACAGTTTATGCTATTAAACCCAAGCAAAGACGTGAAGGAAAAATGGATAAAAACACAATTACAGCCGCTTTTCTTGGTTTCGAAGGAGACAGCAAAAATCTAATTTTGTGGATCCGATCAACCAATGAAACCTTCATTTCAGGAGACTACGTCATGGATGAGGGTGACTTCACGGCAATATCCGGAAAGACAAGAGAAAAACTGGCGGAAGAAAATCCAGAACTTTCGATTGGAAACTATGATCAGGTCTTTACTGAAGAAGGCGAACAAAGTGATAGCGATGAAGACTCTCCAAGTGATCACGACAACTCAGACTCAGATCATGATAACCATGATGATCACGGAGGACCCAGATTTGACGATGACGAGTTGAACAATCAAGATGATGATAATAATGATCAACTCAATGAAGAAGAAGATATCGAACCGCCACCAAGAAGGTCTAATCGAGTTCGACGAGTACCTCAGTGGTATGGACAGCAAGCAGCATCCTCATCCTCAGACAGCAGCGAAGAGGATCCTGATAATAATCAAAGAGTTAGGAGGCGTCATAATATCTTCATATCCTCAGCACTTTGTGCAGAAGACAGTACAATGTTTCATGATGAGTGCATAAAGGATTTGTTTGATACAAACTACGTCTTGATCACTGGCACAAATGCAACTCCTGAAACGGTCACGACAAGCAATCATTTGATGAGCAAAAACAGGCGACCATCCAGAAAAGTTCCAGATACACCCGATAATTACACCTTCAATGACGCTTATCATCATCCGACAGATGCCGAGCACTGGAGAGCTTCAATTCATAGTGAAGTGACATCACTAGTGAAGATGGGAGTTTTCGACATTGTTGAAGCACCCGAAAATCTAACAGCTGGAGTTACAACAAAGTGGGTATTTAAGCATAAACTTAATCCTGATGGTTCGATTGCTCGCTATAAAACAAGACTTGTTGCTAGAGGGTTCACTCAAACACAGGGAATTGATTATCAGGAAACTTTTGCCCCGGTGGCGAAGTTTGCCTCGATACGCATGATACTAAGTTTGGCAGCTGCAAACAAGTGGGCAGTACATCAAATGGACGTCAAAACGGCTTTTCTGTGTTCTGAAATAGACTATGACGTATACCTTGAATTACCCGATGGATTAAGTGAACTAATCGAAGATTTTCCCGAATTCAAACAGCAACTTTACGGAAAGGAACGACCGGTAATCAAGCTGATTAAAGCCCTTTATGGTCTCAAGCAAAGCCCGCGACTGTGGTATCAACGTTTAACGGATTATCTTGAGAGACTCGACTGCACTCGATCGGAATACGATTATTCAGTGTTTCAAATCAGGGATTTTATAATCACAATTTACGTGGACGACTTGCTTATTGCAGGACCAAGTGGAACCGACTTGGACAACTTCAAATTGCTACTTTCAAACGAATTTGAAATGACAGACATGGGCCAAGCAACCTTTTTCCTCGGTTGGAAAATTACTCAGTTAAGTGGCGAAATTCACATTTCACAAGCTCATTATGTCACCAAAATCCTTCAAACCTTCGGAATGGATGACTGTCTGCCAAAAACAACGCCAATTCAAGCAACCTTATTGCCACGAGACGAAGCTGACACTTCGGATGAACCCCACGATCAGCGCGAGTATCAGCAAGCTATCGGTAGCCTAATGTATCTAATGTTAGGTACGCGAGCGGATATTGCATTTGCTGTGTCACATTTAAGCAGTTTCTGTTCAAATCCATCAGAGAAACACTGGGGAGCGGTTAAGCGAGTATTTAAGTACTTAAAGGGAACAAAAGAAATCGGTTTGCGATACACCAGTGAAGATGTGGATGACATGAAGCTGCTACCCGAGTACGCCAAAAACAAACTACGGGACTTAAATAAGGATTCACTGGATAAGATCTCAATTGTCGGATTTACTGATGCAGACTGGGCTTCAGATAAGGAAAGCAGGAAATCAGTAGGAGCCTATGCATTTATCCACAATTGCAACCTAGTGTCATGGTGTTCCAAAAGACAAACCTTTGTAGCGACTTCCACTATGGAGTCAGAATACATGGCAGCAGCACAAGCAGCTAAGGAAGGAATCTGGCTTTCATCTTTCGATCGAGAATTAAAGATTTTTCAGAAAAATTATCAGCAACAGTCTATTGAAAGAGAAGATAAAGCAGTGACCACGTTGGACGATTCTGAAGACATACTGGAGTTGAACGTTCAGAAAACCGCTGGACGAACATGCATCTTCACCGACTCGCAAGCAGCACTTAAAGTCGCTAAAAATCCAGCCGATCATCCCAGAGCAAAACACATTGCAATTGGTTTTCATTTCTTAAGGGACCGAATTGAGAAGGGTCATGTTAATCTGGAACATATCAAGGGAGATCATATGGCAGCAGATTTTCTCACAAAACCACTTCCAGTTCACAAGTTTATGATGTGCAGAGATATGGTTGGATTGACGAATGTGTCAGGAAATGAAAAAGATACAGCTTGAGTAGATCTACTCAGAATACGAGAAGGAGGAGTGTTGTTTAGTGGTATGCGGTGTGCATAAGTGTCTCCTATTCGGTAGTTCTATATTAAGTAGCTGTAGTGTGACTGGGATGAGGGGCTTGGCACTTGTGGGTCACATGACCCACAATGCACGGATCTAAGGTGATTGAGATGGAGGATAGTATAGTACGTAGATCTTTACACAATACACTAGCCAAGTAATTTGGCCCCCACCTAGAAACAATAATGTCGGTACTTCAATTTTTTTTTCAATTTTTACGTACACCCCGGTACATAATCATAAATAGGTATAATATTCAATTGCATCTCTGCATATAGATATTTTCTTTTCTTATTCCCAATTATAAGCTTCGCTTCCTCGCTTCTTGAATCTCTCTTTCGTACCCTAGTACCTAATCACAGGCCTCCATGGGTAGAGGTGCATACATGTACATACATTATACAGCGAGCTCCATGCTCAAGTACAATGTGTAGGAGGTAGGTATATTATATGTATGCACGAGGCATGTATATGTATATAAGCCAGGGGGTGAGCTTGGGGCAGTCACGAACCGAGCTGGCCATGGAGCGCGAGCAGTTTAGGTAAATCTCGCGATCGCCCCAGCCAGCTCCGCAGGCTAGCACTGGCGTAAACTGCAGTAACTCCTATAGAAGAAGGTCTTATGGGATGAGAGTAGGAATTGTAGCTAGACTTCCGACGGCTACACTTGTACTTTTAAAGACACAAATGCGCACACTGTGCTGTAGGCTGTAGTAGAGCCAGATGTATCTAGATCCACATTAGCATGTACTCAGGTACTTGCGCCTAGTAGCCGGTGAATATTTTAGCCAATTCATTCTTTCTATTATCTATCCCATTTATCTTGAGCTTACCTATTTCCAACTGTACTCTCCTCGACTACCTAGCCTCGTTCGACTACCGTCCTTCTTTACTTTTTCCTCGCTCCCTCCCGAGAAGGCGGGAGCGGTACGGCACGCAGTCAGCACGCACAGGTTGCCGCCGTCGATGCTGTGCTGATGCTGGTACATACATCAGTACTTCCAACACAACACTTCATCCCTCCCCCCTTCCAGCTGCTGGCGAGGAAGCGGAGCGCCCGCACACATTGGGCTGGCTCATGCAGTATGTATGTGTGCGGCACATCCACCTCCCGGTACATTATCGAGCTCACTGGACTTTGCGATAGCTCGACGGGGAACTGGGAGCTCGAGAAACTTTCCGTCCGGACCAGGGTGTCATGCCTTGCCCGCCTGCATCCTTTCTCTCTTCCTTGAGCTTTCAGAATTTATATATGCCGGCATGCTCTAGAAGGAGGGGGGGCCGGGGTTGCTCACGAAGAAAGAAAAAAACATATCTCCGGGGTACACCTCTAGAGGCAATGCATCTTTCTGTTGTATGTACTTCGTCGGTATTTGATGTGTTGTTTTTACTGCACACACATGCAATGTGTTGATCCGCATCTCGCGATACCTAGGCCCACTTTGGTATACCGAGGAGGTTGAGGTGGGGAGCCACAGGAGAGTATCGAGACGAGGCTAGAGGTGGGAGCTGACTCCCGTAGTCCGTTAGCTACCTTGCTTGGGTCTGGCTTTTTGTAGACTCGTCCCTAAATTCTCGATCGAAGCGAAGTGTGCATCTGGAATACGGATCTGAAGATAAGCACGAGGCCATGTATTTTAAGACACCGATGTCCCTAGAATAAACAAATCCACAGCGTTTGAATTCCTTAAAGTGCACCTAGATAGCATTTAGCAACCGACGGTCAGATGTGGCTCGCAGTTGAACCTACTGAACCTCCCCTCGGATATGCCCAAGCTCGTACCGTGGTGGCGAAACTAGAAGTTGGATCCCAGATATTTCGAGCTTTTGGTGAAGATCATCCATGCCCAGTGTGCAACAACATCATCATCAGCAATCCAATTTTCCTATTGCTCCATTAATAATTTCTTGAATTCACAATTCCTTTTTTCTAGAATAACACTTTTTTTTATTCCCTGAACATGCAGTAGCCTTAAGCTTCCCGCGGGTGCACGTGGGCCCTGGGGGGAGGGGACGGGACAGGGTGATAATATGAGACAACACCCAAACCTATGTCGTCATGAATGTTGTTGTCGACATCGAGATTTTTGGTATTAGGATGATCAATTGGTGAAAGTGATTTGCATGGTAACGGAGTGTGAATATGCTACTAGGTCAAAATGTAGCCAAAACGCATCAATCGCAGGTGTTCAAAATTCTATGAACCACTAGATTTGATGTCAGTATTAGTATTGGTGTTACCATGACCACTGCCTGGGTATTATGGCCCGGAAGATCTGTGTGGATCACAGCAACAGGAATTTGGGTTCTTACCTGATCTTAATTCTGAAAGAACATTTGCCGAGATCTTCTAGAACTCAGTCTGTCTCGCTGGAGACAGGTATTGCCTCAACTTCTACGCGAGCTCAAGCCACTTCGGATCCCAAGTCCCTCCAGATGAGCTCGAGATGCCGTTGCCACAAGCTTTCTTTTCTGCTCCTCGTGGGAGGGGGTGTGAGGCGAGATCCGAAACCATGCGGGGGTGTACTGCTCAACCCCACAATATCAGTTCTCACTAATGAATAAACATAATCAATTGAACTGGCGATGTATGAGTTGGCATCCTTCTATTTTCTTTTCCAACGCCGTTAAAACGCCTGCCCACTGGGACCTCGTAAAAGATGGCGTACGCATAAGAGAAAGAAAAAAAACGCCATGTTTCAAACTGTAGAGTATGCATCGAATGTTTGACCACACACGTGGCGTTCACAAAGGCTCGGTTGTACGATTGCACTTTCGCTCGCTCGCAATGTATGGCGAATCTTTGTCGATGGGGCGACGTCACAAAGTGTTTCCTAACGTCTGTTGGTGGCAAAAAGAAAAGGTAAGACTGGGTTGGATGCAGTACAGCAAAAAGTACGTAACTGGCGGCGCCCCAAAACCAAAAATGCAAAAAAGGAATTCTCTCTGGGGGGTGTATGAGTTGGAAAAAAGAAAAGATACGTGGAGGAAAAAGAAATGAAGCACCGCTGTGGTTGTTGTGGGGAAAAAGGAAACAACATGTACCTATCCTTACCTTACATCACAACAGCGGACAAAGAGCTCTCTCGGATATTGTCTGGCTTTCAGCCACATCATTTTTGACATGCCGCCAGCCCCAGGTATGCCGACTCCAGAGCTTCTTACGTGAACTCCATCGTCAAGGTGAGGGGGAGTGGGGCAGGTGAAGTGGAGTATTTTAAAACATTCACATCCTGTTGCCCACATGATGATCACGTTTAAGGATTGAAGACTGGCCCACGGTAATCTAGATCAATGCTTAGCCATTTGCATCGTACTTTTAGGATTATAACGTAAGGAGTTTGGACACAAGGACCTGACAGTGTAACGGGACCATCAAAGTCGACGTCTCAGATCCCTGAGCTGAAGAATCGGATGCCTCAGGAATGTGAAATGTTGCGAGCTGCTATTTATTTACAACAAGACATAAATTGTCGGTGCTGGGTGGACGGCTGTCTGAAGTCGTCGAATACCGAGAAAGATAGTTTTGTGGGAGAAGAGGTGAGTTCTCGGGGATTGACGACGTCTAATTGAGGTTCTGATGATGCTGTCCCACAATTGCCCGAGGCTTGGCATCATGTGATATGTACTACCCTTTCGGGAGATTCTTCAGTAGGAACTCCATCACGAGACTTGACTCTATCACGAGACTTGGACTCCATCTCCTCAACCCTGGATTGCTGAATCTCAAAATCACCAATCTACAACAAGATCAAAAATTGGAACTAGACTCGAGTCATATATCACAGGACGTTATGGTCGGCCAATTCCAAGCAGATATCAATAACCGGGAAAAAGGTACACAAAGTCTATGTCATGAGAGGAAATGGGGTGTGCAGGAGAGAATATGGGTTATGCAGGATGCAGTAAGGGGACAGGGCACGAGACTAAGGGGACATACAGGTAGGCACTCCCGAATTGGGAGGCAGGGAGAATTAGCGGAACTCCCGGATTGGGAAGAGGTCTACAGGGAGCAGAATCATGTACTTAGAGTGAAGGAGCGGAGGACTTAGAATCATCATCATCTTCTCCTCTATGCCATATCACGGCTCCGTATTCACAGTCTAGCTATAGAGACAGGCCAATTGCAATACGAGTCAGCGTTCATAAATCAGCGCATGTCGTTCATTCTCTACGAAGGTCTATAGCTACAGTTGGGTAGCCTCGTCCCCACAGTTGGGAGATCACAGCTGCAGGGCTCAAGCCTCTCTCTATTATGTCTCTCTCTACAAGCTAGACGATTCTAGCAAAGAGACCACCAATTACAATTAGATTCACGAAATCCAATCTTTGAAGTAGCTACAAGACGAACATTCTCGGCGAAGCTGTGAACACCATTAATGTTGGCAGCAAGCCCCGCAGCCATATATTAAAAAGGTTTCAAATACCATGGCCAGATAGCTGCTCAAATATAGGAATACGAGCATCAAAGCCATGCAACCATACCTCAGGAAAAACTTGCTGTGGTGATCAAATTTTGCAGCCAAATCCACGTTCGACCCTGTACATGTTCTCTATATATAATCATCTAAAGTGGAAACACATATATCAGTGCATAAGCTATCTACCTAATGAGCCCCAACTCTCAAGCACTCCCTACAAAGTCAAGTACCTACGAACCCTAGCTCCAATTCCGCAGAAGCGACCTCTGGAGTACATACTTCCAGCTGCAGAATTCTCCATAGATACTTAGGTATGTAACTTCTATGATTTTAGACCCCACTGTAATTACCCCAGACCATCGACGTTGATCCCTAGTATAGCTACATATATACCCAGCTGGTCTGCAGACTATATTTTTCCTCGAGCTCCAATCCCAATATTCCAAATCCTACAGTGATCTGAAATCGTGTAGCAAATCACAAAAATTAAAACGATATCCCCGGAAACGGAGATCAAAACTATTTAGTAATACATTGCATCATGCACTTGATATATTAATTCCTCCGTGTTACGTATAAATAGCAGGAATATGCATTTGAATGTATACGAGTATACTACGTTGCAATTGTCTTTTTTTTTATCAATATACTAATGTAGTGAAAATCATAAAGACGAGCAGGGGGATCCGGAGCTGGCCATGGTCCGGGGGCTGAGACTGGGGCGAGATGTGGAGAGACATTGCAATGATAGCCTTAGGGTAGGTATACCAACCCCATGGCCGTACTGCTCAACATCCATTCCTGCAGAAAAAAAAACTCCAGATGATTTGGGGGCCAGAGAATCCTACCTATAAACACATGTCAGCTGCAATTGATCATTGCAACTCGCCTAGCTACGCTATCTAAAAAGCTATAGCTATAGCTATAGCACATTAAACCATATAGCTTAAGATGTTCCTCTATGCATGATTTTCCTATCTTTTTCACAATGATCACCTTAAGTATGTAGGCAGTCCATCGGTCAATTGGAAACGGGCCCGACCCCAAGGTCGACTGCAGTACCGAACCGCATTACTACATAAGAAACCCAACCCAACCATCGGCTCTTAGGTTTCAAATGTTTCCTGGGGGCACAATTGAACGAACGTCGACGTCGGTACTTGTGATTTGGATGTATGTACTGAGTGCATACATATACGTACCTCGTGCACATCATGATCATGATCAGCACATTGAGTAAGTTTAAAGACATCCATATGTGGCGGAAAGACTCCGGCCCAGAAAAAGAAAAGAAAGGAAAAGCTAAAACAGATAAAACCGAAAAAGGAAAGAAAAGCATACTCTACTCTATAGCTAGGTGCTAGCTATCAAGGCCAAGATATCGATACCCGAAAGAAGAATTCGAGGGATAAAGAAATAAATAAAAAGCAAGTGAGATATTGATGGAAGGGGGACGTACAAGACACCTGGTTCTTTGGTGCTTCGCTAGGACGACCATGTCAGTGTAGGATTGCATGAATTCGGCTCAAGGGTAATATAGGCGAATTCGAATAGGCGAATGATAACTCCAACAACTGTGATGGAAACGTGGTTTCTTTCCAATTGCAATTGCAATCTTCCATTGTCCACTAATTAGATACCATATAATTAAAGAAAAAGAAAAAACGGCATCACCGGACAATTGCAAGCGCTTCTCTACTCCTCATGATCAGCTTCCCCACAAGGTCGGCGAAGCTCGAGCTCCATCGCGAGTCGACGTTGCGGGGCTAGAGCTAGATCGACAGGAAGTAGACATGCTCTACCTCAGTGCATACCTCATGCTAGGTTGGTGCGATATGTATGAAATATGTACTGTATGTCCACTTTGGCGTAGCTCGCGGAATACATTATAGGCAATATAAATAGTGCAAGCATTGATCAATTGCAAGTGCTCACCACCGGCGGCTTCTCCTTTCAGCCACGATGTTGCAACTGAGAAGAAGAGTATCCCGTTGATTAGCTATAGCTAGTACAGTGGAGCTTTGCTCCCCAGATCCCTTGTACATATATATATGCACATCTATCAATGGGGTTATCGATATTGATAATTAAGTAAATTGCGAACTTACTGCATCAAAGCGAACTCGGTACGTCGACATCAGCTGCTGTCTTCCCTCTTCCTATAGCTGGGTGACCACTTTTGTGTCCGGGCCGAATGTGCAGCATGGAGTATAAATTATAAGAGTTCCAATAGCGGCAGTCTGGTCACCGGAGGAATTATCTGTATGGTCCAATCAATGTTTAAATAAACTCAACTAAGCAAATGCGTATTTATACATAGCGTATTAGCTATAACTTTAGGCATAGACCAATTGCAAGATAATAAATAAAAGACTAGAGGAAACTTACTGTACGTACGGCCGGAGCTCTTCTTACAATCGTGTAAGTAGGTACACACTTTATCTGGAACATGGCAATTTATAATCAGTATGCACTCGAAAAAGAATCCGCGTGCATAGAAGTACTTGAATACGTACTCCTGCTTGCGATTGTGTGCGCGAGCTCCTCACAAAGTAATTTTTCCTCATATTATTTTCATCTCCCTGCCTGGTATATTGCAATTGAAGCCAATTTTGTGTTTACCGGGTTCGGTACGTACCGGTACCGTTGAGTAATTGTAATACTTAAATTTAATAATCTCTGTAGCGGGACTTTTATTCATGTAACCAAGAATTTCTTGACAGGGAAATACGCCAGGTGCATAGCATACAGTAGCCTCGAGGATCCCAGAGCGTACACTTTGAGGCACGAGTCTAACAATTTGATAAACCTGGCTGTGGGCCATTTTAGTAGATATCTCGTATTTTCTCATGTAGCCAGGAAGGAAGGTGACAACTCTAAATGTGTATTAGTGTATACTCTAAAAAAATGTACTATATAACCGACACAGCATGCATATGAAGAAAAAAAAAGCGAGAAAAAAGAATGATAGGAGGAAGAAAACCAGGCTCTCATGCTGAGCTGAGCTGAAGCTGAAGAAGAGGAAGGAGTATGAAGCCAGCCACATAGTTTCGTTTAATGTGCTCATTTGCTCTTTTGATAATGATTGAAAGAGCCTTGATTGAATCAATTTAGATAACGTACGCACGAAATTGTTGCTCGTATAGCTAGCTATAGAGCTACTTATTCGATATTGCACCCTCGACATATGTTCGCCATGCGGTTAAGATAGCGAGAGAATATGGAGTGACATGTTGGTCATTGACACATAGAGTACTCTGCTTCTGCCACACCTCCCTACCCCACCCACCTTATAAAGTAGATAGGGATAGGGGGTTTATGGAGAATTTTGTAAATACCCACTAAGAATTATGTAGGTAGGAGGTGGCATCATAATATCAAGGGGGGGTAATTATGTGCGTATTTCTGCGGGGAGTGGGGTGTAGGGGTGGGGGGATTTGATTTTCTGTAAAGGAAAAAAAAAGAAAAGAAAATGAATCCTGGAACGTTACTCACTAAAGTGGAGTAGAAGTCCAAAATGAACTTGGCATCGATGAGACCCTAGGTATGGGGTATGAACAATAGCAATATGTTGCAATCGATCTCGCTTCGTAGGCCAGCTATTTTCCATCAACACCCCCGGGCATACCTACTTAGGAAGTAGTTACGCTCAACACCCTGGTACAAAAAGAACTTCCTTTTGAAAACAATTAGCCTAAAGGGTGATGGATAGCGAGGGAACATGTTCAGCTGCAGTTACTGCCCGATATGGGGGTGAAATAGAATAAGCAAAATGATTATTTGTTGAGATAATGTAATTCAAAGGGATAGTAAGAAGACAAGATATCCCGATTAGGGAAAAAAGTAAAGAGAGGAGCGGTGAATACATACTTAGGCAATTGATATATTACCGGGAGCAAGTCTGCATCCTGAAGCTTCGGTTTGTTTCCACACACACACACGTATGTACTCTAGAGTAGGCTTGACCTGCACATGCAGTTGATGCGTGTTTCGTTCGGCTTGGCGCAAGATAAGTAATAAGTAAGTGTTCTGAGAGAGTAGCATCATGTCTTGTAGATCCCTACCATTCTTCACAAGGCAGATATTTGACGGTTTAATTGCGTTTCGAGCTGGGCCTCCACCTCGTACCTTTGGGTTCAGTTGACAGCACACAATGGAATACACATACTAGTCAGGAGTACATCGATGGCTAGAATGGTTAGATTCCTCGTAAAGTACATGTTTCTCTGTATCATTGGCTATATCCTGCCCTCAGAAGTAAGATAGATCCAGCGTGGTTAGACTTTCGGGATCAGTGCATGCCTTGATCACACGCAACGCTAATTGTGGGGAAGTTGCCCATTCTTCTTTCATATCCTCAACGCCCATAATCTACTCGTAGAGTATAGGATGTAAACGCCTGAATGCTAGGCTGGGCTGATTCCGATGTATCCGCTTGTATGGTGGTGGCGGGCGCAGGGCCCATGTAAGGGATCGTCGGTCAGATTGAGTTCGAAAGCTAAGATAGGGCGTCTTTCATGTCTTTCTGACTTGTTGATTCTGCTTGATTCTGCAAGGCTCGTAGATGTGCTTCTAAGCATACACAAAGTGACAAGCCGAAGTCCGTTTGCCGGGAAGAACACAAGTCTGATTACCAAAGGCTGTTGGCATTTTCATTTTATCGAATTAACGATCAGGAAGATAGAGTCCCTGCCCGAGCTTGAAGTTACACATGCAGCATCTCGTATTTTGACAGGGCGCGGAAGCTCGATCTCATAATGCTGGAAATAAAGTGGTGGCCATATCACATTTATGTTCTGTGACTGGAAATGTGATATCAGCAAAAATTTCAAAGATCAATAATTAAGCCATCACGAGGCCGTACATAGTGATTCAGGCCAAGGGTTCAGGGTAGAACGAAAAACAAGGGTTCGGAGCCCAGGCAGATCTCATATATGTACGCCATTTGGCCCCAGCATCTGCTTCCCAGGTGGTCAGATCGAAACCCGGGTACAAAATGCCACAGTCCATACGAGAATAGAATATGAGCATCATGCCGAGATGAAAAGACTTGACCAGGGGGCAGGCTAAGTTCGATGGATACTTATGTAGGCAGGTACGGGCCAGGAGGAAATGGGGAAGGAATGGAAAATACCCCAGATTTTCAAGTTGGAATAGAAATCCAAATCCGAAAATGGTCTGCAAGGGAGAGTGTGCGCCACGCGATGTTGAAATCAAAGGAAAGTAGGATTTGAGCGGGTCGAGGCTAGAATTGAGCATCATGACTTGGATCGGAAATGCCACAGCACCTAGGCTGTATTTGCAGAGATAGATGGAAGACCCGATTGTGAAGAAGTGTATTCGATTCGCCACGATGAATTTGCAAGAGTGGAGAGGGAGAGGCTGGGAGGGATGGAGGGAGAGGACAGCGGTGGAGTTTCGAGGATCTGCCAAAAACCGTCACCTACCTCTTTGTTAAAGTGCCTGAGGTCGTCATCCATCGCACAACTGCCCAAAGTGGGAATGCCAAGATTGCCGCCCTCGATACTGAATTAGGAAGCAACTCGAGTAGAATCTTTGGAACATGTGGGTGCGGGGAGCGGACTAAAGCGCGGCCAGTTACTCAAGGTATTCTTGCTTGTGCCTAGTCATGCCACCGTTATGCCCTGAATTTTGAAACTGGTATGTACTTGGTAGTTAACAAGCAATCAGAATCCTGATATTCATGGCCAGAATTCATATTTGTTGCAAGCATTGATTAGGCGGGCACGGATATACGTGTACAGATTGAGTTTGAAACCTTCTTGTGAGGCAGTGGTCGTCTTCAAGATCTTGTCCACCAAAACGACCCTTTTACTATTGAAAATCACCCATATCACAAATAAATTCAGAGAATTCCAAAATGACGCCTTACGCCTAATTAAAAATAAAAAAAAGAAATCCAACAGCGACGCAGGGTAAATAAAAACTTGCAGGCTACTAAGAAAGAAATTGGATCAGACATTCGGCCCCAAAAGATGCTTAAAGAAAAACCTTGCGTGGAAGGGGAGGAATTCGTGAACATAACGCAATTAAGATCAAACGTAAAAGAGAAGCAACTGCATGGGGTATATAATACGCAGAGTTCATACCCGAGCCTAGCGCCTGTCGTCGTATATCGATCAGACAGTAGCTAGTTGGTAGAGATAGTCGGCAGTGAACAGTTTGGACATTGAAGCATCACCGTCCTTCGCTGTAATCATTAAGTGCAACGCATACTGCGCCTCTATGATGTCCATTATATTGCCGTATTATTTGTTGACTATGTCCATTGTCAGCAGAGTTAAAAAAGGATTCCCGTAGTGTTTCTACCTGCTAAGCTCCCAGAGTCGGGCGTAGTGGTCACTACATGCAGTGACAAGGTATGCGGAATCCGCACTAAATGCGCAATCCCATACCCATCTCTGATGTCCGTGAAGGGTAGTTTCCACTCCGAATGAATTGTTATCGACAGACCATATTTTAGCTGTGTGGTCTGCCGAGCAAGTGGCCAAGTGTCGAACATCTGGAGAGAGCAGCACCCGCGTGATGTATTTTTGATGGGCTACAAATTTTGTAACGGGTACTAATGAAGTCACATCTCGATTTTGAATCATACGCCATACGTAGACATTTCCCTATTTGTTAATTGCATTATTAGTCACAGGATCAAGTGGAAAAGGATCGAATGCTGAATGTCTGAGGGAATAAACTTACAAGATTATTTCCTGCGACAAGCATACTGCCGTCAGTAGCTACAGTCACACTTCTAACCGGCACATCATCTTCTGGGATAAGCTGGTGGGTGCATTTATTTTCCCCCAGGTCCCAGATTCGGACATTACCACCCTGGTCACAAGAGATCAATTCTCCTTGGTTCGGATGTATGACAACGTCGTTGACGGGGCTGTTGTGATTATAATTCCTTTGAACTGTTGCAGACCTCGTGTCCCAAATTTTGACTGTTCCATCCTCACTCGAGGTTACCATCCACTTTCCTTCGCAATGGAAGCCGACGCCTGTCACATTATTTGTATGTCCCTCGAATGAGAGGATTGGGTTGGGATTGGTGGACTTGATATCGTAGAGCTTGACATGTAGATGGCCGGCGGCAGCCAAATAGCGTTTGTCTGGAGAGATGCATAGCCTGTTGACCTGTGAATCGGTATGCTGAATCGTGCGTGAACATATGCCAGAAAGTGCCTCCCAAAACCTGTCGGCACGAGCTGGTTAGCTTTGAGGCCAAAAATTCAGATGCTCAGTGTCTCATGATTGGAGGCCAGTAGAGCAGGGGGCGTGAGCTTGATACGGTGACTGGAGGGACGAACCGGATGGTATGGTCATAGCCTGCCGTTGCCATAATGACGCTCATCGTGCCCAGAAACGTGAAGAGATGAGCACTGAAAGCTTAGAGACCCGCTCGCAGCGAAGAGGCCCAGCACGAGAGTGAGGGCTGCAGAGGATGTCGCGTCTGTCCCAGGCTGTCTCCGCACAGCTCGTATTGCGTCGTGAAGCTCGAACACTGGTGGAGGCGGATGGGATAGGGTACTTGCGCGCTGGGCTGGGATGCCGTGGGGGAGAGTTGCTTGGTGGATCTAGTGGATCGACTGCGGCGGCCTGCTGCCCTTCTCACTCGACGTCAGCATGCGGTGCGCAGCCTGCCTCGTGAGCTTCCGGCTGCACGCCGCCAAGCCACCGACGTCCTCACGTGCAGTGTGGCGCGGGAACCCCCGATCTTGACTATTCGCAAGGCGAGGGGCTGGGCCTTGGCGTGGCGCACTAACGAGGGGGCAGCGTCATCGCGCAGACGACGCCAGACACACGAGCTGTCGCACATCGTCCATTCGAGAAGCTCCCAGAACACCACCCGCTGCACGAATATCCACAGCACGGAGCCCCGAGACGCTGCACCCGCGGGACTTCTCGACATCTATCTCCATCGCCATAGGCAAGCCAGCAGACACTCTTATACACCCTCTCGCACCCGCAAGCGCCGGCCGTCATGTCCTTCGACCGTCTCTCCAGCCTCGAATCCCAGCCGACAACATCGCGGGCCACGGGATACTCAGACGACCCTGCCTTTGATAGGACAACAGCCAGTCTCTCCTCGCATCTCTTCCGCCTCAACTCCAATGTCGGCAGGCTCTCCTCCCAGATCGCCCTCATGGGCACGCCCAAGGACTCGGAAACTATCCGTGATCGGGTACGGACCTTGATGGAGCAAACCCGAGAAGGGTTCAAGCAAGTCGGCGAAGGCGTCAAGAAGATACAAGCATGGGAGAACGTATCGGTAAAACACCCCATCCATGCCGCATGTCAAACCTGCATGAAACTGACTGCCGGTCACTTGATAGCCCTCACAGCAGTTCTCACAAGCGAAGCTCTCGAGGCAATTCCAAACCAATCTGGAATCATTTCAGGCGATCCAAAGGCTCTCTGCCGAAAAATCCCGTCAATATGTATTGGCGGCACGGGCTGCTATTGATCACGGAGATAATGCCGACGATGCAGTGTACCACTCGACATCCCCTCGCGGGGGTCAACTACGACAAGAGCAGGTCCCATTGGTTCAACAACAATTGGCTCTAGCTGAGCAAAGTGATGTTGACTTCCAAGAGATGTTGATCAATGAGCGGGAGGACGATATTCGGGAGATCGAACAGGGAATAAGTGAACTGAATGAGATTTACCGTGACCTCGGCACCATGGTCAATGAACAAGGTGTAATGATAGAATCTATCGAGGGGAATGTGCACAATACCCTTGCCAGCACAAGAGAAGCAAGTAGAGAATTGGTTCAGGCAAATAATTATCAAAAGGGTGCTCGAAATAGAGCTTGCTTTTTGTTAATTATCTTGGCAGTCGTGCTTGCCGTTGTCCTTCTTGCTGTAAGTTTGCTTGATTATCATTTTATCGAGAGAGAAGTCAAATTTACTAATAATTCTCCGTGATTAGGTCCTTTCTTGAGACGTCATTCTGTCATGATATTATACCCATTTCTTTTCATTTCAGACTGTCTCCTTTCCCAATTTGTTGGACCTTCTCCACCTGCAATTCCGCCTTATTTCCGCTGGTGTTTTTTTGCGCTTCTTTTTTTCTTGTGATTTTTGTTTTTGTTTTCGGGGCTTGCAAGCGAGTTTATTAGGGCAAGAGGGCTCATGTTTGCTTGCTTCACTATCTTTTCCATTCATTTGCTCTCATGGCTTTTGCTATCTTTTTTTTGAGCATCACAGGCCACAGCTTGCATGCAATATATGTATGCATGCCAATTATAGGTGTCTACTGTCTAATTTTTGGCCTTCTCTGAATATACACGGGAAGATGCAATTTAATGATTTTTCTTGTTCAATTGTGCTCTCATGCTCTGCCATATTACATCATTTTTTACCGACATTCTTGAGACATCCTCTCCCCTCTCTTCTGTTTATCTGTATGGATGTAATTCCGAGGAAGTATTGCATCCCCCCCTCCTTGTGTGTATTTTACTAATTGATTTGAAAGGGCTGACTTAGCAGCACAGGCTTCAGTCCAAACCGAAAGGCGAAAGGAGATTCACACTGTGTGCCCCATTGACGACAACGCGCGCCCACCTACGTATACGTACCTAGTGCCTTTTTGCATGGATTCCATGGGCTACCAGAGACACATCCAATGAACGCCGGCTATTTGGGGTTGCTTATAGTGATGATCAGTTTTTGGGTGAGTAATCGCGATCGAGATTTAGTTGCCAATGTTTTCTGTCACGGAGACCCCGCATCCGACCCCGAGAGCTCGAGTTTGGGATAAAACATATCTTATATATCTGCAATTATTTGCGTATATACGAAACTACTCGAGTAAAAATATGAAGGTAGGATAAGGAGAACATGTGGTATCTCCCCTATCTATCTTTGTGTCACTTGATGGTCATGGTTCGGATTCAGCATGCTCTGCCTACCTCTTGACGCCGAGCAGTTGGATGACGCACCCCCCCCCCCCCCCCTCCCCCCCTCCTCACAAATCACTGTAGCAATTTATTCTACTGCCCAAATCCCTCCCAACATTTTTTAAAAAAAAAATGCAGTTTCTAAATGGCCATGGGCATATGATCCATGTGCATGCAAAAATACTAAACAGGACTAACATATGTCACTGAAAATCATTTAGGTATTTGATCTTTTTTTCCCTATAGCAAAAAGACGAATAACTCACGATCACCTACATACATATCTTTGCCTCATACATACATGTGGTCGGCGTCGACGTACCCTTGGCCCACGGCTTCTCGCTGATTACCGACAGGTGACTGAGGAAGGGGTGTTCCATAATCGAAATTCGCTTCAGTGGTTTTGCTGTCCACCCCACAGTTCGACTATGTCTGAGCTCGGTCTGCCAACCTATCCAACAGATATGGTAGGGTTGCAATTGGGCTACCCTTCGGATACCTAACCTTCCTAGTGATCCGGGTCGCGAGGCTCCATACAGCTACTCTACTCGGCCTAATCCAAATGGGTAGGTCTGTCTGCCTAGGGGAAGGGCGTGCGGGTGGGGGAGGGGCAGCTATTCGCTGGCACGGGCGCGGACAATACCTGTACTCGACCCACAGCTTTGCAATTCACCTGCACTTTAGTTCTTGTCTCGGAAAAAAGAGGATCTAGAACCTATTGGGTGGAAATCGGGCCTTTTTGGTTGGATTCGACAAAAGCAAAGCAAAGGTTCTTGCTTTGGCTTTGCAGAGATATACTCGAGTACATGAGAAAAGGAAAAAAAAAATATGAAAGGACACGCGTGTATTTGTCTTCAGAGGTATGGAGGTGCTCGAGTACCAACATGTCTCGGAAGTGTTGGAGTTTGAACTGGAACTGGAACTGAAGGGGGGGAGGGGGGAGGGAGGGTGTCGGTAGTTACAGAGTGCCTCGCTACAGCATATTCAACCTACCTACCTGGCAAGCTAGCCATTCGACCAACCCACATATGTGCATTCGGCCCTTCGCGAAGCATCGACATACGATCTTCCAATCCTACTGGCCCAGCCAAGAACTCTCCTGCTAAAACACTGGTATTTTCAGCAAGGATAGGTTGAATGTTGAGAGGAGGAGGAGCAGGATCAAGAGCAAAAACAACAAGAGGAGAAGGAAGAATAAATTAAAAAACAAGCAGAGAAAGACAGACTCGGGGATTGCATTAATTAATGCACCTCGTTTTTTTATCAACTCTCTACCTCTGACTCGAATTATGTACACAGATGTCGATACTACTTTATATTGCCGAGCCACAAAAACCCACAAAACCACAAAAGCAACGAACGTCAACCTATCGGTAGTACTCTACTAGAGTCCTCGTACTGGATGCACCTGTGTGGGCGGCCGTGGCATGGCATGGCAAGGGCAATACTCTAAAAGAACGAAAGAGGGCAGGCACACACACGTTACCTACCTTACCTACCTTAATTTATGCCAACACACAGGTTTCTTTTTTAATATCCCCTCTTAGCGTCAAAAAAATCAGCTTGCAGCAACAGTGGTTTTCTTTGCGGCCGGCTCTTATCTACGGTACTCTAACTAGCTACGGCATTCTACTCTTGTCTCTTTGGGGGAAAAACCGACCACGACCATGGCCACCTCATGCTCCCCCCCCCCCCATCCTTGCCCTTCATCAGCTCAGCTCAGCTCAGAGGTTCACAACATACAACTTTAACGCCCCCAAATACCATACTACACGCCATACTCTCTCCACATCATACTATAATGTACTCTATGTGAAATACAGGGTTCTGGGGCTCGAAGAGTTCTGTATCACTATCAGTATTCATAGTATTACATTACATTTCAAGTGCAGATACCACGATTCTGATTGATTCTTCGTCTGGATCCGGATCCAGGCTTCGACGACTTCTATTGGGGGGCTTGGGTTAGGGTTGGGCGTTCGCGGAGGCGGGTATGTATGTATGCATGAAGCCTACAAAAAAGGTGTGAACCTAACCTACCTATCACCTCCAACGTCTACACACGTCAAGTTAGCCTGGGGTGGCACAAAAGTGGATACCTGTCTAGTACGGCAACGAATGATATTCGAGCATGTACGAGTACTCTGGACTCTGCAGCCGTGGGGAACGATTGAGGGCATGGAGGAAGGAAGAAATAGGAAAGGGAAAAGGGAAGAGAGAATGTGGCACATTACATACTCGAGTACATACATGTACAGCCAAGGCGGATGGATGTTCTTCTTTGGGAATTTCTTGTTAGGAAGAAAAAAGAAGTTGCGCAACGTGGCTGTAGCTGCAAAAACATTCGAGGAAGAGGAAGGAAATAATTTCATTCGAAGTCCAATTCTCAGTTTTTACGCAATCGAGGCATTCGAACAAATTGTGTGATTCTGTTGCTTTATGAAATGTCACGAACGTCGACGATCGATACCTTAGATGGCACATATGGATGGATACCCACATACCCGTGGGCTGTGGCCATGGCATGGGACAATTCCCAAAATCAATGAAAAAGAAAAAAAAGAAAAGAAGGGCATCCCAGCAGCCCAGCAGGTCTCAACAGCATCAGCAGAGCTCAACAGCCCACGTACGGACACCAGTCCTTCCCTACCTACCTAGGATCCTCTTGTCATCAAATGCAGCTCAGGACTTTTCCCCGATATCGATGTCGATATCGATGCCACACGTAAGCTGCATTTGCCCCCCCCCCCCCCCCCCCCCGCCAACAGGCCTAACTGTTGGAAGATCCAAGGTTATGCAACCTAGATCATCATCCGTGAGCTCACTTTTGACGAGTAGAGTGGTCAGCACCTTTGCTGTTCTACACTAACCCAAGGCTCGCAAGAAGATGCCCGTTGGGCGCATACATGCCATAGGTGGATCTGGTCTCTGATCTCTGGGGCAGGCAGGCAGGCAGGCACTCGAGTTTGAGACTACCTACCTACGGAGTTAACGTTCCCAGCAAGCTTAAGCTGAAGTTTTAAGTCTCCATGGGTGTGTGTGTGTGTGTGTGTGTGTGTCTCAAACCCCGGTGCTGGTCGACTCCCTACCGAGGTCTTGAGCTTAAGCTTAAGCTTGAGTCTTGGGTGATTGAGTAACCATGGAGCGGCCGCCGCCCCTTATGCTAAGCTGCTAAGCTGAAGCTTAGCAAGAAGTGAGGAAACCGCTCTATAGCGGGCGGTGGAGGAGGATCCAGAGCTTTGTTAACGAGAGGATAATCATAATACTCTACTCTATATCCGATATGAGGCGAAATGTCATGATCAGTCACGTTTTGAGTTTCCATTCGCTATGAATAATAGCCAGCCTTAAGACTTGATATATCGATCATGAGGCTTTGGCTTTCGTCGACGTCGCGTACCTACGTGTATACTGTTTTTGGGACATGAAAAGTTCAAGCGGTTTGGTCATTTTCTACCTATTTAATATAATCATAATATTCCATATTCGTTCCACAATAGCCAGCTGCTAGACAGCCAGCCGCTCATATGCATGATTTCACACAAAAAGAAAAAAAAAAGGAAATTAAAAAGACCGACATACACAAGTCAACATTCAGGGTAACTGACTACATAGTAGGTATACAGATATTGATTCTGCAAGTCGCACGTGACAATTTGCAATGGCTCTACTTACCTGTCACTCCGCGAGTACGTACATACACTGCTCAAAGAGGAAACTCGCCGACGACGGGCGGACGTCCGCGATAAACATGCATTAAATCCAGCCAAACACCGACCGCTTCCTTATAAGTACATCCTGATCAAAAACCACAATCGAGATCACAAATGGTGAGGTTATAGTGAAGCGGGCCCCTCTCAAAAAAGAAAAAGAAAAATTACATAAAATTCTAGCTTTAACAGTTAACAGAGCATTAACATTATACTATATATATGGCTTTCTATACCGGTATTCTCATATTTTCCCCCCACCTAGATCTAGACCCTATCAAGCTTTCAGTTCCCGTAACTAGCCTCAAGCCGCAAATTCTGTCTGAGATACCGCCCCCCCCCCCCCCCCCTCCCCAATGACCATCCATCATGATCATCACCCCGATACAATTCGATTCGCGAACAACCTCTTGATCGATCGAGAGGATAGAGTGACTGGTTTTTGAGGCGTTGAAATCGATTCCACCGGATACGCGAGACCCGAGAACCCGAGACGAGACCCCAAGCCCAAGACCAAGCCCAAGCTTGAAAAGGCAATACTCTACTCTACTCGAGTACCAACCCCCAAACACGAGACACAAAAAAGCAATTGCAAGAATCATCCCCCAAAAAAGCAAAAAGCAAAAAACATCGATATCGATATCACAGACAACAAATTAAAAAAAACAATACACAGAAAAAAAGAAAGAAAAACAGAACCGAAGGATATCGATAGATATCTAGGGGTAAGACTTCTTAGTAAGAAGTAGGTAGATCTAGAGGAGGAGATCTACATCGCCTCCAAAATCCCATAATAATGGCACCAGCAAGTCTTATATTCCGGGACATCACCGTCCGGGAGCAACAGGATCGGGCCGAATATATCCCTAGCTTTGACCGAGTGTTTCCTAGAAAAATAAACAAAAAAAAAAAAAGAGAGAGAAATTTCTCGTCAGCTTCTAGAACTCCTTCCCTTTATATGTTTGCTGTAAAAAACGATATCAATGGAATAAGCATGGGGGGGGGGGGGGGAAGGAGCTGGCCAAACATACTTCACAAACGTCCACCGATTCCCCTTCATCAACCTAAAATTCATCTCTACCACAACCTGAATCTTCTTCTCGCTCGTCCCCGTCTTATTATTCGAAATCTCCGTCCGCTGCACATCATGATACCCATAAAACCCACCCTGCTGTAACCCCACCTCCCCCCAACCGAGTTCCGTAGAATTATACACCAAATTGCCCGGCAAAAACTCGTGATCAGGCCCTTTGACTTCCAGTGGCCAACGCTTTTCCCCAGCGGGGATAACTTCAATGTGGGATTTCATGTCATAGCATGTACTGACGTAGTAGTAATTTCCCGGGTGGTTGTTTGTGCAGTTTCCGGAGGCAGTGTAGGGGGCGATGAGTTTAGATATTCCGCGTTTGATTGGGAAGACTTCTTTATTTGGGTCTGCTGTTTCTGTGGGTTTGGAGGTGGATTGAGTGGACGTGGGTGTAGCTGTGAATGTTCCGTTCATTGTGCTATAGCTAGTCGAGGTTGGACTAGGTGTATTTGAGGATTGCCTATTATATAGTAGACACTTTTTTATCAGCTCCATAATCTTGATATTTCCATCACCATCAGATAATTACCCTGAGGGTACAAGTAATTTTTCGATACAGAAAATAAATAAATAAAAAATAGGACTTACGGCGATTCCATATAATTTTGCCTCTGCTGTAATTTTAAATGCACAACTCCTCCTATCGTAGCTGATATTGCCACAAGAAAAACCACGATACCGATGATAATGCATTTCGTCTTTAGAGGCCAATACCTCATGCCCTGCTTTCTTGTATCACCAGCTTGACCTCCTTCCTCAACGCCTCCACCTCCACCAGCTGCACCTCCAACAACATACTTCATCCCCGCAGTCGACGACCGTTGATGATTGTTCACACCAGCACTACCGCCGCCGTGACTGCCATCAACATTACCCAGATCTACTGGCTCCGGGGCAACATCAATCTCTCTCGACGTAAACGCCACGGTTGCGGGTGTCCCATACCTCACACTTCCCTCCACCGTCTGTTTTTCCGAGTCGTACTTATTTGAGCTCCTTGTACTTTGTGCGCTGGTCGGGAAGATACTATTAACTTCAGGATCCTGGTTGTAGGAATAAGAGTCTATAACTGGTATCGGTGCTCTCGAGAATCTGGATCCAGAGCCGGAAGTTTCGGTTTCGGGGGGGTATGGAAATGAATTTATGAGCGTTTGGGTTCCTATCGAAAGTCTTGTCTATATATATACAAATGAAGGAGTTTACGATATCAGTAACATGCACATTCTTAAAAAAACTCCATCGGAAAACAAGGGCAAAGGGGAGAGGATAGGGGTCGGGGATCATACATCACATCTCTCCGGAATACTCGGCGTGATCGGAGGACTAAAATCCAAGGGGTTATAATATCCATATGGCTTTTGATACGCAACAGAAAAGTATGAGATGTTAGAACATAGATTGATACCAGTATACACTAAATCAGTATAAATCAAGTTGGATTTGGCACTCACCTCAACTGGCCCAAGGCTAGCATACCCCAGACCTCCAACGATCTCTGATTGTGATTCATCCGAGAATTCATTGTTTTGGTTGTGTCCCTATGGGGTAGTATCGAATGGTCAGTACCAATAAACAACCTATTTTTATACATACCATAGGAATATATTGAAGGGATGTAATATATGTTTATACCAAATACCAAAGTAAGGGGGAAGGGGGCTTGATATAAGGGAGCGGAAGTGATCATCCACTTCAACGGTATACGTACATCTTTTCCTGTACTCGCTGCCTTAGGGACTAGACAGGATGAAGATGTTTCGACATTAACCGCAGAGGATGATCTTGAATTCGGATCCATATATATATGCGTCCTTGTAAGTAGCCGAGGTCCCTTGAGGCCTGTTTGATCAACTGCAGAAAGAAATCTGCCTTGATGTCGACACCCTCCGAGGTTGTATTTCCTCCTAGTTGGTGATTGACCGTTTGTCCTCTGGTTAATACCCGCCGAAAGGACAATTTCGAGGGAATAAGATCTACTCTGGATATTGATTGATGAGGCAGTATACGGCGGTATACCAGAAGATTATGCGGATCGTACTGCAATTTTGAAGTTGTTTATCTCCCTCGAGTGAAAAGTTGGTTTTGAAGTGGGATCCTGTGAGGAAAAGATAGAACAAGGAGGCCTGGAATACACACACGCACTCCTTCAAGACCTCAAAAGAAAAAAACGAGAGTAAAACAGATTAAACCCAGAGAGGGGAGAGCGGAACTAGAATTCTCGAGTATCGAATAGCGGTAGGTAATGACGGCGTAGTAGAAGCCTAGCTATAGCAGTCTCAATCTCCTGCAATATGAAATGAACCAAAACCGCGAGGGGCTGTGGAGGGGGTAAATGCATACTTCCAAACCTAAACATCCCTCAATTCAAAATACACAAACATGTACAGGCAATGTAAACCACTCTCTCATAATAACAATGCACCTCACGCGACAATGCAAAGTTTTGGCCATACTTACTTAATCTTCGATTGTTGGATTATCACCAATATTGGAGCCATATTCACCCGATTCAAAAAAAGTTTGGAGGGTAACCAAGAGAAAAGTATGGATCGATATAGAGAAACAAGAAGTCTCGTATTGAAAGAAAAGATTTAAAGTTAGTATGGAAGTAGACCACTAGTAGTAGGTTATGTAGGGGAAGGGGCGTACATATGCATTTTAATTTGCAAAACGAATGTATAACCTTATTTACAATCCAGGAGTGAGATTCTAGAAGAAGTGGAGTGTCAATGATGAGAACGGGCCAGTTTAGGGGTTAGGGCATGTGCATATCGTGGCCAATAGACATATAGTCTTTCGGGAACGAGAGGACGCATAGTTAACTTGCTTGGAGCTAAGGTTTTTTCAGGTGGATTAAAAAGTTAAAATCTCCGAGAGAGGGCCGTATTGGGGTTGAGGTTAGAGAACTGCCGTTGGATATGGGGGTATGAGTAGGAGCCGTGCACTGGCCTGTATGAAGTTGTTCGGTACTTTGATTTGTTAGATAATGTGCCATACACGTTAACTGGGTACGAGAAAATATGTTATTTTAGTCTTGTACGTAAGCTTTTTGTGTCCGTGAATAGTCCACCCAAGGCTAGCCTCGACCCACCCAAGGCTTGAAATCAGTCTCGTGCCCTTTGCCGAGTAATTCAAATAAGCCCAATGAATAACAGTCAATAGAGTCTCTGAAAGTTCTACCTGTAATGCATATATTTCAGAGTTTTGAAATCGAATTTTTATTACGTTTTGATTTCATTTATTGGGAAGATGTATGATGATGCTTAAGCTTATAATGATGTACATTTTGGGTCTTTAGTCTTTGTGATATTGAAATTGTGGCACTTTCTCGGCTCCTATTGATCAATCGGCGTTCTGTATTCAAAGCCGTGGGGTTGAGGGTAAGTGCTTGTTTGATTTCCAGATTTGGGTGGGGTGAATGCGAAACGGGACCTGATTGGACTCTAGATAATAGTGATAATTAACTCTGCGGGTTTCCCAAGTCAATTACAAGTCAATTACAAGTCAATTTGCATCTGGTTCTCTCTGGACACAATGAAGGAAGCTCGATCTTCGGCTTACTGAATTGAATATGGAGCAAGCATGCGGCTTTTTGCTTCTGCTCTCTTTTCATCAGGAAAGGTATATGTGTGGTGGATGATCTCGAGCACGAGCCCAGAGTAACCAGGCTAAGCCCAAAGGATTTCTTGAAGGCGACGTATCTGGCTGGATCCCATAATCAGCTCAGAACGAATGGTTAGGAACTTGGACATATACTCACCGCTTTCATATCATCGTGTGAGAGCAAGCTTCCTGCGATCACCGGCCATGCATCCCAGGGAGTGAAGGTAGGAAATCAGTCTGCCAATTGACGATCCAGCACTAAAAGATGGTGAGCTTGATGAGTTGAACTTGTCCGTCCATGAAGAGAAGAGAGTGAGATGTTGGAGGGAGGAGAGAGGGTGTGGGGGGGGGGGGGGGGGGGGGGTCCCGGGCCACATCGGAGATCCAGGCTAATCGGATATATCGACATGTAAATTCAATCACCTGATTGAGTAATTACTCGATCGAGTAGCATATTTTTGGCAAGCCACGTGCACACAAGGTCAGGAACTTGGGCCATTGCAATCCACCTGCGGTAAGAAATGGGTATATCTCAACCTGCAGGCTGGGTACTTACTTAAGGTATATATATCTTAGTCTCGTGCCCCCGGTATATAACTTAGGAACATACCAGAGCACTGATAATTATGAAGTACGTAGTATACTTATAATTGATCCGTATGGCGTAGCGTCGAAATTGGATTTGCTCTGGGATTTGGCCATGAATGCTGATGTTATCGTCGATATCGATATCGATATCGATAGATATCTCATGCACATAATCATGATCTCTAGTATTTGCGCGCTGGCCGCGGTTCCGACCTCATATCTTTGAGTTCCTGAAAAAAAAGGTCACGTTCGTCAATTTGCGCTCGCATGATACAGCATCGTATTCTAATTGGGTTGATGAGTCGTTGAGTGGGACGAGTACTCATAGGTATTAACGAAACTAATTATAAGCTTACCCTCCATCGCGAGTACAAGCAACACCGTAGTGCGAAACACCTCTCCCATTAACTGCAAGGGCCAAGACCGCGCATACCCACCCACCACACCGCCAACCACACCACGCCCACCACCACGACCTCCACGGCCACGCATTGCCAAACACTCACCCCACCACCTACATACACCGACATACACAGAGCTCCACGGAACATCAACATCAATCTCCGGTAATGAAACGAAGCAGAAATGCGTACGAAAAGGACCCACCAAAGTCCGAGTTCGTCGTCTATGGAACGCCACTCCCACCACTCGACCCAGACGTTCGTGACGACGGCTCCTTCGTGCCGATATGGAAGCAAGAAGTGACGGATGAGCGGGGCCGCAAGAGACTACACGGTGCCTTCACCGGCGGGTTTAGCGCTGGGTATGTTACTATTCCCAATTCATCTCCATGTAGGTATTGAACACCACCTCATTAACACGAATCTGTCTCTCCTTAGGTACTTCAACACCGTAGGGTCGAAAGAAGGTGCGTAAGTGCATCCATCTGTACTCGCAATGAGAAAGACCCACTTTTGGCCGAAACCCGATTACTTATTCCCGCGCGGTTTTACCTCTTTACAGGATGGGCGCCTGCAACATTCAAATCCTCACGAAGCGAGCGAGCGAAAGCTGCGCCGGCACGGCCAGAGGACTTTATGGACGAGGAGGACTTTGCAGCGGTGGCGGAGGAAGCCGTGTTGGAGACCCGAGGGGCGTTTTCGGGGTTGGGCTCGACAGCGGATGAGATTGCGGCAAAGGGGAAGCTCACGGTCATGGATCTGTTTAAGCCGCCGCCGGAGGAGACGATTGGGTATAAGCTGTTGAAGAAGATGGGGTGGAAGGAGGGGCAGGGGATTGGGCCAAAGGTTAAAAGGAGGGCGGATTTGGGGGATGGGGATGGGAATGAGGGCGATCTGAATGATCAACCGATGCTGTTTTTCGCTCCGGCAAACTCGCCCGTCATCATACTGGAGAAGAAGAATGATCTCAAAGGATTGGGCTATGAGGGGCTCTCAAAGGCAGACGAGTCGATTCGCGATCAACAACTGGAACCGAAAGCTCCCGCAGCCCCGGTCCGGCGTGGAGGGATTGGTGTTGGCGTGCTCAATGACGATGGCGAGGATGAGGATGACATTTACGAAATCAAACCAAAGTCATCTTACAACAGCGTTATCGGCGGGGATAAAAAGAAGGGCGTCAAGTCGAAAGGGCTAAAGGCTGCTCCTGGACGGCATGTTTTCAAATCGGCAAAGAAAATCGGCTCGAAATCACGTACGACTTTGCGGAAATGCTTCGATGGCCGCCTTCCTCTTGATGGATTTGTCCTGGCATCAGAGCCAATGGAGACACAAGATGGATGGTATCCTCCACCGGAAATACCGGAGGGCTGGGTATCTGCCAAATTGAAAATCGAGGCTCCTCCGGCAGGTTCACAACCCCAGCCAGAAGCTACCACTCAGGAACCCGCGTTACCGAAATTGGATCCCCGAGCGAGAGGAGCTTTACTTGGAGAGGCTCCACTCCCGGGGAAATCTGTGTTTGATTTCTTGACTCCTGCAGCACGAGATAAAATCGCAAATGTTACTGGACGTAGTAACCTTCCACCCGCACTCAATGAAGCCCCACCCCCAGGATATGTCCCAGCGGCTCCTTCCGAGCTTGTCCCGAAGCTGGACAAGAACTCTGCATTGGGAGCGTTGAGCGGAGGATTCATGCCATATGCCGATGATCTTGATAAAAGAGCCCGGTACCGAAAGTATTTGGAAGTCCAAGCTGGATTAAGGGAAGGCTTGCCTGATAGGGTATGTACTATGGACTTTTCTCTACTACCAGAGTTATAGCTAATGTTGTTTCTAGAAAACAGGAATGTCTACTGGTGACTGGGTCGCTGAACTTCGAGAATTTGCAAACTGTGCAAGGATATTTAAACCGTCGTCTGGGATGATATCGACACGATTCACGTCCTCGACATCTTCTGCGTCACAAATCAAGACTGGGGATGGCGTGGTCTCCACCGACCCTGACGTCCTCATCCATCGTCCGAGCGCTTCAGCAAAGGAGAAGTCACCGGCTGAGCAGGCTGCGCTTATGGGAATGTATGGAGGTTTGACCCGAAGCTACGAGGAGTTCTGGCCTACAAGATTATTATGCAAAAGGTTCAATGTGCGGCCGCCGAAGCATGTGGAGAACTCGTCGAAAAATGCGGCGGCGGAACAGCCAGTTGGAAGTAGTGCTTCACGGCCATTTGATGCGGCGTCCTTCATGCAGAATGCAGCTACAGGTGTGCCGACTCCGGAGGAGCCGGTGCGCCAGCCCCCTACACGAGGTCCAAAGGAGCTGATCTCTGTGGGGGATATGACTGAGATGATGAGGGAGGTTAAGGGGGATGCAACGTTTGAGCTCCCGACTGAGGCGGAGAAGGTCAAAGCTAAAGTTGCCGATGTGGATGTTGAGAAGAATGAGGCGTTGGAGGCGGAGAAGGCGCCGGATGATGTCTTTAAGGCGATTTTTGGAGATGATGATGACGATGATGATGATTTGGAGATTTAGCGATAGAAGTTATTATAATTGCTTTCTTTGTATGCAATGGTATACGTAGAGAGTTGCTTTCAACCTGGCTTTTTTGTGTCTAGATATGGAATTGGTTTTTGTTATTTTTTTTATCAGTTTCCGTCAGGTACGGTTTTTTTTTATCTTGCTCGTAACCATATGCAATCAATTGAAATTAATGATGATTTTCTTGACTTTGAATTATATACATACTTACTTGGGTATGTATGGCAGCTGATCAATTCGATCATTCTTAGCTTCCCTTTTGGAATAGTATTATTACCAGTAGCCCCACCCCGTCCCCGGAGTAGGTAGCCAGCCCTGTGCTAAACTCAAGCCGAACTCGCGAAGCTGCCTCTGCCGCTTCTCGACGGATGATGCCCTCCCTACCGGCCTCCTACTCTAGATCTTCGACGCCGGTAGATCTCCAGTACAGTTAACCGACAAGCTTAAGACGGCAACTGGGATTGCGAGCTTGCAAGCCTAGGTGCCCTATCCTATTCACATACTCTACTCTACCTAAAGCACCTACCTACCTACCTAAGGTAGAGTTGACGATCAATTAAGCAATCTACCTACTTACATAGCACATGTGCACCGTTCGGTCGTGATATTTGCGCGAAGCCAGCTCGCGATATTCCGTGCTTCTGATGCCTTTGCAGGACCCCAAACTTACCTAAATTAAAATGCATGCACTAACCCGTCTTCCCGATGTATCACAGCATGATCATGATCATATGCATGGAAACCGGTACCGGTACCATCGCAGCCGGTTGGAAACAATGTTAAGAACGACGACGCGACGAGGACGACGAGACTAGAGTAGAAACAACAGCCGGTGTTACAGTTTACTTTGAGCTTCGAGATACCGGAAGCAGGAGGGAGACAGTGGGCCATGGGATGCGCATGCAAGCAGACAACAATTGCGGCCAGTGCACGGCAGATATGTAGTTGCAATTGCTCATAGATGAAATAGATGAAATACCAGGAAGCGTATGAAGCGAAGCATGGAGAGATGTTGATGTGATGTGATGTGATGTGTTTGTTGGTTTCCGATCGATTTATTACATACTTCTCCCCCTACCTACTTAGGTATGCCTTAGCCTCAATCGATATCCAGCAGCTTCTTCTCTCATCGAGACTGCTCCTCACGCCTTCTCGAGGCCGACAGTGCTGTAGGAAGTAGGCAATCTCGGCACCCGCTAGCAGAGGAAGCCCATGTGGGCATCAAGTCGGCTGCTGCATGTTCTGCCTTTCTCGGCCAATCGAGCAGGCATCTACTCGAGTAGCTTGGCGGGACATAATCCCGTCCATTGATCAAGGCGGAGAAATTCTAGAGTAGAGGGGGGGGGGAAAGGAAAAAGGAAAAAAAAATGCCGAGAATACAGTAAATTTAAACATCCCTGGTTTGTTCTGCATTTGACAGACGCAAGACGCAAGACGCGGCTTGGCCGTTCAAAGAAAGCCAGGTACTGTGTCTCACTGTCGAAATATATCGCCACGTCCCGCAAATTACCTATGTACTTACTTGGTATGCTTGGATCAGGATCAAGTTTTGCTTCGAGTGAGAAAAGCGGAAACAAAAAAGCTTCAAGGTACTATTTTGGTAGTTACATGAAGCTTGTACTCGTACTCTCCCAACCAATTGAGACGAGAACACGTCGACGTCGAGCAAGAACAGCGTTAACCTCCGAAGCTACGAAAGTCCGAAGGAGGGGATTCATCGTGACAGACATCGTGGATAACGATGGGAACGGTAAGTTTTGCAATTTCATTGCAAACTACATCTACCATGGCCATCTGTACATGTTCTCGCTACACTTCTAACCGTTTACTACTGATTCTGCGATAACAGTAGTCAGCTCTTACATCTTCATCTCAAGTAATGGCAAATTTTAGAGGCAGCGCCTAATTATAACATGCTGTCAAATGCCACGGGTATTCACCACTAAATAGGTACTGATGCCAAAGTTACTCTCTGAGACGAACAATCGATTCTGCCTGGTGAGAGAAGAGAGGGACAAGTCTCCCGGAGGTTATGTACAGAGTATTCTCCACCGAGATCTCCTTCCCAAATCGACAGTCTTCCCCTCATCACCTGTGCCAAGCCCCCATTGCCTCCTTAGTGATTATGACCACATCATGACGCACCACATGCCCCTATCCATTGTCTGACGCCACAGACTCACCTCCCCTCAAGAACGACATGACTGGTCAGGTCAAGTTCGCTGAGGCCAGGCGTCACGTATCGCCCCCTTTCTCCTAATTCTATCTACCAAACTGTCCATCAGCCTATACCCAGAAACTATCCCTTCGTCCACAGTCATAACCCCTTCCATCCCCCCACAGACATCTCCCCTAATGACTTCCACCTTCTCCCCACACACCACTGTCATGACATCCACCACCGTCTCCCTTACTACATACAACTTCATTGCATCCACCGAGTACCTTCCCTTCAGTCTCCCACTGGAAAGCTCCTCCAATTCACCACTTATCCCTCCCTTGCACATCCGGCGTAACAGGTACGGCCCCTCCCACCTGGGTTCCAACTTTCTTCCCCGATCTTTGTCAATGATGAACCTCCTCAACAGAACTAGATCCCCCACCTCTGGCTTCTGATGACGACTCCGCTTCTGACCCGCAATCTGCTTATCCTGTTCCTCCAACTGTCTCAATAGCGCCAGTTCCCGCATTTCGTCAATTTTGGAGAGCCGACTCTCGTATTGCCATCCTTCCACCAAATCTCCCATACCAACTTCGTCCTCCAGAGCCACAACATGGTACTCTAGTGTCTTCTTGATCACTTCTTCCATCATGCCCCCTTCGTCAAAATCACCCATCCGCTCGTTGAAACCGTTGAACAATTCGGAGGGTGTAAATCCGTGGACCCTCAAAACCCGAGTGTTTATGGCATGGGTAACCTGAGTCAAATAAAGGTTCCAGTGGGCCGCCGCCACCTTGTCTCTCTGGACCGCTGCCCTCAGTCCTTGCAGAATCATCTGTACGTACCGTTCGGCCAATCCCACTGATGAAGGTCGATAAGGAGGTGAATGAAACATCAGAATACCCTTCCGTTTCGCATATTTTGGGGTTTCTCCGCCAGCGAAATGTGAACCCAAATCACAATAGATAGACCGAGGATTTCCCCATCTCATGGCCAATTCCTCAAGAAACTCCACGACTGTTGCGCTGTCATTGTGGTCGGTCGCTTTGGCAAAAACTTTTCGAGAGAAGTAATCTACCGCGATGAGGACGTATCGTTTTCCATCCTTAGACACTGGGGTGAACGGTCCCATGAAATCCAACCCAATCATGTCCATTGGGTTCAGCTGGAGGATGGGGGAGAGTTCAGCACTCACTCGAATAGGTCCCAGCAGTTGACAGTTCTCGCACGAACGGCAGTGGTGAACCACATCCGGATATCGAGTTGGCCAGTAGAACTTATTGACAATAGTTCGATACATCACCCCTTCAGAGAAATGTCCGTGAGCATCATGGTGTGCGGTCAGAACAGCCCCCACCTCTGGTTCTCGCAAGCAACGTGAAATGGCTCCACTGCGTTCACGATGACACAACCCAGGTTTTGCCACATCCATCAAGATAAATTGGGATGCTTGTCGTTTGATCTTTTTCTTCCAACGCTGATCCACCGCATCTGGCCCTCCCCGAAACTCGCCGTATAATTTGTACCACACGATATCGCCATACCATTCGTCATCGATCCAGGTCTTCCACTTGTCGTAGTCTTGCTTGAGCCTCTTCCGTCGTTGTTCTCGAGTCTCAGGGATGGTAAAGGTGATATCGCTCCTGGAACAAGGCTCCTCCGTCACCTCGTCAACCCCCGCACCTCCATCCTCCGCCGTCATGACTTCCCACTTAATTCTCCACTTCCGACCTCCGTCACTTCGACACCTCCTAACCTCTTCCTCACTCAACTCTTCCACCAACGCCTCATTCTTTCCTTCTTCTGGCACCCTTGAATTATCTCCCTCCGCATTTTCCATTAAAACCTCCTCCACCGTACAAATATCTTCCCACAGCGGCACATTAACTTGCTCTCCGTTCATAAAACTAGGAGGTAATCGCGACAACCCATCAGCAATACAATTTTCCGTCCCTATCACATGTCTTACCCTCATGTCATATTCCGATAACCTCATCTGCCAGCCAGCTATCCTACCCTTCGCTTCGCCTTGCAAAACAGATAGCAGAGCCTCATGATCAGTATATACAATAACGGGAAATTTCGAACCAAGTACCAACCACCTTACTTCTTCTAGACATCTCAATACAGCCAACGCTTCCTTCTCCGTCGTGTGGTAATTCTTCTCTGCGTCCGAAAATCGCTGCGAAATCGCCATCACCAGTCTCTCCCGTCCCCTGGGGTATGCCGGCTTCGGTAATTTATGTACAGCATCATTCCGGACCATCGGATCCTTCCACCCATCAACCACCTGAAATAGGACTCCCCCCAACCCGTGATATGACGCGTCAGTTGCCAGATAGTAGGGTTTCTCGGGATCACCTCCAATGGCTACGTTCTCTATGACAGCCTTCTTCAATGCCACAAAAGCCATCTCTTGCTCCTTTCCCCATTCAAAACCCACCACCTCTTTAGTCTTCTTCTTTCTTAACTTCACTACCCCTTCCTTCGTCACTACACCGTCTCCTTTCTTCACCTTCTTTGGCTTCGTCTCCACCTCGACCCAGCCATCCTTGTATTTTATTGCTTCTTTCATAACCCTAGCGTAGTCACTCCTCCCCGGGATGAGAAAGTCCAAATACAAAGTTTGGTATAAGAATTGATCAATTTCTCCTTCGTTTGTCGGGGTAGGGTAATCTCGCAGTTTCGCCATTTTGTCCACCGAAGCTCTCACTCCCGAGACCCCTTCCCTCGCCTGGCCCACCTCCAGCCCCAGTGCTCGGATACCTGACATCCAGAAGGCCGATTTATTGGGATTAATGGTCAAACGTCCCCAACTAATTCGAGGAAAATAGAACAAATGCAACAGGTCATAATGTTCCCCGAAAGATGGAGAGGCTCCGAAGTCGTCATCAACGAAGTTATGTAGAGCGTAGGTCATTTTCACGTTGGTATTCCCGGTGGCCGACCTTGGAACAGTGATGTCTCGATGTAACCCAATGACCCCCTTCTCCCCTTCAGGATCTGGTATGGGACCCAACACAATATCCTTCAGCCTGGCGTATGTATGTGGTGCGCCCGTCAAGCCTTGTCCCATTCGTAGATAGCAGAACTGCCCCAGAGGCGTAGAAAATGCAGTTTTGTAGGCATGAGGCGGGTACATACCCACTGCAAAGAACCCATTGAGGGCGTCTGCCGAGAAGAAGTACTTCATATCTGGTTGTGCCAGGTCATTGATAACTGGCTCGATCCGTTTCATAGGATAGTTCGATTTAATGGTAACATCATTTAACGGGCAAAAAGTGTGGCAAATCCGTTTCTTTGTTGTTCCTCGTTTGGCAGCCAGTATCGTCTTCGAGTCCCATGGAGAGTGGCAGTTTATGATAACCCCAGATTGCACCATTCGAGGTATGTTCTCGTGCATCCATGCCCTCTCCCCCGGGGTCCACAAAGTGGGTCTGGCACGGTGTGGACGAGCATCCACGTAAGTGGGTATCGTGTGCTGTACAATGTCGGTAAGAGGCATCGTTTCCTGATCCACACAAAAGAGGTCCCTCCAGGTGTAGAGCAACCTCCTTGCGTCTGAGGCCTCACCTTCCGACAGTGAAGAACCGATGGTTATTCCTGTGGTTTTAAACCACTCGTCAACCGTGTCCTGGGTGGTCAATCGATCGACATCTCGATAATGGTCAATGGGGCGTCGGTCCGTCGGGAATCCCAAACATCCTTCTCCGAAGGCTTCTTCTTCTTCAGTAATAGGTCCTGGCTCTCCGCTAGGTAGGCTCTCCACCTCGATCCCCGCAACCTCATCTGGCCCTTCTTCTCCCAACTCATCGCCTTCCAAGCTCTCGTTTCCTTGACCACACATTCCTCCTTCATCTTCGTCAATATCTTCCACGCTCACAGGCTTCCAATTTCCCCTACGTCTCAACTCATCATACACTCCCTCCAGGAACTCCACGACCCACCGTATCTGGAGGTTTAGGGGTATCTCGATTCGTCCACACCATACACAATCCTCCCTCTTACATCCTCCACCGTCCAGTAAAATTCCTTCCCGAGTAGCAATCCACCGACGACATACCCACCTCTCAGTATCTACCCCCAATTCTACCATCCTCCACTTCTGGCTTACACGAGGTTCCCAGCTCTCCTCGCATACCGCGTAAACGTCAAATAAAAGAGGGTTCTCCAACCTTTTCCACCACAAAACTTCGTTCTTCACATAAGTACGCTTATGTGCCTTAGCTTCACGCCAAGCCTCATCCTCCTTCTCCAACATCACCAGAGGAACTCGACATACGCAATGGCACTCTTCCAGTTCATGACCAAACTGGTAGCAATTACCACCGAGACAACAGATGCAATTCAAACACTCTTTTCTCCCTCCCACCATTACACATCCCCGATTATCTCCCCCTCTCTTACATTTCGGGTCACCACATTGATCAGTAAGGGTTTGACCCGAGTCCACCCTTACCTCCTCTCTTTTCCCTGGCCCTGATCATCTTCCGACTCCGAAGTTTCGACAGTTTCTTCTTCGACATAATCGTCTTCATCCTCGTCATCGATCATCTCTGCGCTTTCAAAATCTTCATCATATTCTAACTCCTCTTCGACAGCCTCCTGCATGACCTGATCCAGAACGGCATTGATACTCTTTCCCAAAGACAGTTCTTCGAACTCGTCATCGGTCAAGGATTGGAACGCCGCTCGGACCCGGACATCTTTGTGCGGAGCAAGCACTATGTCTTGACGACGAACCTCGGAGGGTACATTGTGTGGTATGACTTGATGTGCACGACCTTGCATGTCATATATAACGTACTCTTGTTTGGCGTAATCTCCCCGAGCTCTGACTTGCATCAACCATCGTCTTCCCAGCAACAGGGTATACGCTTGGGGTGATTCAACCACATACGCCTTCACAGCAGCCACCACCCCTGCCACTTCAATGTGCATCACCACAATATATTTCAATTTGTAGACTTGATTGGTAGCGGTTCGAATCGCCAAGTCGTCATTTTCCACGAGTTCAAGCTCCAATTGTCTAGCCACCGGCAATGGGATCAAATTGACTACTGCTCCCCCATCAATGAGAATTCTTGTCAGGGTATACGCGATTTGGTGTCCCTCCTGGTTGAATCTTCCGGTCTTCAACAATCCTTGGGTATGAAAATTCACCACTCTTCCGGGAAGTTCCGGCACAACATCGCCAGGGAAGCCTGGTTCATCTGCTAACTCACAAGTAGGAACAATCTTCTTATCGTGGTATTCAGCGTTCAACACAGCATTGACGGCCTCTACTCGCCTCTTCCCCTTATTCTTGTTCTTCGGGATTCTATCAATCTTCATGCCATTGGCTACCAATGATTTAACCGAAGGGGCTAAATCCACCAGGTTTGCCCAGCTCATCCCAACCACCATGGTATCTCTCAACGAGGCCAAAGGGTCCCACTTCTGATAGCCTTGCATCATCTTAATAGTCCTCCTTGCGGGCGCATTCTTTACTTCCCTCTTACCTTTCACTCTTTCAATCATAGGGGTATCAGAATCCTCATCACCTTCCGCCTCGGGAGACCTTGAAGCTGACTGGGTATATGAAGCGTCTCCGTCATTTCCCCTCATGCGTTTGGTACCACCCTGGTGTCCATCTGCTCTTTCCACCAACGCCAGAACGGAGTCTTGTTCGGCCAAAGAAAGTGCAGCGATTTCTTGAACCAACTTCTCCACCTTATTGCACTTGGGTTTGGGGAGGGCTTTCGGGATTTCATCATACCCGTACATGGCCTCAACCATATTCACCGACATCGTCATATCATTCAGAGCAGAGGAGTGTATTTCATCTCCTGCGTCTTCAACTGCGTTCACAGCCACCGTCGAACCTGCGGGCATCACTGGCCGATTCCTCGCTGCACGGTTTTCTTGTGCACGAGCGAGCTCCTCACGAAGTTTCCGTTGTTGATCATCAGGAAGGGGCTTACCTTCGCACGTCAAGGAGATATGTCCTTTCTCCCCGCACTTCACACAGGTCTTGTTTGCGTGCCAGTTGCTGGGATTCGTTCCCACGAAAGGGCGAGAGGGGTAGTCAATACGAGGAGCCGCAGAGGAATTGGTGGTTGTTTGACCACCCTGAGGTGTCATGGATCTGAAGTGATTTCCCAATGTTTCCAAGAACTTGGCTTGTCCTTCGGCGATGTTGTTTACCAGTCTCTCTTGATTTTTCATGAACTGGGCAGCGGAGATAGCCAGATTCTCACTACTCACCTTGGGGGTAGGGACCACCTCCGATTCTTTCCGAATTGTCCTGCTTCGAAGGGCACGGGTGCATCTTACCAGGGATTTCACAGCACTTTCCAGAGTGTACTCCTCGTCTAGCTGTCCGTTCACTGCGATTCCAATGGATTCGTTGGCGATACCCTGCACAAAAGTTTCAGCTATCATATGGTCATAATCAGCTCCCAACACCCCGAAAATCTCATAGGCCACTTCAATGTATTCGTCAAGAGTACGCTCCCCTTGTTCCAAAGTGTTCAACTGTCTCAATGCATTAGCTCGCTCATAATTTGCAGACTTCCTGGAAGGGAATCGAGTCTTCAATGCAGCAGTCACGGTGTCATAAGTAGCTCTTTGAGCCTCATTCAGGGTACCAAACCACTGCTTTGCTTTACCATCAAGGCGTCCCTGAAACACCATGACTTTGATTTTATCGGCTTTGTCCTTGTTATCGTCCAAGATTTTCCCCATGATGAGAAACTGGATGTCTAGCTGGGACAGGAAATCTTCGACCGTGAGGGTACCATCTCCCTTGAACACATCTTGCTTCATGAAGGGTCCCAACGACATCATCAATGCACTGCCGGAATCCATGGCGACAGCAGGGGTAGTTTTCTTGGGTACTGTCTCTGGTTTTTGGGTCTCGATCTTGAAGGTTAGGGGAAGGGAAGATGGGGGAACGGTAACTCTCTTTGGTAATGAGACGGAGGGTGTGGGACCGTCCTCAGGGATGATGACTGTCGGGATGATATCGGGGAATGGGTATGAGGTGTTTGGAGAGGGGGTAGGGGTAGGGATGGTGGTAGGGATGGAGGTAGTGAGGATCGTAGGGGTGATGGTGGTGGGCAAAGGTTGGGGATTGGTAGAGGGTTGTTGATTTGATGACTCCAGTTTGTAGATGTCCCACAAGGACCGTCGTCGGGTTCTGAAAGTAGTTGCCGTGATGTCTCCAGAGATCCTTCTGCTCATCGACGAGAGAAAGAGGTCTTTGTAGTACCGCCACTGATGCCAAAGTTACTCTCTGAGACGAACAATCGATTCTGCCTGGTGAGAGAAGAGAGGGACAAGTCTCCCGGAGGTTATGTACAGAGTATTCTCCACCGAGATCTCCTTCCCAAATCGACAGTCTTCCCCTCATCACCTGTGCCAAGCCCCCCATTGCCTCCTTAGTGATTATGACCACATCATGACGCACCACATGCCCCTATCCATTGTCTGACGCCACAGTACTCGAGTAGCATCGAAATCTCTAGCATGGGAATCTCGCCACAACGCCTAGGGATTTCGCACGAACAGGCAATCTCAGATCTCTCTATAGCTAGTACATACAAGTGCTAGCTCAGCTGCGAGGCCTAGGAACCTTGCACGGCCATATGGCCAAACAGATTGATTATTGTTTCGAAAAGTTATCTCGCCCACTGATTATCCGTACTGTGTGCTTCAATCTGATGATGATAGAAGCAAGCAGGGGTGGGCTTCTCACACTAAGCATGTGGGGGTCACACACACTGATGTGTGTGTGTGGGTCACATGACCAATAGGGCTAACCCCCATTGGTCTTAGCTAAGCGAGTACGAGATCTACATACAACACTCCTCCTTCTCGTATTCTCGCGTAAAACATAAAACAAACATTATAAAAATAAACATCAAAAATAACTTAAACTAGCAAGATAATAAAGCAGCATAAAGCATCAACACCCGTCATACAGAAATTTTAAGTATAAACTTCTTCAATCAACTTTTGTGTCATTCAGACCAACCATTGCCACGCACATGTTGAATTTGGTTGCACCAAGGGGCTTCGTAAGGAAGTCTGCAGCCATGTCTTGGGTCTTGATGTATGACAACTTGATTTGTTGTTTGTCAATTCAATCTTTCAGGAAGTGAAAACCAATATCGATGTGTTTAACTCGTGGATGATCTCCTGGATTGTGAGCCACTCTCAAGGCTGCTTGTGAGTCGGTGAAGATGTGAACGCAGCTGCTGTCCTTGCCGTCTTCCTTGATTGTCTTACTGAGCTCGTTGTGGAAGGCTCCAAGCCAAATTGCTTCTTTTTATGCATGTACCGCTGCCATGTACTCTGACTCCATGGTTGATGTGGCGACAAAAGTTTGCCTCTTTAAACACCAGGACACAACATTGCTTCCATGAAAATAGATGTATCCACTGACAGATTTTCGATCAATGTTGCTTGAGGCCCAGTCAGCATCCGTAAATCCATACACCTCCGATACTGCCTTTGATTCTTTCGACTTGTCTTGTATGCTTCTGGCCATGTCCTCTCGAGCGTATGTTGGTAATGCTTCATCTCGCGGTCCTCCGTAGTAGAGTCCATAGTTCACTGTTCCTTTAAGATAGCGGAAAAGACTTTTTACTCCTTGCCAATGTAGAGCTGAAGGATTGGCACAGAAGCGACTAAGATGTGAGACTGCAAAGGCAATATCAGGTCGAGTTCCTAACTTAAGGTACATCAGACTTCCAATTGCTCTTTGGTATTCCTTCTGATCATGAACTTCATCTTTTTCTTGAGTCGGAGGCAACAGCTTAACCAGTGGTGTTTCTCGTGATAGGCAGTTCTGCATTCCGAAAGACTCCAGTATTCGTTTGGTATAATGACTTTGTGAAATGCGTATATGGTTTTTGTAACGAGTACGTTGGTAAGAAGTATTGATTGATAGTTCGATAAAGATCTCGACCCCGCGGCTAGTCCGCTTCATTGGCTATATATACCCGTCCTCGGTCGGCGTAGGGTTAGGCCCTTCGCCGACGTCCTTGTCGCCGACTCCCGTTGCCGACTCCCGTCGGTCGGTCGGTCGGGTCGTTAGCTTGTGTCGGTCAGTCGGGTCGTTAGCTTGTCCGTTAGTCGGCTCGTCACGTGAAGTCACCCGCTCCGATCCTTTGTTCGGTCCTGTCGTTACCCTTATAGTTTCCTTCCAGTGTGATCTGCAAGCCAAGGAAGAACTTGACCTCTCCCATATCCGTCATCTCAAACTCACTTGATAGCATTCTTTTTATGTCTCTCAGTGAGTCGTTGTCAGGCCCTATAATCAACAAATCGTCCACATATATTGCAATAATGTGCTTGTTTGCCCGAAAGACAGTATAGTCATACTCAGATCTGATGCATTCTAGTTTAGTGATCAAATAATCCGTTAACCTTTGATACCACAAACGCGGGCTTTGCTTAAGTCCATACAGAGCTTTGTTGAGCTTCATCACTGGATCTTTTGTATTTTCCACCTTGCTCCAAAGGTCTGGGAAGTCATTCAGTAGAGGTGACGGCGAGTCTAGCCCTGTGGGAAGTTCTAGATATACATCATAGTCAATCTCTGAGCATAGAAATGCTGTTTTAACGTCCATTTGATGTACTGTCCATTTAACCTTGGAATCTCCTTTAGATGTCGCATTCCGTTTCTGTGCAGCCATGCTTAGAAGCAGTCGAATGGAGTTAAACTTTGCTACTGGAGCAAAAGTCTCTTGATAATCGATACCATGGGTTTGGGTAAAGCCTCGTGCCACGAGTCGTGTCTTGTATCTGTTGATTGATCCGTCAGGAGCCAGTTTGTGTTTGAAGACCCATTTGGTTGTTACTGCTTTAGATTCAGAGGAAGTGCGTTCCACAACATCAAATACTCCCATTTGCAGCAGAGATTTAACCTCACTTGCTATTAACTCTCTCCAGTGATTTGCGTCTGTAGGGTGATCAAAAGCATTCTGAAACTGATAATAATCAGGGTCATCGTGTTCGAGTTGTCGCTGCTCTCTTGTGACATTGCCAGTCTTTTCTGCTCCGTCTGACTCGAACAGACATGTGATATCATCATCAACATAGACCTTTTCATCCTGTAACAGGAGATTTTCAAACAAGAGCCATCTTGGTGGACGCCGAATTCGCCCAGACCGCCGTAATGGTTCATTGTTTTCTTCTTCATCGTCTGGTGGTGGTGGATAGTTTCCATGTTCTTCATTATCCGAAGGTTCTGATGGAGGTGGTGGACTGCCTTCGTTATTGTCGTCAGGATGTCCGACATCTTCGTTATTGTGATCAGGACGTTCGACATTCTCCTCCTCGAGATCTGAGTCGGTATTTGAGCTGTAGTCTGACTCGCCTTCCAGATCCATTGCCTCGGCAGTTTTGGCATATTTCTCTGCAATGACGAGTTTTTCTTTCTCATATTTGCCTCCCGAGATTACCGAGAAATCGCCCTCATCCGCGATGAAATCTGCAGTAATGAAGGTAGATTGCGTTTTTGGGTTCCATAAGATAACATTTGTGACGCTATCCCCATCAAATCCCATAAATGCCGCAGGAATTGTGTTTTTGCCCATCTTTCCTCCGTCTCGTCTTTCCTTCGGAATGATAGCATAAACCGTGCAACCCCAGACGAGCATATGGTCCAATGTAGGAGCAAAACCATTCCAGATCTCGAATGGACTCTTTGAGTTATTCGGCTGTGAAGGCAACCGATTATGGATATAGGCGGAGAAACATACAGCATACCCCCACAAATGAGTTGGAGCTCCTGCTTGGTGCATGAGGCATTTGGCCTTTTCAACAAGGACACGAATTGCACGTTCAGCTCCTCCATTCTGTGCTGGGGTATACGGTGCAGATTTTTCGTGTAGAATTCCCTTATCTCTTAGATTCGGTTCGACTGTCGTATATTCAGTTCCATTATCTGTCTTCAGCCTTTTGACCAGCTTTCCGGTTGATCGCTCGGCAGTGGCAATGTAGATCAGACAAAAATGGCCAGTATCCGACTTTCTCCGAAGAAGAACAACAGTGATGTACCTTGACTTATCATCCACGTATACTTGGAAATATCGGAATTGCTTGCGAGTGGTAGCCGGTGTAATTGGTCCAGCAGTGTCAGAGTGAATCAGCTCGAGTATGTCTTGTGCCCTAATACCTTTGCGTGATCGACGTGATAGTTGTGTGCCTTTGCCTTCTGCGCATGCCTGGCAGTGTCCTATCTTTCCTGTAATGTGACCACTAATATGTTGCCTTTTACAGGCAAGCTTAATAACACGATCATGTGCATGGCCAAGCCTGTTGTGCCAGAGTTGATTCTTTGCCTCTTCTTCGGTGGCAGGGAGCTTTGCCTGAAATACTATTTCCTTAGTCATTTCTGCATCTGTTACGGTTCACTTGATGAATCGACTTATTCGCGGAAGTACCGAGTACTAAGAGGTGCGACGAGATATTCACTAAGTACAAAGTACTTAAAGATGCGATAATCCGATATAAGTGTAAAAGTAGATAGATACTTAGAACAACGCTATTCGCTTGTCCTTCTAAACTAAGTGGGCGGTCGGGTATATATAGCCGACCGGCTGCTAAACGAAATACATGACAGGAAATAAGAATTAAACGCGGGGAGTCCATTTGACCCTGAAAACCATAACTACCTCGCTTACGGCTTCAGCCACAAAGCGGGGTAGTTGCCTGACAAATCCAACTAGAGATGCGGCTAGAACTTTATAGAAATCCAACTCCAAATATAGCTGCCTAACTAGCGTGTGGATGATCAGTCCGTGTCACGGTTAGTCCCCGGTCTTATGCATTAGAGAGGAATAGGACTAGCTTACCTGACTCCGTGACATTACCCCCCCCTCCGAGGACTTTGGTCCCCAAAGTAACACTTCCGAAAAAAAAAACCGAGATCTCCCTAGATCGCTCAGTTAATTCAACGTCCATGAGAGGTGTAATGGGAATGTAAGAGCTACCTTTAAAACCCTTAAACCATTCCACGCCATTGCGTCCACTTTGCCAGAATAATGCCACGTCCTAGATTGGTTGTTCACCGTTAAAACCACTCCTGGAGACTTCCCAAAAAACCCTTGAATCGTCCCTCCGTTCAAGGTAAAAATAGGGGATCGCTATAGGGCGTGGAAAGGTATAGAACATTAACCAATAACTGTAACGAGAGTACTTACTGTTTCATTAAACAGTAGTGCGAACAAGAAGAACCTAGCGGGTTCACAACCTTTCCTCCAGTAACCTGTGCACCGGTTTCCTGGGGAACTCTCGATGGAACGAGGTAACCAATTGCATAACATCAGGATCCGAGAGGTGCTCGATCGGTTCCCATGTGTCTGCTTCTTCATCAAAACCTTGCCATCTGACTCGGTATTGAACTTGTCCTCGCACTCGGCGACTATTGACAATCTTCTCCACAACAAAGAATAGTTCGTCCTGCTCATCCTCGTCAATGTCCATTTGGTCTTCGTTGCGTTCCCGAAATGGCTTGAGGAGAGAGGTATGAATAACTTTGTGGAGGCGAATCCTATCGGGAGTTTCCACTTCGTAGGCATGTGAACCAACTCGACGCTTGACTGTGAAGGGGCCGATGTACTTTGAAGTGAGCGTTCGGTTGTTCCCTGACTTGATGGTCAAGTTTCGTCGGTCCACTAGTACCTTGTCGCCTGGATTGTATGACCTTGCCTTGTCCAGACTCAATCCACTCCTCTTATCGTTGATGTGTTTGAGGGTGTTGTGGATGTCGTTGTGGACAGCAGTCATTCTATCCAACCATTCCTCAGCGGCGGGACTTGCAGAGGGTTCTTCAGACACGTGGATGGTGCGTGGGTCGAAGCCATAGAGACTTCTGAAGGGGCTGTATCCATGCGTTGTCGAAGTCGAGTTGTGTGCAAACTCGGCTAGCGGTAGCCATCGTGCCCATCGGTCCTGTCTGTCGTGACAGAAGATCCGAAGGTACTGCTTGAGTGTCTGGATTGCTCTTTCACTAAGTCCGTCCGTCTGGGGGTGGTGTGCGGTGGAAAGTCGTAGTCCGATACCAAGTTTATCATTAAGTGCCCTGGAGAAAGCCGAGGCGAACTGAGGCCCTCTGTCGGAGGTGATGTGCTTCGGGAGTCCGTGGAGTTTCCAGATGTCGCAGAGGTAGGCGTTAGCGACATCTTCGCTGGTCCAGCTTGTTTTAGCAGGTATATAATGCTGCATCTTTGTGAAGCGGTCGGTGACGACCAAGATGGCATTATATCCGTCGCTTTCTGGTAGTTCTCCCACAAAGTCCATTGCAATCTCCTCCCACGGTCTTTCTCCGGTTGGCATTGGGACCAACTTGGTTTTCTTTGAGTGCCTGTCGGCCTTTGCCTTCTGGCATCGAGAGCATCCAGCGACGTATTTGGCAACATCCTCCATCCATCCATTCCAGACGAAATCTCTTGATACAATCTCTTGAGTTCGATGACGTCCCCAGTGTCCTGCTACTTGTGAGTCATGACAATGGCGAAGGATGGTGGTGCGGTGTTCCAAAGGTACGACGAGGAGGCCTTCTTGGTTTCGTTCCCAGCTGGCGACATCCGTGTCTGGTCCAGCGGGGTGAGTATCCCTTTCAATAGCCATTACCAATTGTCCGTCCTTGAAGAGCTGGGCGTCGGCTCCAGATTTCTCTTCTCCTGAACGGCGGGACAGTGCGTCGGGCTTTCCCATCTGACTTCCGGGTTTGTACTGAATTGTGAAGTCGAATTCGCTGAGCTTTTCAGCCCAAGACGCTTGTCGGCTATTCAGTCTTTGCTTTGTCTGGAAGTACTGGAGTCCTTGGTGGTCTGTGTGAACGACGAAGGGTTGAGGTAGGCCTGCAAGCCACGAGCGCCAATGGAGAATTGAACTGACAATTCCCCAAAGTTCCTTGTCGTGGATTGGCCAGTTGCGCTCGCTTTCCTTGAGGGTCGTCGCATGACAGTCCACCAGTTTCCATTCTGGTTTGCTCAATGGGTCCATCGGGTCTGCTGGGTGTAGCTGAGATAGGACACCTGCCACCGCTTGGTTGGATGCATCGGTTTCCAAGAGTGTGGGCAGGTTTCTATCCCACTGTGCCAAGATAGGTGCTTTTTGGAACTCGGCTTTGAGTTCATCAAATGCTTCTTGTTGCTGAGCTCCCCAAGACCATGGAATATCCTTGGTCAATTCGGTTAGGGGCTTGGTCCTTTGGCTGTAGTTGCGAATGAATTGGCGATAGTAGTTGGCGAAACCGAGGAATGCTTGGAGGTCCTTTTTCTTTTGCGGGACCGCCCATTCCTCGATGGTTTTGACTTTTGCGCCGTCCATCTTGATCTCTGATCCATTGACAACATATCCAAGAAAGACTGTCTCTTTGACGTGGAATTCCGACTTGCTAAGGTTGACTGCAAGATCGTGGTCCAGAAGTCTTTCAAGAACTCGTTCAACAACTGCCTGGTGTTCCTCTTCGGTTCCGGAGGTGTGGATAAGGATATCGTCCAGGTAGTGGACTTCTTCCTCGATTCCTTGGAGGACTTCGTCCATCATCTCTTGAAAGGATGAGGGTGCATTGATGAGTCCGAAAGGCATGACGGTGTACTCGTATAGGCCGTATTTTGTCTTGAAGGCCGTCTTCCACTCGTCACCTTCTTTGATCCGAATGAGGTAGTAACCATTCTTGAGGTCCAATTTGGTGAACCATTTTGAGCCTTGAGTCTTCTCTCTGAGCTCGTTCATCAGGGGGAGGGGGTATCGGTTGGGCGTAGTGATTTTATTGAGCCCACGATAATCCACGCAGAGTCGTAGAGAGCCATCCTTCTTTCTGACGAAAAGGATTGGTGCTCCAGCTGCTGACCGTGATTTCCGCACTTTCCCTGATGGTGTGTGTTCCGCTAGGTACGCCCTGAGGGCCTCGTCTTCTTCCCAAGTGGTCTTATATATTGGGCCGTTGGGGACTTTGGATTGAGGGTCTTTGAGGGGGATCTCGTGGTCCCATTTTCGGTGCGGGGGTAGTCTATTGGCTTGCTCGGATGAGAACACCCGAGCGTAATCAGCGTAATGGGAGGCTGCGTCAACCAGTAACACAGTATCTCCTTCTTCCATCTCTCCTTCCATTACCGTTATCTCAGGGATGTTCCGCTGACGACAACTTACCATAAATCCGTCCTTCCTGACCAATTTCCTTTCAACAGTGTCCACCGAAAATCCATGCTCTTCTAACCAAGAGAGACCCAAAATTAAATCCCTTCGTCCAATGTCCAATACTTCTGCGTCTAGCGACCACTCGGTTGTTTGAGGTGAGGGTGCTAAAGTTGAAGTAGGGACTGGCAATACCGAAACGGAGTCTTGCTCCAAAAACCTAAAAGAAGAATTAAAAACATGAGATCCTCCACTTAACTTATTACCATCAGCCTGCGTTATTCGCACAGGCTCCTTCCTCCTATTCAAACCCAATTTCTTTCCCAATTTCCATCCAATTACCGGGGCAGTAGCACCTGGGTCAATGACCGCTTCTGCCCTAATTCCTCCTTTCAACGCAACCATGACCGTCAGGAGTGGAGTGTGTCGAGGGGTCCTTCCGACGGCCGGTGATGGGACCCCTACTCGTTTCCCGATTGGTCGGTGCTCACGGCTTCCTCCTCTTCGTAATCTGAGTCCAGCTCAGTGATTCGCATAGTTTTTGTTTCTGGCGACCTCCTTTTGCGCGACGAGGTGGCGACGGTATGTGATCCTTCGTCCACTCGTTTGCGTTTGGGGGTCGCAGCAATCATCTTGACTGTGCGGGTTGGTGTGGTGTTGGTAGTTTGGGAAGAGGCCCTTTCCCATGATTGAAGTTTATAACCGCTGGTGCAGTCACGGACCTGGTGTGTAGAGACACCACACTTGAGGCATTTGCCATCTCGACGACGGTTAGCCATGATTTCTTTCGGGATTGTGTCGCCTGTTTGGGGGCGAGACTCCCGATTGTTGCTGTTGTTGCTGCTGCCTTGCGGGCGATCGTTCCGCCCACTTGGTCTGCTGCTGTTGTTGTTGTTTCCCTGGTTGCGTGTGCCCTGGGAAACAGCCTCCTGCTGGGTGCCAATCAAGATACACAACTCCTTCCACTGATGGTAAGTGGGACTGTTGAGGACTTGAGAGGCGAGGGCATGCTGAAGGCTGATGCGGAGGTTTGGCATCAACGTTAGTCGGAGGTTTTCGACGGGGATCTTGGCTTCGAGGTTGAGTTCTTCAACCTTGGTGAAGAAAGCCGAGATACTTCCTGTCTGTTTGAGAGCCTGAAGCTCTGTTGTTGCTCGCTGCTGGGCCTGGTGGTCCCCATAGGTTTGGCGGAGCCCATGGGTGGCGTCGTCCCAGCTGCTGATTTTCCCATCGTTTCCTCTCCACCATGTCAATGCATCGCCTTTGAATCGGGAGATCATGAGGGTGATGCGGTCCTCGTCCTCCGTGATCCTTTTGGCTCTAATGTAGTTGTTCATGGCGAACAGAAAATTCTCCAGTTCTGTTTTCTTTCCGGAAAACTTCGGTGGTGGGTCCAGTTTGAATTCTGGTCTTCGTTCCTCGTACCTGCGTGGAGGGTTAGTAGGTTCGAAAACCTGTTCTTGGGCTGGCAGTGGTCTCCTTGGTGGTGGTAGTGGTGGTGCCGGCGATGTTAGGATGGGCAATGGTCCAGGCTGAAACCGCTGTGTTGCGGGGAAGAGACCCGAGTTTCCCACGAGTACTTGCTGGCGAAGCGGGAGTTTTGGGGGAGGCACTGGTGCTACTTCCACTGGTGTTTCTGCTTCTGCGGGTGGTACTGCTCTTCCTTTTCCTTTATCCTGTGCCCCACTCGCGGCAACATTGTCAACCCAGGAGGCGACGGATTTGTGTTTGGAGCTCTCCTCCATTGCGTCGATGCGCTTGATGACATGCTCCAATGATTCTGCAAGTTTGTTGACCTGCTCCTTCCGGCTCTTCTTTTCCCTGGTCAAACTTTCTTTCACTGCCCCAATTGCTCTCTCGAGTTTACCAGTGTTTTCGATTTGTTGCCTGGTGAGGTCAGTTTTGACCTGGTGGATTTTTTGATGTAGTTCCTGGAGGGAACCATTGAATCTCGTTTCCATTTCGGTCATTTGCATTGCGATAGCTCTCAACATGGTTTCCTGCAGTTGTTTCAGTGCTTCTTCTATGGTGGGCTTCATTGACGCAGGAATGTCTTGTCTGAGATTGGCTTCGTCGGTCATTCGTTCGGTTCGGAGAGTTGCCGCCAAACGTTCGGCTTGCTCCCTTGTAATGTTGGTTGGCCGGAGGGGCGCGGAGTGGGTGGAGCCTGCCCTAGAGATGCGGTTCCTGTCCTTAAGTCTTGCGAGTGCTGAGGGGGCGCGAGATTCGGGCCTTGGGGTGGGGGTGTTTGCTGCCGCCCCTGAGTGGATGATAGTATCACCATCTTGGTCTTTTGCTTCTTCTTCCTCCGATGAGGTGCTGTATACTGGGCTGGGTGCGTCCTCAATCAAGGGGTGGGGACGCCTGGGTTGTGGACGTTCTGGCTGTGGGTGGGTGATGGCCACCATTGCTTCTGAGTTTTCCATTTGCTCGTCTCCTCCCATGAGAAGACCTGATCGGTGGGTGCCAGGGAGACGTCCGTGGTTCGACATCTTTTTGATGTTCAATGATATCGTGGTAGGTAAAAGACTTTAGCGTTGTAATGTTACGGTTCACTTGATGAATCGACTTATTCGCGGAAGTACCGAGTACTAAGAGGTGCGACGAGATATTCACTAAGTACAAAGTACTTAAAGATGCGATAATCCGATATAAGTGTAAAAGTAGATAGATACTTAGAACAACGCTATTCGCTTGTCCTTCTAAACTAAGTGGGCGGTCGGGTATATATAGCCGACCGGCTGCTAAACGAAATACATGACAGGAAATAAGAATTAAACGCGGGGAGTCCATTTGACCCTGAAAACCATAACTACCTCGCTTACGGCTTCAGCCACAAAGCGGGGTAGTTGCCTGACAAATCCAACTAGAGATGCGGCTAGAACTTTATAGAAATCCAACTCCAAATATAGCTGCCTAACTAGCGTGTGGATGATCAGTCCGTGTCACGGTTAGTCCCCGGTCTTATGCATTAGAGAGGAATAGGACTAGCTTACCTTGTAACGAGTACGTTGGTAAGAAGTATTGATTGATAGTTCAATAAAGATCTCGACCCCGCGGCTAGTCCGCTTCGTCGGCTATATATACTCGTCCTCGGTCGGCGTAGGGTTAGGCCCTTCGCCGACGTCCTTGTCGCCGACTCCCGTCGCCGACTCCCGTCGCTGACTCCCGTCGGTCGGTCGGTCGGGTCGTTAGCTTGTGTCGGTCGGTCGGGTCGTTAGCTTGTCTGTTAGTCGGCTCGTCACGTGAGGTCACCCGCTCCGATCCTTTGTTCGGTCCTGTCGTTACCCTTACATTACCACCCCACCCCGGGTCACCACCCTCGCGATCCTTTGTCTCGCGGTCCTGTCCCCATGTTTGCTTGTTCGTCCTGCCTCCTCTTTGACTCCCCCTCCGCTTCCTCCTTTCATCGCGGTTTTCCTTGTCCTTTGTCCGCGATGCCTGCGCACTCTTGCGTTGTCCTCCCGAGGTGAGCCTCTCCCCTCCCCATTTCCCCATAAATCCTCCTCTCTCCCCTTCCTCTTTCCGTTTCCTCCCTTTTCCTCGCCTCTCATACACCCGTCCCCCGGTAATCCTCCCCTTACCTCTTCTTCCCCTCGTCCCCTTCTCCCCCCCCCTGTCATGCCTCCCCGGGTCGTCGTCTCCACCCCTCAGACCGTCTATCTCCCCCAGCTGACGCAGCTATGGGGGGTAGGGTGGAACCTGCTGGTCAAGGGTCTCACCTACGCGAATGGGCAGATCTCCGACGAACGTCTCCGGACGATCTACACCAGCCTCATGCCCTTTTTCCATAGCTTCCATTCCTTCCTTGACTTTGTCCATGTCTTCCACGCTGGTTACCGGGCCTCCCAGGCTCCGAATAGCAAGTGGACTGGTGTCTCCCAACCCTCCCTCGTCGCCTGCGCCACCGCCCGTCAAGCCTTCATCGCCGAACATGGTGGCCACGTCCCGTGGGAGTATTACGACGTCCGTCCCCCTGGTGTCGCATCGGTCCCGTTGTACGAGTACGTTGGTGTTGTCGGTGAAGCTGAGGAGACGGTAACCCGTCGTGCTGCCCTCACTCAGCAGTACGTCACCGAGTACTCCGATGCCCTCGAAGAGTGGCTGGCCGCCGTCCGTCCCGACGGGGTTCAGGCTGGTCCCCCCGATGGCATCGGTGATGGTGTCGCCTTCGCCGCTGCCCACGCCGCTCGCGCCGCTGCCGGTGGAGCCGCTGCAGGTGGAGCTGGAGCCGGGAGAGGTGGTCGGGGTCGTGGTGCTGGCGCTGCCGTTTCCCCCGCCGTCGCTGCTTTTCTCGCCGCCGCTGCCCCTCCTGCTGCTCCGCCTGGGGGTCGTGTCCCTCGCTCGCCTCGTCCCATCGGTGGTGCTGGTCGTGGTGCGCCCGCCGCTCCCGTCGCTCCCGCTGCTCCCGCCGCCCCCGTCGCTCCCGCTGCTCCCGCCGCCCCCGTCGCTCCCGCTGCCCCCGCCGCCCCCGTTGCTCGCGCTGCTCCTGCCGCCCCCGTCGCTCGCGCTGCTCCTGCCGCCCCCGTCGCTCGCGCTGCCCCGGTAGCCCCCGTCGCTCGCGCTGCTCCTGCCGCCCCTGCCGCTCGTCCTGTCGCCGGCTCTTCTCGTGGGGGCGCTTCCACCGCCCCGGCTGGTCCTGCCCGCCCTCTCAAGCGGGGGGCGGCCGCGGCCGCTCTGGGCGACCCCCCTCCTCGGCCTGCCCTCGCCCGTGGTGGGACCCGCGTCACTGCCCTTGGTTCTCCCGCGCCGGGCGCTGTTGTTGCGCGCCCCCCCGCGCCACTCCCCGCCGCTGCTCCCCCACCCCTCGCTCGTGGTGCGAATGGAGAGTTCCCTCGTGTCTACCCCGTCGGCCCCGCTCCTGCCGCCGCCGTGCATGTCAATGCGGAGCTTGTTGCGGTACGCACTCCTCCCCCGTCCACTCCCTGACCCCCTGCTTGTCCCCCGCTGACCTCCTGGGTTTGTCTTAGCTTGAGGATGAGGTCGTCGGCGCCGTCACTCTTGGTGATCTGTCCGCTGGGTTCCCGGAGCACCTGCGTCAGTCGCTACCTAACCTCCTCCGCCAACATGCTTTGTGGTTGGTTCGCGGTCAGCATGTGTGTCAACACCTCCCTGGTCTGACCTCCTCCCTCGCTCGGAACCACCTGTTCCCTGCGATGGTCACAATCCTGGATCGTCCCCCTCCCGTCGTTGAGTTCGAAGAGAGCGAAACCGAAGACGAGGATGAGGATGATGATGATGCCGACGGCGATGACGAGGGGGAGGAGGGAGAGGAGGAGGAGGAGGGCGAAGAGGAGGAGGACGACTTTGACGACGTCCTCTGATGGGCGTTGGTTCCTCCAGTCGTCCCTTCCCTTCCCTCGGTCCTCCGTGGCCGTCGTGCTTCCTCTCCTTTGACGTCCCCCCCTTTTTTTTTTTTTTTTTTTTTTTTTTTTTTTTTTCGTCGTCCTACTTGTTCCTGTTGTTGCCTCGTCCCTGTCCTTCCTCTGCTCCGTTCTCCTTCTCCCCCCACCTTTTTTTCTTTTTTTTTTTTTTTTTTCATTTCTCGGCTGCGGTCCCTCCTCGCGGTGAGCGCCTCAGCTTGCTCTTAGATAGATGAAATTCAGCTATCGCCTCCTCCGCTCCTTTCAGAGCTGTCCCTGACTCCCATGTGTCATCCGCTGCTCCCCAGCCCTCCCATCTAATCCTGTACTCGTCCGTCCCGTCGGCCTTCCGTCGGTGGCCCACCACCGCGTCGATGGCGAACTCCGCGCCTTCCGTCGTCCGCCGCATCGCCGGCGGGTGCCTCCGCCGTGTCGGATCCGTATTGTCCACCTTGAGTGACCCCACGTTGATGGGTTGGTGAATGCGCCACGTACTGGGCAAGTCCAGGAACCAGGCGTTCCTCGATGCTGCTGGTTTGGTCAGCTTGAACGGGCCTACCCAGCGGTCGCGGAGCTTCTTGCTGTTCTCCTCGCTGTTGTTGGCGTGGGTCAGCGGTAAGTGGTCCGTTTTGAGCCACACCAGCTGCCCTACCGCCAACGTGGATGTGCGTCGTTTTGCGTTCATTGTCGCAGCCATGGTGTCTTGGGCTTCTTTGAGTTTGTCGCGGGCCTCCCGTAGTGTGTTCTGGAGGTGCTCAGCCATGGCGGCCCCTCGTAGAGCCGCTGGTGAGTCCTGGGAGTCCGCTAACTGTGCCAGGTCGTGGTCTAACGGCATCCGTGGTGTGAACCCGATGTCCAGCTCAAACGGTGTCTTCCCCGTCGCTTCGTGGGTGGCCGAATTGTACGCAAACTCCCCGAGGGGTAATAGGTTGTCCCAGTCGTGCGGGTCCGTCCTGGCGAAGGCCCGAAGCCACGTGGAGATCACTTGGTTCGCCTTTTCCGTCTGTCCGTCGGCTTGTGGGTGGTACGCTGTGGTCATCGCTAGTCTGATTCCCATCGTACGTGTCAGGGCTCGGAAGAGGGCTGCAACGAATTGCGGTCCTCGGTCCGTAATGATGGTCTTGGGTACCCCGTGCAGGCGGACGTAGTGGGAGATCAACAGTTTCGCCAGCTTCTCCGCTGACAGGTCCGCCTCCGTCGTTGCTATGAAGTGCGTCCGTTTCGTCAACAGGTCGATTATCGTGACGATACAGTCGTTCCCCGAGGTCGACTTCGGAATCTTGGTGATAAAGTCGATGCCGATTTTCTCCCATCGTTCCGTCGGAATTTCCACCGGTTGGGCCAACCCCATGGCCGCTCTGGTGTCTATCTTCACCCGCGCGCAGACGTCGCAACCCGTCACCCATTGTCGGATCGTCCGGTCCATCCTGGGCCAGTAGAATCGGCGCTGTACTGCTGCCAGCGTCTTGGTTCTCCCGAAGTGTCCTGCCACCGGGCTGTCGTGCAGCAGTGCGCAAATCGCATTCTGGGTTTCCTTGTCCGGTATGGCTAAACGGTCGTCCTCCGTGGTGATCAAGAGTCCGTCGCTGGTGAGCTTGAACCGAGCTGCTCTGGCTTGGTCCCGTGCCGAGACTGGGTGCGCCCCCTCCGTTTCCCCTTCCCCTCTGAGGATGCGAATGACCGGTCCGAACCATTCGTCCCCCTCATAGTTCTTTCGAGCCGCTTCCTTCCATTGTCCCAAGGAAGCATCCTCCGCCGAGGTCACCACCGCTGAGAATACGACTTCCCCCGTCGCGTCGACCTTTCCCCCGTCCGGTGGTCTACTCAGGCAGTCCGCGATCACGTTCTTTGTCCCTGCGATGTGCTTGATGTCGATGTCGAAGTGCGACAGGTCCAGCATTTTGTTGAATTGTCTTGAGCTCATCGTTCGTTGTTGCATGATGTGGGTCAGTGTGCGGTGGTCCGTGTGGACCGTGATGTGGCTCCCCAGAATGATGGGTGCCCAATGCGTGAGTGCTCTGTGGATCGCTAGGAGCTCCCGGTCGTATGCCGCGTAACGTGTTTGGGGGTCCGATAGTTTGTGGGAGTCGTACGCAATTGTGCGCACCTCCCCCTTCTGGACTTGGGTTAGCACAGCCCCCACTGCTACTTTCGATGCGTCGCAGTGGATGCTGAACTCGCGGTTGCCCCTCTCGGGTAGTGCTAAGATCGGCGCCGTTGTCAGTGCCTCTTTGAGCGATCGGAAGGATTTGTCGAGTCGCGCGTCCCATTGTATGGGCGTCCGGCTCGCCTTTCCACCCGTCAGCTCGTGGAGAGGGGCGGCAAGTTCTGCGTAGTTGTCAATAAAACGGCTGTACCATCCAGTCATCCCAAGGAATTGTCGGACGTCCTTAACTTTCGTTGGTCTCTTGTGGTCCCTGACTGCCTCTACCTTGTCCGTCGCTGCTCTGATGCCCTTTGCGTTCACTATGTGACCCAGGAATGCCACCTCCGGTACCGCCCATTCGCACTTCTTCGGGTTCAGGTGCCATCCACCCTTGTGGAGTGTCTCCACTACTCCCGTGACTGCCGTCCTGTGTGCCTGCGATCCCCCCTTCGTATAGATGAGGATGTCGTCCATGAACACTAGGGTGGCCGCGGCGTGGTCTTTCAGGACCTGCGTCATCGTTCGCATGAAGGAGCTTGGTGCGTTCGCGAGTCCGAAGGGCGTGACCGTCCATTCGTGGAGTCCCTGCTCGGTCACAAATGCCGTTTTCTCCCGGTCCTCCGTCGCCAGTCGTTGTTGATGGTATCCGGATTTCAGATCGAGCTTGGTGAACAACGTCGCGCCGTGGAGTCTGTCAAGGAGGTCCTCCATGTGGGGTAGAGGGTAGCGATCCTTGATCGTTATCCCGTTCAGACGTCGGTAGTCGACGCAGAGTCTGAGCGTGCCGTCTGCCTTTTTCACGAAAATGATCGGTGCTGCGTATGGAGACACGGAGTCCTGTACCCATCCCTTGTCATACAGTTCCTTGAGCTGTGTCTGCATTTCCTCCCGCTCCGGTGGTGACAATCGGTAAGGCCGAGACGCCGGTGGGGGTGCCCCCGGTTCGAGCCGAAGCTTCATGTCCGTCGGTCGTTCCTGGGGGACTCCCGTCGGTTCCGTGAACGCCCTCGCGAAGCGCCGTCTCATCTCTCGTTCCAAGGCGTTGGGTGGTTTTTTTGCCGTCGCCTCTCCTACCGCGTCCTGGATTGCCATCATGTGGAGGAGGGACCCCTCCTCTACTATGTCCCACTCCCCGTTGTGCCACTGGTCGTCCGAAAAGTCGTATGGGTCGACAGGGTTGTTTTTTTTGTCAGGGTCTGCCCTTGCGGCCGATGCCTCGCCTCGGGGCCCTTCCTTCTCCCGAATCGCCCCTCGGGTCCTTCGCCCCGCTCGGCTGATCCTGCCTGGCACGCAGCCCCGCAAGGTGTGTTGTCCCGTCTCGTCCCAGATGGTCATCACGTTCCTGGTGTGGTCAATGGTGTGACGATGGTTGATGTCTACGTGCCACGCTTTTCCCAAGATTAAGTCGTAACCGGTGTCTTGGACTCCCGAGAAGAGGACGAAGTCTAGGGTTGTGGTGTACGTGGATATCGCCACTTTCAGTGGCAACCATTTCCTTTCCGTCGTGACCTCGCCTCCTGCGGTCACTACCTTCATCGTCCCCTCCGAGTGTACCTCGACCCTCCCCGTCGATCCGCTCAATTGCACTACTTTCTCGGCTAGCTGGGGCGTAATGAAGTTCGCCGAGGCTCCCGAGTCTACTAGTGCTTTCGATGCTACTGTGGTGCGTCCCACGTGGACTAGTGTAGGTAGAATGAGAAGTGCATTGTGTGAGAAACTATATACATGTATCTCCTCCTTTGTCTCACTCCCTTCTCCCTTGTCCATGTGCTGCGCACCCTCCGCACCCAAATCGTAGCTATTTGGGTGGTCTAGGCTTTTCCCGACCGCTGTCCCTGTGGACATTCCCTAGCGAAGTGCCCCTCCTTGTCACACACGTAACAACGTGGTGGTCGTCGCGGCCGGTTCCGTTCCTCCCGACGGTCGTTGCGTGGTTTCCCCCCCGAGTCCTGTCGCTGTGCTTTGATGACCGCTAACACAATGGCGTCCAGGTCCATGGGCGTCGGTAAGGACGCCGAGGGAACCGGTGCTTGCGCCTGGAGCGCAGCCATCTGAGCCAGCGGGGGGTGGATCTTCCCGGTCGTTTGGCGGGCCCATATGATCGTCGCCTGCAATAGTTCCTTGATCGTTACCACGCCGGTGGTGGAGTCGGCTGGTGCGATCATGCGACGGAGTGTCATCCTGTCCTGCACGAGCTTCTCGATGTGGATCGCCAGGTTCCCCCCTAACCTCGACCTGTAAGCCCACATCAAGGACTCCTCCGACTCCTGCGCCGCCTCGTCCTCCGATCGCGCCCTCTGGAGTCGCTCCATTGCGTTCTGGAACGTGACGGCGTTCTTGACTGGGTCCGTCGTCCAGACCTTGTGGAGGTTCGTCCACGCTGCCTCCGCGTCGAGACGCTCCGTCGGGTTCCCGAACCGCTCCAGGAATAGCCGTCGGAAGGTCTGCCAGTCCGGCGCCGTCGTGTCGGCGCCCGTGCCGAACATGTGGCTTGCCCACTGCTGAGCCACCGATCCCAACGCCAGTCGCCGAAGGACCGCCAAGGTCCATCTGGTCGTCGGGACCTCATGCGACAGCAACTCCAGCTCAAGTCGTGCTATCCATGCTTTGACGATGAGTGCATCGTCCTCGCCGCGGAACTCCGGAATGATCGGGTCTCGCAGGGTCCTGTTTACGTCGCGGTACGCGGCCCTTTCCTCGGGGGTCGCTCCTCCGCCGTTGGCTCCCGTCGGGAATGTCGCCGTGCCGTCGGTTCCCGTCGGAAACGGCGTTGCTTCGTACTGTTGCGGTACCGGTTCCTGTGGTACCCCGTGGCCCTCGGCCATGTGCCCTTGGGCTGCTTCGTGAGTTTGTTCCATCGATCGTACTTACTTACCCGTAGGCCCGTATCCTAAGCTCCCGTGGGTGCTTGTTCCTCCTCGATCGCACTTCTCCTGTCGCTGAGAGGACAGAAAAAAAGAGCGGTGTTGCTACCAATGTAACGAGTACGTTGGTAAGAAGTATTGATTGATAGTTCGATAAAGATCTCGACCCCGCGGCTAGTCCGCTTCGTCGGCTATATATACTCGTCCTCGGTCGGCGTAGGGTTAGGCCCTTCGCCGACGTACTTGTCGCCGACTCCCGTCGCCGACTCCCGTCGCTGACTCCCGTCGGTCGGTCGGTCGGGTCGTTAGCTTGTGTCGGTCGGTCGGGTCGTTAGCTTGTCTGTTAGTCGGCTCGTCACGTGAGGTCACCCGCTCCGATCCTTTGTTCGGTCCTGTCGTTACCCTTACATACCTGACTCCGTGACAGCATCCGACTCCCAGTCATCTTCAGGGGTGGGCTTTGTATCCAGCGCAATAAATGTATCTTCTCCCAGGTGACCTTCTTGCTTGAACCCAAGATCAATGCAAGATTGCTTGTTTCGAGTTGTAAAAGTCATGAGAACTGAACCATTTGCGTAGTGGTAAATACAGCCTCCTCCTGGCCTGGTACACCCCTCAGGAAGACCGTCAAATGTGACACTGTATCCCTTGGAGTTTAACTGGTATACAGATATGAGATTTGCCATCATACCCGGAACATAGAGAACATTAGTCAGTTCAACGTCATATAGTTCGTCGGTACTCTTGTTCTACACTGTGATCAGTATGTCATACTCGGCTGCAGCTTCCAGTGTTTGACCATTCCCCACCATGACCAGATGAGATCTTCTGAGGGGTCGTTTGCGTAGCACGTACGCGTTATTTGCACAGATGTGGCGAGTACAACCTGGGTTGGTAAATGTCATGAACCGAGTTTCTAGCCTCACCCAAGACCATCCTGCACCCAGCCACCAACGGCCGCAGCCTCGCTACCAGCCACAGTGGATCCATGTTCACCTGATCCTGACTCCCGATGAGTTCCGCTTATTACTGGCGCTACTCTATATCGCAATGCACCTCGCCTATGCTCTAGCCCGTTCCTGGTAACCGTTGCAACATGACAGCCCGCATCCCTGTCACCGCTCGACTTCCTAGTTCGGAATCTCAGAGAAACCACCAGAAGGTTCTGGTATCACGAACCTTCACTGCGCAATAGCTTTCCATATGTTTCCGCCAGTTTCTATTCAGTTCTAGTCATTTCTATTGTGCAGATGATTTCTAATTCCCTTTGACTCATGTACCTTGCGCAGCCGCCGCGCAGCCTCTGCGCAGCCGCGGCGCTGCGATTCTATTCATGTCTTTCTAGTTCCATAGTCCGAGAAGGATCTCTATATAAGGAGTCCTTTCTCCCTCTCGTCTTGTCTTCTTTTCCTTTCCTCTTCACGCAACAATTTGTCTCTTTCCCTCAGCTGTACCTTAACAAGTGGTTATTCGAATATATTTTATACTCTCTTCCTCCGTGGCCTAGACAGCCCCTCTTGACCCCGCCTTGACCACGTCCCATGCCCCGTGCCTCGACCCCTCGCCTCGCCCCAGGATTCACTCTTCCCACCCGCCGCACCTTCATCCTCCCAGGCTCAGAACCCATCACCAACGCCCGCCACCTTCTAGACCAAACCAACGAGTACGTCGTTCGCGCCCTCAACTCCTCATACCCCGCCTCCATTCAGCCTACCAACCGTACCCACCACCTCTACGGCTACAATACCCGCTCCTGGTTCCTGTCCACCGGGACCTGGTCATCACACTTTGTTGCGTCGACATAACTGTCTCCGCCACACACTCCCACTGTGATGACCAGGTCCCAGTGGACAGGAACCAGGAGCGGGTATTGTAGCCGTGGAGGTGGTGGGTACGGTTGGTAGGCTGAATGGAGGCGGGGTATGAGGAGTTGAGGGCGCGGACGACGTACTCGTTGGTTTGGTCTAATAGGTGGCGGGCGTCGGTGATGGGTTCTGAGCCTGAGAGGATGAAGGTACGGCGGGTCGGGAGAGTGAATCCTGGGGCGAGGCGAGGGGTCGAGGCACGGGGCATGGGACGTGGTCAAGGCGGGGTCAAGAGGGGCTGTCTAGGCCACGGAGAAGGAGAGTATAAAATATATTCGAATAACAACTTGTTAAGGTACAGCTAAGGGAAAGAGACAAGTTGTTGCGTGAAGAGGAAAGGAAAAGAAGACAAGACGAGAGGGAGGAAGGACTCCTTATATAGAGATCCTTCTCGGACTATGGAACTAGAAAGACATGAATAGAATTGCAGCGCCGCGGCTGCGCAGAGGCTGCGCGGCGGCTGCGCAAGGTACATGAGTCAAAGGGAATTAGAAATCATCTGCGCAATAGAAATGACTAGAACTGAATAGAAACTGGCGGAAACATATGGAAAGCTATTGCGCAGTGAAGGTTCGTGATACCAGAACCTTCTGGTGGTTTCTCTGAGATTCCGAACTAGGAAGTCGAGCGGTGACAGGGATGCGGGCTGTCATGTTGCAACGGTTACCAGGAACGGGCTAGGGCATAGGCGAGGTGCATTGCGATATAGAGTAGCGCCAGTAATAAGCGGAACTCATTGGGAGTCAGGATCAGGTGAACATGGATCCACTGTGGCTGGTAGCGAGGCTGCGGCCGTTGGTGGCTGGGTGCAGGATGGTCTTGGGTGAGGCTAGAAACTCGGTTCATGACAGTAGCCCCCCTTCTAGAGGAGAGCTCCAGCGATCTTTCTTGGATAGGCTCCAAGTCGTCGTCGATGATGATCGGGTCGTACCAGGAACCACTCATGGTGCGGAAAGGTTTTCGGGTCTTGGTTTAGTTGGGTAAGCAGTGTGGAAACGCCTAACAATTGCTGGAGCGTTCTCAAGGTCGCTTGCGGGTTGCCAGGTGGGGTGATCGTAACCAATCCAACGGACAAGATACTTGAGTTGTCTTCGGACTAACTTAGAGTCAAGGATGTCTTCAACTTCCCACTCAAGGTCTTCGTTAACGATAACTGGAGGGGGAGGAGGTTGAACTTGGCCTGCGAGAGGGTCTTGGGCGACTGGTTCGAGGAGGGAGACGTGGAAGACTGGGTGAACCTTCATGGTGGCGGGGAGTTCAAGCTTATATGCATGGCTGGAAATTTTCTGGATGATTCGAAATTTCCCAAGGCGTTTGAAATCCAACTTGGTCGAGGGGCGGGTGGTGTGGATGTGTCGCCTCAAGAGCCAAACTTCATCGCCGATCTTGTATGCAGGTGGTGGGATTCGGTGACGATCGGCTTGTTCTGCATGAATAGCTTGGGACCAGGATATCTCAGCCTGCAGGTGTTTATCCAGAAGCGACAGGCGTTCGGCATAATCCTTGAGTGCTTCTGGGGTGGGCTGAGGGACTGCAGGGTTGGCAAGGATTTCATAGCGGGGTTGTTGTCCATAGACGGCAAAGAAGGGAGTAATTCCAGTGGTAGCTGACAAGGTATTGTTATATGCAAATTCGGCCATGGTCAATAGCTCAGACCAGTTGTCCTGTTGGTAGTTACAGTAGGCGCGGAGGTATTGTTCCAGGATTGCATTGACTCTTTTGGTCTGGCCATCGGTCTGCGGGTGAAAGCTAGTTGAGAGCTTCTGTTGAATTCCTAGCAGCTTGCATAGGAATCGGGAGAACTCGGAAGTAAACTGGGTTCCTCTATCAGTGACAATAGAGTCTGGGAGGCCGTGAAGCCGGAAGATGTTGTCCATGAAAAGGCGTGCCAGGGTCTCTGAATTGCATTCGGTTGTTGTGGGAATATAGTGTGCCATTTTGGATAGACGATCAATAACAACCAGGACTGCATCGAAGCCTCCTGACATGGGGAGTCCTGTGATAAAGTCCATTGAAACGGAACTCCATCGTCTGACTGGGATTTCGAGAGGTTTTAGAAGACCGTAGGGTGCATGGCGAGCTGGTTTGATTCTCATGCAGGTATCGCAATTCTGAATGTACCGTGCAATGGTTTTACGCATCTTAGGCCACCAGTAATTGCGAGATACCAGCTCGTAAGTGGCGGCTCTTCCGGGGTGTCCTGCGGCAGGATGTTCATGACAAGAGTTGAGGATTTTTGACTGGAGCAATTCGTTGTCTGGGATGTACAGGAGTTTATTGACATAAAGGAGTCCGTCATCATAGGTACATTCTCCAAGGGGAACTGTTGGGTGTTTGTTGTCAAAGTTTTCGAGTGCGAGCAGGATTGATTTTCCTAGGGCATCGGAAGGCAGAAGGTTCCGGATTTCGTCATTGAAGCCAATTGATGCTGCGGAGAGAGAGTATTCAGAAAATTTAGAGGCTGGAATAAGGGCGCGCACAGGTCGTGCACGTTCATCCCCCTCTTCAGGGAGGTCTCCAGACCTACGTGTCAAGGCGTCGGCTTTTCCATTCTTTTCGCCAGGTCGGAACACAATAGTAAAGTCATATTGTGCAAGTTCCCCGGCCCAGCGTGCCTGCCGACGGTTCAGAAGGGTCTTGGTCTTAAAGGATTCGAGGTTGTGGTCGAAGTGGCGAAGAACTGGGGCTGTGGTGAAGGCTCTCTTTAGTTTCGAGAATACCAGGTCGCAGTCTGAAGACCACGCAAAGGGAGTATCCTTTTGCAATAGTCGAAAGAATGGTTGGCAAATGCGGGAGTATCCTTCGATGAAACGTCGGTAGAAGTTAGCAAAACCTAAGAAACATTGTATATCCTTTACGGATTTTGGTATTTCCCATTCGATAACAGCCTTGACTTTTTCTGGGTCCATTTCAATGCCTTCGGAAGATATAACGAATCCAAGGAAGGTAGTCTTGGTCACGGTAAATTCGCATTTTTCTGGTTTGACAAAGAGTCCTGCTTCGGAGAGTTTGGCCAGGACCTTCCTGACTTGTTCTTGGTGTTCTTTGCGGTTTTTGGAGTATATTAGAATATCGTCAAGATAGACGACACAGAAAACATCAAGGAATTCACGGAGGGTGTCATTGACAAAGCGCTGGCAGGTTGCTGGGGCATTGGTGAGGCCAAAAGGCATGACCATAAATTCGAAGAGGCCGTATCGGGTTCGAAAGGCCGTTTTCCATTCGTCACCTTCCTTAATCCTAATGAGGTTGAAGGCTGCTCGGAGGTCCAATCTTGTGAAGTACTTCGATCCTCGAATCTGGTTTAAGGTCTCCTCGATTCTGGGAAGGGGGTATCTGTCCTTGTGTGTGATGTCGTTAAGGGCTCTGTAGTCGACACAAAGGCGTAGGAAACCGTCCTTTTTCTTGACAAACAGGATAGGTGAGGCACTGGAAGAGGAGCTTGGTCGAATAAATGCTTTGGCGAGATTTTCGTCAAGCCATTCTCGCACTTCCTTGAGTTCTGCATCGGACATAGAGTACATGCGTCCGAGGGGGGGTTTTGCACCAGGTAGAAGCGGTATTTCGTGATCCACATAGCGATGTGGAGGTAGGACCGAGGCTTCCTTCTTAGAGAACAAGGGAAGGAAATCATGGTATTCGGTGGGGACCATCTTTTCGGCTGGTTCAGTACTTGGGGTTTCTTCTGGAAGTGAGGCGAGAACACAGATCATGGAACCAGGTTGTTTGGTAGCGATTCTCATGGCGGCACGGGAGATCACAGCAATTTTATGGTTAGTGGGTGATGGCGGATTGCTGGTAATAGTGGTTTGTCGAACTGGGAGACAGTGGGCTTGACAATATCCTGAAGCGAAGGTCAAGGTGTTCTTTTCCCAATCGATTATTGGGTTATGGCGTCGAAGCCATGTTTTTCCAAGGATAAGGTTCCATCCGGCCAGTTTTGTCACTTGGAAGGTTAATACTTCTTCGTGCTGGTCGACGGTGAGTTTCAAGGTACAAGAGTGGGTTATCTGTCCGGCAACTGAGCGCCTTCCGTCAACGACGACAAGGTCCTCTGGTTTCGGTTTCAGATCAAGGTTCAGGTTCAAGGACAAGGCAAAGTCAAGGTCGATAAACTGGGAGGTAGCTCCACAGTCAATCATGCAGGTTGCAGACAAAGAGTTATTGATTGAAGCATTGAGAGTCATGGGTGACTCGGAGCCGAGATCACCAGAAAGAGAAACAGAAGATAGACGCAAAGCAGCAGAAACTCGATACCTTCGCAACCTACTCTTGCGAGCAGATCGCGACTCAATAGGAATAACAAAGCCTGAACCAGGCAAATCAACAGATGGTAAAACAGAAAAAGAATTGACAGAAAACATAGGGGAACAAGAGGCGCACAATGGCAAAAAACAAACACAAGAGGGTTCAAGAGAGAAGACACCAGGTTGCATCCTGGCACTCCTTGAAGGGTCTTCGGTCTTCAAAGAGGCAGTTAGTTTTTTGCCTGAGTGGCAGTCTCGGAGGTGGTGTAGAGGACCACAGTTGCTGGTGCTGCGGGGGCAGCGGTTTCGAGGGTGCTGTTGGCCTTCTGGCTCTTGTTGGGGCAGACACTGGCGAAGTGTCCTTTTGCGCCACAATAAAGGCAGAGGCCGTTTGCACGGCGGTAGTCTTTGTCGGCCTGGGTGAGAGGTCCGCGCTTTTTCTTGACCTCAACGGCAGAGAGGTCCATGGGGCCCGCGTGTGAACCTGTAGCTGTGGAGGAGCTGGCAGGCGCACTGGCACGGGGGACAGTGGTGTTATGGGAGGGCGTGTGGTGTTGGCTTTGAACACGCCTAATGTTGTTATCGAGCTGAATGCACATTTGTGCAACAGCGGCGAGGGTGTCAGGGACATTGAGTTGGTAGGACAGTGCTGTGGCAGTGTCTTTGTTGAGGCCAGAGCGGAATCTGGCAATCTGCTCCTTTTGATTCATTGAGAGCTTGGTGGAGATGGTGACGAATTCGGCGGCATAAGAGGAACAATCTCTCTTGCCTTGCCGGAGTTTGTCAAGTTTTTCTCTTGCTGTGGCTTCAGCATCTGGGTCGTCGAATGCTGCCTGGAGGGCGCTGATGAATCCCTCATAGGATTGGAACTGGACTTGGCCAGTTACTGGATCCATATGGGGGTTGAACCAGGATTGGGCACTTCCGGACAGGTGTGAAGCAGCGTAGGAGATCTTGGAGATATCGGTACTGTATCGGGTTGGGTCGGAGGAGAAGACAAGCTGCAATTGCGTGATGAATTGCCGATATTTGTCCCTAGTTCCATCGAAAGCAGTTGGATCTGCAATCTTTGGGGCCAGGTTTCGGGCAACAGGTTGAGGAGTAAGGGCTTTGAGGCGCTCGGAGGCACCGTATCTATATCCCGAGAGGAAATAGAAGTAGAGTGCCTTGTTGGCAGCTTGGCTCTCGTGTGGGTTAGGGATCTGGGGAATCACTGGGTGGGCGATTACGCCTGTATTTCCGCTGTTGACTCCGACTAGGTGGGAGTCCAAGACTGGTGCAATGAGATCAGGGTCCATGTTTGGAGGGTAATCTGGGACGAATGATGGTTCGGGGAGTGTATTCTGAACCCATCGGAATAGGTCGTTCCAGGGGGTCGCTGGGGGAATGGGGGTTTGTGCGCGGTCGGTCATTGTGGGAGTGTGTGGCGGAGACAGTTATGTCGACGCAACAAAGTGTGATGACCAGGTCCCAGTGGACAGGAACCAGGAGCGGGTATTGTAGCCGTGGAGGTGGTGGGTACGGTTGGTAGGCTGAATGGAGGCGGGGTATGAGGAGTTGAGGGCGCGGACGACGTACTCGTTGGTTTGGTCTAATAGGTGGCGGGCGTCGGTGATGGGTTCTGAGCCTGAGAGGATGAAGGTACGGCGGGTCGGGAGAGTGAATCCTGGGGCGAGGCGAGGGGTCGAGGCACGGGGCATGGGACGTGGTCAAGGCGGGGTCAAGAGGGGCTGTCTAGGCCACGGAGAAGGAGAGTATAAAATATATTCGAATAACAACTTGTTAAGGTACAGCTAAGGAAAAGAGACAAGTTGTTGCGTGAAGAGGAAAGGAAAAGAAGACAAGACGAGAGGGAGGAAGGACTCCTTATATAGAGATCCTTCTCGGACTATGGAACTAGAAAGACATGAATAGAATAGCAGCGCCGCGGCTGCGCAGAGGCTGCGCGGCGGCTGCGCAAGGTACATGAGTCAAAGGGAATTAGAAATCAACTGCGCAATAGAAATGACTAGAACTGAATAGAAACTGGCGGAAACATATGGAAAGCTATTGCGCAGTGAAGGTTCGTGATACCAGAACCTTCTGGTGGTTTCTCTGAGATTCCGAACTAGGAAGTCGAGCGGTGACAGGGATGCGGGCTGTCATGTTGCAACGGTTACCAGGAACGGGCTAGGGCATAGGCGAGGTGCATTGCGATATAGAGTAGCGCCAGTAATAAGCGGAACTCATCGGGAGTCAGGATCAGGTGAACATGGATCCACTGTGGCTGGTAGCGAGGCTGCGGCCGTTGGTGGCTGGGTGCAGGATGGTCTTGGGTGAGGCTAGAAACTCGGTTCATGACACCCACAATGACCGACCGTGCACAAACCCCCATTCCCCCAGCGACCCCCTGGAACGACCTATTCCGATGGGTTCAGAACACACTCCCCGAACCATCATTCGTCCCAGATTACCCTCCAAACATGGACCCCGATCTCATTGCACCAGTCTTGGACTCCCACCTAGTCGGAGTCAACAGCGGAAATACAGGCGTAATCGCCCACCCAGTGATTCCCCAGATCCCTAACCCACACGAGAGCCAAGCTGCCAACAAGGCACTCTACTTCTATTTCCTCTCGGGATATAGATACGGTGCCTCCGAGTGCCTCAAAGCCCTTACTCCTCAACCTGTTGCCCGAAACCTGGCCCCAAAGATTGCAGATCCAACTGCTTTTGATGGAACTAGGGACAAATACCGGCAATTCATCACGCAATTGCAGCTTGTCTTCTCCTCCGACCCAACCCGATACAGCACCGATATCTCCAAGATCTCCTACGCTGCTTCACACCTGTCCGGAAGTGCCCAATCCTGGTTCAACCCCCATATGGATCCAGTAACTGGCCAAGTCCAGTTCCAATCCTATGAGGGCTTCATCATCGCCCTCCAGGCAGCATTCGACGACCCAGATGCTGAAGCCACAGCAAGAGAAAAACTTGACAAACTCCGGCAAGGCAAGAGAGATTGTTCCTCTTATGCCGCCGAATTCATCACCATCTCTACCAAGCTCTCAATGAATCAAAAGGAGCAGATTGCCAGATTCCGCTCTGGCCTCAACAAAGACACTGCCACAGCACTGTCCTACCAACTCAATGTCCCTGACACCCTCGCCGCTGTTGCACAAATGTGCATTCAGCTCGACAACAACATTAGGCGTGTTCAAAGCCAACACCACACGCCCTCCCATAACACCACTGCCCCCCGTGCCAGTGCGCCTGCCAGCTCCTCCACAGCTACAGGTTCACACGCGGGCCCCATGGACCTCTCTGCCGTTGAGGTCAAAAAGAAGCGCGGACCTCTCACCCAGGCCGACAAAGACTACCGCCGTGCAAACGGCCTCTGCCTTTATTGTGGCGCAAAAGGACACTTCGCCAGTGTCTGCCCCAACAAGAGCCAGAAAGCCAACAGCACCCTCGAAACCGCTGCCCCCGCAGCACCAGCAACTGTGGTCCTCTACACCACCTCCGAGACTGCCACTCAGGCAAAAAACTAACTGCCTCTTTGAAGACCGAAGACCCTTCAAGGAGTGCCAGGATGCAACCTGGTGTCTTCTCTCTTGAACCCTCTTGTGTTTGTTTTTCGCCTTTGTGCGCCTCTTGTTCCCCTATGTTTTCTGTCAATTCTTTTTCTGTTTTACCATCTGTTGATTTGCCTGGTTCAGGCTTTGTTATTCCTGTTGAGTCGCGATCTGCTCGCAAGAGTAGGTTGCGAAGGTATCGAGTTTCTGCTGCTTTGCGTCTATCTTCTGTTTCTCTTTCCGGTGATCTCGGCTCCGAGTCACCCATGACTCTCAATGCTTCAATCAATAACTCTTTGTCTGGAACCTGCATGATCGACTGTGGAGCTACCTCCCAGTTTATCGACCTTGACTTTGCCTTGTCCTTGAACCTAAACCTTGATCTGAAACCGAAACCAGAGGACCTTGTCGTCGTTGACGGAAGGCGCTCAGTTGCCGGACAGATAACCCACTCTTGTACCTTGAAACTCACTGTCGACCAGCACGAAGAAGTATTAACCTTCCAAGTGACAAAACTGGCCGGATGGAACCTCATCCTTGGAAAAACATGGCTTCGACGCCATAACTCAATAATCGATTGGGAAAAAAACACCTTGACCTTCGCTTCAGGATATTGTCAAGCCCACTGTCTTCCAGTTCGACAAACCACTATTACCAGCAATCCGCCATCACCAACTAACCATAAGATTGCTGTGATTTCCCGTGCCGCCATGAGAATTGCTACCAAACAACCTGGTTCCATGATCTGTATTCTCGCCTCACTTCCAGAGGAAACCCCAAGTACTGAACCAGCCGAAAAGTTGGTCCCCACCGAATACCATGATTTCCTCCCCTTGTTCTCTAAGAAGGAAGCCTCGGTCCTACCTCCACATCGCTATGTGGATCACGAAATACCGCTTCTCCCTGGTGCAAAACCCCCTCTCGGACGCATGTACTCTATGTCCGATGCAGAACTCAAGGAAGTGCGAGAATGGCTTGACGAAAATCTCGCCAAAGCATTTATTCGACCAAGCTCCTCTTCCAGTGCCTCACCTATCCTGTTTGTCAAGAAAAAGGACGGTTCCTTACGCCTTTGTGTCGACTACAGAGCCCTAAACGACATCACACACAAGGACAGATACCCCCTTCCCAGAATCGAGGAAACCTTAAACCAGATCCAAGGATCAAAGTACTTCACAAGATTGGATCTTCGAGCAGCCTTCAACCTCATTAGGATTAAGGAAGGTGACGAATGGAAAACGGCCTTTCGAACCCGATACGGCCTCTTCGAATTTATGGTCATGCCTTTTGGCCTCACCAATGCCCCAGCAACCTGCCAGCGCTTTGTCAACGACACCCTCCGTGAATTCCTTGATGTTTTCTGTGTCGTCTATCTTGACGATATTCTGATATACTCCAAGAACCGCAAAGAACACCAAGAACAAGTCCGGAAAGTCCTGGCCACACTCTCCGAAGCAGGACTCTTTGTCAAACCAGAAAAATGCGAATTTACCATGACCAAGACTACCTTTCTTGGATTCGTTATATCCTCCGAAGGCATTAAAATGGACCCAGAAAAAGTCAAGGCTGTTATCGAATGGGAAACACCAAAATCCGTAAAGGATATACAATGTTTCTTAGGTTTTGCTAACTTCTACCAACGTTTCATCGAAGGATACTCCCGCATTTGCCAACCATTCTTCCGACTATTGCAAAAGGATACTCCCTTTGCGTGGTCTTCAGACTGCGACCTGGTATTATTGAAACTAAAGAGAGCCTTCACCACAGCCCCAGTTCTTCGCCACTTCGACCCCAACCTCGAAACCATCCTGGAAACCGATGCCTCCGACTATGTGGTCTCCGGCATCCTCTCACAGAAAATCCCAGAAAACGGCAAGACGGTTTTACACCCCATTGCTTTCCTCTCTGAGAAAATGTCACCAGCCGAATGCAATTATGGCATAGGTGATAAGGAACTTCTTGCAATTGTGGTCTGCTTGGATAAGTGGCATATGTACCTTCACGCCCTTCCCAAGCCATTCACAATCTTAACCGACCACCACAACCTCGAATCCTTTAAGACCAAGACTCTTCTGAACCGTCGGCAGGCACGCTGGGCCGGGGAACTTGCACAATATGACTTTACTATTGTGTTCCGACCTGGCAAAAAGAATGGAAAAGCCGACGCCTTGACACGTAGGTCTGGAGACCTCCCTGAAGAGGGGGATGAACGTGCACGACCTGTGCGCGCCCTTATTCCAGCCTCTAAATTTTCCGAATACTCTCTCTCCGCAGCATCAATTGGCTTCAATGACGAAATCCGGAACCTTCTGCCTTCCGATGCCCTAGGAAAATCAATCCTCCTCGCACTCGAAAACTTTGACAACAAACACCCAACAGTTCCCCTTGGAGAATGTACCTATGATGACGGACTCCTTTATGTGAATAAACTCCTGTACATCCCAGACAACGAACTGCTCCAGTCAAAAATCCTCAACTCTTGTCATGAACATCCTGCCGCAGGACACCCCGGAAGAGCCGCCACTTACGAGCTGGTATCTCGCAATTACTGGTGGCCGAAGATGCGTAAAACCATTGCACGGTACATTCAGAATTGCGATACCTGCATAAGAATCAAACCAGCTCGCCATGCACCCTACGGTCTTCTGAAACCCCTCGAAATCCCAGTCAGACGATGGAGTTCCGTTTCAATGGACTTTATCACAGGACTCCCCATGTCAGGAGGCTTCGATGCAGTCCTGGTTGTTATTGATCGTCTGTCCAAAATGGCACACTATATTCCTACAACAACCGATTGCAATTCAGAGACCCTGGCACGCCTTTTCATGGACAACATCTTCCGGCTTCACGGCCTCCCAGACTCTATTGTCACTGACAGAGGAACCCAGTTTACTTCCGAGTTCTCCCGATTCCTATGCAAGCTGCTAGGAATTCAACAGAAGCTCTCAACTAGCTTTCACCCGCAGACCGATGGCCAGACCGAAAGAGTCAATGCAATCCTGGAACAATACCTCCGCGCCTACTGTAACTACCAACAGGACAACTGGTCTGAGCTATTGACCATGGCCGAATTTGCATATAACAATACCTTGTCAGCTACCACTGGAATTACTCCCTTCTTTGCCGTCTATGGACAACAACCCCGCTATGAAATCCTTGCCAACCCCGCAGTCCCTCAGCCCACCCCAGAAGCACTCAAGGATTATGCCGAACGCCTGTCGCTTCTGGATAAACACCTGCAGGCTGAGATATCCTGGTCCCAAGCTATTCATGCAGAACAAGCCGATCGTCACCGAATCCCACCACCTGCATACAAGATCGGCAATGAAGTTTGGCTCTTGAGGCGACACATCCACACCACCCGCCCCTCGACCAAGCTGGATTTCAAACGCCTTGGGAAATTTCGAATCATCCAGAAAATTTCCAGCCATGCATATAAGCTTGAACTCCCCGCCACCATGAAGGTTCACCCAGTCTTCCACGTCTCCCTCCTCGAACCAGTCGCCCAAGACCCTCTCGCAGGCCAAGTTCAACCTCCTCCCCCTCCAGTTATCGTTAACGAAGACCTTGAGTGGGAAGTTGAAGACATCCTTGACTCTAAGTTAGTCCGAAGACAACTCAAGTATCTTGTCCGTTGGATCGGTTACGATCACCCCACCTGGCAACCCGCAAGCGACCTTGAGAACGCCCCAGCAATTGTTAGGCGTTTCCACACTGCTTACCCAACTAAACCAAGACCCGAAAACCTTTCCGCACCATGAGTGGTTCCTGGTACGACCCGATCATCATCGACGACGACCTGGAGCCTATCCAAGAAAGATCGCTGGAGCTCTCCTCTAGAAGGGGGGCTACTGTCATGAACCGAGTTTCTAGCCTCACCCAAGACCATCCTGCACCCAGCCACCAACGGCCGCAGCCTCGCTACCAGCCACAGTGGATCCATGTTCACCTGATCCTGACTCCCAATGAGTTCCGCTTATTACTGGCGCTACTCTATATCGCAATGCACCTCGCCTATGCCCTAGCCCGTTCCTGGTAACCGTTGCAACATGACAGCCCGCATCCCTGTCACCGCTCGACTTCCTAGTTCGGAATCTCAGAGAAACCACCAGAAGGTTCTGGTATCACGAACCTTCACTGCGCAATAGCTTTCCATATGTTTCCGCCAGTTTCTATTCAGTTCTAGTCATTTCTATTGCGCAGATGATTTCTAATTCCCTTTGACTCATGTACCTTGCGCAGCCGCCGCGCAGCCTCTGCGCAGCCGCGGCGCTGCAATTCTATTCATGTCTTTCTAGTTCCATAGTCCGAGAAGGATCTCTATATAAGGAGTCCTTTCTCCCTCTCGTCTTGTCTTCTTTTCCTTTCCTCTTCACGCAACAACTTGTCTCTTTCCCTCAGCTGTACCTTAACAAGTTGTTATTCGAATATATTTTATACTCTCTTCCTCCGTGGCCTAGACAGCCCCTCTTGACCCCGCCTTGACCACGTCCCATGCCCCGTGCCTCGACCCCTCGCCTCGCCCCAGGATTCACTCTTCCCACCTGCCGCACCTTCATCCTCCCAGGCTCAGAACCCATCACCGACGCCCGCCACCTTCTAGACCAAACCAACGAGTACGTCGTTCGCGCCCTCAACTCCTCATACCCCGCCTCCATTCAGCCTACCAACCGTACCAACCACCTCTACGGCTACAATACCCGCTCCTGGTTCCTGTCCACCGGGACCTGGTCATCACAGTAAACCATTCAATTGAAGAGTTCCTTTTCAAGTCTTTGGGTGTCACAATGATAGCGTCTTCCTTTAGACTAGCATCAACAGGAAGCAATGGTGCATCCTCCATTTCAATGTCACCGCTGAGCATAATGTAATCAATTGCTGTGCTTCTTTTCCTGACAACCTTGTCGATCTTGTCGTCCAACGGTTCAGTCTTAACACAATTCTGTAGTTTCCAAAATACACAATTGGTCAGCGAACTGCACTAGTATTTGTTTGTCTTGCAGCTTTTAATTATCATATATCTTCATTGCAAAAGATCTGAGGGTTATTCCCTCATTCATACTAATAATGCATTAAGTTCATGGCACGAAGCCGGTAACAGAATTACTTGCAAGCACAAAGCCTGCATACATGACATATTCCATTGGCCTACAGCCAACTGCAATTAAAATTAATGGCACAAAGCCTAGGTGAACCACCTTTCATGGGTACACAGCCCTTGACACTTCTTCAAAGAACTGAAGATAGCAAAAATGCAACGCTGTCATTTTAACTCGAGTGGAGATATCAATAATGCACTGGAGGAAATGACACCCTCCTAAACAAGAAGCAAACATTTGGGGTGTAGTAATGATTATGCAAACAACGGAAGGGGTGTATAGTATGTATTCACACAATTTTCCTTGCCTTTTTCTTGGACTCCTTGTTATCATTCTCTGGAGTAACCCTCTTCCCTCCTTTGGAAGTTTCCTCTCCTTTTCCATCTGTCTTATCGGTCTTCTTATTGTCATCCTTTCCTTTCTCCTTTTCTTTCTCCTTGAGTTTCTTAAGGCGTTGCTCGAGTTTTTCGATGTTGTCTGGACACTCGTTCGAGTAGTGACCTGGTTTGTTACAGGTATAGCATCGCCTCTTGGTGTCTCTGTCTCCGTCTCGACTTTCCCGTTTATCCCGGTTGGTTCCGCGTCCTCGACCTCTCCGGTTTCCGTTCCTTGAATAAGTCTGTGCTTGGTAGCTGGTATCGATATCCATCTCGTCTTGTTTACGCCGAATGAAGTTCTTGAATTGGTTGACTACATCGGAATATGCGGTCTGATCGTTGATTCTCGGCATAAGGGAGTCTTTGAAGTTAGTGAACTCACGGTTCCTAAAAATGCTGAGTAGTGTTGAGATCTTCGCTTTGGCCGACAGAGGAGATCCAAGATTTGAGAGCCTGACGAGTATCCTCTGGATTTTTGCGAAGAAGTCATCTGCTGAGGTGTGGAAATCAAACTTCAGAGTGGATAGTTGTTCTCGTAGATCCACCTCGGTGGAAATTTCCTCTCTGTTGTAGAGCCTGCCGAGTTCAATCAAAATCTGCGCTGGATCATCGAAAGCGTCAACCTCTCCTTGGATGTTAGGGTGGATTGCTCCCAGAATCATTGAGGTGGCTTGGTAGAACCGCTTGTTCCATTTGGCAAGGTCCTGATTGTACTTGGTCTGAAGAACTGCATCGACAACTGGAGCGGGTGCAGGGATCTGTGCTCCTTCAGCCAGGGCTTCTCCCGCATTAGGCCTGGAAGCTTGTGGCTTAGGATCGTTTCAAATCCTATGGGCGTAGTCGTTTTCGGCGATCTGGTCTTCAGGGGAGATTGGGGTATAGGTGCTGATTTCAACCAGGCCCTTGCCTGCTAGTTTGATCTTAATAAGGCGGATCCAGACATGGTAGTTTTCTGCTCCCTTGAGCTTGAGAACTTTATCCTTTTCAGCATGGGATTCGCTGTCAGACATGATGAATAGAGTTCGTTTTTGGGGAGACGAAGAGTCTAGATTTTTCTTGGTTTGACTTGAGTGATAGGGGAAGTGTGATGTGTAGGACGAGAATACTTGGGCGTTTAAGCGCGATCCGGGCTCATAACCTATTGTTTTGAAAAGTTATCTCGCCCACTGATTATCCGTACTGTGTGCTTCAATCTGATGATGATAGAAGCAAGCAGGGGTGGGCTTCTCACACTAAGCGTGTGGGGGTCACACACACTGATGTGTGTGTGTGGGTCACATGACCAATAGGGCTAACCCCCATTGGTCTTAGCTAAGCGAGTACGAGATCTACATACAACATTGATTGATTCACTACAAGCTCAATTCCTACCTATGTATGTAAGTTCGAGATCAATGATATCGATACTTTATAATCTTTTCAATCCTCTCTTCTTTTGCCGTTTACGAAGTAGTTTATCACATTGATACCTCTACTAGAGTAGTCTCGTGTCCTGATACCTCCATGGACATCCGTCCTTTTCCTTCTTTCTTTTTTTTTTTTCTTTTTTTCTTCCAAGCTTTCTTTCTTTTTGACAGTTGGATGCGCGAAACTCTTAGCCCGGTTGTGAACGAAATTCTCTGATATTCACCTGCTTTGTTTCTGCCGCAGATCTAGAGTTGATGATGAATACAAGCATTGACGGGCTACCTAACCTGCGCCCTGGCATCATGGCCTACAATTCCCCATGGGCAAAATCCCTGAAATTGAACCCTACATGATGTGTTTCGAAACCCCAAGTCGACCTCTCTTGCTTTTCTTCTCTCGCGTGTTTTCGGTAGGGCAATTGCATCCGCTGGCAACCTTAAGCTTAAGCCGCAAGTTCTTCCAAATCCAAATGCCATTGCATGAGAAAAGAAAAAAATATAACTGTGTTTTTTTTGTATAGTTACTTTGAAAAGAAAATATAGAAAAAAAATGAAAAAAAGAGAAAAGAGAAAAGAGAAAAGAGAAAAGAGAAAAGAGAAGTGTCCACGCAACGCAACGCCGTACATTGTCATACAAACAGCAGGCGCTCCTGGCCGGAGCATGGTAGCCTCGAGGAGCATGGTGCTCTGGCCGCTGTGGCGAATTGAGGTACCTCCATGTGCATTTGAGGGGTTGAAAGAGGAAAAAAAAAATCTTCCCTCCCAGCGCATATGTGAATGCAGCGTTGGTGCTCGGGGAATAGCAAGCAGAGGCGGCGTTGGCAGCACTCGGGCTGGGGTACGTAGTCTCGTGCCCAGACTCTCGTAGAGGAGGGAACGTCCAGACCTCCGTAGCCCAAAGAAGAACTCGGTAGAGCGGGCACCGCGTATTGCCATAACGGGACGACGAGACTAGGAAGGTAGAGGCTAGGGACGTTCCGACTTTGACACGGCGATGCTCGCCTTCGTGTGCAGCCGCTGCAGACAGCTGATCGCCATGCATCCATCCATATTTCCATCCATCCCTTCCTCCCCTCCTCCGCCTGCTCTGCTCGCTGCAATGCCGCTCCCATCCTCGGCCTCACCCCTCCACCGCCATCACTGCCCCCCTCCATCATCATCCTCAGTCATCCTCCTCCTCCTCCTACGGCTCCTCCCATCACCATCTGCCTTGCTCCTCCATACCAACTTTCGTCTTGGTACAGCTCGAAGGCATGCTCGCTGTGCCTCCACCCAAGCTGCCGTCCTCCCCCCCACACCACACACACACCACATGTGCTTTGCTCGACGCCCCCCAACCCACCCCCAGCCAGGTTGCCTCCATCTGCAGGACGCTGACACCCCGGCATGCCGCAAGCAAGGCCCGCTTGAACGGCTGGGACTGATCAAGCCAGAATGCACACAGGCCCAGGTCTGTTCATACCCCAGGCACACGTTCTGATGCTAGCAATGTTCTACGGCAAGCTGCGCGAATGCTAGAAGCACCGGGTGCGTCTAGTCTTCCGGCAATAGAGCCATTAAGCACGCCAGCAGGTCGAGCTACTTGTAGCCGGCTCCATATGTTGACCATTGTCCCTCTCGATTGAGCACCTTTGGGATTTTCAAAAAATATCCTCCGGTGGCATCGTGGTTGCTTGCAACAATCAACCCTCTAAGCAACCATTCAATTCAGCTTTCGGCGGGTAAGGGTGCACGGAAGTCACGACGGATTGGGCGGTGGAATTGACGTCACTACCACTCAAGAACGCGAAATTTCTCCATCACTTCGACGCAACGCTCAACGCCCACTACAAACAACGCCACAGCACTTTTAGCAAGTTGGCCGGAAAACGGTCAAAGTTGCGCAATGTCCTACAGTGGTGAATTCAGGCCATCCACATGGCGGGATACGATTCACCACTTCCAGCAGGAAGATAATGGAGCGCAAACTCGACCTCAGCCATTTCGGGCCTATAATTCAGACACTTTACAACGAGCGCCTCAGTCACGGCGGGCATCTTGGGCAGAGCCGGTCATGGGAAGACACACCCCACCATCCTCACCATTGCTTTCATCAGTCAAAAACCCAGCGAGATCGTTTTTCCACAGCTCTCACCATGCTGTAGCCCCAAGAGGTAGGATATTCGCAAATTGGAGCAATATTGGGAATGGAAATTAATCAATAGCTTGGAATAGTTCACCAGGACGGTATCCACCAGCCCAGCCAGATGATCCGTGATCGAACAGCAGAGTTGGCCAATTATGCACTCTCGGAGGCTGCAAATTCATACCAAAGCAGATTTTCTCCATCAATCTACGGGTCGTCAATTGGCCATGGCGGGAATTCCGATGTTCCTCCACTAAATCTTGCTTCCTCGTTGGCTAGACCAGACTCTCCAGACTTTGGACCAATCACAGAAGAATCAGAACCATCATCACCAGATACCCTACCGAGACCTTTCGCTTCCAGAGCATCGCATCTTACCCACCTTCTCAGAACGTCACCCCCGCTAATAACAACTGACATTGTTGAAGATATTGGGAGCGTTCCGCACGATGATGGGCGGCCCGTGTTGGGAGAGAGAACCTCTCTCCTACACAAGAGCCATCAAAAGCAACCTATCAATGAGGGATACAATACGATAACTCGATACAATGACGATGCCGAAGCTGAATCGCAGATTGAAGAAGTAAGCCCTTTACAATATCACAAGTTCATGATGTCTCTCACTAACGCCTTTAAAAGCACAATATTTATGCCATGGCTCACAAATTATTTCAAAAGAGATTAAGTTGGACCAGGCGCGATGTGTGGGATAATGTTATTGTTAAACCAGTTGGTTACGTCCCAGCCGTTATTTTGGGTTTACTCTTGAATGTACTGGATGGTTTGTCTTATGGTAAGTGATTTCACACACAGCGGGGAAATTGTGACTTCATCATCAATCTCAGAGTTGCTAATTTATCTCAGGCATGATTCTTTTCCCTCTTGGTCAAGCAATATTTAGCGATTTGGGTGCCGATGGGCTATCGATGTTCTATGTGAGCTGTATTATCTCGCAGTTGGTGTACTCTTGTGGAGGGAGTGTGTTCAAAGGAGGCGTTGGCTCAGAAATGGTACTTCCTAATTCTAGTGTCATATAGGCATGCTCAGAACGAAAGGCTAATTGTTTGAATCACAGATTGAAGTTGTTCCGTTTTTCCATAAAATGGCATTTACAATCTTGGCAAAAGTTGGAGAAGATAACCCAAAAGCCGTGCTTGCCACAACTATTCTGGCATTTTCAATGAGCTCTGTTATCACAGGGGCTGTATTCTTCTTACTGGGCTACCTCAAGTTGGGATCTTTAACGAGCTTCTTTCCAAGACACATCTTATTGGGTTGTATTGGTGGAGTTGGTTGGTTCTTGGTGGCCACAGGTATTGAGGTTTCTGCGAGGCTTGATGGCAATTTAAGCTACAATTTCGAAACATTACAACATCTCCTCCAGCCGGCAACATTGATCCTCTGGACCATTCCATTATCTCTTGCAGTCTCTCTCATGACACTTAAACACTTTTTTCACCATCAATTTTTGGATGCCGCGTTCTTCATCTCTGTCTTGACAGTCTTTTATATTGTCGTGGCCGTCGTCCCGCAATTGACATTTGCCGGGCTAAGGGAAGCAGGTTGGGTTTTCGAGCTGCCTCCTGATGGAGTGCCATTTTATCACTTTTATACTCTTTATGGTATGTCCATGGTTTTTATTTTTGTTCCAAGATCATCTGCTGATATTCGTGACAGATCTGAAAGAAACAAATTGGGAAGCTCTGTTGAGCACTGTTCCAGCAATGTTCGCACTTACCTTCTTTGGAATTCTCCACGTCCCAATCAACGTACCGGCGCTTGGTGTATCCACTGGAGAGGATAACTTGGACGTCAACAGGGAACTCATTGCTCATGGCGTGAGCAATGCCTTATCTGGATTCTGTGGAAGTATTCAAGTATGCCGAATAAACTTGCCCCATACTCTTAAACAGTGCTAATACCTGAACATTAGAACTATCTGGTATACACAAACAGTGTGCTTTTCATCAGAAGTGGAGGAGACAGTCGACTTGCGGGGATCATGTTGGCGATGGCCACTGCTGGAGTGTGGATGATTGGTCCTGGGATAATTGGGTACATTCCTATCATGGTTGTTGGATCCCTGATTTTCTATCTCGGGATAGAGTTATTGAAAGAGGCTCTATATGACACTTGGGGGAAAGTACAACGTTTGGAGTACTTCACAGTATGTCCATCCAATTCTCAGTTCAGCTTTAGCGTACTAATCAAATTATTGCTAGATAATCGCCATCGTCGTCACTATGGGTGCGTGGGATTTCGTTATTGGTATACTCATAGGCATTGTTTTGGCCTGTGTTTCATACGTCGTTCAGACTGCCCAGAAGTCTGCCGTCCGAGGAACATACACTGGTGTCGTGGCCCGCTCCACCGTGCGGCGCCATCCCATTCAACAGCGTTTCCTCCAGCAAGTTGGAGGGCAGATTTACGTTACTAAGTTGACCGGCTACATGTTCTTTGGAACGATCACTTCCGTCGAAAAAAGTATTCGCGATGTTCTTGAGGATTACAACTTTAAATGTCGACCAATCAGATATTTGATAATTGATTTGTCACATGTCAACGGGATCGACTTTTCTGCTGCAGAAGCCTTCACTCGGATGCGCCGACAATGTTTGACACGAAACGTAGAACTAGTACTATGTGGAGTAGAGTCTGAAAGCGATGTTGGAAAAAGTCTAAGAGGCGTGGGTGTATGGTCCGATACAGAGGATGGGGTTGAGATATTTGAGAACCTCAACGGCGCTCTAGAGGCTTGTGAAAATGAGCTTTTGGCTACTTTTTACCGGCAGAGAGAAACCATGAATCAGCAACAGCAGCCCCATGGACACGCATCTCTAGGTAAGCTATCACTGTGCGTGCCATATTTGGGTAAACATACTAACACAATTGACAGAGGTACCCAATACCAATCGACCAAGTACCATTCTAGATGCAACAGTAAATTCACCGCGGCGAAACTTGATTAACCAAGCTGCCGCCTTTACTTTGAAGGAACATGTGGCAGCCCCCGCCAGGTGGCAACATTTCAAGCAACCATTGCCCCTGATCCTGCAAACATTTCAAGAAATGACGGAGAAGAATGAGGACTTTTGGTTCAAGGCATGTGGATATTTTAAGAAGCGGCAATACCCGGCTGGCGCTGTTATTTTCACACGTGGAGTATGCTTCTCAATTCGGATTTCAATTTTACGGATCAACGCTAATCTATATATCACTAGGCCAAACCTGATGGATTTTATCTCTTGGAGGATGGGATGTTCAGGGCGGATTACGATTTAGAGCAAGGGCAATTCAGTGAAAGTATAGTGGCTGGTACCACGTGTGGCGAGCTACCATTTTTCTCTGATACACCCAGGAGTGCCACTGTTGTTGCCGAGAAGGCCTCAACAGCCTGGGTGCTGGATGAAGTCGAATGGAAGAAGCTGCAGGAGGCTCATCCCGAAGTCGGGTTTGAGCTGATGAAGGTTTGCCTGAAGTTGACGAGCGAAAGGCTTTCGGCAATCACCAGGTATTATATGTTCCACGAAGCTGTTCCTTTTAATGATCAACTGGCTAACATTTGCTCCACAGTTACATACTTACCACCGCTGGATAGGAAATTCGGACAGTGCCAGTGGAAAACATTTCTAATACCTTTTCCTTTTCCTTTTTCTCTTCTTTTCCATTTACTTTTTAACTTTACATTTTTTTGTCGGTTTACCACATTTTCTCTTTCATGTTTTTCTCATTGACTGTTTTCTTTGGTTTTTAAAAATCTGGCGGCAGCATCAAAATTCCTTTTTTTTTCACATTGTTATTGTCATTACGGGTTGGGTTGTTCTCGTGCGTTGGGTTGGGTTCAGAACATATGGCCAAAAAAAATACTACTTTAGTTTTTTCCTTCTCACAATCTGTGTGTGCGCGCGCGCCCCTTTGATTAAGCCTTAGGTAGAGTACGCCGATCGCACCGGCAGTTGGCGGCCCAAAGCGGCTAGAGACGTCTTCCCTCGTTTGGCCCTTTTTTTCGACCAGATTGCTGACCGTGAGCGTGGCTGGGAGTCGGCGGGCTTATCTTCTGGGGGCCTGGTGCGCACCGAATGGCACTATTTCTCTTTTTTTGTCGCTGTCGAGCAGAATAACACATCTACTCTCCGAATTATCTACTCTACGAGTAGAGTAGGAAGAAAAAGTATGCACCGTTCTCTGCCACGGTACCTCCATCCATGATCCATGGTGCACGAAAGCAGAGCAGTGAAGAAAAAAAAAAGTGTTCGCTCTACCTACCTTACTACCGCAAAAACTGGCGAGATCATGCCCTGTCAGTTTTTTGAGCTTCTCCCTTCACAGCAAGATCAATGAAGATAATTACCTGTTTCAATGACTTTTTGGCCGTGCACGAAAAAGACCAGGGCCTGATCTCACCAGTTTTTGCGGTAGGTAATCTTTGCAGGCCAGGCGCCGGAGGTGGTGGTTGTGGAGATTTGGTCTCCATGCAACCCCCCCCCCCCTTCCTTTCTTCCTCGGCACCACCAACCTCCTCTGTTTGCTCACGGTGCCTGTGCCTGTCTGTGCCTGTGTCTTGTGCCTGTCTGTGTCTCGTTGCCCTGTCTGTTCCTGCTCCTTGCCCTGCCACCCGCCAACTCTCTTTTTTGCTCTCTCGCTCGCTCGCTTCTGCAATGCAGAGCAGAGCCAGATTGCCGTGTCAGTAAGCGGGTGGGCCCTTTTTGGTTTTAGCTTTAGGTTTAGGTGGGTTTGGGTTTGGGTTTGTTTAGACCTTCCTCGCTTTTGCTTGTCCTTGTCCTTGTCCCTTTTAAGTTTCCTCTGTGCACGCACAAGCGTGAGCGCTTTGCCGCTAGTGGCCGTTGCTTAGAGCGAGCAAAGTAAACTCAACTCCCTCGATAGAATAGCCCCACAGACCCTGTGTGTTCGTGCAGAACTCCTGATGCGATGGCTGGGGAGGGAAAGGAGTTTGGAAATGTGAGATGAGCGGGTGGGAGAGAGAGAGAGAGAGAGAAGGTTGGGGGGTTCTCGTGAGAGGCCTTGGGGGCAGATCGCTTACTCCCGTGGAGGGCCCGCCAAGACCGCTCATGGCAGTACTCAAGTAGGAAATAGGAAGTAAAAGTTGAGAAGGAAAGTTTAGGAAGTAGAGTGAGAGTGAGGAAGCGGAAGGCAAATGGTAAAGACACCTGCTCCACTACACTCCTATCCTCTCCAGAACGCTCCTCATGCACCGGACCGCAAAGTCGACACAGGAACATTTATTACTTGGGAGAGCCATTCGTTTGTGACTTGGCATGGAGTACAGATGGCAAACGAGCAGGATGAAAGCGAACGAAACGAAAAATTACGAATTGTCTAGAGGGTTCTACCTATTCCAGTGCATCCATCTTAGCCTCGAACCCTCCATCTTCTTTCACTCCAGTTCTCACAGCCTGATAGACCTACTCTGCTTACATTAATTACGAGTACAGTACAGGTCGACATGTCGACATATCATGTCACCCAATGGCGCTAGGTTCACGATAGGATAACTAGCCCACTCACCTCACTCACTCACTCACTCACTTACTCGCCGCTTTTTTCATTTTCATTTTCCCCTCGACGTTCCCCAGTCAGCCAGGGCCGATCACTATTCAAGGGGGGGGTGTCAATTGCAATTGGGCGGGAGGGAGGGGAGGGAGCCCAGTTTGGTTGGGGGGTCAGGTGCTCCACTGCTCAGGGGGGCAGTAATAAGCGGCCGTCTACGTTTACTCTAGAGGAGATGCGTTGGTGCACACTACAGGGCTTTCTGCCCCTGACAGGCGCATTTGCGGTGCGGTGCTGAATTTGCTTTCTTTCGAACATACTTAGAGTAAGTCGATGATGGCTGAGGTCGAGGCTGGGCTGAGGAAAGAGAGGAGAGTAACGATTAGGGCTGGCTGGGAGGGCGTGTTGATGAGCTGATTGATATATGATCTGGCTACGGGTCAACGACGATAAATTGTATTAATCCGAGATGCAATAATCGGTGGAAGAAATACGGATATATACCCAAGGAACTAGGTTCTGGTCTTGACGCTCTATAAAGGGACTGTGGTATTGGTGCTACCAACATGGATCCAACGCCGTTCGCCATATTTCATGGAGAGGAGAGGAGATGTATTCATGCATGCACTCTAAGGAATTACATACCCCCTGGTCTCGACTCCATCTCTCATCGCGCCTACAAGCCTACCTTACCGCCAGGCATTGAGAGAGAGAAAGAAAAAGAGCGAGAGAGGGCGAGTCTCGTGCCTCATTGCCTACGATCTTTTAGTCTCGTGCCATCGATGACTGTCGTGCCATTTCACGATGAAACGACGCCACGGCTGCTCATGGAACGCCGCCCTTAAGGCCCCCCCCCCCCCCCCCACTTTTGGTCCTGTTATCAGACTCTACTCTAGAGTAGAGCACATACAGTACAGTGGTGTGTGTGTAACTTTACAAGCCATGGCCAATTAAGGCTCTGGCTTTGAGATCACCTCATACCTTGTCTTCCTCTGTCATCGTGTTGGCTTGCTTGCTGACTGGTAGTTATGCTGTACGAATAGATACATAGCTGGAGGAGGAGGAGGAGGAGAGTTGAGTGCGAATAAAGGAAGGAAGCGTGAGGGGGGTTGGTCAGCCTCGAACCAGATGTCGTTGGTTACAGGGTGTATGAGACTAAGGATGTATGTGGGGCACGAATCTTTTTGCATGAATGAATGGACTCTGGAGACTGTGAGCTTGTTGTATTATGCGCTTCACGTTTCTTATAGGGGGAAGGTGGGGAAAGGGTAATGTTACCTAAGTGGAGTAAGTACTCTCGGTAGCAGAGGCAAATGCTATCCTGAAGTCACAAGTTCCCATCCAATAACACTGTACGAGGGCTAACAGTGCTCTACCTACTTTGTCAGCGCTCTTGTGGGTTGCGGCATGGCATGGCACACGGCTGGGGCCAACGTTCTGGCATATCATCTGCGGTGTCATGAGACTTATTCCGGCCTTGCTGCAAGGTATCCTCGCGAGCGAGGATACCCCGGACGTTAGGCAATGGGCCTGCGGCTCTCGATTCGTAGGCGAGGAGGGAAGGCTCGTTTGGAGTGGTCACGAAGCGTGTGCATCTTCGCCTCTTTGGTGATATATTGGAGTGATCACCTTAAGTTAAGTACCTACCGAGCCTACCATCGGATATGTTTATCGTCATTGGATACAAAGGCAGATTATATTGCCTGGCGTCGATGCATGATGAGCTCTTTCGAACTCTGGTGGGTTAAGTTGACATGCACATTGATTCAGCCTCGGCAGCACGATGATGCTGCCTTGCTGGGGTCCAGGGATATCGATGGATGCATGTTTCTTTCCCTATCTCAAAACTGGAGGTAGGGGGTTTATTTTTCACTTCTTATTGGCTAATAGGTAGCACAATCACGAGCAGAGCTGAATGTGGGCAGATTTTCATAATCATTCTTTTTGTGGTGAACGCTCGAGTTCGAACACTTTGCACTGATTGACGGATTTGCAGTGCGTCAATTCCAGAAGCGCAGCAATGGCCATACACACAGATTGTGCAGCACGGGCTTTTGCGGTCGGCCTAAGAACGACACCAAAAACCAAAAGTGATCGAGATAGGCGCAACAAACACTAAATGAACGCCAGATTTGATATCAAATTGGCAATATCCCCCCTCGCCATCAGTCAGGGGGTGGGGTTTGTTGTTCCAGAGGGAGATAGAGCATCTGCGATCATTCCATTGAGGGATATGGCTTTAATTTTAGTTTTCCGGCATTCTCGAAATGTCGTTGATGTTTGTGTGTTTGGGATTAGGAGCTCGAGTCCCTGACCGGCGGCAGCCAATTGATCGCGGTTGTGGTCTAGAATGATTATGATAATGCGAATTTGATTTGCGCAGCTAATCTGGAATGATATCCACCATGGCTTTTATTTGAATGTTTCCATTTATACCTTTTGCTCATTTCAATTTGCACGTTGCGGGTCCTCCTCTCCCCCCTGGGCCTGGCTTCCCCCCATTTGTTCGGTCATTTTGTTTCCTCATGAGCCAGCCCACCGGAGTATTATGAGCTACCTTACTCAATGTATCCTCCGGCCCATGCCATTTTGATGCAAATTTTGTTTGCGACGAATTGAAGCCCCCAGGCCGTTGAAAATGCACGATAATATGGACCGTTATATACGGTTTATGATGGGCGGGCGGGGCAGAGCTCGCTGGAGTCGGATTGATTCGGCGCAGATTGTAACCCCCCTTGGTGTTGGCGTTTGGGTTACAATATGCTTTTGTGTATTTGTGACGCTGCTGTGTATTCTAGATGCTGTGTTCCACCGGCGGGTATATGCCATTTTATACTTCCTGCTCCATATTGCGTGTGGGCTAATAGACTCCTGGGCCGCAGAAGTTGACGATATCAATGCACGGGGATAGTGGAAGAGAGTTCGGCGGGCGACCATCTGGCAGTTAGAACAGTTCCATCCCCCGTTCACGAGTTATTCATTGAAATTAGGTATTCATTCATTTATATGTTTCTGCGTTAGCTGCTGGCCATGGGCTGCCAGGCGTGTGCGCACGTCCTCCGGCGCCGTATCATTCGATGTGGCTGCCACTCATCTGCCTCCTCCTGCACCCTTGGTCGATCAGCGTGTACCTGCTCGACTCTTCGCCCACGATTGAACCCTACCGCCCTGTCTCCCTGTCCATCATATCACCACACAATCACCATCCATCCCTTCCTCCCGCCACAACCACCCACCCCCTTAGGCCTCCCTCCACCACCCCCTCCCAGTGCTGCTGCTCATTGAGTGGTGTCGCACACCCCACGCTGCTTTACGTGGGTGCCCAGCCCAACCAGCCCAGGCTGCTCCCTTATTATTTCCCTAGCACTCTTTTGGGGCCCCCTTCATCAGATCCCCACCACCCCCCCTCTATTTCTTCCTCTCGACCCACCACCCTCCTCCTGCCTCCTCTATAATACGACTGCTGTCTCGCCAGCACAAGTACCTCCCCTCCCCCTCCCCTTCCCCCCCTCCCGTTGGCAAGGAGACAATCATCACTTCCTCACATCACCTGCTTACTGCCGAGTGCTCTGAACGGTTTCTTTATACCTTCGTCAGCACACGATCACACACATACACACACAACCCCCCACACACACAGAACAAACAATGTCAGAAGTCAAGGCAGAGGAGGTCCCCGTCGCGGAGGTTGCAAAGGTCGCTGAGGCAGCTGCCCCAGTACCCACAGCCGCACCCGTCGAGGCTACACCAGAACCAACAACAGCAGTGGCTGCTACTGAGGAGGTCGCTCCAGTAGCTGATGCCCCCGCTGCTGAAACCACCGAGGTGGCTGCTGCAGAGGAGGTCAAGGAGGAGGCAAAGGTCGAGGTCAAGGACATCTCTGAGGGATGGCTCGAGTTCAAGCCTCACGGAATCCTACAGTATGTTTTACCCCCAACCCCCCACGAGCTTATAGTCACTGGACTATTCTCAGAATGTTTGTGTATCTCTTACTGACATATCTGTGCCTTCAGCTTCATCCCCACAAAGAGGTTCTTCTATCTCCAGGAGGAGCCAATCGCGGTTGAGAACTTGGCCGTCTATTTGAAGAAGGAGAAGCCAGTTGCCCATCCCAACGCTGCCTATGCCAGCCAGACTGGAAAGGGTCTCCTTTTCTTCACAAAGTCCGAGGCCCAGAAGGCTACCCCCACCGGAATCATCAAGCTCGTAAGTCTAACAGAACCCTGGGTGTGTTACCAAAATAGTGAAGACAGTATGCTGACTATCATGGAATCAATAGGCCGATGTTATTGATGTCACCTCCACTGGTGTCACCAAGTTCTCGCTCAAGCTCGCCAATGATGTCTGGAACTTTGAGACTGTCCTCCTTTCCGAGCGCGATAGCTGGGTTCAGACTCTTAAAGCCAAGGTTGCTGAAGCGAAGGAAGCCGTAGAGTCTATCACTAGCTCAGAGGGCTACAAGGCTACCCTTGAGAAGCTCGGTATGCACTTTAATTAACACCCTTGCGCGTTTCATGCACTTGCTAACGGTCTCTGCAGTAGTCAAGAAGGTTACCCCCGCCAAGGCCGTTGTTGCCGAATCTTCAAAGGTTGAAGAGAAGAAGGAGGAGGCCAAGGAAGAGGCCGAGGAAAAGGAGGAGAAGAAGGAAGAGGAAGAGAAGAAGGAGGAAGAGAAGGAAGAGAAGAAGGAGGAGAAGGTTGAGAAGAAGAAGGAAAAGAAGGACAAGAAGAAGAAGGACGGCAAAGTCAAGTCCGACGCAGAATCCTCCGCCAGCAGCTCTGACGACGAGGCCGCCGCCGCCGACAAGAAGGGCAAGAAGGTCAAGCGCTCCAACTCAAAGAAGGCTAAGAGGGCCTCATTCTTCGGAATCATCCCCCACAAGGACAAGAAGGTTGTCGTTGAGGAGAAGAAGGAGGAGAAGGTTGAGGAAGAGGCTAAGCCAGAGGAGGCTAAGACCGAGGTTTCCGCAGAAGGTAAGCGAGCGCCCCCCTTTTTTCTAACCCTGTCAATATTTAGATTGGCATAAAGACAAACAGACTAACCAAATTATAGCTCCAGTTATCCCAGCACTCGAGTCTACTGAGGAGGTTAAGCCAGTCGTCGAAGAGGAGAAGGCCGCTGAGGAGACCCCTAAGGCTGAGGCCGTCGTGATTGAGGAGACCAGCACTGTCACCACCCCCAAGGGTACCATTAAGCGTCACAGCTTCTTTGGTCTCTTCGAGAAGAAGAAGGAGGCTGAGAAGAAGGAGGTTGAGGAGAAGAAGACCGAGGCTGTCTCTGACTCCCCTCCAGTCATTGCCCCAATTGGCGAAGAGACCAAGGAGGCCCCAGCAGCTGAGGAGACCAAGCCTGTTGAGGTTGCTGCCGTCATTGTTGCCGAGTCTAGCACAACAGCAAAGACACCATCATCCCCACCAAAGGAGTCTTTCCTTGACAAGCTTTTCAAGCCAAAGGAGAAGGCCGTTGTCGTTGCCTCCACCACAACCACCACTGAGGTCGTTGCCGTAAGTTATCCACCTCACTTGATTTCTTAAATTTTATATTTTACTAATATCATATGTAGAAGGAGGAGACCGCTGAGGCCAAGACTGAGGAGACTACCGAGACTCCAAAGGAGACCACCGAGGTTGCAAAGGAGGGTGAGGAGAAGCCAGCTGAGGCCGTTGCCAGCGCCGCTACCAGCCCAAGCACCAAGGATTGGCGACGAACCAGCTTCTTCAGCCTAGGAAAGAAGGACAAGAAGCCAGATGTCAAGTCCGACACCGAGGAGGAGTCTTCCAAGAGCACCCCAACATCCCCTCTCCCAAAGAAGCTCTCCATCTTCCGCAAGAACAGCAAGTCTGCTAAGGACGCACCAAAGGACAAGTCCGAGGAGGTCCCACCAGTCCCTGAGGTTACCGCTGTCACTGCCGTCACTGAGGCCCCTGCCGTTGAGACCGCCGCAACTGCCGATACCCCAGCTGTCCCTGAATTAGTCACCGCCAACGAGACCACCACCCCAGCACCTGCGACAACCACTGCCTAATTTTTTTTTTCATCCTTTGGACGTTGACACGAAAGCTATATAAAATTAATGTGCGGTTAGTTGTTTCAGTTTTAATGGGGTTCTTCTGTGGGTATCTGTTGCTTCCTGGGTGTTGATATTTTCTGTTTCCGTTTCTTGTTTCTTGTTTCTTGTTGTATTTTTTTTTCCTCTTCCGTTTTCTTGCTCTTTGCCTCCAAGGAAAATACCACATTCATCGTCTTCTTTTTTTTTCTTTTACCACTTAGTATCATTCTAATAAGCGTTTTGCTCCAATTTTTCTATACTTGGACTTCTTCTCTGTGTGTGTGTTTGTGCGTATGTTTGTAATATTGCAAAATTGTTGGAGGCGACGGGGTTCGAAACGAGAAAATTGATTTTGTTTTTTTGGTATATGAGAATGAAATCCATCCAGTTTCTTATTTTTACTTACCATATATATCATCTTAATTTTTCTCTGTTTTGGCACCCTGGCTGGAGAGCGGAAAGAGATATCGATTGAAATGTATCCGTTTTGTCTCTTTATTTCATGATCTTGCAGCTTTTCTTTCGGACTCGCTTCATGATAATGTTTCGAATTCTCGAGCTCTGTGTGTACCTAATCTATGTGTATTATGGATTGATTCGTTTGATTGTGATTGATGCGGTGCGCACGAGTCAGTGATGAGTGTTCTCGATGTTGATGTGTGTGTTTTGATGATCATGATCATGACCATATGTGTCTGATATAATTATAAGTAATTACCTTGTTATGTATATATGATCACGAAGCTTGATCCAATTGCAAGCCGTGATAGTCTGTCCATGGTTTACATTATAAACTGCTCGAATAAATTCCCGATGCAGTTGCAGGATGGCCACACCAGACTAGAAGTACTAGAGTAGCACGTGAATGGCGCAAACTTATACACACCGAGATCGATCTTTTGATCCGGAAGCGGTAGGTTTCTACAACTGGCACAGGTGATATATACAGTCCAGCTAGCCTGGGTGTGCATAATCCAGCGTCGAATTCGATTTACGGGATACCAAGATATACCACGAAAATCATAATTTAACGAAAGGAGATTTGTCAGATCCAGACATGTGTAGAGGATGGAAGATTGAAGAACCACATCTAGAACGGTGAATTCATCAGGCAACTTCGAATTCTGGATCGAAGGTCATAATGTATCAATATCCAGCTCCTCATCCCCATCGCCAGGTTCAATTTAGCGGCTAATCTGTCCATGATACTACCCTTTATATATATAAGAGAGGCCTACCTAGGTGACACTCAAACTCGAGACTGTACAGTCCCCGATGCAAATACAAGAAAAACAAGCAATGCAAATAAACAAATGCTTAGATTGTTTTCTTAGATTGTGCCCTGCACCTATCGATACATGTCTAGATCTCACAAATAGGACGTCGGCAGTATAGGTAGATATCAAGGGCATATATAGGTCCTAGGCCTATCAGTAGTGATACTGGCACACAAAGTCACTGAATATAAAGGGTTAACGTTAGGTAAAGTTTGGTACCTGATCGATCATGATCACTCAGATATTGCCGGCTATAATGTACGTTTATCATCAGCACCTATACCTACCTACATTTTCCAAGCAATTTAGTATACTCGTAATTGCTTATTGTGAACATTTTATTAGGATTTCCGTATGATGAAGATGATGGTGGTGATGGTGATGATGATGAAAATGATGATGTTGGAGATGATGTTATAACATCTTCAATTCCCAAATTTTAGGTGCACATGTATGGAGTAAGTATATTGATATATAAGGGTAAACCTAGCCCCTACAATTCAATTGAGACCAACCTACGAGCACTCAATTGGGCATCCCATCGATACAAATATTACGAAATTCTCAAAGATTTATCTCCAAAAAGGACTCGAGGGATTACTACCTAGGTACTCTTTCACCTTCAGAGGCCTGTCCAGTATATGGTTATCGATTTTCATGTTCGAAAGGACTATAGCTATAGCTACCTCATAATATAACGGATCATATAAATTGGTATTAGCACAGACAAAATATTTATTTTGATACTGGCTAAAATGATCAAACAAGCATGATATATAGCATGAATCTTATAGCGGCTGCCCGCTTCTTCTGATCAGTCATTCCCCTCCCTCCAATTCTCATTCACAATTCTTACGAACTTGCTGTTATAATACATAGGTATAGATTAATGATCTTCGCCTTATCCTAACAAGCGATTATCGGTACTTTTGCTAACGAAATCTATTAGCAATAAATTATACTGCTGCCAATATCGATGTGTCGAGCACACTTTATTTAGCCCCGCCACTCGCTACCATTCTTATTTCCGCCTTTTTCTACTGACAGAAAAATGTACATAGCCGAAGAACTTTTAATACCCGCGCGTGTTGCCGAATGCAATTGCAACATCCAATGATCACGCAATTGCAATTGATACAAAGAGCTCGACTTACGCCTCAAAATTTTCCGGTTCACCCTTATATCACATATTCCATCCAGACCACATGTACAGTTCTATCAGGTAGATTAAGTATCTAATTTGAGACGAATATGGCCCTGGAAGATTAATTGGGAGATCGAGAGGGGTATTTGCACACAGACATTGAAGCGCCGATATCGATAATTTAGGAAAGGTACACAATTTTTTTTCCAATGCACATCATTTAAATGTTTCTAACGCTTTTATTAGTCTATAGAGTACTTCCTACCGCCGCCTACAGCTTCTCTATATCACAAAAATTACAGATTTATCCGGATTAGGAAGTAGCTAGGCGGCCAAGTGCAAGGGTTGGCGCTGGATTGGGCGGTCTTTTTTAGGCAGTTTGCATGAAGGCATGCTGCAGCTGCAGCAGATCAGTCTATGCTTCCTCGACACGATCATGTCATGGTGATCCATCGATATCGATGTCGATAACACTTGAAAGTTAAGAAAGTTAACGTTATATAATAATATATTTGGCATTGATAGGTACATGGGCTCATGAGGCCTGCATCGATAGATATCGGATGAGCCGATATCGATGTACGGAATAAATTGCTAACATGACAAACATTTTACCAAGGGGGCCCGGGATGCATGCAGGTGGAATTTGAATCGAATTACTTTCACAAGAAGCGAAGAAATTAAGAAATTGACAGAAATTCGAAGAATTCGACTCGAGTACATGGTCGATATATGTCTGGGGCCAACTGAAGCCAATTGCGAGCAAGAATATATTTTTTTTCCAACCCCCCGGACCCCATATATATAGATACGCCTCAACACGAGCTCTACTTGTAATTCTGCAAGGTGATTAAGCCGATTGCTCCTCGCCTAGCTATATATGCTGTTCTTTAAATGCCTACTTGCTTAGTCCTTTCGAACATGAAGATCGATTACCATATTATACTGGACAGGCCCCTGAAATACCTGAAGGTGAAAGCGTAACAATCCCTCAACTCCTTTTTTTGGGATAAATCTCTGAGAATTTTCGTAATATTCTGTATCGATGGGATGCGCAATTGAGTGCTCGTATACGTAGGTTGGTCTAGATCTTGAATTGTGGGGATGAATATTAATGCTGCCCTATCAGTGTAACGGTGATCTTTGCTATAGGTTACGTATACGTACCTTTTTTGATATGACAATCTAGACTTGTGATAACGGCAAAACTTATCCGAAATGATCTGCATTGCACCTGACATGCTTTCATTGCACCCTACTTCGGTTACCACTGATCTTGGTATCCCCCAAAAGCGCAACTATTCTGGGAATCTTGAGCCGATGTTTCTTCGGAGGATGAGGCAGGGTATTGAATCGCACTATATATACTGCACTCGAGTATCTGTATTAGTTAATTCGTTATTGATTGTATTGAGCTCCCTATTCTTGATAAAGCGGCCAAACAATATTACTAGCTTCATATGCCCATGATATAGGGTTCTATTGTACCAGCGAGCCCCATGTTGATATATGAGTGATCTCAATCAGTGAGCACTGCAGAATCTGGATTCTATCCCACCCATCCATAAAGATAGATAGGTACATTGCCATCAGTCTATCCAAACTTTAAAGCAAGAACTCAAGTATGCTCGAGTATGCTAAAGTGAAGTTCACGTGACCCTACATCCCACAACCTTTAATTACCATTCATGTGAATGCCTGAGTAATCGTACATGTAAAATATACATGGAGGATAGATATACAAACCTGGCTCGGGTTCAGTGTACGGAGATTACACCTCAAAATTAATGTGTATATTTTCAGTGGTCACTAAGTATATACATAGAAGGTGGGGGAGAGAGGAATGACGAAGGGATCCTACGGTAGAAGTTGAATGAACCAGGTACACAGGGAAATTGCAATAGGTGCGCCATAGGGGATAGGTATAACGTACTGGATGGGGTACCGAGAACCCTAAGGGAAAAAAAACAGGTACCTAGGTATATGTTTCGTTCGAAAGAGACCAAGTCGGGTGCACTTGTATTGCGTACTCGGTGACGTATTGGTTCTGAGGGGCAGATGCGGGAATACCCAATTGTTGATTGATATTCCGCATATGCTTCCCAGTAGAGAAGTGAAGTAGGTACCCCAACTAAGATTTTCGACGGTACCGTGTTGGGGGACGAGCCCATCATCGAGTGGAAGCTCGATAATGTACCCAATCGCTCCTTTTCTGAGGTGGAACGAGGATGAAGCCCCAAGTCTGGGCACGAGAACAGATGAAGTCTAAATTTCGGGGTTTAGCCTGTAGATCAATAAGTATCCTTCAGCAGTACCACGAACGCCTCTGATTGATCAAAGTCTTCAGATCTAGATCTTCAGTGTGTCACGGGGGCAGGAGGATAGTCACTTGAAACTGGAGCAGAACCAACCAAGAGAAGGGCGAACAACCGATTCAACCGATGACCCGAATAATCAGATGTAGCTGGAGCTCTTTTCTTTGACAATCAATCGAGGCTAGAATTCAACTCATCTTATTATCGCTGCTTCGGTCGCCTGGGCTAAGATAGTAGGGTTGCAAGTCTTTAGTGCACGTTCTTGCATCTCATGCTTTTATGGTTAGGCGGGATGATCGTGGAGATACCCATCGGGCCATCGGGAGCGTGAAGAGATTGTGGGAATCGTGGAGAAAGATTGTATTGTGGGTGGGGAAGGTTCAGTGGCTGTGGAGGAACGAGGCTGGTGGGCGGTTACTTACTCAAGTACGTTGGGCGCACCCGTGACCTTGGCCACCAAAGAGGAAGTCCTCACTTTCCAGATGTAGCGATTCCTGAGTTTCTAAACTTAACCGAGACTGCCAATGAATCGTGATCACACTCGAAACGAAGGGAATAAGTTGCATATATGCAATACAAATTATGTATGCAGCCATCAGGCACAGAGCACTCAGGTTCGAGGCTGCGAGGAGCACGATGTTTCCGAATGTTTCAAAGCTCAATGAAATGTCTTGTTTCTCACATCCCGCTCGCAAATTGGCAATTAGCTGCCGCTGGAAAATTTTGAATCAATCCATATGTCTTTGAGTTTAGGTTTCCTAGCTTTCAGAGCGAAATTCAGGTCGAGTTCAGCGAAAGTGTAAATACTATGTATCAACAGGGCACCTGTGAGATGATTTGTACAAGAATCATATGCGGAAAGCCATGCATACCTTGGAGTGTTTACTAGTGTTATGGTTTGTACATGTACATACCTAAAGAAACCACCCTCAGCTGTTCCCGCCCCGTTTCTGCCAGCAGGAGCTCGAGGGCCATGCATATGGTATTGTTGAACAAATTCTAGATCTACAAATCGCGGCACTACTGTCGTGTCGAGATTCTAGCTTCCTCCGAGAAGCCGTGTCCAATTATCCATCTGGGCCCGGTGCATAAGTTGCGGTCTAGAGGAAACATGATTTCAAAGAAAAAAAAAATGCTATGCTGTCATGTATGGTCGATAGCTGTTCTCGTTCCCTCGATAGCATCTATGGTCGAGGCTCGCTACGTATACAGAAGTGGCGTGCCGCGTGTTCAACTCTCATTACTGACGTCGCCATTATAATATTAATATTAATTATACCATTAATATTAATTATGTCTCCAAATTTACTTCATTTTTATTCGTTGGCAGGTCTTTCTGCAGCTAGATTCTGGTGCGTGGAGATCAGTCGGAAATAAAACCCCCCCATCAATCAATTGTGGCTGGCATACATGTATGACTAAAGTTGCCTCCATGGTATGATGTGCATCCAGGAAGGAGGAGGCCGCAGACGAGTTGCAGATTTAGGTAAGTCCCTAGATGCCTAATCTGTAGAGCCCTACAATTAATAAAAGGGTCCCGCCTCCAGCTGCGCAACGTCCGCCACCCCCCTCCCTCCCCCTTCCATACCTAATTTCAATCCATCCAGGTTTCCAAACTAGTTTCCCAGGCTCCCTTGGATAAAGCCCAGGGGTTTCAAGCTCGTCCTCCCTCTTCTCCGACAAATACTCTCGTTACTCTTGATCGATCCACTCTCACTTGCCTCGACGGAGCTGCTTACGGGCTCCGGACACTGTCCAGGCTACACTACATCATCATTACCCAACAGAAGGAGGAGAGCAGGGCTGTATTCGTTCCAGCTGACTGGTCGAACATCTACAAAAACCCCGGTTCTCTGGAGCCACTAAATATGCAACATGGGCTGCTGCTTGTCCACGGGTCGCGAGAACGCGCAGGATGGGAATAATGACAATCATTCACCAAACCAACCTTCACTAAATTACAACAATCATCAAGATGCGGTAATTCACCGCATGGAAAGTTTGCAGCTTGTTAGGCCGGCACGGTCAGCAAGTCGGAATAGCACAAGAAGACACACTCAGGGCACGGGTCATGCTTCATCATCACCACAAAATGCAATCGTCGGCGGCCATCGCACTTCTAGGAGACAGTCGAGGCACTTGGAGCTTGCGGCTCAGATTGAGGAGGAACAAGGAGGACTGAGATTCGACCAGCGATTGACTAGGCCGCTGGTTGCACATACCTGGGTGGTGATGAGTCCGATGACGAGGGAGCAGCTCATGAGAGCTAGGGAGGAGTTTTTCGATACACGCGTTACTGGAAGGCCGGAGGTTTGGGGGACTTTGAGGCTTGTGGTGGAGTCGATTGAGAGTGGTGATATTGCTACGGCACAGGAGATGTTGACCGCAAGTGGCATCACAACACCAACTGGTAAGATACACTTAGGCTTTATGTATCGGGGGCCTTGTTTCTCTGTCGGCCAAATATGCTAAGCCGCGAATTTTTAGGAAACCTTGTTCATGGTGCATATGATGAGCTTGGAACTAGGTACGACCTTCCAGACTATGCTATTGCAACCCCTAGGAACCTTCTCCCAACTTTACCGGAAGTGGAAAAACATGCCGGTATAATAGAGCAATCTTCGGAACTGGATCATGGTGCGGTGGATGAGGAGGAACAAGACATCAGAAAGGAAGGGAAGGGAAAGACAGTGGTCAATCCCAAAGTCAAGCAATCCCGAATCATTGCCCGATTATCTGACCGTGGTGGGGTGGATATCCCCATCATGTTTGATCCTAACGAACCGGTCAAGAACATCATTCGCAAAATCATGGAGCAAGGGAAGCTAAATCCCGAGCAATACAAAGTTAGAGCTGTGTATCTTGGAAAATTGTAAGCTTCTTTTTCATTTCTCGGTTTTATTCAGCATTTACTAACAGGTTGTTCATGTAGGCTGGATGAACATCAGTCCTTACCCAAGCAAGGCTGGATCGAGGGGCATATCCTAAATGCCATGGTCGCCCGAATCCTTTAGCCTCTTGCGGTCAAATTTCACCCAAAGCCCGACTCCTGCTCCAAACAAACAAAATATGCGGCGATGTTGGCATCTCACGTCATTTCGCCCATTCCGTCCATATCTCGCTGAAAATGTAACCATATAGTAATGGAGGCTATATGAGATGACATTACGGACATATTTGCAAATTTCTTTCTTTCTTCTTTCCATGTTGTTGGCTCTAGCGGCGTACATCTATCTTATATCAATATCCCTTTTAATTTCATTGGTGGCTCCTCTCTTTTCTTTCAAATTTCTATTTCTTTGCTTTGATTTCTTGTTAACGTTGTTGTTTACCGAAGGAGTTCTGGGTTACTTTAGAAAAGTTTGATGTGGGGGGAGGCTAATGTGGGGGGGGGGGCATACCTATACAATTGCTGTTCTCGTTACAATTGCAATTGATACCGCTATATCTCGTGATTTGCTTTGAACGTGCACAAATGCATATGGGTTTATAAACGCATCAACTTGCAGCTGCAGACTGATCATGAATCTTTGAATTTCTCATTTTATATTCTATAATTATAGCTTTGCATTTGTTTTCGTGAGGTAGGTAGCTACCTGGAGCGCTTGTGTCACATACACATTTACATTTGCAAGCTCAAGGCCTAGTGTTTGCCTTGCCAGAATGTGGAAAATGTATCCGGCCACCAGCATAACCTGGCCAGAGGCTAGCACTGATCATGATCGATAGCTGAACCCCACCTCTCTGATAAGTACATCATATAATTCCACTTGGCGTTTCTGACATGTGGGAAGGGAAGTCTAGATATGTGAACGGGATAGATCGAGACTAGTGTGGTGGGGATGTGGTTTCACAAGCTATTTGTTTCTAAATACGGAGTCAGTAATGCCGGATTGAGATTTTAAATCTAGGTCTCGTGATTCAGCAGGTTACGTTTTTGGGGGGAGTGTGATACTCGACTCGAGTACACCGAGGGACATTAGGACTAGGTTCGGGTTCTTGGGATGTAATTGTGATTGCGCGAGGGCTTCTGATATAATGTAGGATACGTAAGTAGGTACGAGAACAGGTATCTCTTATCTCAAGAATTCGAAATGGAGATGATAAATAAGTACATACTATTGATACATACTATTGATACATACTTACCTAGATACCTAACTGTAGGCATCCTGTGACTGCACTTGAATATATCTATGTCGGATCCTTGTCCTGGACTTGCGTAGCTCGAGATGCAATGTTGGACGATACGTATACACAGCCCCCCCAAGGTTTAGCCCGCCCCAAAGCACTACGAGTACGTACCGGTAGGTAGTGCCCTTTATACCTGCACCCCTACGTAACCCCGTACGCAACCACCGGCGGGCTTTAACTTGTGACAAAAAATAGTTGATGTTGTAAGGTGTGCCCCTTTCCCGTGGATGGTCGTGCAGTTGCATGCAGGAACAGGAGTGATGGGACTCGTTCATATGCAGGTAGTATGCATGTATGCAATAAGGGCCCTACAAGAGGGCGAGATAAAACGTACCTGTCCTTTCGAGATGTAGTTATAGAGTCTCGTGCCCCGAGGAGTAATTGAGCTGATTCGGTTTGTACTTTAGGTTTGACTTGCAATTGTCAAGTCCGGAATTCAATTTGTTCAGGGACCACCGACCCACCAAGGTTGTATCCATTAATCCAATAATTGAAGTATTCCACACAGCCACGGCCGCAGCCAGACAGGACGTTGCAACGTTACCTGCATGGCTGCAAGTGGCATTAATTGGCCATTGATATCGCGCCCGCGTTGATTCTCCTGGACTATCGCGACTTGGTAGAGTACTCTACTGGCTCTGGCTCGCGGTACTCGACTCGGCCGCAGCTGGTGCGATATACTCGGAGGTGTAGTTGACTGCAGCAGATCCAGACTTTCGACGTAGTGCGAACCTCGGACTCGTCTACCTTACCCGGTCGCCTTACAGGCGTACGAACCAGGGTCGGCCAGTCGCAGCTGAAACAGCTTGTTACGTTAGGAACTGTGCCCGAAAGTAACGTAACGTTTGCTGCTCACCCACGGCACGCACGCCCCTCCTCAACACTCACTCACTACAGACGTCGAATCGATCGAAAGCTGCATCCTAGGTACCCGACCGACCGACCGACCGACCGTCCACTCGCTTCTTTCCCTACGACATCATCATCACCATCTTCCAGAACAATCCACACACACTCACACACACGCTCTTTAGACGCCAGGCGCAACAGCCCGAATCTCCTTTGAGGACGGAAGATGTCACCGGGTGGATTCAACAACAGCAACACACACAAGCCGCCTGTGCCAGAGCCGATCCCGCTTCAGGATCTCCGACCGCCCGACGATGGCGGGCCTTCGCCATACTCCAGCCAGGCCCGGGCGGCGGCCGGGGTAGCTCCGGAGGTCAGGTTCGTGCCGGGAATATCAATCAGCGGGAGGCCTCAGCTGGGCGAGGGTAGCAATAGCAACAGCAGCAGTAGCAGCAGCGGGAGCGGCCGTGGGCCCCGTGACGGTGGCCGTGGTCGCACCTCTGCGGGCGCCGACGATGGCGGTGGCTTTGGCGCGGGATTCGGCGGGAGTTTCAACCCGGCACAGCAACAGGCGTCGTTACTACCGACTGCATCGGCATCGAAAGGCAAAGGTGGAGGATTGCTTCGGCCCGGAGGATTTAGTGCGGACTTGGGGCGGAGGCTATCGACAAGCTTGCACCTCGACAGCAGCCAGAATCCATTTTCAAAGGCGGCATACGAAAAGCAACTGGGGGATCCGATAGAACCGGTTCGGAGCCGCCGTGAGAGCGCGGCCCTAGGCATACCGGACATCAAGGCTTCAAAGCTCAATGTTGATGATGACGATGAGGATGATGAGGATTTGCCGAGCCCGATGGCCTTTCGAGAAGGACTTTTTGATGCGTTGGGGGTTGGGCCAGCTGATGCCGGTGGTGGCGGTGGGGGGCGGAGGGGCAGTTGGTTACCGCCGACATCAGGCCCTGGGGAAGAGGTCTCGCCGTGGAGCGTTGGGCCGCTCTCGAGCGAAGGGCAGAATTCTGGAAGGAGAGGAAGCTGGCTACCCCCACGGGATTCAGGCGATGATGTTGCACCATGGGCTGTAGGTCCAGATTATGATTACGGCTTCCCTACAACTGGACCAGGGCCAGATGAAGATGATGATGATATGGCACCTCTTACGGATGCGAACAATATACAACCCATGGCTGGGTCAACTCTTAAACCTCAGGGCGGCAGTGCTAGTGGTGGAGGTGGCCTCCTCACTCCTGATTTCTCACCTTCATTTGGAGGCCCTTTTAGTGCAAGTGGTGCGAGGCTGGGCGATGATTTGAATAATGCTGAACAGGGTCTGGGCCGCTCACCTTCCAGGCGAAAGTCATTATCACCAGCAACTGCGGGAACTGGCCTACGGCGCCTATCTACGGTAGTTGGAATGATGTCCCAGCGGGTTGTCAATCTTGGGAATGACCCTACCACTGTGGAGCAGACCATTCGTCGGAAATCCTCCACAAAGGATCAGGATTTGCCTCAACCTGCACCACAGACAGCAGGACGGCTTTTTGTGCCTGAAGTCGAGGCGCACACGGATATACCTCTAAACGATGAAGAGGACCCGTTTGAGAAACCTGCAATGCCCGGAAAACATCATCATCTCCACAAACCCGAGCACATTCCTCACCATCCACACAGGCCGCATCAGCAGCATTTGTGGCGGCAGGAGCAGATGAATCCTCTTAAAGGTGTTAGTTTAAGGTTTTTTGGGCCTGATAACTGGTTGCGGATACGTCTATGTAGTATACTGGTCCATCCGTGAGTATAAATTGACATCCAAGTAGTTGGCATAAGACTAATGTGTTTTAGAGCAACCGAGCCCATGATTTTACTTCTCATTGTCATCCAGACTATCCTTCTAACGATTGACGCATCACCAAGCGTCTTTGATGATCCCCGTGCTAAACAATGGGGCACATCAAACATTGATTTTGCAATGCTTGTAATATTTATAATATATACGTAAGTAGGCTACTTTAATTTTTATTTTTACTCCATGTATACTGACAATGGAATAGACTTGAAATTATTGCTCGGACAATAGTTTCAGGGTTTGTCGTTAATCCTCGAAGGTCAGCTGCGCCAGATCGTTCAGGTAGCATCCGGACAAAGGTGTTGAGAAAGGGGAAGGAGCTCTTTTCGCCTAGAAAACAATTAGATCAAAAGCCGAAATCAACGGAACCAACTGGGCCCTCGATATTACGGTCAATAACCAATCTCCAGCTCGCAGATGGCCAACCAGCCAATACACAGTCACAGCAGCGGTATCGACTGGCCCGCAGAGCGTTTCTTCGACATTCATTCAACCGACTCGACTTTCTTGCAGTCTGCTCCTACTGGATTTCCTTGGGCCTCACTCTGACGGGGTACGAGTCCTCGCACCATTTGTATCTGTTTCGGATGATGAGTTGTTTGAGAATTTTGCGCCTGCTTGGGATTACTAGTGGTACTTCGGTCATTCTGAGGAGTTTGAAGAAGGCTGCACCGTTGCTTGTCAATGTCATGGTGTTGATTGGATTTTTTTGGTGAGTGTTTTGTGTTTTTTTGATGGAAGTGATGGATGGATGGATGTTAATGGATATGTGAATAGGCTCATTTTTGCAATTATCGGCGTACAGAGTTTCAAAAGTTCTCTGCGGCGGACCTGCGTATGGGTTGGTGAGTAGAATTACCAGACTTGTTATTTTTGCATGTCTTTCTTGGAGTTATAAATCTAACGGAATTTATTATGATTAGATCCGGCTGGCGTGCAGGCAAACTATACTCAAGAATTTCAATTCTGTGGGGGTCACATCAATGCCGCAACTGGTCTCGCCGAACCCTTTCTTTTACCGGATGGATCACGTGGAGCGAAGCATCCGAAAGGCTATCTGTGCCCGCCAAATTCCTTTTGCGTCACAGGTGATAATCCGTTTGGGAATACGGTGTCGTTTGACGATATTTTGCATTCCCTTGAGCTGGTTTTTGTCATCATGACCAACAATACTTTCTCGCAACTCATGTATTTCACTGCGGATAGTGATTACCTGGCTGCTGCGTTGTGTATGTTCCTCATCCTTTTTAATATTTCCGAAAGAGTGCCGTTGCTGATACAATAATAAACAGACTTTGCCTTTGGGTGAGTTTAGTTTCCACCACTTGTAAATGCTGGAAAAATTCTGACTAAAAATTCTAGAATTGTTATTTTGGCTTTCTGGTTGGTCAATTTGGTAAGTTGGAACCTGCCCCGTATGGTGTATTCAATTTCTGATGTTACGCTTGTTAGCTGGTTGCTGTCATCACGTCCTCTTTTCAAATCATTCGTGAGGAGTCGAAAACCAGTGCCTTTACGGCAAACGAAGAGTAATCACATTCCTCCATTTCAAATATCTCGGCTTTGTGCTAATCTATCTGATTGGAAATTAGGGATTCACTGAAAGCCAAAACAAATGATGATACTGGTCGGATGAGCAAACTAAGGCGGTTTTACGACAAGACCTTCTGGTTGTGGATAGTAGTCATAACGGGAGGCTTACTTGCGCAGATGAATCGAAGTGTGAATATGAATCCCCACAAGGCACGGGCGCTCGATAGAGTCGAACTTGGGGTTACCCTGGTGCTGCTATTCGAAATCTGTCTCAGGTGTCTGTGCACCTGGCGAGGCTTTTTCCGGAGTAAGAAGAACTGGGTTGATATGTTTTTGGTTGCTATTACCATGGTCATGCAATTGCCTGTTGTCCACAATTCTGGGCAGGTGTATGACTGGTTGACGATTTTCCAGATTGTCAGAGTGTACAGAGTCGTTTGGGCATTGCCTGTGACTCGCCACCTGTTGGTAAGTCACCTTACATGTATATTTGGAGGAGAAGTTACTAACTTGGATTATAGGCTCGAGTTCTGGGTAATGTGTCTGGTTTATTCAACTTGATATTTTTCGTCATATTGCTCACTTATCTTTGTGCTATATTCGCCGCTCAACTCATTAGAGGCGACATCCCCGAGGAAGCTGATGGTGAACCCATCCGTATTACGTTTTTCACCATGTATAATTCCTTCCTGGGGATGTATCAGGTGTTTTCGAGCGAGAATTGGACGGATGTTCTCTACAATGTTACGCAATATCAGACGTTATACAGAGTCGGCTGGATTAGTGCTATGTTTGTCGTTGGGTGGTACATTCTGTCGAACTTGATTGTCCTGAATATGTTTATTGCTGTCATTCAAGAGAACTTTGACGTTTCTGAGGATGATAAGCGGATGTATCAGGTCAAGGCCTTTTTGGCGAAGAAGGATTTGGGAGCAGGAACTGAAAAGTAAGTCACATATATTGAGGGTTATTTTGAATCTACAATGCTAATGGGTTACAGCTTTTCCCTCGGATCTATGTTCCGCCGTAAGCATAAGGACCCGACAGAGTATAGATCCGCAGCTGTGGAGATGTTGACCAAAGAGACTGTTGTCGACACATTCTTGGATGAGCAGACTAGGCGGGTGACTGTACGTTGTTTGGATTCCTATCTGACGTGGTTTGATATTTGCTGATAAATACCATTTTAGCCTCCTCGAGCTGTACCGCTTCACCAGGCCCCAGGGTCCACCGAGCAAAGTGAATATTCCGGGTTCTCGATCAGCCGGACATGGGGACGAATTTCGAGATTCTGGCGGGAGAAGGAGGTCAATCCATTTTATTCTCAGCCAGTGTAAGTCCTCCTTTCAGAATTAAGATCTTTCCAATGCTGATGAAACTAGTCTTCCAGAGACCCATGACGGCCTTGCTCCGAACTTGATGGCCCAAGAGGTCATGTCGGCGCAGGACAAACTCAAACGAGCTCAGAGGGACTACCTACGCAAACATCCGACGTATAATGTTTCACTATTTATATTTGAACCTAGTAATCGATTGAGGCAGATTTGCCAGCGGATGGTATGGCCTGCTCGTGGAAATTCCAGGTTTCAGGGACTGCCACCATACCGCTCCGCCTGGCTCATCTTCTCCAGCATCATTTACGCAGCAATTGTTGCCATGGTTATTCTTGCTTGTGTCACAACGCCCCTTTACCAAAAGGAGTACTTTGTCAAGCATGGAGCAACACTGCGGAATTGGTTTACATATGCCGATTTGGGGTTTGCGGCTCTCTTCACGTTTGAGGCGTTGGTGAAAATCATTGCAGACGGCCTTATTTGGACCCCCAACGCGTACTTGAGAGGTTCATGGGGCATCATCGATTGCGTGGTGTTGATCACACTGTGGATTAGTGTTCTATCCTCTTTGCAGGAGCAGGGTGATATCTCTAGGGCAGTAGGTGCATTTAAGGCATTGCGTGCACTACGACTCCTCAACATCAGCGACAGCGCCAGGGATACATTTCACTCTGTTATTGTCGTTGGTGGGCAGAAGATTATTTCGGTGAGTAGTTTCTTCAGAGCTTGATCTAGGGTTGTTCCTAACTTTTAATTTCTTCTAGGCGGCGTTTGTCTCGTTGAGTTTGATCATTCCGTTCGCTGTATACGGTGTCAATCTCTTTGCCGGGAAATTGGATGCATGTAATGATGGTTCGCCTAATATGGTGAACTTGACCGACTGCGTGCATGAATACGTTAGCCAGCCTTTTGCGTGGGATGTTCTTGCCCCGCGGGCTGTTGAGAATCCGTATGCCAATTTCGATACGTTTGGAAGTTCACTGTTTATTCTCTTCCAGATTGTGTCTCAAGAGGGTTGGACGGATGTATCGTGGAGTGCGTCGAGTATTGTTGGGAGAGGGAAGCAGCCACAGCCATTTGCTTCGCAAGGAAATGCAATGTTCTTTGTGATCTTCAACTTGCTTGGTGCTGTCTTCGTCTTGGTACGTATAAGTTTCAATTTCATTCTTTTGATAGGGATTTTTTACTGATTAAGTGAATAGACATTGTTCGTCTCCGTTTTCATGCGAAATTACACCGAACAGACTGGTGTGGCGTATCTTACGGCCGATCAGAGAGCATGGTTGGAGTTGAGGAAGTTACTTCGCCAAATTTCCCCGTCAAAACGCCCACCAAATAGCCCAGACGAGAAGTGGAAGAGTTGGTGTTATGCGATGGCTACGGATAAGCGGTCATCGTGGCAGAAGGGGATGACCTGGGTGATGGGGCTTCATGCCGTCATGTTACTTCTCGAATATTACCCAGCGCCAAGCTCGCTAGATCGCACGAGGGATTGGTTATTCCTGGCATTCACGACCGTGTTTGTGTCAAACATAGTGTTGAGGATTGTGGGATTGACGTGGAACAGGTTTATTCGGAGTCGGTGGGATATTTATGGACTCGTCTCTGTCGGAGGGACGTTTATTACGACTATACTTCTTTTGGCAGGGTATGAAAATAGGGCTTTTATACAGCTGCAGAAGCTGTTTTTAGTCTCGGTAAGCTTTCATTTGTTTGTTTTTATTTTTAGGGGGAGTGGTGTTAATGAAGAGTTATTACAGATTGTGTTGATGTTGATCCCTCGAAATAATCAACTGGATCACCTGTTTAAAACTGCTTCGTAAGCTTGATTCTACCCCCATTGGTTATCTGCGCTCTGCTAATAATAATAAAATAGCGCCTCTTTGACTGCGATTGGTAGCTTGATGGCGACTTGGTTTGTGTTGTTTCTCGTCTATGCCATTGCTCTCACTCAGACATTTGGTAAGAACTCTACAGGATTGTTTTTTAGTCATGGCTAATGCATCTAGGCCTCACCAAAATTGGCCCTAATGGCAATGGCAATATCAATTTCAGGACAGTTCCCAAGGCCTTGATACTTCTTTTTAAAATGAGTTGTGGAGAAGGCTGGAATGCGGTTATGAGTGATTATGAGATTTCAGAGCCATTCTGTGTGAAGGGCAGTAACTTTTTGGAGAGTGACTGTGGTAGTGAAGGATATGCTCGGGCATTGTTTGTGTCTTGGAACATTGTCAGCATGTATATCTTCGTCAGTTTGGTATGTATACATCCAGTGATTTTTTCTTTTTTTTCGTTTTGTAGGTCGGCATTTACTGATTGGTTTCTTGCATAGTTCGTTTCTCTTATTTTCGAGAGTTTCAGTTACGTCTACCAAAGATCGGGAAATCTGTCTTCGGTGTCCAGAGACGAGACCAGATCCTTCAAAACAGCTTGGTCGCAATTCGATCCGGAAGGGACTGGGTATATCCCGAAGGAAGACTTTCCGAAACTCATGGGAAAGCTAAATGGGATTTTCGGCATGCGGATTTACGAGGGTCAATACACCATACCAGCGATCCTGGAGGACTGTCATACGGACTCGACTGGCCCTGGGATTGTTGATGGCGTGGATATTGATATGCTGAACAGGAGATTGTCAATGATTCCGATTCACAGAATTAAACGCCAGAGGTTCTTGTATAATCTCTTCTTTGAGGAGTGTATGGTTACCGCGGATGGGGAGCTGGGGGTCTCGTTTAATCAGCTTCTTATTACGCTTGCGCATTACAAGATTATCAACGATAGTAAGAGTTTGAGGCTGGAGGAGTTCCTGAGGAGGCGGTGGAGGATGCAGAAGGTGGAGGACCAGATCAAGCGGAACGTTGTTAGGGGGTTCTTCAAAACGCTGTATGTTGTTATGCTATGCTATGCTATGCTATGCTATGCTATGACTCCCATCCATTACTATGAAAGTATCGCCTCATGCTAACGTGATGTTTTTTTACATTAATATAGGTATTGGCGCAAGCGATTTAATGAAGTCCGCACGAGAGACACGCCAACCACAGCGGGCAGCTCAAACCCCTTTGGAATCACGTTTACGTTTGGCGTTCAAGCGCCCTCGCCCTCCCCCGGGGTCCCACAGATTATCGTCGACGATAACGAGGCACCAGACTCCCCCCGCCGCGTCGCCCCACTGAACCTGCACGGCATATCAAACTTCTCGACGCAGCAGCGGCCGCAATTGGGCGTGCTCGTGAGCCAAGGGTTTGAGTCCGATGACGGTGGCAATGGCGGCGCAGGCGGGACTCCGCGCTCGCCCGGTGGCGCGAGCGGTGGCAGTCCCCACCAGAGTATCCCGGGGACGCCAACGTCGCACCACCTTAGTCCGGTTGGGAGCCCGCGGCATAGCCCGATCTCCGAGTCGCCGCCGCCGACGGGCGTGTCGAGTAGTAGGGCCGGCTCGGCGCAGAATGCGCTCGAGAGCGCGCTGGATTCGAGTGAGTGGGGGAGGCAGATTCGGTCGTATGTGCAGCGGTCGCCGAGTAGTGCGGGTTTGAGGAATCGGTCGACGAGTAATGCGGGCGTGAGGAGTCGGAGTCGGTCGCCTGGGTCGGGTGGGTTTCGGCTTTCGTGAGAGGGGGGGGGGGGTGGGGGGTGTCGTGTGGTGCAGTGTGGTGTGGTTTGAGGCGGTGAGGGGGTAGTGGGTAGTGGGAGGAGGTAGATTGGGGAGAGGGGGGGGTTATGGTTATGTGGTAATGCTAAAGAACGAGGTTCATTCACTCACTCGCTCACAAAAAAAAAGTTGAACGTCATTTTTTTCTTTATATTATACTTTTTTTTCTTCTACTTCTTCTTCATGATCATTTTTATATATTACAATTCTGGGTTCTTTTGTTTTCTTTGTTTCTTTGTTTGTTTCTTTTTTCCTGATTGTTTTCGAATTCCCCCTTTCATGATCAAACTTATAATTATAATTTATCCCTACCCTTACAATAATACCTTTCCGCTTTCACCCCCCGTTTGTCTTGGGAGAACCACCCTCCTCCCCTAGATTCGAATTCGATTTCTTCTTTACTTGTTTATTTCCTCTTCTATAGGGTTTATCTTTTTCTTTTTCTTTTCTTCTTCTTCTTCCTCTTCTTCTTCTTCTTCTTCTTCTTCTTCTTCTTCTTCTTCTTCTTCTTCTTCTTCTTCTGCTTCTTCTTCCCCTTTTTTATTCATTTATTATTTTTTTCGGGTGTTTTCTTTTATATAGATGTTTTAAATTTTAAATTTTATATCTATTTTATATTAATTTTTTTTATTTTTATTTACTTTCTTTTCGGATTCCCTAGATCTAGATCTACCTACTATGATAGGGAGCTGGAGCTTGCAGTAGTTGAAATTTAAAGATTGCAGCGTATAGCTGCCTCTTGGATACGTTTAAGGGGGGGGGGTTATTTTGAAAAATGCTGTAACGTTAAAAAAATACAAATACTTACAAACACAAATACTAGTACTTGTACCACAGAACTCGAAAGAGAAACGTTAACTTCAGGGGGCGCTGTATACCTCTAGATCTATACCTCTAGATCTATAGCTCTAGTTATAGCTCTATAGCTCTCTGGTCATGGGATCTGGTCTGGAGATGTTTTTATTCTTATTCTTTTCTTTTTTTCGATTTTACGTTTCGTTTGAGGTTTGAGGATCTCGGGGGTGGTGCTGGTGGTGGTACCGGTGGTGGGGGCGGGGGGGGTGGGAGGGGTGGAGGGGAGTTTTAGAGTAAGTTAAGTAGATAATTCGAATTCGGGGTTTGGAGTGTTCTTTTGGAGTGTTCTCGTTCCCAGGTTTTAGAGGATGGATGAGATGGTGGGCGGTACTTACCTGGCCAGGCCTGAGTTCCCTAGGGCATTGTAGATTGTAGCGTTATACAAATGGGTGACTTTTTTCTGTAATTGGGAGGGGGGAATCATGTATGTATGATGGGAATTCTAGGGATGGAGGATGGGAAAGGTGATCGATTCGGATCGTACGTATACTATGCCATGATGGGTTGATCATGATCTGGATATATAAAATGCCAGGCCTTGGGTATGGTAAATAGGCATGTAGTGAAAAGTGAGAAGTGAGAAAGCGAGTGGTTTTGGATAGTGGGTTGTTTGTTGTAGCGTTGGTTGCAATTGGTTGATTATTGAGGTGTATTAGGCACGTGGGGGGGGGTAATGAGCTCGAGAATTCGAAGACATGTTGTAAACGCATTGCAATTGCGGAACGATATCGATATCGATGGCATACCCACATAAACCGCATAACAGCATAACAGCATAAAAAAACCCGGTAGATTACATCGGACGTTTTTCTGATTGAGTTTATACCCTTGAGGTGAGGTGAGGTGCATACCGCACTGCGGGAAACTTAAAGTTATGATAGCTAACTACCTATCTATCTAGTTAGTTAGCCACAAAACTTCCCTTTTGAATCTCGAAATGATTGTAAACATACAACATTGCAACACCTCCGTAAAATGAACAGAACGTTTAACGCTGCAATCCTCAATTGCAATTGCAGTTCATCCTCCTCCTCCTCCTCCTAGGCCTTATCGATATCGATATCGATATTCGGGCGGTTATTGTTATTGTGCCTCACTATACCGAATAAGGAAGTAGCCGGGGGCCTGGCCTTGCTGCAGGTGCAGCGCAGGTGCTTAATTTCTAACGTGGGAGGGGGTGCAAGTTAGGCTTGTTAGGTTGTTTAATGAAAACAGAGATGAGGGGGAGGGGGAGGACGTGTGGGCACGTGCGCGGGGTGGAGAGGGGGGGGGAGGGGGGCGATATGATATGGGATATGGGATATGGAACGTTCTGTCGGTGGGAGAGGGATGGAGATGTGGTTGCTGGATTGGGTAGCTGGGAGGGGGGTGCCAAGGCTACCTTATAGAGGAGAGGGCGTCACGAGGCTCACTCACTCTATCTCACACTCGGCCTCGAGACGGGGACGACGAGAGCTCGGCAGCAGATACGAAAGATGGTCGCCTCGCTACACCACGCCACGCCACGCCACGGAGGATGGAAGGAGAAAATAAATAAATATACCCAAACAAAACACGAACTCGAGGAGAAAGTCTTCGCGAGGGAGTGCAGGGCAATGAGACGCACCGGCTTTTCGTCGTGCATTCCAACAACACAACAGCAGACAGGCCTTGCGGAGCCGCGGGGGCCAGGCATTCTAGAAGGGAAGAAGGGGTGCTGCGACATGTCTGGTGTTTGCGGGACCCTCGCGCGCACCCCGGCCTGTCCCACGCACCTGGCAGGCCCATCTCCTGCCCACACGGCCCTCGCTCACGCCTGAAACGTCACACGGTCTGCGGAGACGGGGCCGCAAGGGGATGATGATGGGATGCGCATCACTTCGGCTAGCCCAACGTTGACGGCATCGGTGCCATTCGCATCCATTGCGCAGAGAAGCCCGGCAGACCTTTCTGGTGCGGAATGGGAATAAAATACCGCCCATCTCCCCCCTTCCCCCCTCCAACCGGCCAAAGTCGTGCGTCTTACGTTACGTTTGTGTGAAGAAAAGAAAAGAAAAGAAAGAAGAAAGAAGAAAGTGTGTGTGTGTTGTGTGTGTGTGCGCGGAAGCCCGTTCCCGTTTGTCGAAATTGTTCTTACATATACGGATATATATCTGCTCATTAATACTCTTTTTTTTTTCCCTCTTCATTCTATATTTCACCGCTTTCATTACTCAGACACATATTACACTGCTTTCTGCCTCTGCCCCTGAGCCATCACCACACAACCCCCCCCGAAGCCTCATCTCGTTTGAAATTGAACATTCCTCTGGACCTTTCTGAGCGGGGTTTTATAATTTGCAGACAGTCTCTCGGCGGCAAACATTCCCCCCTAGGCCTCCAAACTCACTCACTCATACATACTTTTTACTCACTGGAAACTCGGTCCGGTACCATATACAATATATCTCTACCACCCGCCGTCTACAGAAATTTCTTGTACTCACTCTTGATTTTTTGCAGAGCAAAGAATATACAAGAATACGCCTAGACAGCCGCCCCATAATATCCTCGGCCTTGACATAATACGAACCAGCTTCTTCTTCCCTCTCCATCAAAAGATATCCAAGTCCAAAAACCCTCACAATGTTGCATATGCATCTCCCCCGCTCCTTCAAGACGATGATGCACCGCGGTGACCGCAACGAGCGCTCATCCTCGTCAGCCTCATCCTCCTCCAGCGGCCGTGGCCGAAGCGGACTCAAGATCGTCACCTCCTCCTCCGCCCCACCCCACCACCAAGCCATCACAAGCAGCAGCAGCAACACCGCACCCGAGCGTTCCTCCACCATCCAGAGAAGCCCATACAATGCCCCCCGCCTCACCGCAATCCACCCCTACCCCGCCCTCAACGCGGAGAAATATCTCCGCGACACAAGCCCAATGAGTTACTACTACACGCCGCCCTCGCTCAGCCGCGGCACAAGCAGCACCCGCACGACGACGCGCGACCGCTCCCCGAGCACAAGCTCCGCAAAGTCGGGCTTCTCGTCGCGCTCGACGATATACTCAATCTCGCCGCCGCAGCAGGCGCACCTGGAGGTTGCGTGGCGCTTCAGGAGGGCCGCGTGGGAGAGCGTGGGGTCCCTGGGCGGGTTCAGCTTCACGGATGATAATAATGTGAGTAGCGAGATTGATGCGGCGGCGACGAGTTTTGGGGGCATGATTGATGGTGGGGAGGTGCTGTTTTTGGAGCCGAGGCCGGAGAGGGCCCATATGATGAAGGGGCTGTGGGAGGCGATGAATAGCGAGCGGTAAAAGAGGGTTTTTCCTGAAGCTTGATCCATTGCCTCTATTTTTTTTTATCTTTTCATTTTCATTTCATTTTCATTCTCTTTATTGGCAGGTGTTTATTGTTGTTTTATTGCTTTTTGCTTTATGCTTTTGCTTTGCTTTGCTTTGGTTACGGACGGCTCACTCCAGAATAACACCCTCATTCTCCACCTTCTTTCTTTCTATCCACTCCTTTTTACTACCTAACCTATTACTTTTTTACTTCTACTTCTTCTTTCTTCATCTTTTCTTCTTCTTCTTCTTCTTCTTCTTCTTCTTTACGATTAAACTGGCCTTTGATTACTCTTTTACTCTTTTTTTAAACCTTATGATTTTTTTTTTTTTTTTGCAGGCAGGCAGGGTCGTTTTGTTCCGTTTTTTTTTTTGCAGGCAGGTCGTTTTCGTTTTGTTCCCATAGTTGGCAGGCAGTGGCATCCAATCCAAATCCAAATCCAAGCCTTTTCAGAGAAGAGATTTCTTTAAATGCTTTTGCTTTTGCTCTTTTGCTCTTTTTGATAATATCACCCACCCACCCACTGTGGATCCAGCTGCAGGTATCCCATAACAAGGCTTGAGCATGTATCCTTCCTTCCTTCCTTCCTCCGTGGTGTACCGATGAACCTTGTAACTTAGGGTACCGGGAGATCTGGCGAGTAAGACCCCCCTACCAGAGCTTCACAGAGGCAAACTCTTCATACAACGGAAAGTTGCATTCACCAAAATTCTTCGTTTGACTGGGGGGTCTTACTCGCCAGATCTCCCGGTAGTCTCGTAGCCATCCCATGAGGGAGTAAAGGGGCAAGCAAGCACCGTTCTTGCTAGCTAGTCTCGTACCCGTGCATTCTTGCTGAGGCCCTTAAATACCCCGCCTGCCTCCATCCATCATCGTAACCATCCATACACACCATCTCGGCGGTTACTACCTACCTACCTATACACGCTCTTGGTTCTAAACTCCGCCACTGGGACATGGTCATGGTCATCACACCAAGCTAGCACTGCTTGCCCACTTCCTTCCACGCGGGATATCATTCATTACATATGAGTCTCGGGCCCTTGCACCGGCTACCTCCACCTCTACCATTAGTACCAGAAACAGCTGCTGCTCCAAGAACCCCACGAGCACCGAAAGTCACACAATACAACACACCTGGCCCAGTATATATACCGATCGATCTTGTACATTACAAGATCCAAGTTCCAAGTTCCAAGTTCCAAGTTCCAAGTTCCGCACATGATGTATGTATGTACATTTACCGAACTCTGCTTGGCTTTTTGAAGCTTTCTCCCCAGAACCCCACTCCCAACCACCTACCTACCTACTATGGCGATTCCTCGAGGCCTATGCTTAACTAACTTACCGGATCTAGATCTAGATCTAGATCTGTGCTGCTGCTGCAGACTGACTGGCTGGCAATATTAATTAATGGTTCGATTCGATCCCCATATATGTATATATATGGTATATATAACAGGTCCGGAGAGAGAGGGGGGCTTTTACTATACTATACTATACTACATGTACATGGCATGGTAGCAGCGCTTTGGATTTGGTGGGTTTTGTTGATTAGGATGTTTATGATTTTGATTTTGATTTTGATTTTGAGTTGATATAGCTATAGCTTAGGTAGATCGATGTTGATGTTGATGTTGATGTTGATGTTGATGTTGATATCCGGGGCTACAAATGGCATGTGGTTTAGGTTTAGGTTTGGATTTAGGCTTGGATCTGGATCTGGATCTGTTGTGTATGTGTATGTGTATGTAGGGATATTGATTTCCGTCCATGGCCACAAGGTAAATTACGGCTGATCCTGATTTTAATTATCGGTTCTTGCAATATTATAATTAATTGGGGGTTGCAATTTGCCATTAACTATCGTCAAAATCTACCCTTATATAGAGGTACCCAGGCCACGTGGGGTACGTATACACGGACAGACATTTCGATTCGATGGAAATTAGACTTTTGTATGCACAACTAAGTAATTAGCATATTGAAACTTTTAGCTTTATGTTTCTTTTTTTTTTCAAAAGCTACCTATGTAGAGGAGGGGGGGGAAGGGGGGGGGGCATGTGATCATCTTATCATTATACATGCCCATACATATTTGTGATACGTCTTGTACATACATGTAGTTCCTAAAAGGTAGGTACCTGTAGGTATGCAATGACCATCACCAGCTACATAGGTAGGTATCTGGCTAATGATCACCATACCCGCCCCTCCCCCCCCGGGGCCGCGTAGGGCTGGACAAAGCCTAGTTGAGGAATTCCTATTCAAAATTCAATCTTTAAATTGCAATACTTACCTACCTAAGTATCCACGGGCGAGGTTCGCGGCCTAAGGCTGGTGGGTGATATGCAGAATCGATCTAGATATATGTATATATGAAGTACGATCGATCGCGAGGTGGAGTACACATGCATAGTCTGGTGTGACACATGCACATGTACATGCATTACCTACTTAGGTAGGTATGCATACCTACAGCCTTGGGCGAATCTAATTCGAATGAGCTCAGTTCGGTGATATGGTATGGCGGGTTATTCGGCATGCATTTATAAAGCTTGAGATGGCGATTGGTTGTGGTTGGCTGTGAGGAGGATTGAGATTGGGATTGGGATTGGGGATTGGGGGAGAGGAGAGGGGGGGGTGGGGGGGTGGAGGAGGAGGAGGAGGGCTATAGGATTAATATCGGAGACTTGGAATTCGAATTTGTGAAAGGGGCTCCAGGTATTTGCATTTTTATCTTCAGCTAGTCGAGGAATCAAAGAAAAAGAGAGAGCAGTTTTCCTTAATCCCTGTTCTCGTCTTAATCCCCGGTTCCTTCCTTAAAAATCCCGGGCTGGGCACGAGACTAAAATCCCGGTCCTCGGCCCCACTTCCCGATTGGGAGGGGACCTCTCCATCCTCCTAATTCGGAAGGAGCCTCTCCTCCTGCTGCCTTAGCTGCTGCCTCTCTGCTAATGCCTCCATCGCTGCCTTCCATGTCCGTCGGTATCCCACCGTGAGAGTAACGTTCTAACTACTTAAGACTGGATATAATGATAATGTAGCTAAAGCTTACCTGGGCAGTTACCCCATGGCATGGCCACTCAACTTACAAATCCCAAAGCCGTATGAATGAATATAAATATAAAGATACATATATAGATCGACATGCAAGCCGGTGCATGAAGCTTCAACTTGAGTCGTACTTTTAGCTTCCGATATAGTAAGTTTGTTTATTTGTCATGCTTGATCTCGCGAGGGGCTCTCCTAGGTCATGATCATGATCGATATATCATGGCACGTATATAGCCTCGTCCGCAGGCGCGTACACTATACAGCTGAAAAGTCCGCTGCTTCTATAGCTATGCATTCTTTCTGCAACCGGTATACACCAAAGCTCCAGATCTGACCTAGATTTTTTGTTTCTCGAGATAACTACATAAGTAGGTAGGAATATATATATAGCGAAGCCGGAGAACCTGGATTCTCTGGCGTGAGTTTGCAAATACATGTATGTAATTGTGATTATGAGTTTGGGCTGGAGCCACTTGAGGGTTTAACATTAACATGAGCTATAAGGATATCGATGTAAGTACTTCGTTTAACAGTAAAGAAGTGTGAGACCCGTGGAGATTACCGTACGAGATTATAGCATGTGAGCAAGACTGACTTCCTAAACGGGCAGTTTCCCGGTTTGGTGCCAAGCTCTGGGCACGAGACTACCAAGCTTTAGTCTCGTAGCCAAGCTCTGCTTAAGTACGGAGTAGAGTATTATAAATGATGCAGCGTTAAAGTGGAAGTATTTGTGGGCACGATAACAAAGTATTTGTTCTTATTCCAAAGACGATCGCGATAAGCTTAGTTTCATGATTATGCTTTGTGGGGTCGTGGAAACCAAGGTCACGTGTAGTGCTTATACCGCATGATATTAGAGTACCTAAGCTGTGACATCGAGCTTATACCAGAGGTAAGTAGTCTCATACCAAGACCTGTAGACGGGCATGAGACTACCTGTAGACGTTCACAAGAAAGGCGCTGGCCAGGTTGTAGTCTCGTGCCCAGTCATGTTGGCGGCCTCGAATGCGCTCAAGACAGTCTAGTGCCTCCGCCCATCACAGCTTTAGCACGCTCGTTTCTCCCCACAGCCGACCGGGGTCGATTGCGTGGGTGTAGCGAACAGCTGTCGGTCGGGTAGCATGTAGCGCGAGCAGCTGTCGAGGTGTCGGGAACGAGAGTTTCGATCAAGCATCGTAGCCTCCAAGCATCGCGGCCTTTCGCAATTCCGCCTCTTTGTTCACGATGCATACGGTTGTAGATCGCCAAATGCCCCCGCACGCTGCACCCCACCGCCACTCGAGCGATGCGCTCCCCGCTGGCCTGCTGCAGCGCAGAGGCAAGCTGCACGGCGGGTGCGTTCTGGCACCGTGCGTCTCGCTGCGTGCGTGGCAGCCTGCGCCGGCTGCCATTGAAGGCCGCGGCCGGCCATTGGCCCAGGCATGCGCCACAGCGCACCGCTGGTGCCACACACGGCGATGAGCTTGAAGCTTCAAGCTTGATGCTGATGCCAGTCTGGAGCGTGGAGCGGTGCCTCCAAGCCTGGCCACGGCCTCGCCTTGACCGCACCTCCCCCCCTCCTCCTCCTGCCATACTCCTCCGCCAACAGCACCATCACCACTCTGCACAATCGCCTCACCCCGCTCCACAGTGGTCTGCTGTTGCTTTCCACCCTCTGTGCAAGTGGCCTCTTCACTCTGCAACCGCCCCCCGCTTCCGTGTGCCATCGAAACATCACGATCCCGACCTGTCCGCGGCCAAATCAATCCGGCTTCAACCCGCCCCCCCACCACACTCCCATATCACCCAGTGCCTGCTTGCGTGCAACCACACCACCTTCCCACAGCAGCTGCAACCCCTTCGTCTCCCCGCCCCAGAGTGTTAAAATCGCTAAACAGCCGGTCGAGCCCCATCTCTCCGCACAATCTATTTCACTCATCAGTCTTCCACATCTCCAGACGAGAGTGATAGCACTGCCAATCGCCTTTTCCAGCCATCTCTTGACACTTTCCACATTCAGCCTTCCAACGATAAATAATCTGCTCAAACACAGTCCAACAATCGTCCTGTAGCTCAATCAGCAAACCTCGCACGACCAACTCACGCCATCGAGCAATCCTCACACACACACCCTGCTCCACACATCTTTACCCCCGCCCCGCCTTCACCCACATTTGAAACGGCTTTGCCAAAGATCCCAAGCTGTTCGCCCCAGACTCCCACCGATATGCCTACCCCAGACGAAATTCGTAGCCACGGGAATGGAGGTGAGGTTAATCTCGCCTCCGCCGTTGATTCCTCCGTGCCTCGCCAAACTCGACCACAGTTGGGCTGTCCGGATGAAGTTCCGCTTACACTTTCTCAGTGGCGACAGTCGGTAGCGAGTAATAGTGGCGACAGGAATGCGGTCGGATCAGTCGCAGGACTGATCACAGAGGCCAAACAAGTGGAGAACCCGATTGCGTCTCAAATCGCAGACCCCAAGGCTCCACCCAGTCCGGCAAGCTCCACAGGCCAAAAAACGTTCCCACTTCGGATATCTCGGGCAAACTCTGCAAACGTGCCTGCATTGTCGGGCGCGCATTCGCCCCTCTCGCTCTCCCACGAATTCTCCTCTGTCAGAGTACGAATCTCCCAACCTCTCGAACAATTATCGGGCGTATCGGCTGACAATTGAACACTACAGCTCCTTCCATCCTTGTCATGCTCATTTCTCAGGCCAGGTGCTCGTTTTACTGGAAAACAAACATCCGATAAGCAAGAGTACGAGGTCAATGTGGAATTCAAGCATGTCGACATGAGCGAGTCATTCCTTTGCGGCTATCTTCGCATTCAAGGTCGGTTTTATCGCTAAATTGCACATTGCCATTTTGCTGACATTTTCAAGGGCTCACTGAATATCACCCAACATTAACTACTTACTTTGAAGGGGAGATGATTGGGCCTAAATACTCTTTTATGACTCGCCACAGCGAGTGGGGTGCCACTGAGGAGACCGATCTCCAGCATTGGGCAATATTCCCACCATATAAACAAATTGCAAAAAAGGCTGGCAAGCCAGATTACACACACAAAAATTTCGCCGAAAGGGAATACATCTTTATGCGCTGGAAGGAATACTTCCTTGTCCCAGATCACAATGTGCGATCTATACTTGGAGCATCATTCGAAGGCTTCTACTACGTCTGTTTCCACCAATTGACTGGCAGTGTCTCTGGCATCTATTTCCACACAAGGAGCGAGAAATTCCAAAAGCTGAAGCTTTCGCATGTTAACGATCGGTATTTTGGGTCATTTGAATTTCGATGAAAGCATAATGGGGTAATCGGCGCAATACTGAATTTATGAGGGAATACTGGTTCGATGGAGTCTCGAGGTTTTTTTTTTCTGGTTTTTTCTCTTTTATTTTTGTTTTTTCTTTACTCTGATAATCTTGCATGCGCTGTTTCTTTGTATCTGCAGGTAGTTTTCTTTTTTCTATATTTATCACTTTTTTTTTCAACGAGCTCGAGTGTATGTTTTTCTCATCTGAAGCCTTTTTTTCTCTCTGGTATGTGATGGCCATATATGCTGACGTGAAGTGACCAGGCCACAAGCAGAAATTGGCTCATTTTTGATTTACTTTTTTCCCTTTCTTGCCATTTTCTCTCTCTTACCTTGAGAATGCATCTCCTTTCGGATCCCCCCTCTTTTTCTTTCTTATTATGCGTATATGAAGGGCAGTATAGTATCGATATCTTCTCCTCTCTTCTCCGTCAGGACTTACTCCACGCGTGCACAGGTAGCGTTTATCCAACACTGGGTACCAAGTATCTAATCTCTTTTTCATCTTTATTTTATCTTTTTGCTGCTTTATCGTGGGGATGATCATTGATCATTGAACGAGCATGCGGACCATTTTTTTTCCTTGATGTATGCACATTTGCATGCAGGTTTTCTTTTCTTTTTTTTGTTTTCTTTTCTCTTTGGGCCTAGGTGCTATTTCTCGTTTTTTACTTTTTTTTTTTTTCAAGTTTTTAAGCTCCTCAAAATTAATGAATTTGTGTGGAAATTTATTGATGATAATATTTCTTTTTTTTGGTTATGACCGATTAATTGCTGCGCACTATGTGGCTTTCACTGGATTTATATATGTGAACCTCATTGATTCCTCCACGTATAACTTACAAGTCGAGGCTTAGGTAAGATAGTTATATAGGCATCTACCTGGTATTTGAAAGTATTTGGATACTCTGGGTACCTACTTTAGGTAGGCTATGTACTTGTATAGTTCAGTACCTTAGGTATTGTACTTGGGTGTGTGGCCATACATATATTGGGGCTCGGGGGTAATCAAATCATCCGATTATTGAACGTAGACTCGACTTATAATTGAATTATGAAAGATTGACTTGTAATTAATTACCTACATAATTAAGGTACGTATTTGCATATGCATGTTTTTCTCACGATATGTTTCTCATTACCTTATAATCATATAAACCTAGTATATGTTTCAAATTCTCCTGCTCGCATCGGATTCCAGTGCCCTTGTTACTATGTAGCTATACCGTGTCTTGTAGCTATAGGTTGCAATGTATGTCCCGGGGTACTTGACGCATACTATAGCTACCTAGGTATGTACCTACCTACATATGTTTGCAATTGTACTTTAGTGACAGCGGGCCGGGCATTGACGGTACTTATCCAGATACATACATACAGAAGTATCTTAAAATTTGGAGTGCAGAGTAGCTATAGCTTTTAATTTTGCTTTTACTTTTTTTTTTCTTTTTTTTTTTCTGGGTTTTGTGAGTGTGGGGAATTCAGAGCTTACCTACCTATGTAGGGATGAGGGGGATGAGGGGGGTGAGGGGGATCGAGGAGGGCAAGCGAGAATGCGGGGGTTTTTTGGGGGGCAATCAATTGTGTTTGTGCATGTACATACGAGTAGGTAATGTTTCATGCATTTTGTGTATGTATTATATATATCGACATCTGAATATGTTTCTTGGATGGCTTCTTTGCGCGGAAAGGGGTGCTGGTCCCGGTGGGGAGGTGGAGAGATGATCTATCTGCAATTGCATTATTGCAATTGGCTGTGCATGCGGAGCTCGAGGTACCTTTGTAGCTACATGTACCTACTACTATTCCGTAGGTACTCGAGTAGTAATCCAGTACTGATGATCTGATAAGGCGACTCTCTCTCGCTATCTTATCTACGCTACGCCAAGATTTCGACTATATATTTTTTTTTGTTGTTTACGCACCTACTTCGTACTTCCGACGAGAAGAGAAGGTTTAGAGTTTAGCTAGCTACCTGCCTATGTAAGTAATAGCCCACCTGGCTACCTGACAAGGTACTCACTCTACTCGAGTACTGTACTTTACACTTCCCTTGGCTTAGCTCGAGAGAAAAGATCTCCCACCATCCATCCATCCATCCATCCATTTTTTTTTTTTTTTTGTTTTTGGTTTGGTTTGGTTTGGCCGCGGTACGGCACGGTTCTCACCCTGTTCTAACTAGCTTCAGAGGTGTGAAGAAGAGAAAGAGCAGAAGAGAAGAGAGCTAGCAAACGGATTCGAACGAGGCAGACGAACACACGCAATCAATCAGGCATCTCCATCTCCAACTCCCATCTCCATCTCCCTCCCCCCCCCCACCACCAGCAAACGATGTCCGACCCAGCCCCCGCCACCATCACCACCACCCCGCAAGACTCCACAACGGCTACAGCCTCACCGACAATCCTCGAAGCTACCCCAACCACCACCACCACAGCAGCATCAACCCCCTCAGGGACGAAACGCGGCGGAAAGGGATCGCGGGAGCAGTACCGCCGCGATGCGTCTGCGCGACGGGATGAGGCGAAGTTACCGCAGAAGAGGTTCTTTAGGCAGCGGGCGCATGCGAATCCGTTTTCGGATCATCATTTGGAGTAGTGAGTTTGTGTTCTTCCTTTGCTTTTGGGGTTGGGTTGGGTTGGCGGGAGGAGGTTTGGGGAAGGGGGAAGGGGAAAGCTAATCTTGTGGTTGTATGGTTAGTCCCGCATCCCCGGAGTTGATGGACTGGTCGAAATACTACCCCAAGTTCTTCTCGCCTTTGAAGAGTGAGGATGATCATGAGAAGAAGGAGGCTGTGGATGGGGATGTGGATATGGAGGGGACGACTTCGTCTGGGATAATACCACAAGCACAACTACAAGCGTCATCATCATCGATAGCGAGCCAACAATCGAATACTTCGATACAGCAACAACAACAACAGAAGAAATATAAAGTCGATGTAGCCGATATCGGGTGTGGCTTTGGAGGGTTACTCGTTGCACTTGCGCCAAAGTTGCCCGAGAGCTTGATTTTGGGTATGTGTGTCCTTGCAAAAATGAAAAAAAAGAAACAACCCCCCCCCAAAAGAAGAGAGAGAGAAAAGGGGAAATGCTAATAATCAATTTTTGCAACATGGGCATGTAGGAATGGAAATCCGGACATCTGTGACGGACTATGTGACTGAGCGGATCGCGGCACTGCGTGTCCAGAACCAGGATAAAGCGGACGAGATGCCGGGTCAATTCCAGAATGTGTCTGTCATGAGGGCGAATTCGATGAAGTTTATGCCCAATTTCTTTGAAAAGTATCAGGTATGGGATGGGATATCGATACATTCTATTTTTTTTTTTTTGTGTGTGTGTTGTGTGTGTGTGCATGTGTGTAGTCTAATTTCTTATACCCAAACGAACAGCTATCGAAAATATTCTTGTGCTTCCCAGACCCGCACTTTAAGGCGAGGAAACATAAGGCGAGGATCGTGTCGTGAGTATCCCCCATCATTTTCCTCCAATCTGTTTTCTTTCCCAAAATTAGATTAGATGGCTAACACTACTTATTTCCCACCAGACCAACCCTCGCATCGGAATACGCATACGTCCTCCGTCCCAGGGGAATCGTCTACACCATCACCGACGTCGAGGACCTGCACCTGTGGATGGCAAAACACTTTGACGACCACCCCCTCTTCCAGCGCATCCCGCAGGAGGAACTCGATAGGGATGAGTGTGTGGCCATCATGATGACTGAGACGGAGGAGGGGAAGAAGGTGGAGAGGAATAAGGGGAATAAGTATGTGGCGTGTTTTTGGAGGCTGGAGGATCCGGAGTGGTAGGGGTAGATCTGGATGTAGAGTGGTGGGGGAGGGCTTGGAGAGTGTGGAGTGAGAGTGGAGAGAGATGAAGTGTGCGTGTTTTTTTTATTTTATTTTTTTTTTTTTCTGGACGCATCTACTTAGGTCGTCTCTAGGTCTGGTCGGGGGCTCATCACATTCACATGTGTTGTGGTTTGTATGTATGTATGTACAATACATGTGTTTATAGATGGGATGGGTTTTGGTGCTGTATTACGTATCTACCAAAGTGCATAAGAAAGGTGGGCCTTTTTTTGGCAAGATCGAAATCGGCCATGGAAACATATCTTGTCACCTTCCTAACCACTCACTCAATTAGGGAGTAGAGTGTCCCTACAATATTTAGGTACTTATCATATACTCGGGCACGAGATCAAGACGACTGCCTGGGGTAGGAAGTTACATGATACTTACTTACCTACTGGTAGATACCTGCTATAGTGCAATAAAACGATCACAGGTGGGAACGCTGCAGCCAATAACATTTCAATCCGGAGCGAGTCTCATCTCATAATTTCATAATCTCATGAGATACCAACGAAACAAGATAACAAGAATACGAATTCAAACTATATGCATCCTGTCCCGCCAACAACCAGAGTGAATTTCACAAGATGGAAAGAATAAGAATAAGAATAAGGAAATCAATACTCACTCACGCTTCACGTGCACCCCAGCCAGCATGAAAAAAAAAAAAAAAAAAAAAAAAAAAAAAAAAAAAAAAAAAAATCACAACTACTGAAAGCTGCGTACGTATACACAATTCACAAATCCAGATAAAAATTTTGAAAAAGGGATATCGATACACCTCATTATTCTCCGGAGAATCGAGTTCTCCTTAACCCTAGAAGGAACGTTATAATTATCGATCAATCCGGACATAGATAGATATAACCCCGGAGATGAATATAATAAATTCAATCGTCAACTACTCTCTCGCATCTCACCTATAAGTAGCTATCTAGATCATCAATATATACCTACCTAATCATGATCAATAAGCCGGAAATATTAATGATGATGGCCAGGCTAGCTATAGTATAACAAACAATAGCTAAACAACCACCATCGACCTACCTACTTAGGAATCTTCGAATTAACACTTAACTACTATTTAATTATAAGTTCAAGGACAAGTCGAGTCTATGGAAGACTACCACCCGTACCGTATTGGTGAATTCGAATTTTTATAATTATGCGTAAGCACAATCAATTCGAATCACTAAACTCTACAATCAATTATACCCACAGCCACAAACAAAGTTTTGAGGATATATATATCCATACAAAGTAGGTAGGTGGGTTGTTCTCGTTCCATACCTAAGGCACATACTTTTTGAGGCTTGGTTACCTGTTGGTACATACGTATCCGAAACCCCATTGCATTTTCATTCAAACAACGTTATAACGTTCCCATTAACCCCGATATATCCAAAAGAGCATATGCAATGCATGCACAGCAAATAATATACTTTAAACTTTTAAACTCCGGATTTTGATTTTCTTGATAAAAGATTCGAATTTCCCCGCCTCTCTTTCTTTGGGAAGATGTACCATGAGGTAAGCAAGCACACATGAGTGCCAGACTATAGCTATACATGTGTACCTACCCCGGACTCGGGGCCATGAGGGAAACATGGCATGGTGGCCAATTCCGGATCCGGCGCTCGATAGAGGACATATATCATAACTTACTAGATGAGACTAAACTTAAGGTATATATGTTCACCTACAAAGAATCAATCATTCACAAGTCAAGGCGATTGCAAAGTCAAAAAAGATATAAGGTTCCATCGATATCATTTATTGTTATAGAATCAATAACACAACGTCAACAGAAAGCCAGAAAAAAAAAAAAGAAGAAAAAAGTAAGAAAAAGACTTCTAGAAAACGACAACATTCGATCCGAGATATATATCGTCTAGATCCTTCAATAAGAATAAGCTCCAAGGCATCATAAAGAGTAAAAAGAAAAAAAAAGAAAAAATAAGATCTCAAATCTCAATTCAACGCACTCGCAGATAAAAAAACCAATAGCCAAAACTCAAGCTAAACAAATTGCACAATCGAAAATCAAATGCGAATCATCATAAAGAAAATCGCAAGCAAAAAGCAAAAAGGCAAAAAGCAAATAACGTCAACAGATCAAATCAGATCAAAACCTAATGACAAGAAATAGGAGATATGAAATGACAAGACCAATTGAAGCAGACGTAAAGAAACTTTTCCACATTCCATATTACCAGGACTCGTACAGAACCAATCGATGAAGGGGGGATATTCGCTTGAAAAACAACGAAGCAAAATCAAAAATCATGAAAAAAGGCAACAGATGCTAGATAAAGAAAATAAAATGGGAAAAGAGGAAGAATGCGGACTTGTTGAATGGACTGTTTACTGGTTTGGCATTCGGCCTTGCTTCTGATACAGCTGCTTCCAGTGTTCAACTTGTTGCTTCAACTCCTCAATTTGAATCTCCATCTCCTCCATTTTCTTCACTTTCTTCTCTCTCGATTTTCGAGCTGCAAGTGTATTTCTTGCTCGCTTCACTGCAACATGGTCGCCCATGTCATCAACAACAATTGGTGGAAGAGGAGCTGTTCGCTTCCTCACACCGGCTCCTGTCGTAGACCCCTTGCGTCCAGAGATTGAGCTTCTGGCCGTTGGGGATGCGGATGGGGAAGATGAACCCTCATTCTTGATTTCGTCAAGTCCGCTGTTGAGGATGTCTTGAATATCTGCGTCAAGACTTGGTTCGAATGGAGACTCATCGGGGAAGAGCGATGGCCAGTGATCGTCACCTCCAACAATTTGCTCGCCGTTGAAAAGTGGCGAGGTCTCGTAGCTCGATTCGTCGTCGAGGAAAGGAGACATGAGTGACGTGCTCATTGGGGTGGAATTGTGATAATTGAAGATATCCTGCGGGGAGATTGTAGAAAGATTGATCGTGGGATCGTGGATGTGGGCAAAGTTCGGGGAGGAGAACTCCGAACCATCACCTCCGCCCACCTGAAGCCAATCGGCAAGGTCCTCTTCCTTCATGTTTTCAGATGGAGAGTTTAGGATACCTGTCATACGGGCTTGTTGGCCGAGGAACAAAGGACTTAGATTCTGCTTGAGATGCAGATACTGTCTTCCCAGAGCGCGGTTTTGGTACGTCTGTCTGAGGTACTGTGCTTGGGAATGAGTTTGTATTGGTCGATTCGAATACTGTGGGGCAGTATTTGATTGGGGAAGGGGCCGGTGTGTAAACTGAGATGAGGTTGTGTTGTGACCGAGGCGCTGTAAGATTGCGTCGACTCCTGATGGTGCAGAAGTGAGCGATTGAGTTGACTGGTTATGGGCTGCACGAGCGGTCTGCTGTTGCGGACGCGAAGGCGGAGGAAACAGTGGCTGATCCTCGAAGCTGATGTGCGGTTGATTCGAGTGCTCGAAATTCACAGACGGTTGATTCGGCGTCGGTGGAAGCGGTGGAAGATCGGAGTTGTCGTTGGGCAAGTGCCGTACAGATTGCGGTGGGGGAAGCCATGGCTGTTGGTCAAAACGCGAAGCGTTTGGGGAAAGTATTGTGCCGGTATTTTGGGGATTAACGTTGGAGTTGTTGTTAATTCCAGAATGATCTGGAGTAGTGGTAAAATCTGTAGAAAAACTGGGGAAGTTTTCTGGAGAGATTTGGGTCGCTAGACGCGAGGAATGATTTAAAAAGCCATGTTGGGCAGACACTGGAGATTTGATATGTTGGTTAGGATGAGATGGGTATGAAAGTGAGAGGGGTAGGGGAAAGGGCGGGGTGAGTCACATACTTATAGGCGAAAGGCCGCGTTGAGCGCTAGTGAGCCAAAGAATGGGGATGGGGGGAACGATTGTCGAGCAAAGCAACTCAGGGAAAAAAATTTAAAAAAGACGGGTTGGTGTGGAGGAAAAGATTATTGATTGCGGACGAGGGTTGTATTGGTCTAACTTTTGAGGGGTGCTAGCACCTGCACGGGTTGCTAGGGGGGCACTGAAGCAAAAGCAGGTGGGCGGGCCTTGTCAGGGTGTTTGTTGGAGCGGCTGCAGCAATGGCTAATGGTGTGGGAGGTCAGCGAGGCGCAGAGGGATGTGTGCTTGCGATGTGTGTGTGGTGGGTGGCCTTTTCGCGGTGCGTGGGTGTGCGAAGCTGGGCTGTAACGATGCGAGTGCGTGTGAGAGCTTGCGTATGTTTGTGTCTCAATGTGAATGTGGTTATGGCAGAGGTTCTCGAGCGCGAGGCCGAGAGAGTGAGCAGTTGCAGTAGAGCCCGCTGCTTCTTCCTGAAAGTGCTGTTTCCCGCTTCGAACCAGATCTCACTAGTATGGACAATCTCTCCAACGTTTTCCCTCTATTCTAGCGCTGGTAGTAGCTATGCGACGGCAACGGAGAGTCGGAACGGCGGATCGAACTGGCTCGATAGATGGATAGATGGATGGTTGCTTGCTTCGTTTTGTTGCTCCTGCTGGCTGTGTGCGTCCACGTTAGCCAAATGATTGTCCCGAAAGTCAACTTCGTCCCGCAGCAGCCACAAAGGTAGCTTCCAAAGGTGTATCTCTCGTACGTACTGATAATTTGTTGAGGCGCCAGGTGGCCGGTTTGTTCGCAAAAGATGGTGCAGAGTAGTGGGGTGAAGTTGGATGTGGAAGAAGAAGGTCGTTTGAAGCGAGGACGACTGCTGCGTACTTGAGTCCTGGGAAGGGGTGACTTTGGTGGGGGGAAGGAAGAGGCAGTGGGCAAGGCGCACTTTCTCGTGGGCTGGTCAGTAACTGGCAGGTCACGGCGGTGCGGCGAAAAACAGTGACCAGGGTTGCTGGGGGGGTGGTTGGCAGGCTGTAGGCGTGGGTGCGTGATAGATTGCCTGGAGGCTTAGACGTAGAACAGGAGCTTTGGTTGATGCGAATATCTTGGGTAGGAAAGTGTAGATGTAAATATGAAAACAAGTGAGAGTGGAAGAGAAACGGCAGCCCGAGTTGATGATATATTATAGAGACTCGGGGATGGAAGGGGACGGACGTGATGGGGGAAGGAGGTGGGTGGGTCGAAACCCGTGTGGACACGGGGGCGAACGCTTCCTCAGGCGGGATGTGAGTGAGTCCTATTCCTGGCCGGGCCCTTCACTGGCAGTGGTGATGGGGGGCGCCGGAGCGGGATGGGGAGCTCTCGCATCTCGTGCTCTCCCACGCTCCGCTATCTGCCACCCGTCCCTGGGAGCCGTAGGTTACTCTCGTAGGTAGCCTCGAGTCGATAGAGTAGAACGGCATGTAGCGTAGCATCCTTCACGAAGGCACCGAGAAGCGCACCATGCACCTCATACCGCACTCGGTCGCTCATCCAGACGAACAGAACATTGTGGAGCATGGCGGCCATATGGCCGGACATCGCGGCTAATACGGCTGGTAGACAAACATTCAGAAACGGCGCCGGCCCAGCCCATCTTCCTGGCAGAACTCCAGGCTTCTGCACTTTCCGTTGTTTGGCCCGCCACTTCTGATGCTGACTTGGGCCGCGCTCTTGGATGTCTGCTGCACTGAGTGGAGTGCAGTGAGGAGGGGATATTCGGTGGCCCAGTGCCGGCCAGTGTCCAGTCAAACAGCCAGTGAGGGCCGCATAGGCAGGCAGGAAGTAGCTCTTCTCCAGCAGCCGCAGTGCCGCTTTGTTGCGCTGCCACAAGCAGGGCTGAGCAGGCAGCTTGCTGGTTGCCCTTGCTTATGGGTTTGGAGGCTTATTGGTTGGGAGAGACCCTTGTAACCGCTACTTATGCAGCGTTTCCATTTCAGCCTCGAGTAGGACGGGTATCTTTGCTGGTATTCTCAGAAACGTCAAGGCATCTAGCATGAAGTCAGTACGGGCTCGTGTACATCGAAAGAATGGACTGAATGCATGAAAAGGCAAATGGCAAATGGCTATAATCAAGAAATCTTGCCCGTGACGGTGGGGCATGATGTATCGGTAGGGTTTCCCCCGTGGCCGAGGTCAGAGTGACCATCAGCTGGACATTGCCTCTTAATGATGAGAGTGGGTTCAGAGGCCGATATGACGACGTCAACTAGTACTGCCAGGTGATGTTGTGATCGTTCCTGTGGGTTCGTGACGATCTTGAGGAAGACCAGGTTTTGAGGCCATGGAGATGATGAATTATGATGCTGGAAATAAGTCTCGGGTGTTTTCGTTCGAGTGGAAATCCTCTGGTGTTGTGGGGCCTCGCGTACGAAGCAAACAGGTTGCCCAGACTCGTGACTAGTCGGAAAGAGGAAGTACCACCTCCATTTTGAGGTGGATTGAGAATTTTTAGAGATATGTGGTACCTGTATCGCCACGCCTGGTGATAAATTATAATTATAATTAAGCTCCTCCGGATCCGCCAGTAACGTTAATTATAACTTTCTCCCCAGAAACACTGATTTACAATCGTAAATCATGTGTACGATATCATTCTTGTTCTCGTAGATCACTCTAATTATCTACCGAAAACTCAGATTGCCAAATTCAATAAACCCGATTTTATAGCACGATCAATTTAAATTTTGAACTATCATCTATCGATACCTAGGTATCTAAACCCCCAATATTTCAAGGAAATATATACAGCCTCGAGAAATAGGTATGTATACCTACCTAGAGTTAGCTAGCCAACGGTCTTTAGCGATCTCGAGATGGTATCGACATATATCGAAACAGTTGTACCTGCAGCTGCCTGCATGCATTCGCCATGACCATGACTCGTGACACTTTGATAGGTATCGATAGGATATATAGTGCCACGTGCACACTTGTGCCTCTATATAGTGCTCTTTTAAGAGGATATCCACGAGAAGTACTGGCACGATCGATGCAAGGAAGGTAAGTACATCTAGAGGTGCCTCCTCTATAGCTGAAGTACGTATACCTCTCAAGTCATGAGCAAGCACACTCACTGCTTCTGATATACCCCAGAGAAAAAAAATGAGCTGCCGAATCCGAACCAAATCTCGTGATCTCGAATCAGCAAGTTTAAAGCTCAATTAAAATTAGTAGTAGGTAATGTACTTGAGGTGGCTCAGTTTCTCTGTCTGCCGCCTTAACTCTCCCGGTCTCCGGACCGCGGAATTCTCGAGCGGTAACACAAAAATCACCTTGAGGAAAACTCAAGTACCACCAGGTTGAAACGGTGGTTGCACAAAAATCCAAAATTCCTAATTTCAAAATAAAGCACAGCCACTCTGCTCACCTCTCTGGATCCTTACTTCTGAGTTTAGGAGTCTTGCCCAGAGTACTTTAATGTATGTACAGTACTACCCGAAGAAGTAATTTACCTCGGATCTTGGAAGTTCAATGTCACACAAGAAAATCTCCAAGGCATTACAATTCGAAATCGACTTCAGCAAGTTGGCGTCTCGTGACCAATTCTCAATCCAGCACAGAAAACAGAGGAACGTACCGCGGAAGGAAACTTCCGCATGCTACACGGGTGCCTAGCTATGATCGATAATGATGAAAAGTTGACGTCTCATATCATGATCATATTTTTTGACATTTTCCCCGGACTTCTGCATGGGGTATAGAGTATACGTACGTTACGTAGATGCACATATATATGTACTTATGGATCATACATCTGTCATAGCTGTACATACACACCGTCGACATCTTTCCATCGATATCAGCAGCCTAGCTAGCGAAGTTTTAAACCAGCGTGAATTCGAACCGAGAAACACCTGTAGATAATTGATAAGGTGCATGCAAACAAACGATAAGTATTCTGTACGTCAACATCGACAGACAGACAAACAGGCTTACAATTATAATTCAATTGCCGAGTGAATTCAACTTTGCTCCCCAACCACGTACGGATACTGTACCCGAGAAGCATTGCACTCGTGCTCCCATTAATTGGTAATACAAACAATCGGAATTCGATATATACCATATAGCCTGGCCTCATCCAATTGCTTGTGGCTAGCTACCGGTGTCGTGATCATGAACAGTCATTCGACCTGAAACGAACATACGCAACCCGCACACGTACTGTACTTCCAAATCAAGTAATCCCCCACCTCCACAACCACCACCACCACCCGAGCAAGCACGTACTCTACTCGTACTCATAACTCTAAACCTAAAGTTCCTCTAGCAGCGCAACGTTCCTCCACACCCAACTCACTACATACATATAGTATTCCAATTGCAAGCTTGCAATGAACTTGAAAATACCCCACCCACCCCAGGCCCACCACCTGCATGGCGCCGACACCAGACATGGATATTTAGGTGCTTTAGAGTACTTTACTCTAGAGTACCCATTATGCGCCACGGCGCCATGCACAACGAAAGACTCATCGTTTTTGACTGACTTATCTTGCGTTGCGTATACCCACTTACTTTAGATCTACATACGCAACTGTTTACGTGGGGTACCGGTAGGTAGTAGAGAAGGGAATGTAGATCTCTTTATTGAGGGTTCCTCTCTCGCGAGCTCGATCGAATCTCCCCGGATCCCCCCGCGACAACCCACCTAAAACGCTACAATCCATGCACTGATATCATTGTGGTCTGTTCGAATTGGAGCCGATGATGATCTTGAGTTTTAAGCTTGAAGTGTATGTAGTGTCAAGGAGGGTTGCCGATTGGAATTGTGGGGTTTTAAATGTTTTGAATTGTTCAGTCATACTTAAGCTTATAATTAACCCTGAATTGAACTGCAAGTGATATCTTTCGAATTGAGAATTCAGGGATACTTGCAAGAATTGAAGGATATCGATGCATATGATCATTGACAGTACTAGTGTGGTGAATGTTATTACAAATCATCTAGGAACGGATCTGGATAACGCAACCCACATTCCCCAGATCGATATCGATAGATGAATTCGGGAAACGGTACATGTTCGAATTCGAATTCGTGGTCAATTAATAATTTGTGGGAAAAATAGAAGATTTATCCGAGTAAAAGACATGCTGATATATCCTCAACTCGACCACAAACCATGGCCAATTAGAACACTTCATCAAGCCTCCGTGAACCCTGGGCAATTGGGGGGATCGAAAAGAGCAGTTTCCTCTTTTGGAAAAACGATACATATCGCTTTGAATTCGAAGCCATGTCTCTTAAAATCCTGTGCACACCCATTCATTCACCTCCATTCTTTCTCTTTTTACTTTACCAAGCTTAAGTTACCTACCTCGGAGTAGGTACCCTTGTTCCTTCCTCCCTTGCGGCTGAACCACGAACTCTCTTTATTCGCCAGTATCAAATTGCATGGCCAGCTATGCTTCTGGTGAAGTTGATTGGATGGCATATCGCGGCTTGGCGCATGTAAGAGCCGCAAAGAAAGCTGCTCCGCCTCCGCCGATTGATTTTTTCTCTGGGCTGGGTTGCATCCATGGCCGGCCGCATTAAAACTTCCCAAACGCGAGGGCCGAATTATTTTTCGTTGCTCCGTACCCTTTTGTCCCCTACGGATGGATGCAACGTTGCTTCTGGCAGCGTTGAGCGGTGGATTGCCCCGGCGCTGGGCTGGGGGGGATGGGACGTCCGGGGGTGTTCAAAAATAAAATGAGTCACAGTTGACTGCTGCACCAGCTGGGCAAGGGCAGGCAAGGGACTTCGACGCCAAAATGCGAGTTTTGTGCAGGGTCAGGGGAGAGGGAGCGGGGGAAGGGGGGGCGTACAGGAAAGCTGGGGATGGGGATGGCCATGGATGGATGGATGGTGGTTGTCTCTGGCTGCTTGCTTGCACTCTGCCAGGGATCGAGCGATGCAGCAGCGCCGCTGCTGCACCGTGGGGTGCACAGTCTGCCGGAGGCCTGGAGAGCCGCTTTGCTTTGGGGGTTTCTTTCTGCGCATGCGATGCTTGGAATTCGCATCTGTAATTAGGTAGGTAATCAATTAATGAATTAACTCGGGACAGAGAGTACTGTGGTGTTCGGGATGTTCGTGTGGCCTCGCGGTGATTTGTATCACTAAGAAAGAAACGGATAAGGCAAAGCCACAAGCCGCCTTGTTAGCTGTCCTTTGGTGCAAAAAGGCTAAAAACCATACCCACTCACTCTACCGATATCTGCACCTCGTCGGCCGAGATCAGAGATCTAGGGAGGCAGCTGCGCACACATGGCCAACCGGCCAGGTAGGCAGACGGGAAAGACAGGCACGTTATACGAGATCATGAAGCCTGCCTGCCTGCTGCAGCTCCCGATGCCATGCCAGCTGCCCTGCCTCAGTCATGGCCGTTTCATCTTTATTATCTTTTATTTTTCTCCATGGCATCCGTTTACGCAGCGTATCATCGAGGGCGACAAGCCTCTTGCTCGTCTAGAATTGGCTGATATGACGGAGCGGCTCGCTATTTCTCATCTGAAGAATACGAGCGCGAGGCAACCTCAGGGACCGATCTCAGATGGCATTGCAGAATGGGTGGATGACATCACGGGATGCTATCGGGCTGCAGTCGCAGTTGGTCAATTGGGACGAGGCTAAATTGGGACTGGAGCCAGCACGGACACCGCTATACATGTACAAATTATATTGCAGCCATATTCCCATTGACGACACATACACCGTAGAGGCGGCCGCGTTTGAAACGAAATTTCTGTAGCTTTACAGAAAAAAGAAGAATCCGAATTCGATTTCTCTGGTAGATGCACATACAAATTGTAACCTATCTGACATACTTCATTTTGCTGATGGATAGTGGCGATGGCCGCATGAGGCATGAAGTGAGTACCTGATCGGGCAAACTCATCACCGGGCGAGGCATCTCATCCCCATCCCGTCAACCCCGCGGAGGCATGCCCCACTCTACTCTACACATCTACTCGAATACCCCTCCTCCTCCTCCTCCTCCTCTTGACACCCTCACCACCACAGTTCACCTAGCCGTCTTTCTTCTCGAACCCCGACTTCGACGTCGGCAGAGCAGCCGTGCTACTACGCTACACAGTTACCTAATTACCCGAGTCTACTGCCTCCATCCCCCAGTCTCGAGTCCGTCTCTCCCACACTTCGACAGCCGAGTACCGAAGGCTTTGAGGGATTTTCGACAAAGAAGCCACAAACAACAGGGCAATCCGGCGTTCTAGTGACCGTGTGAGCTAGCAATCCAAAGCCATCATGCCTCCCGCTCCCACACTGCTGCCGTCTCACAAGCTCACTGATGACCTGTCGCCTCAACCGCGGTACTCTAGACCTGAAAGTTGATGGAGATGGAGAGCCTGGGCCCCAGGAGCGCTAGGTAAATGATTGGTGTGGGAAAAGTGAAGAGGGCACTATGTGGGCTGGTTGGTATGCGATACCCACGGGAGCTAACCCATCTCCGTAGACTTGTTTGTCTGCACGACTACCCTTTTGAACGGTGATTGCCTATTCAAGCTTTTATGATCCCATTTCACAGGTTCCAGGCCTTCGACTGCCTTGTTGGGTATAGTGCCCGAACTTTTCGGTTTTCAAAAAATAAGTTCAACCGGCCATGGCCATGCTCTCTTAGCCTCGATCCCATTTCGGGCCCTAGCATGAAATGATACAAACCGTCTTCAACATGCAGGTACATCCCACAGGTACATCCTCTCAAACTGCTTCAACAGCCTCATCTGGATACCTGTTTCCTACCAACCTAGTACTCGGTGCTCGAGCACTCTGATGAACTCGAACTCGGCCTTATATTAGGGCAAATTTGGAATGGCAGAAGTAGCTCTTTGGAACCATGATAAGGCGGGGCGAGGCTATGTAATGTGGCTATTCAGGAGAATTAGGCCCATCATCTCGTCCACGTTTCTAGGTACAGGGCTAGGAAACTGACACACCAGACTAGGAAAGCTACTGACCTCCTGCCTACTTTTTAGGTATCCGAGAAAAGAAGCAGGGCATACAACACATGTCAACTCGAAATCCTAGGGCTCTGGAAAAGGTTTGTTATTTCAAGTACTTATTTACTAGATTTTCTAAATTCAAGCTTTATACCTACTTCCTGCACCTAAGGCCAAGTTATCCAAGGCGGGATTATCTCTAAGCTTAAGCTTACCTACCTACATTTACTTTGTGGTTCTGAGATTCGTTTGATTACATCACAACGCATTAAATCGGATGCAGAGTTTTGAATCGTTCCTGCGAGTCTTCAAATTCTTAAGTTTAGCCCTGCATATGTGTAAAGTTACAGTATACAACAATAATACTTTTTGAACCCTATACTTCTTTATTCTACTCGTATACGTATTGGCCATCCAGTATCCAGTGTGGAATATCAGGTACCCACTTAGTATACCAAGTACCGGTAGTTACTTACTTAAACTTTCGTAACTCTACCTACAAAAACAAAAGAAACTTATGCAGGTGAGGTTAGATAAATAGAAGCCTATAGCTACTTACGTCAAGCCTCGAACTGGTACCACCTACGTCTACGTCGACGAGGAGAACGAGACTATATATTTCCATGGAGGTGGGGGGACCCGAGCCCTGAATGAAGGGCATCCTGAAGAAGGCAACTTTGGGTACTCGAGTAGCATAAAGCGCCCTCTTTCCGGCCTGGGCAATCTCTACGAGGAGAATACTCTACGAGGGGCTGGGACTACTGGGCACGAGAAGGAAGCACTACTATTAAGTAGGTACATACTTGAGAGACCCTTGTATCAAGGTGAGATCACGAGGACATTTAAAATATTTGTGGGTGAGTGAGTTCAGGGTAATTGATATTGGTAACAAGAACTACCCCTACCCCATAGCTATAGGTTGAAAATTATAATTACATAATTAGCTATAGGGTTAAGTACCTAGGGTACCTTATAATTAGCTAGGTATCCTCGTGGCCCATGATCATATGCATGGTGAATTTAAATTTTGGGTTAGTTTGAATTTTTTTTTTGAATTTTGGAAATGTGATGATGCCATCGATATCGATATCGGCCATCGTCAGGGCTCAAACGTTGATTATAACGTTCCCCAACCGGCTCACTAAAATATGATTATTAAAGGGCCCGGGGCCGGAAGGAAAGATCTTCTACGTATACCATGCATATGGCCAGGTGGAGATATGTAAGTATGTATGGGGTTGGGGTGGAAGAGGTATGTAGTTACTGAAGTGGGTACTTATAATTACAATGTACGTGTGTATAGGCCATGATGCTGTAGAGTGCAGTGCACGTGGGAACCTCTGAGGCTACTTCACCTCCTCAAATAAGGTTGTTTGGATATCGATCAAGTACGTACATTAGGTAGGTACGTACTCGTACCGGTTCTGGTATGTAGCAATTGTGGGGAGTATCGATCGAGGTAGCTCAGCTCAGCTCAGCTTAGGTAGGTAGCTATATAGCTATAGGGCACTGACAACTTCCAAAATACAAAAATACATAGATGTATACCGGCACCTACTATTGTATCATATATGGTTATAAATTTATAAATTTTAAGCAGAATTAAAAAAAAAATGAAGGGCTAGGCCCGGACGGACCTCTGCCGGGGCTGCCTCGTTATCGGCAGAGAGGGAGAGCCATTGGGCAATCTCTGCGGTCTCGACGGCGGTGTAGGACTGGGCCGGGTAGAGCTTTGGGGAGAGGTAAGTTGCGATGGTGTTTGTGCCCGAGATTGGGCCTGTGGTGCCGCGGAGGAGGTGGAAGAAGAAATGTACAGAGGGCAATGGCTAATCATAATTGCCGTATCAACTAGGTCCGAAACGATGCAAAGGAGTTCAGGTTCTGCCGGAGTAAATGCCACAAGAACTTCAAGATGAAGCGTACTTACCCCCCCATCAACTGTCACACTTCTCATCATCCCGCGGGATCCGGATTCGGAGATATAAGAAATTGCAAAGAATACTCAATATAGCTAGCTCTAGCAGGTTCATGATCATGATATATATCTATCGACGATAACGATATCGATTGCGAGGGGAAAAAAATAAATGGCTACAAAATAAGAACGAAAGATGCGAGAAATGGGCAGCGCTATAGAGCCAGTACGTAATTATAAAACAACATCATCTTTAAAAAGGTATACGTAGGTATCCAATCAATCAATTTGCAAATCAACTCACGTTCCGGGTTCAATTCAAAAACATACCAAGCAAGTACTTGCCGCAACTGGCTGGCTGGGACAGCGGATACACGCGAGCAGGCCGACAGGGAGAATTTGTAAATGTGCGACCGCAGATTATATGTGCAAGCAAAGCAAGTTCAAGCTCAAGCGCAAGCTCAATCTTCAATATGAGAGACATGACGCAGGGGGGGATATGGGGGGGAAGAAGTAGGTATTAATCCCCAAGCATGCGCAGTACGAGAGGGAAAAAAAAGAATTTACTACACAAAAAAGGAGTACAAATACTTAGATAAAAAATGAACATCGATATCAACAACAACAACAACAAAAAGAAAAAAAAACGAGACGACAAAATTGTTTGAATGAAACTCAAAAAGAAAAAACAGCAAAAAAAGGAAAAAACACCAAACTTTGCGAATGTGGGGTAGTTGGATAATATTGATAACTGGGTACTTGGGTACAAGGCTGAAAACACAACAAAAAAACTCGAGGGAGGGGTGGGTGGCAAGATAGGAATAGCACAAAAAATTAGATATGAAGAAGTATAACAAGAGGCAAAAAAAAAAAGCGAACAATATAAAGCTCAAACCCAGCTCAGTGCACTATAGCCATGTTTTTTACTTTCGATGATTTTTTTCGTCTTGGAACTTTTGGATGTTTTTAGAAGAAATCGGAGATGGATCTCAAGATCATTTCAGTCCGATGACGCTCTGTAATGACTCTGTTAGTGGGGGGTCCCTACTGATACTCCTGGGGAAACGAGGCTTACCATCTCTAGAGTCCATACACGCCTGATCCAGACCTTGAGCTTGCCCTCTACACCTTCTACACCCTCAAGTTGGACACCTTCCCACCAGCATCGTCTCTGTAAGGCACATGACACAGTCAGTATAAAGAAGTTCCAGCCGTGACAACCAAATGTGCACATGCCAAGAATCTCGTCACAAGACCAGACTAGGGCTGCAACCAGACAGCTTTAGGGGGGGGAGCTTTGAAACATACCGCTGGCTTTCTCCAGAAAAGTATCAGCTTCTGGGCCATGTTTGCTGCTGGGTTTACTTCGCCCTCCTGGGTCTTGAGGTTCCTCAACCGGGCAAGGGCAAGACTGCAGATGACTGCCTTGCTTGGTTCGCAAGCCCTGTGTCCCCAGCGGTCATCCACATTGAAACCTCTATAATCAAATTGATTGTCAGCTAAAACATTCCAGGATAATTCGATTTGTGTGACCAGATTCGGGGCCCTGAAATATTTGCCCCCACGAGATGAACCCAAGGGTTGCGCCCATCCAAAATATATGGGCCTAGAGGATGATAAACGTACCCAGCAGTAAGCATCTCAATAAGGTGCTGTTCCGTCGTACCAGCCTCGTCAGAAGCCTTCAGTCCAGAAAAGATTCCATTTTGCTTCAACAAAGTTCTTCCACAGGCCCTCTTGACATTCAAATATTCCTCTGGGCTGATATCGGTGTATGGTGGGATAACGTAAAAGTCGAGATCCTCCCTGAGAACAATGATGGCTGCGCGGTCCTTCTCTTGCAAAACATTGATGGGGTTGGAGACCTCGTCCATATGCGAAAGCTCGGCCGAATCACGAGATGTTTGCGGTATGCTGGCGCCAATCAGGCGGAAGAAGTCGAGCATGTATTGCAAGCATTCTGGGTCAAACTGTCGGAAGATCAAATCAGCAGATGCCCACATAGAGTCACTTCGTCATACATACGTCTACAGAGAAGATGTCGCCCTCGTGGAAAGATCCCACATTTCCCTCGGGAAACAATCCATTGGGAAACAAGGACAAGAGCACAAACTCGGGTAGGGTCAAGAGCTCTTCCCGTGACAGGTTGAATTGGGTTCCTCTAAGAAAATCCGGTGATATGTTAGCACCTGATGTCTGGGTTCCGCAGAAAAGTCAAAGCTTATTTATATGGCGCACAAACCTCAGATCGAGAGTGAGGTTCTCGTCGCCAACGGAAGGATCTTTATTACGCGATAGTTAGCCTCGACGGTTCACGTGAATGCATGTGCATCGGACAATGGGTGCAAATGTATTTTACCTCCCAAATTAGTCAACTGTGGGCCCCCCTGTTGCACCTGCGTGATGATTGAAGCAGCCATGAAGAATGTAAATGTCTGTAATGGACAGACGGTCTCTGTGTAAGGTGGAGGTGGCTCTGAGTCGGACTGTTGGCCTTGTTGCTGCTGTGCTTCTGCGGTCTTGTTTTTTTCGGAATAGGTTGGGGGTGCGACTACGGATGATGACGCTGCTGCAGAAGGGCCGGAAGCGGATAGGGGGGGTTGGGATGAGGAGGCCGAAGGCTCGTTTGACGGTGAAGCGGACGAGGATGAAGAGGCGACGGCGAAGGAAGGGGGGAGGTCTTGGGGTTCTTCTTCTTGGTGTTTAGGAGATGCGAACGCTTGCTTGGATTCCAAGCTGGTGCGACTTGTCGGCGCTGGCTGCCAATTAGACGCGGATTGGAATGGCGGCGGGCGGTCGAATGGGGGTGGATGATGGGGTAGCGGGGGGTGTGATCGCGGTGAAGACGCTGCCGGAGAAGACGCTGTCGAGGCCACAGGGGTTATTACTTTCAGACTGTCACCCGGTGCTCCTACGATTGAGACAGGGACGGAAGCACTGGCGGGTACGGTTGGCAACTTGGACGGCGCGTGGGGACGAATTTTGTAAAATTGAAGCGTCGCCTACTTTACGAGGCGTAGAACTCACAAGAAGGCCTTTCTACGAGTGATGGGTATTGTGTGTGTGTGTGTGTGAGTGTGTGAGAGTGTGTTTGTTGCTGTTGTCGCTGGTGCTAGGGTAGTCTTATTTTGGGGGGGGAGGGGGTTGCTGATGCTTCGGTTGCTTCGCTGGGGGAAGGGGGGCTGGCTGGTGCTAGTGATGGACGAGGTCAATCTTGTCGGCAGGGACCTAGTACGGATGCAGAGGGCACTCTCAGAGACAGAGGCCTAACAGAGGCGGGCGTTGGCTGGACGGGGCCGGTGTTGGATGGAACAAGACCTCACGAGTGGCTGCGGTAGGGGTGGAGGGCCTGCTGGGCTAAGCTCGTTGCTCTGTGGTTTAAGATTAGCCCTCTGCAAGCCGTGATCACGAAGGGAGACGAGGTCCCTACCTCCTAGCTGGGCGGGCCAAGAGTGCTATTGAATGCGCACCTACGGACCGATATTAATGGTTGGTGCGGGTGTGTGTGCGAGTGTGTGTGGCACTAGCCTGGGCGGTCTGGCGGCTGCTCTCTTCAGGGCTGCCGTGACGAAGCTTAAGTGGACGCAGAGGGGCGTGGCGATACTGCAATTGTGGGCGGTGAGGCGGATGGACGAGGAGGAGGAGGTGGAGATGTTCCCAGCGGAGGCCTAGCCTGCGGAGGCCGGGCGGTCCTGCGGGGGCTGGCACCGGGGGAAGTGCTGTGCGCTGCGGCGCCGTGCGTGGGCATGCGTGTGCTGGCTGCGTGGTCGTGCGTGCGTGCGTGCGTGCGTCTCGCGACAGACAAGCAGACGAGACGCCCCAGGGAAAGCCGTCAGAGACCATTCAATGCCTACGATGGATGATGGATGACGGATGACGCCATGACTGGGCCGTGTCATGACGTGCCCCCACCATCCCGCCCCACCATCCGCACCCCCCCGCCAGCTTCCCCACGGCCCGTCAACGGCCCTCCCGCAGCCCCCGAGATCTGCAGAAACAAAACGCCGCGATGCCCGTCCCCATCACCATCGTGCCCCTCGGCACCTCTGCCGCCGTGCCCAATGCCACCCGCAGCCAGTCCTCCCTCGCCGTCGTGCTCCCCTCGGCCGACACGCTCCTCTTCGACGCCGGCGAGGGCACGCAGAGCCAGATCCAGCGCTTCCGCGACGTCAAGCTCGGCCACATCTCGAAGATATTCATCACGCACATGCACGGCGACCACATCTTCGGCCTCGCCCCCTTGCTCGCCACGCTCTGCAACGGCGCCGGAGGCACCATAGACGGCCTCGTAGACCTCCGCATCACTTCGACGTCCGGGCACCCAGCCGTCCACATCTTCGGGCCCTCGGGAATACGAGAGTATCTCCGCGCAACCCTCAAACTAACCTACTCGCACCTCGAGAAATGGATCAAAATCACGGAACTCCTCTTCCCAAACGACCCAGTCTGCCCGACAGACCCGGAGTCATGCTACGAGAGGGAGGTCGTAGGTACCGAGGACATCTACCCCGACCCCATCGACGGCTTCTGGCACAACATCACCTCCACGCCCGAATACACCATCTCGGCCGGGCCGATCCGCCACAGCGTCCCCGGGATAGGCTACGTCCTCACCGAATCCCCCACCCCCGGCAAGATCCCCCAGGACTACGCCCCACGCCTCCTCGCGCACAAGGCCTACTTCCAAAGTGTCCACAACATCAGTAACCCCCTCAAACTCCTCTCACTACTCCAAAAAGAATACACCGAAGACGAAGACATCTCCTCCTCAACATCACCATTCCCATCTTTGGCCGCAAGATCTAGCAAACCAAAATACTCAAAAGCAGTAATCTCCCAACACGGCATCCACCTCCCCGACGAAATCCTCCCACGCCCAAAATTCCGCCCGGGAAGTAAAATCACAATCCTGGGGGACACCCACGACCCCACCCCCCTCACCGCCCTCGCCCTCAACAGCACCGTCCTGATCCACGAGGCCACAAACGCATACACACCCTTCACCGCCGCCGACTCCGCAAAAGAGCCCTACGCCGCCCTGCAGGCCCGCGCCATCTCCCGCGGCCACTCCACCCCAGAAATGGCCGCGCTATTCGCCCGCAAAATCAACCTCGGCGGATCAGGCACGCCCGAGAAGGGCATCCTGATCCTCAACCACTTCTCGGTCAGATACAAGGACGACCTTGCTGATGGGCCCGGCGGGGAGGCTTTCAAGATCATGACGGCCGTGCGCACATGCGCGGAGAATGTCTGGGCCGATGGGCGGGACGGGGCCGGGTTCGAGAGGGACAAGTTCCATGACGGGAATCTTTGGTTCTTGGGGTTTGGGGGGGGTAAGAGGAATTGTGCGGAGCCGGTGAAGGGGGTGAGGGGGAGGGTGGTGTGTGCGAGGGATGGGGTGCCGATTGTTGTGCCGCTGAGGGAAATTGAGGGGGAGGAGGAGGAGGAGCAGTGAGGTTTGTTGACTTTGAGGGTTCCTTTGCATTTGCTTTACATGTGTGTGTGTGTTTGTGTGTTCAGGATCGATCGGCGTTATATACCCTAAAAACTAATTACCTACCTCCTTTGCCTTTGTTTTGATGTAAGTGCTGTACTTTATACTTTTTTTTTAATCACTGGCCAACCTTAATTATAATGATATTACACTTATGGAATTTGATTTTTTTTTTTAAAAATAAAAATAAAAAAATTACATGTTCTTTACGTATACGGACACAGGGACCGCAGGGCCGTGATGCTTGTATATATTGTACATACATGTAATTCCATCTATTTCAAAAAAAATGAAACCCCCCCCCCCCTTCCTCCCCTCCGCATCAAAGCGGTAGCTTCGTAGTCAGACCATGTATATACGTATACCACCCGCCATTAGCTATAGAATGACTACTATAATTTGCAATGTATAGCCCTAAGCTTCATGATATCATGATCATGAAGCTCCATCAACCCACCAGGTAAGTACCTAGGTAGGTAAGTACTTAAGGTATGTCCAGAAAGAAAAAAAAAACCCCCAATGAGAGAACGAAAGAAAGGCTTAAGTATGCGTATACGTAAAAAGTAGAATTTTCAAAAAAAAGAAACGTTCAGAAAAGAACGATAGTTAAAAAGAAAAAAAAACGGGAAAGATACTCGAAAAAGAGGCCTAGCTATGTATATATAGGAAGGGGCCCGAGGGAGGGGGGGGGTAGTAAATCGTTCATACACATAAAAAACACATAAAAATAAACATAAACGTTAACGTTAACGTTAACATAAAGCATCATGATCAAGATAGATGGAATAAAAAAAAATGGAAACAAAAAAAGCAAAAGGGAATATACGTATACAACGCAGAATTAATATTCAAACACACACACACACACACACACACATAAAAAATTCAGGCGAGAGAGGAATAGGAAAAAACCAATTGAGAGGGGGATGGGGGTAGTATGCTAGTGGTAATATCATAGAAATTGAGGAGAAATTGTGATGATGAAATTTTCAAGCCGAAGGAAGGATCGGAGGCTTAGGTGTATGTATGTATTTGAAGCGGTGCAATCGTGTACGATGCTTCTGTGTGCCTGATTTCGTTGCAAGATGTTGATGATGATGATGATGATGATGATGATGATGATGATTGATTGCAAATTTCGGAAAGTCGAATGTATGAGAGAAAGAGAGAGAGAGATACTCGTAGATAGCAGGAGCGAGAAACCCTCGCACCGGATAAAGCTTCATATTTCGAAACCCCTTCCTTCCATCCATCAAACCCCAGATTCGAATTGGAAAGGTGAGAAATAATCACTCATCTATCTCCCAGACGAGCTCGAAGTGTCGGAGTTCGGAGTAGTAACAGCAGGTTCAATGACTTGATTTCTTATTGCCAATATCTACAATACAACACACAGGACGCGCATAAAACACACAGAATTTTGCAGTTAGTATAACGAGCTGTATGTTTTCAAAAAGTAAAAAAAGAAAAGAAATTGTTCTTTCCCCCCCAGACCTAGCGAAGGTAGGAGGAAAAGGAACAAGAAGAAGGAGGAGAGGAGGGAGAAGAGGTGGTAGAAGATAATATATGAAGCCTAAAAAAACTTACCCATTCATGCTGAAGTAACTCGGCGGCAGATGGCCGGAGTTTAGGGTCCCGGGCGAAGCATTTCTTCAGAAAATCGATTCCGGCTTCACTGAGTTGATCTGGTGTCGGAAGTGCCGGACTGTGTCCAGAGGCGATGTTCCACATAATTGCCCATTCGTTGTCCAGGTTGGCCCATGGCCGACGTCCGGTTGCCATCTCCAAAACGACACAGCCTAGGGACCAGATATCGATGGAGCCTTGTTTGCCAGTTGGTGCGCCAGTGATAACCTCGGGAGACATGTACATTGGTGTTCCAGTCATCGAGTTGAGTTTCGTGGTTGGTGTGGTTGCTGCCCGGGTTTTGCCTTGCTTTGCAATTACCTTTGCGGCACCAAAATCGACATACTTGATGATTCCATTGTGATCCAGAAGAATATCTTCATAGCCATTAGTTTTTGTGGACAAATTCATGACAAGGGCAAAAAAACTCACTCTCTGGCTTGATATCACGATGAATGATACTTGCTTCATGCAGATATGCAAGACCTTCCAACATCTGCAAAGTGTAAATCATAATGACTGTTTCATCCTCAATCCGACCATGTTCCAGTAAACCAGCCAAAGAACCTCCAGAGCAAAACTCCATAAACAGATAAACCCTGTCTCGATGAACCTCGATTCCAAAGTACTGCACAATATTCGGGTGATCCATCTGTTCCAAAACCGTCATCTCCTCTCGAATAGCCAGGGCTATTGATGGAATGTATTGCGGATCCTGTAACCTGATTTCCTTCACGGCCATAAGATAACCGGAATCCAGATTCATAGCAGCATACACGGATCCAAAAGTTCCACCACCAAGGAACGCGCCCTGTTGCCAGCGAAGCGTAACACTTGAATATGATGAAGATAGAGTTGTGAGAGACCTATCCGTTTGATCCGTGTCGTCCAGAACCCTACCAATTCCTTGACGCTGAAACTCCAGGCTTCTTCTCATATCATCAAGTTCCTGAAGCTGCTTCATCCAAACCTCCTTGATAAACTTTGCAGCCTCTTCATCATCTAATTGCTTGCCAACATCAATCTTTTTCATCTGACCTGCCATCGCTTCTATACGTTTCTGTTCGGCTTGTGCTGCAATAGTTGAGCGAGCTCCAAGAATATCAAAATGTCCAATCAGAAGCGCCATGCAGCCAGCGACTTTAGCTTGCAATAATGCATAATCGTCGTGGTTAATCGAGAGGATATTTTGTCCTCTTGTCATAAGCATCGCAAACTCCAGTGCCACGACTGCCCACCTGAAAGTCAAACGATTGGAAGCAATGCAGTCATCGCAAATGAAGCTAACCCAGTCAACCGCCAGACGTGTTAGCTTCAAGTTATTCATCGCACGCCTGTTGTTGTCCATGAATAAAACCGAACGCTGTCCAAATTCCGTTGCAAAGACAAAACATGACTGGATAAGTTCTTGACAGTCTAGCCCTTCTGTCTGCTTTCGAATGGTGTCCACGCTATCCATGATGGTGTTTGATAGGCGATAAGTAGTTCGCTTGATCTTGAACAACTCGTGGTTCACACGGGGAAGATTGGCACGTTGTTCAATCAGAATATCGAGATCGTGGTTTGTGGAGTGTGCAAAGAGGTTCCGTGCTAAAGCCAGTCGGTTTTGCGATCCATCTGCGACCAACCTCAGTCTTCCAGGCTTAATGTCAACAATAGGTTCTCGCATATCGACTTCCAAAATCCGACCATCCCACGAGAGTTGATCTTGTGGACATATGATGAGGACGTATGGGCATGAAGGGTCCTCTCTAGTAACGTCATCATGGTAACAAGTCCTCATGATACGGTTGATTTGATGTGGTCGGTCATATAGTGACGGATCTGCTACCAAAAATACACCCTCGTGCTCAACACTTGCAGTGTAGACCAAAAAATGTCCAGAAGTGATCAGTGAATCGACCAGGCCACGGAGTTTACTCTTTTCGACGCTGTACTCGGTAGAGTTCTCAAAACGTTGACTCAAAACCCTAGAATAATCAAAATTAGAAAATTTGTACAACTGGAAGGAAGGCCAACCAGAAACTTACCTAGTAAAACGAAACAGCTTTCTTTGTCGAATACGCACAGAATCCATGATCTGCTTGTATCTTTTACTTGCTTCTACTCCACTTTGCTCTGGATGAACCTTCTGAAGTTCTTTCTCGAAGTGAGAAGTCAAACGTGTAAGAAGTTTACTCGTCAGGGAACTACATAACGTTAGAGAAAGAAACTTATTAAAACAATAAGAACCACAAACCTGAATTGTTCCGCAACTTCAACATCCCCACCTTCGATATATCTGCCTATGGTATTCGAAAAATTCCACTCATTTTCAAGAATTTCGGCTTCTTTAAAGGTGTTCTTGTTTCCACTAAGCTTCCAGTTGAGCAATTTAAAGTAAAAACCCAAACCCTCCAAAACTACATGCTCAAAGTTTTCATCCATGCATGGTGGGAGATTCCATCCACGCTCAGGCTTCAAAACTCCAGTGTACTCTTGCTTTATACGGACGGCAAGCTCCAAGATGGCTTGGAATTGCTTGATCAACTGATCAATCATCAGGGTGGCAGGATCTCGGATTTTCCGAGCATATTTCAAACGAATTCGGATAATTTCTTCAATGAGTCGAGTGGGGAAGTTGATAAGAAGCAAGAGCTCTTCAATGTATGGTGGTAGATGTCGTTTAGCAAATGCATCATGATTCTCAATCAGAGTCTTCTTGGCCTTTCCAACAACCGCACTGATCCCCTTGAGCATATTAGACTCGCCGACAAGTGACTTCAGACCATCTTCCTTTAATATTCTATCTAAGAAAGAAGATTCATCCGCCAAGCTGCTAGCATTTGCGTCGATTTGTGCTGGTTTTCCGAAGTCGAGCTCTTGGTTACCCACCCAACATTGCAAGATTCCAAGCTCGGTGCTGATCATGGCAGTAACGTTGTGCCAAGATACAATAGCATCGTAACTTTGTATGAAGGCCGCAGATACAACCTTCGGCTTTACGAGAGACATTGCCATTGCTGTAGGGTAAAAGCTCTCGCATTTCTCCCATCTCAATATGATGGCTTGGACCTGTTGACGAGGTATCGCTTCCGTCACGTCCCTACCGTGAATCTGAAAGTGAAGTATCTCCTCAATAATCTCATCTACCGTAGACTGGCCGTCTTCAATCACCCGCCGTTGAGCAGCAAGGGATCTTCCGCAGATTTTTGCTCTCAGACCAAGCCAAAGCTCGGTTTTTAATGTGTTGGACTCTGTTTCTTGCGCAGAACCTATCATGCGCTTTTTTTCCTGTTTGACTACATCTCCTCTGAGGACAGAGGAAAGCATGGAATGCCATTCCAGCCTCTCTCTGTTTTCTGGTATTTTCAGCTCTTCCGGTGAGGGATCCATATTATCCTGCCCATATAACAATAATGTATCAGCATCATATAAATCATTGTCAAAGTGCATCTCCGATGCGGGTGATTCATCTTCCGTCTCCGAATCTGCATAGAAGAGTGAATTCCCTTGATCCCCGAAATACGAATCATTGGCGTTGTCCTGGCGTATTCTCTGAACGTATGCCTTTTCTTGGGCCCGGTATTGGGCGGCAGGGTCTCTCCGTGGTGTCCTATTTGTTGAAGCCGACCTGTGCCGTGCCTGTGCATTGATTGAGTGTAGATTGTGCGCAACTTGAGGGTGGCGCTGTGGTGCATACGTATTCGACGGAGCTCGAGCTGGCAAGGTGGGGCGCTGAGGCCTTGAGGATCCAGGCTCTGAATGCGAGCTTGGTGACTCGAAGCCGTATGCACCCACGCTGCTTGTGCGCGCACGAGGTGGCCATGCACCGTAACCCGAGCCGTTGCGTACGGGCATTGAATCGGTCAACGAAAGGTCTTCTGCACTATTCTCGTCTTCATCGTCATCGTAATCTGGGGGAGAGGCACCGGGGTCGTCCTGTCGAAAGCTCCCCGAGTCTTCGGAAGAGCCAGAGCCAGAGTCGTCCCCGCGGACTAGGGGAGGTCGGGAAAGCTCATGACCAATGCTGTTGGTGATGGCGCCAGCATTGTCAGGATGGAATCTAACGTTACGGCTGTGCATCCCTGTGGATGCCATGCAATCTGAGTGTTGAACGCAGCTTCTAGCTAGCTGGTGCTGGGTGGGATCGAGGTCAGCCTTTGGATGAAGCGGATGGTGGCGGCTCGAGGTTGTGGTTGACGTTTGCGGGTGTGAGGGGTGTTGAGGGTGAGGGATGGGCGGATGTGGTGGGGTTGGGCAACGGCAGCAAGCCTTGGGTACTTTGTCGTCTTCGTCTTAACGCCTTGTGCTATTGAGCGCACGTGCGGGCAACTGCAGCCGGCGCGAGCGGGCTTCATCAGCATCGTCAGCCTGGAAGTACTCCATGTACACGCCTCAGGGAAGATATGGCCGGTTGTTTATGGGGGGGGGGGACGTACACTGGTGAGTCCAGTGGCAGTGTGAGCTTCACGGTTCTCCACGCCGGCAAGGATCACGACGTTGGAGCAGCTAGGGACTGTGCTGCTGCCGTGCGACGACCTCTACCTCGCGAGCGAGCGAGTGCGTCCAGCGAGGGCGCTTAGTAACCCAGTGGCAAGCGGCGAGCTCTGGCGCCGGTAGCGCGACAGGGTAGGCGAGATAGCCTGGGTCGAGGCTAGAGGCGAGAGGCGAGAGGCGAGACGCCGTGGACGCGAGTAGGTCTTTACAGTCCCCCATTCTCGAGACAAAGATATCGATCCCAACACTCTCACAAGACCACTTGCATGTATGCGCATCATCTAGGCTACAGTTCTTGTCGAGGCTACCAAATACCAATATCAAAGTGCCCATCAGCCTTGTCCGGTATACCGGTGCCAGTCCATTAGGCATCCAAGATGGAGGATACACGAGAATTCGGCATCCCACAGCCTGCTCGAGTACAAAAACTCACCCTTCAAATACCTACCTAGTATCTCACATAATACCTGATCATGATATCATATTTAAATTTCAGAGGCTTCTTCTCCATCATGGTAGGTACTAGCATCTTCCATACCTAATTCCTACATACTGCATACCACCTACCAAATTCCAAAAACTTCCTTGTTTTTTTGTGCGTGCATCAACACTGGGGAATTTATCCATGTATTCCCAGATTTCTCTTCACACAGTAGGCCGCGGTGGCAAACTCCATCTCTTCATTTTCATTGGCCCAATCCCCCGAAATGAAATACAATACGTTCAACCCCATGAGATATTTTTCCCCTTCGTGAAAATAAATACGGCCGCGGAAAAAGCTGCTCCATCGTTACCGGACCGTGCGCCAACCGCAAGGACCTCCAGTTTAGGTACTCGTACGGCCGGCTGCGCGCCGGTAGACCCATATTATTTCCATTTCGGCCCTGGAGAAACAACAAAAACATAAAAACGAGCAGGGAAAGGAAAAGGAAAAGTAAAATATGTGGTCGGAGCTTGAAAAATTAGCAAATTTCTCGTGTCGTGGACGTCGGCCGGTATCGAAACGTTCGAACCACCATATGATTAAAGGATTGCGCCAACTGCATGAGCGACAATGCGTCGCCCCCAAGGGCCGTGCCATCACGAGTTTCCTCGCGGAAGGTACCGTGCGGAGCTGAGGGGTCTCGGTCGGGGGATCTGCTCCACTGTGAAGCCCGGGAAGCACGGGTACACAAGGCTACTTCGGATTCGGAAAATGATTCACCCATTTCCCCCCATCACTAGCGTTTTCATGGTTCAGGGTAACCTCTTTGTTTTTGTTTTTTTTAATCCACGCAAAGGATTTGAGGATTGTATTAGTCTCATGCCAGGATTGTATTATGAACTGAAACACAATGCTTAAGCTTACATCATACATGCATGGCAGGACCCGAAAGCAAAGGTCAACGTTAGCATTTCTTTTTCCTCGGATCCTCCCCTCCCATCTGGCAATGGCAGAGAAACGCAAAAATGTAACGCATATATACGGCCGTCTCCGGTGTGTTGCAGGTAGGGAGGTGCCGCAGTACAAAATGTAAATTAATTCTCGTCCTAAAGCTTCGAATTCCAAATCATGTACTTGACATAATTATGTGTCCTAAGGTGCACTAGTACTGCTCGAGCTCCTGCAGCTGCACGAGACTATCTATCACCGTTTAGCCCACACCCAGGCGGGGGATATTCATCCTCCTCTAGTCCTCTGTTCGCATTTCTGATTTCGAGCTAACGTAGCAGAATTCTCTACTCTTAATTATCGATCATGATCATGCATACTTTAACAATTTGTCTTAGGTAGACAAAAATCTACAATGACCTTACCTATCACCCACGCATGGAATGCATCGACTAGGCATAACCAGTTAACATCTGGCAATATCCCCGGCAGGTGTGATGTTACTCTTTCACATACCACCATACTAGTCGGTAGTCCATGTTGCCCATCTTGCAATTGTCTCTCAAAGTAGATTCCATAAGAAGGAATACCCGGGATTGGCCTAAAGGACCACATGCCTGCCTTAACGGTTTTCGGGATCAGCATGAATCCAGACACTTGGGGATCAAGCCTTAAATACCTAAGCTTCATGATCACCGGTACCAGCGCCGTTAATATCTAAACCCAGGCCCAGGGAAATTTCTGAATCAGATACTTAATTCCTAGCCGCGGTATCCACGATTTCTGTAGCTGCTAGCTATACACAGATCCTCGTCTTGGTGTAAAGAACTAAACTGCAGCTGTGAATATATCAACACTATTTTGAAACACTTGAATTTCATAGCTGTTAATGCGAATTCATCATGATCAAGAGGGATGACCTGTCATTTCGTTTATACATGCCAGTTGCATGCCATCTCCGCTGGTACCTTTGTCAGAGAGTTTGTATCATTAGGGCATTGTAGGACACATTACCTTTAAGTTGGCACCTGGTACAAAGAACATATGTTGAAGAATTATGAGGTATGTAAGATGCTTGGACATGAGTATGAAGTTTGGTCATTGGTTGAGTATGCTCCATCATCACGTTTTATTCCAGACAAGAATCTCCGGATCCCAGTCTCGACGGCTGTCCACTACAAATCGACAATCCGTAAAGCTTGACCTTGGCCTGCAGCTCGCGAAGGCACTCGTTAATTTTATCCATGGCCATGGTGGAGCATAAATCTAACTATCGAATAAGCAAAAACACGGGTCAAGAGATGAAATAAGCTTAAGAGGAGCACACCTACTTATGTATGTAATACTTCTAACCTTACTGCTGGAAACGAGTGGGCCCCCAAAAAAGAAAAGGATAGGACTTTCTGTAGAGTATGTTGCGTGTGGGGGTGACGTTAAATTTTCAGCGGCGTAAAAGAATTGAAAAGCATTTGTCTGCTAAACTCGGTGAATTTATGTGGGGCCCGCCGTCGAGCCTTGGATCGTCAAAAGGCTGGGCGAACAAGGGCTCGGAATTATGGAGCTTAGTTCAAATAGGGAGGTAGATGGTGAAGTTGACAGAGAATGGTAATGTAATCAGCACATCAGCGTACTTGAGTGGGACAGTTACCAGGTAGTGTATGCCTCGACACTGCAGGAGGGGGCCTTCAGGGGCGCCGGTGAAAACATGAAGGCAAAACAAAAAATGGTACAAGAAAAAGAAAAGGAAATTCCAGAAAAAGAAAAAACGGCGAAGAAAAAAGGAAAGATGGAAAGAAAAATGAAATTAATTTGAGTGAATATCGGGACCCTAGAGAAAGCTACTTGAGAAGAGATCCAGGCTGATTCTGTATATTACTTCTTCTGCCTCATCACTCAGATTGTGGCTGGGGATGGTGCATGGTTCATAAATTTTGGGAATCAGGATGAGGAGGAGTTCAAATGAGCCAGAAGACATCCCTTCTCGATTACTTGTACTCGAGTATGCAGGAGTCTCCAAGACACACATGGTCATTGAACTCAATTGGATCCAAATGCTGTTTGAAGGAGCGGAGGCCCTCCCTAGTGCAGGTGCCGAGGATTTGGGTCCATGGTACATATCCCAACTTGTGTTCTATGCACTCCATGGCACCGGAATTTGGCGCGGGTAGGTTTTGATTTTTTGTTGATTCAGTAGTGAGGGGAGGTAGCGGGATCGATGTCAAAGAGATGGAGGATGAGACGTTGGGATAGACAAGACGGCGAGCCATATATATAGGTAATCGAGTACCTACTTGAAGTATTGGCCACATATCCAGTTTAGGTCCTATTCATAAAACCAAGCAATTAGAGAAGATGAGGCAGAAAATCCATGAGATTGTCAAGACCTCGCAAAACGTCTTGTGGAGTAGTGGAGAGGGTGGAGATTCATATAGCCCTGTTGAAGACTTATCTCGAAGCTGTTCCAGAACCGTGGCTACTCAATAACTCGAAACCCTCCAAGGCGATGGAATGAACCAACCTGAAGACTGCTGGGGCGAGAATTATGGAGCCAGTAAAGATGCTGCCGGAATATATCGACACATTTGCATGAAGGCAGGCCTGGGGAGGTTTCGTGCCGTAGTTGGGCATGATGGTTAAGGGGACTGACTTAACGCGTACGGAGGGTCTGGGAACGACACTAGTGATATCGCCGACCTGCCTAGAGTAGTAGATTCCTAATTGGGCAGCCGTGCCGTCGAGTCACGTGACTAGTACATTTGTCAAATGAGACACCCTCGAAACTTTCAGGCGGCTTGAGACCGCCCTCGGGCCGTCGATGCACTATTAAAGCCCGTACTACATCCCCGGCAGCCTCGGCTCCTGAGTTGTAGTCTGTGGCCGTATGGTGGCTGCAACTCTGTATTCATCATGAACTCAACTTGAATGAAATCAATGCCCGAGTCCAAAATTAGAAGGCAGAAGGAGATCCAGATTCGGTGCTTGCGAGCTTTCTACAGTCAGAGTTGAATTACAACAGGTGCCCATACATAGCCATATACGTCAGTGATAAAAGGATAAATCAATAGAAACCTAGGTCTTATCTCAAACCCCAGGCCTGGGTATACGTACAACAAAATATTATATCTCAAGTATTCGGATTCGGTTCCAACCAAATGTTGTGCAACGTTGCACAGGATAAAGCATGGTAGTTTGAATCCGCCTATGATGCCCACATCCGTGAAGTCATTCACTGGAGTACATATCATGCACGAGAAGAGGTACATATAATATCATGCCACATTTTCCGCTTGTGTGGTTTTATTGGAGGGATGTAATCACGGGTACCTAGTACTCACGACATCGATATTTGGATATTCTGGACTTGCAGTGGTATAATAGCCTGAATATCTAGACTCCATATAGAGGCCCTTGTACTACATTATGATACGATTGTTGTTTAGTTCTCAGTTTTGGGCATGAGACTACAGTTTGGAGTAGCTAGATTGTACTCGATTCGGTAGTATACCACATTCATAATCCCACATGGTAACGTTGTGCTAATTCATCCACATGAACTAGTTTGAATCAAAACATCTCCCTCGCATTGAAGTTGCCCTCGCCTTCAAGTTCAGAGCCGTAATTCAGACCCACAACCTTCAAGCCAACTTAACGACGGGACACAGATACAATTACCCCGTACTCGTTCATTGCATTATCCTCTACCCGTTCAGGGCTAACAGCAATAAAGTTAATATGCCAATGATGTTCAAAGCAAATTTGAAGCTTGTGAGACGAAAAAGCAACAGGGAGGTGCAGTTAATTGTAAACTGGAATGAGTCATCGTAGTATGGTCATCGATTCCGCATGTACGTTAGGTTAAGTACTTACTTAGTCTCATGGTACTTACTATATATGAACTCAGATAAGGAAATGCTTATTTTCGAGGATGCATCATGCTGGAACAGTTAAAGCTAAATCTTAAGCTTAAGCTTGCTTCAACCCAGAACAAGCTCTAAACTACTACCTAACATGTTGGGTAGCTGAGAGCTTCCCACGTGGCGTATACAAAAAAGTACTTCTCTGCACTGCAGTGTACCAAATAAAAGCTTTATAATTAGGTTTGCATTTCGATACAATTGATGACAAGATAACGTTGCATGGTTTCGAATTTAAACTTGAAGTTTCTCAAACTCTTTTATCTCATGATCATATGATATCATATTTTATCGCATGTATGCGAGGAACTTGAATTCGAAGATGCACTGGTACCGCGAGATCTTATCAAGAGTCGACATCCTCCATGGAGTCAGGTACCGCATACCCATAGTATACGATAACGAGAAAAGTTCCGGAATTCCGTTTTAACGTTAACTTAAACTTTAAACCGGTCCTCGACCCATGGCCAACAGTACAGCAAGGTATGCACCACTATCGCGAGAACGTTACCAGGCTACGAGAAAATTATACGTAATAGCCCCTCAGTAAGGCAGGGGGCCATGGGCATTATTACATGAGACTATGAACTCAATACTGCAGTGTCATGCCTCCACTACAGATTTGTGATCGACGGCACGAAAGCTTATTTCCACAGCGCTTGAAGGATGTGGACGTGCGCGTGCCAGTTATACAAATTTTCCAAAGTATCGTTCAAGTGCAACTTCTTGATTGTACCAACCCCCATATGCATGGCCAAGGTTATGGGATCCTTAGTACTAGTCACTCCACTCCCCCACAGAATCCTGCCACACGGTTTGAGACGTCGACTTGAGCTTGCGTCTATCAGAGAGTTTGGCATGCGCATGTGTACAGTCGTATCGGTACGAGACTACCTACATAGGTAAGTCGTATCTCCACTATGATCCTTCCTACTGGAGTAGTAAGGTAATTCTACTTGTCTCGTTCCGGCAATTTTACTCCTACTAATGTGCTTAACGCTCGTGAAAAGGCTTGGCATTTCTGGAACGACTGATCCACGGCTCAGAACTTGGGTCTCTAAGTATTCCTCTCATCGTGCCGAAGTTCTCGTTTCACCTCGCTACGAACCCCGTCTCTCGATTCTCCTCTAGTCTCATGCATTCTCCATCCCCTCAGCCATGATGATTCATCCAATAGCCCCATTCTATCCAGAAATCCTAAGAACAAGACGTTTGGATTCATGGACAGCGCCTGGGGACGAGCTGCTATAGGACACCTCCTGTCAAAGTACAGTATCAATGATGCTTCGAATTGGACAAAAATGTATGAGACGACAGATGAGTGTGGTGACTGCTCACCTGCCTTTGGAACCAAATGGCGGTCATGACTGAAGCCCAAGAGCTTTGTTTTCTGGGCAGTATCAACGTGGTGAGCTCATTGCCATTGCCCAAAACCTTACAAACCGTATCCGAAAGGTCATGGTGTCTATTTTCGGCCGTATCTTGACACTAATTCGTGGACATTTCAAGGTTACTCTGCACCCTTGTTCGGATTGCAATCGGCCTTTCACTCCAAACGAAAAAGTTCAAGCCGAACCCCACGCACTGTAGATCAATTGAGACAACCACCACAAGCTTAGTTTTTAGCTCTCGTGGGGTCCGAGAGACGAACGATTCCAAACTCTAACCCAGGTAGGTACATAGATCTAAAGGCACATTGTTATGCGTGGGGTGACGCTAAATGAGCTCGCTAATTCCCAGCTCCCCCACGAAATCCGACTCACTAGCCTGGCAGGAAAGTCAGTGACAACTTACGAAGCTGCAAGTAATCGGAAGCTCTTTTTGAGTACAACTCTTATCATGTTATTTCGGTATCCCGTGGACCGGTAAGACATTGTACCCCGGGCGTGCACTCTTGCAGCACGTAGCTAATTGTGGTGAGACATTGATTTGTGTGGTAGAAACCGGTTGTAACAACTTGAATGTTGGCAACGTGAATGTTGGCAACTTGTATCTTCTCTTCGTGAGTACTCATTTCTCAACCAAATACAATTAAAAAACCTCAGAATGCCTCCAAAACGAAAGATTCTCGGAGATCTTAATCTCAATCATGTGCAAAAAAAGCCTACTCTAGATCTGCCTACCGTACCAGAATACACTCCAATTGAAATTGAAGATCATGGCGCTACCTCAACTCTTCCAACTCCTACTTCACCGCTTGATATTTTTCGATATTTTTTCAGCCCGGAGATTTGGCAAATGATATGTGACAATTCCAATGCATACTATTTGTCAAAAATGGAGAATAGATCAAAGATTTCAAGCATATCGGATGGCAATCAAGACCCAATTGTGAATGTTGGAAAGAGAAAATGGACGCCATTGTTGGTAGGAGAATTGAAAATATGGATGGGACTGGTGATATACATGGGCATTATTTCATGTCCCAGTGTTGAGGACTATTGGAGAAAGGCAACACGGCAGGAGCCAATGAAAGCTATGGGGCTATATCGGTTTGAGCAAATAAAACGGTTTTTGCATATATCGGCTCCTGAAACCCCACATTCAACTTTAAGTTCGGAAGGACTACCACCTGAAGCCAGCACAACATCCTCGCCACTACCATGGTATCAAAAAGTTGAACCGCTTGCCTCCATTATTCGAAAACGTAGCCAACAGTCATATATTCCATCAAGCAACTGTGCTATTGATGAAATGATGGTAAAATGTGAAGGCAGAAGTGTTCATACCGTTAAAATGCCAAATAAGCCGATTGACCAAGGGTATAAGATATTTGCATTATGCGATCATGGATATACTTATACATTTGAATTCTATTCTCCACGCAGTGGATATTCAATTCAACCTATTCATATACAGCAAGAACATCACAAGCAGGAACTTGAGATCAAAAATTTACGCCATCTTACTCCTACATCACAAACATGCCTGCGCCTTGCAAAACAGTTACCATATACAACAAATTCCTTTGGCATTTATTTCGATAACTATTTCAGCAATGTTGCATTGTTTGCTACATTACGAGAGCTAGGAATTGGAGCTTGTGGTACTGCACGCATCAATACTCTTCCAGATGTACTACGAGTTGATAAAGTACTGGCAAGAAAGGAACTTCCATGGGGGTCATTAAGTGGAGTAATTAAAGAAAACGTGCTTTGTGGACTTTGGCAAGACAATAATATTGTTTTTGTCATGAGTACTTTACACGATTTAAATACAGGTATATATAAATACTTTTAGATTTTTAACAAGTACTAATAAAAGGTTTCTCTTGAATATAGGTGTATTAGCATATCGCCGGCGGCCAAAAGAAACCAGCACTAATGCTGTTTCTGCTCGCAAACCTTTTGGAAATCAAGTACGCAAATGGCTTACCATCCCTACCCTCATCGATGACTATAATCATCATATGGGTGGAGTTGATATAGCTGATCAACTTCGGTCCTACTACCATGTACATCGGAAGTCCCATCGAAATTGGCTTCCATTGTTTTTTTGGTTGATAGACACGGTAATTGTTAATTGCTATATCCATCATGAATTGCAAGTTCCAGGAGGTCTCAAACATAAGCAATTTCGATTGGAGCTCTCTGCTCAATTAATATCTGACGGGCAGAAATCACTTCTCTTAAGGGTTAAAAAACCACGAAAAAGCCCCTCTAAACCCTACCAAACTCTCCTCCAAATCTCGGGCCCTCCAAAACATTCCCATGTACTACAGTACATTGATCCTACTAAATCACTTCGACGTAGGTGTGTTATTTGCAAGAAACAAACGTTCTTCTCATGTACTGATTGTATGTTCTGTTTTTGCGTTCGTTGTATTTAGATAGATATATTGAGTTGAAGTTGTAGATCTTTTCTATATTAATATTAGCTACGTGCTGCAAGAGTGCACGCCCGGGGTACAATGTCTTACCGGTCCACGGGATAGCTGCATTAGGATGCAAATACCCAAGCTTTAAAGCTACGTGTCGGTGCTATCTTCATGCCAATGCGCAGTCGTACATTGTTAGCGAGATCTCGACCCGGAATCCGGATAGATGTGGCAACTTTCAAGCGAATGCACCAAGCTGTCAAGACGTCAAAAGTCTCAATAATCTGCACTTCGAAGATTTCGACTGGGATGGAATAGGGAAAAGATCGTGCGACAGTCTACAGACGTAGATTGACAAGGAAATGTTTTCCATACTAGAGTGGAGTGAAGGAAATCATACAAGATAGTAGAATGCCACCTTCCTCAATGCATCTTTTGAGAAATGGTGGCTGATTTAGTTTCTGGAAGATAGAAAACAGTGGTCGATGTTTCTCGGAACCGACCCCCCCCCCCCCCCTCCCCTCTAGCGTCATATCAAGGCCTGGGAAGCTTAAGGATGTCACCTCTCACAAATCGTCCCCACCATTTCCAACTCCGAAGGTCTCATGCCGATACAACTATACTCGAGAATGCATCATAAAGAAATACCTACATCCTACCTACCTACCTCTTGAGTACTCAGGCATAGTGACCCGAAATTGTGGATTACAGGACTTCGAATAAAGCTTGGCAAAGTAAGCTATGTGAAATGCAACACATCCATCGGCGACCTCCTTCTTATCGGATTATCACCATTTGCTTCACCAAGATAAGAAATCTACCAGGCCATACCTGCCTCGCCGTTCTCTTACACCCCAAATTTACTTTTAGAAAAACCCCAAACCCCAAATTAACTGCAACTCTGATGAAACTGGAACGCACGCGCCGCAAAGAGGTACACATTTTACACAACGCTAATTAGCCTGGTGGCTAACATTTTGCTCGACTGGGCCCTTCTCTTGTTCTAGTAGCTGGGAACGAGTACATTCTAGTAGCTTGCTGCACTGAAAAGAATAAAAGAACAAAGCCTTCATAGAATCATGAAGCTTAAACTTAATACAGTCTACTTTACCCCCGGAAATACCCAAAAAGTCATCCACAATCATTTCCAGAAATCTGGGTTGGTATTAATCTAAAATCTCATGATTCACGCTTTACCACTCAGGGGAAATTGGCCAAAATGTTCAGTGTCGGACAGCTCTGGAACAAAGGAGGTGCGAAGTATTAACATACGTACTTCATATCTATAATGATTTGGTACCTACTTCTACTAAACCTACTTGATATGTTTCTCCCTTCCTGCAGGGACCAAATCTTGGTAAGTCCTCTAATATTCAAGTGCTGAGTGGCGCACATCCTCGGGGCGTTACAAGAGACTACGATAAGCAAGGGAGATGGGTTGTGTTCGCCGAAGAAAGCTCCGTTAATATACCTTCGGACATCCTTTGATGAACCAACATTGCGGAGAAACAAACGCCCCATTTTACGCCGAGACACGGAGATCTACGGCTTGCATTTTTCATAGTAAGTAATTATAGTGTATATACTCTACAATTTATTACCTGAGTACTGACATGATCACGGATTACAACAACATGCTCACATTGGCAATCAACATTTATTTGATATCCACCTATTTACCGAACATGCATCGATATTGCAATGCTTCAGAGGTAAACCCCCACATTTTACCCGAGAATATCCACACCCGAGCAAAAGTACCAACCTAGATGTTGATCTCATGGTCATTTTGAGTGCCGATGCATATGTTAAGTACTCGAGTACCTCGTCAATCCACACCTTGACGAAAAGTGTGTGTGAGTGAGTGAGTCTGTGTGTGGCGGAGTGCTCCATCCACCTTTCCGGCTGCGGGAGTTGGTGTAACGTTTCGGTATATTGATCAATATCATCGTCTTATCAACCAACCACACCCAATTGCAACCCCATATTATGTGCACGGATTTTTGGATATTCGAAATAAATCCTGTGCTCTAGGCATGAAGGACATGCGATCGACTCCAGTTGTTTGGGGCCACAAACGGTGATAAGGATCCTGAGAGCAGCAATTTTAAAAGAATAAAAAAGGACCCCTTCCTTCGAATTCCTTGCTGCCACCCTCATACGCACCCCATAGGCAGTCTCCCAAAGGATGTTCGGCAAGAGAGGTGAAAAGGTACATGGTATTATCGGCATATGATAATATTACAGACAAGGAACTTGGTTGTTGATACCCTATGCTCCACAATAAAAGGCGAGGGCATGCCCCTTCATTTACTTCAAGATAGTTGCTGAAGGTGGTAGCATATTGGCCTCGGCGATGGCAGAGCAGGGTAGGTCGCGAGGCTGGCTCAAGGTGTTTGAAGTGCTGATGATGCACATGCACTTCACACTGTCAGCTCACTCGAACTCCCAGCGCTAGGTATGCAACAATGCCTATCGCTCGCAGACATCGGAAAATGCGCCACCCCCCCGCCGACCAAGATCAGCCAAGCCGCGGCTTTCCCGTCAAACTGCCAATAAGGACATGCGGGCTTATCAAAATGTCTCGTTACTCATCCTTCCGCCGCGTGGGTCGTGGGGGGTTGAGCAGTGTTTTCGAGCGAGGGAAGAAGAGGAAGAAAGGGTGCTCGCTCGCGTGGCGATCGAACGCTAATATTCATTGCGGTAAGCTTGTGGGCCGGTGGGACCGTGGATGGTTCCTGCGTGCAGTGTGGTTGAATGGGCCATGGTGATGGGTGGAATTGGGTGGTTGTGGTGGTTGTGGTGGTGATTTACAGAGTAAATGGATGCTCCCTATTCTAAGGAAAAGAAAAGAAAAGAAAAAAAGGCAGGCCACCTAGCTGCCTCATGATGATAATTTCTGGGACGAGGCTATATTTTGCTGCCTCCATCCCTTATTATCTTGCCAGCCTGCCGGACCCGCGAGAACTTGGCGGCCTTTTGTATGCAGCGTTTGGGTGTGGTCGAGAGGTGGAGGTATATTGGAGTATCTAAGGACATGCAAGAGCCACCTCGGGACGCCGCACGCATGCGCCGGGCGTGCAAGCCAGCAGCCTCAAAAACGCGATGAGGCATATCAAAACCAACGAAGAACAATCGGGAGCCTCGGGGAAATGAGGCGGGCGCAATAATCAGCGGAAGCCCACGACTGATATCGCGGAAGCAGCGCGCAAAGGATGGTGGCCTGGGCATGGCGCCGCCGAAAGGGCTTCCTACAAACTCCGCAAGCAGTCGACGAATCGTGATACCCACCCCTCGCTATCAATCGACAGATTGTACAGAGCATGGTGGCGCACTTTCGCCTGGTCTCGTGCCTTTCGGCGGGACCTCCCCAGCATTTGCGCGCGAAATGTGCCCAGAGGCAGGCGGAAGTATGCACGGGCAACTCAACTACCGGCCGACATGGCTGCGAGGAGGAGACTCACCTCGATTCGGCACGAGCAGCCAAGATTCGGTGTAGGGGTCCAATGTCTCCCGACGCTGCTCCTGCTTGAGGGGAAGGGAATCGCGACGCCCCGGCAATCCTTGTCCCACGTTGCAGTGAACAGAACTCCCAGGCAGGCACCCATTCCCTATTATGGCCCTATTGTGCTGCATTCGCGAAGGAGACTCTTACCCCCCCCTCCTCCAGCTGCCAACAGCCCCCTCCCTGTCTGTGTGGGAAAAGTAAATATATGTGAAAAAAAACACACACACACACACAGAGCAACCGCCTTTTGTTTCTGTCCCCGAGTGGAGTAGCCTCTCACGCCTCAGAGCACCCCTCCCACCACTCCCATCTCGATGGGCTTGGCTCTCTGATAGCTCTGTCTCCAGGGAATTACCCCAGCAGCCCACCCTGAGCAAAATGGTATCAAGAAGGGGAGAGGCACTGAGGGCTGGAGTGCGGACAGGGCATTAATAGGTGCAAGGCCGCCCTTGACTCGTGCACCCCCTCCCCGACCCCCCCCCCCCCCCCCCCCCCTCCGTCCGTCCTGCCTGTCCTGCCTGTCAGTATTCCCACCCCCCCCGCAGCTCGAGGAGCGGTGTCATCCCAAGTTATATATCCTACCGGACCCATCCACCTACCCTCTTTTCAGTTTCCATTACTCAATCGCTCGGAAACCTAGACAGCTACCTAGGCGGAGCGAAGATCGCAAACAAACCCGAAATGTCGGAAACACTTCCATACATCCCGCTGGAGCCATTCACCTCGACTGAACGGACTGGTGGAGACTCAACACAAGAAAACTTGAACAGATTTTACGAGGTGAGTTTGGATTGTGTATTCCGTTCGTGGCTTCTGCAGGTTAAACTGACCAATGTGGGCTCGCGTCTAGACTGGAAATGTGACATGGATTCTTATATCGACAGCACTCGTGTTGCTCATGATTCCCGGAGTCGGATTCTTCTACTCTGGCCTGGCGCGCAGAAAGTCAGCCCTATCTCTCATCTGGTTGACGATGATGGCAACGGCTGTGGTCAGCTTCCAGGTATGCTTTAACCGACATTTCCCTTTCCATTTATTTTTCTTTCTATTTTTAAAGAATGCCCAAAAAGCTTCAAATTTGTATCCTTGATTTCTTTTAGCTAATATATTGCCTATTTTGGACTTGGCGCGTCAACATAGTGGTTTTTCTGGGGCTATTCTCTGGCATTCTCCCAAGGCGCAAGCTCGTTCATTGGAAACCTCGAGAATATCGGCCTGCGTAATGTCCTCGCGGCGCCTGTTGGGACCGTTCCTGAACTCCTGTTCGCGCTCTACCAGGGGATGTTCTCGTGCATCACGTAAGTTTGAAATTGTCCGAGATACCTTTGTGGCCGCGCATGTGTTGACGTTTGGATCGCTTCAGTGTCGCCCTTGCAATTGGCGCTGCCGCGGAGCGTGGACGCATGCTTCCATGTGTTGTCTTCATGTTTGTATGGGCGACCCTCATCTATGATCCCATCGCATGCTGGACTTGGAACGCAAAGGGATGGTCGCTCGTCCTCGGAGGCCTCGACTTTGCCGGTGGAACCCCAGTACACATTGCCTCCGGCTCTGCAGCCCTTGCCTACTCCTTGATGTTGGGAAAGCGCCGCGGACACGGAACCCACGAATTAAACTACCGCCCACACAACGTCACACACATCGTCCTCGGCACGGTTTTCCTATGGGTTGGCTGGTTTGGATTCAACGGAGGTTCCGCGCTGGCAGCCAACCTCAGGGCTGTCATGGCATGCATGGTGACAAACATCTCAGCCGCTGTCGGTGGTATTACGTGGTGCTTGCTCGATTATCGCCTTGAGCACAAGTGGTCGACCGTCGGATTTTGCTCCGGAGTTATTGCTGGTCTTGTCGCAATCACCCCGGGATCAGGATACGTTCCTGCATGGGCCGCGGTGGTCTATGGGATTGTTGGTGGTGCATCGTGCAATTATGCCACCAAGCTGAAGTTTGTCATTGGTGTTGATGATGCCCTTGATATCTTCGCCGAACACGGTGTTGGTGGTATTGTTGGAAACATCCTCACTGCTTTCTTCGCTGCGTAGGTTTCAATCTGTGTGTTTATGTTGGAGTAACCCAAGCTTACCCTTACTTCTAGTGATTACATTGCGGGACTTGACGGTGTCAGCATCGGTGCAGACAAGATCGATGGTGGTTGGCTCAACCACCACTGGATCCAGCTCGGATACCAAGTTGCCGACTCAGTTGCCGGATTCGCCTACGCTTTCGGTGGAACCTGCATCATCCTCTTCGTCATGAACTTGATTCCTGGCCTCTCGCTTCGTGCAACCGAGGAAGCCGAGGTGCTCGGAATCGATGATGCTGAGCTTGGTGAATTTGCTGTAAGTTGATACATATTGCCCCATCACTACCTACCATAGCACATGTGCTGACAAAAGCTTCTATAGTATGATTACGTTGAAATCACCCGCGAGGTCATCTCAGATGAGGTTGACGGTCTTCCAAAGTTCTCGTCTGAGGGTGGTGCCCAGCCCACAGCGTCAGGCAAGGAGTAAAGCAGGCTATGAAGCATGAGTAATATCCGACCCACAGGCTGCAGCTTCTCTAGATCAGCCTTCTTTTTTATTTTGCACCTTTCAGTTCATGTTGATTTCCGGCGTCCTTCCTCTCTCTCTCTTATAGGGTCCTCTTCTCGTTCACTGGCCAGGCTATCGTCCAGTACCCATTTTTTTTTTTTTTTTTTACCAACCATGGGGGTTTTCTTGAATTCTTTTTTTTACCTTTTAATCCGAATTTTATATCCATGTGGTTTGTGTTTTTATTTTTTTTTATTTTTTTTTTATTTTTTTTTCATGTAATGACGTAGTTCAATATTCTGCGCATCTCACTCATCACGTACGTACGGGGCGGCGGTTTAATTTTTGGTTCTTGCAATTGTGTCTTGTCTTGTCTTGTGTTGTCTTTTGTCCGGTGTCTGTGTCGGTGCCTGTGCCTTTTTTTTTTATCTTCTTTCATTTGTTTTGATCATGATTAATCTTTTTTTTTATAGGCGTGTGGGCATGGGCACGGGCACGGGCAGGCAGGCAGGACAGGGAAAAGGCAGGATTATTGATTTTTTTGTACTATGATTTTTTTTTTTTTTTGCGCGCGCGTATTTTCTCCCGTACGTATGCGTAGGGAGATGAGGAAATACCTTTAGCTCTAGAACTATTCTCCTGGGGTTGTTTTTGTTTTGTAACTCTGGATCTATGGGTTGTAATTACTCTACTTGAGCTTCATGATCATTCCTAGGCTTGCAGCTGCGCATGCCCCTCGACCGCGACGTTTCTGGACAAATGTTGGGGTGTACATGTACGTGGATGGAGATGGAGTTCAAAAATTATCATTATTAAATTAAATAAAGCTTGAGCATATATATATATATTTATATATGTATTACCGTACTACTCGACAAATCAATTATGATTAGTCTCCGGACACTGGAGTGAGGATTTAAATGCCTGTGCAGAGACAGTCTGGAGACTTATTAATTCGACGAGTATATACGGAGTATTACTGCATACTTGAGTTACACATGTTGTGCACGCGTATTTGCCGACCCCGGGCCTCATCATACATCATAATCATCATCAAGTAAATATTAATCCCGAGCCATGGGCTGTACTTGTCACTCTCGTGCAATTGCAAGTACGTGTATGTAGGTATTTTTACATCGCGCTACCTATGTACTGTACGCTTAAGCTTTGTGTTTTAGTCATGCTCACCGATATCGATATCGATATCGTACATTTCCTTCTACCTTATATATATGATAAAAGAGGTACCTTTTATGTAGTTATTTATTTATTACATTAACTAGGTATACGTACTTACCTACCTAAGTTCAGGGTAACTTTGCATATTTCCAACGTTAACCGATCTCGACCCAGAGAAGGAAAAAAAAAAAAAAGGAAAAATGAAAAGTACCTACCAATTTGCAACCTGTATATATAGTTAACGTTGTTATAATAGCTACATAGGTACCTAGGTAGGTAGCTTTCAACAATTGAATAGAAAAAATATAAAAAAAAAATATATATATAAAAAAAACACACAAGGGAAAACCATATTTAAATGAAATGAAATGAATAAAAAGACGCTACCTGCAATTTGCAATATACCAGAAACAAAAAAAGTACAAGAGATAAAAACAGGAAATAGAAGTAGAAATAGAGGGTCAAGCAATTGAAATATTGCAAAAGGAGCATTGAAGATAAAAAGAAAAATAAAAAGAGGTACAACCGCGTACGCCTATAGCTATCCTCTCGTAAACACATATCTCCCCTTCAACACCGGCTTATGCTGCTGGCCATCACCACCACCACCCCCGCCACCGCCATCCTCACTCGCCCCCCTCCCATCGCCCTCCTCAATCCTCACCACCAAACCCTCCGGAATCATGTCATGCTTCAGCTCCCACCCGACCCTCCTACACAGCTCCACAACCACATCATCACACGACCCCAGCAGCTCGACGTCAAACTCAACGTGCGTGACGGGCGTTTTCGAGATGTAGATCTGGGGCACGTCGGGCGGGAGGAAGCCGATGATTTCCGAGACGGGCGCGACCTTGAGGGACGTGCCGATGCAGATGAGCAAGTCACACTTCTCGTGGTCGTGGCCGACGAGCCGGTCGTGGAAGGCGTCGGGGAGTTGTTCGCCAAAGAAGGTGATGTCGGGCTATACATATCCAGAAAAAGAGATTAGCTTCATGTGAATAAAAAAAAAAAAAGTAGAAGGTGAGGGAGGGAGAATATGAATAAAAAGATGTAAAATGTACCTTCATGACTCCCGCCTCCTGGAACGCACACTCCTCCTCATCCGCCGACGAGTCCTCGCTATACTTCTGCTTGCGCCCGACCAAGCCATTACTCCCCGCCGTCGCCTCTCTGCCCCTGCCCCTCCCCTTGCCGCCCCTCTTCCTCTTCTTCCCCGCCGCGCTCCCATTCCCATTATTCCCAACCATGCCCAAACACCGCTCGCACCTCGCCACCTTGCCCGCCCTCAAATCCGGGAAGATCTTCTCCCCCTCCACCTTATATTTACACTTCACGCACGACGCCGTGGCAAACGACCCATGACACTGAATCAGCTTATCCGGGCGTATACCCGCCCTTGTTTCCAGGTTGTCGATATTCTGCGTATACTGTGTAAGAAGCTTGTTTTTCCTCTGGAGGAGCTCTATAAAGGCGTGCGTGGGCGAGAATGTGTCGGTTGTGGGGAGGATGTCTTTTGCGATGGAGTAGAATATCGTCGGGTCGTCTTGGAAGACGTCGATGTCGAAAACTTCTTGGGGGTCGGAGAGACCGAGGCCTGCCAGACGGGAGTAGAGGCCATTGTCTTTTGATCGGAAGTCTGGTATTCCTAGACTTGTAGAGATCTATACAATGCAGGAAGGAGCATTCAGAAAGCTGGTTCATTGAAAGATTGTAATTGGGGTGGGGGGCACTTACACCGGCACCGGTCAACACGATGATGTTTTTCGACTTTTTTAGTAATCGTGAAACGTCTTCAAGGGTATTGATGTGTTTAAGTTTTCGCCGTCTGCTCATCTCCCGGCCGATCGCAGCTTGAAGTAACGGAACGAATGCCGCGTCTGGGGCGCCATCGAGGAATGCAGGCTAAATAAATAAACAATGACACCAAAAAGAAATGAGCCATCTGTTCTTGGAAACTGTCGAGAATCGGAACATAAACAACAACAAGAAGGAGGGTTGCAAAGGGACATTATTTCGGGACCAAAGTTGATTTTTATTAAATATTGACATATCTTCATAAAGGAATTCGAAAGTGTAGATTAAAGAGAAAATGAAAGTGAACGAGAAAGGGAGAGATAATACCGGTCGTATGCCAAATGCAGTGATGAGTTTCCTCGCGGATATCGTTCTTGCATGGACCGTCTCTTGCAAGAAAGTCACAGCCCCAACCTCCCTCAGGCGTCTCCGATAATACTCCGTCTGTTCTGTAGTGCATGCGTTTTCATCTATAACATCCGCCATTGGCGCACAAAAATCAGTCATGCTGTAGGCGTAGATCCATGAAAGGCCAATTGAGAGCGAGAAGTGGGACGAGATATGGGCTATTGACTTACGAGCACCGAATCTGGTCTCCTCGCTCAAATTCCCTAAAGCGTCTTCATAAAACGACTCTGTTGCCCACGCGTCCGAGTCGTCCTCTGTCGAATCGCCGCCATCTCCGCCATCGCCTAGTCCTTCCTGATCGTCCTCGGCCTCGGTCTGGGTCAGCTCGTCGTTACTGGGCGAGTCTGCCGCTATTCGTATCCTATTGCTGTCACCAGTGACAGTTGTCGTTGTCGTTGTTGTTGTAGTTCTTCTTGTGGTGGAAGTCGTCGAGGTCACATTTGACGAAGCAGAACTCCCCCCTCGCACTCCTTTGACACTGACGTATCCCCCAATTGACTCGTCTTCCTCTTCCTCGTCGTCCTCGTCGTCCTCGTCCTCGTCCTCGTCATCGTCATCGTCATCCTCCTCGTCGCCATCCTCCGAATCCGAAATGTGCCTGGTCACTGCTGCTGCTGCCTTGCTGCCGATATGAGCGCCTGTCCGGGCACCACCATTCGCACTTCCACCACCGCCAGCAGCAGCCGTAGCCGTCGTCTTCCTGCCATCACCACCAGCTCCACGAGCTACCGGCGCAACCCCCTTTCCCATCGACTGGCCTCGAGAGACGCTCGCCATTTACCCAAAGCGATTGAGGTATCTGTAAAAAAAATCCAAGACACACACCACACACAGACAACACACGCACACGAAAATGCAGGCCAGCAGCTTGGAATCCTTGAAATCGGGAAGGTCGAGCGAGGGTTGCAGCGGACGACCGGGTCGATACGAATGTGGATGGACTGGCGGGCGTAAGCGCACCGTTGACGCGGGAGAGGCGCGGTAAGCGGGTACTGGCACGGAGGTGTGTGTCGAGGATGAGGGCCGGACGGGAGCCGGGCTTGTGGGCGAGGACGGGACTGGACAGGGGGGAGGGACACGAGATGGAGATGGAGATGTCGCTTCTGGGGGTTGTGGCCCTTCTACACTAGAGCCGGTGCCCTGTCAGTACCTGACCTGGCGCAAGCACTGGCGGGAGAGTAGGTAGCAGCAGCGTGCCGGCCGGGTCAATATGCTCGTCCGGGCATTCAATGCGGAATAATCACTGAGTAATCAGGAAGGTCACGTGGCCGTGGCTTCACATTCATCCTCTCGGCTTCAATGATTTCATTAATTAAAAACTCATGATCATGACGATAGAATAATGTTTACATGTAATAAATATTTATAAACTGATGCATGAATATTCAATAAAATTACTGCAAATCCATTCACCCATTCACACATACCCCTCCTCCCCTCATGGCACTTTTACGAGGCTATCACGGCACCCACTCGCCGTTCTCCTTGTGCCAGACCTCGATCGACACCTCGCCATTGTACCCCTCGCAGACCTTCTTGCTCCCCTCCGGCCAGCGCACCCATGTGGGCTTGCTGTCGCCCTTGACGCAAACCTGGCGGGCGGGAGGCGTGCATCCGTTAGCTTCTGCGCGGCCCTTGCCTAAGCTTAGCCCGCACCACCGCCGCAACGCAGCGGGAGTGTGTCCCTAAGCGGGGGAGGGGGGGGGGGGGGGGGATGGAGATCCGGGCGGGTAGAGAACGCCTTCTAGCCCGTCGGAGAAATATGATGATATTGGGATATATCTGCAATGCAATGGAGAAAGGGATCTCAGGGGGGGATGCGCACCATTGTCTCGGGCGTCTTCAGCTCGGGGGAGTCGATCGCGGATGCAAACGGGTGGCACAGCTCCGGCCTATCAAGATCACCAGTATCGGCATCAGAACAACTGCCGACTCTCTTCAAGGGCCCGGGGATCCTCAAGAGGGGGGCTCCGAAAGGATCCATAGGTACTCACCATTGCTTATCCCACAACTAAACCAAATCGTCAATACATCAAAAGTAAAATCAAGGAATAGAGAAGAAAACATTCAAACTCACCCACAACATAGCTAAACCCGTCCATCAATCAAACCCACCACACACCCTCATTAGCCCCAGATCTCGCCAAATCCAAATCCAGGGTATATATGAATGAAGAATTCGGAACTCACAGCTACACTCCCCACAAAAACACCTCTCACTCGACACCCTCCCCTCCCTCTCCGTATCCCGATCCAGAACCGCATTATACACCCTGCCACCCCAAAAGATTAATTTCATCACTACCTCTTCCCCTCCTCACCTCCCCCCCCCCCAGTCAATCACTCACTTCACATACTCCACCCCCCTATAAACCTCCAAGCTCTTAAACACCGCCCCGAGATTCACGCTCCCGCCGTACCCACCCACTTTCCGGCAGATGGAGCATGCGCAGAGCTGGTATGGCACGGGCGTGTGCGAGTCGACTCTGAAGCGGACTTTTCCGCAGTGGCAGGAGCCGTGGAGTTGTCTGTTGTTTGAGTGAGGGTTGGGGTTAGTTGGGTTGGAGTTTGTGGTTAGTTGGGTTGGAGCGGTGAGAGTGATGGGTGATGGGGGGGGGGGTCTTTTGTTGGGGTGGGGGTAGAGGAAGTGGTGTAAGGAAGGAGGTAGGATGGATGGACGTACACTGGCATCTTGTATTTTTCGATTATGGTGGTTGGGGTTGGGGTTGTTGTTGTGGTTGTACTTGGTTGTAAGTGAGCTCAAGTCAGAGGAGAGAGAACCAGGGGAGGGGAGAGGGGAACCAGAATCACTTAAGCCGTGCAGGTCGTCGTCTCCGCAGTTCAATGCGCCGGTAACTTTGTAATTTGACAAGAGACAAGCTTACATATAGTGATATCCAGCAGGCAGTACGTCACGGCGGGGGGGGGGGCACAAGATCAGGCGTGGGGGCAAGTTTTAAGAAGTATGTACTTGGGTAAGTAGATCATTACGGCAATTAGTTAAAACAGGTGCCACTTGCAATAATCAATTCACATCTGGGATAAGTGCTCGAGAACAGACTTCAACTACTCATGAATCATGGCCACAAGTTGTTACTGCAAGCATGTGAATTAGATCTAAGGATATATTTATTATATCTGGGTCTAAATTAAGTGAAATATGTGGTGGTACATATAGCTTGCATTTTATAATTATTGTGCACGTCCACAGATCAAGATTCGATATCCATGGCCATATCTAGGTAGTTAATTTCCCGTGAAGAATGATTAATCAATTAAGTGTCATGTAAAAAAAAAAGAAAAAGATATGTAGATATCATGATCAAACACGCTTGTAATGAAAGTTTTGTAAACACATATAAAGAAAGAAAGAAAAAAAAACCATAAAAACATAATGAAGAAAGGACGTCAAAAATTCAGCAACACCACATAATCCCTATAATTTGTAGAAGCTCTCGAGCCCTATCTTTGAGACAGAGAATCATAATTCTACCTCCTTGGTCCAGACGGTGCCAATCCAGGCACACCAGCATCTGCAACATTGAATAAAAGTTAGCTATCAACCACAATAAATCGGTACCCCCCTCACCCCCTAACCCCCCCCTCTCTTCTCAAGAAAAAAGAAAAAGAAAAGGAACAACTTACACCTCTCCTCCCTCTCCGTCTTAAAAAACAACTGCAAAAAGAACTCCTTCGTATCCGGATCATAATGCGTCCAAAACTTCCCCGGACTCTTATCCACCTCCCTAGCCTGCAACTTAAACGCACACGTCTCATACGGCTCCGCCGCCACCAGCAGATACTGAAACGTCCTGTCGGGCGGCACCTCCACCCTCTGCTCAAACGCACTCATGAACCGATACCGCGGGCAAATCTCCGTGCCAATCTCCGGATACTGCAGCTGGAACAGCAAGCCCAGCTGCCGCGTGACAGGGTCCCGCAGCTTCGTGATCTTGTACCCAGGCCGCCCGATCTTGATCAGGTTCTTGCGCACGGCGACTTGCTGCCCGATCATCCCCACGGGGAGCCCCGTCACGGCATCGAGGTTCTTGCCCTCCTTTGCCTCGCGGGCGGCGCGCCGGGCGAGGTTGGTTTGGTGTTTGCGGCCTTGGGTGTGCGCGAGGTAGGAGCCGTCGTTTTGGTGGACTGTGAGGCAGAGGCGACACTCGAATGATCCGACATGATTCTTGAAGCTGTTGGGGGAGAGAGAGAGAGAGAGAGAGAGAAAGCAATTAGACCTGTCCTGTGGTGTCCTGTTGCGCACGCGCGCGTGTATATAGATAGAATAGAACAGAAGATCGAAACTCACAAATAAGGATCTTTATCCAGATCTATCGTCTCCAGCGCCAACTTCCGCAGCCGCTCCCTGCGGTCGGCATTTGTGATTGAGTGACTAGCGACACCTCCGCCACCGAATTTGTTTCCCTAGATTTCACCGTTCCGTCAGATTCACGCCTCTCGCTGATGGAAAGCTCCTGTGATGGCAACTCACCACTCTGTTTTGGAAATCCATTGCTGTCTTTTTTGGTGTGTTGCTGTTGTTGTTCCGGAGGAGGTTCAAGAAGTTCGATCGCCCGCCACAGGGACGACAACTCCAGAGCACAGCTTTGAGCTCCCGAGAAATGCCAAGCGATATGCACGTGTTGGCAGCTTAGAGTTATGCAGACATGTGGAACGCGGATAGCTCAAGTGGCAATCTGTAGCAAACGCGCATATTCACAAACGCGTACAGAGTACTATTCTCTGAAATGAGGCAAATTTCCAAAAAAGGTTTTGTTTACGAAATTGAAAAAAATAGTGGCAGCTACCCAGCTACCTATATAAGCAAAATGAACCATCCCAAACAGAAAATCTCCACAAAATATGCTTCATGTGCATGATGCAATGCATATGCATACGGCTGTGAGTTGGATATATCAACGTAAAAAAAATGCAAGAATGCCTGATCATATGCAGAATACAAAACAAAAAAAGGCAAAAACCCCAAATCAACTTCGAATTCCATCCCTATATAATTCGTAACTTCATGGTCAATCCACGTGGTCAATCATCCAACAATTGATAAAAGATCATAAATATCAAACCACCTACTCCAATGGATTTCACCAAAAAAAAAGATACAAAAAGGTGTACGTAACCCCCCCCCCCCCGAGGACCTCAGATCCCCAATTCCTTCGCAATATCCCCCAACACAGACCGACTCCCAAACAGTGCCTTCCCCTTCACAACCCCCTTCTTCACGCCCATCCTCTGCAACACACCATTCCCCTTCCCCTTCCCCACCGGCGTATTCTCATCATTCGCCCCCGCACCCCTCCTCTTCACTGGACTCCCCTGCGCCGTCGCCCCAGGCACCAAATGCAAAAGATGCGCATCCCTCGGCAAATCATAAACCCAACTCTTCTCCGCCATCATATCAATAAAATTCCGCAGCAGCTCATTCCCGTACAACGTCGACTTTGACCCCAAAATAATCAACTTTGTCTTTGCGCGCGTAAACGCCACGTTAATCCTCCTCCAATCCTGCAGAAGATTACCAATATTTTTTTGCTCGTTGGAGCGCACGAGGGAGATGATTACGCAGTCCTTGTCGCGGCCTTGGAATTTGTCGGTGGTGTGCATCTCGACACCGGGCCGGTGGCGGAGGAGATTCTGAATTATTTTGATTTGGGCGCGGTAGACGGAGATGACACCGATAGAGGTGGGGTCCAGTCCGCAGCTTATCAGGCCCTCTACAAGTTGGAAGGCGAGCTCGGCCTCAATTGGGTTGTCTGTACGATCGCCTTTTTGGACTTGAGGAGCCGGGACTGTGTCTGTGTTGACAAAACATACTTTCACACTACCAAATAGAAGATAATTAGCAATGTCTCCCATAGAAGGAGATGGAATACATTTTCAAGCTCACCTTTCATCAAGAAGATCCCTCATCCAGCATTTTGTCCCATGGCAAACATCCACACCAGATGAGGTATCCGTAGAGGAATGTAAAGAATCAAGCCCCTTCAAGCTTTTAAGCTTCAACGTGCTTTTAGCAACCGCCTCATTACCACATTTCAACCTCCCATCATAAATAAGTTTATTCGACAAGGACATGATCTCTTCGCACATCCTATACTGATGTTCAAGACTGACAACAGCACCAGGATGTGAATCCGAGAGGAGCTTAAATAGACTGATGTCTAGTCCTCCTTCTTTTGCTGCTTCACACCGGACAAGTGGTGGTAGTTGGTAGTGATCTCCCACCAGAATAAACTTCTTGGCCATACGAATTGGCCCGACGCATACAGGAAGCGTGATTTGAGATGCTTCGTCGACGATACAGTAGTCAAAGATCCTCTCATTGAACAAATGACTGAATGAATATCAGCACGCTGTATGCAAATTATATAAACGGAATGAAAAGAAAGACTCACTGATTTATACCCAAACATGTCGTTGCAACCACCTTTGGCAACATATATGCCTCATTAATCTCCTTGAACGAAGAACGAGGTTTCTCCGCCAGAATTGCAAATTCTTTTACATCCGGATGAATCTTGTTCATATTCCCCAGCCTCAGTGTCGGAATACCATCTTCCTTAAGCTTCAACAAAATATTGTCCACGGCGGTGTGGGTATATGATGTCAACAACACACTCTTCCCATGTAAAACCAGAGAACGAATAATGTGTGCTATTGTTGTTGTTTTCCCTGTACCAGGCATCCCTACAATCAGAGCATAGTCCTCTGCAGTCATAACCTTCTCAATTGCACTAAGCTGGTCCCCATTCAACTTCTCCTTCATCTCGTCAGGCACATGCGCAGTTGATGTAGGCCTAAACTGCGGCTCTCGGCGCTCAATAATCAACTCTCGAGACCGCTCACTCGACCTCGGAGAAAGAAGCTGTATCAAATTATTTCGAACGAGAGCCATCCCACTCGTAAGCTCATCCTTGTCCAGCCTGAACAGAATTTGCTTCCCTTCCACGCTCGGTTTTCGCGGTGTTTGCTTCTGCCCGATGGTCATGATCCCCGAGAAGGTCTGGTTGCATTCGGCATCAAACCCATCCTCTCGCACTCTGGAATTGTGCAACCTCCGATCGACGGCGACGGTGATAAACTCCTTGCGAGTAGCTGTCACAAAGCCCATCGCGAGAGCAAAGTGCCCATCCTCGTCTGATATAACAATTGGCTCCCCAACTCCTATTTGAGAATCCAAAAACGACGCCGGGGCTGCTCCATCAACCTTCTTCAGAGAGTAAGTAAACCTATTGATCTTTGACCCTTCTGCGGCCACAACCACAGAATCCGGTACAATCACCAGATCCCCAAAACATCTTCCACGTTTCTCTCGCTGGGAGCTAGTCAATGTCCATAATTCTTTGCGGAAGCGTGTCATATCTTGCTCTTCTTTCGTCAAAAGCCCATCCCAATGCTTTATAAACTCCTTATGTGCATCGTTGATGTGGCTGGTAATCTCAACGAATTGGGTTTCCACTCCGCTGGACTCTGCTGTTCCGCCTTCAATTCCCTATGAAATGTAAGTACTGATTTTGTACATGATAGGCAGATGTATTTACCTTGTGGTAAATGAAGCACGTCGTTCTCGCAAAACATGAATTACATGCATGCTTCTTGATAACAGGAGGTAATACATCGCGGTTTTTCGCAAACCATGCAAGTTCATTTCTCGAAATGATCATTCCACGGAGCTCCTCTCTTATAGCAGGGACCCTCACAATCTCCGAGGTTTCCATATAATACAAAAGTCCACAAAAAATGTCGACATCTAGAGTATCCGATTAGCATGTGATCGATCAAAAAAAAAGGTTGCGGTGAATAGGAAGTGCCTACCATATCTGTCTTTCAAAAGCAGGGTATATATCATTGTTTGAGCACGGTGCATTGCCGCAGTAGAGTTTTTCCCCGTTTTCATCTCAAACGGAACTGTGATGGTCCGATCAGACTTGCGGTCTCTAACCCTCGCTTGAACCGTTGCGTCTATATTTCCTTTCAGTCCATACATCGGGGACCAGACATGCTCTTCAATATCCAGCACTTTATTAATACATAGGTTTGGCTTTTCATTTCCTCGGTGATCGATTGCAGTTGCTTCCGCCTAATCACAATATTAGTGGGAAAAATATACACCGCACTCACTTAATCACTCACCTTCGGTTTAGCAGAAAGAAAGATCTTCGCCCAATGCTGAATCAAGCCAACTTTCGATTTCAAATATTCCTTGGCTACAGGAATCTCTTCTTTAAGTACGTATAATTGCTCGATATTTTGTATCAACAACCTCTCAATGGATCGGGCGAAAAAGTCATTCGTAAAATCATCTATTGCCAATGCCGACTGAAACAATTCATGCAAAATACTCCCGTATACCAAGGGCTTACTGATATCACTTGCCGCCTTGACCCTATCTTGCAAAACTGCTCTCCTGGAGCAGCTAAACGAGTCTGCCACAGTTGTGCTGGACACCAAGAAGTCTGGGTTGACGATTAACATGTTGTTTGAATTGTCGATGATGCAATTGGACCTATCGAATTTGCCAATCACGTGAACGACATCACCATCTTCGGCTTTGACGTAATACCAGTCATCGCGTAGATAGACTACCCTCTTGACGTTGGACTTCTCGTCACGCAACTGTATAATCTTTATCTTCTGCATTAGACACGACACGGATCAAATCATGGAGATGAGACATTTACTTTTTGTGGTTGATCCCTCCCACGACGCTCCCAGGTTCCCTCCGTACTACTGAGAACCACATATCTCCGGATTGTGCCTGAATTTACATCTGCCTTGAGGTAATTAGAACGAGGTTCAGTTACAAATTGGACATGATACGCACAACGCCATCCAACTCTTCATCATCCCAATCTCCGAAATCTATATCGCCAAACTCTGCGACGACATCTGAGGCCTCGACCGGAATATTTCGGTTCGGAATAGGGGTGGTAGGTGAATTGATGGTTGGCCGTTGGTCATATTGTGTCAGTAGGTTATCCACATCAACATCGTCCAGCAAATCATCTGCCCCGTCATCGAATTCATCAAAATCGTCGTCCTGGGGTTTGACAATAGGGGGTTTCAACTTCAAGTCTGGAAAGTCATCAGAGTTCGACGCCAGCACCTTATTCGGTTGAATTCTTTGATTGTATGCTGCCGCCACCTCCTCGACCTTATCCAACATATCCATGTCAATATCAGCGTCAAAATCATCGTACTCGTCGTTATCGGAAAATTGTGGAGCTTCTGGAATTGTAGGAATTGACGTTATGGGTGCAAGTGTACGCCGGTTCATCGCACTCTTAGTTGGAGATGATGGCATACTAAACTTTCGGGATGCATCGCCTCGAAGTGGCGAAGACGAATCTGGTATATTTGGTTGCGCAGGGCCTTTGGCTAGGTTCTCATGTACTTTGTCGAGGAGCATGCTTACTCTATTTAGCCTCGACTTTACTTCTCGTTTGCGTACCCGACCTCCAAACGCTCCAATTTGTTCCGACTCCTCCATAAACGTTTCAAGATCTTGATTTTCCTCCGAAACCCCATCTTCCATCGGGCCTATCTTTCGTCGCTTCAGCCTCCCTTGCGCCCCGAGTAATGGCCAATCAGCACCACAGCTATACGAACGACGTAGGCCGAGTGGTGAAAGATTCAAGCTGCTTGCAGTATGCCCGGCGAATAGCCGTGGTATAGCTGGAGCACCTGCCGAAGCAGATTGGCGAGAAGTACTCGAGTATCGTTGCCATACATCGTTGGCGGGGTCAGCTTGAGGAGTCTTAAGACCTTTCCCCGCCTCCAGGCCACCAACAGGATGTCTTTTTCCAATGGGAGTAGCCCGGGGTGAACCTGTCGGGGAAGAGCTCTTTGCTCTTTTCAGACGATTCTGTCGTTTTGTGAGGGGTGTGATCTGAGATGCCGGATTTGGTGTACCTCGAGGGGATACTTGCCAGAGTATACGCTCCTCAGGAGAAACATCGGGCGCCATTGCAAACATTGGCGGTTCGCCATCCTCGGATATCCTCACCAGGTCCTTGAGTGCTATTCTAGGAGCTGGTGTCTGGGGGCATTTCTTTGGTGTAACTTCATTCAAATGATCCTTTGGCGCCGACGACGGAATGTCCTCCACGAGTTCTGGTGTTTCGACCGAGTCGTTTTCCTTTCCATTCAGGCTCGGTGTGTCTGCTGGTGTTGGTTGCTGAGCCTTCTCCGCCTTTTGGAAAGCAAAAGCATCTAATTTCTTTTTGGTAGCGACGGAAACTGGCTTCGGTACCGGAGGTGAGTTTGGCTTGTTGGAATTTCGGCCTTCCTTTGGCTGAACTTTCTTCTTGCGCTGCTTTTTGGGCTTCAACGGCCATCAGTACAGCTCGGACATTGCAGACGACGGAGCTGGAGAATTCGTCCTACCTTTGCCGAGTGATCCTGGTCCAGGAAGCTTGTGGTCGGCTTTCTGTTGAGCATCTTTACAGATGATGGGGAATGAAGGGGGGAGATGGGGGAGTATGTGGGAGTGTGTGCCTGCCAGTAGTTGTGAGAGTTGAGCAAAGGTACCTCCTGTGTGATGTGTCTTGCTTGGTTTGGTACTCCACTACTTCTTGAAAGATCGCTGTTCAGGGAGCTGCCGCGGGGGCATGTACTACACTTCTTTTGGGGAGGTGTGGCGATAAGAGGTCCGCAGACTTGCACTTACCCTCCGACGCGTCCGCACGCGTGCCAGCTGCTCTGCTTGACCTCTCAACACACGCACGCGCTGCGCCGCCAGACCCGAAGAGGCGGCCTGGCCCTGCCAAGACTCCAGGGGTGCTCGGCCAAGCCGCGATGCCCCGCGGCCCGATGCCCCGCAATGTCACGAGTCCGAGTGCAACTGTGTGCGGGCGGCCGGCCGAGTCTGCGGTCGGCGACGCTCGATGCCGTGCCCAGGACTCCCGAGTGCTCATGGATCCGAATTTGATACACATTTATTTTTCTATTCGCATCATGCCGTGTCGGCGAATGGTCGCCCTACAGGAAGGGAGGTTTTAGTATGGGCATCAAGCCTAGCTTCGTATTCACAAGCGCAGAGGGGATGGCGGGATGCGGGGCCGGATCATCGTGAATACGAGATCGAGTCGAGGTGTCTCGGGATCTACATATAATTGTGTTGAAGAAAGTGAGACAGAAGCTCTTTCATGTTACCCAGAGCTTTGGTATAAGGTCTAATCGATTAATGGTTAAAGACATTGGCTTTCCAAGCCTCAGAGCAATGTAAACGTTCAAGCTTCAATTGCGCAATGATCAGTATCTCGACACAGCTCCTCAGGCTAGTCCTAGGAGCGGTCGACTACCTGCGTCCTCTCCTCTCCATCTCTGCCGAGCCGAGCCCCATAGATAGAGCTAACACATCTCCAGCATGTGGCTTGAATACAGTCGTCCCGGGAAAGAGGCTATACTCGTAGTCGAGCTTAAAAGTTCAGTAGCTTTATAGTTTAGCTCGTCGTAGCTAATTGAGTAATAGGTAAGAGGTAGCAATTTAGCAGTTGCGTGCGATAGCAGTACCTAGAGCAGAGCAGAGTAGTAGAGAGTCGAGTAGTAAAGTTCGTCGAGGTCCCCGGTATTCCCCCACTGCCCGCTCCATAACACCCCTCTTATCCCTACCACCCCGACCCCCCTTCCCCCCACAATACATCCCAAGCCCACACTTTGCTTTTGTAAGAATCAAAACTTTTCCGCCAGGTGCACACCCCCGTCACAACAGCTTTTTCCCCGGTATCGCCTTTTTTTCCTCTCCCCCCATCCACTCCCAACTCCCAAGTTCTTCCTTTCTCACAAGGAAAAACTCCAGGCCAGGAAACGCATCACCAGAGGAGAGTCCTTCGACAGACGGCACAGCCAAAAACCTAAACCATGACTGACAGGCCGATTCCCTTCTCATGGACCTTTGCGGCCGGCGCAATTGCAGGTATCAGTGAGGTACGATGATGGTGTCCCCCGTTCCCCGTGCTTACCTACCAAAGTACCCACCTACTCGGGAAGACCGAGCAAAAATACTAATTGGACAATGCGCAGATCTTGACGATGTACGTGCCCATCACAACCCGCTGTTGACAAAAAAATTGCGACTGGAAATTAAAAAAAAGGCTCTTGTTTTGGAAATTGAACAAATTCTCACTGTTTGGAATCATGAACAAATTAGGTATCCTTTGGATGTCGTCAAGACTCGGATGTGAGTAGTAGAAACAAAACAACCCAATCATTGGATTTCTGTGGGATGGGAGGTACTAATGTGCAAGTGGTGGTGGGTAGACAATTGCAGGTGGGGGTAGCTAAGCCAGGAGCAGAGCATTATACCAGCATGGTGGATTGCTTCAGCAAAATCATCAAGCAGGAAGGGTAGGAGATCATCATGCGCCAAGTGTAGTGTCGAGTCCGGAAAATTGGGCTAACACAAGACGAAAAACAAATAGATTCAGCAGGCTGTACCGTGGAATCTCGGCTCCTATCATGATGGAAGCCCCAAAGAGGTACCGACTTTTGCCAGCTGTCACTCAATCTCTGATAGCTTTTGCTGACGAACTATATACCGTACCAGAGCTACAAAATTTGCTGCAAACGATAAATGGGGAAAGTTTTATCGTGATATCTTTGGAGTCAAGACCATGAACCAATCTCTATCTGTCCTCACTGGTGCTACAGCTGGTGCCACGGAATCATTCGTTGTTGTGCCCTTTGAGTTGGTCAAGATTCGTCTGCAGGACAAGGCTTCCGCAGGTAAGTATAACGGGGCGCTAGATGTCGTCAGCAAGATCGTCAAGGCAGAGGGTGTATTGGCTTTGTACAATGGCCTAGAGAGTACCATGTGGCGCCACGTATTGTGGAATGCTGGATATTTCGGAGTCATCCATCAAGTTCGTGAATTGCTACCAAAGCGATCAACCAAGCAAGGACAGATGTTGAACGATTTGATTGCTGGTGGAATTGGTGGAACTTTCGGAACTATTCTCAACACACCGTATGCCCACTCCTTACTTCCTTCCTACCCCACGCCAGACTTCGTAGGCGATCTAACCAGTATACAGGTCTGATGTCGTCAAATCTCGCATCCAAAACACCACTCGCGTAGCTGGTGTCATTCCTAAATATAACTGGACACTACCATCCATTGCATTGGTAGCCAAGGAGGAGGGATTCGGCGCTTTGTACAAGGGATTCGTTCCAAAGGTCCTGAGGTTGGGACCTGGTGGAGGAATTCTCCTCGTTGTGGTATGTCTATATCATTCACGTGATTCGGCTGATTGGACATTGCTAACGTACCTCCGTAGTTCACGACCGTTATTGAGTTTTTCCAGCGAATGCAAGATGAGCAGAAATGATTTGGGGATATTATAGAGGAGCTTGATTGATGTACATGCATTGTATACCTAGAATTGATTTTTTTTTCTTTCTTTTTTACTGTTTGGATTTTATTCCGTTTTTTGTTCCTAATTTGGAATTCTGCGAGAGTTAACTCCGGATCCATAATCGGAAAACGCCGAACTCCGTGTGATGATTCAAGTGCTTACTGAAAAATATAAATGCACTATTCCTCTTCAAGTTTTGCTCTCACGCTTCGTAAGGTGTCTGGACCGACCACATGATTTTGGACAGCCTCAGCCACAAGGTCCCTCAGCGCCTGTTGGCTCTGCTCGGAATCGAAATCACCCCTAGCGGCCAGCTCTTCAATCCGGCGCCTGAATTCTTCGTCCACAGGTAGACCTTCTCCCAATTCTTCAGCACTTGCCACACTGACTGACACGCCTGACGGTAATGGGTGCGAGAAACTGGGCGCACTGCTGCCACTCGTGGAGCCTTCGGAAGCATCTTGGCTTTTACTTTCGACACTCCGGAGGTATGCGGCCACGAGGGGAAACTCCCCATCCTCTTCTATGACATCGGCTGCCTGTGAAAAATGACCAGATGTGAGAAAAGTGATATAATTATAAAAAAATGAGGTGATTTGATGGAGTGAGTGATCGAGTGAGGCTGTGAGGCTAAAAGAGGATAAAGATGAAGAAAAAGACTCTGTGGGAAGAAAGGTAGAATGACGCAAATATTTAATTTTCTTGGGGCGGGGTGGTGGTGGCCTAGGGGGGTGCTTTTTGTACATACCGTTGCATTCGCATGGTTTCTGTGATTAGGGTCTGCATGCAGCTCCTCAACAAGCAACCTTGCAATCTCAACCTTCTCCGTCACAAACAACGGAGTCTCGCCATCAAAGTCCTGGATATTTGCGTTCCCACCGTGCTCAAGCACTAATTTCCGCAAGAGCGAGTCATGGCTGTATGAAGCAGCGGCATGTAGTGGGGTATATCCATTCTCATCCAGGCTATTGACAGCGGAGGGGTCGATAGCTATGAATGCCAGAACTGCCGGCTCGTCTCCATCGGCAGCTGCGATCCATATGTTGTTTCGGGCCATTTTTTTGTTGTGGGAGTGGGGTGATGTGGGTTGATATCGACGAATTGGGATGAGCTGGGGTTGGGATTGTCGAGTGGGGGGGTGTGGGGCAACGACGACCCTGCGGCAGGACCCTCTGAGAAATGCACCCAACGAGCGAGCAAAGAGCGCTCGACGATAAATTGCGGGGGCCTTGGGGGGGGTTAAGCCTGTAGCTGTAACGAGCCTGGAGACGATGTAACGGAGCCGGAGCGGGAGCGAGGTGTGCGGAATCCAGCAGGTGGAGGCGGAGAGACTGATGTTGAGGTGACACGGGGGTTAGTTGATCTTGTCGTTTGGTGGCGGTGGTTCTGTGGTGCGGATGTGCTGCGGAGGTCCGCGGGGCAGGATTCTGGGCGTGGGCACCTGGGTGGGAACAGGAAGCGCGCCAGGTGCCAAGCCAGGGCCAGGGAGCATTCTACAGGGCCAAATGCAAATGCGACTACGGGCGGAAGAGCTTTCGTGAGCCGACCCATAGCATCCGACCGGCCTCCAAGCCGGCACCAACTGCGCGGCTGCGAGAGGCGCTATATGTGCTGGCCGACCGGCGGCTCGTACTCCCCCACTGCCATTGAAGCAACGGCTGGCCGTGTCCAGGAAAGGCCCAGATGCGGCCCAGTGCCGTTGAGGAATGAGGAATGAGGAATGAGGATATCGTGCATCATATAATCTGGAGATACTGGATGTTGGAATTCCGGCAATGGCATTGCCTCCCGGCGTCCAATTGCGCGCTAAATCCAGCCCAAGTGCTGCAATTGCGTGGCCAGTTGCCTTGCAGCATCGGTCCACTTCATCATGGGGCCCTCCAGTGCAGTCCGAGACAATTTGAAGCAGTGGATCCCATGCACATTAGCAGCCCAACTCCACATCCTGTGGCATTCGAATTCATTCAAAAACGCTCTGAGTTAGCTGCGGGTGCGTCATTTGGCGGTTATATCAAATATCATGTAAGTATGTGGTGCATGTGTGAATCTCTGTACTCATATACCCAGTGAGTGGCCGCGGATATTGATATCGATCAAGAGCCCCAATCGGACCATGTTTCTGCAAAATAGAGGATGCATTGGAAATACTGAGAAGACATTAAACCCCACGATAAGGCACTGTGCATATTCGGAGTTCATGATCATGATCACTCGCAAAAATGTGCATGCAAAGTGAGCTTAAAGAAGCTTGCCTACCTAGTATGTGGCTGGTTTAAATGGTTCGAGTTTGAATTATGAGGTTACATTTATATCTCTCTGTGCAGGAATATTGACAGCCCATGGCCACCCCAAGATGTGCTCGCGTACTCACCCCTAGCTCCCGAGCTTCCAATTTATGGTTTAATATATGCTAGCCTATAGCTACATGAGCACGAGGAAATCGAAGAAGATTGATATCTCTAAATATATCAATATCTGGAATGCTGAGCTTACAAGGCTATTCCTTTAGCTAATTATTGAGGAAATCTTGCTAGGATTATAATTACATGTCATGCATACATTTTATACATGTACTTTCTTTAAACATCGATATATTGAATTTTAAAAAATGGAGGTCCGTGGTTGTGCATAGTAGCACTATAGCGGCACGTCATACTACCTAGGTATAGCACCCCTCGAGGGTCAATATGAATGTAAGTACCATCTATCTAGTCTCGCGCCCAGAGTACCCGAGAGTGCAGAGTACTTACCCTCCGGTACTTGAATTTCATAATGCCCGAGACCATCAAGAGTAAGAATACTTCCTAATTGGGTGCTTTCCCGATTTAGTAGATTAATCAGTACTCAAATTCCCAAAGTAGAACTTTGAAGTTATAGATGTTCGCCGTCTCGAACGGGTAGGTCTACCTCTTAACAGGTCCACACTCTTGTTCCTTTGGCCCTCATTCTCGTCTTCACCCTGAACCCCGTCCTCTTTCCCATCAGTTCAAATCGCACCGCCCCCTCCCCCCATGATTTTTACTCGACTTCCAGGTATCACCCGCCAGAAACTAGTGCTTCATGATCAATTCAATACTCTACCCTCAGGAACGCAACAGTATGTCGAAAAAATCGAGGAACCGCTTTTACTATAGCTAGCAACTCCAAAGCAGGGGCCTAGGCATATCAACTTTATCTTCAATTCTTAGCTCTCCAGGTCTGATCATGACGAGTCAACATCTAACCGGCTACTGTGAGGACTGGGGATTGGAGGAATCCGGAGTGGTGGAATAACAGGTATCACGGTGATCTCGTACTGCAGCTCGTACCCGTATCACGGCAAATTACGATTTTGCAACGATAACAGGCCTCTATCGTTTAGAAGTAGGCACATATGTACTCTATCTGGTGAGCTGCAAGTTGATACCTATTCTACTCCCAATTAGTACCACCCCTAATGTTATACAGCTTGATGAAGAAAAGGATATCTCATACCTGCTACTCCGCACTGGTTGATATTGCATAGAGCTATGATTTTCAGTCTATCATTTCAAAATAATTCATGCTAATTGCGAACGAGCATCTAAACAAGGATTTGATTCGAGTAACGAATAATTTGTCATTTTCTTACGTATTAGGTTTTGGCCGTACACTGGGAGATTGGAGATCCATACCTACGAGTAAGTTGACAGGGGGGATGAAATTTTGTGGGCCCTACTCGACATGCATATGTCTTGCGGTCAAAAGGGTCTGTGACTGACACTTTTTATATTGATCGGCAAGCCAAATATCTGTCACAGACTTTTTGTCGACGTCCACTACTTTACATGATCAGTGAGTGACATGAGGCTAACATAAGATAGGCAGCTAAAAGTCCAAATGTGGTAATTTCAACGTTTGGGGATGATCCTGAGCAACGGCTAAGCTCAATACTAGTGCACACGCAGTACTAGTATTCGAGTAGCTTGAAGAACGTTAACGCAAGCTCATAGCAATTAGCCCTACGTGTTTCGAAATAAAAATATTAAAGGTATGTATCGATCCCAAAGGTACAGGATATCATTGACATGATATATAGGCACACTTTTATGACGGGACAAACGTCGAAAAACTCAAAAGCGTTGATATATTATCAAGGCGTTAATGCAATGCGATTGCTGATCTTTGAGGACCTTGATGGTTCAAATAGGGCACCTTTGTGGGGAGAAGGCAGTCTCGTGACGGGAGAAGGGCATCATCATATGAAAACATATGACAGACTTCTTTCTACTCTAATTCTGTGAAGAAATTATCCTTCGAACTGGAATATACACAGACATGTTAGGAGCCCTCAGAACATTCTGTACTCCTTGGCCCCACAAAGGTGCTTTTTCTTGTGCATGATGCACTCAAATGCACTCAATGATCAGCAATCGCATTGGATTAACGTCTGGAAAATACACATATCGCTTTCAAGTTTTTCGACGTTTGTCCCGTCATACACTCTATGGTAATTCTAGAACTCTCCCATATGTGTCCGGTGACCGGTGACGAAGAAAGAGCTACGGTACTGGTGGCGGAGGGCCTGGGCAAGAGACGCGGCCGGTGGCGATAGTCTCGTACCCGGTGGCGCCAGGCTACCGGTGGCGATGGTCCTCGAGATTCTCTGTTTGGAATCCGCTACTCGAGTATGCTTGTATGTTTTTGTTACCTAAATAGGTAAGCACAAGTACCTTTTGTGGACATCTTGCAATTGCCACACATATATACAAAATCATCATGCATCACAGCTGCAGCCGGGCTAATTTATATAAAGTTTCTGTATAGGTTAAGTACTCCAGGCTCCAGGGCCTTCGGGCGACCTGCCAGCCGGCGCGGCGCCTGCAGCAAATATTATCATGCTTGTAAGCCCTAATAAGAAAGAGCTTTATAGTGGAGTTAACATTCCAATTCAAGTTACCATATGGCGCATTTTATGTTAATATGTAGGGTGCAGGACACAACTACCGGTATAGCGTGATGTTCATTTAATACTAGAGGCCAGACGACAAGGTATCTCCCACAATATAACAACGTCACAAGCACATGTATATGTACAGCTTCTAAGGATCTTGAACTATCTGGACTTTTCGATTTTCAGCTGTGACGGACAAACAGCACTGGATTGGATACATACACCTTACTTATTCGATTGGAAACATGCTACACCACAGAATACGGCGCAACCTTTTATCTTTCGAATTCACTCACAAATATACCTACCTCCTGTATTCACGTGAAAATCATATGATTCCCGAGTGGCAATCTTTCTAGATCCATCTTTGGGCCAATTGTTGAAATATAATTGGGCAATTGGCGAAACCCGATCTCGGGCTTAAGGAAGCCAGAAGTGCGAATCGATATCTGAGGAAATTGTTGAGGAAATCGATGACTTGCAATTGAAAAGTGGGGTAATTGTGGTAGTGGCTGATCTGAGACTCGAGTAAAAACGAGGTCCTTCTTTTTTTTTTCTTTTTTTTTTTTGCAAGCCACGGCCGCGGCTGATGGCGATTTCAATTGTTGTTTTATGCGTGCGAGTATACATTCTGTACTGACCTATCTTCCTCATTTACCCCACGAGATCACATTTACCCTACCTCGGCATGCACGGGCACGTTGTAGGGGATGGGCATGAGACTAACGGGCATTTACCAACCTCTTGTTAGGGGAACATATGCAGACTACTAGATTAGGAAGTACTGACAACCATACACAGAAACCTCTGCTTGGCGACGCCACTGCCCGATCACCTATTTCACCCGCCTGTACTTACTTGCTAGTATAATCATAAGGCTGCCTCAAGCCTACGTTACACTAGGAAGTAAGTACCGGGATGCGGAGTATGCGGAGTGTCAAGCGCAAGCCTCTGCCGGGTTGCACGTCCGGCTCGAATCATGTCGTTGCAAAGTTACTTCGATTGTTGATGGATGAGGCCTAGGCCTGAAGGGCTGGGCTGTGAGAGGTTACTTGCCAGGCTCGACCCGTTACTTGCAATTGAGGCACTCGAGTAGCCTGGTGTGCAACGCCGCCCTCTACCCTGTACTCGAGGACCTACCTACTTAGGTACTCATGAAGATTTAAGTAGGTATATAACGTATGTCAGGTAACTTGTATATATACTTAGGGTACCTATTGACAAACAGCCTCAAGCTTTTATAAGGTACTTTAAGGACGTCCACATCGAAGATCTGGAGTAAAACACTCTATAGTACTCGAGTACTAGTCTCGAGTACTGCTCTAGTACATGCCGAGCATCGTCATGGCATGCATAGGAGGTAAGTACTTAGTGCAAAGCATGAAACTTGAAGAATACCGTTTGACGAAACTACCGTTTGGTGGAGATTGGGCTTTGAGCCCTTCGTGGTCGTCATCAATTGCAAGCTTTATTGTACTCTACATGTAGTCTGGTGTGCTCTACATGTTGCGGGTGGTTGCCGTACGTTTTGAGACGCTAACGTCGGCACTAAGGGGTTACCTATTACTCGTCTGTGCTGCGAATTCGAATTCGAAGTAATCGAAGTATGAGGAATGAGGAATGAGGAGGTACCAATCTCGACACGAGCGGGGTTCACCATACGGATATATGATATACCTTGCATGCACATGGTCATGATAGGATGTATGAAGTAGGAGGTACCATGTAGCTACTTACGTACCTACAGGTGTAGGTGCTAAAAACATGCAATTTGCTTTTCCTCGATTTGCAATTACCCACCATTAATATTGGCATTAATGTGATGCAATTAGTTGAAATACCCAATCGATCAATCAATCAAATGTGAGTCAGTATACGTAACGTTCACAGAGCGGGAGTGATTTTCGGAGCTGAGGGTCCGGGCTAGCCTCGTCCCCAGGTACTAGAGTACGAGTACCAGGTAGGGAATTGACCAGTGTCCCGAAACCGGATTGGCAGAATATCAATGTAATGTACATGTGCTAAAGCGCTGCGTGCTGCAAAGCTAACAATTGGCATACATACATAGGTACATGTGTCGAGTATCTAGTCGAGATATCGATCTCGGAGAGATGTGATTGGGGGGGGATATCGGATCCGGTGGGATAACTGGCTGGCTAGCTGGTGTAGTCTGGTGGCTTGCTGGCTGACTGGCTGTATCTAGGTAGTCTTGTCTCGTTCCCTTGACCGGTACCCGCTGTGTCGATATTGGCTGGCTAGTAGAGGGCAGTAACATTTTTTCTCATTGCAATTGTGAGGTGGATGAGGTCGGTCGGCATTGCGAAGGATATGCCAATTGTCTCACATAGAACCCCCCTCTGCTCGATCGTCGTGAGATCTAGAGATACTAAAATGTAACAAACTGGAGGAGAGGTACCGGTACTGGTTAGAAGGTTAGGTACGAGTGCATACCTACATGTACTTCCTAAGTACCTCTCAACTTAACACCATCTTACCCGAGCCGGCCTCGCCAATGGCCATGGGGGTACTGTGCCGCTCATGAGGAAGTACGTTACGTACGTTACTGTTATTTCTTCTCAAATAACGTAGCCGAGCAGTTGTGAACCGAGCCGGAGATATTGAGCGGAGAGAAGTCCTATGTTCAATTATGATAATTGTGGATTGCTGATGTTGGGCTATGTTGTGTACATTGCTGTGTTGTGTTTTTGTTGTTGTTGACGTTGTTGTGTGTGGGCTACTTTTAGGTTTGCTGGGGATCGATTGAGGTTACGTACCGCGGCTGAGGAACCTTAAGCTTGCTACGTATTCTCGAACGTCATAACGCCTGGGGGACGAAGCTATCTCGAACGAGGCCAATTGCAATTGATATTACAGGCAATTTCAGGCTCATAGATCTAGATGTAGAAAAGTTGTCTACTTGTCTATCGACTTTGATCACACTGAAAAGATTAAAAAATTTGTAGTTAGCTCAGGGCTTCTTTCGACTTGCAGGCTTACTTGTATACGCTTGTTGATCATGACTTTATTTGGGTGTTTTGTCGAGAACCCTCTGGGGACGAGGCTAGAGAATCCTTGTACCTGAAACATTTTGATATCTTGGCACATGTCTACATGTCATGACGATAGCATCAGTAGGACTAGCAGTTACCGGGCCCAGCTGCCCCCCCACACACGGCCCCTCCCCGAGCTAAGCGGACGTCCAGTAAGCGGCCTAGGAGGTATATACATCTCCTGCAGTAAGTACCCATCGATTTATTGCACGAATTGATGTGTTTGATGTATAATTTACAATAATTCTGATCGAGTCTAGATGCTGCCGAGGCAGTCCCTTGGTCCCTTACAGTGCAGAGGTACGTGACCCTCTGTGCTCGTGGTAGATGTTGTCTGTTTGATCAAGTGCACTCTGGCATAAAGTACTCACATCTCTACCACTGCAGTCCAACGGCAGCAACTTCAGCATCGGGATCATCCTTCACTAAACACCCCCCATCCCCTCCACACCCCCCGGTGCACCTCCCTCCCACACACACACACACACCTCTCACACACGCCCACACACACACACACACACGCAAGGAACGACGCCAGCAACCCCTGGTAAACTTCTCGAAATCCTTACCACAAGCAAGTGCTCTAGGCGGCGAGGAACAGAGAGGTACCTGATATATCATCCACGCACCACTGCAGCGGCAGCACCGCTCCGAGACAGTCGCCTTTTTTCGATCGTTCATCAACAGCTGGCATCGCTCTGTTTCGAGGTGCAGGTTATCCCCGTACGGATACCCACGTGCCCCGGCGAGTAAGAAAAGGAAAAGGAAAAAAAGGGCTGCCGAGTCTTCACACCGCTCTCGTTTCGAGCGTCAAAAGCGCCAAATCCCGTCGCACATTAAAGCCCCGTCTACCAGTCTGCTCGGGATACCTGCGCTGTATACCGGGTGTGTTCTCGACACAGTGTCATACAAAGTAGCCCAGTGCAACCGGCCCACAGCAAACCACGCCCTCGCCTGCCCTTCTTCACCACCATCCCCATCACAACCACAATCCACGATTCCGATCTAGCCTCGTGCCATTCCCGTCACCATCACCATCACCACTAATCTGACCCCAGGCACGCTTCCTTCTGACGTCCCGGCAATCCCACACAGGGCTCGGGTGGCCACGACGAGTCTTTTGGACCCCAGTTGCCCTTTTCCCTCTAGCACCGAGGCCCGGCTTGCATCGTTTTTGGAGGCTCCATACTGCTTCGCCTAAAGTACCTGGACAAGCTTGGTTAATTCCACCATTTCCCAGACACGAGTAGCAAGAGAAGGGCGCCCTTACCTAAGCTAACCCTGCAAATCCGCTACAGAACAGTAGTGCCCGAGCAGTACTTAACATTACATTAGGTACCTGGTAGTGCTCTGCTCTCGATACAGCCCTCCCCCGGGAGTTAAGTTTACGAGCTGAGATCAACCCAGTGCCCCTCTCACCTCCCCCACAAAGCCCAGCCCAACCCCCACCACTAGGTAACGACCGCCCTTCGAAAGCTTATCTGTTGGATTGCTGGCCCTTCATCTCGATTTTCCAAAATCTCATGTCCATGTTGCCGCGCACATAACCTACTTATGGTAGGCTTCCAAATCTCTTCCCCCATTCACGACCAGCCGGGAGCACACGAGCATTGAGATCTTCGACGGCTTGTAGTGGAGTAACGGTGATCATGATGCTGATTTGACTCCGCAGTTTTGGACACTGATCGCGCCCTTCAGACACACGGCGGAACCGCCTCGACTTACTCCAGACTCGATATTCCGGAGAAGTTTCTACCACATTGGCTTCGTCATTGCCAGGCAGCCTGTCCACTTCATCGTCGGCTCAGTAACATGCGCAGTCATTCTTACGTACCCATTCTTCCTACTCTACACAACAACATCACCGGGCCTGCCGTCAGTGCCGCATCATGTGTGGACAACTGCCCGCCAGTTCTCCTCAGTCAACGTCGTTCCGGAGATTGGGATAAAGCAGGCATGGGTTCAGGGCTCGTACATGGGCGCGCTGACGCCTGAAGTGGTAGAGCAGGCGTTGATAATCCAGGAGTTTTTGCTAGGCGACACTGGTATAACCTGTGGAGTAAACAAAGATGTTTTCTCAATGCCAGAGCTGGGGGAGGACAGGACGGAGGGGCTTGCGCGGTCTGGTGAATTGGAGGCTAGCTCCTTGAGAACGCCCTCTGGGACATTATTCCACTCTCCATTACTATATTGGAACTGCTCGCTCTCATCAATACAACAAGACTCCGACTTGATCGAGACTGTCAACTTGAACTCTATGCGGGTATCTCCGCTAAATCTGACCATGCACTGGGGTTCGGTTTTTGCTGGGAAAACAATCTCGCATCAGAGACTTGTGGCTGCCGATGCTTTAGTTCTCAGTTTATTTTATCGTACAGACTCTCGAGTTGGTAAAATTTGGGACGAGAGGGTGGCAAAATTGGCAGCAGATGCAAATCTGAATATGAAATATGACGTATACCCTCCAAATGGGAAAGTCATAAAGAACACGTTTTACGAGGTACGTTGGGAAAAGCAATTTAAAATTATCTACAGAATCGCATTAATGTTAATTTTAGTTTTTCTTTCAACCCATGAGCACAATGGACTCGATTGTGCTTGCAGCCTGCTATGCATTGACTCTCATCTACGTCTATGTGCAGCTGAATCGTGCCGGCGCAGTTAAATCCCGAACCGGGCTTGTCATGGCAATCATCACTCAGGTACAAGCTAAAATGCCCATCTAACGTTTACGCGCATTGACTGATGTGTTCGAATAGCTTGCTGCATCCATCATAGCCAGTTTCACGTTGCTTGCTTTTCTGCGTGTCCCACTCTCACATATACCCCGTGAAGTTTTTCCATTCGTGGTTGTGGTCATTGGTGTGGAAAATATGTATGCATATTCTACTACTGCTTACAGAGATAGTTACTGATCAATTGTGCAGGGTTCGGCTGATGAACGCAGTCAAGGATACACCTGCAGAGCAATCAACAACCATTCGCATTGCAACGGCCATGTCAGAAGTCGGATTTCAGTCTACGGTGGCTGTGATGTTTGACCTTTTCATCTTGACGTGCATTGTTCAAATTTCAGTTCCCGCAGTCACTGAGTTTTGCTGGTTCGCAGGCATTGCACTTGTAGTTGATTTCATCCTTCATTTTACATATTTCCTGGCAGTTCTAAGCGTTGATGTTCGCCGCCTTGAGCTCCAGGATTTTCTTGATAGGGAAAATCTTGCTGCCCCAGAAATTCGATGGGATGGTAGAGATGCTTCTCCCAAACCAGGCAGATTTGGCCGATTAATTTTGAAAGGAGCACCAATCAGCACTCGCATAGCAGGTTCAGCCATTGTAAGGCCCGACTTTCACCGAATTTCCGCAAGTTGAGCTAATTGGGGTAGATGATTTGCGTGCTTCTTGCACTAAATATGCACTTTTTCGACAACGAGTCTCCATGGCGGACGTCCCAGGTTTTTTGGGAAATCTTTCAATCTCGCTGGGAGGCCAGGGATCTGAACCCCCCTCCAAATAGTATGCCAATTAACCAAGCAAGAACACCAACATCCTGGCTCAAACTTCAAGATCAGCTCACAGGAAAGGAACTCATACATAACCTGAAGCCTGGGGGCAATCGACTTATAGCCAAGGTTTACGATCCGCTTTTCGTTGTCCTCAAAGGTTCAGTCAGACTGAGGGCAAGGAAAAGGTTCTCGGATTTCATCATCTTTTTCGATTTTGATGCCCTCACAGACCATACTCTGCCCTTTATATTGACTGTTATTACTGTTGCAGCTGGGGTAACCCTCATCATGAATCATTTGTTGGTTGGTGAAATCGAGGGCGATTTGGATGGATTGGAAACGCCAGAAGGGCCGCTCATCACAACCCAGACACTTTACGAAGGACATTCACTAGATGTTGTCATGGTGGCTGCATCACCGAAGGGCCATGTGGCATCGGTCGGCCTAGATAGGCGAATAGTTGTTTGGGACCTGAGAGGAAAATGGGGTCCTACAAAGGACATTATTAGTCCAGCCTGCTCGGAGCATTTGCTGTGGCCTGTCATGGCACTTGCAATCGACAATTTAGGGCAGTGGCTAGCAATAGCGCCGCGAGCTGGGAGGGTATCGTTTTGGCAGGTCAGTGAGAGCACATTTGCTAGGTCCGTCGCCCTGGAGCTTCATGGGCAAAACCCAAACGCATTCTTTTTCGCTCCCCGGCACGAAGATCAATTTCACGGTGGGCCAAGGCTCATCACTGTACGTCCTAATGGCTGGCTCTCTGAAGTCAATGTTATCACTGGACATATGAATCATCACAAAATATGTGATGGAACCGTGGTTTCCTCATCACATGGAGTTTCTACTTCGAAGATGTCGTTGAGGATTGTCACCGCCTGCCAAGAAGGAAGGATTTTTGTCACCTCAAGATCATCCGGAGAATGGCAAACCGACAGACTTCATGTCCCTCAAAGCGACATTCCGTCCTCAATTACCAGCTACGAGCCGGTCAATATTATTCCTCTCCCCGTCCTGGGTATGGTTGTCAGCTCAAGATCATGTACAGTTGAGCTAGTTGACCTACTTTCAGGTATGTGGCGCATCTGGCCTTTTCCCACACCCCAATAATTGTCTGGACCGTAACTAACAGCATTTCACAGGAGGGATTGTAAAATCTTTTCAGATTGGCCAGTTTCGGCCAACTACTTTACGTGCCTTTCACGCCCCTCGGAAGACGTGCCTCTGGTGTGGTTGCCCAACGGTTGATTCATTCTCCATCGCATACACAGAGAGAGACACCGGGATGCTCATCATGCACACATTCGCCCACGCAAAAGGCCGTTCATCTCATACCAGCATATGCCTTAGGACAGAGCGTGATCGCCGAGAGAAAAAATGTACGGGATTCGAAACAATCGAACATTCTGAACATTGGATGAAGGACGTGGAAGGTTGGGAGCCAACCTCACTAAATATGGTAGCGGGAATACGGCGGAGGCTCGAACATTCAATTGAAGATAGCTCGGACGACCATTCCTCGGCTAAAAATAAGTCGAATAACCTCCGGAACCGCCGGAAGAAGGAGAAGACCGCTCCGGTCAGTGATGAGGATGAGTGGGAGGCCTGGTCGATGTCTGCCGATGGTGTCATTACGCAATATCCCTTGTCAGATACAAGTAGTGATGATAGCGATAAAGGCCTTCTCGTAAGCCGAACTGGACCGGTTGCTCGGATCGGACAACGCTCAATTGCGGTTGGATTTGGCAATACGGTCAAGGTTTTGCTGATTGGGAATGAGCGCTATGACGATGAAGATGATTATGATGAATTACAGGCCGCGCCGTTCAGAAGAAGAGGTCACAGAAGGTGATAATATTTCCCCAGATCCTTTTTTTCTTCTCGGTGGAAAAAAACAACTAAAAATGCAATATTGGCATATTGTATACCCTTTTTTTCTTTTTTCTTGTTGAAAAAATTTCAAAGGGAGAAAAAGAAGGAGACTTGTATATGTTTTGATCATGATTGTACTCACATGTCGGGCGCATTTTCTATTTTTATTTCTTATATTTTTTTTATGGTTTTTGTTTCTATATATATAGCTAGCTTTTTCATGATAATTTTTTTTTTTTTGTCTTTCTCTTTCTATACTTTATATATCTTTGATTTTTGGGATTTTCATATTGAGCTTCTTTTCCGTTCCTCTTTCTTTTTTCTTGTTCTCTCTCGCCTTTTCCTTTCTATTTCTATCTTTTTTTTTTCCAATCTGGTCTTGGGGGTCATATATATTTTCTTTTGTTTCTCTCTCTTTTCTCTTTCTCTTTCTCTTTCCTTCGAATTTCCCTTCTCTTTGAATTTTTTTCATCCCATGCAATTGCATGCAATGTTACGATGATGCTTATACGCTTTTGTCTCTTGATATCGATCGATCTACTATATTATATCATGAATCACTGCATGCTGCAATTATATTATCTTGGTTTGTTTTGCTTCACGCATGCATATGCTTTGAATTTGTTTTTACGTTACATAAATTTTCCCATATATAAATACATGATTCAGTTATACATACTACCCATACGCTATTCTACTTTTATTCTGCAGAATATGTTCAGCATATATAAAGAAGTATGACTTGACTTGTCCCTGGCAAATGATGAGTAACATTATGACCATTTACGTGTATAAGGTAACTTTTAAGTTAGGTATGTGGGTATATGTTAAAAGTGGGTTACGTTTTGCCAGATATTGGCTTTTCAGGTTCCGTGGTGACATGTGCAGATGTGTTAGTGGGTGTAGATTCGTTCAACAACGAATTCTCTCCTTTACCAGCAGAGACTTCATTGCCCATCTGCATTTCCTCCCTCTCCCTCTCCTTCTGCTGCGCCAGCCTCTTCTCGGCAACAATCTCCCATCTCCGCGCCCTCCTCGTCTCCAGAATCAAATCATGCTTGCGCCTCCCCGCATTCTCAATCTCCCAGAACTCATCCGCGAGGTTGCGGTTCTGGACGTCCCGTTGCCTCATGCGATCCGCGACGTCCCGCATCGACCACCGCACTTGCTCCTCCCACGTGCCCTCGCCCGGCTGCGGGGTCTCCAGGCCGGCGCGGAGAAGGTGCGGGAGGAGGAGCTGGTCCCATGCGTCCTCGGCCTTTGCGTAGTCGAGGAGCGTGTCCTCGAGGTATTCCTGCAGGTCCTGGCGTTTCTGCTTCTGCTTGATGAGGTTCTTGATTGTAGTTGCCACGATCTCGGTTGTGGGGGTGCCGCGGCGGCGGAGCAGGGGGAAGCCGTTGGCGGAGGCCATGAGCGGGAAGAGGTAGCGTTTGGGTTGCCAGGGGGTGGGCGGGGATTTGGGGGGGTTGGGCGGGATGTGGTGTTTGAGGCGGTTGAGGGTGCGTTTTTCGCGCTTGAGCTGCGCTTTTTGGAGCCGGGTTAGGGGGGGTTGTGGGGGTGGGGCGGGGGGGTAGGGGCGTGCGGGGAGGGGGGTTTTGAGGTGGGTGAGGGTTGTGAGGTGGGTTGTGAGGTGGGTGAGGGCGGTATGGTCGTTTTCTGTTGCGGCGGCGCGGAGGATGCGTTCGTGCTGTTGTTTGGGTGGTGGTTAGTGGGAAGCTCTGATGATAGATTTTTGAGGAGGGGAGGAGGGGGAGGATAAGGTAGCTGGACTGGGCATGACATACCCCATATGCTTCGCTGAAGATGCGCTGTAACTCCTTCACTGACCGGACTTTTGCGTTCTTTTTGAATTCATGTTTTACATGTTTCGTGGCACCGGACTGGACTGGGCCGGGCGGGAGCTTTTTGCAGCTCGAGAGGAATGCTTTGTAGAGTGCACGGCCTGGTGGTGGTGGGAGGGTTTAGCTAAGTGGGGCGTGATTGCGCTGGATGAGGCATTGCATTGCAGAAGAAGGCGGACGGGTGGATGGAGAGAAGTGAGGGAGGAGCTGGCTCACAGGCTGTCCGATGCGCTGGGTTGCTGACGATGGAGCTCATTCCATCCGGGTTATGTTTGGATAGAGTGAAGGTGATCTGGATATGAGATGTGGAGATATGGCGTTGGTAGTGATGATGATGGTGGTTGTGAGCGGGATGAGGGTCAAGCTCTATCGATAATGCGCCAGAGTTCAGGGTAAGCGGCCCCCGCTGGCGGCATTGCCCGCACCACCCCCGGCTTGGCGCACGGGCGCGAGCTTCGCATGGCATCGAGGTGCGATGGACAGGAAACGTAATGCGAATCCCGGCGCGGACGTGCATACGCACGCATGCCGTGGGCAGAGCTCGCAGGCGGATCCCGTCACCGAAGCGAAACGCAACCCTCCTCTGAAGGCAGATCTTCTTCCGCACCCGGCCAGACAAAGCCATTTATTCCACACGCACAAACCATCGTCGCCATCACCGACTCGTGCACTATCGCCGACACAGCCAGGCAGCTCAGCAGCCGGGAGACGAGCACTCCGGCCGATCGCAGGCCCCCGAGAATCACAGCAAGAGAGCTGCTTCTGGCGTGGGCAGAGAAAGCGGACAGATGACCGCCCAGGTGCTCAATGTCGAGCTATCGAATCTGATCCAGGAGTCAAAGCGAAAGAACCAAGAGCTTCGACAGGTAATTAATTGACCCATATCCGTCCCCCCCCCCCACCGGGCCCATCTCCTTACTCCTCCCCATCTTCTCCAGCTATGGCGACAAGCAATTCAAAAGTGGCTCTGAAATCTGACAATATCCATCGTTTTACATAAAATATTAGGCAGCCGAAAAGTCGTTGGCGGAGCTCAAGGCCCTGGGAACGAAGCCCGAGGCGCAGATAGCTGCAGGTTAGCAAGCGAGCGAGAGAACGGCACATCCACAGACGAGCTTCCCAAGCTGACAGGATCCCCCACCTACAGATCTTTCCCAGCGCGGAGGAATTATCGCACCGTTCCTCATTGCATGTGCTACGAAAAATGCGAAATTCATTGCAATTGCAGTGGTGTGTTTACAGCGGATGGTGGTTTCGAAGGCTCTACCTAGGGTATGGATTAAATCCAATCGCTGTCGGTGGAGGAGGGAGAGCCTATTGCCCTAATTGGCATCAAGAATTGAAAAATGATTTAAAACTACAGAGTGTTGAATGCTGATTATCAATGGTGGGTGCTTGTGTGTGAGTATAGTCGAGACTGAAAGAGGTACTAGATGCGCTTAGAGAAGCAGCAAACCTGGGTATGTCGGTTACAGCGGGGGTGGTCAGAGGAACATTATTACATCTGGCGGTATGCTGATTGGGGAGGTGGAATATGACGGATGACAGGAACGGGAGTGGATATTCAACTGAAAATCCTACAAGCTCTCCCTCCGTTATTGCAAAATTATGCCGACGACTTGCAAGGAAAGCTGGTGGGAGATGTGCTGGTCCTATGCTCCGTACTACAAGGAAGCAAAATGGGCGTAGTGAATAACACGGCAGCTGCGAGTACGGCTTCCTTCTGACATCGAGGTTTGAAAAGCATATGGACTGATTGATTGTCTAGCCTTACAACAATTGGTGATTTCAATCTTTGACAAGGTTGTGGCTGAAGACGGTATGCAGACAAATTCTAGTTATCCTGGTAATATAATATCTGATGGATGTAGATAAGACGTTGGAGATTCCGGCTACTGCGGAAGCACCCTGTGGGAACGGAATCATTGCAGTCAGGCCATCTGCGTTTGATGCTTACAGAGTAGGCAGCCCAAAACAAAACTGGTCAATAACCAAAATATTCATTGATACTAATTTTGCTGAGTAGGTATTCTTGGATATATGCCTTCTGACTGAAGGTCAAAAACCACAATTCCTCAGATTCAATGCTCTTCCGCAGACATTCGGCCTTGAGCTTATCGAGTCGGTACTCACAAATCACTCGGATATATTTCTTTCTCACCAAGAGCAAGCACATATTCTTCGCACAAGAGTTGTCCCACTGGTTATCAAGTCCTTGGGCGAGAAGTTGAATTTCCCAACGACAGTACGCATCACGAGAGTTCTTTACATTCTTTTGAGGCGACATCTTTCGATTTTGGCCGCAGATTGCGAGACCGCCATTGGTCTCCTCACCCACATGCTGGATCCAGAAGCAGCGCCACAGTGGAAGCGAGCCCTATGTATGGAGGTTTTCCGGGGCATATGCTCTGAGCCGGCATTGATACGAAAGATATTTTCAGAATATGATGCAAAGGAGGGAGGAAAGCCGATAATGAGAGAACTAGTTGCTGCTCTGACAAGGCTTGCGACCGAGAAACCAAGTGTAATTGGATTAGGGCACAACTCCGCGGCGCCTCATGGACAAGCTGTACCTAAAGATTCGTCAAGTGAACAAGCAGCTCTTGAAGCTGGTGGAGTGGCTGGTATCATTGGTGGTGCCGTGGGGCTAGGAGAAGTCACAGTGACTGGATTGAGTCTTCAGTGGAGCATGATCAGAGTCCCCTGCATAGACCAGCTGGATAAAACCGACCCCCCATCAACCCCAGAATCATACATATACTGTCTGACACTCGCCTGCATCAACAGTTTTTCTGAAGGATTGGCAAAATTCATCCTGCCTCTTACAAATGGTCAAGGTGAAAGTATCAAGGGGTCGAAAAGGCGGGTACACAGAAAGGGCTCGGGCGCATTGGGAAAGAATCAGGGTAACGATGATGGAAATGCTTCTGACTCTCCAGCCCGAACTCCTTCACCATCCAAAAGAATGGGGAAACGCCATAGCTTTCGGAGAGTGTATGTTCCCATGAACCCACTGAGTCTCGAGTCACATCCACTGTATCAAGAGATACAGATATCAGCGGCGATTGTCGAAGCATGCTGGCCCGCCCTACTTGCATCATGCTCTACATTTTTGTACGCAACGCTCGACTCTGAGCTTTACCATGCGCTTGTCCGGTCCTTTCAAAAATTTGCTCACGTTGCGGGTCTCTTGCGCCTTAATACGCCCCGAGATGCATTCCTAACAACTTTAGGAAAAGCTGCAGTACCTTCAAACATTCTATCAGCTAATATAAATGCACAACCAGCTCAAAGTAATACTAGCGAGAATCAGAGTATGTTTTCTAACGCAAAAGGCCTTCTGAATGTCGATAATCTAGTCGGTGCTGCGACTGGCACTGGGGGTGATAGGACGTCAGGCGGTACATCTGATAGCCATGCCACCCTCAACAGCCGAAATCTGTTGTGTCTGAGGGCTCTCTTAAATCTTGGAATTGCATTAGGGCCGACATTAGACTCATCGTGGAGTATAATATTGGAAACCCTCCAGCAAGCGGATTATATTATCTTTGCGTCTTCTCGCAGGACTGGGCGGCAAAACTCAGCCGTTTCCAACACACGGTCGGAATCACAAAAGGGTGTGGACAACAGCTTGATGGCAAACATTGGACCAGAGCTGGCGGCCGTGGAAGCCTCGGCAACGAAAATGTTTGAAACTACAAAAGACTTTCCCGATGAAGCTTTCGTTTCAATCCTCTCTGCGCTCTGTAAGCTTCTAGAGATGGATCCAGATAGCTCAAAATCTCCGGTTCCAAAGTCTCCCAGCACATATCAGAAACGATCTTCCAGTGTTTCTGGGGTGCGCATAATATCACAAATTACTGAAAATGTCTTTGCAATTGCGAAGCTGGGTGAGCTTGCCCAGATTAATATGGCTAGAATTATTGGGCCTAGTCCTAGGACCAATGGGTGGACAATGCTTGTTGCGCAACTCACAGCCGTGGAGAGTTGCCGTGATCTAGGGATTAGTATCCGAATTAAGGCTGCAGAAGTACTTAATGAGATTGCCATTGCAGCAGCAAAAGCCATCACAACAGAGAATACGGAGAATGTGGCCGAGGTACAAAAGAGGATTTTGGTGGCATTGAGGGACGAAGTCGTGGAGTTTGGGGATCAGCGGAGTGATGGAAAACTTGATTCCTCGACAAGAGCTGCCGAGTTGGAGATCCATCGTGCCGGACTGGATACACTAAATGCCATTCTGGAGCACTCTGGTCAATCCTTAATTGCTGGCTGGGAAGTTGTGTTTGATATCATCACTAGCATATTCCACACTTCTGGAGATGTGGAGGGTAGATTAAAGACTATAACCGAAGGAGGGGTGGTTATCACTGCTAAATCGCCTAGGTTGATTCGCCCGTCGTTTAATTCTCTACAGCTTATTTGCTCGGATTTCCTATCCACCCTACCAACACATTGTATTCTGGTACTGGTGGACGCATTATACTCGTTCTGTAGCCAGACGGATGACTTGAATATATCTCTGACTGTAAGTGACTCTACTTGATCTTTTGTTTTTTAAATCGCTAATTGGCGTTTAGACGATTACGTTCTTTTGGAATGTATCGGATTTCTTGCAAACAAGGGGTGGTTCTTCTGGCGCCTTTACCTTGGATTCAACGAACGAGGAGGAGCTCATGGCCCTTGTACGCCGGGGAGACGTCACTGATATCAATGCCGCTCTTTGGATGGTTCTCCTTCTCCGACTTACCGCTGTCAGCAAAGACCGGAGGTCTGAAGTTCGAAATGGTTAGCATTATAAATCAAAAGACAGAGTTCAGGGTAACTAATATTTTATTGTAGGATCAATTCAAACGCTATTTAGAATATTTGATACATATGGCCACAGACTAGGACCACAAGCATGGAGTTCTTGCTTAGCGATCGTGGTCTTTAAGATGATGGACACCCGCGAGGCAGAAGGGGCTGACCAATCTGCTTCTGAAAGGAAGCTATGGGATGACACCATCAACCTGGTTTTGGGCGGGATCGGTGTTTTGTATTCAAATTACTTTGACATCTTTTCACAGCAAACGGATTTCAAAAATACATGGACCGTGTTTATTGGGTACCTTGAAGGCCTCTTGGCCCGACGGAGCTTCGAGGTCAACACAACGGTATTTAAAGTCCTGGCTAATGTCTTAGACAAAGTTGGCGGGCCGGAGAAGCTGAGTGCCGAGAGTAAGGATGAAGTATGGCGCATGTGGTCCTCCCAAGGTGTCCGTCTTGTCGATGGATTGCCTGAAGGAGCTCGGTCTGGGATTCAGGATACATTAACCGCATATGTCGACGCATTTAAACCTCTCTACAAGCTCCTCGAACCTGCAATCGATGCAAATATCGTCGAAAAGACTTTGAGTCTCCTAACCGAATGCGTGCTCTATCCAGACTCCCCGCCATATTTCCAGGATACGGAAATTCTTACACCACTACAGGCAGCGATTTTGGGTGCCATGCAGATCATTAGGACAGATGTCCCGGAGGTGCCGACGTTGATGCTCAAGTGTCTCGCGGGGTTTAGTACCGTGGCGTATTTTGTGGATAAACTCCCGCCTCCGCCGCCTCCTCCGCCAGCGTCAAAGTCGACGAATAGACAGGTTCGGCCGACATATGTCGCCCTTGCGGCGTTCTCGATGAAGCAGATTGAAGATGTCTCACTCCAACATTGCGCCGAACCAGAGATTTATAGGGCGGCATTGGAGGAGGTGTTGAGGGCGCTTAATGTCTCGATTAAGCTTAAGTATGAGTTTGTTCAGGCAAAGCCTGGCAGGAAACCTCTGTCTCTGTGGAGAAACGCGACGAATACTACGCTTTCGATCCTGGGAAAGGCGCTTCCGGCGATGGATGCACTGAACGTCGAGCCGCACTACCAAGCGCAGATTTGGAAGGAGATTGCGGCGTTTGCGGCGTATGTGGTGTATGTCGATTCGGAGAAGGTTGAGGATGGTGAGGTGTTGAGGGCGGATGAGGAGTTTGATATCGATGCGTTTGGGAAGTTGAGGGGGCTGATTATTCCGTCTATGGGTAGGGGGGTGGTCCCGGAGGAGGCGATCGCGAGGTATTTGGTCAGTGTGTATCGGGCTTCGTTGTTGTATAAGGTCGATATTGCGGATCCTACGCTTGTTGGTGGCAGCCCAAATCTCCAGGAGCTGGCGGAGAAGAGTGCGAGCGGGAGGGGAAAGACGAGTGATCTTGAGCTACAGAAGAGGAGGAGGATGAGTTATGTTTGTGTGGATGAACTTTTGGATTTGTTTTCTGTCGGAAAAGGAGGTTCGTTTTATCATTCCCCCCCCCCCCCATATTGAACCTCATTCCTGTCTTTCTTTCTTTCTTTCTTGTTTTTCTTTTTTTTTTTGAGGGGGGGGAGGGTTTGCCTCTGGATCTAACTAATATTTTTTTGCCAACAGATTCGGAGGAGAGACTCAGACTCGCAAACCTCACCGCCCCATACCTGAATCTCAGAGTAACCCTCATCCTCAACAACTTTATCTCTGTAAGTTCCTTCCACTCTCCCCCTCCTCTCCCCCGCCCAAAAAATGAGAAAACATTCAAAACTGACCGGCCTCCCTCCACAAACACAGGACCAACCCCTCCGCGGCAGAATGCCCCAGCCAATCGCCCAGAGAAAGGAAATGCTATACATCCTCCGCCGGCTCGTGGACTTGGACTCAATCTCAATCTCCTCAAATGGAATTGGTGGTGGTGGGGGTAGTAGTAAACCCGCTACTTTGCAAACGAGTAAACCGCATCTCCTGAGTCTCTTCTCGCTCCTGGCAAGGGCCGTGGGGGTCGCGCAGGGTGATCAGGAGTTGTTGGGGTGGTTGGCGAGGGCGTTGGGGGAGTTGAGTAGGGCTTTGGAGGGGGAGGGGGGCGGGGTGTAGGTAGGGACCTACCTACTTCTTCTTATATACTTAATCGGAGAGGTAAAGCTTGTGTTATGTTATGGTTTCTTCTTTTTTTTTTTCTTGTTTGTGTCGATGGGTAAATTTTTGTTTTATAGCTACTATAGTATTCCTTTTTTTATTTTTATTTTAAAGGAGATTAATTTTATTTATTTATTTATTTATAATTCAATTTGGAAGGCCTGGCCACATATGGGCATTCTGGAGTATTGGTAGAATTAAGTAATTATAAGATGAAAAATTCGATTCTAAAGCAATGATTGATTGCCGTACGTACCCTCCCTTCCCTTCCCATCGCGATCGCCATGGCGGCCGAAAGTATATATCGAAAGCTTTCTAAGGTATGTATGTGTTTAAAATGAAATTATATAACTGTAGAATGGTATATAAATATGCACCGCAATTGCAATATGCCGCAAAAAATAGATATAAAAAGACGAACTTGCATAGCACAAGTAATTAACAAGAAACTCCATTTCCATTTCCATTTCCATTTTTTTTATGTTTTTTTTTTTTTTTTTTGGGGGGGGGCAAGTTGCGCTGCGCATGCTAGATGATCGATCATGAAGGCCAAGAACAAGGAAATAAAAAAAAGTTTAAGGAGGGGGGGGGATGAAGAAAAAAAGAAAGAAAAGAAAGAAAGAAAGAAAGGGAACAGTGGAGATGAAGGAAGGATCTGGACCTAAAACCCATCATCATCATCATCATCATCCCACCCCAAGCTCTCATAAATCGACTTCTCCCGCACGGGCTGTGAGGCGGACTCTCCCCCGCCACCCCCGCCACCTCCAGTCACCGCCACCTTTTCCTTTACAGAAGGAGGAGGAGGTGGAGGTGGTGGTGGTGGTGGTGAAGGCGGGGGAATCGGTGGGGGGGACGACGATTCCACTACCCCCATATCCCTCCTCATCCCGCCTCTCAAGAAATCCAAGCCTCCTCCTCCTCCTCCCCTGGGCCCACCACCGCCGCGTTTAGGTTTTATCGGACTCTCCCCCACGACGGATATTGCTCGGAAGTCGAGGAGCGAGGGCTGCGAGTATCCTGCTGGTCTTCGGGCGCGGATGGGGGTTTGGATTTGTGGGGGGATGCCGGTACCGCTACCTCTACCTCTACCACTTCCACCACCGCCGCGAACAGCGGAAGAAAGGAGGTTAGCGTCGAAGCCGTCTTCCCCGTCGTCGTCGTCTTCATCCGTATCGTGGTCGTGGTCGGTGTGTTGAAGGAACCCTCCTCTCCCGGAAAACTTCTTCTTCTGTGGGGTCTCGGCGATGCGTGGGGAGTCGTTATTGTTATTACCAAAGTCCCTTCGAGGTGGTAATCTCGTTGATGTTGGGAAAAGACAGCTCTTGCTTCTCTCCAGCGATAACGACGAGACCCCCACCGACTTCCCACGGGCAGACTGGACGTGCTGGAGCTGGGACTGTGTGGCACTGCTTGTACTTATCGTTGCAGAGATAGTAGATGCAGACGCAGTAGCAGAAGCAGATATAGTCGCACTTGCAGGAACACTATTATTATATGGCACTCCCGGCGAAGACTCCGGGACAACATTATCGTCATCGTCGTCTTCCCGCGTCGACTCCCGCCTCCGATCGTACAACTTCTCCGTAAACATATTCCGCCGAACAATATCCCCCATGCTCGCCGCACCCCCCTTGAACGGCGTGCCTAGGACAGGAGGGGGGCTACTTTCGGGAACCATATCGCCGTTGTGTCGATTATTACTGTCAACCAAAGTCTTTTTCGCAGCAAGGGCAGACATGGACGCATATCTCGCCCCCCCATAACTCCTCTTCGTCTTGACCGGGGACGCAAAGATCTCCGTCTGCAGCCCCTTCTTCTTGAGCGGGAATTTCGGCGCAGGGAGGAGATTGATATCGTCGTCGTCGTCGTCGTCGTGGTGGTGGTGGTGGTCGTTATCGTTGTCCTCGTTCTCCTCGTTATGGTTCGAGAGCTGTTGGGTATGTTGCATGCGTTTATATCTATCCTTCTTCTTCGGCGTCGCCGCCACAAGAATCCCCTCCGTGCCCGCCTTCACCGGCTTCTTCTTCTTCGGCGCAGGCGCCCCCGACAGCCTCCTCGTCGCAGCATCCATCACCTCCGCGCCTATCGCGCCGCGGTTCGGCCTCGAGAGGGATTTGATTGCGTCCTTCAGCTCGTCCTCAACGGTCTGTGTCTGGGGCTTCAGACTCGGCATCTGGATCTCCCGCTTCTGAAGGGTCTTCTTTGTCACGGCCCCAAGATCGACGTTCTTCCAGGTCGGTTTGGGGACGTTGACGAACTCTGGCGGGAGGGAATTCCTATTTGCCTTCTCGCCTTTAGTCGGAAGAGTCATTGACCTGGACAACGATGGTCTCTTTCTCTGTCGCTCCCGCTCTTTCTCTCTTGCCGATGACGAAGAAGGCTTCGTCGCACTTCCCGGCACGGGCCCCGCCAACGCCGGCGTATTCGCTCCAAACTTCTTCTGAATCGCCGCGCAAGTCTCCGGGAGTCTAGAGGAGTAAAACGCCATGACGATTTCCACGCAGAAGTGGCGCAGATGGTCTTCCTCTCCCTTCTGGTTGTGCGAGGATTTTGGCCTCTCGGACTCAGGGACGACGACGCCGGAGCCGATGGATCTCCAGATGCAGAGCCGGTCGAGGAGGAGGTCGAGGATGATTGTTGGGTTTGGTGTGTTTGGTGGTGCGTCTTTTGATTTCTTTTTGTTGGTGGATTTTTTTGATTTCTTTTTCTTTTTGGAGGTTTCCTCTGCTGGGACTGGCTCTGTTGGTTTGTCTTTTGTGAGGGCTAGAATTTCTAGTAGAAGGATGATTTGGAGTTCGGTTCTGCATGAGATGTTAGTATAAGTGTATAAAGACTTGTGAAATAAAATTAATTCAAACAACATACTCTCGAATCTTCAATTCATCAATCTGGCGCTTGAGAAGTGGGTCATTATGTTGTATAATTTTGTCATTAAAATTCACTTTCACCCATCGATGCACATATTCTTCCTCTCCATTTTTCAGCATGGTTCCATCCTCTATGGTATCCTCAGTTGCAATTTGTATAACCGTCTTTTTGTATTTGACGTCCATCTTGTCTAGTGGAAGTAGCATGCCTTGGAGGTATTCCACCAACTGATCGATCCCTTGCGGGGATGTGCCCACCCCCGGGGTTACCTCTTGTTGAAATTTAACTCTTGCACGGGAGAGTGTGGATTTGGTAAAGTATGCAATAGATGTCTTTGCAACATATAGCGCTTCGAGATATTGTGAGAGGACCTGGCCTAGGATTTCCGCTGGTGTAGGTTCCCGGAATTCCACAATCTCAGCAGGAGGTGATAATAGCCGTACATCTTGTGCGGGTTGTGTCTCTCTGTAAAATAATATTAACTAGATGACATTGGCGAGTTTGAAGAGTGAAATAGACAAACATTTCCTGCGTCTTTCGCTTCACACTCGGGTGCATCATGGAAAGCACCACCGAGTTTCCTCCGCCAGCACCCGCAGCGTCCAAATCAAAACCATCGAGTAATATTTGCGTCCACCAATCCTTCTCTGGACAAATTTTGGACGGATGGACATATTCCGGAGCCGGTAGGGTCGGTTTCCTGACAATCTGGGCAAGCCTTCTAACCTCTCCCATCTTGACGTTCGCCGAGAGCTTGCACAGCGTAAATACACCCTCGGAGATCTTTTCGACGGCCGAGAGCGGGCGCTCGCCCTCGGTTTTGGTGATGAGGACATATCCAGGTGCGTCGAGTGCCGGGATGGATGCCGAAAAGAGTCGAGGAGGCATTCCCGAGAGCCAGCTTGGAGGGACGCATTTCCGGGGGAAGACGACGGCGGGGGTGATTTTAATGGCGCTTTCAAATACCGAGGATGTGTGAGGCTATGTGAGGCAGAACGTCAGAAGAATTGTTCAATCGTATAGAATTTCCAAAAAATTGAAAAGTGAAAGCGCCGATAGCTGTGTTCTACGGCAAGTTCGGGAAGGCAGCGCACCTACCTGTATTATGAAGGGCTCCCCCAACAGCACCTTTTCCTCATCGCGCTTTCGCTTTTTCGAGACGGAGGCAATAGTCGCCATAGACACCTGGGGGAATTCGTGAAGCTGACGCCGCGACGTCTTTTTCGTGGGGTGGAGTGCTGTAAACTGCGCCTATACCGATCTCGCTCTCCGGGCCAGCTCCACGCCCTGACCTGGCCGGGCCAAATCAATTAAGCCTCGAGCACACGGCACACGTCCTCGCCCGCCGGGAAGCTCGCGCCAAGGCGCAACATAACACGCGCGGGCGCACTCGAGCAGAGGACGCATCACGTGCATCCGCTGGCACGCACGCACGCACGCACGCACGCACGCAGAAGGCTGTCCGTCCATCCACGCACTCGCCGCGCCCATACGCCAGCCAGCCAGCCAGCCCACAGCCAGCCAACAGCCCCCTCCCCCTCCCCTCTCCCCCGCCCGCCCCGATAGCTCTCCTCCTCCCCCCCTCCGCCTCACCGCCTACAGATGCCCCGGCATACCACCTAGGCCACGGTCGCGATATCCGCCTCCTCTCCCTCACACATATACTCCAGACCAACGCTCCCCATATACGCTCTCTGCGAAGCATAAAAAGTCGGCTTCAACAATGCCCCGGAAGTCAGATGTTGGCCCGATACCTGGCGCCGGTGTCCCGCCCCTAGCAGACACGAAGGAGAACGGCGGCCTGTCAATCGATGTATGCAATCAATTATAAACCATTCCTCATCTCATCACCAGGTCCATTTCATAGATATACTAATTGGGTGACTTTTATTATACATATATAGGACAACGTTCTGCCAAAATCCATCGTCACTCGACTTGCAAAAGGGGTGCTACCGCAAAACACAAACATACAGAAGGATGCGACGTTAGCCCTCACAAAGGGGGCAACCGTATTCATCAATTACCTGTGTGCAACGTACGTCCTCCCCCGCTATATGCTTCCTTCCACTTTCCTACAATTGCTGATCATTAGATCCACAGAGCGAACGAGAATGCTGCCAAAAATAGCAGAAAGACAATCAACCCCAAGGATATCCTCGAGGCTATATCACAATTGGAGCTCGATGATTTCAGGCCAAGGCTAGAAGCCGAACTCGCAAGTAAGAAAAATAATCATACCATTTTATGCATTTTCTCCAGTCAATTTACTAATAATTCAACTCTTATCAGAATTCGAAGAAATCAGCTCCGAAAAGCGAGCCGCATCAAAGAAAGCCGCAAAAGATAAAGAAACCACCACCACCACAACAACTTCAACAAAACCTACCGGCGACTCCCCCGGAAAAACCTCCCCCGCGCACCACCAAATCTCCGACCAAAACGACGACGACGCCGACGAAGACGGAATGGACCAGCAACTCCCCCCCGCCAAAAAGCGAAAGGCGAACGGGAAAGCTACGCCAGTCAATGGACGAGGTGGATCAGCCAAACCCAAGAACGCCACTAAGAAGGCTGCTGAGGAGGAGGAGGAGGAGGAGGAGGAGGACGACGATGAGGGTGATGATAAGGAGAACTCACAGGACGAGGAAGAGGAAGATGAGCCTGAGGAGGAAGAGGATGGCGATGAAACGCAGAATGCGATAGAGGATGAGGTCGTGGAGGGTGTGGAGGGCGAAGAGCCACCGGAAGACGACGAAGCTTTGGACAACGGATACGATAGTGATTGATATCGATTATGGTTACCACATCTAGTAATTTCTACCACGACATTTTACGACCTCCCCCCCCGGATCCTCTCACCCCCGATATCAGTCAATATCTGCAGTTTTTTCTTTGCAAATTGTATATTATCACAAATTCTTTTTTTCCCCTTTCTTTTATTTTTACATCTTCACCACTCAGCAGTACCTGCCTTATATTTTTTCCTATACAGCTGCTCGTGGAAATCGGTACTAGTTCAGCGTGTTCACAGCGTTTTCGATGTTAATTTGGTACTACTACTTTTTTTTTTTTTTATATATTTTTTTTTTTTTTTTTTTTTCAATCATGATTGACCATGGCCAGTACTAGTGCACGTGCGCACGTGGGGCAATCGATTACAGCTATAGGCAGGCGTACGTTGGGTTGGGATATTTGGATTTCTTGGTGACAAGCAAGGAAAATAAAACACTATATATATTTTGTCGAGAAATAGGATCCGGAGGTCTAGGTGTGATCAGCTCGAGGGTGATGTTTAACCTTACCTACATACCGTTAAAGTCGGCATACAAGCACATGTGCTTACACCTTTTTCTGCTTAGAAGATGCAACGTTAACGATGAAACACTTTTCACACCAAAAAAAGGCTCAAAATATGTGCTTGTGCGGGAACATGTGCTTATACGCCATATGTGCTTCTATGCCAATTTCTACGGTAGTATATAGCTATTGTACATACTCGAGTACTTATAGTCCGAGTAGTAAGTATACGCTATATATCCCTCTGGAATAATATATAATTAATGTGACAAAATTTAAACAAATTCTTGATAATAAATTTGTCGATCAAAGCGAGTAATTTAGGTACTGAAAAAAAAGAAAAGTAGACAATTGTACATGTGATTCGAATTCAGACCTCATTTTATAGATCTAGAATAAAAAAAAGTAATTAAACAAAAACAAAAAAAAAACATAGACATCTAGATATGAACGAGAAAATTTAAAAAAAAGACAAAACGAAAAAAAAAAAAAAAAAAGCCAAAAAAAAAGTCAAATGCGCGAGAGCGCAATGACACGAAACCACCACTACTCCTCCCCCTCCTCCCCCGCCCCCGCCCCCTCCCCCGCCCCCGCCTCCAACCAATCCCCAAACCTCTCCAACCTCCTCTTCTCCTCCGCCGCCGCCGCATCCTCATCCGCCGCCTTGGTACTCGTCTTCCTAAACTTCTCCGCGCCATCAAAGATATACGCCTCGACCCTCACGCCGTCAAAGAACCGCCCGTCCATGAGCTGGACGCACGCGCGCGCGCTCTCGGGGTTGGCGAAGCGCACGGCGACGACGCCGTCGGCTTCGAGGTCGTACAGGATCACGTTTGTCACGTCGCCGAGGGCCGCGCATTCTTCGCGGATGTCTTCCTTGATGTCGAGGATTGCTGTGGGGTTTTCCTGTTGGGGGGGGGAAGGGGGGGATGTTAGTGGTGGGGGTTGGTGGGGGGGGATGAGAGGAGGGAGGTACCTCGAGTTCCTTGAGGGTAAACATGTGTTTCAGGATCACCGTCTTTTCGAACTTTGGGTTGATTGCTGGGATAGACGCCGGGTCATCGTCGTCCCAATCCGCAAGTTTACTTTAAAAAATTTAAAAATTTCAGTTAGTAACACATTTTATATATGTAATTATTTATAAAAAGAACATCGGAAGTGAGGGCAGGGCGGAGTTCAGGAAACGGGGGTCCACAAACTTATTCAACTTCTGCGTCTTTGCAATAACCTTCTTCTTCTCCTTCATATTCTTCTTCTTCTCCGTCTGCCCCCCACCCTCCCCACCCGCGCCCCCCTCCACCTTCTTATAACTAAAATCCGCCGCCTCGACCTTCATCGGGCCCCTCGGATCCGGCATCCCAAACCTCAGATCCGTGCCATCAAGCATCTGAATCGCAAGCCCTACACTCTCGGCCCTGAAATACACCACCAGACAGTCCCCCTTGGGATTGCCATTCTCGTCCGTGTAGAGCTTGATGCGTGGCTTGCCGCGGTCGATTTCCTCCGAGATGACGCCGCACTTGGAGAAGACCGTGTTGATTTCCGCGACGGTGGCGTCCAGCGGGAGGTTCGTGATGTAGATTGATGTGTTTTTCTTTTCCTTGGGCTCGCCGCCTGCGCCGGGTTTAGATTTTTTGGCGTTGGTGGTGGCGGGTTCTTGCTGTTTAGTTTCAAAAAGGGAAGGGGGGGGGAGGGGAGTTGGTGAGTTTTGATGTTATTTTATTATAGGTGGGAAGTTGGGGGGGGGGGTGAGGTACCTCAGCAGGATCATTCGACGTGTAGACCTTCCTCTTCTTCTTGTTCTTGAGTTGTACGGGCTCGGATTCGTCGACGCCGGCGACGGCGTAGGCGGCTTGTTGCTTTTCAAGAAGTGATTCGTCCAACTAGAAGTAACACCGGATGTGACGCAGAGAGGCGGTAAAAAACCCATGAGAATGTATTCCCAACACACACACACACACATAGATATATGCAACATATACACACACAGAGAGAGGTCGGATGTGCGCAGAGCAGCAGGGCCTTTGGTGGAGGGAGGTGAGGAGGATGAGGAGGAGGGAAGGAGAGGGGGGCGAGGAGGAGGAATTGGAGGTGGAAGGTGGAGGTGGACCGGAAGTGGAGAGAAGGAAACATATCGAGGGACCCCGAGGACAAATCGAATAACCATCCTGTTTTTGTGGTCCCCCACGAGTATATTTCTCTTCCTCCTCCTTCATCCTGCCCCCACCTCCCCCTCCTCAACCCCTTCCCTTCCCAATCCCCCCCCGCCTCGTTGAAATATTATTTTTTTTCGTTTCCCATCTCGCCCAACGGAACGCGCACACACATATTACGTAGGAATGAATGAAGATAAGTGGAACTCATACCACGGGGATCCATCTTCTCAACGCTTCATCATACTCATACTCCGACCCATCATCCGCCTCGAGCGTCCATTTCGCCGATATCCTTGAGAACGAGACACGGGGGTCGGTGCGAAAATCCTCCTCCGTGAGCGGGAAGGTGTTGAATCCCGTTGCGCCGTGGTCGAGGGCTGCCGCGGCGGCGAGTTGCTGCGCCTGCTGGTGCTGGTATTCGAGGTCATCCATCTTCTGAGCTTCTTCTTTCTTTCTTTTTTTGTGGTTGTCCTCTGTATGGATGGTGTTTGTGGAGATTCAAATTTAGGCGTCTTGGAAACGATTAGGTAGGTGTGTTTAGTTAAGTTGGAATAGCGCGCGCGGAATTGGAAAAAAAAAGTCGAGCTGTTTAAAGATGTGAGAGTGAGATGTAGAAGATGAAGGGTGCCGGAGGTTGTGGGCTGTTGTTGTGATCTTGAAGGTCCTCCGTCATTGGTGGGAGAAAAGAAGACCACTCAGGTACTCGTACATGCAAGTTTGGAGGTGTGCTCTTGGCGCTCACGTGATGGGTAGCTCTGGATAGGTAGAGGTAGAAAACCATCGGAGGAAGACACCTCCGGCCATGCGATATCGCGAGAATTCGCGAGAAGTTCAGCCTCGAACCCCTCTTGCCTATTGCGAGATCAATTTCGTTCACCAAAATGTGTCTGGAAGTTAATAATTTCACTTTCGAGCCTCTAAACCATCAAATTAATCTCCAGAATCAGCAAATATAATTTCGCTTCTAGATCCAGAGTATGTACATGTACACTGGAATTCATACCGAAACAGACAATATTTCTGAACTTTTGTCACGAGGCTAACTTTCTCCCTGAAATCGATATCGATCGTGATATCGATATCAACAAATTAAACCTCAATGACGAAACTCGTGATATCAATTATCGATACCAACGTCAACCCACGCACGCGCCCAACTTTAATCTTCAATCTCCAATCTGATAATTATAACTCCCATCCTGCACTGCAAGCCTACCTAAAGTTTCATCTCAACACCCACAACCCACAACCCACCCCTGGCATCTTCAATAACCTGTGATACCTGTGATACCTGTGATACCTGTGATACCGCACCAACACTATATCGATATATCCTCAACCACATGTAAAACAAATAGCCCCCTGACCCATGGGCATACCTCAGGTAGGTAGGCACTTTAATTATAAACCTACCATGAAAAAGTAAGTACATGCAAAAATTCCAACACCCAGGTACCGCTCATGATCATATATATTGCTTATACATTGCACATTGCAACCCTAGGCCTCTGGGTCACAGAATTCAAAGCCATTTACTTCAAACTCGGGCTCGAGCACGAGAGGTACTCTAAATCCAACCGCGGGCCGCTCGGTATATTAAAATGCAATTGCAGATTTTATCACCACTAGTGCACCATTAAGCAATAAATCAACAACGTTAACAAATTTGTTCAAGATGCAAAACATAAAGATCGAAGAAATTCGAAGCTAAATCACGTGCCTATATGAATGACCATCAACTCCCGATCGAAGGGGGAAATTCCAAAACATGCATATGAAGCTTGGGCCCAACAACGGGAAATCTGTAACCGTTGCAATTGGGTTACACGGTTCTATGCGGTTCAGGAACTTTGAGACTGGGGTTAGCGTTGTAAGTATATAGGTACTTGTATGTCAGTGCACAGTGGTAGATACCTCCTAATAACAGCACTTTTATGCTCATGAGTTAGGTAGTGACCTCAGGAGCTCGGATATCCGTGGTCGTGTTTACCTTGCAATTGGGTATTTCCAAGGCTGGAGTATATGGACTGGCAATGGCTACAAGGCATGCGCAGTTGGTTCGCCCCGTGCACTGGCGCATACGCATATGCACCGATATCATCACTCGTGTTTCGAGGGAGGTTGCAATTGGGAGGTTGGGCAATTGGAACAGTGCAAGCTTGTGCCGGGCAAATATGCCGTTGGAGGGTAATAGTACTCGTGTAGAACCACCTAGAGAAATTGAAGCTACTGGCGGTACCGATGGTAGGCAAAAAAGACAAATGAGACGACGAAACAGACTATCAAAGTCCCTTGTAATCTCCAGGTCGCTGAGGAATGTGTGATCATTGTGAGCCGAGAGTGGTGTTTTCGAGTGAGCGCTGGAGCTACATGTAGCTACACGGAATAGCGTTGGCTTCGCGATCGTACTCGTATCGTAGAGTGAGCTTGCCTTCCCGTGATGACTTGTTTCGACTAATATGATGATATATTTAGCCACTGGTCAGTTGTTTTAACACTGATAACGTTTAATTTGGCAGACTAATGTTTGACGAAATGTAAAGTAACAAGACTACTTACCTCGGGCAAGAGACTAGCCTGCCTCTTTAGTGCTCTACTGCCTAAGTAGGAAGTAGTCAAGCCTGTAGTTCGTAAGTCTCGTGTCGTACTCAAGTACAACTATTCTTCCAGCACGAGAACATCAACTTCGAGAGCCTTCAACCGGAGTTTCTATAGCAGACTTATTCTGAAATCTTATTGGGTGGATGAATATCAAGCGGTGACAACAACTTTTGACCAACGCGGAGCATGCATCGATATGATATCGCTTCTGCCTCGTCTCCAGCCTACACACCGGAGGGAAGACAGGGCAGGGCCTTGAGCACTTTGTTCGGTAGGGCCGATTCCCGCCTGCCTCCCCGGCCGAGCGAACCAAGATACCTCTACTCTAACTGCTCCTGTCGCTGACTTTTGGCCATGGTGGAGAAGTGATCTCTCGTCAGACTTGCGCAGCACTAGAGGAAGGTTAACCTAGATAGAGTACAGGCAGAGTCAATAGCGTCAAACCCTGACTATCACGGCCAGCTGCACTATTAATTATCAGACGGCCGGGAAGAATGAGTTTGAAGGAATGGAATTATGAATTCAGGCACCAGCTTCCAACGCCGCGAAGTTCATGGAAAGCCCGCATGCCTCGGCCGGTTGTCTGTGGGGTCGGTGGTGGGTGGGGGTGGTGGGTGGCATCATGAGACCATCTCTTTTTTTTCTTTCTAAAGCTTGCGCAAGCATCGTGGCATACGATCATGATCAATATCGACTTTTTGAAATTCAAAGAGGCAACGGCGCGCGCTGATTGGGCTGCGAATAAAATGTAGCTATTCGCCATCAGCTCAAATATATCGAGAGTACGTACTGCTACTCTAAAATACCTGTTCAAAATTCATTTCCGTCAAATCGGCTGGCCTAAAAGCGAGCAAAAGAGTGCCATCGCCGGCGCAGCCGCCAGGGAAAAGGTGCGACGAGCGCGAGGCTACGACCAGGGGCCTGGGCGGTGAGAGGCATGCTTAAGCTTTCTCGCATGCGGTTGGCCAGCGCCACGGGGGGGACCCTCTGTGAACCCTGCAAAATGGTGTTGAATAGAGTGAAAGGCACACACACTTCTACTCGAGTACACTTTCTCTCTGGCCTAACTCTGTGCCTGGCAGGAGATGTGCAAGGCCGATGAAAGTATGAAGTTTGAGTGGCTGGAGCGCATCTGTTGTTGTTGATCGCCACCACACCCACACAAAATTGTTACTTTCAGCAGAGGTAGGTATGATACAGGCACCACATCGATGCACGGCAGCGGCGGCCTGGCAAGAGAAGAGTTTGAAATGAAAGGAAGCATTCCACCGCGTGCAGTCATCTCGGGGCGCAGCAAGGAGCGGCGAATGGGAGCTGGAGTATGCATCCATCATTTCATTTGGCTTTTCTTGCAGTTTTCATCTCACGTATACTTTGGCTTGGAGTAACTGTAGGTTCCTCACTACTTCTCATTGGGCGGCAATTCCATGCGAAATGAATTGCAGAGAGCTCGGAGGACGGTGCTGCCGAAGAGGCCGACTGTGAGGCCACGCTCCCGGCAGAGGCAGGCCTTGGCCTGTGCCGGACGGGTGCAACGCTGGCAGGCTGCGTGATAGCGTGCGTGCGTGCGTGCGTGCGCCGCGACATGTGTGCAGCGGCGTAGCAGGTGGCCCGCAGCATGCAGCAGAGAGATCAGACCAATGTGAATATGGATGCGCAAAACGCAGTCTGCTATGGTCTGCACGGCCCTAGCCTCTGCTCTAGCATACCGTCCGCCCGTATGGCCTCGACCGCTCCGCTCCTCCTCTGGAAGGGCAAGGTTCTCCTGTCTCCACGAGCTCACCAAGTGGATAGGATCACAACCCCCCCTTCCATACCGGCCCCTCGCCTTTCACCTTTCCACCACACCCCGTCACAACTCCATCCCACACCCACACCCACCCCCCCCCATCACACAGGCACTCTCGCTCACCATCCATTCCTTAAGCTTCGACTGATCGCTTGCAAGTCTTCCTTGCTCTTGCACTGGATATTCAACTTGCTCTTGCTCTTGCTGCTTGCTCTTCCTTTGCTCGCTGCCCTCCTCCGCTAGCACTCTCCAAGCCCCGGGACTATCATCTTCCCTCACCCCCCCAATCAATGCCTGCAATCTGCTAATTGTCTTGTTTTAATTTACCCTCATTTGCTTTTTTTTCTTATTATTATTATCAAGGTCTTTTGCTGGAAATCTCCAAGATACCCTCGCCATTTGGTGTTGCGCAGCTTCTCTTTCGGTCCTTACCTTATCGTTCGCTTGAAACCGTTGAGGAACAGCTTCAGGGCATACCGGAAGCTTCTCCAAGTGTGGTGTAGTCGGGATTCACCTGCCCCCCCACCTCCCTCAGGCTTCAATCCATCCCCCCAGGAAGCCCCTCCCCACACCTTCTTCTAGCATTGGCCCCCCCCTTTTACCAGCCCATCACTACCTCTTCAACACAGACGAGCAAGGTCAGATGGATCCAGGCACACCCCAGATCGAGGTGGTTTTAGCCCAGGACGCTCATCCTCCAGTCCCTCAATTAAACGAGCTCAAGCCACCGTCTCCTCCGCAAGAGACAGGACGTTCTTCTCCAGATAATCTGGGCCAGGAACACGAGATTGCCGAAGCTCGTAATACGAATTTTAAAGGCAACACAAGGGAGGTGCTTCAAAGTCAGCTGCCACTCGCTGGGAATCTTGACAGGTAGGTTATTTCGTATGTGTGGTGCGCGGTGTGTGTGTGTGTGTGTATGGGTGTTTGGGTGTGGGTGTTGTGGGGTGTGTTATAGACAGGCGTCGGATAACCAGGGGCATCTGGCTAACTTTAGCCTGCGAGTGATCACAGCCAAATCGAGAGCAGTACTGAATTAATACATAATACCGACCGTTTCCACGCCCGGCTTCGGGAGCCTACACCTTTGAAAACCGCTGAATCTCCCGCTTTCAAGTCGCAGTCGCATGCAAGGAATGCCAGCGACTCATTAGTACAATACCTCGAAACAGATACGGTCAAGACAACTGCGCAACCTCGGCGTGCCTCGATGATGTCAGCTTCACCCACTGCCCCAAGTATCATAACGCTCGACATCCCACAAAGAAACTTTTCGGTTTCATCCACCGAATCTTACGATAGCATTTCAAAGGCTCCTAAATCGCCAGCTACAAATAGATTTACATCATTCTTTCGTTGGCAGAGTGGCTCGACGCAAGAACCTACTACGCCTGTTTCGGCACGAGCGCCTTCCCCGTCCCTGTCTCCGAAGACATTGGGACCCTCCTTCAAATCTGGACCTCCGATGACGATAGATACACTGCGCGCAAATGCCGCTCACAATAGCTTATTTCTTGCCGACTCTGGACTTTCCCTTGCACCGCCAACCCCTGGAATGGGTTCTTATGACTCTGTTGAAGAAGAACTGCGTTTAGTTTCTGCGGAATTGGCACTTTCCATAAAACGAGAAATGGAACTGGAAGATTTAGTCGAGAAGCTGGAATCCGACATATCTAATGCGAGCGGAGGCAATAGAGAGAAACGAACAAGCGATTACTTTTCCGATGCTGGGACACCAATACGAAATGTCGAAACTTCTTCCTATACTGAGCAGGATCTCGAAAAAACAAAGAGGAATCACGAGCAAGAGAAGGCAACAATACGGCTTGAAATGCTGGGAAAGATCTCAGAAGAACGGCAACGAAGGGTAGAAGTGGAAAGTCAAATGCGACAGCTTGAAGACCAAGTATCAAGGGTGAGGATAAATTTCGCATCACTTGAATATCAAACAACTAACTCTTTTCATGTAGGGCGAGTACTCCCAATTGGTTTCCACAGATACCGGCCGAATAACGAATTTATCGAATGAGCTGGCCGACACTAGGAGGAAACTGTCTGTGGAGAAGCAGGCGAGAGAGAATTTTGAGGCGCTGGTTACTGCGATGAAAGAGCAACTGAGGGAGCAAGGAGAAGAACGAGACAGGCTGCGAGATATCGTTGTGCCTCAGTTGACTGCGAAAGTCAGGGGACTTGAAGCTGAAACGTCACAAATGCAGCAGATTCTTAACGACAAGGCACGACTACAGCAGGAACTTGCAGCGATCAGAACCGAGAATCTAGCTATACTTTCAGTCCGGAAACCCTTGGATGCGCAAGCCACAACCCCAATCCAGAAGCGGATGTCACTTGCTCAAATGACGGGTTTATCGACAACTGGTCTCTTGCCTTATACTCCTAGTCTAGCGTCGCCGTTATCGCCAAAGGAGAAGGAGACACTTGCCGACAAGTTGAAAGATGTGGAGGCGCAAAGAGATGAATTACACAAGGCACTGCGTAGTCTCCGCCAGCGACAACAATTCGAAAGCCGTCAGTCAAAGTTGAAAATCAAGGCCTTGGAACAAGAGCGGGACCGTGCTTTGAGAGATTCTCCACGCAGATTTGGCAATACCAGAGAAGTGTCGTTGCTAAGAAGAGAGGTTGACCGCTTACGCCAGAGGGCAGAAGAGGCACTGGAGGCCAAGTTCGTCTGTGAGCGTAATCTTGGTTCACTGAAAATGGACTTGGAGAGGGCGGAGCAGGAGACTGCCACCCTCAAAGTCTTGCTTCATGAGCACGATGCTCTTGTCAACCAACACGCAGAGTTGAAGGACTCTCACTTCCGGCTATCTAAGCAAATGTCGCAAATGAAATACGACAAGAGCGAGTCTCAATCTGTCTCTCTCCAACGTGCATATATGGATCTCCAGCGTACCCACGAACTCACTCTTAACCGCCTCGACCACCTTGAATCAAAAGGAAATGATATCTCGGATGACTTTGAGGAGCGAAAGAAGAAGCTTGTTGCTGTGCACGAAGAGTCCGAGGAGGCAATGAATAGGCTACGACAAAGTCTTGCTGAGGCCGAAGCACGTCAAGAGACGAGCCAGATGGAAGCAGATGCTTATAAGAAGCGAGCCAGTGCTCTACAAAATGCAGAAAAGGAGCACATTCATGAAGAGAAAGTACTTGCTCTCCAACTACGAGACTCTACAGAGCGTGTCGCGCAATTGGCCGAGCAGGTTCAAATGCAGATACAGTCTAATGCATCCCTTCGTGAACGGCTAGCTGCTGCAATTGATCGCGGTGAGGAGGAACAACACACTTCAGCCACTCGAATTAACGATCTGCAGAATAAACTCAAGAATCTTGAGGACAAGGTGCTGGCTGCCCAACAGGAAACCGAAGACACAATTTCTCACCATGAAGATGAGATTCGTCTCATGAAGGAAAACCATTCGAGCCAATTGACCAGGCTAAAGTCTACCTTCATGAAGAATGGGCCAACGTCTCCACGCATGCCTCTGACGCCATTGTTGAAGTCGCCCAGGTTAGAATGGACCAACAAACTTGGTGTTACCGTCGACAACCAGGGCAATAGCTCAGAGAGAGTCGAATTTCTTGAGAAAAGGGTCACGGATCTTGAAAAGGCTTTGTCAGAAGCCGACAAGGAAATGGAGGAGGTTGTCAATCGTATGAGTATGGCCCAGATCGAGGTCATGGAGCTCACTTCCCAAAGGTAATTTCACTATTCTACTTGTAAAATGTGATGCAATTTACTAATCTAAATTATAGAGATGAGGCAACTCGCTTGACTAAGAAGCTACAATCGGATATCACCTACGAAAAGCAAAAATTCGCCGAATTACTCGGAATTTAATGAACTCAGAGGCCTAAACACCTTTTTGTAATATATATCAGACATCGGCATTGCATTTTGGTTTTTTTTTCTTTCTTCTTTATACCCCCCTTCTTTGGCGTCACGCCTAGAGGGTAATATACCTTGTCTTTTTCTTTCTCGTTATTCATTTTTTCTACCGGAGTTGAAACGATTGAGACGAATTCTGTCTCCTTTTGTTAATTTTCTATCTTGGAGTTTTTTGATTAATTTTTTAGGATTCTCTTTTTTCTTTTCATTCTTAATACCTTTTTTTTCTTTATCTCTTTGTGGCCCTAATTTCTGGAATTCTTTCACTCACTCGATCATACATTGGCCATGGTATTCCCGACGGGTTGTTGTGATTCTTCCCTGCATTTGGTGTTGATTCCTTTCTTTCTCTTCTCATTCTTTCATCTTTTCTTTTGGGCGCTGGCAGGTCATTGCGATTGTATGATAATGTCTTCTTCTTCTTCTTGAGTTATTCTTTTGGCTAGTTCTTTTTTGGGGCCACAGGATTTGGAAGAGACCCACCTACCTAGGTACTAATTGGTACTTACGTTTAATGCTAAAATTGACATACAATTCTTGCTATTTCATTTCATTTGTCCTTTTTTTCACGCGATAAATATTTGAAGTTTATATAACCCATACAATATTAATGTTTATGAAGGAGAAATTAATACTATTATGATTCTAATTTTGGCATACGTTGGTGTTGATCTGTTCTCGTTCCTGGATCTGCTATCAATCAAACATATATGGTGGACGACTGGAACAGCGAGGCTGGAATGTATAGGTATGCGATTCCCATAGAATGGGTATGGCTACACACTTCCTAAAGTCACCAATTAATTTCGGGGTCCTACATTCTAGGTAATCCAACTCACACACCGCGTGCACTATAGTTTATACTATGTACCTAGGTAGGTATAACGTCGCTATATTAATTATAAATGGAAACACCAAAACAGGGCCTGAAACACAACGGCGTTTCCACAAAACGGGAGGGAACGTTGCTTTGTTAGATCTGACGTATTATTGCATAGATATTTTAAATGTTGGATGGCTGGATCCGGATGTTTACTCGCCAGCTACATGTTATAGCAGGTACGTATAAATACTTGCAGAACCGATGCATCTGCTATAGAGATGTTCATGGATCTAGGAGGTAGAGATCGAGACGTAACGTACCTACTTAAGTACTTATGTATGTACTACAAACCAATAGCTAGGCTACCAAGGACCGTTTTCCAGCCTCGAAACCGTTTTCATTCATTTCACTTTACTTTATTTATTTATTTATAGTGCCGTGGATATCGATATTTTGGGATTGCTGCAGCTGGTGGTGGTACGCGGTGGTGGTGGTGGTGGTGTGCAAATATATACCACTATATCATCGATGATCATGCATGATCAGCGTTACCTAAACGTTCGGATATATTTTAATATTAATATGTCTAGATCTGCACTTTTTCGCGCGCGCGGGAAGGGGCATTGCAAGTGGGGAGATCATGATCTAGCTATATAGATATAGATAGAGGGGAGATGGGGAGAGAGAGAGAGAGGGAGGGGTAGAGGGGGATTGCAAGGTTGAGGTACCTAAGGTATATGTACGGAATTGAAGTGTGTGCGTGTGCAATATTAATGGATCATTATAAGATGGACATTTTATGATATATGAGGGAGGAGTGAGTGAGTATTATGGAGTATAAGAGGGAGAGGGAGAGGGAGAGGGAGAGGGAGATACACATCACATGCATATGGGGTCGTACCGAAACGAATTCGAATTTTGTAGAGAACACGGCGCAATATATAATATGAATTCCACCCAATCGTGATAAAAAAAATAAACATGTGGATATATGTACTTAGCTACCTAGGTATATATGCCTATAGCAAAAAAAAAAAAAAAATATGTACTGGATATCAAAAGTTCAAAACACACACACAAAAAAATAAAAAAAAACATTACTAAAGGAAGATGGATATCGATCATCACTCATTTCACAAACCAAAACATCATAACCGGGTATATACCTCGGTACTCGCCCATGTCCCTCTAAAGCTTCGCCACAGTCTTCACAAACTCCTCCGGCATCACACACCCCACCGGCCCCCTCTCTTCTATATCCCTCTCAACCTCCTTCTCCCACCTCCTCACATGCCGGGCAATAAACGGCGCCACACTCTCCGCCGTGGCGCCCGGCATCTGCAGCGGCAACAAATGCCCGCCATTCTTCAACACCACCATCTCGGCATGCCTCGTCTTCTCCATCTTCTGCTCGATCGACTCTGGGGTCGAGATGTCGGATGTCTCGCCAAAGACCCAGAGGATGGGGATTGTGAGCTCCTGTAAGCGGGAGAAGGTGTAGGCGGGCTCAGGGCGGTGGAGGAGTGTGCCGGTGGGGGTTTTGGTGATGAGCAGGAAGGTCATGGCTTCTTGGTGTTTTGTGGTTGCGAGGGTGTAGGATCCTGGGGGGGCGGTGGGGTGGACGCGGGTTGGGGCTGGGCGGAGGCCGTGTTTCTAAGTTAGGTTTAAGGATGGGTTAGAGATATGTAGGTAGTTTTCCTAGGGCTAATATCTGGATCCTACTTACCATGTGTAAATCAAACACCCTCTCATCCCACGATCTATAAAACGGCCTCGACTTGAAGAACTTTACAGCGTCTTCCTTGGAGGGCCAGATGTCCCGCCGTCGGACCGTCATTGTTGTTACATTTGGGATGAATCTGACGGAGCTGGCGCTCGCTTCGGCTTGGATGACGGGGTCGAGGCCGACGATGGCGATGAAGAGGGTGGGGTTGCGGAGGGCGCATTCGAAGATGGCTTGCCCGCCCATGGAGTGGCCCATGCCGATTATGGGGTGCGTGATGAGGGTGGGGAAGGTGTTGATCATGTGCTCGATGTCTCGGCTGTAGTTGAACCAGCAGGCTGTTTGGGGAGGGGGGTTAGTTAGTTGGGTGTGAATGGAATAGGGTTACCCTCAACTTGAGAGGGGGGATTGAAGGTAGGGATGGGAAAGGGCTTACGATCGTCACCGAGCTCGTTCTCGTTGAGCACGCCTGAGGCGCCTTGGTGGGCTGCGTCTGGTGCCCAGATTGCCTTGATGCCGAAGCCGCTGGATTTTGCTTGCGCGAGGAGGTCATCGAAGAGCGGTTCGTATAGCTCCTATGTATTTTTTGTAAGTATGAATTAGTCAACGCTTCAATTGCAAAAGAAATGATCAGATTAGGGGGAAGCTTTTAACTTTATGGAATCCGTTTGCGTGGGCCAATATAATCGTGACGTCTCCCGGGGACGGGGCCTGGTTCGAGATGGGGATGTATTGGTTGAGGACGAGCTTGAGGCGGGACTGCGGCGTCCGCACGGAGCGGAGATTCTGTCTGGGGTGGGCGGCGGAGATTGTGTGGGTGTTTATGGCCCAGGTGCGGGAGGATGGCGGTGTAGACATTTTGATGTATGAGTTTCCCACCCGAACTCGTTATGTCGTGATAGTCGAATTCGGAGCTGGGGCGTGGAGCGCTCGCCCGCAGGGTGCACGGCAGGGCCGAGGCAGAGCGGCACGCGCACGCTCCCGAGGCACATCGCGGCTGCGCAGGCCGGTCACGCGGCGCCAATTAGACGCGCAGTCGACCGGCATCACGCTGCCCCACGTGACATCGGCCGCCAAGCGTGGCTGCCCACACGCGTCGCCACTTTCGCAGGCGCGACTCCCCCGTTCGCGTCGCCGGCCGGCTTTCTCGACAATTCGCACTCGAACCCCCGCTCACAAGGCCCCGCCGCACCCGAAACACCACGAAAAAGACGCATCGCCGCCACCACATCCCCTTCCACCAGCAGCAACAAGATCGATAGACACGGCACATGGAGAATCCAGCGTCGACGGGCGAGCCGGGCCTCTTCCATGAAGTGGTCTTTTACGTCGTCGAGAGCGACAAGCTTACGAGGGAGCAGGCTACAAAGGTACACTGCCGATCCCCGATCGCATATGGATGGGTCCCAGGCTGACTGGTATTTAAATATGTAAAAAAAAACACAGGTCAAAAAGACACTACTAGAGCATGGTGCGATCGAGGCCGAACACAGGACAGACCCAGACAACAAGACACCCTTCGACCCACTCGAAGTCACGCACGTGATCGCCGCCGATGTCGACTTTCCGGGCCAGCTCGAGGTGGAGGAGGCCATGAAGGCCATCGTTACTCCAGCATGGGTGGAGACGTCTGTTGCAAAGAAAAGGCTGGCGCATGTCAGACTCTTCACACCGGATCCGAAATTATTCTTCTCGGGGGTCATTGTGACGATAGCAGAGTTGCCGGTTGGAGACAAGGAGGCGATATGTGGTGGTATACTGGCCATGGGAGGGCAGTATAGCACCAACCTGACGAAGCTTACGACGCATATTGTGGCATTGAATATGGATAATGAGAAATGTACACAGGCGGTTGCAAAGAAGGTGCAGGCAAAGATTGTTCTACCTCATTGGTTGGTGTCCCTCCGGTCCTCTGGCTGCTGGAGAAAAAAAGTGCTGATAAACATACATACATAGGTTCGACGACTGCCTGAAACTCAATCGCAGAATTGACGAAGCACCATATCTCCTTCCCAACCCAGAAATCGAAAGACTACACTCCACAGAACCCCTCCCAATCCCCCGTGGGCCCGACCTCACATACACACATGCCTCAATCGCGGAAAAACCACCCAACCCCCGCCCCAATTTCAAGGTCTTTTCGGGAAAGAAGGTGTGCCTCGGAACCGATCTCGACATCAGCCAAGGGCTCCGTAGTGTGATTTCGACAATTATTGAAGAGGCGCACGGGGAGATTACCGATAATATTTTGGATGCACATGTCTACGTGGGGCAATGGAGAGAGGGGACGGACTATGTTACCGCAAGTCGGAAGGGCTGTGATGTTGGAAATTTGACTTGGCTGTATTGGATGTTTGCGCATGGAAAGTGGACGAACCCCATGAAGAGGCTATTACACTATCCGTTGGTCAGGAATGGTATCCCGGGGATGCGGAACTTGGTAAGTGAATCTCAAGTCCTCGCCCAAATTTACATCCTACTAACAAAAAAACCAGCTCATCACAGTATCAAATTATGGTGGAGATGCCCGGTTGTACCTAGAAAGTCTAATCGTCGCTTCAGGCGCAACCTTTACAAAATCCATGAAAGCAGAAAATACCCATCTGATAACTGCACGCGAGCACAGTGAGAAATGCACCGCGGCGAAGGAATGGAACATTCACATGGTTAATCATCTCTGGATCGAGGAGTCGTACGCAAAATGGCAGGTCCTCACAGTCACGGACCCAAAGTATACGCATTTCCCGACTCGCACAAACCTCATGGAGGTTGTCGGACAAACCCAGATTTGTCCGCGCACGATACAGCAGTTTTATGATGTGTCGGATGATGTGGATATGGCGTCTGACGACGGTAATTCCTCCGCTTTGTACCATGAAAACCCGAAAGAAGTGGTCATGAGTACCATGGGTGGGGGTGATGTACCGACGCTCCCTAAACCCCGGGGAAGACCCCCAAAGACACTTAAACTCCCGCCACAAGAATTCTCAACGCCGAGGAATAAGACGACGACGGGGTCGGATACGTCCTCTGTGATTACCACTGGCGGGAGACGAGCGAAGGAGGCGGCGACGCAGCGGCTCCATGAACTTGCGCCGGATATTGCGCTGTATGAGAAGGAGATGAAGCGGAAGGGGAGTGGGTTGTGGGGCGCTACAAAGCGGCAAAGTCTCACGCCGGGCGAGCACAGGCCGGATAAGAAGCGGGCGGCGTCGTCTGCGGAGCCGGACCTGACGGCGGACGAAGAGGGTGACATCAATATGGGCGAGGCAAAGCCGAAAAAGACAAAGAAGAGGGTCAAGCCAACGATTAGGGTGCTGGTGACGGGATATACTTGGAAGGACGAGGTTACTGAGAAGGTTTATCCCCACCCCCCCCCTCCCCACCACCCAATATCGCATCATCTACGACATACTACATACTACATATAAACTAACACCCCCATCCCACTCCACAGCGTAAACTCGCCGAAATAGGAATTCAATGCATCTCCGAACCCTCGGCAGACTGCACGCACCTCGCCGCGCCCAAAATCGTGCGGACAGAGAAATTCCTCTGCGCCCTCGCCCACGCGCCCACAATCCTCTCGACATCATGGATCGAATCGTGCCTCGAGTCGGGCCACCTCGTTGACGAATCCGCGCACATCCTGTCCGACCCCGACGGCGAGGCAAAGATGGAAATCAAGCTCTCCGAGTCTCTCGTCCGCGCAAAGAAGCTCAAGGGCACGCTGCTGGAGGGCACGGTCGTGTACTGCACGCCAAATGTCACGGGCGGGTTCGACACGTACAGCCACATCGTGCAGGCCAACGGCGGGATATGTATCAACTTCAAGACGGGGAAGAGGGGCGCAAACACGCCAGAGGATATGAGCGGGAAGCTGGTGCTGCTGAGTAGTGATGCGGCCGCAGATCAGAAGCTGTGGAAGCCGTTTGTGGCCCTGGCCAAGGGGTTGCATGCCGAGCCCCTGATTTATAGGACGGATTGGCTGTTGACGGCGGCCATGAGGCAGAAGGTGGAGTATGATGATGGGTATCTGCTTCCGCAGAAGAAGAAGTAGGTTATGGTGCTGTTGTAGGTTTTTGTTTTTATAACGGATTTTTTTTATGGCCAAATTACAAATGCACCATTATTGTTGGTTCGTGAACGAGACTACCATGGCCAATATGCATTTTTCTTTTTTTGTTCTATACTCTTTTTTTCTTTTAGCCATCTATCCACCCATCCATCATCTTTTGCTTTTGCTTTTGCTTTTTCGAGACATTTCATTTGCATTCATCCAGAAGTTGGGGTTTAAATTTTCTAGCAATCACCTAGGTATATATGAATTCGAAGATTTGTAAGATATCTCTTTTTTTTTTTAAATTTCATCAGCTAAATTTTTCATTCCATTTCATTTTTCTCTTCAGCTTTTTTTTTTGTTCTTGTGGAATCATATAGGTATTAACTGGCCATGGGAATCGGGCTCTTTTCTTCTTTCGATATTGTGATCATATGCATGTCATCCAAAATTCACTTATAAAAAAAAAAAATAGGAATAGAAAATGAAACAGAAAATCTAATCTAGATCGCGAGCTCTCTGGATCGATATCTCTCTCCAAGCTTTTGCGTTTCTGTAAATCGACCGCGACTTGCATGTGGCGGATGACGTAGGTCGGGAGTCAAATCAAAAAGTAGCTACAACATGTCCATATCCTTATCGATAAGAGCTCACCCCCACCACACACCACACCAAACTCGCTAAGCGCTAAAACATCAATCAAATCAACATCAACAACATCAAACATCAACATCAACACCACCATCAAACGCCACTCACTCACTCACTCACTTGGAAGCCGACAAAAAATCCATCCCCATACCCCCATATCGACCGCGAAATCAGCTGCAGTAGTTGCGTTGCGCCAAAAGCTTCGGTTCTCATTAGACTTACCGAAGCTCGTCCCGGATCTCTACATCACCCCCGGAGGACCACCTGAGCTCCCCTCCTCCTCCTCCTCCCACAAACAATGCACAAACCCCCCCTCCCCCTCCCCACCACCACCACCCCCACCACCACCCCCAAATCCCTCTTCCCCCCACAATACACCTTCCCCCCCTTCTTCACCCGCCAGCCCAACACAACAACCTTCCTCCGCCAACGCGCCCTCTGGGCATCCTTCATCCTGTCCTACTGCAAACACCACCGGCTCTGGCGGCTCAACGTCAGCGACGCGCTCGAGACGGAGTTGTTCTGGAATCGGGGGCTGGGGAGGAGGGTCAAGTATTGCGATGCGGTGGAGATGATTGATGGGGGGGTTGTGGGGGAGGGGTGGGGGGTTTGGGAGATGGGGGAGGGTGGGGGTGGGGGGGGGTTAGGGGGGTTAGGGTTAGTGGGAGGTGGGGGAGGAGGAGGAGGAGGAGGAGGAGGTGGGGGGGCAGGGGGGGCAGGGAAGGGGATTCAGGAGGGGAAGAGTACGTTGATTGTGTGGTGGCGGAAGCCGGAGGAGTGGGCGGGGGTGATTTATGATTGGGTGTGTATGGACTTTCTTCTTTTCTTATCCCATCTGGGGGAGAGGGGGGGGGTAAACAATACTAATTACAATTTCCGCGGATTAGATCGACTCCACCGGCCAGAAAAACACGGTGCTGACGCTCTACGAGATTGCAGAGGGGGACTTGACGGGTTCGACGGGTAAGAAGCTCCCCCAATTACATTTTCTCACTCCCCCCTCCCCCCTCCCCCACATCTCAACCATCCAACGGCTAACGCCCCCCCCCCCAAACAGAGTTCCGCGGCATCGACCAATTCACCCTCCGCAAGGCCCTCGAGGTACTCACCAAGCGCGGCCAGGCGCAGATCTTTAGCATCAACGACGAGAGCGGGGTCAAGTTTTTTTAAGAAGGATATCGGTTCTTATATTTTTCATTGCATTGCACATTCCTGGGATGTTTTTTTTTGTTCCTTTTTTTTTTTTTTTTGGTTGGTAGGGAGATAAATTTTTGGGAAGAGAGAGAGAGAGAGAGAGAGAGAAGGAGAGAGAGGAAGGTTGGGGGGGGGGGAGGCATCGAGAATTGCAATATTAGGTACGTATACGTACGTACCCCGTATAATACTGTACTTTGCCAGCCTTTTATAGCTGCATCAATTGGCCATGGGCTTCTTTATACCTGATCATGATATAAGGTATGGCTATAGGTTACCTAGGTAATGTTGAGTTACGTAGGCCACCTAAGAAGTAATACCTATGCCGAGAAAATAGAAAACTGCAACCATATATAGATTACAATACCACACAATTGCAATACAAAAAAGAAACGCACCACACGTGCACGTGTATTAGAAATGTACCTAGCTAGGTACCTGGTACCTGTAGTTACATAGAATTCGAATCATCAAGAATACAAGATTTAAATCCCCAAGACGCCAATCTAATGATAAAAAAAAAGAAACGTCAATGCTCCAAAGAAAAAGAAAGAAAAAACGTCCAAACGCTCTATAGCTATATGAATTCGAATACGAGAACCAATGTATGCTTCGAATCCGCCTCATTAGCTACCTAGGAGGTAGGTAGGTAGATGATCATGATGTACGTAGGTTGGTGTATACGTAGGGTAAGGAAACTATGCATCCCCCGGGAACGAGACTAGCATCCCCCATCCCCCGACCCCCCCTCTCTCTCTCGCTCTATTTAAATTATTCAAGCATTAACATTGCTGGCCGAATTTGCAAGGGAGACGTAGCACGTCCAGAAGATTCCCACTGTGGAGACAAATGGCTATAATAATAATAAGAAGAAAAGATCGTGAAATGTCAGCAAAAAATATTTAGTCTCGTGAAAAATCAAATCAATGAAGATGAGGAAGCTTAAGAGGAAGTGTGAAAAAAAAAAAAAAACATACCAATTGGAACTGCAGCGGAATAACCCTAAAATTCAGCACCTGCACCAGCGGCCACACCATATAGTTCGCCTTGAGCGTCGGCACATAGATTGTCTCCATCTTCTTTTTGATTTCCTTCCGCCCGCCGCCCTCGGTCAACGTCAGGTACGAGAAAAATAACCCAAGACCTGTAGGAATCACAAATTGTAATGGTTAGTAAAACGTCTTAACATAATCCAGTTTTTTGTTGCGGATTTAGGGGGGGGGGCAAAGAATCAGACTTACCGACAGGTGCAAAAAACGCCTGGTCCATAAGCACCCTCTTCAACACCGGCGCGGCCCCGCTCGCCTTCGTGATCGGGAACGTCCTCTCCAATATCCCGAACCACTTGAACTGCAGCGGCGCAATCAGGAATCCCCAGCCCATGAACCTCGTCAACCTATCAAATATCAAACTCGTAAGCGAACCGCAAACTCTCCAGCGCACAAAAAACGAATGACATAGGTAGGTAAGGCAGGTTAGGTAGGTTACCTCTCAAAGTCAAACGGCGGAGGCAACTTCGTCGACGCGGGGATAAGCTCGTCCTTGTATCTCGGCAGCGGCGTCTTCTCGTCGAGCTCGTGGATGCCAATGGCGACGGTATCTTTCGCCGTCACGCCTCCCGGCTTCAGAACCGCTCTCTCGCGGATGGATGTGAGTGTTTGGGCGACTGTATCCGCGACACCTCCGAGGATCTTATCGAGAGGGGGAAACTCCATCAGTATCAATCAATCCACCCTCGCCCTTCGCAAAGCCAACCAAAATCCAATCAATCCCTTGAATTGTGGTTGTAGGAGGGAGGGAGGGAGGGGGCACATACCGAGTTGGTGATCATCATGGTCAGGAGCGGCCTGGTCTCGTAGTAGTGATCGAACTTTCTCATGATCCGGGACATGGCGAAGATGTAGATGCAGAAGAGGATTGCGTGGAATAATGGCTATAAAGCAGACCCCCCAAAAAAACAAAAAGATTGAAGGTGATGTCGTTAGAATATCAATCTTATGGCCCCAAATAGAATGAAGAGTGAAGATGGGTCAGGAGTAAAGAAGAAGTATGTAGGATTGTTTGTTCAAGGGGTGGATTAGGTAGATTGCAGTCTCTCGGAGAAATCTGATGGATTGATGGGAGATGGGATGTGATGGGATGGGATTGGATTGTTATCGAGAATAGCTTGCTTGCTTTAGGTACTTACAATGCTGCGAAAGAGATAGCGTGAGCTAATCTGCCTCATAAAACGAGAAATCATCTTTTCCAGGCTTTTTTCGACAGAACTCTACGCAGGCAGGGGGTGCTATTGGGCGCAAAGGAAGGTGGGGGGGGGGGGGGGGCTGTTCAAGAAGACTGCTTAGTGAGTAGAGTGCAAGCAATCAAGGAACGATGCCGCCGGCGAGAGAAGGGACTAGCAGGTGGTACTTGTAGAGCGGAGCGGCGGTATGATGTCTGGCGCTGATCGCGATAGGATGGTAGCAAAACGCCCAGAAAGCAAGGCAGAGAGCGTTGGTGGGTGGGAGCTTATTATAAGGTTACGACACGAGAAGGTTAACTCTGGAGCCCTATGGATTGGAGCTTGAGCTGTACCCTTGCCTTGTTAGCCACCTACATCTTCTTTCTATAAACAAGGCCTTGTTGCACGCGAGCACTGTCACAGCTTACGACAACCTCACCACAGTCATAAATAACGTCGAGATCCCCAGGCAATCGTCTCAATTGCGCCGACTGTCCCGGGCTTTAGATTGCGGCAGCTATCCGCCCGCGCCCGAGCTCTGCGTGCTTAATCGAGATAACCTGCCTTCCTCTGGCCCTCTTCAGAGCTCGGAAACAAGCTGCCCTAAGCTGACGAGCCACTACCGACACAAGCGAACAGACTACGCGGCCACTTACTCGAGTACCTTGCTACACACGCCTTCGGACGAGTTAGAATGGACGGTATGGTGTAGCTCCGGCTTCGATCTCCACTACAAATGCTGTGGTAGCTCCCCGATGACATCGTCGTGTGGCTTGGCCCCTACGCCATCCCTGCAGCGGTGTTTCAGGCCGCGGCGTTACAGAGCAACTGATCTAACGATGATTGGTATGGCGTGCAGATTAATGGGGTATCATTCCGAAGCTCAACTATCAAAATGCCGAGAGAGCTCGAGTAACGTTCAAGCCATCTATTAGCAATTACTACATGTTATATGCGCCTTCTCCGACTTTCCCTGCCACTCATCGCCGCACAGACACGATGCTCGGCAATTCTCTAAATTCCGTAGTCTCCGTTCCGTTGATGCCGATGTCGGCAACCCGCACACCTTCGACGTGAAGCACCCCTGTGGTCAGTGCAATGAACCGGAGCTCGGTGGTATGGCATGCAGAGGGAGCAAGAGGCCTACGGAATGTCAGCGTGTGAAATGTTACATGGCATGCTACATGCAAACATACCCTATCCGAACGTCATTCATGAGGCAAATCAATTCTGCTGGCTCTAGAATCTGGGATCGATGGGCCGTATACACGGCGCTTTCATCCAGTACATGCCCTGTATTGTCGTGTGCCGTGGGTGGAAGTGCCTTTCCAGTGTCCGCCTTCCATCTCTTGTGGGGTACCGTTAATGCCAGCTTCCGGGGCCGCGGGCTCCGATTGACCACAAATACAGTCCAGGCGAAAACCTCCCCAACATATACCCGAGCTGGGCCAGAAAAGGTTATCGCCAATCCAGAGACCTCTGGTGAAAATGCCGGAATTGCAAACTGCAAAGGTGGCGATTTATCTGGGCCCGTGGGCCGAATACCGGGAGATGTCGTTAGGGCCGTTCCATATGCATTTGGAATGCTCATGGCCCGTGACATCCTATTCAAGGGCTGTAATCTTGTATTTAGTAGATTGCTCAAATCGATTGCCGTATTCCAGATGGATTGGATGACTGGTTTGCAATCATCGGAAACCAAAGCTGTTGCATCCAGAGAAAGGGTAATTGGCCTCGGCCCTGCAGCTACAATCGAATAGCTTGTTGGGTCCGTCTGTTTGAGTGAGTATAGAAATGTAACCTCATCCCTCGGACGGCAGCTCAGTGGCAGGAGCTCGTTTATTGGTCCACCAATCAGCTCAGCCTGACCTCCCTCCATTGTTAACCCTACAGAGTTGATGATTACATCGCCAGCGCTGATTTCGATATCCAAGGATGCTATTACTTCTGGTTTGGAGCTGGCACTGACTTGAGAATGCCGAAGCCGGACATTTATTGCTGGAAATAAATGAAACATCCTTTTCGACCGATACGAAATGGACCCTGGAGTGTGTTGTGGTGTTTGCGCCACAGGACTGACTCGTGAAACTCGCAGTGCCGATAATTGAGGCCGCGGCCCCGTGAATGAAGAGCCATCTACATAGGACTCCAACAAATTCGCTCCAAAAATATTCCGGCTCGTGAGGTACTCTTGGCCAGCAGAAACCAGAGCTCCAGGTCCAGAAGACTTGATAGTAGCGACTGCGGCAAATAGTACTTTCGGACTGATCAAGCGGATTCGAGGATGGCCTGTAAGTGCTTGCGTCAGGGACTGAGATATTGATATTGTTGAAAAATGCTCATACCAAGTGGTACAGTGACTTTCCATAGGATTAACCGCCTTCCATTGTGTTTGAACACATCCCTTGTGGAGTTTTCGTCGTTTAAATTTACCCCATGAAGCACATGAAGACTATCACTCGGCCTCGAGCTCTGGTCTGTCGCTTTGCTACCTTCCACGGCCACAACTTCGAGAAATATGGCAATTTTCTCAATAAATGATTCGAATTGGCGGTCGCTGAGCTCTATTCGGGGATCAAGCTCCAGGCCGACAAACACAGGCACCTTTTCATCTGCAAACAAGGCAAGGTCAGCTGCTGGCCGAGACAGGCTACAGAATTATTGGCCCAAACCGTAAAACAGTGACCTCCGCTGTGGCACTCCAGCCAAAGATTCGATATCCGGGCTGACTTCTGCCTCGTTCTCGGCCTGCCTTTGTTTTATGATATCGCTAGAGGCTGTTTCCGAGGCATGTGGTACCAGAATTTCCAGCCGAGATGACTCTAGGATTTCCGTATGATTCCGAGTTGAAGCTTCTGGACCTGAGGATTCCGGCATTTGGCAAGAAGTGTGGGGAAAGCTCCGAGCTTAAAGGGATGGCGGATCGACTTGTGAGATGCTTCTTGGCGCAGATGGACCCCCCCAAGAGCTCACCTTTCCGAAACAGCTCCACACAGTTGCACAATCCCGTGACTAGAAGCTAGTGGGGCTCCAACCATTTGCGAAGACTTTGCTACAGCAATGAAATGTAAAGGCAGCCTGACGAAGTCGCAGCAGATGGAGTGACATCAGAGCTAGGAATTCGACAAAAGACAATCACAAAATCTAGTATTTCGAGAGTTAATTTTCAGTCGACTGCTGTTTAGAAGTCTAGATCTGTGCAAATCGATATAAGTCACTTGAATCATGAGTTCGATCTTTAACAACTTGTTGTGATAAAACCCCCCCTTTCAGTCCGGCCCAGGCGTCTATGAGAGTTTGAATGTATTCGTTGGCACGTGCCAGCTCACTGAGGCATAATTGGGTATGATGCCTTCTTGCTCGCACAGTGTTGAATGATGATGTTGTGAAGTCTTGGCGCGGTGCTGATTAAGCTCATTCGAGCAACGCGACCAAAAAATCGATGCTCGTTACACTTTCTGGAAGTGCGCACCCTTGAACCACCTTCGAACTCCGTGGAGCACCGCGACCGACTGACAAGCCGAATACCCACAGCAGCGAAATCTCACGATGTCGTCCCTTTGGCAAGAAGCCAGGAATCCCGCAGACGGCCGCGTTTACTACTACAATACCCAGACCAAAGAGACGCAATGGACGAAGCCGGTGGAGCTTATGACGCCAGCAGAGGTGCGCCCAACTCCCCCGCCTTCTCCCCCGAGGCGTGGGCATCATTATATCTTTGAAGTTTCTTGTTTTTCTAACAGATTCTATAGCGGGCATTACAAAATACACCATGGAAGGAATATACGGCGGAGGGAGGAAGGAAATACTGGTACGAAGCTCTCGAGGCGAGGTGGCAGCTTTTGGGGCAACCAGCTGACGAGTGATATTGCCACAGGTATCACACTGAAACAAAACAGAGCGTTTGGGAGATGCCAGAGGCCCTAAAAGCAGCTTTAGAGAAGGCACCACAGCATAGCTTACCCCCAGCGTAAGCAATATCCATCCAGCTCAAAGATATCCACACTAACAAGTCTCTAGGCCCACATTTGTTGCTGGCGGACCTGCGAGTTACAGTTACACACATGACGAAAATAATAATAATAGCAATCGACAGGTATCAGTCTATGGGCAACACAGCCAGTCAGGTGATGTAGGCCAGGACATTGGATCCCGGTCCTATCCTCTCCCTTCTGCTGTTGAGAATAAGGATGAGCCTCAGTATTCCAGCCAGGATGAAGCAGAAGCTGCTTTTATTAAACTTTTGCGTCGCAGTGGTGTGGGCGCCGACTGGACGTGGGAGCAAACTATGAGGGCGGTCATCAAAGAGCCACAATACCGCGCGCTCAAGGACCCAAAGGATAGGAAGGCGGCATTTGAGAAGTTTACTGTGGAACTGCGTATGCAGGAAGTTGAGAAAGCCAAGGATCGTATGACCAAACTTCGTCAAGATTTTTCAACTATGCTCAAAAGTCATCCTGAGATTAAGTATTATACCAGGTGGAAGTATGTATTTTTCTTTCCCCAATTGATATCGGCATGGGCTAATGAATCGAAATAGAACCGCTCGACCCATCATTGAGAAAGAAACGATATTCAGGTCGGCAGCTGATGATAATGAACGTCGCCAGTTGTTTGACGAATATATATCCGAACTCTACAAATCTGAGATGGAACGAGAGGCAGCTGTCCGTAAGGAAGGGATGGAAGAGCTGGCTCAATTGCTCAAGTCTCTGAATCTCGAGCCTTACACTCGCTGGCAGGAAGCCCAAGCAATCGTTCAGGCAAATGAGCGATTCAAAACAGAGGAAAGATTCCAGGTTCTGACCAAACTTGATGTGTTGAATACTTTTGAAAATCACATAAAGCAGTTGGAGCGAGCATTCAACGATCAGAAGCAAAGGACTAAGTCTCTCAAGATGCGAAAGGAACGAAAAAATAGGGAAGCATTCGTGGTATGTATATTATCCTCTCGATACTCAATTGCGTCATGCTAACATGATGTAGGAATTATTGGATCGTTTGCGGAATGATGGAAAAATCCGTGCGGGTACGAAATGGATGCATATTCACCCACTGATCAAGGATGACCCTCGCTACACAAATATGCTAGGGCAGTCTGGTTCGACCCCACTGGACTTATTTTGGGACAAAATGGAAGAAGTTGATCGCGAGATCAGGCTCAAGAAAAATCTCTTGCTTGACGTGATAGAGGTTAGCTTTCATTTAATTTACATATTTGGAAGAATGCGTTCTGACACCCATTTTAGGAGAAGAGATTTGATATCAACCACAAGACTACGTTTGATGAGTTCAAGGATTTTGTCAAGACTGACCCACGCATAGCCACACTTGATCCAGATACCCTTACCGTCTTGTTCGACAAGGTTAGTGAATTGAATCTTCCGTTTTTTTTTATGTATTTCATGTATTAACATCCTACAGCTTCGGGAGAAAGTGGTCAAAAGAGTTGAAGATGATCGTCATCAAGCAGAGCGTCAACAGCGACGCAGAATGGATGGTCTACGTTCTGCCCTCAAGCATCTTGAACCTGCCGTTGAGTTAACAGATACCTGGGAGCAAGTTCGCCCGCGCATTCAAAAGCTTGAAGAGTTTCAGGCGCTTGACAATGAAGACCTTCGTCGCCAGGCTTTCGACAAATTCATCAGGCGACTAAAGGAAAAGGTCGAGGACCGCGAGAAGGAGGTTGAGCGCAGGGAACGCAAAGAGAAGGAAAAAGAAAAGGAAAAGGAAAAGGAGAAGGAGAAGGAAAAGGAAAAGGAGAAGGAGAAGGAAAAGGAGAAAGAGAAGGAAAAGGAAAGGGCCCCCCGGAGCGAACGAGGTGAACGAGAGCGCGGCGATCGGGATCGTGAACGTGACCGTGAACGTGATCGTGGTGATAGGGAACGAGAACGAGCTCACCGTGACCGTGACCATTCAGAGGCTGATCGCAACGGCCACCATACTTCTTACAGTAGGAGCAGCCGCCATCCCAGAGACCGCGAGGGAAGTCACACCCACAGTCATAGAAGCAGGAGCCGAAGCCCGCCAGAGGCAGATCCGTATGAGGCGGAGAGAAGAAGAGCTGCAGGTGAGCGTGAGCGTCAATACCTAAGGGGGGGCGGTAGGAATAGGAGTCCATCCCGCCATCGTGACCTGGAACGTGAGCGTGAGCGTGATAGGGACCGTGACCGTGAGCGCGAGCGTCACGAGCGGGCCTCAAGCAGGGCAAGGGCCAGTCACTACGATCGCGAGAGACGGGAACGAGAAGAGGAAAGGGAACGACTCTACCGCATGAGGGGTTCCGGGGCTGCTCCCGTGGAATTGAATTACGAGGATAGACCACGCAGACGGCCTCGTTCCCCGAGTGTGGAGAATAAAGAGGACAAGAACAGGGACCCGAAAGTAAGCTTAATCAGAACTGAGTCTATTTCTCGTGAATGATTCACTGACCGATAAAGCAGAGATCCCGCAAGGAGCCTACCCCAACCACTCCTGGCCTTCCTCCTCCGGCCAAGACCCCGGTCACTCCACATCCAGTGAAAATTGATGAAAAAGCCGAGGAGAGTGAAGAGGGTGAGATTGCGGAGTAGGGTGCTGCTTGTTCACGTCTTCTCCAGCCCGATTTAATTTTTTAGTACGTTTCCCAGCAAGCCCACGCCTGTTCTGCTAATATATACCTTGCATATGTACCATAGACGAAGGAGCAATATACATTAAGCATAATATAACCTTCAATTACTTTTTGTGATCAAAACAATTCATGTATATCTTTGTCATCTAATGGATAATTTTTTCCATTTGTGTAGTAGTAAATTGTGCACAAAAACATGACTTTAAAAAAATTCAAATATATGCCAACTTTAAATCAAAAATTAAGGGACCAAGCAAACTAGGCGAAATGAACGTGTTACTTCAATGAACACTTCGATGAAAAGCATTGCCAGACAAATCCCATAAGAAACCAATTTTTCCCCATTCAACGCCATATATTCAAGATCAATCTGTATCATAATTCGTCAGTGCAAGTTCAGCAGCTGTCTACCGGAAAGAATCAATCATTACCCTCCAAGAAGAAATAATTGCCAGTAAGCTTTTGGTCGTGATCTAGCTGGGAATCCAACTTGTTGATTCTAGGTCTAAAGTTTGCCTTGTCACGGCGGAATCTGCAGAGAGATAGTTAACACCTGGTCCAAAAATCGCAGTAGGTTATTACTTACGTGACATTGAGTGACTTCAAGAAAGAGTTGCAACCGGTCAAGAGGGATTGCGGGGTAGTAGCCCTTGCCTCGACGGACGGTTGACCCTCGAATACAATGACACGATCTGCCAAATAAGTAGCCTAGTAGTAAAATGTTAGTAAAAAAACAGATTATTATGGGAGATGAACACGTACCATGATGAAATCGTGCTCGACAACGAAGGCAGTCTTCTTGGAGTGCATGATGAAACGCTTGATAACTCTTGCAGCAATGATACGCTGTTCTGAATCCAAGTAGGCACTTGGCTCATCAATGAGGTAGATATCTGCTGGTGTACCGAGTGCCAACACAATAGCAACTCTCTGCAATTCTCCTCCAGACAAGTTCATAACTTCTTGATCGATAAAGTCATCGATTCGGAGAGGCTTGTAGACGTCTGTTTGGAATTGAGGGTTGAGGAATGAGGTCTTAATTTTCTTGAGGAGCAATTCTCTGACAGTGCCAGGGAACTTGGGGTTGATCTTTTGAGGCTTCATGGAGATCAACATCTTGGGGATGGTCTTTCCATCGTCGGGCTTCTCCACACCTGCCAACATTCTACAGAATGTGGTTTTTCCAGTACCGTTCTCACCCATCATGACAATGATTTCTGAGTCGGTGAAAGTACCACTGTCAACCTTCAGATGGAACCCACCGAGGGTCTTCTTCATTGCTGGGTACTTGAACTCTCTACTCCTGTCCATCAAAAACTCGTCACCAGCCTCTGCAATTCTGAATTGTAGAGATTCCTCTCTGAAACGCAAATTCTCCGTGGGGATGTGTCCATCGAGGAAAATGTTGATACCCTCTCGTACTGATGCTGGAAGGGTGACGACACCATACACGGATGCCTTTCCGTACAACACACAGATGAAATCAGATAGATAGTCGAGGACGGACAAATCGTGCTCCACCACAATGACATAGTCATCGGGGCGGCAGAGCCCACGAATCGTTCGAGCAGCATTCAAACGCTGCTTAACATCCAAGTAGGATGAAGGTTCATCAAACATGTATCTGCCAGACATTAGCATTCTTTCTATTACTTGCAATACCCAAGAATACATACACATCTGCTCTCTGAACACAGGTGATTGCAATTGCGAATCTTTGTAGTTCTCCACCAGATAGTTGTTCGACATCACGATCCAACACCTGTCGTAGGTCTTCAAGGAGTTAGTTAAATTCAGGCCAATGTGAGGAGAATGACCCAAAATTTACCTAGAATGTCAAGCATCTGTTCCTTGTTTCCCATCTGGGACTGCATTTCCAGCAGATGGCCAACTGTCCTGACCTTTGTTCTGATCGCTTGAGGTAGCTTGTCGACATATTGGGGTTTGACGACGGCCTTCAGGTTATCCTCGACAACCTTGGTGAGATAATTTTGCAGTTCACTTCCACGGAAGTATTGCAATGTCTCGTTCCAATCCGGTGGGTTGTCATATCTTCCGAGATTTGGCTTTTGCTTTCCAGAGAGAATCTTGAGCGCAGTGGATTTACCAATACCGTTGGAACCCACTAGACCAAGGACCTGTCCAGGCCGTGGTGTAGGAAGACGATGGAGTTTGAAGGAGTTTGCGGAATATCGATGGGTGACTTGAGTTTCGAGATTTGTGGGTAAATTGATGATGTGAATAGCTATAATTTTGTGAGACTGGTATCCTGGCAATTTGAACTGGCTTTTCATTACCTCCAAATGGGCACTTCTTGGGGCAGATACCACATCCAATGCATAGCCTTTCCGAGATGAAAGCAATCTTGGACTCTGGAGTGACTTCAATGCAGAGCTTTCCTGTACGAACGACGGGGCAAGATTTTTTACACTCTTGTCTGCATTTCTATGGTCTCGTCAGTACGGAGCGCCACATGGATGGTTGGTGTGGGTATGGAATACCTTAGGCTTGCACTGTAGATTTTACAACTGTTAGCAGGAGATCAAAACACAGTGTGCCATCTGATGCAAAATTCATACCTTGTCCGTGCTCACGATGGCAATTCTGCGGCGAGTTAGCAGGACTCTGGCCAGATTGAATCAATTGAGGCATACCTCGTAAGTTTGTCGGACATCTTGGTCTGCTGCTGGTGACGGGGGCCAGAGAAATTCGGCGGGTGGCTAGGAATTCTTCAGCAGAGGATGTCTGCGGATTGAACTGCGTGAGATGTGTGAGTACTGGATACTTCCTGGCCGCGAGGAGGTGAAGGGTTCGGTGTAAATCCTCTATACTGGCAATTCTGATAGTGGGACTTTGGACATTTAGTGGGGTGAAATGTTATGTAAGCCCGCACTTAAGCGCGGCAGCCAATGGGGCACTGCTTATTGGGTAAGGCCACCAGTCCTAAGGCATGGTCTCGTTCCGCCACCTCGCGGCTTCAGGCTGTTCTGGCATTCCACAGATGCTTGCCTCCATCGTGCCAGTGGCTCTACTCGAGCGTTTCGCCCATCTCTAAACCATCGATGAAAAACGTCTCCAGTGCACACCGTACGGCTGCACGGTGGATCACCATGTGCCCCCATCATCCCAAACCAACCTGCAGCGGCTGTACGCCCACTCACTCAGCGCGACAGACCACACGAGTGCCTATTTCTTTGCATCATGGATGACGAGACGGGAGCGCGGGGCCAGCCTAACGACACGGGCCCATGGCCTTGCGCTAACGGCGCTCGCCGGCTACAGCCTCAGTGGATACGGGCCAGAAGGGCGGGCGAGGGCGAGTGGCAGTAGCTATCGATAGCCCGTTACGTTTCGCCCCTCACAAAGTCTCGAGTCAGGCAGGTATCCCCTCATCAGTCGACGCTGCCCTGTGCTGAACTGCCATCGTGACCAAGGCGCAGAATCGCTATGCAGCGACCCCACCTCACCGCCTCGTCGTCCGCCTGCGGCGTTGCATAGCTCGAGGTGCCCTCTCCGGGCCGCCAAGCACCGCAGCTGATAAATTGCGTGGTGTGCCGCCAGGTTTTTGCCCTCACTCAAAGGCGGCCCCCCCGTCTGGCTTTCCTTGCCCTTCGCTCCTTCTCTCCTTTTCTTTCACTCCGTCTTTCAGACTCTTACAACGTCGTTTGCCCGTTTTCCCCGCCCCAAATCACCCCCAAAACTTCTCTTCTGCTTTGACAGCCACTTTGTGCCCTTTGCTCCATTTCACGATACCCATCATCCTTCTCAGCCCTTCATCATCGATCTCCACCACGGAACGTCAAAACCCTGGCCGCTCTTGACAGCACTCATCAAGCCAACCAACCCAACCCCGCTTTCCTCTCGAGGCTCGCCTTTGTCGACTCAGCGAAATGCTGCGGGCAAAAAAAAACAGGCAGTTCTCCAGCATAAGCCAACACAACCTGCTGCCGCATATTCTTTCAAACTGCCACACCTCGCTCGCCTCAGATTCCTCTCATCTGGCTTACTCGACACGTCACTATCTCCATCGCTATAACTCCCAAAGCCCCCGCCTCGGATCCGTTTGTTGCAACGTCAAACTCTGAAAAGTCAAATATGACGATAAACAGACATTTGTCTCGAAGCGCGTCTCCCATGTTGCATGGTCATCATGACTGACACACTAACAGAGTAGCAATAACCCTACAACATCCTGAATACAGCAACCCAGCTCGATATGATGAGCTTGAGGTTAATGGCTGGGCATATCACGAAGCAATGGTTCTCGCACATGGGGCCAATCCACGGTTTTCTAATATTTCACTAAACACTTCTAATTACAATAGGGTCGAAAAGGTTGGATTTTAAATGTTTATTCGGAATTTAACCCATCGCGCGCGTCATATTTTGTGCAGTGTGGAATATTCACATGTGCGACCACACTCCTAAAGCAGAAGCACAATCTGATGCGACAATGGATTTCCTATCATAATCCAAGCAAAGGTTGCTATTCGAGAGGTACGCCTTCTTTAAGGGGGGTATATTCAACAACAACATGGCAACTATCGTATTAATTGGTTTTTACATTTTTGATCAATCTCCAATGCTTGTTTTGCATTGGCAGTCGGGCCTATCTGGAGACTTTTCATATTTTCCTAAATTCCCCGACTCCGATAATGGTGTTTCTTTTTGCGGCTTCACGGAATATACAAATTTACATCACCTGTCGGTACACATGCGACTCTGGTGGATTCATTAACAATGTAGGAGCTTTGTTGCGCCATTGGGTTGGGTCGGGCGCTTGATCGGGTTTTATACGCAGGGCATGCTTCAATTGTCGGACAGAAAGTGGGGATGGGATGTGTTGAAATTGTACTGGACATGCATATTTTTTGGTGGCTACTGGGCGTGTGCCGACCTGTTGTGGGCGTTGGGGACGCTGCGAGCGGGGGAGTCAATTTGCTTGCTGGCAGATGGAAGTGGCGCCTCTCTATAGCGAGACTACCTTTATAGCATTTTAACATGGAATAAACAAATTACATTTGCCTCGCACGATCCGGGCCTCTGAATGGGCCCCGTGGCCTCTGTTTCTCGTAGTGACCTCGATCGCTGCTGCTGCTTGCTCCGCTCTGCTTTGCTTTGCTGCTGTCATAGTAGTTGCTGTTGCCCTCAGCCCTAACGGGTTTGGCACTTTTTCCTCCCTCGCCGTTTTGTGCCGCCCCGGCCTCTCTCGCTTCCCTCTGTCTCCCTCCGCTACCACACCCACTTTTACACAGACACGTCCGCAACAACCCGACCGCTGCCAACGCCAGCACGTCTAGACGCGATCAGACTGGGATATTTTTATTCCTCGATAATTATCCGATTCACTGCTGATACAGTCTTGTAAGTGAATATCTCTTTGCTCTCGCCGTCGTTGCGTTGTTGCGGTGGCTGTCGTCGTGCCGGCGATGGCCCATCTTCCCCTATACAACCCTAAGCAACATCAGCCTCACCAGCGTCCACCCCACCATGGGGCCTCGGCCGGAGGCCATATGACTTGACCTCAAGCACTGAACTTCAGTCGCACCTCTCGGCCGATGCCCTGCCCCTCCAGGCCCTCTGCCATTCTGCCCTTCCCCTCATCTACCATCCTCTGCCACCTCCTCCAGCCAACCGTCCATCCTACATGCGGGCCCACGAGCTACTCCACCCCTCCCAGCCGGGCACCCGAACAGCTCACGATGCCGAAAGTCGAGTGTTGTTAGCTCCGTGACCAGCGTCGGGCCGCAGCTGCCTCAACACATCTCATCCAGCATCATGATGTGCACATTGAGCGTCCGTATGGTACTAACATGCCTGTAGTGCAGGGACCATGGACGGCTCCGCTCCTCTCGAGGAGATGCCATCGTTGGTGTTCGAGCAGCCAAAGCCGAAGCCAGCGATCCACGATACACTCACCAGCAGCGACGCATCCGATGCCGAGAGCGTCCTGTCTGATGGGGAAGAACATGTCCAGCCCGTGGAGTCTGTGTCCACTCCAGAAGCTCATGATGAAGAGGACGATGGCCTAGACATCTCGGACTCGTCCTCGGATGAGGCTGCCGGCGAATCTGAAGACGCAGACTTCGAGGTTGAGTCGCATCACGATGATGGAGTGGAAGATGACGAGGAAGAGGATGGCGCTGGCGACTCCAACACAACGCTCAAGCCCTCCCGGCGGCATGTGAAGGCGCGAACGGACATTAAAGATTTTGAGCTCAATCCTGATCTCTATGGCCTACGAAGAAGTGTAAGCTCAGTACACTCCACGAAGACTGACAATTCACTCACATAATGAAAAACAGGGGCGTGCTCGGCCTGCTGCTCGGCCAGTGGTAAGTAAACATCGACATTTGTAAAATAGAGTCTAAACTTATTCGATTCTCCATAGGTGGACGATAGCTCTGAATCAGCTGGCGATGATGATGATGATGATGATAACTCGGATGATTCCGAGGTGGGGAATAAAGCGCGAAAGAAGAACAGGCGAACATTGCCTACGTCCTTGAAAAAGGGTACTGTCATTCCTCTTTCACCTGAAGCCAGCTGCCTGCTAACAAGCTTCTGCAGCTTCCAAACGCCCATCTCCATCTGAACAGGAATCATCGGACGAAGACAGTGATATGTATGGAGCACGACGAGGAAAGGCCCGGACGAAACGACGGCGGATAAGAACAAGCGAACTTCCACAGGCTGCAGAAGTTCGATTTTCATCAAGGAGAGCGGGGAAAGTGACAAACTACAACGAAGACGAATCGGAGGAGTTTAGCGAGGAAGTTGAGGATTACGATTATAGCACAGCAGTACCTGCAGCATACGAGACGGACATTGCAGGAATTGATCTGATTCTAGATTACAAGCCAAAGGATGATGCAGGTGCGCTTAATCGTTCAATCCCATATCCATTTTAGTAGCAGCACTAACATGCAACAGATACCAAAGAACTGTTTCCGTCGAAGAATGACTTTCATTTTTATGTAATTGACCCTTCTTATTTTTAGTTTATCTATTCTCTAATATTTCTACAGATAAAATGGCAAGGTCTATCTCATCATCATGCGACTTGGGAAACAGCGGAATCTCTTGCAGAGTACAAGGGCCAGAGAAAGCTCGACAATTTCATGAAAAAAATCTTACTTGACCGAGCAATACGAGCAGATCCAAATACCACAAGGGAAGACATGGAAGCGATGGACATAGATCGTGAGAGAGAACGTGATGCCTTGGCAGATTATGTGATTGTTGAGAAGGTTATTGGGGTTCGTGAGCAGGAAGGGACAACAGAATATCTTGTAAAATGTATTTTGGAATCCCCTATATGTGTCTTGAAAAGCTTTGCTAACAAATTCAGGGAAACGCCTGACCTATGACCATTGCACTTGGGAAGATGCCGAACTGGTTAGTAAGATAGGTCAAGCTTGTATCGACAACTTTCTTGATCGGGAAAACGATATCAAGTCTTCGAATAAGGCGGAGAGCGAGGTTCGAACCCGACGGAAGCACAAAATGTTGGAATCTCAACCGTCCTACATCAACGGTGGTGAACTTCGAGACTTCCAGTTGAAAGGTGTAAACTGGCTTGCCTACAACTGGTCGTTAGGGAAGAATGGCATCCTTGCTGATGAGGTAAAGCTTTATGCCTTCTCACTGTCAAGTTTTCTGAATAACTTTGCTGACCAAGTTGCTAGATGGGACTCGGGAAGACCGTGCAAACTGTTGCCTTCATGAGCTGGGTAAGTCCCTGGGCAGAGGTCTTATCGAATAAAGCCAAACTGACATCAAATTAAGCTACGCCATGATCGAGGCCAAAACGGGCCTTTTCTGGTTGTCGTTCCGTTATCAACGGTTCCCTCCTGGGCTGATACCCTTGATCACTGGGCTCCCGATATGAATTATGTCATATATTCTGGAAACGCCAAAGCTCGAGCAACCATACGAGACTATGAACTATTCGTTGACGGAAACTTCAAAAGAACGAAATTCAATGTTCTCATTACAACTTACGAATATATTCTGCTTGACGCCAACGTTCTCCAAGCAATAAAATGGCAGTTCTTGGCTGTTGATGAGGCTCACAGGCTGAAAAATAAAGAATCAGCACTTTATGACAAACTCAACGAATTCAAGGCTCCAAGTCGACTTCTGATCACCGGTACCCCTCTGCAAAATAATTTGAAGGAGCTTGGTGCCTTAGTGGATTTTCTTATGCCAGGGCAGGTTGAGCTCAACAGTGAAGTAGATCTTCAATCCAAAGATGCTGGTGAACAGATTCAAAGACTGCAGAACGCACTACAGCCTTACATGCTTCGTCGTGTCAAAAAATCTGTCGAGAAGTCCTTACCATCGAAAACGGAGAAGATTGTGCGAGTAGAGTTATCAGACGTTCAAACTGAATACTACAAAAACATTATCACCAGGAATTATGCCGCACTGAACGCTGGTGCTACTGGCGGGGCACGACAGTCTCTACTCAACATTGTTATGGAACTGAAGAAAGCAAGCAACCATCCATTCATGTTTCCAACAGCAGAAGAACGTATTCTTAAAGGCAGCAACCGGCGAGACGAAGTCCTAAGGGCGTTGGTAATGAGCAGTGGGAAAATGGTGTGTACCAACTGCCAAAGCTTTTAGAAATGCGATTTACTAATATTATTTAGGTCCTCCTTGACCGCCTTCTCACGAAACTTCGTGCAGATAATCACAGAGTCCTCATTTTCAGCCAAATGGTCCAAATGCTCGACATTCTCGCAGATTACCTGAATCTTCGAGGACTTCCATTTCAGCGCCTTGATGGTACAATAGCCGCTGGGCCGAGGCGTGTAGCAATCGACCACTTCAATGCTCCAAACAGCCCCGACTTCTGCTTCCTACTCAGCACTCGGGCAGGTGGTCTCGGAATCAATTTAATGACCGCAGATACTGTTGTCCTCTTCGATTCAGATTGGAATCCACAGGCCGATCTTCAAGCCATGGCTCGAGCGCACAGAATCGGGCAAAAATCTCATGTCATGGTGTATAGGCTTGTTTCAAAAGGTTCGCTTACCCTCAATAGCCCAGGAGTCATTGGCTAACAGTCTTAGATACCATCGAGGAGGAAGTTCTGGAGCGTGCCAGAAACAAAATGATTCTAGAGCATTTGGTGATCTCAATGGGTGTAACAGATAAGGAGGTTACAGACAAGGTCAAAAAGGGCAAAGATGGGCCCACGTCCTCAGAGCTCTCTGCCATACTAAAGGTAATAATCCATATAACGATTTACTGCTCAATATTTCTAATTTCGATATAGGCACGTGCATCAAAAATGTTTGAAGCCAACGACAACCAAAAAAAATTGGAGGAACTTAATATTGATGACATACTTGCGCATGCCGAAGATCACGTGACGCAGGTAGAAGTAGGTATGGGTGGAGAGGGTGGGACTGAGTTCCTCAAGCAGGTATGTGTAGTGTCTATTGAGTACCGTTATAGCAATATTAACACTCGATATAGTTCGAGGTCACAGACTACAAGGCAGATCTTTCTTGGGATGATATCATCCCTAAATCCGAATTAGAATCAATCCAGGAGGCTGAGCAGCGGCACGAAGAGGAAACTTACTTGAAGTATGTAACCATCATTAATATTCCAATAAACTACTAACAACTTCACAGCGAGCAAATAGCGCAAAACTCCAAACGAAAGCGGAAGACAGTCAACGGCGAGGGCTTAACTGAGCAAAGGGCAGCCAAGAAGCGAGCCAAGGAGCTCTCTTCTGCCAATATAGAGGATGTCTACGATGATGTTGATGAGGATGGGTCAAGGCCCCTGACTGAGCGTGAAATTCGAAATCTCTATAGGGCGTATACTCGATATGGCTCATTAGATGAACGGTATGATGAAATTGTTGGAGATGCCGGACTGGTTGACCGCAATATGCAGTTTATTAAGGACACTGTTCTTGAAATGATCAGACTTGGTAAAATTGAACTTGATGCTGCCAATGCAGCGAAACAGGAGGATGAGTTGCGACCAGGAAAGAAAGAGAAGAAAGCAATTCTCTTTGACTTCAAAGGTGCCCGGAAACTCAATGCGGAAACTATCGTCCAACGCCCGGAGGATCTAAAGATTCTGCGGAGAGCCATTCAAGCTTTCTCAGATGTCAGCAAATTCAGAATTCCGGAAGTAAAACCAGTTCATGGATGGTCGTGTGCCTGGGGCGCAAGGGAAGACGGCATGCTATGTGTGGGAATCAACAAGCATGGATATGGTGCGTGGGTGGCGATCAGGGACGACCCAGAGCTCGGGATGAAAGATAAGCTCTTTCTTGAGGAGCATAGAGTTGAGAAGAAGGAAGCACGAGAGCACGGGAATGCGAAGTCACCTGGAGCGGTCCACCTTGTTCGACGAGCCGAGTATCTGCTCGGTGTCCTCCGAGAGCGTATAGCACACGAACTCCCAGAGATTTCAAGCAAACGATCCCCAGATGCTCCAGTGAAAGGCAGGAGAAACGGTATACATGCTGTTGTACGCTCAGATAAACATCATTCTGCATCAGCTTCTCCAGCACCGAAATCCACAAACCGAAAAACGAAACTTAACGGGAAGCTAGATAAAGTGGTGCGCATCGAAAAGAATGGCCGTGCGGAGAAGGTGACTCGGAATGAAAAATTATCACGGGCGGATAAGGGAAAGCCCATTGTGAAAAGGCATCAGGTCGAGGTTTCTGAACGGCGTGTGAAGAAAAGACCACAGCCAATGGAAGAAGAGGCCGATCCTGAGGATGAAATGCATGCCATTGAAGCTGCCAAGGTAAATATAACACTCACTTTCTTTCGACTATGTTTTTGCTAACAAAACCAGCGAAAACTCCGACCGCTACGCAAAACTCTCCACGAACTCCGGGCCTCAAAGGATATAGAATACCCAACTATGGCTGATAAGAGTGCATTTTTGCGCAGCGGTCTGACCAAGGTTGGAAAGTTCATTGAGGACCTTAAGGCACCCAATAAGAAGGAGTCCGAGTATCTTTGGCAGGCTGCCAGTGCATTTTGGCCCGCTGAAGTTCAATGGTCGTCGCTTGAGGCACTGTTCAACAAGATAATCGCAAAGGAACGCGAAGCTGCCGCTTGAAGTTTATCCGATAAAAGTGCACATACCACTTGTTTTGATTGTTTTCTTTCTTTATTTTTTCATCGGGCTCGATTTTGTCGATTTCTAGGTTTATCTTGACGTCCATGGGCAGATACAGAGGCAGAACGGCGCATGGTCAGGCATCTTGACGATTTTATTTAGGCTCGAACAATTGGTGTTTATTTATCTTTTTTTTTTCTGTTTGCGTCTTCGAATTCACCTCGGGTTGTACCTTTTTTCTCCTCATAAGTTATGTTTTATTCTTTTTGGGAAGGGAGCAAATCGTGTTGGGGGGGGGGGGAAATCGCCCATACATACCTTGAAAAAACGAGCTTTAACATTTCCATTACCTCAAGCCTTGGTCATCCCGTTGCTTTGCTATCTTTATTCTGTTCTGCCCGTCTCCTTTTCGTGTCCCGTACGACTGATGGTTCCATGTCTTTCTTCGCCTGTTTTTTTGTACCAGTCTACCACCTTAGATTGGGTTTACCGCTGTGCTGCATACTGACTGATCCCCTTTTACCTCTATTTTTCAGCGCCGAACATTTTATGCATGTATCTCGTTTCACTGCCCAGAATATGGCCTCTCTTTGTTTTACAGCGTCTTTTACTTTTTGTATTGCGTGGGCCTTTTGCTTATTGCTTCGAGTTCCTCCTTACGAAGAGAAGTACTTATATATCAGAAACATTTCAATGCCATTTAACACTCTTCACGTTGCTTTCAGCTAGCGTAATGCACCTTAGGTACTCTGCATATTTGTTTGATTATGCATATATCTCCGTGCCGTGCATAAGGCGTTGCCGTCTGCGGCTTGCTTAGCGGCGGCGGCTACCTGCGGACCTCCGTGCGTGCCCGCTCCAGCTCCCCCACAAGCCGACTCCGATGCCACGCCCGGCGGCCGAGTTTCGCTTTCGCGGGGGAGGCGGCTGGGGGAGCTCTGGCTGGGCCCATGGGCCAATGCGGTGCTCCTCTGGGCGCCTCGCCCCTCCCGCTGCCTCCTCTGTCTCCGCCTCCGTCTCCTCCTCCTTCTCTGCATCTGCGCCCCATCTCCATCCCCATCGCCGTCTTCTTCACTGCTCCATTCGCACCCAGGCATCTCGCATCACTCACTGCCTCTGATTACAAGCTCCCGAACTGCCATTTCATCGCCAGACTTTGCAATTGTCCTCCAGCCTCCCTGACACCCACTGCAAGTTTCAAAGGAAGCCGCAATGTGGGCCAGGACGTTGAACCCGTCGCGTTTGAGAGTGGCGCCAAGGAGGTTGAGCACGGCATACCGAACCGGTGCACGAACGATACACATCACACCAGCAGCATTCGCGGTCCGGCCGTTTGTGTTGGCGGATATTGGGGAAGGTATGAGCCGTCAAGCTGGCAATGGCCTCTCAATTGAGGCCGCGAAACCCACCTATATAATCGAATCATGTTGGCTAACGCAGCGGCTGCTGGCTAGGTATCCGAGAGTGTGAAGTTATACAATGGTTTGTGCAGCCCGGGGCGCGGGTGGAGCAGTTTGACAAGCTATGCGAGGTTCAGTCTGACAAAGCGTCGGTCGAGGTGCGTATGGCCCCTGGGGTTTGGGCAGAACACATGGCTGACCGCATCCCCGATGGCGCAGATCACATCGCGGTTCGACGGCGTGATAAAAAAGCTGCACTACGAGACTGGCGAGATGGCTCTTGTGGGCAAGGTACGCATGCACGCCCAAATTCGGCAGTAGCCAAGGAAGCTAACGGCATTCCGACCATTTGCAGCCGCTGGTGGACATTGACACGGAAGGGGAGCCAGACGACGTGGAGGCGGCCGCGGTGGAAGTGGCGGCGGATACAGTTCTATCGCCAGCTCCTCAGCACCCCTCTGCCTCCGCGCCTGATGCATCAAGCATACCCACGCCGCACAGGTTTAGCACACTAGCTACTCCAGCAGTTCGGAGGATTTGCAAAGAGCTACAAGTAGACATCACACATGTTTCTGGTAGCGGGAAGGATGGCCGGGTATTGAAGGAAGATGTTGCCGCCTTCAGAGAGGGTACTTCAAGCTCAATTGCACCTCCGGCCCCTCCGGCCCCTTCGGCCCCTTCGCCCTCTGGGGCCCTACCGGCTGCCACGCCGTTTGTCCCTCCGCCGGTGCTTGGGAACGAGACAACCGTCCCGCTTACACCGATCCAAGCCCAGATGTTCAAGGCAATGACAAAGTCATTGTCTATTCCGCACTTTCTGTTCAGTGACGAGGTCCATCTAGACCCTCTTTTGGATGTTCGTGCACGCATAAATGCAGACCTAGCTTCTGCCCCGCCGGCTGCTGCGGCTTCCCTTCCCACAAAACTTTCATACCTCCCATTCATCATCAAGGCCATATCACTGGCTCTGAACGAGTACCCAATCATCAATTCCCGGGTGTCTACAACTGAGCCAGGCGGTGATCGCCCAGCGGTCGTACTTCGCTCGAGTCACAACATTGGTGTAGCAATGGATACCCCCACGGGCCTCATTGTGCCAAATATCAAAAACGTGCAAACTCTCAGCATTTTTGACATTGCTCGAGAACTATCTCGCCTTCAAGCGGCTGCTTCGGCCGGAAAGCTCACTCCCGCTGATATAAAAGGTGGGACAATAACGGTGAGCAACATTGGAGGCATTGGCGGCCGTGTTGTATCACCCGTGATTGTGAGCAGCGAGGTGGCAATTTTGGGCATCGGAAAGGCAAAGAAGGTGCCTGCTTTCGATGAGAAGGGACAGGTGGTTGCAAAGACCGAATTGGTCTGTTCGTGGTCAGCAGACCATAGGGTCATTGATGGGGCCACGATGGCTCGGATGGCCACCCTCGTAAAGACGTTTGTGGAAAAGCCGGAGCTGATGCTGGCTCGTTTAAGATGATTGCGATCCATCCGAGAGGGGAGAGGGGAGAGGGGGAAATCTTAGATCCCGGAGGTGGTGGGGGAAATGGATTGAGATTATAACCGAATGACGCTGATTATGCATTTTTTTTTTCTTTCCTTTTTTTTTTCTTTCGATATCTTTTTTTTTTGTTTGTTTGAGATGCATTATTTTAATCTTCGTTTTACTATTGGATGGTAATCTTAGAAAGCAGGCGGATGCGGATGGGATGGATGGATGGATAAAAGTTGGAAATTGGGGGGAACGACGGACGGGTACGAGAAAACCAACATTTGTCTTTGTCGATGCTGGAGAACATCAGAATTTTTTTTTCTTTTTTTTGTCTAGAAAAAAAATGATAATTCGCTTGTACATGTACATGTTCGTATATTACTGGCCACTGACTGGGTTCAGCAAAAAACACGTTGCAGTAGTGATCATGAAAGAGGGTGAACCTTTTCGGATATTTGATATTTTGGAAGGTTGTGATGGAGGGTAATGATTGGAAGGGAGGTACCCGGAGCCGGGGGGTGGGGTGGTGGTGGGTGAGGGTTGCAAAAAGGGTCAGCAATTGCTCAAGCTCAAAGCTCAAGCAACGTTGGAAATCAATCCAATCTTGACCTTTTTTCTTTTTACTTTTTACTTTTTACTTTTTCACCCTTCCTTTCCTTCCTTTACTTTTTTTTACGCCTTTCCCTTTTTTTTTCTTTTCTTTTCTTCTTTATTTTTCTTTTCTTGCAATTGCTTACTTTTTCCGCGATTCGTTCCGAACGAATGATACCTCTTGCCTTCTTTTTTTTTTTTGCTTTGCTTTCTTTCTTTCTTTTAACATGTTTACTTTTTCTATTTTGCTTTTTGGCCCTCTCCGTTCGTTCGTTCTATCTTCAGCTCGATCATGATCAGGTTCCACTTTTTCTTTTTACCTTTCCTCTTCCTCTTCCTCTTCCTTTTTTTTTTCATGATCATGTTGCATAGGTATTTATCTTTTCTAGGTATCCTTTTAATAGGGCCCGGGTGGTGATCGATATCGATATCAATTCGTTTTTTCCCAACATGTTTATTAAGCTTTGACGTCAGTATTTGTTTGTTGTCTGCCGTTTGCCCAGATGGAGCAGCTCGAGAGATATCTAGATATGATATGCATGTTATAATTATTACCCGCTATCTGAGATCTCAGGAGATTGATTATACCTAACCTGTTTCGAACTGAGGTCATGATCATGATCAATTGTGATGGATTGATATCGATATCGATGCCGGTGCCGGCCCTTGCCTGCCTTATAATTATGATCTGGGTATGGGTATTTCTTCTTCCTATAGCTAAGGCAACAAACTTATAAGTTACATAGGTAGGAGGTAGTTACTGTTGCTTTTTTGTAGATAGGTAGGTATGTACCTCTAGGTTATAAGTAAGCTTGAGCTTGAGCTTGGAATCGATCATATGCCCTCCCTCGAGTAAGGTAAACAAACAAACACAGTAACGTTAACGTTACCTATGTAACTCTAAAGAAGACGATCCCGAGCTCGAGCGAGCCCCGGGCCCACTCATTTCTTTTCCCTAGGCCCTCTTTCAATGAATGCATTTCATTCCGGAATTGCTTTTCCTTCAATAACATTTATAACGTTGGTTAACGTCAGCTGGCTTGTACTCGTACCTCATGAACTGTGAATCTTATTTTATTTTTTTCCTCTACGGAATTCGAAGCTTTCTTTTCTTTTTTTTCTTCTTACCCTCAGAATTCGAAGTAGATAGTACTCGAGTAGCTATAGTAGGCGCCGGCTAGGACGGATAGGGTGGTGTATATCCGCGGCGGTTTATCTCGAGGTTACGTTGCCCCCCCTGCGGAGCCCTGCTCGAGAGTAGAGTAGAGTAGTACACCTATCATTCAATCACATTTACCGATGCATCCATCAGGTAGGTATTGCTTTTTCTTTTTGTTTTTCCTTACAATTTTTGGATAATGTGGAGAGATCGAAGGCTCATGCCTGCGGCCGGGAGCCAGCCTTGTTTTTTGCTTTTTGCTTTTTTTTTTTTTTTCTCGAGGACTTTTCTCGAGGGCAGAGTATGAGTAGGTATGTAAGTAGTAAGATACACAGTCTGGTGGAGAGGGACGGCTGACCAGTTCCTACTTAGGTACGTATGCTCTACTTGTGAAGAGGTAGAGTAAGTAGCTACATAGCATATGTACTTTCCCAGCAAGGCCAAGGACCACCTACTTAAGTACTTACGTACCTCTTTAGTATCCAATCTTGGGACCCTACCCGGCCGAGCTGACAGCAGCAACCTCAACCTCACCCTCAACCTCAACCTCAACCTCAATCCCCCCCCCCCCCTAGCTAGGCCTGCAATTGGCCAGCCCTTAAGTTTAAAATTTGAGCCGCCACCACCATCATGAGCAATCCAAAAGTTGGTGAGGAGTACTACTTAACTTACTGGTAGCTAGCCACTGCAGTGTAACTGCACAATGCATACGGCACGGCCCCAGATTTCGAATCCCACGGCGCCCATGGTCATCGTCATCATGTCAGCCCTAAATTCATAAATTCCTCTCCCTTACGCTTGAGGTTGCAATTGATCATGCATGATTTGCTATTGGTACTCCAATACCTCAAAAACGCAGGGCATCTTTTGGTGGAGAGTAATGTAGAGTACGAGTAGAGGTGTCGTCGGCCTGTAGCTAGCTAGGTATGTAGCTCTAGGCCTCTAGAGTACATAGGTAGGTAAGTACCTTCTGAACCCCTCAATATATGTATATGTAGTCCCGTTTGAAACTCCGTCGTTTGTGCATATTTAAATTTCACTAATTATTCAAAATAAGAAAAAGAAAAAAGGAAGCTTATGTAGGCAGGTTCGCTACTCTCAGTTACCCTGTTACCCTGTTAGTTGCGTTGCAATTGGTTGGTTGCCCTGTCATGATCATCACTCGAGTACAGTATAGCTTGGGCGGACCATGGCCATGGCGGCCAGCGCAATAGGTATGCAATACCATGATTGAAATCGAACTGGATTTTCTTGTTGTTTTGCGGTCCAGCCTTACTTATAATTACATCGAGTGGTTCGGAGAGCTGGCAATGCCAGTACATGCATTCTAAATCCTTGGAGAGGCGTCGGCTGTGAGCTCGAGGCACAATATGATCACGTATAGCTAGCTACATAGGTAGCTACGTATTTCAGCTGCAGTGCGAATTTCAAGGTGTGTGCACATACGTACCTAAGTACAGTAAGTACCTACCTGGCACAAGGTAGCATATGCATGTATGTTAACCTGCGATACCTACGATACGATTGAGGAATGGGCCATGGGGTTGCATTGGAATGTGTAGGTAGGTACCTATGTAGGTTGCATTGCAATTGTGCGGTAGGACAGGATATGTCATCGTCGCGAGTGGTCATATGATTGATGATGGATGAGGGGGCTCAAGGTATGGTGGTTGATGCATGTTTACTCGAATAGAGAGAGGAGAGACGTACTTTGTTACTTACTTTTTAGGGTTATCACAGTAAGTACATAATGCTTTCTGAAGTAGTAAGTAGTTTATGTAGCTATTACTACTTTTGGAAACATGGACTTCCTTTGCAATTGGGTAAGAAGACGTTGAATTTAAGCTTAACTTTAAGCTCGCGAGGCCAGTTGTACGAAATTAGAGTTTTTTTTTATTATGAAATCTTTCGTCTAGAGTTTATTTAATTATTCTTTAGTCTCGTGTCATGATCATGCATTTATATCCCCTCGCGAGCGAGGCCCAGCAGCAGGTCTTGTGCTTATTTCTAGATCTGGGGGTATACGTTTCTGTTTCTATAGATTTATGCAGGCACGGGGGTGAAAGAACATGACGTAACCCAGGTACCTCACCTCACCTTACCTACCGAATTAAAAAATCGCATTAGTTACCGTAATAGGCAGTTCCAATTAAGGTATACGTAGAGTAAGTACTTTATCTGGCAACTTCCGGATCCGGATTTTTGGTTCTTCTTGAAACAACCAACGTTAACGTTAACCAATCGATTTGTGTTAATTGCTGCAATCACAAACGTCAGCCTCCGATTCCCCCCCACACATTCCTGAGTCGCAGATTTACAGGAAAAGCAAATACAGATATCGTCAAGAAATCATGCTGGAGAGTAGAAGTTGAGACACCCTCTACGCTGAGCAGATAAATGCTTTGATGTGGAAGGCGCCGGTGCGTGCGGGAATGTCCGTCGATCGATCGCGATAGGGATGTTTTTTTGAAGGGAAACGATTGGGGAGTGGGGGGAGGGGAGTGCACTGGTGCCCGTGTGTGTGTCTGTATGACCTGTTTGGTGCCGGGACAATACCTTCAATTGCCGCCATCAACTCCGATCATTCCTTCTCCGCGGGAGAGGCTGCGTGCCCAAACGTAGTTTGTTTCCAAGAAATCATGAACCGCCACCCCCAAAAGCTACAAGATTGCAGAACGTTAACCCTTTCTCAAATTCCTGAAACCTCTCTCTCGAGCTCTGTGAAGGCCGGCCAATGGCATTCGAAAACACGAAAATCGTCAATTGTGATATCGATCATCAAAGTGGGGGTAAATTTAAATCTAGCTAAATTTAAAGAGGGCCCGGTGGATCTCGATTTAATATACATACCTGTAACGAACGACATTTAAAGAAAAAGAAAAAGAAAACAAAACAAAACAAAACAAAAAATCATATTCACGTCATGATCATTCCAGCTTGCAATTAATTGCATGGGCACCCCATAGCTACTAGTTTACTCTAGATCTTGAAAGATCGGAGAGATCTAGAGATGTAATTATAATTACTACGAGCAATTAGTGTGTTTGGTACGTAGTACATGTACATACTCAAGCACCTACTTACCTATACGAGGTCAACTCCAATTGCAATGCGCAATGCTGCAATACTCGAGTATCTATAGCCATAGTGTGCCAGTGCATGACCCGCAATTACTCTCCTCATTCGAATTCGGAACAATCAAAGAAATCTGATTAGAATAATGTTATCCCAGGGGCCTGGCCATGGCCATGGGCTGAACAAAACAAAAAAAAAAAAAAAGAGAAAGGAAAAATAGCTATAGAAAGCCCGATATATACGTCAAAGTACATGCTGACATCGAAAAACTCATCAACTATGCATGGTGGGCTAGATCTCAGTATATACAGATCTAGACAGATACCATGTACATGTATTCAATCATCGATCGACCTAGAGGAGCTTGTCCCCAAGGCTCGCTCCATTAACGCAGTCTCATAGAGCACCATGATCATTAACGTTAACATGTTTCATCAGCCAATAGCTTCAATTGTATTTGTATGTACATGTACCTCTCATACCTACCTACTTAGTATATGTATCTCTTAAGTAATAGGTACCTAAGTATGTACTTCCTACTTAGTACATATGTATTGTACGAGTAGTCTGGTCTCTTGCCCGAGTAGTCGGCTGTAGTCTCGTAGTCGGCTGCACCCAAACAAACGACTTCCAAATCGGGCATACATAGCCCGGAGCCCGACATGCCCAACATGTCGAAAACCTCCTACCTAACACCTCCCACCTAAGTAGGTAACCTCCCACCCGACCAAATGGTGTACCGGTAACGCTCCTTCCTCATCAAGCCGTGGCCTCAAAAAAAAAAAGAGAAATTGCTTACTTTCGTGGATTCATCTAGGTACTCTAGTTACCTACTTAAGTAGTCTCATGCCACTTAAGATCTTCACTCTACTCTACTCTAGCTGAACAAACCCAACAAACCCATCTTCCCTTCCGCCCGCCCCACCCCTGGAAACGCAAACGTCTTGACCCCCACGACAGCCTCGTTTTGCCGCTCCGCTCTGAGCTCGAGCCACCCCTTGGCCCATCCGGATATCCCATCTCCACTTGTACAGGTTCGTCCCAGCCTCAGCCCGCCCCATGGACGACACTCGCTCGGCTCGTACGTACGAGTATACCCCAGCGGCACGCCACAAAACATGAAAAAGTACACTAATTAGGTAACGTTACTCGAGCCACCACCGCAGGCCGGTACCAATACCGGCTCAGCTCTGCGGGGTGGCCGTGGGGAGAGGGGGGGGGGCTATGGCCAATTAAACACGCCTGGAATTTACTCCAGATCGCATGCATTTCAAACGTCGTCTACGGAGTACTTCTCCATGACCATGAATAATGCCAAAATCACCTGGGTACCTTTCTCCAAGTACGTACCAAACAATATGAAGATCATCTAGCACAACCAATTAACAAACGGTCTTCCCGCAAATAAATGATTATCGATCGATATTAGCGGTTACATCATTCGGCATACAAGCACAAACCCAACCTCACTAACGACGTAAGGGGTGGGTGATGGGTGGTATGGTGGGGGAGATGCAACCAACGGGAGTGGAGTGGCCAATCGTACGTTCATCCATACTACAATTGCCAATTTTGCGAGTCGACAATTGCAACCAAAGGAAAAAAGAATAAAAATAAAGAAGGGACCCCTACTCAGCCAATAGCCATGGGCCCAACAAAGAGGGAAGCCTCGGCGCCGCGGCCGCCACCAACCATGACTAGAGTGCAAAAAATAAATAAAAAATTAAAAGAAAAAAGAAGGGGGCAAGAAAAGAAAAAGAATCTTCCGCCAGATCTAGATCTCTGTTCTGGGGGGGGCGGGCGGCCCATGGCATTTGTAAGTGTGGGGTCGGAAAACTCGAAAAAGCATTTTCACAAATTTAATTATACGGCCGCGGTGAACATGTTTGAGCAAGGGTTGGAAATCAATCACAATCACAATGTATAGATTCACAGAGAAGATTCGATCACGAGTATCATTTAGAAAGATTGTTTTTTTTTTAAAAAATGGAAGCAAAACATTAAACAGAACCGCCAAAGATAAATCACTAGTTTTTGGTGCAAGCGCGATACCCAGAGTCGAATATCAAAACTTTAGCTGAAGAAATGAGATTCAGAAAAAGAAATGAAAATCGTAAAGGAGAAATTAGGAAAAGGAAAAAAGGAAAAAAGGAGGTCCTAAAACCGGGACTTGGCTTTGGTGGGGGTTGACAGGACAAAGAGATGAGAGAAAAGAATAAGGAAACGATTTTCAAGGGCTTCAATTTTGCCACAAAACAAAAAAACACAAATGAAACCAAATAGGGATGGGGAAAATGACAAAATAGTATGATAATAGAAGTAATCCCAATTTGCACATTTAATGATAACACCCGCTCCCAATGAATGAAAAGGCCGACCGATGCAAGAGATGAACAAAACAAATGAAACCGCCTAAAAGGACTCTTTCAGAATAAAGCACGAGACCAATGGAGAATGTGGTTGTTGGATAGTCGCTTTCTATTTGTGCATGACTTCCTCGACACTTCTTAAAGCTGCTGATTGCACTTGTTGTAGTGTGCCGCTGACATCGACTGGGAGAACATCAGTCTCGGTTTCATCTGGTTCCTCGAGAGCGGTAAACTGGCTCTTGACCATGTCGTCCTTCATGTAGTGGTTCTGGCGTTGCCTGACTCTCTGGAGGAGGAGAGCTTCGTTGGCCCTGAGGTAGACGAAGCGGACCATGACATCGTCGGCTTCCTTGCCAGCAAGTCTAATGACATCTCTGTATTTCCGCTTGAGGGCGGAGCAAGTGACGACACAGCCGGGTGCACCGTTGGTGAGGACCTCGACGGCCTTGTTGCGAAGGGTCTCGAGCCACTCCCATCGGTCGTCGTCGGTGAGAGGAATTCCGTTGGACATCTTCTTGACATTGGCTTCGCTATGGAACTAGACAGAGAGTTAGCTTTGTTGAATTCAATGGCCCCTCGAGTGGGATGAATGGGTTTACTTACGTCGTCACCCTCAATGTAGAGAAGGCCGAGTGCCTGGGCAATGTAGTTGGCAACTGAGGATTTACCACAGCCTGCTGGGCCAGTGATGACCAAGACATGGCGGCGTGTGGTTGAGGCCGGAGTCTGGGCTGGTGAGATGGAGATGGTCTGGCCCATGTGCCTGAGGGCGGGCGAGGAGATGTGGAGCTCATTGAGGGTAGTCATTGTAGCGGTTGAGAGGTGGTGGGAAGGTTGAGGTTTGTGCTGTTCTGATTTGTGCAGAGGGAGCAAAGAGAACTCTGGCTGCTTGATGTGGAAGGCGGGAGAGTGGGTAGCTCAGGTACGGAAGCGGAAGTGGCCGTGGAGAGAGACTGGAGTCGGTCTGGGAGTGAGTGCTCGTGTGCGTGTTTGTTCACCGCTGTTTGAGTGGGGAGTGCGTGATGCTGATGATGGGGGGAATGGGAGACCTCTGGAGGACGGGGCGGCCTAGGATATATACCCAGCCAGGTCGCAAACAAGGTCCGGCCTCGATGATGGACGGTGTCGAGCGCCCATCCCTCCGCCCACACACCCACGACTCTGGTGGTAGGGCGAGTCAGGCAGGCAGGCAGTCAGTCACGCGGCGGCGGCGGGCGCTGGGGCCACACGAAATTGGGAACGAGGTGCGTGGGTGGGCCATGTGCGTCCCGCCTGTCCTGTTTGTGAAGGGGGAGGGCCAGAGCCGAGCAGAGAGTGAGGCAGGAGCATCGCCGGTGCATGCCAGAATGCTAGGCACACCCAGGCAAGCACTTTTCGTTAGCACCCACCACCACCACCACCCACCACCATCACCACCACCACACCCTCCCACTCGACCTCCCCCCCCGAGCACCTACCCAGGCACACCCTCACATCCTCCTCCACATCCCCCCCCAACACCATACGCACGCACCACCACACACCCTTCCAGAGCTGCCCCTGCCCGAGAGCACCTCGACGACTCTCCACGGCCGGCCTCTCCAACGCTCGCAGCTACCAACAGTTTCGACCGCCGCCGCCGACCGCGCTACCTGCCTCTGGAGTAGAGTCGGGAGGGCCAAAAGACACCAACACCACCGCTAAGAACCCCACCGCTCGCCTTCCATCATGGGTGTAGAGTATTGGCGGACGATCCGCAGCCCCAGCAGCTCGCTTTGTCGATTCCAGGGCCCGGCCCCGTCGTGCACCGGAGCCCGCCCAAGCAATTGCACCTCTTGTGCGTGGAGATGTGTCTGGACCGCCTGCGGGCGACGTTGCAGGGACGGCAGCCAGAAATTGGCGCGGGCGGCGGCGGCCTGGCTGGAGCGCGAGCGGGCGGGTGGGCGAGAGAGGGCCAGTCGGTGCCCAGGTGTGCGGATGCGTGCGTGCGTGCGCGAGGATGGATGCGTTGATGCGTCGATGCGAGGGTGCATGCGTTGAGTCGCAGCGCCTTCCTGGCCTGTGTCTTGGTTGGTGCTATGGCTCTGGCTCTGCGGCACGAGAACATGGCTCTGCACTCCGCCTGCGGAGGCCCCCGTGCATATCACGAGACTACGAGGCCCGGAGGCCACACTGCAGCGGCGCATACTCTACAGGCCCTTGGATGAAGTCTCGGCCTGGGAGAGCATGGGCTGGCTGCGAAGCGTGGGGGGCCGCCTGCTTGCCCGTGTGCAAATGCGGCGGACGGGGGAGAGCGCACCAGGAGGAATGTTGAGGTGCGACTCGTGTGTGGGCTGCGTTGCTTCGTGTGTGTCAGGGCGTGCATGTATGTGCCTGCTCTACATACCTACTGTCTTCTCGCTACTTCGTCGCCACACCTGCCCCCCCCCAGAACAACCCCCCCCCAACACCATCTCTACCCTCACCATACTCTTAAAGCAACAAAAGAGCTTCCAGCTGCCCACCCCTGCAACAGCCCCGTCGACTCAGTCAGCCGCCAGGCTGCTTCAATGGACGATCCAGAGCTTCCGGGAGAGAGACACACCGCAGAAGAATAGTCCGCATTGCCAGTCATTCCGCATCAGCAATGGACAAAGAAAGAAGCAAAGAAGAAAAGGAAGGAAAGAAAAGAAACAAAAGTATTGCGGCAATTGCAGGCAGATCCCTCCATGAACGGAATTGTCATGCTCGAAAAATATGGTTCCATGATTATGGTACATGTTTTGCACCTCGTACATGATCTGAGCTTGAATGCTGGTTATACTCGGCCATTCTACCTATCAGGTCGTCGTGTTCATCCATACTTGTGCACGCACATGATTACCCTGCCTAGATACCAACGACTCGTACGCACCTCTGGCCGATCACCACTTGATATCAGCTCTCTCCCCCTCTCCATTCAGCGCCAGTGCACTGCATACCAAGTACATGTATGTACACAGCATGCATTGATATATATAAAGATGTGATATGAAGGCATGTATGGACAAAGAAGGCATGTTTCGTACATTGTGTCGAAGCACGAAGCTGCACTTCATGCCTGGAAGAGATAGCTATTTCGAGATGCCACTTTCGCCATCAGCTAGTGGTCGATTGGTAAGTAAACAAAAACCCTCGCCCCTCACCAAAAGTCTCGACTCTGAGGCGCTTGAAGGCTTGCGTGTGTATGTACCTGACGAGAAACATACCATGTCTAAGGCTGCCCTTCACTGCAATTGGCCAAAGCTATCAAGCCAGAGCTTACCGGGCTCTGGATATTACCTCCATTGAGCCAGTTGAGTGAGCAACGCCCCCCCCCCCCCCCCCCCCCCACTGATACTCTATGTTAGTTGTCTCTATACCTGCGCATTCTCGGTGCCAGCATCGAATTTGGCTCATTCTGCCACAGTATGATGTCCAGGCCCTTGCTGGTGGTTCCCAAAACATGACATTGGTCGCCTTAGCTCAATGAAGTCCAAGTCACAGCCCTAGTAATAGACTCGTACCCATTACAGCCCTTGCTTACGGCTGGTCCGAAAGCGGTGTGGGCCACGGGGAAGAGGGAGCCCGCCCACAACAGCCTCCAGAAAAAGAAGGCCATTGGGGGCGCAACAGGGGTTTGGGGGGGTGCCGAAGTGTGGGGTGGTGTGTGTTTCCAGCAACGTTCTGGATATCAGCGGCAGAAGAAAGTTGCTCGCTGTGAGGGCTGCATGCTCGGGATGCAGAGCGAGTCCGAGCATACCTAGACGAAATGGCTGTAGGCGGCACGAGCAACATGAACGACTCCGGAGCGTTGCATTTGTCGATATGTCGAGCGCCTTGATCACGCACACAGTCGAGATAGTCGAGATAGTCGAGATATCGCAGCCTCGAACCAACAGATGTGGGTGAGTGCGTGCGTACGCACCTTTGGTAGGCAGCTGAGGACAAAGTTGGACTGGAAGCGAACGACGCGGCGACGGTGATTCCCTTCAACGCCTGCTCCGTGTCAGTGCTGTGTGCGTGTGGGGGCCGCGCCGCTGCTGTCTTGCCTCATGGAGCACTGGGAACACCCCGCTGCAGCGCACATCAAACCGCCTTTTGGATCGTCCATCATGTTCAATTTGAACTACAATGCCACTTCATACCCAGCCTTTGCGCAAGTTTGACGTTTATTTGTTGATATATTGAATATATTGGGGGGCGCATGGCAGGCCTCTGTCTTCCCTCTAGAGTCAAAATTTCCGTGCATATGCATAAGAGAGGTGTTATTGTTTGGATATGCTCGGTGTTTACTTGAATGATACCCAACGTTGTTTCCACGCAGCAGCTCATGAGACTGTCCAAGAGAATGCAACGGCAATTTGGAAACACAAAGACCAAGCAGGCGTCAGTCTCGACAAGCAGGAAAGAGCATCCACATCTTAATTCCTTTCTGCATGCCATCTCGGTCGGACACGGCCAATCAACGTAGACGAGCGAGGGACTTTGTGCAATTTACCAACCCCCAAACCCGAAATTCGCATGCCCCATATTCAATTTCAGTCCCCTTTACCAGGGCGGCCTCCAATGCCTTCTTTTCAAGGCCCTCCTACACTCTTTGTTTTTTCGCCCGTTCCAGCTTTAGCACTCCAACAGCGGCTAGTAGCCCATCTTGGGTGACATAACGGCAAGGCTAACCCGAGCCTCTGGTCCTAGGATCCTCCCTTTTCATGATCCTCGCCACTCCCAGCTCAAAACGCGTGTAATGTAATGAGTCCTCCAATTAGCCTTGACTCCTCCAATCTCAAGCGGCGGCTGTCATCCATACGCTACCTCCAGTTTAGGGTTTCCAAATTTGCAAAAGCTGGGGTACAGGAAGCAGTGCAGCGCCGAGGGAAGCACTCTAACTTCCTCCTCCTCCTTCGCCTGCTGCTCCTCCTCCCTCATCCGATATCGACGGCAGTATCCCTGCCTCTCAGCAGGTTTTCTCGTTCACTGCACTGCGGCGGTGGGGCCGATTCCAGACTCTGAGCATGCGGTGATCGCCAGTGGGGCACATTCATGACAGTTTCTGCCGGCGCCGCGAAGCATACTGGGCTGCCCTCTCGACAAGATGCGGTGTCGAGGATCTGTAGAGTCACTTTCATTCCGCGGCTCCTCTGCGACTCTCTTGCGCTCACCTCCACGCAGTTTGTTAGCTGCTTGTTTGTTTCACGCCTCAGATGGAGTCCGGCTGCTGCTGGCTGCAAGTACAAGGTCGGGCTGGTTTCTTTTACCTCATTGGAAGCTCCGCGGAACAATACACGGCTAGTCTCGTACCCTACACGGCGGACCTCTGGTGCGCCAGCGCCTGACGTCAGTATGTTTTGGGCGTAGGGTGGGGGTCCCTCGTTTCCTGCGCTAGCTCGGCCACAGGCTCTGCGTCGGCGAGCATACAACCGCAGCGGCAGCGCCAGCCAGGCACGCCACAGTGCCGTCGCAGAGGGCCCGGGGCTACGCCGGCGCGCGGCAGACCTCGGCACGGGGGCGTCGCTTGGCGCTGAGCCGGCCCGGCGGTCCCTGGGAGGACGTCTGCGGCGGCCCCGCGTACGGGCGGTCCCGGGGCCGGCAGCTGACGACACAGGGCCCCGGCGGCTCCGTGTGATTGGCAGCAGAGGGAGAGCTGTCCTGCCGGCATCGCAGACATACGCAGCTTCACTACCGCCCAACTCTCCACCCGCGCATTCGGGCTTCACCCTACCCACTCACTCACTCTCAACCAACCCACCCCCCCCCCCAACCGCAGCCCACACCCAGCCCCCCTCGACCCCCCAACCACCCGTCCCACACCCACCCCCCAATATCAAGCTCCCCCAGCCTCGATCCCCAGCTGGATTCACGATACGCCCTCTCGCCAGCCCCACAGGCTCCCGCCCCCGCACATAGCGACCGACACGCTTTCGGCAACCGCCCTGAGCACCGCCCTGCAAAATGTCCTACTTTTTCTCCACCCCCCTGGACATCGACATCATTCTGGAAGACAATGAGGATGACCGCAAGATGATCGATGTCAAGCAGGACAAGAACAGGCGGGAGAAGGTGCCATTGTACATGGACGGCGAGTCCGTCAAGGGCGCGGTGACGATTCGCCCAAAGGACGGCAAGAGGCTAGAGCACACCGGCATCAAGGTGCAGTTTATTGGAACTATAGGTTGGACGGTGTTCACGGCCCTGCCATGACCTCATTTCACGGCTGACCCTCTGCCGGATGCCCTTCACAGAGATGTTTTTCGACCGAGGAAACCACTACGAGTTTCTGTCCCTAGGCCAGGAGCTAGCTGCCCCCGGTGACCTACAACATCCCCAGACGTTCGAGTTTGAGTTCAAGAATGTGGAGAAGCAGTACGAATCATACAATGGAATCAATGTCAAGCTCAGATACTTTGTACGGGTCACAGTCTCCCGACGAATGGCGGACGTTGTGCGGGAGAAGGACATTTGGGTGTATTCTTACCGTATCCCACCAGAAACGAATAGCTCCATCAAGATGGACGTTGGTATCGAAGACTGCTTGCACATTGAATTTGAGTACTCGAAATCAAAATACCATCTCAAGGATGTGATAGTCGGGCGCATCTACTTCTTGCTTGTCCGCCTGAAGATCAAGCACATGGAGCTATCAATCATCCGAAGAGAGACTACTGGCACTGCCCCTAATCAATACAACGAAAGCGAGACCCTGGTGCGGTTCGAGGTATGTCTTTAACAATTATTTTCCCTCCACCCTCATGTATCAGAGGTCATTTTTTTTTTAACTAATTTACCATGTCCGGCGGATATTCAGATTATGGATGGTTCTCCTTCACGAGGTATGTTTATCATCTACAATATTAAATTTCGGGCCGCTGCTCTACGTTCATCTCCACCCCACGATTATAGCTTGTTTCTTGGCTGAACAACGTGATTCGTCTAATAGGTGAAACGATCCCGATTCGGCTATTTCTGGGCGGATTCGACTTGACCCCCACGTTCCGTGAGGTCAATAAAAAGTACTCAACTAGATACTATTTGAGTCTTGTGTTGATTGACGAAGGTATGTCGTTACTTCCAAAAATATCCCATTTTATCTTGTTTTTTGTTTTACTCTTTTTTTATATATTATTTTTACCTTTCCGTCCATCTGCATTCCCTCCTGCTCTATTCCCTCCCTCCCCCATCTTGCAAAAAATTCCCTAATTCTCCGCTACGACCCCTAAATACGTGCGTTTGGGAGAGAGCCACCTGATCAATTGCATCTACTGCTGTGCTGCTGCTGGTCAATGCCTGCCCCCCACGCATGTGGGGGAATATATTTCGCGCGATATTGCATGCGATCTTCCAGCGTACGCTGCTGCTGCCGATGCTTGGGCCCCTCCCCCTCCCCCCCTCCATTCGGCGTCCAATCATATATATCTCAGCTTTTTTGCCAGCAAAACATTCTTGCTTTGCTCTTGATGAAGCAACCAACGTGGATGATTGGTTTTTATTTATTTGGCTAACCTTGTAAAAAATTGAAAAAAAAACGTTTAGACGCTAGACGATACTTCAAGCAGTCGGAGATTGTGCTCTTCCGCCAGGCCCCATAGGTTAGGGAGCCATGTGGCGTTGATGATCATGATCATGATGATGATGTCCAAAAAGGACCACACATTCGGCCTGCGGCGGTGACGGTGAAGGCGAAGGAGGAGAAGGTGGAGAAAGGGACTGCCAATACCAATACCTCTGCTGGTGAGCCTATGTAATAAATTTTTGGTTGGGGGGGGGGTGGGGGGGTTGATAGAGAGAAGAATTGAGGGGGGGGGGGGGGGGGGAGAAGAGTGAGATGCAACGTTAACGGAGAGGGAGATGCTGATGCTGGGATGGACATGGAACGAAACTAATCGATTTTAATTTTTTTTTTTTTTTTTTTTTTTTTTTTTTGCGAATATCACACCTGGTTGGTTCGTTTTTCGATGTTTATTTTACAACACACGCAAGCAAGCACACACACACACACACTCACTCACTCACTCACACGCAAGCATACATACATTATACTCTATATATTCATAATCTATAACGCATGCACGCACCTACGCACGCACCCTCCATCCCCCACGTCCCCCTCCCCTCCCCCTCCCCTGTTCAGATGTCGATAGTTTTTTTTTTGCGGGCTTTTGCGAGAGGCACCTCCAGTACCGTGACTGGAATAGAAGTACATGAAATTGAAAGTTTACAAGCATGCTTGTTTTTTGCTGCAGCAGCATTCATTCATATATATAGTATTTTTTTTGTCTTTATTTTATTTATTTATTTGTACATGTTCACATGTATATATGTTTTCTCTTCTTTCAAGCAAGATATTGATTATCCATGGCCACCACATGCATCTAAAGTTTTGAGGTGGCCAGATGCGCTTGAGGAAGGTGTCAATAGAAGAGAGCAGGGTACGGAGTAGAGCAGATGCATTTGAGGAAGGTGTCAAAATGAGAGAGAGAGAGAGAGAGAGAGGTAGAATCGCCTCGAAGCCCCGAGCCCCCGAGCCCCCATCCCCCACCCCCCCCTAGTCTCGTCCACTCCCCCCCCCCCGGGAAGGATCGAGACTGCCCCGGAACCTTAGTCAAACCCTCGAGCTCCCTTTTTTTGATACATACCTACCTTCCCGCTCCCGCTTCCGCTTCCTTATTTTACTGTTTTTTTTTTTTTTTTTTTCTCCTTGTATCGAATCCAGCTGTATGGATTGGCCATGGATCTGGGGGTGGGGGGGTTCTGAAACAATTTCCGAAGTCCCGCCGTTCTCCCAGGGATAGGAGGGATATCCGGATATCGATAATTCGATATTTGATGGCTGGCCTGGCCATGGAATCATTTGTATACTAATTTGCAATACCAAATATACATCCCATTTCTCTTTATTGATATTCATTCTTGGTGAAGATCTTGTCATGCAATTTCATTATTTTGCTCGTTGTATTTTATTTATAAACCTTTATTTTTTTTTTTTTTTGCCACCAAAGGGGGAGGTCGGGAACGGGTCGACATACCTACCTAGTAGGTACGTAGGCAGTCGGTACGTAGGCAGTTGGTCGAGGCTGGGCGGTAGAAGGTAGGTACTCGAGTAGGTAGGTATCTCAAACATCCAGTTTCCCCTAGTGTCATTCAGATCAGCCTAAGGAGTAGCCTCATACTCGAAGGGGAGTCTGGTTTTACGAGGCTAGCCTCATACCTAGACCCTCGTAGAGCGTAGGGAGAGGCCCAGCTGGCTGACCTCCTCCTTGGAGGGGGGGAGCACGAGAACAGTTTCCCTTTTCCTTCGTTATCTACCCAAGTATGTACCTACATACATGTATGTACCTGTTTGTCCATCAATTGGCCTTGCCCGGGGGGAGGGGTGGTGGTGGTTGGCTCATTCTGTACTCTGCAGTACTCGTATACCTGTGCCTTTAGCTTCTTCCGGGTAGTTTTCGAGTGGATTGTGGCCTTGGGAGGTTGCAATTAGCTGGGAGGGATTATGATATACCCGTCCTTTTTTTGACTGAGACATTCTATATCTCTCTCTTACCCGCTTAAGCTTGCTTCGGCCCTAAGCCTATCGATAATCCCCACCTGCATCCTTGTCCAGGGTAGGTACTCTAATATTTTCCAAAAAATACTCTAGAAAGAATGTTAATCGATATCGATCATGGCAACACCTTTTTTTGCTTTTTTTTTGCTTTCTTAATGCTTTTTTCTTTTTTTGGGGGGAGCAACTTACATAGTATGCCCAGTTATCATCATTCCCATCTTACTATCCTTTCTTTCTTATTTTTTTCCTGATTGTGTGTGGTGATCGAGTGATTATTCACCCTTGCTCCGACCAGCTGGTATATGGACCCCCCCTTGGCCGCAGCGCGGGCCATGGCAATGGCGTCCGGAAGATAATTATAACAATCTACCTACCCGTGGGCCCGCGTCCGCGCGCGCGGCTTTCCCGCTCACAATGTGATTTATCTCTTTTTCTTCCCATTTTTTTTTTATTAATTTGCAGATTATGCTTCGTTTCATTCTTTTGGGTGGAGGCGCATATCGATACTGGTAGTACATCTGAGCTGTCAAAAAAAAAAAAAAAAGGGCTTCGTTACCCGCACTGTCAAGGAAGGATGGGGGGACTCGAGACTAACCCTGTCAATGCATCTTTTTCATCCCATTGTGGACTAGATTAGAAAGTAAGGGTAGCTAGAGTAGAGTAAATTGAGCCTCGGGGATCTGAACCGTATTCGATTGATATCTGGATATCAAAATTGTAAATGTAAAACCTTTCTTTTTTGTTGAGAGCCGCGGTGGGCGTGCACACGCACGCTACCATGGACATGCCGATTATCCACGAATTGAGTGGATGTGAAGCTTTAAGAGTACATTATGTTAGTATGGTATGCACATGAGGCTGAGCCCCCGGGGAAGAGTGAAGACTGGTCCGAGGGTATATATATCGACTAACCAAATGGGTTCTTTTTCTCTGATCTTCAATGATAGTCTCTTTTTCATGTCTTGTCGCCAACACTGTACTATACATAGCTATATGAGCTAGAGTATGAATGTATGAAGAGGAGGAGAGAAGTGCCGATGCCGATGGGCTTTGCTCTACCGGTACTCCATGAGTGCATTATCAAAGATGCTTGTATGTAAGAAGGTACTCTGCTGCCTTCAGCTTAAATTCCAGACAATGAATTCTGAAGTACAGGACTACCGCTCAGGTACCGCCTACCTATACATAGCTGTGGGTGCTGAACATGTGATTATTAGTTATGTCTCGGATCCACGGATTATCAGCACAAAATAATATTTGCTAATCTAGCGTGTGGGCTAGAGTATGAAGTTTCCCTACTCGTACTTCATCCACCAGGTTAGTTAATATCAAGCTATTAAAGCCTAAGAAGCTTCAATTCGGATTGATCAAGTATGATATGATCTCCAGTATACCGGATTGCAGGATACGAGCTTGTCAATTGCAATTCATTAGGCTTTTCTGTTCCCAGATGAAACTGCTTCTCTCATGCCGGTCGAAAGATGAAAATGGAATGGTTGGTTTACCTGTATTGAAAGGAATTCCACAGCGTACCCTACTTGAATATGCCTACTTAGGTAACTCAGATCTGGCCATTGAATCAAAATCTGGCTTCGGAGGTGACCCGAGACATTGCGAGGTTGTCAAACAACCTACTATGATAAATCAGCACAATTTAGCCCCCTGCAACCAAGCTGCCAACGGCTTCATTATTTTGATTTTTCATTATTTTTTTCTCGGTACATACTTATGATACATGCATAATGTATATAGAAACACGGTATACGTGCCTAATGTATCCCTTTCGTGGTTCGGTAGCTAGCAAGAGGTACCTATGAATGTGAAGAAGTATGTATGTTTAGTATGTATGTACGTGGCAACCGAATGCCCCTTTCTCCGGGGTATTGGGATTTTGCCATGGTGGGATCCAAGTTCTGTCGACAAGGTTGAGTGTGGGGGGAAAGCAAGGAAACACGCACTTCCTTAGGTACTTGCATCTGCCATCTGTCTCCGCTTAGCCATAGTTCCCATATTTTTATTACTATAACTTGAAGGAGTGGAGCCAAAGCATGCAAAGCTTCCTTCCTTACCTAATATTTCCTTGGATGATGTATATAGAAACATACGTTAGCCGGATGAGATACAAGGGACAGAATGTATGCATATCGAAATGCATGCAGGGATGTAGTATGGAGGATGCATGAGAGCACTTGCTGGGAAATGTATTTGGACTTCCAATTGTGTGGCGCAGCTAAAGATTGATTGGCTTATCATTATTCAGTATGGATAATGGAGGCACGGGCCGCTTATGGCCCAGGTGGGTCAAGGTGTGTGCTGGGGTGGTTGTTCGCGCACCTGATTTGTGACACACGGCTTGAGCTAACTATCTGCCTTTTATTTCCTTCTTTCTCTTTGACCGAGGCCGTCGAGATCGAAAGGCTTAAACTATTCTTGCGCCCATACCATATTAGCTTAGAATCTCAAGTACAGACCGAAAAGCAATTACATTTCCCTCGACCTGGTAAACGAATTGTATCATGGAATTTCTCGACTTCCCAATTCTCGATTAATTGAACGACATACCTCGGCGAATGAAAGCGTGTGATTTATTCGATTGGGCTAGTACTTTTCACTTTGCAACCAGTACTCGAGTGGTAGGCTTACCTACTCTGCATCTAGTATAACCGAATCCGGAGCAACTTGCGTGTTCGCTTGCTCGCTTACATGCTCGCTTGATACATCTCTGCACGTCGAGATCGATGGAAGATCTCCGTACTAGCGACATAGAGCTCACTTCTGTGTTCAAGGCCTGAAGTTAGCATATTGGGGGCGAAGCGCAGCGGAGATCGATCGTGTGGAGAAATTTGGGGGTATTCGCCGAGCAGAAAAATAAATAGGTTTAAGCACAGGTGAATGAGTTACCTACCTTAGCTGTCCAGTGACTTGTCTGCAAGGTGCGATGAGAAGAGACATTTATGGCTTGAAGGGCAATTAGCCGCGCAAACCCTGTTCTCGTACCACAATTTCTGTGGCAGTTGAAATTGACCCAAATGAACGGACTCAACTACTGCAAAACATGGAGACCATTATCGAGCTTTCGAGGTAGATATGGCATATGATAAAAACAGTAGAGAAATGATTTGTGATGGATCATACCTAGGTAATACTTAGTCACCAGTTGCGTACTTGAATTTGGTGGGCACGATTGGTGTAATCTGCCATTGTGGATTTAGACTGTGTGCTTCTTTCTTATCCTCTTCCTTTCCCTTCTTCCTATTTCCTTGCATGGGTCTCATGCTATCGAATCCTTTCTATATTACGAGAACATCCATGTTGTGAGCAGGAAGCTGCGAATCGAGGTTATTTTCGTGATGATCATCATAGCAAGGTGTTATGTACTATATGTGTTTAGTAACTTGGGCTTGCACACAAATTGCACTAGCTAAGTTAATGTAGGTGAGTAAGAGGTAGGAATATATGAAATGTATGTGTGTGTGAATAGTTGGAAACAGGTGCAATGCATCGTAGAGTAGCTGATTTTTCACCTCTTGTTTGCAGACGCCTGTAGATTTCCTTTTTCCTTTTTCTTGCACGTGCATCATGGATCGCCGGGGATACAAACCTATGAATAGGCACATCAGACTGCCCACCAACATTTGATTCCAGGTGTCCACACGCACAATTGCTTGGAAATTCCACCGTCAAGTAACACACAGATCTACAGGGTGAAGTCTGGAGCTCGACCCCCGCATTTTTAGCCCTCCTTTCTTTTGCTCATAAGTAGTATTTGGAATGCTTGGTGCTTCCACTAGGCACTCTACTCTAGGTAGGCGGTCACAAAAACCCTGTGTGTGCTGGACTAACATCGGTATATCGATCGAGGAAGAGAAAAATGATATGATCGCCGTCAACGGTCCCAGGCCTATGTCGAATCACTCAAATTTGCCCAGGACACTGAGTCTGTCGAATTCGCTTGACAGCACCGTATTGGGTTCAACCTGCAACTAGAGAGAGTCGAGTAAAGGTATCCATCCCTTGGAGCTGGGATGCGGGGAAGCTGCTCTAGATCTACCCCGAGCAGTTGCAAAATGCGAATGTGGGGTGAACGTGGCGGTGGGTTTGGCGAAGGGGCGGCGAGCCAGGGAGGGGGGCGGGGGTGGGGGGCGATGGCGATGAGTGGTGGGAGATCGAGGCTGGGGGCGGACAGAGCATGCCCAGACCCTCGTAGTATCTCGTAACGCCGGTGCAGTGCCGACCCAACTGGGCAGTCGTCCGGCCGTCATGTGCCCTCGTGACCGCCGCATTGCGCGGGACTGCTTCCTCCTCGTCTTCTTGGCAGCCTTTCCATGCAGGAGGTATCTCCTCTACCAATAAGACGGGCCGGCCAATACGCAGCTCGGGGGCACGAGTCTTCAGCTCGGCATCCGCAGAACTACTCCACACGAACTCACCACATGCACGCCTCGCCTGCCATGCTGTGATTGGATGCTTCAGAAAACCCCCCTCTCTTCCAGCCGCTGGATATTCTCACAAGTACCGGTATGCCCTCACGTCCCGCTGCCATATCGGTTGGGCAGGAGGACTCATGTGCCACCACAGTTAGACAATCATGACAGTGCAGCTCTGCTTCATCGGCAATTGCCATCGGGTCCCTTCGACCCTCCACAAAAAGCCTAGTACATCTACCTCAGGATAGTTTGCTCAACCGGGATGGCCTCCGGAGATTTCTACCCTTGGATGGCGACAGGGCCATCTGTATGGGCATGGAATCATTCTGAGCAAGTTGCAAGGGATGTGTGCCTTTGGAGTCCCCAGAGTACAATTGTGTGGAACAGATGCTGAATTTTCCTGTGGTTCACTGATTTCTGATTCCTGATGGCATTGATCGGCAGTCAATGGTTCGGAAGAGGTCCGATACATGCACATGTACTCGAGTAGCATGAGTGCAGCTCCCTCTCGGCAAAATCCCGGCAAAGAAAGTACGAGAGAAAGGAATAGATTATTTCCACACTACCTACCCAGTCTCGAGACTACAAACTCCCAATCGACAGCTGGGTTCATTCCGCAGTCGATAGTAATCAGAAAAACTACAAAGATTGAGGGCTGCATTCCAATGTCCACATTGCCTCAAACCCTGAGACAGGAGAATAAGCCGACATGCAGATGAAAGGATGATCCAACTGATACCAAGTAAGTAGGTAAGTATTTATCTTGTATTTATGATTTGGTTAATATGCCGCACAACTCTCCGGGCATACTTATTGCGGCACGACATCACTCTCCTGCATGCTGTCTAAAAGTATTCTCATTTGTGTGCAATGCAATCAGAAGGAGGGTTGAATACAATTCAAGAAGAAACGTCAAACGCTGAAGGGCTGACAATTTACCTAAGGAGTACAGGATCACTATTCGAACCATGATAAATCATATCAAAAAAAAGAGCAAAGTGGAAAATTCGAAAGAAGGAAAGAAGGGATTTAATACATCATGTGCTTTCTGCCAATGGTTCTATAATTATCGGCCTAGAGCTGAACAACCTAGAGCTTGCCACAGCGGGTTATCTTCCTGCCACAATTAAACAGGAGCTACCAATGGCCACAACCATATGAAGCCTCGGCATAGGCTTTCAAGCCTGGATTCGAGTAATGATTCAAAAAAAAAAAAAAAAAAAACCATATGACGCAGCAATCCATCCTTCTACCTTAAGTGTCAGTAAACAAGCTCCCTTACTCTTGTTTCGATTATTTCGAATTCCCCACGCTCAATACACAACCCTGCACCCTACCCATGCCGAAAAAGAGATAGACAGGCTCCAATGGCTCCAATGGCTTAGGCACACCAGACTAATGGCTTAGCTCCAGGCTCAATTCATTCTGGTACATCTGAGAACGTGCTAGATCACAGCCTGCCATCATACAGGTTGTTACCAACTCCCCCGCTGCCAAAGAAAAAAACCTGCCCATTTCCCCACAATTCATTAGTCTTACATTATCTCAATCCACTATTTAAAGGCCAAGGGCACGAAATGCTATTCTGGGGTAATTCTGCATCTTCGTCTTGAAAACAAGAACTTACACTGCATAACTAGTTCAGAATTCGAAGAAGCAACGATTTGAGAAACATAAAGATGTCCCTTCTGTGATGACTATTGTTGTCAGTCCAGTAATCTACCCCCAGGAGCGAGGTTCATCTCACCCGAAAACTCTGCTTATCGGAATATCACAGATATTCTTCGAAATTTACTTCAGTTTGCTGGGAATGAATTGCGTATCCTCCAAAGCTCGCCTGAGTACAGTACTGGCCTTTACATCAACTAATCCCCTAGCAATGAAACCCACTCACAAGAATGAGACAATAATACACTTGAGGAGCCTAGAAAGGTAGGCTCATATCCAAATCTGACAAAATACGATCCATGCGACCCTATTTGTGGAATAATCGCATACAGAAGAGTATACACTCTAATGCGGCATACTTTCACGTGTGTGGTTTGACTAATGTAGCCAGTGGTGTCCTAAATTACAATACAGCAATAGACATCGATATGTGGGAGGTTGCATCGGACTTGGTTTGCGCGCAATCCAAGCATTTCAATACGCCTACCAACCTATATACCTCCTCTGGAGCATGGCTACAAATCTCAAGTGCATCCCTGTCTTTCAGCCATTCAAACACCCCATTAATCGACAATCTTTCCCTGGGAATACTGTGAGATGCATGGCCTGCATTTTATATATTGTGTCAGCGATCTTTCTTCAGTCCCAATATGTTGTAAGAACATTCAAAATTTCTTGCTCTGTTTATCGCTTAGTGCGATATAGGTGTTTCGGGGAACCGGGAGGGCTGGCGTGATGCTTGTCTCCGATCATTTGGCTTCAAACAAAATTTCTCTCGCCGGTTGCAACGCCATCCATTCTTAATATTCAAGCCCATGGCCACATTAGTGAGCTGGACGTAGGTAAGTATCTTTCCATTTACCATAATGCTCGCCGTGTCTAACTAGTCATTAGTGGATGCCAATTCATCGTGAAGTGCTTGCATGCATTTAACTAAATGAATGACAGTGGTAAGCATATATTGCCTCTTGCAATTGGTATCATGGCCAATATTCAACAACACATTATTATTTATTCGCATACCGGCCTTTGAAGCTAGTTGGGAGAGAGTGGATACAGTTACCTACCCCTTGGAGGACCTACTTCTCGTCTACATCTAACATACGCCATCTCCTAACTGCTAAACTATCTGGTATGCATGTCCACATGAATTATTTTATTCGTGGGACTAATATATTATAAGGCGGATAGATCCTTTGCAATAAGTCACTATTATTGCCAAACTCAGTGTACCTTTCTTTAGAGTAGTGAATTTCATTCAAGTCTGGAACGAGTCATACACTAGTAGAGAGAAAGGTACGATGCCCCAGGCCGGTCGAGTATTTCCGAACCTAATAATTGTGCCTTGACTAGTCTACAGACAAACTACACCGTTAATACCTGCATATTTTTCCATTTTCCATCTGCGTAAGTAATTGTCCTGGGAGGAGGAGGTGGGGGTGGTGGAGGAGGAGACGAGAGACGGAGGAGGATGATGAAGCTTGAGGTAATTGGGGTTATGGAAACCGGCGGTCATGATCACACCCCCTAAAAGAATCTATTAGCTTCTAGGATTGCAGAATTTTTACAAGGTAGGTACCTCGCTCTCCAATATTCCAAGGCCATAAGCTTGATCGACCATGGCCACCATCCCTAATAAGCAAAATTAATCATATAGGCTGGTGTATGCGTTCGGTTCACACACATACATACACATGTGTTGTGCTGATGATATTCAGTGCACATTAAAACGCTAACTATCGCTTGATCTAACAGAGCCATATGCGTGAACCCCCCCTCGCGCATATGCAGTCTTACACTATAGCAAACCTTTGAACTTTTCAATTCAGAGCTCAAAAACAGAGGGATGTGGTTCGGTCGATTTCACGTGCCCAGACTCAGCGAACTTCTTGACAATTGGGCGCACAGTTGCTCGATCACCGATGGAATGAACGCTCATGCGCCCTACTACTGCACGGCAAACATCGAAAAATTCAGCAACAAAGACATCCCACTTCAGCTGCTTAGCCGCCACATGCATTACATGCTACTTAAGTGCCCCTTCTCGGGCCTATCCTCGTGAAATGAAATAATAACAGCAAGATGTTCCTGGCGCCATGGCTGCCGCTTGGCTTTGCAAGCGCGTAAATGTGTGGCTTCCCGAAACGGACACGGAACTTCCCAGGCTGCCGTATTGGGAAGTACGGCTTGCGCACTCTCGACCATGGGGGAGGTATGGGTCGAGGGGAATTGCTCCAGACGAAAGGCCACGTGCACCTCCACGGATGCGCCCATAGGCGCGCAAAGGAGAGCAAGGCCCACCAGGATGCATTCCTCCCTCCTACCTAGCTGATTCGACGTCGGTACAAGCCGTGAGCGGCGCGGCAGATCGAGTCAAAACTCGATTTTCCCCGCTATCTTGATGTGCGTGAAAGTGATACCCTCTCCTTTCTTTTTCTCGGCAGGCAGTTTGGAAAGGAGGATATCAATCCATGCCATTGAACATCAATTATAAAGTGGAGCAGAGGCACTAATAGGCTGCATTTCCGAACGTCCACATCTCCGCGGACTTTATCATTATCCAAGGTGTATTGTGAAGCGTGTTTCACGGTACTTTTGGTTAGGCTCAATCAGCTAACTACACTCTCCTATGGTCGAAAGGCTGAATATCAGTGATCAATTGCAGTCAAACATTATCCTATTTTTGCTTCTTTGAAGCCACAACCAGGCCACTTTGGAGCTCGAGCCGGGCACATCAAAATCACACTGAGTCCTCCACACTCCCGCCCGCTATCAATGATGAGGAAATCCACATCCTTTGTCAGGTAGCAAACACTTGCCGGACTATGTTGCCGGAGGGTACGGGATTTAATGCGATTCCGACCACATTCAAAAAAAAAGGAAAACAATCAATCAATCCAAAACAAAACGGTCTTTACGATAGTAATGAGCACATGCATATCAATCTTAGCTTCCTAGCTTTCTCAAATCAAAAGACGGATGTTGGCAAGGTTTCCACAACAAATGCTCTGAGATTGAGAGAGGAGTAGTAAAATGAAAAAAAATAAAAATTAAAGGACTTGCCTGGTTTCAAAGCTTGAAGTATATCCGTTCAAGTTAAGTTATTATTTATAATTAATTACCTAGCATATCTGCACCGGCAGGAAGAGGCCCACCCGCCATGCAGCCGGCAATTGCAATATACCTATCCCTGGGCATATTTGGAACATTGAGATGGGAATCTGTGAATGGTAAAGACATCGGACGGACACAATTCGAATATCTCTCCGCCTAGATGCACGAGGAAAAAATATTTATTTATTTCAGGCTGCGCATGCAAGGTACCTTGTATCTGGAAGATTTCGGCTTATGAGGGATCAACAACAATATCAACATTGTCAGTGGGAAATGGAATGGTGTGAGAAGAATGTTGAGAAATCTGAAGAGCAGATATCTGACTACAATTGCCGATCGTTTAAACTCAAGGTAGGCACCTTCGAGGCGGTACAGACGCAAAACAAAAACGAAAGTGAAAAAAAAAAACAATGTCCCCCAGAGATGCATTGATCATGCATGCACGTGAATCCCTTTGTCACCCCATGTTATTGCATGTTTCTGCCGAACGATATCCCGATGTCCCCGGCCGCCGCGAGTGCCCCCCACGGAAGAGCTCTCGGTCCGGGCCTTGTCACCTGCCGTGGCTCCCAGCCGGTGTGGTCTCAGGGAGCCGGAGGGTGCATATCCTTCATGCATACGCATGCATATACGTTCACGCACTGGCCATTGGATGTGTGTGGGGGCCAGCTGTAGGGATGGGGGCCGTGGAACTCGAAGGGACGTCGACGACGGCGCTGGCCGCAATCGTGTCAATCGGGCTACAGCCACGGGTGCTCGAAGGTGATGGAATCCGCCTGCCTGCAAATGTATCGCCCCGTGCTAGTTTCTGTGCCGGCAATTGTTGGGCACCGAGCACTGGCGATAAATCCCACACATATGGATGATTCGTGGCTATCTGCAATGCCCGGAAAATCTGGAAATATTGGCTGTACTGGCCGTATAGAGTATACACAATGTATGTACATACCTAGGTACGTACACGTTGCCCGGTATATATGGCACAATCGCCAGCCAGGGCGTCGAACTGTTGAGCCGTGACAACTTTGCCGCACGCCTGCGGTGTCTCACTCGTACGCTCGGATAATCGGTGGGTGTGTCTTGCCACGAGTCCTCCACCTGAAGATAGGTGTGCCATATATACCAGCGTTTGCATGGATGCCAATACGAAGCTTCGATATAGGCCCGGGTTTCTCTACAAAAATACTCTAAAAGAATAAAACACTCGAATATAGCTACCAAGTATCTGATGCAGCCGAAACTCTCCTTGCTCACTTGCTTATCATGCATGTCTCATAAGTGATTGAGGCATGCTTGATATATCAGGCTCCATTACCTACTACCTCTCATCAAAGACATATCCACTTCCCCATATTCCCACAAGTTGAATTGATTCGAGTCATCTCCCGTTCCCCGTTCCCCGCGGCCGACCCGCAATTGCACAGAGCATCGATATCACATTATCGGCTCCGACACCGCGCTGCAACAAGCACCCACGAGGCCATGGCTAATGGCGGCTATGTACTGAAATCCTGTGAAGAAGAAATCCGCGCACCCGCCGAGGAGTAAAATTTGGTAGATCCACCATGTGCATGTGATTGGGGGACCCTTGAAGCTGAATGGCGATCCCCAAAGATGCCAATTGGAATTCTGATGCAGTGGTCTAGAGCCTATAGAAGGGGTGCTTGGCTTCACGGGGAGTCGGGTGGAAATACATGTGCAGTAGAAGTAGCCTCCCCAGCAGTAGAAGTATGTACACATACATTGAAAGTCAGGCGACGCACTAGAGTCAATCGGGTAGTCCACCAAATCGAGTGCAATGTCCAATTTCGGCCGGTTCGCAAGCCTTCTCTGGGAAGGAGTCTCTTGGCCATCTCCAGGAGACTACCCTCTCCACTATCTCCGCCCCATCCGCTCGCTGCCACATTCCCCACATTCACTACACCCTCCCCATCACCAGATATCACCACTGCATCCTAGTCTCGTGCCTACATCCTCAATATCCTCTACATCACTTTCACCCTTATCACTGTTGCTCCCTTCCATCCTCCATCCCGCCTTCCATTTGCTAACGATTCGACAGGCTCGCCGACGCTCGTTTATGTGAGTAGCACAATTCAAAAGCAGTGAAAAAAGGCTACCTACCTGCTACGTACCTCCGCCCAATTCCAAACTCTACTGAAAGCCATCATGTTACAGTGGCCCCGCAGCCGCAATTAGTACAGCTCATCTGTCGCGGGTGCGGTGGAGAGTTGGGAGCTAGAGCAGACAGCCCTGGTTCCCGTGGGCTGGTTTGTTTGGCTAGCTAACTGGCTGGTTGGCTACAGCCATTCCTCCATTTCCCAACCCCGCGTACTGCACATGCACGGCAACTGCATGAAATGCCCTGGGACGAGCTCTCGAGGGGCAAGGAGAGGAAGAAGACGAGGAAGAATTCAAAAGCGGCCAAGGTGCCGATCTCAGGATTAGCTCTGCTTCAGGACTACAGGCAAGCCACATATCTCGGTTCTTTCAGAAAAAGCAGTAGTAGGTCTCCCGCTAATGTAGAAGACCTGTCTCCCTTCATTCACTGCCTAGGTACTGTTGCTTGCTTGGTGGGCAGGTAGGTAGGTAGTGCAATTGACCTTCACTAACCACTAGTTTTTAGCCATCCCGCGGAGCTCTTCTTCATGGTTACTTACCCCTTACCCCCCACCCCGCTTCACCCCGCCGTAGAAGGAAACTCCACCAACGTAGGGTTTACACTTCACCCTGACAGGGCAGACCAGTGGACAGATGGATCGATTGCTATTGCTTTTTTTCTGTTGATTGTCACTTGCAATTAAGCAAGGGAAAACCATCACTCTGGCGTGTGTTGACATTTTTTTGAAATGAACTACAGAATTAAAAGAAGAAAAAATCATTTACCCCGGATTTCCAAGAAGTCTTCCCTTTCCTTCCTTTTGCCCATCCTCATTGTGTTGAATACAACCATCCCTCCGAGATATATTACAATGCAGGACGTATGTCCACGCGCCCCTGTTCTACAGCTCGAGCTTCCCTACCTACTTCCTAATTAAATATTTTATGGTCCCTTAACGTTTATTGTTGCAGAACCGAAATGCTTGGCCGAATGTTACCTTTCGGCCTGAAGTGACGGAGTGGCTGACTGGCACAATTGATATAATATCGATTGGTTGCCGATGGCTGGCATTGCATGAAGTCTAGTTCTATCACGGATGAGTGATCCCCTAAGCTTTTTTCTCTTGGTGTTATTGTTTCGAATTAGCTCGGTGAAGGTTGAAGAAAAAATCCCCAAAGAAAGTGAGACGCATATTTTGCTGTTAAAGTTAATTAATTAATTAACCCGCAGTAGCAGGTGGAAAAATTATTGCACAGACGAGCCGGGACATGCTACACCCATCTCTGTGTGGGGATAGGTCAATTGGAAGAGCTCGTGTGCGTATGGAAGCTCTGTGGTTGTGTTTGCTAGCTTCAAATGCAATTGCAATTTCAGAGGTATGTATCTATCTGCCACAGGAGCTGTGGCGTAATCTATTTATTTTTTTATTTCATGTCAACAACACTTACTGACGGTTCTTCCATATGAGCTAGGATTACATGGAAACTTATATCATGCGGTGCTATACATATATATGATCATCATTTGGAACCACATACTATAAATATTTTATAGTGTTTCTCAACATCTAGTTGTCAATTGGAAGATGGGTTTTTGATCAAGTACCTTCGGCAGGGTTGGATTTGAAATACTTTATCATATATCGTATGATGCACGAGTCGGTCCATCAAACCTGGGCGGTGAGTGGATCCAGTACAGCTGTACGCGAGAAACATAGGTATGAATATACCCGGGAATGCCCTTTTTATGCAGCTAAGTAGCAATTGGTAACTGGCATGTATTTTTTTTTCATTTCTAGAATACGTTACTCCATTTATGATCATCCTTGGGGTGTTGTGCTGTACTCGAGTAACATGGAACTTGTATCATATTTTCTGCAGCCCGCATATGTACTCAGATGGCCATGGGATACATGTCGGTATAAACTTTCTAATCGAAACTGATGTGCAGCTGGGTAGCTTTACTGGCTCTTACATGGGCAGAGCTTGCACTTGATTTGCTTTGTTCATGTAGGTTTCATAGCTAGAGTGTGCTAGAGCATTTCCTGAGAGGAACTCTACACATCGGCCCCCAAACTCACTGATATATTAAACAGTAGGTAGGTAAGTAATGTCTCGCCTTTTTTTCTCTCTTTGGTTTACTTTTTTTTTTTTTATTTATGTTTATATCAATATGTTCATCAGTTATGAATCAATTGCACCAACATGTACATTATATGTACATGTAGCTAATGTTAGTATCATTTTTTTTAATATAGACTCTGTTACAGTTGTTTTTTTTGTCGACCCTGGAGCTCGTACTTCGACCTTCTCGATGGTTGACATGCCTATGTTCGATGGCTAGCCATAGATCTTCTTCTTCAACATCGAGAGAAAAAAATTTTGACGTCGAAATGTACGAGGCTAGCGTCAAAAGTCGTGGGTCAACGGAGTTTTTCAAAATCAATATTGATGCCGAAGAATTTTTTTGAGAAGCCTTTGAAACCAAGTGGGATCCCCAGAGGTATGAACACGGTTGTATTGCGGGCAATGAGGAATTATTTGAGGGCATGAAAGAGCTGTAATGTGCTATTTCCGCAATTTCAAATTGACCCATGACTTTTGACGCTAGCCTCGTACATGTGTCGACAAGGAGTCGACGTCGGGCATCGGACCACATATTACGATCTTGATCATGAGTTTTAAATGTACATGTATACACAGCTTATTATGGACTACCTAACGTATACTATATTTAGGCCGCGTTGAAATGATTCTGAGTATACGTACGATCGATGTATACAGAAGCTATAGCTATAGCTACAATGTATGTATGTATGTAGTTGATCATGATACATCGTGAGACAATGTTTATAATCATAAGGTCAATGCGGTTTGGTCATGATCTTGTTACCTAGGTATGGAGTACGTAATCGAGACAACTAAATACTGTACTAGAGTAGGACTACTAAGTATGTACTTACTACTGCGTTAGGAGATGCAATTATTTCCAATTGTAGAAGGAGGGAAGGGAAAGTCGACGTGAGGGTGAGGGGCGAGGGGGGTGATCATGATACATTACCTACATAGGTAAGTAGGTAGAATACATAAAAGTAGTATGCTCTAGCTATAGTGCTAAAGTCGACTACCTACCATATATCGAGGGGGTTTGCAGTCGGCCAGCAATTTTTTTTGGGGGGGAATGAGACTACCTACCTACTTAGTTAGTTAGCAAATTTTAATTTTTCGAGTCTCGTTCCCCGCAAGCAATTGCAAGTACCTAAGTGTTGGCTACCTATAGTCTGACGATGTGTGTGTGGTCGACCTCGTGCCACAATTTAGGTACCTACTTAGGTGGCCTGCAATTTAGGTAGAGTACAATCCCTTATTTTAAACATATCGTATGTACCTACAGATGTAGTTGGGGAATGTGATCGATCGCCAAGTACATGCCTTCATCTAGAAAGAAGTAGTTAGTTGAAGGAAGTAGTTTCTACCTGAAATGGAAATGGAAATCAAGTGATCACGATCGATCGTGAGATGTAGACCATCTAGGTACCTACTTCCTCTTATATTACGGGTACGTGTCTACTTATTACCACATGCGGTATATACTCGAATAGGTATAATGTACATCCTACTGCAGACCTTCTCAGCTTCATATACTTCCTAATATGATATGTAGGTGGGTGGTGTTCTCGTGCCCAGACTCTAGGAAGTCAAGCAAAGGAATGTTTGCCCACATCCATCTCCTTGCAATTGACGGTAGATCGATCCAATTGAGATGGTCGATCATACTTTACCTACTCATATGCATTTGCCAATGGGAAAAATCCGACATTTCCATCAATATCTTGCAATCTATTGCCTTAAAAGTTATTCGCCTTCTCGTCTCAGTATCTGACACTACAGGCACCTACCTACATACCTGACCTATACACTCCCTCCCGTGCCTGAAAGGCCTGTCGCCATAAATTATACAGCTATAAAATACACACAAACAAAAATGAATAATTTTTTGGTATACAGACGGGACATAGAATTGGAAAGCTCACGAGAACAGGAAAGCTCAGAAATATTAGATATTTATAGCAAGAAAAATGATTATAAAATTAAAAATGAAAACGTTAACGGTAATTATATAAGAAGCTAGATTAAGAGGGGTACCGAGGTCAACGTCTGTATAAAATCGATCTCAAGTGCATGTGTATGTATGCCTCATGACAGTGTTATATAGCTTAAAAGTATACATATATAGTACCCCCTGTACTACTATAAAGATGAATTTGCCAATGACGTCGAAGACTGTCAAAGGGATAAATATAAAAAAATAAGACGATAGAGATACAAATGTGTAGAAAAAAAAATATGAGAGCCATAGCAGCCATTAAATCATAAGGGATGGGGGGAAAATAAACTACAACGGATGCGGGGGGGGAGGGGGGGATTGGGGATTTGTAGAACCCGATGGCTTGCAAGCAACGAAAAGAACAGAGCGGGAAATTTGAAGGGTTGGTGTTTGCTCTGTTCTTGATACCAGATGATTGTACCTGGGCTAGAGGCTTGTCAAGTAGGATGTCCCCAATAGTGTCCATCTCTGTGTTCGCTATGGAAGGTGTTATGACAACAGTTCCAAAGAGAATCCAAGACATATTGTAAAATACTAATCTTTGGCAATATATATGCATATGCCTAACATGGAATTCGAAAGGGATGACTGAGGGTAGTAAATGGGGAGGCATAATGAAACATTCCTGCTTTTCATGTGCAAATGCAATGGACGAGGAAAAATAGTAGCAAGGCAAAGTTAAGCAAGCGCAGGAAGGTGCAGCCAAATGAAACGCCATGGTAAAAATCAAAATGCGATTAGGAAAAGCCCAAGAGAATAAGAAAAGATAAGAAAAGAAAACTAAAGGGGACCAAGGTGAATTCAGGATTGTGAAGCTGTTCCCCCAGAATGATTAAAAGTAAAGTAGGAATATGGTGGAAGAGAAAGTAAGGAAGCTAAGTTGAGAAAGTGTGACGTGCATGCACTTAGAAGGCTTTTTTTTTGCAAATTGCGCGGGAAATTTGCTGTATTGCCAACTGGCCGGGTAGGATCTGTGAATTCCGCTTCCTTGATTTATCGATTTCATGCCTCAACCCCCTTGAAGGTGAAGGTCAATTTCGTAGCTTTTGTGCGTACAGGTGTGTGAGCTCTCGCGCGCGCAGGTGTGCTTCGTTTTTCTACACGTGCTGCTGGAGAATCTGTCATTGCAACTATATTTCGACGCACCGAAGGTTGGGGAGGCAACACATCAAGTGGCACCCAATTACCGTGGGTGTGAATATGGCGTCGATACTGGTCTATAAGAGGATGCACATGCAGACTGTCAGTGTGGGTACGTGCAGTATGTATGATCCAAAGTGCAGAGATGTAGGTTGGTCTGGCCAGAACGGCCCCCGCCCTCATGAGTGACCTCGTCCAGATTTTTCTGCACATGGAAAAAAAGAAAATCTCCTACTGGATACTTGGTTCCGCAGCATTCTTTCTTTTTCTCTTGCACTGTCATTGGCCTTGTAGATCCTTCTGTTGACGCACATCCATTGCTGTAGAATATTTTCATGCGTTCGAAGGCAGGGTAGGCATGTGATGATGGGGGGTTGGAGAAAGATATGCTTACCGAGCCTATGAAATGATTTCGGACATCCAGGATATCCACAAACATGTGCCCCAACAGCATTGTGCGTCTTTCGATGCTTAGAAAGATTAGATGATCTAATCAGAAGAACTTGATGTTAACCAACGGCCCCCACATATGCACATCTGTTGGATGTAAAACATTGACAATCACGATTTGATGCAGAAGGCAGAATGAGGAAAAAGGTAGTGACCGTAGTATTTGGGAGGGATGACGTACTCTGAGAATGTCTTTCGACACCCTGGAAAGTCACAAGCAAGTGGCCTTTCTCCAGTATGAACCCTTCTGTGCATAGTCATAGCTGATCCCTGCGCAAAGAATTTACCACAAATCTATTTGTTTTGGTTAAATGTGTTAGCTTCGATAGGCCTCAAGCTCAGGGCTAAGTCTCATATTCTTACATCGCATTTATAGGGCTTCTCCCCAGTATGTGTTCTGACGTGCTGTTGAAGTGCCTGTGGAGCCGAGAATTCTTTATCGCAATACTCACACCGGCAACTCTTGACTAATCGAACATCAGTATACACTTGATATAAATGAGGCAAGGTGGGAATAGGGAAGGAGCAGACGTACATCCAGTATGTGTTTGCATATGCCTTTCGACCTGTTGAATCATATGACTAGTCATTAGCATTTGGCAATCACACAGTTTTTACTTTCGATTTGAAAGTTTATTGTAAGAATTTGAGGAGTATGTTACCTTGCCCTTTTGACTAAATTCCTTCTCACGGCGGTGGCACCCTGCCCATTTACAATAGTAACCAGTCTTCTTCCTGAGGTATGCTATGTGATCCTCTTTGGTGTGCGTCTGGAGATCGTATGTAGATGTAAATGTTTGGTTACAGGGCTCATCACCCTCATTCTCACACCATTTGCAGGTCAATGCATTCTCGCCCTCGGGTACAACCGAGACGCCCGAACTTTCGGTGTTGGCCCACGTGGAAACAGACGCAGAGCGTTCTCTTTCCGAATGCTCACTGTGGTCATGATGTGGCACGGCTGGGGCCAGGTGGTTGTTGTGTAGGTGTGTAGCCAGGCCATCCAGGCCGCTAGTCTGGATTCCGCACGCCTCCCATTGGCATAGGATATTTGTGGTTTTCGATGGCATGTGCTGGTTTGCCAGGTGGTGCTCCAGATCTTCTGAATTTGCGAACGACGCATTGCAGCCCTGCCACAGACAGACGTGCCCGTTCCCGTGGCCGGAGCTGGAGGTGTGCGAGGCCTTGACGTGATCGAGCAGCCGCCCCAGGTTGTTCTCCGCCTCGCCGCACGCATCCCACCGGCAGACATAGCCGTTCTGCGCGTGGAGATGTGCCTGGAGGACGTGGTTGTTCAGCCCGTAGTAGTCGCCAAAGGGCACGCCGCAGCCGCTGCCCCAGAGGCACAGGTAGTTCTGTGGGGGAGGGAACTCGGCGTGGCGGGGGCGGTAGGCGGGATGCTCGAAGGCGGGCGAGAGCGTGGAGGAGGTGCTGAGGGGCGTGGGCGGGTCGGACGGCGAGCCGGGCTCCGTCCTGCGCCGCTTCTGAAGCCTGCCGTCCGCGGCCTGGTGGCAGGCGTCCTCGGTGGGCGACATCCCAAAGCGGAAGTTGCCAAAGTCATGGGTGCTGGGAAAGGCGCCATGCCACATTGCGTAACTCGGGCTGGGGAAGGCCTCGAAGGCCCGCTGCTGGGGCGGCTGCGTGCTCTCGCAGTCTGGGCTGTAGCAGACTGCGGTCCTCCTGGCAACCATGCAATCTGCCGCCTTGACGACGGGGCATTTGGAGATACACGGCCCGGCAGCGTCACAGTCACCGTCGATACACTCCTCATCTTCGCACTTGCACATGTCGTCCTCACAGTCGTCGTCACAGACGCTGCTCTTGCACACCACGTCATTGCAGACAACGGCCCTGCATTTCAGGCAGTCCTCACAGTCATCTGCGGTGTTGTTGATGCTGCAATTTCCGGTGCATGGCCCCTCAATGCAGGTGTCGACACAATCATCCTCGCAGCCATCCTCACAGGCATCGTCGTCACACTCCGAGATCTCACAATGCCTGCTGCTTGAAGTGCTTGAGTCTGATTCATCTGCATCTTCATCTGCATCATTCTCGATTGTAGGATTAATCGTAGTGAACCTTGGGATGTACTGAGCCCGGGAAATAGGCGGAGTTGAATTAGGCGTATCAACAACCGTAGGCGGAGACCGCTCAAAAGAAGTATGGTGTACATCCGGGGATGTGGCCCAATTATCCTCAATGGCAGGGACCGCAACTGGGACAATTGGTTTCGAGTAACGTTGGTATTGTGGTCCCCAATAATTTGCATTGTAATATGGCTCCCTCGCAGGGCCGGCCGATGGATCCATACTTTAATACCGTGGGAAAAGGATATTTATCGCGCTTATTTGTAAGCTTTTCTTGAGGTATATTTGACTTTGATTGTTGACAAAATATGGTGAATCCGTGTATATGCAAACAAGAAGCACTTCGTCCCAGCTTGGTACTAGGCCCAACAGAGGCTAAGACAGGACCCCTATGGAGTTCTGTAGGGCTGCGAGAAACCACGAGGGCCGTGCCTAACAATGACTTTGAACAGGAACCCAAGGCAGCGTCCGCGTGGGAATAAACCTTCAGCGTCTTGAATGGTCTCTGGGGGCAGAGGAACGTCAATAGCGTCAACTGCTGCAGCCAGCGGGTTGACGTGCGACAGGGAAGGTTTAGTTGTAATGCCGTTCCGTGACAACAATAGAGATGCGTTATTGGTCTTGCTTCTGGCCATCCACGGACGAGTTTCGTGTGGCAGGACAAGCGGGATGTGTGTGGGGTTGGGGGCCTGTGGGCAAGTGGGCAAGTGGGGGGGTGGTGTGCGGAAGGAAGGAGGTCGGCTGGTCGGTCTGGTGGGGGAGGGGTTGTGTGATGGCGACTGCTGGTGCTGGCGCTGGTGGGTGGGTGGGTGGAGAGTGATGCTTGTGATGATGATGATGGATGGGCGGGTTGCCGCGGAAAAGGCCGAAATTCGCTCCTGTCTGTTGGGGGGGTGCGCGCGGGCAGCGTGCGCTGGGATGCGCGAGTGCGGGCGCGGGCGCGGGTCGGTGGTGGGCACCTGGGTGGTGGCGTGGGGAGCTGCTGGACACCCGGGTGGGTATTCGCTGAGGAGCAGAGCAGGTGGCGGCTACGGCGTGTAACTGGCCGAAGCGCGTCGTCGGCCCGTGGGGGGGCCCTCAGGGATGGCGCGCGGGCGGTGGATGGCTTTATGCCTCGCCCGAAGCACGAGATGCCTGCCTCCTGTGAAGTCCACCGATAACGGTTACCTGCAGAGTGGGAGAGCAATTCTGGAGATTAGAGTTAGGTTTGCTGCGATGGATGTGTTTGTGAGAGCTGCTGGCCGGTACAGCGGGACAGGACCCTGGATTTGGAGCGGGAAGGCTCCGTGCATTATGCCTGCCTCACTGCATAACTTTAGGTGGAACTCGCGTGCACACGTACATTGAATACCACAAACAAACAGTTGATGTCATGAAATAGCCTGACCTCGACTATGAGCATCATCGATGATCTCGAGCCGAAAAATCGGTAAATAGAACGCCAGGTCAGGTTTCTAGTTCAAGACCTCGGCTGTGTATACAGACTCGTCTGCGATCATAGTCTATAGCTAGCCTCGTCCCCAGCTCGTATCGTGCACTCATAGCCGACCTTTTCAACAGCCTCGTCACAGCAATCGGTAGCCCCGTGTCAGTGACACCTTCGATCGAGTTCCATATGGTGACGTTTTTACGTATCATTGAACTCCAAATCTGAGATCATGCCCACGTGACTCGCGGATATGCAGTTGAATTCCCTCACATGCAGAGCTTGGCCAATGACTAAGTTGATGCATGCATTACGACGCATACATGTTCTGTAGCTCAGGGACCTGCACTCGAACTCAGGAACCATCTCATCCCCGGGGCCCCACCGGCCATCACCCAGGCTCCGCCTCAATCGCCCCTCCTCCTCCCCTCATCGCCCACTCTCCATAACCTTCCGTGGCATCTCCAGAGAAGCGCTGAACGCACAAACACCCCCCCTCTCGTTCTCCCCACCAACTCGAATCCAACTCAAATACACTCATCATGGGGAACCTATGCAGCAAGTCCTCCGACGCCGTCGGAGGTGGCCCACCGGGCCGTCGCCTCGGTTCCGCAAACCCACCGGCGCACAGCAATACATCAGGAGGGGCAACCACCACCCACGGCGGCGCAATCAACGTCTCGAAATCCACCTCCGCCCCCGCCTCCCGGAAGCAGAAACCTGTGAAAGTCGGAGGCCCGGGACGAACGCTGGGTGATGCCACCGCCGCCGCGCCCACAGGAAGTAGTAAAGGGAGCTCGGATGCCGTAGCTGCGCGGGAAGCTGCAGCGCGAGCGGCGGAGGTATATCTTTATAATCCCCCCTACTTCACCTAACTAGTTGTTTGGTTCACAATGCTAATTCGGTATCCTGTTTCCTCATAGGCGCGAGAGCAAGCTGCAAGGGCAGCTGGAAAGGGTACGCTGAGCGCACAACTCGATGCGCAAAAGAGGCAAACGCGAAACCAGCAGATCCAAGAGCTATCACAACAGAAAGCCGCCAATACACCGCTAGTATGGGATTGAGCGACCCACCCACTAGCTCATTTGATTTAGTTATTCTTTTCTTTTCTTTGGGGTAGTCAAGCAAGCTCCCGTTCATTGGTGCAAGCTATGACAATGTTTCCTTTTGGAGTTTTGGTGATGCAATATTTGGCCCTTGCTTTTTTTTCAATTCCTCCGTTTCAATACTCTCTATTTTTTTTTGCATTTTTCACATGCCCAATTGCTTAGACGGAACACTTGCAATTGATAACTATCGGGGGGGGTATTGGATATCAAATATCTAATCATGCTTCATGATCCGTTCTGTACATTAAATCATTCCATTCTCAAATGTTACAGTTTTTGTTCAGTTCTTTTGCAAAAAATTCATGCCACATTATTATTTTTATTAAAATTTTAACAAGGTATCTTTCGATACCGATTTTCAAAATGTACATTACATCCACCTCTTTCTACCCGACAAGCTCATCAAAGAACACTATATCTCGAGCTTGCCGGTGCCCTATTCTCACTATCTACAGCGGCGGCCGTGCCTTCGGCCAACAGTCGCTTCAACTCCCTCATTGCGTTGGTCACTACCAACTCCGTATCACCCTCAACCAATATATATAGTTTTGGGTCTTGCCCGGCTTGGGGCGCCTTTCCTGGTGGGTAAAACGTGCCCTTTGTGGTGATGGAAGTACCTGTGGCTTCGAGTACCTTGGCGATGTTGGTACGATTGGTAACAGCCCATCTTGCTTTCTCTGTGACGATGAAACAGGTTAGTAAAAAGTTCAGGGCGAATGACGAAATGCTAGAGAGAAACTTACGAGGAAAGTCATTGATTTCCAAAGTAGCGTGGAAAGCGCCAGCATCTGGACCCTTATTATCAATAGGAACCCCTGACCTGAGTTCCCCAGACTTATTTAGTCTGTTATTGATCGTCATGGTGGCCTTGCGAACCCTGTCCAGAGCATCTTGGTTAACGGAAGCAGCTGCACCCTTGTAAACAATGATAGGAGCATCTGCGGAAGGCCCAGTAGGAATTTTGACGGGTGGCTTCGGCGGTAATCCAGCAGGGAGCACTTCACTCGCAGCTTGCTCGGTGACTGTTGTCTCTTCCTCTGGCTCCGCCTCGCCACCTTCTTCACCATACTGCTTGCGTTCCCTCCGGCGGGCAAGATCACGCTCTTGGTCGAGTTTCTCCAAGCCTTTCCCTCCGAAACCAGACGCATGCGACTTTTCTTTTCCAGCCTTGACCTTCTCATTGAAGCCTGTGATGCATTAGTGATGTTTTTAGATACGATGGGATGGTTTTATTGGGCACTTACCATCGACCAATTTCTGCACGTCCTCGGGTATCTTCTGCCCACTCAGCTTCAATGCCTTCGAGATATCGACAGCATATCGGCCCTGCTCCTCGGTAATGAAAGTAACAGCCGTGCCGACATTACCAGCACGACCGGTTCTTCCTACTCTGTGGACGTAATCTTCCATATGATTTGGACAATCATAGTTCACCACCAACTTTAGCTGTTTAACGTCCAAACCACGAGCCGCCACAGATGTTGCAACCAGAACTGGGACAACACCAGCCTTGAAATCCGAGATGGTCGAATCTCTGTCAATTTGATCTTTACCACCGTGAATGGACATGCATGGATATCCCCTGCGCATCAAATCACGGAGAAGTGTGTCCGCAGATTCTTGCCTGTCAACGAAGATCAACGTGCGTGCATCTTCATCCTTATCGTAAAGATCACCAAGTAGTTCCAACAGACGGTGGAATTTGAGGTCGTCATTTCGAACCTCCACAACTTGGGTGACTTCAGGAGCAACCACACTTCGCGCACCTACGACGATTTCTACCGGCCGTTGTAGAATCTTTCGGGCGAGTGCTTCCATCTATTTTTATAAACATATGTCCTCTAATAGGAATAGGAATGGAGGGGTTCAAAACGCACCTGGCGAGGAAAAGTGGCCGAAAACAGTACAGTTTGTCGGTCGGGGCGTACGTTTTGGATGATTTTCATGACTTGAGGTTCGAATCCCATGTCAAACATGCGGTCTGCTTCGTCAAGAACGATGTATGTGACTCTTTTGAGATTCGTGACACGACCGGAATTTGCTGCTAGCAAGTCGATCATCCGACCAGGAGTGCAAACAATTATTTCTGCGCCACGTTTCAGGTCGGCAATCTGGTCTTTAATGGGTGAACCACCATATGCACATACAGCCTGTAATTATATATTAGCTTAAGTTCTCAACTGTCCAAACGTTGATCTCAGGGTAACAGGTGGGTACGTACTCTTAAATTCAACGCTTTCAAAAAAGGCTTGCATTCTTTATGAATTTGAACGGCAAGTTCTCTAGTCGGTGTCATGATCAAGGATATAGGGCCCTCAAGTGGGTCGAGTGCCCTTTGGTCTTTAATGTGCCGGAACATGGGCAATAAGAATGCGATCGTTTTGCCGGAACCGGTTTTGGCAACACCAATGACATTTCTGCCAGACATGATGGCGGGAATGGCCTGCGCCTGAATAGAGGTTGGCTTCTCGTACCCAAGACTTTGAATGACCTCTAATGTCTGAGCCGGTATACCACACTGACTCCATTTTTGGACTGGCTTAGGACAATCTTGACCCTGTTGATGTATTAGTGACGTGTAAAATATCAAAACTGGCATAGAATGAGTGGCTTACCCTGATTTTTATGCCATCTAACTCCAACCTCAAATCATCAACCTCTTCTTCAGTCATTTCCGCCAACTCAGCAGGCTCTACATAGAAGTTCTTTCTAAAAGGATCGTAGTTGACCTTTGCATGGTTTACAGTGGGTAGTTCTTTCTTCTTCTTGAGCTTCGCTGCCATAGCAAGAATATCATCAGGGTCAGCCTCAGTGGACACCAGCTCAACCTCATCATCACCGTAGAGGGCCTCTTCTCTTGAAACATCTTGATCCTTCTTGTCTCCCGCAGTTTCGATCTCCATTGCATCCCCAATTCCCATCATAAATGCGTCCAATGGATCGGGCTCTTCATCTTCCGCCTCGGGAGCAACCTCAGCTGCAGACACTGCTTTTGATTCTTCAGTCTGGTCAGCCAAAGTTTCTGAAATCTGTTGACGTTCAGCACGCTGAGCTGCAGCAGCACGAGCAGCCGCCGCGGACTCCTCTTCCGTCCCTTCCTGCATGATGGTATCATCATCTTCGTCCTGTTCTACATCAACCGGGAGCATTACGGTGTCCTCTGGAGCAGGTGATGGGAGACGTTCGAGCTTTTTTCGGGTGGCCTGTTCATCATCAAAATTAAGAGTACGTTTTCCTTTCTCGGGGGCTGATTTTTTAGCACCAAACCCAAATGTAGATACTGGGCGAGCACTCGGCAGGGCGGATCCAGTAGGAGCGGCTATCGTCCTGTTAGCAAGGAAAACCGCCAGAAACAATAATGGTAAAAACTTACCTATTACAGGGCTGATAGCAACTGGTACTACATTGTCAGCTTTGGAACGCGCAGCGGAAGAGATAGGTGCTGACGTTGCAGATTTGGGTGGAGCATCCAGTGGGGACTTAGGCTGAGTGCTAGCAACAGTCACCTTTGGGGCCACCTCTGCTACTGTCGGTCGGTCCAGAGCAGATAAAATAGCAGCGGGAGTTGACGCCTTTTTCTTTGCCTCTTCCTCTTCTGCACGTTTGCGCTTCCATGCTTCCAGTCGCTCTTTTCGCTGTTTAATCTTTTCTTCTTCTGATATTGGGGCAGGGGGGGGTGGAGTCTGAATATTTTTAGCATGATGTATTCAGACAGGATATGAATAAGGATATGAATCCGTACCTCTTGTTTGCTTCCCCGACGACCTTTATCCTCAGGTTTGCGGCTACCACGATCTTTATCCCTTCCCCCATCTCTTTCTTTTTCTCTATCCTTGCGACCATCTCTGTCCTTTGAACGATCCTTTGACCTATTTCTACGGTCTCGGTCCAGGCCCCGATCCCGATCTGGGCGAGACCTCGGCCTCTCACTAGGTCTACCATCACGATCCCTCTCACGGTCCCTGTCCCACGAGTCGTAGTAGCCGTCCCTTCTTCGGTCTGCTGGGGATCGCTCTCTTCGGCGGTAATAACGGTCGTCTCGTCTCTGTAAATTGAGAGTTGTATTAGTCGAAGCTTGCTTGAAATGTCATTTACCCAGAGTGGAACGGGACTCTGTACGCACGTCTCTACTGCGGCTGCGGCTTCGCCTGGCCGCCCGGCCATCGTATCGATCATCTCGCCTTCTCTTGACGTGGCCATCGTCGCGGTCGCGCGGCGACGGGGAGCGTGAGAACCTGGGCATTTGTCGGGTGTTTATTCTTGCAGCGTGTGTGCTGTGTGTGTGTGGTTTGGGGGTATAATTGGTGTGCGGAAACGGAATATTCAGGTATTTCGACTGGCGGAGCTGTCTGCTGGCGATGACTGACAGGGTTGGATGCTAGAGTAGGGCTGCGCTCCTTCGTCGTCCTCGTCGTCGTCTTCGTCGTCGTCTTCTGGTTCGTGATACCGGCCGCACTTGCTGCCTTGCAGTGCCTCTGGCCTGCTTCCTGCTTGCACCGAGTAGCCAACGCCGCCAAGCCAAGCCAGGCTGCCCTCCAGGGCCTGGATTAGTCAACGTCGGGGCGTCGCAGGGCCGCTGAGTCATGCGCATGGCTGCGCCGGCGTCCCATGACGGGCTTGGCGGCGCTTGGCAGGCCCAGGAACGGGCGGTGCGGACTGCGTGCGGCCAAGCCAAGCTTTTGCGAGTTCCAGCCATAATTCTGCCTGCCCCGTCACCCGCCCTCTCCGCAGCCCTCCCCCCACCGAGACCAGGACCCCAGCCCGCCGCACCGCACCCCAAGCCTCTTCTCGCCTCTCCACACCTGAGAGCCAACCAACGCCATCCATCTGCAACGCTCACCCCCACCACCACTGCCACCACCGCCCTCTATACCCCACAATCCCCCCACGCCGCAAACAGAGGCTCGCCAGCTATGATCTCTCCTCTCGGCCGTGTGGTTTTCCGCACACAGGCTCTCCGTGCCGCCAAACCCCTCGCAATCCGCCAATTCACATCTGCAAGCCCATGCCTTGCTACCTCTGCCGTCCCGGCCACCAAGAGGGCCACAGCCCAGGCTGCGGTCACGACCAAGGCAAAGCCAGCTGCCCCAAAGTCCGCATCAACCACCACAAAGAAGGCAGCCGCAACCACGACCAAGAAGCCTGCTGCTAAGGCTGCTGCCACCAAGCCAGCAGCAAAGAAGCCTGCTGCCAAGAAGCCTGTTGCAGAGGTCGAGAAGAAGCCAAGGGCCAAAAAGTTGACTTCCGACCAGGAGCGTTTGCAACTCATCAAGGACCTCAAGGAGAAGGCCCTCGACCCCCCGACCATCCGAAGTGTGAGCAGCAAGTGGCTCACCTTTATCCAGGACAAATTTGCGCCATACAAGGGGCAAGGAAAGGGCGTCGTCGTCGTTTTCACAGAGAACAAGGACCAATGGAAGGCTGAATTCGACGCTCTTACTCCCGCACAACAACAGGTATATCACTCAGAGTCGTAAAGGTATTCTCATTGAGGTTTCTAATCAATTGTCGTTTTTGAAAAGGAATTGCAAAACAGAGCGGATAAAAACAAGAGCGTGTCAGCTTTGGCCCTCCAGGAGTGGGTCAGCGCTCACACTCCTGGCCAAATCCACGAGGCCAATCGTGCCAGAGCTCGCCTCATGAAGCTCAAGGAGTCTACAAGCCCTTCCCCTTTCGGATTGAAGTCCGTCAGATTCTCTGAAATTCCAGACGATAGATTTCCCAAGAGGCCCAGAACCGCACCTATCCTCTGGGCAATGGAGAGGATGGCCGGCGTCGCTACCGATGCGAAGGTTGGAACTCTCATGGATTGCATGAAGGAATTCAAGAACCTCCCAGAAGCAGAGCAGAAGGTAATCGAATACCCATAATGTCAAAAAGAAAATGTTCCTCGAAAGAGCGCGCTAACTCGCAATTGTTTCTAGAAATGGCTTGACGCTGCTGCTAAGGACAGGGTCCGATACATCAAGGACTTGAAAACCATTGGAATCGAGCCCACAGCCAGCTACACGCCTTCAGCAGAAAAGAAGGTGGCAGCGGCTAAGAAGACTGCTTAAATCCAGTCTTAACTTTTAGATCCAAATGGCCTGTGCTTTGTCTTTTGCGATAATGAGGTTATTGGTGGTAATTGAGCTGGCATTGTAGGGTTTCTCAGGTCTATTTTTTCGTAACATTGCCTTGGGGGAAGGAAGGGGTGGGTTCGCTTCTGTTCCAGCCAACCATAATGCTGTTTTTTTTTCAAACATTCTTGTTGTTTCATCCACCTTTTTTTTCGTGTTTTTTTTTTATTTTTTTGTTGTGTGTTTTTCTGTCGTTGTTGTGCAATTATGTAACTAAACGCCATTTGCGGTCCGCCACAACGAGCCTATCTCCGCTCTGACGGAATTGCTTCATAACCCTTGCAGCGTGCATGGCAAGTGATGGATGACGTGCAGCATATATCCCAGCAAATCATTTTTATGCATTGGTCACTTTTTTTTTTTTTTTTTAGTAGGTAAACCCTAGTCTAGCATCCGCGAACCCCTTACATACAGATCTCCATCCAAGTACCAAAACCTTAAAAGTATTCTGCCTTACGCTTACGCACTGACGCAAATCCATTCGCCATTTAGAATCATTGAAAATCATGTGAAAAAATTAGAGGGGTTTAGTTTGAATGCATTATACCGTTGAAATTCATGACTCTCTTATAAGCTTCAGTCTGCAATGTGATTTAGGAACTAGATCTAGAGGCACAGAAAAACAGGTAGATTATAATTATATGTCTCCACTGGATAAACCCAATGACCAGTAACGTGTACATGTTAAGTACATCATATATGTATCGTTGACTCAAGAGAAACAGAATTCGAAGAAGAAAAAAGAAAAACAATACAAGGAATTTCCCCATGATCGATCGATCATGCATGCAGACATATGCATGTATTACATGTATCATTGAAAAACGTTTAACGTTGGAATTGTTTAGATAGAGAAAGAAATGAAAAAAAAAATATGTAATCAATCGTCCACGGCTTCAAGAAGCTTAAGCATAAGGGGGTCCATCCTCTCTAGAAGAGTAGAAAATCCCCCCCGCTACCACTACCACTTCCCATCCCTCCTCACAATATAGATAGATACCCACTCACTCGTATTACTTCCTCCTTTCCTTTTTCTTCTTCACCTATCCACCCCTAGGCCTCACCTCCCCCGCCATTCAATTTAAAAAAAAACCTAAATCACTTCTTCACCACCATCCACAGACTCCCACAAAAGCACATCCTCTGCATACTCACCAACCAATTACTCGTCTGCCTCGAATTCGTAAAATCCTCCGTAACGCTACAACACCGCGTACACTGCCTCAGCGGCTTCCCCATCTCAATCTCCGTCTTCCGTATCGCGTCGATCCTCTTACTCTTGCGACTCTGGATACTCTTGACATCGTCGTCCAGCCCCAGCCACGACAGATCATGAAAGTACAAGCCCGCGATATCGATGTCCCCCTTGATCAGCGCCTGCGCGTTGCGCAAAAGTCGCTCGACGGCGTTACCGAGAACGACGGGGATCTCGTTGTGGATGAAGATGTCGCGCTCGCACGTGGTCCGCTCGAGCTCGGTGAGGGTGTGGTATGCGGCCGTGACGGTGCCGTTGACGTCGTTGATGATCTTCTCAAAGTGTGCGAGCTTGACGGGGGAGGAGTCGAAGATGCCCTTGAGGGAGCGGAGGACCGAGAGTTGGGTTGGGTCGAGGGACGAGGTGCCTTGCTGCGCAGAGTGGATGTGGGTTGCTGCTGTGGTTTCGGTTTGCCTAAGGCCGCGCGAGTTGTAGCGGGTGAGGACGCGGGTTCCACTAGAGAGGAGGGCGAAGATTGCGGGGGAGTTTGTGCGGAGTGCTGTGTGGGGGGGGGGGATAAGGTGAGTTTTTTTGTTTTATTTTGATAATGATGGTTACCCTGAGATGGAGGTGGGGAGAAGGTGGGGTCTTCTTACCTATACTTCGGATATATTCCCTATCGCCTACTCGGTCACCAACGGCCCTAGCAAGCTGGAATAAGTCGTCGACCAAGTACGCAATCAAATCCATCGACCACCGTGATATTCCAATTAGCGGTTGAATGCTCTCTACCCCACCAAACTATTCATTAGCATTTGATCCATGCTCAATGTCGAGAACGGAAAAGAAGGTAAGAAAGAAGAAAAATGCCAATAACATACCAATCTTCAACTCTTCTCCCCTCTGCAGCGTATTAATCGTCGTCCCAAATCCCAAAGACGCAATTCTCAAATGCAAGAAAATCCAAGCCAACTTCGCCGCGAGCGTCATCGGCTTATCCTCTCCCTCATAAAAAATTGACGTCTGTAGGCTCAGGGAGCGTTGCAGGACCGGGTTTCGAAATAAGCGTTCGTTTGGTGCTTCGGATGTAAAGTCCATCTTCAGGCCTAGGGCTCTGTGAACCTCTGTTATGAGAGCTTTGTTTAATGCTAAACAACGGAGGTTAGTCTTGGGAAATCTTGAATATTGGGATCGGGGGTTGAAAAGCATACATTCGGAATGGATGGGCCTGATGACCATTAAAACGTCGTCGTTATTGACCATATTGTTACATCCTGAGGCATGGACTTGAGCTAATGCAACAAGTGCACTCGTATAGCCGACTTGGAGGAGTAATGTTAGCAATTGCATGATTAAGAATAAGTAAAATTTCTAGTCACCTGGATTCTCATGAGGATCAAGTGGTCCATCTGCATACTCCATTACCGCCATTTTTGTAATTCCAGTTGATAGAGATTTAACCAAGACGGTTCCATTAGATGAAAGTGAGAGACCAGTACCTGGAATGCAACCCAACAGTTGCAATTAGCAAAACGAAGGAATTGATTTGTAAAAAAACGCATTACTTGGAATAACATACAAATTTCTGGTGGGCTAGCAACGGGAAATTCAAAACCTGCGTGCGTCATGTTGAAAACAATGTCTCCAGATGGCCTGTCATGAGGTTTTGGGTAATTTTTCAATGAATTCCTACATATATCTGTTAGTTTTTTTAATAATAACGTCCACTTTTTGTTCATCATACCTGTCTCTTGACTCCACGGATCCATCGATGCAAGAGAATTTGATATCAAGTGCATATGGCGCGTGAGTGACGCCAATTATCACCTTATCAATGATTAAATCCTCCGATGCTCTTACAAGATCAATCTATCAAAAAAGTTTCCATTAGCCACAAACCCAATATACGATGAATCAATAAATCTTACGAACCTCCTTAGTAGCCGGCGTAGATATACTGTTCCTCCTAACCCCCAACTGATCAAAACTTGGATGCAAACTCGCCGGCATCTCCCTCAAAATCCATCTCACAACAACACTCGACGGCCCACCCACATTCATCACTGAATACACCGCCATCACCGTCGTGGGGAAAAACTGTCCTCGTCCAGGCCCACTAAATGTCGGTGGGATAACCTCCAAATTTGTAAGAAATGCTTTGGACATGTCGATTGTAGGATGGTCTAGTGGACGGGGAAGTGCCTCAATCTTGAAGCGTTTGACTGTGAGGATTGCGTTTATTGGTGGGGGAGGCTGTGGTGCACCAGGTTGGTGGGATCCGAGCTCCCATGTAATATTTATGCGGTAGAGTCGAAGGACCCCGGATAAGGTGTATGCGGCAAGTATGATTGATCCATCTATTCTTTCACAATGATTATCAGTATAACTTCAAAATATGGTAAATCTGAAGATGGGTAGGGCTGGGAGGAACCTTTATCTGAAGAGAAAGCCGCGTGGGAGAATAAGTTGCCTGTGGAGACAAATCTCTCTAGCTCCTGTGGGACCTCCAGATATCGACCTTGGTCTCCGAGGTAGTAAAGTTTCAACTGGAAATCCACCTTGTCAGCAAACTTTCTTAGAAGCTCGGAAGTCTATACATACCACTCCTCCTTTCGTCAAGCCCAGACACGCGGTCTTGTTATTAGGGTGGTATGGTAGCAAGTTCCTCTGTTGTATAGCCGGGTAATTGAATCCCTTTTCATCTTTTGCGGCTGGTCTATAGACTGCATACTACATTCACCCAAAATGATTAAACTCCAATCTATCAACATTTTGGTGAACTGGTGGGACCATAAAACCAACCTGTTTATCGGTATTCAACCACCAAAAGCCTACTAGCCCCGACAGATCATTTTCAGGCTCTCTGACGATGCCCCATGTGCATTGCAACACATTCACCGACATGTATACCGCAAAAAACGATACCCGGCCCAAAACATCAATGATGGCGAGCTCGGTCCCGCTGGTGTTCCATGATACGTGCACAATCTGCTGGTTCTCGTGGATACGGGAAACCTGGGCCACTGGGAAGCCCTCCGTGAGGATCCACTCGCCGTCCTTTGGGTTGCACATTACGTGCCTTGTGCCGACGCCTGTGCCATCGGGGGTGGTGTGCGCAATACATCCGAGTTTCGACCAAGACAGAGTCCTACGACGCCCACGTTAGACCTTGCGTTCGGAGAGGCACTGGGGGGCACGCGCAGAGAAACTCACTGGTTGCAGCCGGAGAGACGGAGCTCATCGAGCTTCTGTTGGATGGCGCGCGGAGCTGCCGACTCGTTTGTCGGGAGCAGGTCCACCATCGTGCACACGTTGCGCAGCCTAGAGAGTCGTGGGGAGACGTGACCAGACCAGGAATGATACAGCCAGCGGCGTGCTGGGATTGGGGGGGGATTGTGTACGACTGTATCACGGCTTCGGGCTTCGTGGACGGAGGAGAGGCAGCCAAACACCCGCGAGCACGATCCACGGGCCTGCGTCCCTTTGAGAAATTATTACACGGAGGTCCGCTGTTGCACGGCTACGGAGTCCAGGCCATGCCCATCACCACATTCGCACTCGAGGCAATCACGGGGGTCGGTCGAGCAGCCGGCCGCAAACGACCTGGTTGGCTCCTGGTGCCTAAGGTCACTAAGCTGGCTGGCCGGTCTTGCTGGGGCTTGGCAGAAATCCCCCGTTCGGCACAACATCACCAGAAGATTCACGAGAAAGTCGCATTGAGCACCCAATATTATGTTTTTGCTCATCCTGGCGCTCAAGAGATATGAAGTAACTATGCGCACGAAAACAGGCCAGCAAGCTCGATAGAGAGAGAAATGAAATTAAATAAACAGACACGAGGAAAGTTGAATAACCTGCGTTGCGCCGAACCCAAAGCGATACCATACCATACGACCATAGAGTGTTGAAAAAACCCCCAAAAGACCCAATACTTTTTTGTTGAAAAGACACCATAACGCGCCATGCCCATCGGACTTGTGAAAATGACTCTACCCTCTCCGCCCCAGAATCCCCTCGTTTAAGCTTAGAAAGCTTCCGTGGAGACGAAGTTGAAGTCGTCACCACGGGGCATGGATAGATGCCAGTGAGATATCAGACTTGATGAGATAGACAGAACCGTACATAGGAAAAATGAGAGAAAGGAAATGATAAAAAAAAATAGTGTGCTAAGACATTGTCTAGAATGGAAGAATAAGATATGAAGTTCGCCAATGTGAATTAGATGTGTGAAAAGAAAAGAAACTACGTCAAACTAGAATTAATCTAGATGACGAGCTTCTTTGGCTTCTCCCAGGAGAAGTTCTGGTTGGTGAAGTGACCTAGGGCAATGTTAGCATATGTCATCTGATACCATATATCGGTGACAATAACTCACCATTCTTTGCGGTCTGGAAGTAAATGGGCTTGGCCAAGTCCAACTCCTTGACAATGACACCGGGCCTCATGTCGAAGTTCTTCTTGATGATGGCAACAAAGTCATCGCTGGTCCTGCCATCGACAGCAGTGCCGTAGTCCTCAACGAAGATGGAGAGTGGCTCTGAAACACCAATGGCGTAAGAGAGCTGAACCAAGCATCTGCGGACAAGTCCCTCGGTAACCAAGGACTTTGCGATCCAGCGGGCAAGGTAAGCAGCGGATCTGTCGACCTTGGAGTAATCCTTTCCGGAGAAAGCACCACCACCGTGAGCACCCCATCCTCCGTAGGTGTCGACGATGATTTTACGTCCAGTAAGACCGGCATCACCCTGAGGTCCACCAATGATGAACAATCCAGAGGGTTGAATCTAAATGTTTGTTAGATTGGGTGGGTCGAATACAAGTGGTAGATGTGACTTACGTGGTAGACAGTCTTGTCATCAAGGTACTTGGCTGGGATAACCACCTTGATGATCTTCTCGAGAATCTCCTTCCTCAATTCCTCGGTGGTGATGGTCTCGGCGTGTTGGGCAGAGACGACGACGGTGTCAACACGGAGAGGAACAACGGCACCACCATCGTGAGCGTACTCAATGGTGACCTGGGTCTTGGTATCGGGCCTCAACCATGGGATGGATCCATCACGGCGGGCACGAGCCATGGCAGAGTTGAGCTGGTGGGAGAGGAGGAGGGTGAGTGGGAGGAGTTCAGGGGTCTCATCGGTGGCATAACCGAACATGATACCCTGATCACCAGCTCCCAAGTTCTCGAGAGCCTCGTCGTAGTGGAGACCCTGAGCGATGTCTGGGGACTGTTGCTCAATGGCAACAAGGACGTTGCAGGTCTTGTAATCGAATCCCTTTGCGGAATCATCGTATCCAATGTCCTTGATTGCGCCACGGATGATCTTTTGGTAATCAAGAGGGGCCTTGGTGGTGATTTCTCCGAAAACCATCACCATACCAGTCTTGGTGGCAGTCTCGCAAGCAACCTACAAACGACGAATTAGACGAATGCCACTGATGAGATGGACCACGAAGAGTCAGACTAACCTTGGAGAGGGGGTCGACCGCCAAGCAGGCGTCAAGGACGGCATCGGAGACTTGATCACTGTGGATATTGTTAGCAACACAGCCTGGGGCAAAGTATTGGGTGGCAGTATGCTACGTACGCGATCTTGTCTGGGTGACCCTCACCGACGGACTCGGAGGTGAACAAGAAAGTTCCGGTCTTGTGTTGAACGCTTCCCATTGCGACTATTTTGGGGGGTTTGTGGATTTTGGTTTGGAGAGAGTGGTCCGAAAGGATTGATGGCTGACAGTCGTTGCTGGCGATGGTGGGAGAGATGAAGCGGGGAGAGCGTCGTTGAAACGAAGGAGGGGAAGTGGGTGGGTACTCGAATTTAAGTGAAGGGCAGGCGGGGTGCAGGGAAGGGGGGGGTGGAAGAGAATTGGAGGGGGGTTGGTTTCTTTTCTTTTCCCTTTTTTTTTTTTTTTTTTTTTTTTCCTTTTCTTCTTGGTGTAGCACGCAAGCAGCGGTAGGTCGTTTAAAGGAGCTGGCTATCTTCTGGCAGAGTGGGAGGGATGCTGAGGGAGGGGCAGATGTTCTAGGGGCAGTAGAGGCGGCGGTAGGGGCAGAGGAGCATGTAGGGGTCCTAGGGGATCTCTCTGGGACGAGGCTAGGTGGGGCAATACTGCATGCATTGCCCGCTGCTCTGGTGGCTGGTGCATGTTGGTGGGGTCAATTGAGCTAGTGTGGCACAAAGCACGACGGCCACTCGGGCTGTTACATCGAGCGAGTGAGGAGATGGCGAGACTAAAGATGAATTCATGAAAGTGCGTGCAACTGTCAATTGTGCTACTGGCTACTGGAGCACTGTTGAATTTCGTGGCATCTACTTAGCACTGCAGCTTGCAATTGCTGGAGGAACCGCGGCCGAGAGGGAGCCGTCAGCCAAATGCGGCCGTGAGAGCGTGTACCGTGCCACGGACAACGACGGCCGAGCCTAGCAACAGCAGGCGAATTCGGATGCAAATAGCTTGATGCAGTCGATGCAGCATATCGTGGCCACACTGATATGGCTGCACGGGGCAGCCCGAGCAGGCCAATGTCTTATGAATGTCTTTTCTGCCCCGCTTTGAGTCTTTTCGCGCCATCATGGCCCAAAGGCTTCTGCACATGTCAGTAGATATTCAGGGGGTTGTTCTCTTAATTGTGGTGCATATCCGAGCAGATGGCTGGACATGCATTGTGGAAAGACATATCAGCTCTCCCAGCCTCACAATATATTCACAATTTCTCAACAAGATCTGCTCGTGTTTGTTGTAGCAGCCTCGGAACCTTGTGCCTGCCAGGGATCCGGATGGCCCAACACAACTTGCATCGTGACGACGCTAACCTAAACTTTACTGCCGTTGATGCCTTATGTGGTAGTCCCCCTCTTGCAGCTCCTTCTTGAGGAAACTGTACGTGGAGATAGACCAGGGTTTCAGGAATAGTCTTGTTTCCTGAAAACAAATGAAGAGAGCTTAAGCTACCACTCCCTCGTAGTAGTCTGTCATGAGGCTTGGGAACAGCTATTTCCCCAGCTTTGACTTTGGATTCTCTAATCCATTCGAGGTATGTTTTCACTTCAAACCTTATTAGACTTTGGTGGAGCACATTTTGCCCTTAGATTCGAGATTCGAGGCAACCCTAGAATAAAGTTGCGGCCGGGCTGAGTCGAGGCTAGCAGCCGGAGTGGGGATGGCCGTATAGAATTCGTAGGAAACTGGATATCAAACACATAGAGTACCTAATGCATCAAATTGTAAACGCCAACACACATCGAGGGAATATAGGCCCCGAGCCTGGGAACATGAGCTACCCTGATCTCGCGCCCAGACTCCATCTACCCCATGAATTGTTGCTTTCGTCCCAGATCGGTGCCCAATTGCAATATAAGCTGGTATTTATAGTACCTAATACTCCCTCGCAGAGGGTTTGTATGTTTTCGTAAATGTGAAGGTGCTCATCTCGCACTAAACCCATTCCCCAGATAGATCTTGCACTCCTCTTTGCACATGCAATAAAGAGCAATTGCGCACTAGTCCAGCTGGTATAACACTCTAAGTAGTCATTGATGCCCGATTTCCCTTTGAATGTCCTCATCTCACTACCGAATTGACGCCATCTGTGGATTTGCAATTGGATATAGGCTATTAATTACAGGGATTGCATCGCGGGGGGCCAGGTAAGAGGGGCAATTATTTATTTCTCGGGCAACGGGTCGATATCTGCAGCAATGTAGCCCGGGGGTTCAAGGTCGGCTGTAGCTTGTGCATGCATTATGCAGTTTCGACTCTCTTCACACTTTTTTCTGCAAATGTCATCTTGCAACTATTCCTTCTTTCTTTCTCTCGCCTTCCAATCCACAAGACTGAAGTACGACAAATTGTACAAAAACTGCCCTGTGTGAGGAGGTCCTTACGTACCTATACAAGTATCCAAACCCTTGCATCGGCGCGGAATTTGCGGCAAAAGAAGAAAAATGAAATCCCGGTCGATATCGATGGAGCTCAGCACTCGTATAAGGTAGCAAATAGGCATGATCACTGAATCACTGCATCTACATGTATGTACTCGTATACTCTAAAAGCCTCGTGCTCCACACACGGCTAGCTGCAGTCGCCGTGCTCCCTGATGCTCCACAATTTTTTCTCTTTTCCTTTCTTTTTACATTGCGGGCCCCAGACAGCGGCATCGCAATCGATAGGCCGGCGGCGGGGGTGGTTGTGCGATAAGATGCAACGAGAGGGACTCGAAGCCGAAGCTTTGGTCCAGGCGCCAAGCAAGCTGCAGCACCAAATTGATGGATGCGGCTGCCGACTAGCCCACACGGGCAATTGGCGGGTAGCATAAGCAAAAGTTCCATCTTAGTAGCTACCTACCTTCCTCGCACGCACCAGAGACTAACGCACCACAGCACCACACACCGTCACCGGCCACTGCACACCACAGCTATCACCAAGTCTCGACACACGCCCCACCACCCACAATGAGCAGGTTCGGGGTTTTTGTGATGGGCCCTGCTGGCTCAGGGAAGGTATGCGCCACCCCCGGTCAGGGTCCTGGAATGTGCTATAGAAGAATCTTCTAACATGTAGCTATCTTCTCTCCCAACAGTCTACATTCTGCTCTGCGCTCATCCAGCATCTACGAAACTCAAAACGCTCATGTACGTGAGGTTTCCCTCCCCCTGCTCCCCATTCTCCTCCTCGTCCTTCGGTTCAATTCGTCACCACCGTCATCGAAAGAACGGAAATACTGCCTCCACCACCACCCACACACACGCACTCCCTCTCTCTTCCCTAAGCTCATACAACCAAGAAATAAACAAAAGCAAACTTCCACAAGCTCGGGAGAAGCTACTGCACTTTTGAAAAATATTATTTATGAATGGAGTCACTCACACATTCCAAACGGTATGGTGTGTTGCAGGTGTATATGTCAACCTCGACCCGGCCGCAGAAGACTTTGACTACGAGCCAGACATCGACATCAAGGACCTCATCTCGCTCGAAGATGTGATGGAGGAGATGGGCCTCGGCCCAAACGGTGGCTTAATGGCTTGCTTCGAGTAACGTCCCCCTCCCCCCACCTCCAACCTCCAACCTCCAACCTCCAACCTCCAACCTCCTTCACCTCCACCGCAAAAATCTAACACCAACAAACAGATTCCTCCTAGAAAACCTCGACTGGTTCGACGAAGCCCTCGGCCCCGGCGACGAAGAAGCCCTCGTAATCTTCGACTGCCCCGGCCAAATCGAGCTCTACACCCACGTCCCGATCCTCCCCACCCTCTCCAAACACCTTCGCACCCGCCACGACTTTAGCCTGTGCGCCGCCTACCTCATGGAATCCACCTTCGTCGTCGACAAGGCCAAGTTCTTCGCGGGTACCCTCTCGGCCATGTCCGCCATGATCATGCTCGAGATCCCGCACCTCAACATCCTCTCAAAGATGGACCTCGTCAAGGAGCAAGTCCCGAGGAGGGAGCTAAAGAGATATCTAGACTCGGACCCGAGTATCATCACTGATGATATCCATGCGCAGACGAATCCCAGGTTCCATCGGCTGAATGAGGCGATTGTGGGCTTGATTGATGATTTTAGTATGGTGCAGTTTCTGAAGATGGAGGCCAGGGATGAGGATAGTATCCAGGCCGTGCTGAGTTATATCGATAATTGCATCGGGTGGAGTGAAGTCCAGGAGCCAAAGATTCCGGATGGAATGGAGACGGATTATGATCCGACGGCGGATGATGGGTAGAGAGGATGTCTTTGGAGTAAAAGTAATTGAAGCAAAGCAAAAATCAAAAGCGTCATCTTCTTGGGATATATATCTATCTTTCTGTACCATATATGGCCAACGGTATCATTTTCGTACTTTTTTTTATATTTTATCTCATGGTAATCTCAAAAGCGAGAATTGGAGTCTGGATTGGGTTTGCGGAGGATTCTAGAAGTATAGAAACAGATATTGATTGTGCACGTGCATGTATTGCTAGAGTGCCTCATGTATTGTGGCCATGGAGGCATGCAATGAAGGCATTCAAACCAAAGCTTGAATTAAAGAAATCTCGATGTAATTTAGCCTGGTGATGTAATTATCATGATCATGATTCCCCATTTTTATAGATCACTGTGCTCGAGAAACATATACGTGTATACGTGCAAGTAAATACGTAGATTGAAAAAAGAAACGATATGATTCCCGAATTAAAAATAAGAAGAAAAATCCCATATCCTATAGCAACTAGTACTCCATAGAGAATGATAATGGTAAAACACAAACAAAAGAGGAAAACGAACGTTAACGCCCCCCCTACTAGTAATTATAGATAGCAAAAACAGGAAAACACTCTTGGTAGAGAAGCGAAATATAGCTAGTAACATAAATGATAAGCCCATATGGTGACCAGAAGTGCGGAATTTGAGATCGAGCTCGATGAGTAGGTGCGGGAAAACGCCCTTAAGCAAAAAAGAATATAAACCATCAAAAAAAAAGCACCAGAGACGCCGTGTGATGTGCGTGAATTTTGAGCGACAGAGGAAAATTGAATCGAAAAAAAAACCAAATAAAACAAAGGGATCCGCAAGCCCGGAAAGATATTGCAAATATAAACTTCTATTCCCCTCCGACATGTATAAACTCCGCCATATCCGAGCGAACATGTATCGTCGATGGCTGCGGAGATTGTGAAGGAGAGAGCTGATCTGTTGGAGGCGGAGTCGGCATTGCCGGGAGATTCGTGGGTACCGTTTCGAAATGAATTTCGTCCTTCTTATTGGCTGCCTTTCCAATCTCCACGGCATTATTTTTTCCGACCTTGAATGCCTTGTTGAGGGTCGATTTGGGCTCCTTGGGGGCCGCTTTCGGTTTCCTCGGTGCGCGGGGCTTCTTTGGCGCTGGCTCCTTCTTGGGCTTCGCCTCAGCCTTGCGCTTCTTTGTCGCAGGGGCAGCTCGCACAGCTGTTTGGATCGTTGGTGGTGGAACCTGGACCTCCATCTGGCTTGAAGGCTCTGGAAACTGTGAGAGCTCCATAAACTCTGGCGTGCATGATCCTGTGTAAGTCTGTGACGGTGGTGGGGGCGGTTCACTCCCATCCCATCTGGGCAGTGCCGCAAGCGCAGCAACCATCTCACAGTCCCCCTTGACAATCAAATCAAACGCGCCCTCCAGCTCCTTTCCAAGTGGGGGCTCGTCCTCGTTGATCCATACGGTAATTCCACCTCGGATGTCCTGGACTGATTTGCACATTTCCCGAACAATTCTCTTGATTCCGGGAACCTTCAAACTGGTGCCGACAACGACAATTGCATCCGGCCGAGTTTTAAGATCTGCTTTGGAAACAGACCCGATTGCTTCAGAGTCGGGGTGATATTCGTTGTATAGAACGATCCTCGGCCTAAGCTTGCCGACTCCGAGGGATCTCTTTCCGGCGATACCCCTGACCGATTCCATCTCCACGCATTCGCTGCAATCTGGCGGTTCCTGGCCCCGAAATAGCTCCGCATCGAATCCACCAAGCCATCCGCATTTCGAACATACCATCTTTTCAAGTCCGCCATGAAGCTGGATCGTTTTGGGCCAGGGGCCTTTTGAACCGAGAGGAACCTGAGTGTGTAGGGGTGGCAGTTGACTCTCTATGCAATCAACGTTTTGGCTATATAGCCGTAGTAGCCTGTCGTCTTGTGCCAGGGATGCAAGAAGGTGGTGGAATGCAGTCGGGGTAGCCTTCTTGACCATGGAATCAAGGTTTCGGACCATGTCATGGAACGAAGAGGTGAGTTCCTTGTCTCTGTAGACTGCCGCGTCGAACAATTCCTTTCCAGAGGATTTTAACTTATGATCCGACTTGAGTGAAGAAAATAGTCCACCAGCGCTGCGAAAATCGGGAACTTGAGATCATTGCGCAAGTATGTTAGCTTGGAGTCAAGGGTTGTTTTATAGTATATTGTGTAACTTGAGGAAACTTGAGGGAACTTCTGTGCAGATTGGAAAAAAACGAAGGATTGTGGATTTTTAAAAGCTCTAGACGTTGTAGAACAGATGGGTGATTGTGCTGCGCATGCTGTAGTGCCATGTATGTGGTGTGTTGTGGTTGCTTCGTGCGTGTTGTGATGGAGGTAGTGCAGTGAGGGGAGGTACGACGACACTGTGCAGGAAGGGGAAAAAAGGTAAACATACTGCCAGCACCAACCGATATTCCCGCGCCCGCTACAACGACAATTTTCTTTTTTTTCCTAAAAACCTTGAGCAGCGTGTCCAGACTCTTTTGCTGCTCCTTGGTGGCAACGGGCCTAGATAGCAGCATTCTGAGGTCGATTGTTTCGGGGCCTTTTCGAGGCGGTGGTACTCGCGGCTGGCTGCTTGTGCCACTGCTGCTGCTGCTCTGGCTCATGGGCACTGGGACGGCGTTTTCAGTGTCGTGATCAATCTTTTGCTTCTTCGGAGGCGGTGCCTCAGCGATGCAGAGATCCATTTGATCCATTTCCCACGGGGTGTTGATGTTGCGTGCAGTGTGTGCAAGGCAATTTTTTGGTTGGGCAGGGTAGAGAAGAGCGTGTCAACGGGGGGTGGGGAAGATGGGCAACTGAAGATGAAGGGGGTGGGGAAGGGGGATCGAGATGCTTTAAAGGAAAAAAAGGGCAGACGACAAGGCTGCGACGGGGGTGCGTAGGGTGAATGGAAGGGTAAAGGTGAACTGGGGGTGTGGTTTGAGTACAAATGGCAAAGGAAGAAGGAAAGGGCAGAGTGGCCGTGTGAGAGATGAATGGGAATAAGAATAAGCAAGAGAAAAAGATGGTGTGGGCAGACAGGCTGGAACTAGAGAAGGGGAGTGCGTGAAGTGGAAGAGAAGTATGTCACAGCTTGTCAGAGGCGAGCATTCGTTACGAGCACTTGGCCACCCCCCCCACCTTCGCCTGCCCTTCGTCCCACTTGGGTTATTTCTCAATTTTTTTCTTTTTTTTTTCTCTTCCCTTCCAACCTGTCCCGATTTGAGCCTCCTTACGCCCTTAGAGATCTCCGGGACAAACCTCTATCCGAGCTGGCAGATTGGTGCTGCTGCTATTCCCAGTTGCAAAGAGCGCTGAACATGCCACTCGAATAACGGGCCGACGGCGTGCGTGTGTCTGCTCTGGATGGCCAAGTGATGAGGTTAATAAATGCTCTTTGCTACTAGCGGAGTGCGGAGGAGGGGGGGGGGGCATGATGCTGACTTACTCCAGGGGGGCATTGATGGCGATAGGGCCACGGCATGACAGGAAGGAAAGAAGCTCCAGCTTGTGCTGTGTCTCTCTCACTGTCTCTGTCTCAGCTGCCTCCACCGGACCCGGCGCAGGCAGCAGCAGAAAGCTGGACGGACGGAGTGCTCTGGAGTGCCGGTTGTCACGCACGCCGGGCGTACGTGCAGGCCCCACACACACGCACACTCTGCTCTCTAGGTTGCCCTTTTCCACTCGATCTCCAACTCATTCCCTCACTCGTCAAACTTGTAGGCCTACCTCTTGTTCCTCTCGTACCTCTTCTCCTACGATGAGACTGTCTTCCTTCCACTCTAATGTGCGGCCGCGGCAGACGGGGGGCGGGATAGACGGGACGGATATGCGTGTGCGTCCATCCATCCATGATGCTTCCAGCTGCTGTACTCTACTGTGTGCCGATGTCGTGGATGCAGAGCCGGCGCCCGTCCGGGGTCCCGCCGGTCGTGCACGGGTGTATCTAGAAGAGCTTTCCAATTGTTTCGCAAGTACCTAGAGTAAATGTGCTGCGTGATGAGCTGTCTGGATGGTGGGAGATGGTGATGTGCCTCTGCATGCTGCATTTTAGTACTCCTTTTCTTTTTTCCTTTTCTTTTCCGCAGGCTCCGGATTGATTCCACCGTGGCCAGGCAGGGCATCATCGCAGGCAATTCATCTGGGGGCGTTCAATCGGAGGGTCTTGTGGCAAGTGCGCCAACGATATGCCTCCAGCTCGCTATTTCAATAGAAAGGACTTATTGTACAGCAAGAGCTTTTGAATTCATTTTATTTCATTGAGAAGAAGCCCAATGGCCCCATTGATCTGGCCCGCCCCCATCCTCCCTCTCGACTCTGACGGAATGGCTCCACACATCGCGATCGGAGGTGGTTGCAGTGCCGGCCAGGTACGCGCCAAGCCGACTGCCTCTTTGGTGTCATGGGACCACGCATTCCCCAGCTGGGCATTCTTGGCATTTTCATCTGCAGGCCACCAAACTACTGCAGGCCCAGCCAGCCAAGTCGGCCGATTCCATGGGAGAAATTTCCCGGGGACGTTCGAGGACTTGAGCGTAAGGTACAGAACCTGGGGGGGCGAGGCTGCTGTACCTGATCTACCACTGGAACATTTGAATTCGTCACCCTGGCTCCTCCCTCGGTCTCTCCTCGCATCATGGCGAGAATAATCATGTTATTGACCTCTAGAGATGTAAGGAGGTTCCGAACATTCAATGAGCGTTAGCTGGCGTGGGGCTCGCTCGCGGAGGTAGAAACGGCGCCCCAGGATATCGACAGGCCAGTTCTGCGCTTTCTTGGCCCTTACATGAAGAAGGTACGAGACTAACCTGAAGAAAAAACGGTCACTGTTCGTCAAGTAGGTACTTAGGTCAGTGCTCCGCAGCCGCGCCAGTAGGGGTTTGTGATTTCGCAAGCTCAAGATGGGAGGAGAACACGAGAACAGATGAGAACGAGGTCGGCTTCGGAACTTAACCAGGGCTCTGGCCTGTACCTCGACATGTCAAGAAGTACTTCTTAAGGTAGATCTACATACATGTAGAGTAGCACAAAGCTGTTGGCTTGATCGATCAACCGATACATAAACGTTTCCTGCTGACCTGTCAACTGCAACGTTAAACTTTACTTGAATTCCGGCATGTCGTACAAATACCTCTTGGACAGCTGCCTGCATCATTATTAAAATTTAGATAAATACCCACTTACCTACCTATGTACTTACCAGGACGATAATACGATCTGGTTCGAGACGGGAGAACATTCAAGGTAAGCTTGAGTAGGTACTCAGGCCATTTGATCAGTCCATCTCAAGGCACCAGAACACTTCTTTAGGTACCTACCTAACCTACCATGTAAGCAGTCTCAAGTCAATCTAGACTCGCGATCGTGCCCATGTCAATCTCATAGCATTCACATTGCAATGACCTTGCTGAATTTAAAGTTGAACAAAGCTTAGATTCGAATCCATTCCGATCATGATCTATATTATCAACAGATTTATACCGGAGCATCATAGTACTACTAGCTATCTAGTCTTACATGAACGTGTTATAATTATGCAATTGCAAGCTTAAGTGACATCACAAAATTAAACACAGCGGGAATTTGAATTCGAAGTTGAATGAATTGTTGGATACCTACATATGTAGGTACCTAAGTCTTGTTCCCAAGCCCCCCATGTGTTGACGGTTGGAAATCGCTCGAGATATCTGTTCATGGATTACCTAAATATATACAAGTATTCTGGAGAATCCTACTTTAATTGTCTCCGGAAATCGATTCTACCCGGGGGAAGAGAACACTAAAACTCCTGAGTAGGTCTGAGTCGGCACGAGATTAGTCGGAGTCCGTACGTAATAACCTGGAGGAACTTTTCCTTCTTCAACTTAGTCTCGTGCCCTCTTCAACTACTTACCCTCAGTTTCCAGTTTAGGCATCGACACTGATGACGGGGTCTAGACTTTCCTGATTTGGAAGTGTGTTTACTGCTTTGCACGGCGCGAGACGTGCACGAGGCCACTTTGTTCTGACTTTTATGTTTTCCCATCGATCGATATACATCTCATTCTCCCATGCGTCCGACCTCGAATTCTCCGTGCTCGGGTCCGTACGTCCGTATTCTGACTCGCGAACGGAGCAAGCTAATTAATTAATTGCAAAGTGTACACGTTGTTTGGATACGAGAACATATGCATGTACGTTTCAGTAAAATCAGCATCTTAAAAATTTTTGATTGGTCGCTTAGCTACTGCGGGACGATGTTTTCCAAGCCAGACTAGAGGAACAAGGAACATTACTCGTAATTTACTTAGGTATAGGATGAGAGTCGTGTGAGATATATATGAGGCTATAGCTAGTATGGGATGTATGAGTTGCGCATATATATGCGCAAATCATATGGATTACTATAGCTACCTCTGTACCTCTAAGCCCAAGAACAGCTGCTGCGCAGCTGGATATGAGCTGTATCGCACCAACCTATCCTACTGTTAACTGTTCAGCTTCAAAGTGTTGAAGTGAGATATATATCGCTGCTTAAAATTCAGCCCTGGAAAAGTATACTGTAAGCTATAGCTAGCAGGTACTCCATTGCATAGGAGATCTGCATCGATTAACGTTTTCCATGATCCTTCAGGTCTGTGTAAAATCAGCGATCTCGATGCCGCGGCCGCGCCGCGACGTTTCCAAATTTTAAAGGTAAAGTAATCATATGCATGCATTCATCAATTTTTTGCAGTGTCTGTCTGCATCTATAGTAGACCCGGCCGAGCTCGGGCCGTTTTGGCGACATGATATTCAGTGATATTCAGGGACCAAAAAAAAAAAATGCACGGACTGGCGTACTCGTACCTTAGGTAGGTAGGTAAGGCGCAAGCACTTGCACCGCTGCAATAACGCGTTCAGTTCGCGATAATGACATGCATTAGTGCCGCCAAGACGTCGCGCACGGCTAAATATCGCGTCACCCCGAGCGAGCGAGGGCTGTTGCAACTGCGACGTGTGTGGCGGTCGGTCGGGAACCCCGCCATGTGAGGCCGCTTTGTACAGTAGGTGCTCGAGTGCAGTAGCTTTGAGGGATGTGCCGCGATGGATGGATGAAGGGATTGTCAAAACAAAAAACTTACCTGGCTTGAATTCGGCGAAGGGCAATTTCTGAGAAAAGGGAGCGAGCGAGCGGGAGAGAGGCTGGAGATGGTGATGGTGATCGGGTAGAGTAAAGTGCGCTATGGGGGGGGCTTTTGTCTTTGCCTCTATGCCCCCACGTGAATGTGAAGCGGCGCGGCCGTATCCGCCGTAGCCTGATTGTCCGCCGGTTCAAACGAGACAGACGAAACAAGACAGTGGCCGCTGGCTGCAATTGTGTCCGACAACATCGAGAATCGTCAGCCAGGATCGACGTACACCCTGACTCACCTGGATAATTGTGTTACTACCTTACAACTTCCTAAAGGCCATATACTGCGAGGCTAATAGACCGCCGGCATCAGGCATCTATATGTTGACTCGTAGAATCGAGGCTACCAGAGGCTGCAGCTGTAACCACACCCTGCAGTAATAAACAAAAAAACCTTATTCGGAGGTAGCCTCGTCCATTCGGAGGGGTGCTGTATTGCAATTGCAAGGCCCCCCCCCCCAGCCCCTAGGCCTGTCAATAGTTGAAAACAACAGTTCAAAAGTCAATCAATAATAACTCTGGTCTCGTGTAGCCTCGAGTCGAGGCTAGGTCTCGTGCCTAATAAATCGAGCCGCAATCCCTTTCAAAGAAAGAACCCCCCCCCCCCCGGTGATCTACATTCCTGGTTCCTTTCTCCGACTCATCGCTCTAGATCTGAATGTCGTCTTTCTAGGATCTCGAGACATGAACAATGAGCAAGAGCGAATCTTACACAAGGACACATCATCTACCCACCACCCTCGAGCTCCGGATCCTCAACATATGCCCACAGGCCAAGAGGTGGTAATAATACGTAGCACTCCCGCCGCCGCCGCCGACGTCGACAGCACTTCGAATTCAAGCCCGAACCAAAACACAGACCAAAATCCATCGATATCACCAGAATTCCTCAGAGAAAAGAAAAGGTTCTTTGCGCAGCTATACTCGCTCGAATCGAGGTTAGAAGCTGAAACCGAGGGGAGCTCGACGAGTGAATTGAGCACTGCGGCTGCTGTGGTGGAGAAGAACCCCATCGTCGAGTTTTTGAAAAAGTGTAACAGGGATATTCCCCCACCTTCATCATCACCACCACCACCACCAAATAAAAGACCTAGACCCTCAGACTATCACCCTCAAAGGGACTCAGATTTACCAAATCGGCCCGAGAGAAGACAACAACAACAACTCTCCCGAACTCGGTCCCTCCAAGAAAAAGAAGTAGCACCAGCACCACCACCACCACCACCACCAACAGCCCCACCACAACAACCAGCAATGCCACCTAAACGCAGTAATAATACGGGGGTCGGGGTCGGGATAACGACATCCTCACCGAGCTCTGAGCCAGCGGGAAGATCACGGAAGCGGGCTGGTGGTGAAGAGAAAGAGAAGTTGACCGCGGCGCAGAAACGGAGGAAGAAGGCCCAGCCGCCGGTGAAGCTTGCGCCTGAGGGACAGCAGTTGTTTAAGGGAATGACTTTCTGTATGCAGCCCCCCCCCACACCTCACACCCCACACCTCCCCAGCTGTGTGAATTCCGCCGTCCATGCATACCTAAGTACCTACTCTGTTGCCTTTTTTCCTGTTTTGTTATACACAATAAATATTACCAAACCACCGAATTCTTGAGCAATTCATTTCATGGTCTAATATTTTTTTTCTGTGGAATTCCAATGTGTGTTGCAGATTTTGTGCCAAACGATACGATTAATGGAGCGAGGAGAATGAGGATAAACAAGGCGACTGAGTTTGGTGCGCGGTGCAGTAATGATTGGGGGAATGATTGCGATGGTATGAAGATCTCTCTCTCTTCTCTCTTGGTGTAGTCTCGTTCCCTCTTGGTGTCAATTTCCACTTCCACTTTCCTACAATTGCAGCTGCCCTTTATGGCAGTTGGAATTTCACGGCATCCAAACTTGATCCATTTGAGCTTATGGATAGCTGCATTGGGACAACTAGCACAAGTAGAAGTGGGAAGAAGGGCGAGTTAATGTTAATTTGGGATTCATGGCCATGCAGAGATCACACATATTATAGCCGACCGCCATTTCAAGTATAACGATATCCTGAAGTACCTGAAAGTCGAGAGTATTCCCGTAAGTCCCTACTACCTACTTAAATTCCTTCCAATCCTTTGAATCCCCCCCACCTTCCCTCGCTCTCATTACACAAAACGTCACTGAATCGAATCTTGAATTCTGCACAGGATAAAGTCAAGATTGTCAACGAGACATATCCCGGAGAATGCCTGACCTTCCGAAGGATACTGGATGTGACGCAGCCGGGATATGTGGTTTCGGGGAAGCCGGAACCTCCACCACCGGCACCGGCGCCGGTTCCTCCCCCGCCTCCGCAGGTTGCTGTGGAGGAGGAGAAGAAGAAGGATGATGAAGAGGAGAACCAGCAGTCGTTGGAGATTAAGGTACCCAAGAAGAAGCAGGTTGTTGAGACGCAGAGGAGGTGGGTTAACTTGCCTTTCTACTTTTGAATTTTTATTTTTCTAGAAGTAGGAGAGAGCACTAATCTCGGGATTGCACCTACTTAGTAGTGATGATAGTGAGCATGAGGAAGTCTCGGTGGTATACGATACCCCGAAACCGCTGCAGAAGAATACGCTCAAGAGTCTTGCGAGGGCGAGGAGGGCAGGCACGCAGACGTCGCCTACGCCAGCACCAGCACCAGCTCCTGCGCCTGCGGTACCGGTGGCAACTACAACTACAACGGAAGCTCCTCCGGCAAACTATGTCCCTCCCGACGATGCATTGAGTAAAATCATCGAGGAGGCAAAGAAGTTGGGGAACCTGGTACGTTGCAAGAATAGCTCTTATCATCTATTAATGTAAGTAGTTTTAGGAATCTTCTAACCAAAAACTCAAAAAGCTATAGCCCCTCGATCCAGACGAAGGCGAACCCGAAAATTCGAAGAATTCGGGTGCAACAAATGAGGATTCTGACTCTGATGGTCGATCGCGCTCGCCTTCTCCGGATCCGAGAGGGAGAGGGAACAAGTCCAAGAGGAAAACAGACAGAATTGCGGGTGGGACAGTCCAGGCTGCGTTTCAGTGTATGTATGCGCACGATGGTGTTGTGGGAAGTAATCCGAATCAGAGGACGATTGAAGTGGTATGTTGACAATAAAACTTGTTGATCGAGTTATATTTATAATTTTTTTTTTTTTTTGCTTTTTTGGTTTTTTTTATGCGAGTGGAAGAAGTGGTTTTTGAATGATGTGATGTTGATATGATATATATATTGTGATAGCTCTCTGAAATGCAAAAGTACTACGAGATGACGGGCGATCAGTGGCGGAGTCTGAGTTACCGCAAGGCGATTGCGACGTTGAGGAAGCAGACGAAGAAGATTGTGTTTAAGGAGGAGGCGAGGGAGTATGTTCCTCCTGCTTGATTGCAGGCTTTTCTTATTTCCTCTTTCCGGAATATAGTACTGATCCTGTGTCGCGTGATCTACTCCAGGCTTCCGAGTATTGGAGAGAGACTTGCGCAGAAGATTGAGGAGATTGGTAAGTGTTTTCTTTCACACTTGAGTAGCGTGCAATGGAAGTGTGGAGTAGAGTGGGCCAGTTGCTGATGGGTACACAAAGTCTTTACGAACCATCTACAGCGGTTGGAGTATACGAAGCAGGATCCGACGGATATTTCGCTCAAGCTGTTTTTGGGGATTTATGGTGTTGGGTGAGCACTTACCTACCTACATACTTTTTTTAGTAGAATCCAATTTCTGGATTCCCTACCCTACCTACATAAGTATCTAATTCTTTTTCTAGAACATCGCAAGCCCAGCGGTGGATCGCGGCGGGATACAAGACGTTGGATGATCTCTTGAAACACGCAAAGTTGAGCAAGAATCAGAAGATTGGGGTTGAGCGGTATAAAGTGAGTGTACATCCTACATATGTTCAAGTTCTGGATTTTGTGTGTGTATTTACTGGTGATGTATAGGATTTTAATACACGCATTCCAAGGGAGGAGGTGGCGCGGCACGGGGAGGTTGTCAAGAGCGTTGCGAGGGACATTGATGAGAAGCTAGAGTTGGAGATTATGGGGTCGTACCGGAGGGGGGCGAAGGATTGTGGTGATGTATGCATTTATGCTACCTACCTATTTACCTCCCTTTTTCCCGCCAATTCTCCTACTCTTTTTTTCACTTGTACTGATCAATTTAACGATAGATCGATATCATCATCACGAAAAACGGCGCCGAGGTGCGCGAGTTGAAGGGCGTGCTGGACGAGCTGGTGGAGAGGCTCACGAAGAGTGGGTTCTTGCAGTGTTCATTGGCCGCGGGGAGGAAGGGGGATGAGGGGTCGAAGTTTCATGGGGCGTCGAAGATTGAGGAGGGGGGGTTGTGGAGGAGGATTGGTATGTGTCTTTTGTTGGGTGTTGTTTTATATATGGGGTTATTGATCGACCAACTAACGTGGATATGTATATGGATAGATTTCTTGATTGTTCCGTGGAAAGAGAGGGGTGCGGCGTTGCTGTATTTTGTATGTTTTCTTTTTTCTTTTTTCTTCCTAGTCACCTCTTACTTTTCCTTCCATGCATGGCTTCACCAAAAAATATGAGCTTGAGAACTGATATGTTGCGTGCGTCAGACCGGGAATGATATCTTCAATAGGTCGTTGAGGTTATTGGCGTCCAAGAAGGTGAGTTTTCAATCTTTTCTTACATACATTATCCACTCCGTCACATGATTCTTAACTAAATGTTTGTGTTGTGCTGCAGGGCTATCGACTAAATCAACGAGGCCTCTACAAGGATGTCATGAGGGGCCCGAATCGGGTGAAGGTTACAGAGGGAAAGTTGGTGGAGGGGGAGAGTGAGCAGGTGAGTTTTTATGATAAAGAAAGAGGGGAAAGCGGGGTGCATCATGTGGAGGTGCTAATTGTGATGGGCGGTGGGGGTTGTAGAAAATATTCGAGATTTTGGGCGTGCCATATAGGCCGCCGGAACACAGAATTTGTTAGAGGGAGGCGGGGGGGGGTTGAGATTTGAGATGGGGGGATGATGGGTAAACAGTGGGAAGAAATGGAGTACAGGTGGTTATGTAAGGTACAGGGCATGTGGGAATGTTTGAGGGTGGGATAAAGAGCTCTCTCTACTTGAACCGGGGCCCACATGCATGGGACAGTTGAGTCTATATCTTGGGACTGGGCCTGGATAGGATAATCAAGAATGGAACTGCTTGGGAAAATAGAGTACGAGGATGGACAAGTTATGCTTTAATGGATTAATGCCGGTATGAGAATGTAATGTAATTAGGATCAAATTTGAGGCATCTATTGTGGATTTTGTGGAATTGATCTTTCCATCTATACAAAAGTCTTGTTTTTATTTCGTTTATTTTTCCAGGTAGGACGTTAGTAGTACCTGGGATTGCTTCATGTGGTAATACTTTAGCCTCGAGACTACTTAGTAATACTTTACTTACTGTGCTCGGAGACTATGTGCTCGGGTTGCTGACTACATAGGTACCAAATGTCATGGTCAGCCCCAAAAGCACGAGAGACGGATATGAGATATGACAGCGGCCAAGAAGATGGAGAGAAAGAAACATACCGATGTAGACCTTGTTGCCCCCGAACGTAGCCCAGTCGATCTTGTCGTTGTAGAGCTCGATGAGGGCCCAGTCGCGGGTGAAGCCCTTGGGAGGGACGTTGACGGCGATGGGCTCGACGTGGACGACCTCGGGGATGGTCCAGCGCTTCAGAATCTCGTTGTGGGAACGTGTTCGATCTCGGATATCTTCGCCTTCGCCTTCACCACCCAGCTCCAGGGGTGTGTGCTCCTTCCGCCTGTCGGTGACTTTGAACAAAAACAAAACCTCTTCCGCTATTCTGCGTAGCCTGAACATTCCCATATCCGTCCCTGGTGGAAAGTCATGCTCGAATATCGGCTCTCTGGCCAGCCAGCCCCTCTCATGTTTGCAAGCAAGTACAGACTGCCTTGTAACCTGCCGAGCTGACGAATAGTATTCGCTGCTGCCATGCCCGTATGCTGTATTTTATCTATAGATATATTTCTGTGGCTGCGGTGTTGAAGTCTGGTTGTGGTTGAGGTTGTGGTTGAGCGTTCTTCGAGGGCACGAGACTATTCTTCGAGGGCTGGGCACGAGACCAGGTTGAGCCCTGGGGACGAATCGATATTGCTACATCCGTATGCAGCCCTGCTCTAGTCTCGTGCACTCGAGAAGCTCCACATGCACGGCTTAGTGCTGTGCTGCACACACGGCGCGCGGACTTTTGTGACTCGGGGCAGCCGCGGGTCCGCGCTGCAGCTCGCAAGGCAGCCAGCCAGTGCCATCTGGGCAGCCGGCCGCGGAGCGCACGAGATCGATCGGGGGTACTCTACTCGAGTAGTCTCATGGATCGGGGGCAGCAGCAGAGAGGGCCTTCTAGCATAAATGCAATAATGCTGGAGCGATATTGCATGGCGATTCTACGGGGTACTCTGCCCCTCTACAGATTACCTCAGATACAGATGCATCTCGCATCCGCCGCCGCTGCTCTGCGGCTGCACAGTAAGCCGTGAGACTTGCCCGGGACGCTGCGATCGCGACACGGCAGTATTCAAGGCCCTGGCGCTGCTCGGCCACATCCATCGATCGGGCGGGCCAACTCCATCGGCGGCCGCCTCTCCGCCTCACCACCCGCTTCAACGGGCCTCCCGACAACCACCGCCATCCTGAACCATCTCACCTTTATCCACCCTCACCGGCCTGCCCTCTTGAACACCCATCTATCCATCTATCCTGTCGACCGCCTCCATCGCATCTTAGTGGTATTTGCAGCCAGCTACCCACCGCCGCCGACCTGCCTGCCTGCCGAGCTTCCGTGCGTCACGGCCCCGCGACGTTAGACTTTTAGACTTTTAGACTTTTAGACTTTTGGGGTTTTGGGGTTTTGGGGTTTTGGGGTTCGCTCGGGTCTTCTTCTGCTTCTCCTTCTCCGCTCCCGGATCGCTCGCTCCCTTGCTTTGCTTCCCCAGCCAACCCGCCCGACACATTCGGATCCACTGCACACACTTTTTCGTCTGAACGAGCGATCGTCCTCCCCCACATCCACCTTCACCCCCACACCCCCCTGCTTCATAGGTAGGAACCTACGACCCCAAGATCTCGCTCGCTTCTCGCTCGCCGCGATTCAATCAAGTTTTTTGCATTACAACTCATATACGACCAAATTACTACATACACATCATAAACCTAGATCAGCTACGTCTCGCAGTCAGACATCGAATCTAAAGCACGATACTAGATATTGCTTCACGTGGAAAACGAACCGATCCCCTCGACGTCCCGGGAAAGAACTACCCCGAACCTTTAGGGGAACCACACGCCAATTCGCAGTAGCAGCAGGAAGGAAATAGAAAATAGCAAGAGAGAAATGTTTAAAGGTGCAGCGGCATGGCTCGGGGGCACGCTCGTAGGCGGCGTCGGTGGTGGGCCGGCAACGGCAAAGAACCCGTCGACACAGTCCCTGACTGCTTTGGAAGAACCGGCAGCTCGTATGTCCTTTCTCTCTCCCTCCCCCAAATAGGAAATAATGAGGGAATCTGGAAATCGGGTTTCATGGGCTAATCTCCTAGCGGACGGAGGTTTTAGTGGAGCAAGCTCTTAAAGGTATGCGGAATTTTTATTTTTGTTTTGGAAATTGGCCAGTGAATTCGAGAATTTGGTTTGTGGGAGTTTGGTAGGCTGACGTGTTGGGGTTTTCTGGGGGTTTAAAGCCATGGCGCTCATTATGAATGACGACGTCGTTGGGGCGGAGGTCGCGTTGAAGGATGGGACTTCTAGTTTTCACAAGGTAGGGGGATATCGATTTCTTTGATTTCGAGGTCGAGTAGTTCTATGCAATTGCTGACGTCTGGGATTTTTATAGCTTGCTTTGGGCGTAATAGGATTTCTCCAGGCAAGTCTTGGGTTTGAGGCAGATATCATGAGGGAGGGTAGGTGTTCTGTATTTTTTTTATTTTGGTTTACCTGGTGGGAAATGCGCTGTGATCGGGTATACTGATGTTTCTATGAAATTTATAGCATCCGAACGACTTGCGGAAGCACAAGCATCGGCGGATCGCGACAGAAGAAAGGCACAGAGAGACGCACATAGCCGACATTCATCGTACCCGCCCGGAACCGAATTCGCCCTATGCCATGCAGAAGCGCAATTGATGTCTGCTGTTGTGGGCGTGCTATCCGAGTCTGTCGTCGATGCCATGAAGGCATTCTACAAGCTCCGAAAGGCATATCTGTTGTTGGAAGAGATTCAAGCAATACCCCCACCAAAGCAGAAGCGTGTGGATCCTGATGCAGTGGAAAAGAGCGATGCTGCTAGTGAAATGTCTTCGACCTCGGATCCGCTGTACATGAAGAACTCGGATAGGGCTGGGAGGAGGGCGAGTATCGTGAGTACCATAAATATGGATACGATGGAGCCGATGGATGTGTTTATTCATTCGGGGTCCAATTTGTGTTTTGGGTTGTTGCTGGTGATTCTTAGTCTGATACCTCCTAGTCTGGGAAGGCTACTCTCGATTATCGGGTTCAGAGGAGGTTCGTGCTTCCAATAACCCATATTACCCCCCCATAAGCGTGTTTTTGCTGACTTTTAGAGAAAAGATCGGGAAAAGGGAATATCGCTGCTATGGGAAGCTTCCAAGGCCGATAATGTGCATGGAGCTATTGCTATTTTATCCCTTTTGAATTTCTACGGCAATGCCGTGCAGTTTTGTGATATTCTCCCCGAGGACGACGCCATGAGTGGTGTTGGGTATCCACGACAGAGATGTTATGATGCTCTTGCTAAAATGAGGCAGAGATACCCTAATAGCGCGCTTTGGTTGCTGGAGGAGGCGAGGATGGAGGCAGTTAATGGTCGCTTGGACAGGGCCATTAAGCTACTGAATGTTCCAGCAAGCCCCCAGATGAGGTAGATATTTCCAGTTGGACATTTTGCATTGGAAGGGTACTAATATAGTGCTTTCCTAGGCAAGTTGAAGCGTTGATGTTGTTTGAAAAGGCAATGTATGTATATTTGGCTGGTCTCAAATATTAGGGATTATGGCTAATTCATTATACAGTAACTCAATGTTCTTGCATCGACACCAGGATGTTGCCAATGCATTCTTAAAGGTAAGCCTAGCTCATCGCTTCATGGCCTTTGGTATGCTAATTTTACTCATTTTACCCAGTTGACGGAACTTAATTCTTGGTCGCATGCGCTATATCATTACTTTGCAGCTGTGAGCTATATTGAGTTATACAGAGAAAATGCCGAAAGTGATCCAGATCAAGCTGTAAGTATTCAAAATATTGCAGGTGTTTTCTAGAATTTACTAATACATGATGCAGAGAATATTTGCCAAAAAGGCAGAGGCTCTAATCGAGCTTACTCCCACGTTTATGGGCAAGAAGCGATTTATGGCACAATCCCTCCCACTTGAAGTCTTTGCAGACCGGAAAATCAAGAAATGGCAAGCCCGCGCAAGGGAGAGAAATGTGCGTTTGATTGAGGGTGTTGGTGTCAGCCCTGTGGAGGAGATGATGTACTTCTGGAACGGGTACAAGCGGATGGACAATGACGGGTTCGCAAAGTCATTAATTGCGCTAGAATGGCAGAAGGAGAAGTTGAAGGACGATGAGATTGATGAGAGGGCTATACACTCGCTCATTACGAGTGTTGTGTTGAGGAATATGGGGGAGCGCGAAAAGGCGAAGGAACATCTACAGGAGGTGTTGGCGATTGATAAGAATACGCTGAAGGGGTATTTGAAGGATGATTGGACTGGTAAGTTCCCCCCTATGTATCTCTGCTATGGCGTTAGTGTGGTGTACTGACTTTGGGGAATAGCGCCAACCGCACATTATGAGTGGGCCGTCATACTCTGGCAAGAGAATGGACCCAAGGGGGCGGAGGAGTGTAAGCAATGGCTCCAGAAGGCTGCGAGGTGGGAAGCGTATGAGCTCGACACAAGGGTAGGGTTACGAGTGACGACGGCCCTAGATACTGTGAATAAGTATACGGAGATGGCATAAGGGCAGTGCGTTGATTTATACGGAGAAGCATATTCAGTGATATTTTGTGCTGAATGTAGCTTTGGATGATAGGAGGAGGAAGTTGCAAGTTGGAGGCGCTTTGGCGTTGCACGAACGAAAAACACACACACACACGGAGGTTTCATTTTACATTACCATCTCATTTCTTTATTCTTCTCTGTTTGTTTTTTCATGTTTGTATTCTTTCTAGACGGTAATAAGTTTATCAGAGTATAATTTTTCTCAAAAGCTTTCATATAATGTTTTTTATAATCAGGCAATGAGTTTTTATTTGATGTTTTCGAGATTTTGCCGTTTATTGTGTATATTGGCTTAACTATCACGTGGGTGTGAACAACATTGCCCCGCCGTCCCTGCAGATCAATTTGGCGGGGCGTTTTTTTGACCGCAGAGCCGCGCTAAGCGGGCCCCATAAGCTCCAAACTACTTACACCACACACACACACCACCATCCCGCAAAAGCTCCCCCGGGAAAGGAATAACAACATCAATCCCCGGAAGTCACGATATCATCAAATATCATGAGCTTCCTTCTCCCCAAAACCCGGCGCCCAATTCTCCGCGCCCTGGCCGGAAATGCAGGGCCAATTCGGTCGCCGTATTCACCACCCCTCCTCAACCCCACCACCACCTCCACTTCCTCCGTCCTCCCATGCATCTTCTGCCAAACAACACGCACGCCAACATCAATCCGCCAATTGAGCTTCTTCCGTAAACCCAAAACGCCCTCACCACCACCACCATCAATACCACCACAATCCGACCCCACCCCCACCTCCCCCATCCCCCAAAAAGACGACAAAGGCCGGCCAGACTACACGCCCACCCAGCTCCTCCTCCCCCTAGGCCTCGACCACCCGCCCTCCCCCGGCGAAAACTCCGGCCACGACCCGCGCACCCTCCAGCAGAAGCGCGACGACTTTGTAAACTGGGACCGGCACCTGCAGAAACGCAAGCGCCTCACCGCGCAATTCACAACCTCCTACTTCCAGGACTTCAACTCCCTCTCCAAAGAGCACAAGGGCAAGATCTGGCTCGCCCCCCAGAAACTCTTTCGCAGCGACAAGGCCCTGTGGTTCCCCAACCTCGTCGGCCGCACGCTCGTGCCCCCCCGCAAGCTCGAGCACGACCTCACGAGCAAGATCTGCCTCGGCGGCAAGGTCAACCTCGTGGCAGTGTTCAGCTCGCTCTGGGGGGATATGCAGTCGCGCAGCTTCACGGAACATCCCCGCGTGCAGGCGCTGCTCAACACGCACCACAACACGTTCCACAGGATCGACGTCAACGTCGAGCAGAACCCGCTCAAGGCGTTCCTGATCCACCTCTTCGTGGGGTCGCTGCGCAAAGCGGTCCCGCAGGAGCGGCACTCGCGGTACTTTATCGTGCGGCGGGGCGTGACGGGCGCGCTGCGCGAGAGGATGGGGATGATGAATGCACGGGTCGGGTATGTGTATCTTCTTGACGAGGATGCGAGGATTCGGTGGGCGGGGAGCGGGCCGGCGGACGAGGAGGAGGTTGAGGCGCTTGTGAGGGGCGCGCAGAAGTTGATTGGGGAGGTTGAGAAGGAGAAGGCGGAGAGGCATGGGGGGGTGACGGTTATTGGGAAGGGGGGGTCGCCGGAGGGGACGCTGGCGGCGTATACGGATAGTTTGAGTAGTTGAATGTGTGGGTAGTTGTACATTTCGCTGTGGGGGGGGGGGGGGGGCAGGTGTTATTATTCCCTTTTCTTAAGTAGGTAAGTTATCTTCGTTTCTGTTGTATATCATATTAGATCTTTTTTTTTTTTCTTTGTAGGTTTATAATAGAAAGTAGCAAAAGCATACATATTCCACTCCAAAAGAGAAGGAAACCGAATGTCCAGAACTGATATTGTGCATGTGCGTTCATCAAAAAAAAAAAGCATTTACATTTCCATTAATCAATATCATACATTATAAGGAGGCCAAGGTGGCTACAGCTAGCCTTAATTGCAAGGGACAAAACATCAAAACACACAAAAACAACTAGAAAAAAAGGTAAGAAAAAAAAAGAAAAGAGGAAGAGGCTGGAAAGAGTAACAATAGACAAAGTAGCAAATTGCTTTAGAGGTAAACAGTACTAGAATTCCCGATAATCCAAAATTGACCCGAGTAAAAGAAAAAAAGGAAGAACAAATACCAGTGATAATGATAATAAGAAGAAGCTTGAGTAACGATGAAAGGGGTAATTACGTACCAGGCGTATATAAAAGGATTTGCCTAAAGAGCATAAAAGAAAAGGGAAAAAAAGCAAAAGCAAAGGAGGTGCCTAAAAAAAGAAAGGGTAACGGATGCAGGGACATGAAAAGCCATCGGAGCCACTAGCACACGATGGTTCATTCCACTGTGCCCCACCCGCTGTGATGGCGCTCTAACGGTGATCTCATGAGATCTAGATGCTGTGTTGAATGGTGGTGAACATGGTATCTGAATAGAAAGATTATACCCCAGAAGTGAATGCAAAAGATGAAAATAAAGAGAAGAAAGAAAAAAAAAAACACATGCAAATCACCTTCTGCAAATCTAGAAGATGCATGACCGCCATTCGTGCAGCCACTCTTTACCGGAAGTACAACACCATCATCAAACAAGCCGATATCACAATTGCCAAAATGATACTGTCCCTCTTCTTCCTCGTATTGATTTTCGATATAATCGTGTTGATCCCCGGGATTTGTCCCGCCGCATGCATAACCCTCTTGTTGATATTCCCCAACATTGCCCTCTGGCTGACAAAGCTCTCGTTGATCGCATACGCCTGACTGAGCACACTATCCGTCATGTTGTGCGAATTGTCCAACCGTCTTCGTTCATCCAAGAGGAACTCAGAGTCCTCTCTATTCGAGGAGTGGAATTGTGAAATGTCGTTTCGGACGGAGGAGAGGAGATTTGAGCGTTCTCGGGTCGAGTGGATGTGGTTTTTGATGCGTTGAAAGTCTTTGGTGTGGTCCTGGAGGACTTCGCGGTGCCGTACTAGGATTTGGAGTTTGGCGGCGGAGGTGCTGGCGGAAGGGGTAGTTTCGAGGGCGTGTGCCAGGGCGGCGATGGTAGTTTCCCGCTGTAACATGTTAGAATTTGGTTCTTGGTGGGGCAGAATAAGGCACGGTTGTTACCCGTGATAGCAGGTCCTGGATTTGAGCTTCGAGTTGAATCTCTTCGTCTGATGGCTTCAGCGGGAGTGTGGTCGTTGAGAGCGCCGAGAAGCTGCGGAATAGATTCTCCGTCTATGAAGGAATGAGCTCTGCACCAAGCTTCGAGGATACCCCCCCGGGATACATCGACATACCTGCGACTCAAACGACCTTGCCTGCTGGCGGAGCGACGCCCAGTTATTCGAGGGCGATGCCATGTTTGGTGCGCGCAGGTCGTCCGACTCGTGTACTTGAGACTCTTTATTTAGGAGGTTAAGCGGAAGATAGACGTCTGCCGTGGGGCAAGGCGTCGATGCGGCGAAGATGTCGATTAGGTGTGGCGGGGGCTTTGGAGGGGGCGAGTTTGTTGAGATTCCACGGGGATTACGTCGTTCGTTTGGAAAGGGAGCTCGGCGGTAGCTCGGATTCGGATGCCCGCCTCGCCAAACCGTAGCGTCTGGGCACATCACAAGCCCCGAGCCACGCTTCAGCCACATCCGATCTGATTAGATAGGCCATGCCTGCAACCACGGGGTAGGGCAAACCCGCGTGTGGCGCGCACACTTGTAGCTCAACACCACCGAAACGCAGTCCAGCGCCCTGGAACTAGTAATTTTGCGCATTGTCACGAGTGCCTAGGCCGAAATCCCACATCCAGCCCGCCCGCGACAACTAACGACTACGCCCCCGCCCAACGGACCAGACAACCAACGAGACCCCTCAATCATCGCCTAACGCCCTCCCAGACGACCCAATCCCACAATCAAAATGGTACGGATCCCATGTCCAATTTTTCCCCCTGCCACGCAAGTCCTAAAGGGCCTTTTCGAATTGTCTGGATAAGAAAGAGCTGGGAAGAAAAAGAGACAACAAAGACATCGAATCTTGTAGAGGGATGGGGCTATCTCGAAACGGGAACTCAGTGCTGACGGAATGGGTTATTTTTGTGCTTTTAGCCAGGCGTTAAAGCAGCCCAGTTATGGACCAAGAACAAGGCCGAGCTCACCAAGCAGCTCGATGAGCTCAAGGCTGAGCTCCAGAACTTGAGGGTGCAGAAGATGACCGGTGGTGCTGCCTCCAAACTCACCAAGATGTGAGTGTTTACTACTCCTTGCAGCAATCCACTCTACTCGCAGAGGAAACATCCAATGTCCTCGGAGTGGTGGCAAATTGGCGCGAAAAAACAGTAGACTGACTCGATGCACGCTTTTCGAATTATACAGTCACGATGTCCGCAAATCTATTGCCCGTGTCTTGACCATCATCAACTTGCAACAACGCCACCAGCTCCGTCTTTTCTACAAGGGAAAGAAGTACATTCCTCTCGATCTCCGCCCAAAGAAGACCCGTGCCATCAGGAGGAGATTGACTGCCCACGAGCAGAGCTTGAAGACCGCCAAGGACCAGAAGAAGGCTACCCACTTCCCTCAGCGAAAGTTTGCAGTGAAGGTTTGTTGGGATCCAGGAGGCCACCATGGGCAGATGCTCGTGGTTGAATTGCAGGACAATTGCTGATAGTTTCAATCTACAGGCTTAGATTTAATTTGGTGGCAAATAAAAGGATTCGAGTCTTTTCTTCATTCATATTCTCTGTTTAAGGGTCAACTTCTGGGTGTGGGGTGTATGTTATAAAATTGCTTTTTTCTTTTCATTTTTGTTTCTTTCTTTGCGATTTTCTGGTGAATAAATGGCGTTCACTCCTGAGCGGTTCATCCTCTTTTGCAAAACTTACCCATTGCATTTTTTACGGCAACCCTTCCTCCAGAACGCGCTGGATCGATTCAAGGCTGCTCAGGGAGACCGTTAATTGGAGGCATCGGTGGACGATCGGTCTGTCTGGGGCCTGGTTTTATCTGGACGAGGTTCCCCACCCGTGGAGGAGGATTGGTTGGCTCTTATGGATTATGGACGTGGAGGCTGTTCATTGAGCAGAGCATTTTGCTATTTTCAATCTTTCTTTTGTTGGGTTGGGTATCGGGTCCTGTTGGGTTATGTGAGATTGGGTTCAAAGTCTCCAAGCATATCAAAACATTATCACACATTTTCAGATTTCCAACCATGGATGATTCATCGTTCATACCCAAACAGCCGTTTCAAGTGATGTACTTCTCGACAGAATTATGCCGTGGCATCAATTTAATCCGTTGAAATTGACACCCTGCGTTGCGGGAACTCCCGCACGTTTTCCGAGTCCATGCATACGTAGAGTAACCTCCAAATCCCAGGGCAATTTACTTCTTTTTCAGGCCGTTGACAAGCCCCCCAGCAGCCCTCCCGTCCCTTGTCTGCAGGTCCGCGTTCAAGGCATATCCCTCTAAAAAACTTGAGGTAGCCTTTGGCTGGATTGGGAATCTGTCCATATAGAGTGCAGTGCGTACACAATCACGCTTCTAGTCCTCATGGAGAAATTGAACATGAGGCTTCATGACCTTTTCCGGTAAATGAGCCCAAATTCCCAGCGTAGGGCAACAAAGCATATTGTAATGGGGTAAATACCGTACCGTATTGTTCTCGTGCCCAGGCTAGGCTCGGCGCGTTGATCCTCACTTATACCGTAATAATCATATCGCCCAAGAAGTAACCCATCCTAATGTTGGAAAGAATGCCAGTTACCCTGAACTTCGCACGATTCCAGCAACCAAATCTTGATCTTGTGACACGTGGATGTAAAAGCGCACGTGTCACCACCAAACGTACCTTTTTTCCCATCCGACGATTCATGTATATAAGGGAGCTCTATAGGTACTTACAAGTTGACAAGTCATAAGTCACCATCTCGATACCTTTCGGTAAACAAGTTCGCGGTCCACCTTGGACAAGGGTAGGTGATTTCAGTTGTTTCTACCGAGGTTCCCCCCTCGAATCTCGATTCAATAAATGTAAGCAAATATTGCTGCAGCCTCTAGATCTACGTCGAAGCTCAGCTGCCTAATTTCGTCAGCATAATATCAAAATTGAGTGCTCTGACATATAGGTTCGTAAACCTTGCTTTTTCATTCATAGGTCACCAAGCTGTGATCAAGGTTGTAATTATTTCAGTGATGTTCAACAAAGGGGAGCTGGTAACCAGATCAAAGATGTAATCTGAAGCTCACAAAATAATCTTGATGGCCACTCTCGATATTAGCTAGCCTCTTGGAAAACGATAGAGTGGTAAAAAAACCGAGTCTGGTCCCCGCCCCTGTTGGAAATTTCCGATTTCCAGAATACATCCAGATTGCTACCCACCTCAAGTCCGTTCCTCTACTCATTTCTCCAAGACTACCAAACGTCTGTACCATGGAAACCATTTCGCCACTCCGTCTTGGTGGTGTGGCGGATTGCACTTTGGCTTTTTGATAAATATATTTATCCAGAGGGAGGGCGTCGTTACACAGACCCTGAGTTGAGTTGAGAAAGTCGATGTTACCGTTGCACACCTGACGTCTGCTCTAGCTGCTGCGCTTTTAAAATTAGAAACCTTGATATCTCCGGCCGCGGACAAGCTATGACCATGACAACTCATAAATTCATGCGTCCCACACTGTGGTCACCACCAATTCCTCGCTTGCGCCTCTGGATCGATCTGAAAGCTTGATTGGAAGCCGCATACTTTAATGGCTCTTGATGAATTAGTTGGCACCTGGTTGCTTTCATGACTCAAATCTCGAGCTGTTAATTAAGCTTTATTAGCATCTACTATGTTCAACCTACAAGCGAGCTATTCATAGATCAAACTTTAACTCAGCTCTGTGCTTTTAGGGGCATATGGAAATTCTCATTGGCCATACTTCTCAATTGTACCGAACTGTCAAACTAGCCGTGGTATGTGCTGCCTAAATTCTGGTTCAAATCGCTATCTAGCGTTGCTTATGTTCGGTACATTCTTTGTAGTCTATCCAAAAAACCAAGTATTAGTGGTGATCATGAAATTAAATTTACTTAGAAGGGGTGGCCTGGAAGCTTGCAAATGTACACACCAGGCTAGGAAATGTGCTCGGGCACAAATTTTGATTCGGTAGGATGTTAAATATACCAAACCATCGTACCTTTGCACAAAATTTTCCCCGCATTCCCTTTGGTCGATTCTTTATTCCTTATTTTAGTTTTTATTGTCGACTTGTGACTCTCGTAAAGGAAACCAACTTGCAAGATGTGTGGTAAAACACATATGTCCAATGATAATGTCGAATGATGAATTTCGTCTTCATTGGATAAAAGCCATGCCATCTCCAAATTCAGGCAGTAAACTTTACTAAATTAGTGCTGGTTTGCTCGAGTATTGTGACATACGTGAAAGTGTAAAAAACAACCTTCTATCTCTTGTGCTTCTCGAAATTGGTGTGTTGATGGGATTTCCTTGAATGTGTATCTAGCATATTCCTCGGCTTCCATCACTATTCATATTTAAATTCAATAATCCTCAATCATCACGGAGACCCCCGGGCATCCAATTAATCCAGCAATGCCTTGGCCTCTTCCTATGGAAATCCTCTCCGAGAAACTTTAAATATCTCCAGTGCACCTCTCTTTGTATCTCGAGGGAACATCGAGAATACTGCATGCACGCCTACCCACCACCCAGCCATCCACCTGCCAGGACTTCCTTAAAATCTGACATGCATCCTAGAAGCAAATCAACGTTTCTCGGCCTCTAAAAATTTATCCCACGTGCCCACAACCCCACTAAAAGAACAAGGGATCTGGAATAAGATATCACTCACGTGTGTGCGCACCCCCACACATTCGTTGAAGAGAAAAAGAACCCCTCCCACCACAGCGGTTCACCCGATCCCCCGCTTTTGTCCTTTCCACGGGAGGTTTCTGATTCATCAAAGCATGCTCGTGCTCATGTTCATGCCTAGGCCTAGGTTAGCAAAGTCGGTTTCTATCTATAAATTGCGAATGTCGTCAACGAAACATGGCTGAGGATACTATTTTAATGTTTCTAGCTGTAGAAGCAGACCTCATGTCAGGTTCTTTTGCCCGGATTTCGCAAAGTACGAGGTGCCCTACTATATCCAATGTACTCGAGTACTTTATTAGCGAAGTGCTCAAGCACATTCAGCAGGCTTCACGCATAACTCGCATCTACAACGTTAGGCAGAAGTAGGGATAGGTAGAGTAACGTCACCGTCGATCCTCCATGCCTGGCCAATGACTGGTAAACGGCCATCCACTCTCGCGGGTCCTAAGTATGGTCTTGTGCACATGTGGGACTGCTGCATAAATTTTTTCCATAAAGTACCTAGGTTTTTCAAAATATCTACTCGAGTAGTCCATGAGCAGGGGGTCGTGTGTGGTGAGTTAGGCATGATGGATGGATTGCAGGAGAGTGGGTGTGTGGGCAAGAAACTTATGTGGAAGGCCTTGAAAATCTTGACGTCTGTCCTGGCCTCGATCTAAGCCTTCCTAATGCTGCAGTTGGGTCTATATGCCCCGTTTAGGAAGTGGGGTCCTGCGCAACCCTGACCTTTACCCCGCCGCAATCCAGTACATGGGGGATATTCCCGGGGCCCCGTGGTCCCGTCATTTCGCTTTCGCTTTCTGCTACCAAGACATGGAACAATGCATATTATTTTTGAAACCTAGGTCTTCAGTATGATTTGGGGAATGTAAAATAGTCTGGTTTGTAATTTGGCTATTGGCTTGTTATAATTATAATACCTTTGCGCGGAAACACTGAATTGTATACGCCGGCGGATATTACATGCCTTTTACAATGAGAGCTCGAGGTCAAAGCAGCTAGCGCTTGGTACCACCTACTACATACAGGATTTCAAGTACTCAAGTAAATCCAACAGCTCGGGGGCCGAAAGCATGTTGGCTCTACAAGATCATTTATCTCGGAATGCCGAGTGCGCCGGCGGGAATCTACCCGGCATGCCATGAGCAGCGTTCTGCATGAACGTTAGATCTCGAGCCCTTGCAATTAGTATAAATATAGATCCCGTTATATACTACTTTATTTCACAATGCAGAACGTATTGATCTCAAATATTGTAAGGCCTGTTACATTTCAACGCTTGATCTCTGATCATGGACCTTGCTAGCAAGCTCTCGTATTCGAGTATAATTATAATCCACAAGAAAACATATTACCTATTCTTGAATTTCTAGCCAGCTAGCCATAATCTGTATGCATGCCTTATGTACCTAGGTAGGTACTTGTATAGCAGACGTCTCCACAATCGTTCCAAAACCCGGGCCGCATAACTTGAAAACTCTCCGGATCTTCAACAAGGCTATTAAAAGCCCTATATTTCAGACAAGCCTACATATTCCACCACATGTCAACCCATGAACAGATGCCTTGAGCGCCATGTTGCTAGGAAGAGACCTTTTATCGATAATACTTCCAATTATGCATGCATGAACTCCGGGCCCTAGCAATTGGCCAGGCCTCGCAACTTTTTATGTATCTGGCGTATACTATGTACATAGGTATGTAACCAGAATAGTGATACAACACTTACAATATCTGAATTCGAAACGAGGTTATCTCGAACTCCGGGTACGAGATACATGTACCAATGTACTCGATTCTTACTGACCAGGAGGTACTTAGGTACTTTGTATCACATTGTTGGTTGGCTTGCAGTGAGTGTAAGGCGTCTTTTGGTGGCTACAACAGGCCCGGCTACTGGAACGTATGGTTGTACCAGCCCCCACGACGAAGGAGGATTATACCTTTAGGTAGGAACTCAACAATCAATTGTACGAGGGCTTCTCATGGCCATAGCTTGTGTCACATCAGCCCTTAAGCTTCGTAACCCAACTTTCAATTTGTTCTCAAGTAGTTGCATGGCTTGTAACTGCTTAGATGGCTACAGCCTCGTATTTTTGTTGGTGCTTGGGCTACTAGAGTGGTTATATCAGAAGCACAAGTTGGCACCGGGGAATATGGAATTGGCCATGGGGCAGTTCAGTGATCTAGAAACTCATCAACGGAGCTCATGAACTCTTCTCGTATACGGCGATTAAAGCTAAAACGGCTAAATATCAACAACAAACTCATCTACCTCATCGATCTTCCCCCGCCCCCACCACCTCGAGCTCTCCTCCTCCTCCTCACCTACTATGTAGATACATTGCATTGTTGAATACATAAATTTCGGCCACATGGGAACCCACATGTAGTACTCTACGTATACATCCTCTGCTTATATTTAATTATTCACAGCCTCATATATACTTATTATGCACACGCTCTAAATAATTTGGTAGCATAGTACCTACTAGCACATGGCCATGCATCGCATTAATATCACCTCGTATACGTTTATAATACTAGCGTGATATCACAGGACAATTGCAAAATCACAATAAATCCGCATATATACGAGCCCTGCCCAGCTGCCCCCACTATCGATGCAATAGTTGTATATAGGTATGCGTAGATGAACTTTGAGCATCTAAATTGCACGGAAGCGCCCAGTTAGCGAATTCGAGTTGTTTGTGGTACATGAGGGTAATGAATTGGAATTCGAACGCACTTGATCATGGATACGAGCTACATAGGCCCTCACGGAGCTCGGGGGTCAGAGTTTATCACTCTTGAAGTCTAGAATTCAATCTCCATGGAGTTCCGGAAATACATACCTACTTTATTAAACTCCATGCAACTGCGAACAAGATCTAAGATCTTCCTTACACGAACATCCAAATCAGGAAATAAACTAGCCCATGGCCACATCCCTCTACCTAATCCGGATCCGCTACACTTCCGAACTCGGTAGTGCACGTGTCCATGTGGAGTATGGTGTATCGGCAAGTTCCTTGAATTTCTTGAGCTTGCTTCCGCATCCGGAATATATATTCAAAGCCTTGTCAAATCGCGATCCTCCGCACTTCTTACGGTGGTTTCTCCGACCCAGATCTCGATATGGATCCATTAGAAGCCTCAAGTGCAAGTCTCACATGTTCATATATGTATGTACTTGGAGAATTCAAGGTAGCGATCCAGTAAGGAATTTCAAGAATTGAGATTGAGTAATACCTAGAGTAAAGTAACCATGCAGCCGGTTCATTTCAAGATCCAGCCACACAGCCACAGTGTCAATATTCCACCTTTTTTCAGTGCGGGATGTTCCGACAGCCCAGCGTAGGAGCGCCACTACCTGTTTCTGTTTTTGGATATCTTAGAAACCGAATAGATCTTATAAATTTTGGATTCGTTGCACATGCTCATGTTCATGTGAACTCTAACCATATCGTCCTGTTTTCATAAAACCCAGATTCAGCTGGACCCATAAAAAAATCCCCCGGGTCTGTTCTCCTCGGGTCCCTTATTTCGACTCTGCCTACCTACCCGCCCAGCCTTGTTGCTGATCCTGATTAAATATTGGTTCGACGTTCGTTTCCGTTCCCGTTGCAATATCCAATCACGCCCAATCAGAATTTCAAAGAGATTTATACCTACCTAAGCAAGTGGAAGAAAGCTCAAAAGACGCAAGCAAGGGAACGAGGCTACCAACCAAGTACGGGAAACTCCGTGTAATTTTGGAACGGCAATCGCCGTGAATTTACCTACCATTTGCAGCTCAAGCTTGCCCCTCATGATCATTGTGGTTTCTGAATTCGAATCGTAAGTAGAGTACTCGAGTAGGTACTTGATTGTTACCACGTGTGTTTGAATGCTTGAATGTACTTCTTCACAACAAAACCTCGAATGAGCAATTGAGTCAACTAGTTCCGAACATTTGTCGTGACTCGAATTCGAACAAAGAAGATTTCAAAAAGATTCGCAGCAACGACGCAATTGGTACATCTCACTGGTTGAAAGGCCCCTCTTCTATCGAACCCTATACGTTCTCAGTCAGCGCCACCACACGAAAAAAAAAAAAAAGGTATAGATCGAGCATATGCACGCACGCGGCCGTGGTATACAGATGTATGTACGAGTACTCGAATACAACCTATCGAAACCATCGATCCAAATGATCATGAAGACGGATTTCCAAGACATGACATGCATACGAAAAAAAAAAGAACCAAATCCTGTCGGTACTCTTCTTTCTCAAAAATCATGATGATGTGCATATGAATTCGGTACTAAGGTATGTTATACCTACATCAGCAAGTAGGGTCCAGGCTGCTTCCGAGCTCAAAGTGACGATATGTCTATGGCCAACCATAGACCCCTCGAGCTCCTCTTGCTCAGAGCTTAACTAGGTAAGTAAGTAAGTATAAGGCCTTTATCGTTATCGATTACACGATATATCCCAGCTCGAGGTATCAAAATACCGATAATACTATTCTTACATAAAAGTCCGAGGTATGTAGTACCTCGTGGCACAGTGCTACAGTGCTGTCGAATAACTTAGGCCCCCAAGAAGCTCGAGCGAGGCGTCGGCGCCATATGTCCTAAGAATTAAGTACATACCTACCGGCATAAAGGAGGGGACATTGATTTACCCTTTATCTTTTTTTTGAAAACCCAAGACAGAGACCTAAAGATTCTCGAATTCGCAGCTGAACCTGCAGTCACAGTACTAGTCGCAGACTCAGTTGCCGACGTCGACGTCGACGCCCTCGCGCCGGTGGGGTCCAACAACCTTTTGATGCACTTCAGCCCTAAGTACAGGTAGCTAGCTATAGGTACCTAGGCCAGTCCAGTTCAAACTCCACTTCCATGTATAGAGTACCTATTATTATTATTTGCAATTGGGCAGTGTAGTTGTCTGCATGTGCAACAAAAATTCGGTTATGTAAGTAGGTAACACAGACAATAAATTCGAAAAATATATGCCTGGGTATATACAGGGCTGGGGTGCCCTACCTTTCATGCATATGCTGTCACTGGCAACATCATGTTGGAAGAAATGATGAATTAGAGAGACTTGTTGCCTAAGGCTGAAAGATGTCGACGTCCTCGATACCTCGACATCGATCCCATGATATATCGAAAGAAGAGGGTCATATGCGAGCTATGATTTCTGGGTGGCTGGATGATGGGAAACTACCTAACGTATTAGCTATATATTTCGAGCAATGGACAGCTGCAGATATATCGATATCGATTCAGCTTTGGCCGGATGATCATATTGCGTGGATTTGGGACCCCATCCTGTTCCCGTGCATTCAACATATGGCCGCCCCCATTGCAGCTTCACTGATCCACTTGAAGCCTTGCAATTGGACAACTGTTCTCCATGTTTTGCGATCTTGATTCTTGTGCATTTCGACCTCATGTTTGTGCAAGGCGCGCGAACACGGCTGGTGACTTCAATTTCCCATCCGGATCCCACAAGATATTGCCTTTTGTGCCTACAAATCTCATCGGAAGTTCCCTACATACATAGATCGGAGATCGAAATTGACAGTCCAATGTCTTCAATGATCTCATTGATCTATTGACCGGACGAAGCTTTATATATCTTGTGTAAGATATCGATGTTGCAGCCGAAATGTGCATATGTACAGTACATATACACCCGAGGGTGTATAAGCATGTATGATCGAATGCGGAAGTATATGATTGTGAAGATCTAGGGAAAATCGTAAATTAGTACTTGACGCTTTTACCCACATGTAGTATGAAATCTCCGAACTTATTTACATACTCTGCCAATTCCCTTATATGCAATGCATGCCTTTCGCCTTATCTCCACCACTCGGACCTCCAGAATAAGCGATAAATGTATCGATCGATATCGCTACATATATACTTAGGTATGCCGGTAGACAAAGACGTCAAAAAAAGTAGCTAGGGCACGAGTACGTACACGAGTCCCTCAAAGTAGGTTTGTCCATCTGATCACGGCAACTTTGTATTTTTTTTCTTCAAGGGTAGGTGCATTTGGATCTTTTGGTAACTTCCTCGTACTATCTGAGCTGCTCATAAATGAGGTAGGTACCCTATGATATAATCATTAACTTTAGTATATCATGATCAAGATTTGGAACTGCGGTATAGGTTACTTTTCTTCGCCCGCGTGTAGGCGCTCTTGAATGTGCAAAATTCCCAACATACCTGTACTTAAGAAACTTTGTATCACCATCCACATGTGCTCCTGGCCCTGAGCTGATATCCCGATCCTTCAGATATAAGCAAGTTTACCGAGGTATGTATGTGTAGCTATAGGTATATTAATGACGAATATGCTGCGCCGGCACGGCATCGTAATGTTAAGGTTGACTCCTACCTAGCCACACCTTTTTCAAGACTCACCACTTCACTCCACAGTCTGCACACACTCAGCTGCAAATCAGGTATCACCAAGCTTCGGGGGAGCACTGCTAAGGCTGGAATCGTTTTCCTTAATATAGGTAGCTTTCCACATATTAAATTATGCACTGCCGATGCAGAAATTTAAAGGTTAAGGCGTTACAGTACGCCTCCAACTCATTCAGTGAATCAATACTAGCCTCGAGTCTAAATCAATACCCGAGTGGAGATATTATGATCAAACGTTACTCGGGTCAGGCAAGATAAACTTGGGAAAATATGGCGGTGATCCGTGAATATAGTAATATTCCAAGTGATTTTTTTGCTCATTCCCGAGTAACATACGTATACGACCACTTCAGCGCACTAATTGTACTCGTACAGCGATGCGTCGTAATATCTCGTATTTACGATCTAGAACGACACCAAAATAAGTTAGCTATTTCCGAGGAAGGTAGAGCTATGGATGGGATTAGTACTACTTACTCAACTTCGCTACCCACCAGGTACTTAACTAGTGATGATGGAGTAGACACTCCGTTCATCAGGCTCAGCTATGTATCCTTCGCTTCTTGGTGAAACTAAACATATATCAACTATCCTGAGACAAAATCCAGCTGCAAGAAAGTTAAACTCGCCTAATTGCTTGAATGGCAACTGACTGCTGTCTATCGATCTACAGCTGCCGTTTTACTTGCAACTGACTTATGACTGACTGACTTGCTGACCACCATATGTTTCGATCAGTGCTGACATCTACATAGTAGACAGCTGACTTGTTTGATAGCTTTCTCGACCAAGACATCCCACCATAGATCGATATCGTACGCGTAGGCGTCGTAATCGAATCTTGGTAGAAATACCAATTTGTGCCCAGCATGCACATTTATCTAAGGTAACTTGATGAAGACGTAGGTAGGTATGGTTGCGCAAAAGAAGAGCATTTTGCGAGCATGACGATCGATTCTAGCATGCCGACCTGCTGTGCCCAGGTAGGTTCCACGAGCCGAAGGGCTGGATTTCATAAATAGTAAAAGAAATTGTTTTTAGATTTTAGGTTTCCACTTGGAATTTGAATTTGCTTTTTCTTGTGTATTTGTGTATTTGTGCATGTTCTTGGGTATTTCGGGGTTTCGGATTCGCTTGTTTGGTCTTGTTTTTAGTTAGCGGGTTTCTTTCATGAGGGTAGGAATATTTTTGTTGGGGATGCGCGGTACTCATCGATATATCGTAATTAAAGTTTAATCGGTGGATGCCCTTGCTTCATGAGGCGAAGAGTTGGATGTGCATTCCTCTGAGTATATGCAGGTGGAAGTTGGTTGCAACTGGTACGTACCGCCCTCATGAGAGATTGATACCTACTCTAAAATTATAGGCAACCAAGGAGTTCAGCGAGTCCTTGCCTCAGATGTGACACGAGAGCATCGGTACTGCCCTTGCCTAGAAATCAGCCTCGCCCCTAGCCTTATGGTTACCTCTGTAGCAATGGTACGTACCAAGTCGACTGGCCACCGTAAGCCTGTTCGTTGGAAGTAAGGCGAGCGATCAGGCACCAGCATAGCAGAGTGAACAAGATCTCCAAGGGAGACTCAGGACCCTGGTGATCCGGTACCTTGTTGGCTCTCAGCGAGCGGCTGGGAGGGGAGGTGAATATTTAGAGTCCCAAGTAGATAGCCGATCGCGAGCCGAAGATGTAGAGATGAAGAGTGAAATAGCGGATGGTGGCCCGAAAATTCGGCAAAAGTGAAACTAACCACAATGTCCCAATCGGGAAGTCATCTAGCGTCATAGCGAGGCCGTTACCTAAAGTAGTAGTATTGGCAGGCTAGACCGCGATATCTGCACGCTTAAGCAACCGATGAGTAAAACTTCCTATGCTTAATGGCCTTGGATCATAAGATCATGATATATACACCATGGTACAAGCAGGTAAGAATGTAAAGTACTTTAGTCCCTTGCCTGGAGGATCGATACGGGGTCTATCGAGACCATTACAGGATCCCCTGGTCAGTTTACCCCGCAAACCCCGTTTCAAAATAAAAGATATTTCCGGCTGGGCCCAGCTGTAGGGTGATCATGATCGATATCATTGGGCATCGAGAAAAAAAACGGGAAGAGAGGCAGTCGTATGTACCAAGACGGGCACAAACCGCAGGTACTAAACCTCTGGGTGCTCGATCCACATACTTTAGGTAGGCAGGCCAAAGTAGAGCCATCCTCGAGGACCATGGCCCCCCACGCCACCGCCGGAGAAACCGCGTACACAAAATAATATAAAAATTCATTTAATATACTACCTGTTTGCACACCATGGAGCATGGCCAATTACATGCCTTGAACGCAGCAGCAGCCCTGGCCCCCATGGGCTCCATCACCATTCGCCCGCAATCTACATAGTAGGCCTAGGTATCCATTTAAACTGCAAAAAGCGCTGCCTGTAAATAATATAGCAGTCCAAGCATTTGGCCTATCTTGTGATGATATTTCCCAAATATAAGATGGATTTTTAGACAGGAATCTCCAGGTAGTGTAGGTCTTTTAATATAAAGCCACCTTATGGCTAGAGCATTAATTAAGTACCTCCCTACATAAGAGCATTAGTGTGAGCGTTTGTAAGGGTAGTCAGAGGCGTACTTCGAACGAATCTGCAGCGCCTTCTACTAAGCTTAAGCAATTCGCAATTGAGGCAAAAAGGGATCAAGACCCTGCAGGGTGCGATTTCCATGAATTTAATAATTTCTTTGGCCCATTAAGAACTCCAATGTACAGGTTCGCATAGCCTGGGAGGGTGCGCCTCGGGGGACCCATACCCTATTCGCCGCCATCCTGGGATGAGTCGTCGTCATCTTCATGGCTCCGGTCCACAGGGCGGTATGAATGCTAGGCCGTCGATGAACCGATGCCGGAGTACCTATAAACCTGGAATTATTATAACGGTCTTCGGGCATAAGGCTGCAGTCATAGCGTTGAAATACCTCCGACCTCACCGTGTAGGTATGTGCTGTACATACATACATGCCTTGTCCAAATGGGCCTAGGAGCCCTTGCTTCGGTTCGAATAGGATGCGACTCCGTCGTCCGAACTCAACAGTTTGTGTTTGGATGAGCGAAGCCGAAAACACTAACCCATGGTTATACATTAATCCACTAGATCAGCATGTGCTCGATAATTAGCAGTGGCCAAGGTCGATGTTACTCTACCTAGGTATAACCTACATTAAAGATATTCATATGGAGGTAAATTCTTACAATCACAGGCCGATATATGTTTCTATGTAGGCACGGGAGGGAAATACGGTTCTAGAGCCCCCCCCCCTCTTTCCTTGATACATAAAACTGTTCATGTGTTGCAATCCTAAATGCCTATGCATGCTGAAAAAACAGGCAATCGAAATTTACCCGGAGGTTCTGTCAAATAATTCAATTAGCTGTGCTGTGCAAAGTACAAACATAAAAGCGCAACCGCCAGACTAAGAAGTACCTGAATTTTTATTCGTGGTGTGCTGAAATCTGCCTGCAGTGGATGAACAATTTACTCGTTCCCTAGCCTCGACCCCAGGATAAACAACGGTAACGCATTTGAACAATTTCTGATAGCTCATTTATGTACTGCACTGCAGCACGAGCGAAAAAGAAAAAAAAAAAACTGTTCCTGCTGAATGCACTGCAAGCTTTAGTTAATGGCTAACGGCTCGGACATTTATTGTGGTTTGATCCACGATATATGCGTTTCTAGGGTATTTCTATCAGCTCAGGGCTGCTGGATTCGAGAAATTGTCGTGGTTCGGATGCAAGAGCCTTCTAGGTTGGGCATGTTTTTGAGCAACTGTGCTCATGTACGAGTCGTATTAATCTCCAACATGGTAAATTAGTCTGCAATTTTTCCTTGACTCTTTTCCTTGCCTTTTTTCCTTTCAAAATGAAGAATGATCGGTTGGTACCAGCCTTCAAGCCCAGTATGGAAATAACAGCAGCCTTGTGTTGCTGCTTATGTTGCACCAATTGCAACATGCCTATCTTCTGGGGACGAGGCTATATGTTGGTTATCTGTACAGAGCAGCCACAAATTCTGTGCTTTCTTGGCCAAATGATCGGGTATTTTTGCACGCATGTGCTGTACTCAATCCCCACGTAGTTATCGATTCGACTCACTTCCAAAGCTTCTGGAGCAACATCTTTGAGGGCCACAGGGTACCAAAAATTGCACCCTGAAAATGGAGTTAAATAGCTCTCGGGCAATTCAATATGAACATGGCATCATGCTATAAAAAAGGAGAGTAGGCGACTTTCCCGAATTCTGCCACTGTGACCGTGTGATATTCGCCGTAACTTGGGGTATAAGATGTACTATTTTCACCGATGTCAGTAAATATCTGCGAATAGTACGTGATGAACCCAAACACAATAGAAAGAAACTAATCCATCTGACCGATGTATAACACGCGGCCTATGGCAGCTTTATTTTAATGTGTACTCAGAGCAACAATTTTAGCGTTGGCTATAGGCATATTTTCCAGAGAAAGGGGAAATATAGCTCCTCTTTATTCCCCCGAGCCTCCTCCGCTCCGAATACCGGCTATGCTTATAGTCTCCTGGTTTTCCTCTGACTTCCCCACATCCAGAGCGGGGAAGTGGGGAAGGGTATACGTATACATCGAATATATTAAAACGGGTATCTTGATAAATATTTGGAAGCATACGCATGCCTGCCTTCACGTCCCCACTTGTGGCATGAGGCTGTCCGGTGGTAATATGCCGAATAACCGACTGCGAAGTAGCTTGCCTGGTTTGTTCCCAACCGGGGGAAACCGGACTTTGTTCACTTGTGGAAAAGGCACAATGGCGATCGCAGTGTGGCCGGTCGGCTTAAGCTTTTGAGATCTGCATATTGAGATCATCACATTCGAATGTTTGTTTTCTGCGTTTCGTTATTTCTTTGCAGGTCAAAGTGCAATCCCACCAGCCACTATGGATTTCCTCGAGTTTGCAATTGGCAATCGAATTCATCAACATATCTTGCGTTCCTGAGGACTAGGTCTATGTGGTGTTATTGGATGATGCACCCCCAGCCATTGTCGCAAACGTTAGCCAACCCTAAACGTCGAGAAACACTGACATATCTCCAAATCCCGGGGAAATTGTATTTAGGGCGCCTGCCGATACTCTGCGCATGAGGCAACCCACTCGAGTAGGGAATTATATCATGGGCTGGAGTGCTCAAACTCGGGTGGCTGGGCATAAAGGAGAATTGTGTATGTGATTGCAATTGGGTATTGATTTAAGTGCAAGACTGGAGCCACCTCACAGATTATGTTCCACAATTACAGAATAGGGTGCAGCCGAATTCTGATTTCATGTTGAAAACTTTCGATCACATACATGTCGTATATTTTTTTGCTATATATTGAGCCATCCTGGAAATGACCCTTGTTCGTTGATGGTTGCCGTGTGCCATAATACTCTCCTCACATCCAATCCTCAGGCACATGTTGAAACAAATTGGCTGCGGCTTGGTGCCAGACTCGAGACTGGCCTAATGCAGCCGAGCCCGTAGGAGGCATAGGGGGCGGAGAATACTGCAAATTATGCAGATTGGCAATTTCAACGGTAACTTTTGACCTTGTCGCCCGGCAAAGCTGTGGATTCGGGATATTCACACGGGTGTCGCGAATGTCGTACAAAGTTGATACGAGCGGGTTCGCAATTCTAGGAACAATACTCTAGATTCTGGCCTAGCCTGGGGTAGCCAGTCACCGCAAAACATCCACCTTCTATAGCCTCGTCCCCAGCATCTTCGTAACTGTACTCGACAGATCCTACCGAGTTTCTGTGTATGTGATCTCAATGCATTTGAGAATGTAGGGTGAAGCTGGGTGACGGCAGTAAGAAGCTTTTACCGCATGTACGGCAGTTGGATGTTGGTGGCGTGCTACGTCGGAATCCAGGGCGTGTGGAGTAGCACGGGGACGATGGCTCAAGTCTCGAGACTGGATGGTTGTTTCGAATATGAAGGAATGAGGCTAGAAGGCCTCAGAGGAACCTCTGTTCCAGTGTTCTCCGGATTAACTGTCCGTATTCTCGTGCCGCCTGGAGGGCTCTGAGCGGGCTTGGCGTTTCTGAGAAGGAAGGCCGTATTGGGCAGTCGGTGATCCGGAGGGCAGAGAACGAACAGAAAGAGGAACTTTAGCCAGAATGGAACAAACGTGTCCAAATGTCGGCCAGGCCAGTCTCGAGGAAGGTGCCATCAGTATCATCAGCCATCTTTAAAACATCCTAGCCGTCCCCGATCTCCGATGTATTCGAATCTCAGGCCGCCCCCCCTCTGTTCTTCTGCTCCCCAAACGACCCCGCTGGACCTCTCCACTCTAAAGTAGAATGCTCAACATCGACATTTCATCCGAGTATCCGCCCATGACACGGGGGCTGGGAACGAGGCCATTTGGCAATTGCCAATGCGTGTCTCTAATAGTTCACGCTTGCCGAAGAATTCCCCAACATATGCACAGATGCTTGTTGTGGCGTTCTGTTCAGCTATCTATCCATTCGGACCATACACAAACCAATGCACGGGGCTTGACGAGAACAGGGACTTGGGATTTCAAAGCACACCATGTAGGACATAAATGCCTTCTAGTACCACATCTGCGATATATCTCCTCTAATATACTCTACTCTACATGCTCGGGAGAGTCTCGTTCAAGTTCACTTAGCATGACCAAACGGCCCAGTTTCGGCAAGTGCCAATGAAGCACAGTTAGAGTCATGAAGATCTTGCATGCAAAGATTCCAATGATCAACAAGGGAATACCTCGAGACTGGGAACACCTGCGGGAGTACTCGAATACAAGCTTCGAGGTCATTCATCACAGAGCAACAAATGCAGATTCACATATGAATACATATGTATGGTTCAACCAATCCTAGATGCATCATTGATTCTTGGCAAGATAAAAAGAATTCCATTACAGCATATCATGACATTAGGGACTCAGAGCCACCAACTGAGGTTATCTGGCGGATTATGAGAAGAAAGGACATGTTCTGGAAATTTGTGATTAGCCATATTTTGCAGGACAAGTACTGTACAAGTGTTCTGAGAAATGCCCCATCTCCTTCGCTTTGTTTTTCCCTCTATTCCTTTCAAGTTTATCATGTCTAATACAATGGAAATCCTCTCAGTTATATCATACATCTACCATTTACCATGGCCCAAGCCTACGGAACGAGAACCAAACCCGTCCTGAAAACACGCGCCACAATTATAAGGTTGATATGGTCACGAGACTAGATATGGTCGTTTTTGGATCAGGAACTGCCACAAACAGCGTTTAATTATCCTCACGTGTGGAATAGGTAGCCTCGTCCCCTAGGTAAGTCAACATGCTATCGTTGGGTACAAATGGGGTACCGCATAATCTGGCGAACAAGAGGCCATGTAAAAATACAACGCTTCACCCAAAGTGAATGGATTTGGGCCGTGCCCTAGCCGTGCTCTGCCTTTTTTTGCGGAGGACTCTTCACTGACTTAAAAAAACGACAAGGCCTCTTGTTCGCCAGATTATGCGGTACTCGAGTAACTCTCAAAGCCATGTACATACTGAATAAAAAAAAATTGACCAGGCTTAAAGAATTCTGGGCTGGTTACACCAAGCAGAGATTTCGTGACAAGGGCATGTTCCACCATCACGAACTGGAGCGTTGTGACAAGAGGACACTATCACGAGCGCGGTTTAGCGTTGAGATTCGAGATTGGGAATGGCGGCTTTTCCCTGGGGTGTGTCGTATCCTCTTGGAACGAGAGGTTAGGTAAATACCCTTACTTACGGAGTTCTTGATAGGTAGGTATTCACTTGGCCTAGTATTCACTCTCCAAAGAGAAACTGCATGGGCCAGGGGCAACCATCACCCAACAGGCATCCCACTCGTCATAAGTGGCATGGGCAAAGTGCATGGGCTGTGCGATCTCGCTTCCTCATGTGTGCGGTTCTTTATTTAGACGGCAAAGGCCGTGTAGGATTGGATCCCTGATTTGCATATTTTATGCATCTCTGTGAGGTTAAAAAAGCGTACACACATTCTTGCCACACTTTTCTTCTTGCGGGCGTGCCTTCCAGTGGCTGCGGGTACCCACCAAACTAAGTCTCGAATCGACCAGATTGATGCCGACAGGTGTGCTCGGGCAGCTGCCACGCTGCCCGTGTATGTTTGTTTGTACGAGCAATCTGCTGCAAGCCGTGTAATGGCTAGGCCTCATACAAAATATCAGTGGACGGGAATGTGTGGAGGTTTGATGTTTAATCGAATTGACGAGAGGTTCTGAATTCGAAGGGATAGCCTTCACTTTGTGACTGGGCTTCTCTCATCCGCAGACTGGAACTTCGCACACGGGGGCATTGTTTGGGGAAATACGCTGAAGCCGAATACCTCTACTTTTGGTTTGCCAGATCATCAACACCACAAGTTTATTATTTATTTATTTATTTTTTTGCCATTATTGGGTAGTATCGGCGCCGGGCGGCATGCAGGTTGCAAGTGCCATCTTTTTTCCGGTCGCTGTGCTGGTTCGAGACTGGCTGTGCTGAGACTGCTGTGCTGAGCTGGCAGCCGTCGAACTTTGCACCGCGCATGCCCGAGCAGTTGTTCCTCATCGGCTCACCACTATACACCATATGTATGGCCAATTGCACCAAGACTAGCAACTGATAGGTTGGCCGCTCGACCCGAAGTGAGGGCGCTTTCCAGTGTTGCATCTCTGCCCGTGCATATTCTACTTGTGTAGAGGACCGGTGTTAAGTGGTGCAGTGCATTCTGCCCTGGCCATGGCCAGTGTTTTTCTCGCACTGCGTTGTCTGATATTCAGTCTCGTCCGATAGATGCGATCAACGTTTGTTGTATTTCTTTCCCTTGGTTTCCATTTGGAGTATGAAGCGAGATCCAGAGGGAGGCGGGCGGCATGGGGTGAAATTGCGGTGACGGAATTGCGGCCGAGCCAAGCGCATCGCAGGGGACCAATTGCCCAAAATGAGGGCTCGAAGTACTCCGTAAGAACCAAGTAACAAACAATCGCTTTATCCCGCGAGATTAACTTTTTAGACATAATCAACATGGTCCTTTTCGTGTCGTTTTCTCATGATGCAACGCTTGAGTGTGTGGGCTGCCCCGCCATTCGCTTGTGTAGGCACTTGGGGCCGCTTGGGACACCGCACTGCTTTTCGGCTTGAGCTTGAGCGCTCGGGTGCGGGTACGAGTAGTGTCGTCGTCCGCGGGATATTATTAGCACGTCAATGTCAATGTCAAGTGCTGTATCGTATCGTATCTCGGCCGATTATTTGCGACCTTTTCTCCCCACGCTTCAACTCTGCCGCCGCGGCCGAGCATCGTCAATCTCGAGACATACGTGAAGCCCGCCCGCCAGGCAAGCCTGAGCATGTCGAGCCCGCTCCACAGGCCTGGCAGGCCGCCGCCGCACGCGCATGCCTGAAGCGCACAGGCGCACGCATTCACGCTCGCATTTGTGCTTCTCATTTTCTCAGCATTCATACCCAGCGTGCTCTGCTCATATCTCGGGCCTGGGCCGGCAGGAGCATGCCTCCGCCGGTGTGCTTCTGCGCATAGCCATCCACCAGCTGCCCCGAAGAACATCACCGCCAGAGCTGCGATTGAGGCGCACCAGCGTGCAAGCGTCCATCGGGGGGTGCGTCGGCGCATGCCCAGCTCCCGCCCCCAGCTCTGCCCTGCCCTGCTGCTGCCCCCGTCCTCTTCTCCAGCCTCATCCCGCGCTCTCCATCGCAAGGAGAGGCTGCTGCTGCTGCTGCTGCTGCTCGAGGATCGATATCATATCGCATCGACGCTGCACTCTGCGCCTGGATCTGCAGCAGCAATCTTCAGCGCCAGGTCTCTCTGGCTGTACTTTTCCGCCCTTTTCTTCCCTTCCTTCTCTGCGCCGTCCCACACCTCCTGCCCCTACGGCTGCTGCCCACCCCTCCCCTCCCTCCCTCCCTCCCTCCTCCCCGCAGCCATCCCACCCCCGGCCCCGGCCACCACCACCACCACACAACCACCCATCACCACCACCCCAGCACACACACCACTCACGCCCACACACACCCGTCCTGGATTGCCCAACGCTACCCTCCGTCTCTAATCAACCACACCCCCACCCCCCCTGGCTGCTGCTTGCTCGACCGTTCTCTGGATTCTTCTCCGAGCAGTGTATAATCCCCTCGATATCCGCCCACCCCCAATAAACGGCAGGAGTACCTGCGACGCTCGCTATTCCAGAAGAACCTGCCCTCGCAGCCGTCTGCGCACTCCGACCTTCGTTTCTTGCCACTGACAAACGTCTGCTCTTGCTACTGGCCCCTCCGCCAGACTCACCCAGCCCGGACCACACGCATCCTGGCAAGCACGCACACACGGCCTGTTGCTGGAAGAACCACGCATCACCGACCCGCATTCAATCAGGGAAAAAGGTACTGCAAATAGGCTTCAATTGAAGTCTGCATCGCCGCAGTGGCCTGGTGTAACAGCCCACCTTACCCGTCCCCCACCGGCTCTCGTCCGGTTGCTGGCCTCAAAAGGGACCCAGCCGCCCTCGCCCTTTTAAAACACCTCTGCAGCCACGAAGCCGGCCTCCAGCTCCCACCATCGATATAACCCCCCACGCTCGTTAGCCCGACAGATTGCTTTGCTTGAGAGTTTGCTTGCTCTCGTCCACGTTCGTTTGTTTCCATTCCCCGTACTGGATTAGGCTACAAGGCAAGCAACAGTGCCAGACAATCTAGACCAACCGTTTTTGGGAGTCGATAATCGGTACATTCTATTCCCACTCAACCTCGATCGACGCCCTTTCTTTCCACAACAACAATAACAACAGCAACATCCGCAATCCGTCCTATCCGGCTCAGTAATATCAGCCAAATATGTTTTGGGATAAATGGCCACTATGGCAGAAGCTGGCACTCGTACGTCTCGGAAACAATAGTCCTTTTTTAAAGTCATGCTAACTCATAGGCTGAGTAGATCCTTGTAGTGATCAGCTTCTTCGTCTGCATGCTTGGAGTGAGTAAAATGTGGTGGTTGAGAATACAAAGACACAGAATTGCAGCCAAAGCAAATAAGACTGGTGCGGACAAGGCAGAATTAGGCGAGATTGAGCAGACAGCGGTCATTCAAGAACCCAAAGAGGAGGATGAGGGGGAGATTCCGTTTGGAATTCGTGCCCTCGAGGCTGGTGTTGAGGTGGAAGGTGTCGTCATATCCAGACCAGCCAGCCCAAGGCCCACTAGTCCAAGGATCAGTCACTACAACAATAGCAATGTTACTCTGCCTCATCATGAACGAGGAAGCTATGCCTCCCTCGTTGCTGGTGTTCACAGCGACTCACCTCGAAGCAGCATCGGGCCACCAAGTCCAGGACTCAACTCGACATTTAGGGATAATTATCCAATGATGCACCCAATAAGAGGGGTTCATCAACCAAATCCATATTCAAATGCCCCGTTTAATCATGGAGCTTCGAGTTCCACAGTTCATCACATGCAATCCCATCAAAGCAGTCCAGCAACAACTAGAAATCCATCGGTTGAAAATGTTTCAGATCATAGTCTGCCACGTTACCCAGCCCCCCGAGGAACATCCCCTGCGGCATATGCACCAGCACCAGTCCGAGTGTCAATGTTGAGCATGCAACAGCGGAGGTCGGGTAGTTACACTGACCCCGGACGCTCGGTTACACCTAGTGGTCGTTCTCCTAGTCCACCAGACCAATTGCTACCTGTGATGGAGTATGAAGCAGGCCCATCTCGCCACTCAGACACTTCAGACTCGGCTCAAGGCGATGATAGCCAATCATCCCCTGCAGAAACACCACCAGATGGAGGCAGAACCGGCGACCTTATGCTCCTGCGTACACACAGACTATCACATGCCGCAGAGGTTGGTCAACTATCTCGCAGAACGCCTGGTTCGAGACCACAGTCCCTGCAGCCCGTGTACCAGTCGCCGCCACCACATCCAGTGGTTTTCCCAACAGCAGCATCTCCATTATACGCAGTAGATACGCAAATGCCAACTCAAGTGAGCCCCACCGATCGAAGCCCAAGCACAGACCAGAACGCTTCAAGAATGTCGATATCGACATTTCAATTCAACCAGAATGTAGAGCTGGCGAGGGAGTTGTTTCAGCCTCATTTAGCCGAATCGGCTTCAGAGGGCACCGTCTCACCCATTGACGAGAATCTGCGATCGGACGGAGAGCGCTCGAAGGAAACCAGCCCGTCGCGGCCAAATAGTATAGGTTCGAAGAAGGCACAGCAGAAGAAACTGGCGAAGAAGCCACGTCCAGGTAGTGGGGAACAAAGGGCTTAGTTGGGGAATTTGGGTTTGACTGATTGGGACTTTGAATAATGAGGGTCACGAGTGTTTGGCGAGATGGACTTGAAAGTTTGGGTTTTTCATTTTTTTTTTTTCCATTGCTTTATCACCATCATCATCATTACGTTGAGTAGAGAAACGTTGGAATTATAACACAGCTTTGTTTGGATTATAGTTCCCCACACTTCCCTTTATCTCCTCATCCTTAATTATTTCTTTCTCTTTTTTTTCTTTTATATTGGGCGTTTTTGTTGTCTTTTTTTTTTTTTTATCACTTTTTCTTTATCATTATATTCCTGTTTAGGAAAGTATACGTATTATTGATGTCTGATACAACGTACCATGAGCCAAAAAAATTAATGCGTTCTTGTTATTTTATAGGGTGATTGGCCATGGTTTGGGAAACACCTACTTACCTATTCAATCATTATACCAAAGATACCTACATGCTTGCCGCTTCTTCTTACTTTTTTTTTTCGAATTCCTCCATACCCTCTCTTTGCAATTGCACTTTAGCGGCGTTGATTTATTGATTACTTTTATTCCGGAGCTTCGATTTCTCGGAGAAGGAGAAGGAGAAGAGGTACCTTCATTTCGATTTTGCCGGGTACCTACCTACCTACCTACTATATCCTCCACAATAACTTCTTTGCTTGTTTTTTCTTTCGCTGGCTGGCCTGCGCCATACAGATGCATACATACCTACGCATATGGGGGTGCCGGCCTTTTTTTTCGGAGAATGTAAATAGATGAGATGCTAGGTACACTTTCTTTACTTCGGTTACTTTTCTTTGGGATTGATCGATTGAATACTTTTTTTTTTTTTTTTTTTCGGATCCTTAAGTTGCTGGTACCGGTGGTGGGTGTGGAGCTCAGTAGGAGGCCAGTTTGTGGTTTTTGAAGATACTTTCGATGTGCGGAGACGAAAAAAAGTGGAGTATTGATTGTGATTGCAATTGGAGGTGGATGTGGAATGCAGATCGGTAGGCACTACAATTTGCTTGCAAGCAGGTTCATGTACCGGTTTTATGTTCTGATGAAAAGATGAGGATTTATATTTGGGAGGGCCATGCCCAGGCCTAGGGAATTGGGCCATGGGGGGTGGAGTGGTGGTGGTAACGTTGATGGCGATATGGGTTACCTTTGGCACTTGTTTGGGCGCTGGTAATACTCTTTTTCTTTCTTCTTTTCTTCTTTTTTTTCAAGCTTTATTATCAATCGAATGCCTCTATAGGCCTATTGAGACAGAAACTCGGGTTTTTATATATCGAATTGCACACTATAGCTACCTAGGTACCTCTTAGGTACGGAAATTCAAAGGGTTCTTAATCGATTTATTGCTTGCTTGGTTGGTTGATCATGAGCTCGAGGCCTAGGAGAGGCTTGAGGAAATTAAAATACGTGAACACCATCAATAGTAGACGTATAGGGAGAGACATATGATATCATTGATGCATACTTTGTCCCTTTTGCTTGTTGATGGATGGAATGGATGGATGGGATGCATCATATATAGCCGTGGCCGGTCGAGGCTAGAGTAGATCGATATATCGATCTAAATGGTCGAGATCTAGATCATACTTTACTTTATGTATACGTACATAGGTACGTACCTCATACGTACTGACCTTCAGAGACATACATACAGACCTGACCTGGTAATTATATATAAGGCTACTTAGCTACTATTAACACGCTGGATCCGCGCCAGTTCTTAGGAGCTACATAGGTACCTAGGTTAGCTGGCTAATATAACTCGGGCTTCCAAGATTAGGTAGGTATGTAGGTATAGCTATAGATACTTGATAGATAGACCTGGCAGTATGGTGTAACAGCGGGTGTTCGATGATTGATGATATCAATTGTCATGATTCAATTATTCAATGACTTGCTTTTATAATTTAGATACCTATGTAGGTACATGTACAGTGCACGAATAATATTCCCACGTGTAGTATGGTATCGTACGGTATCGATATATATACCCGAGACGTCGACATTGAAATTTTGAATCTAGATCTAGATCTTGCTCTAAGATCTAGAACCAGAAAGAGCCCGAGCTACCGGGGCCATGATCAAGTAACGTATATATACCTAGGTACCTCCAATACGTATACTCCTCTAAAAATAAAATATAAATGTAAATATCTAGCCTTCTTTTTTATTATAATTAAGACAACTAGTACTCGAGAAAAATTCAAAGTCAAACTCAAAACTCAATCACGGCCCTGATCACTAGTAGGTACCTAAGGTACGTGCTAGCCATATTGCCAGATCTAGATCTATATGTAGTAAGTATATATATGTCAATAGCTAGGCCTATATCCAGCCAGCAACCTGTAATTATAATATTGCTGAGGCCCGTAAACCTCTAGACAGTTATAATTACCTAAGTACCTATCTCAGACTCTAAAATCAATTCCAATTCCCTCTTTCGGATCCGAATCCACTAGCAAAGTATCTATCTACTTCCCAAAGTAGCTACTTATATATATAAGTCCATGATAAAGTTGGCGGTATAAAATATTATATTAACATTAACATTAACGTTAAGGTTAAACAACTATAAATAGCTGGATCCGGAGCTTGAATCCAAACATACATTTCTAAATCTAAATATTATCTTGGGTGTTAACCGTTACGGTATATATATATACCGGTACCTAGATCTAGACCGAGTATGGAATATTCAGGGTTTCCTTTAATAAGGTTGGGTCTAGTATAGATACATAGGAAGCTACTTTAGCAAAGGGATCTAGATCATGACAACGCCCTTTTTCGTGTGTGCGTGCAGCCATGCATATGGGCTAGCTAGCCCGAGAGCTAGAGCTAGATCTAGATCTAGTTCAAGATCTCCGGGTGAGGGTAATTCAATATTTGTACACACAGCAAGAATCAAATCAAGAAATTTATGTAGCGAAATTCATCATATAAGGTACGTATACCAAGGCCAGGCACCTCCTACATTATGTAAAAAGTAAAAATTCCTAAATTCCTAAAATTCTCCATGCTTCGTTTGTGATAATAATATGAAAAAGGAATAAGTAAAGTAGGTAAATTTTAAAAAAAAAAAAAAATCCCAATAACAAGTGGTGTACAACAATACAACAAAGACGAAAGCAAAAAAAAGGAAAAAAGGAAGAAGAGACCAAGAAAAAAAAAGAAAAATACAAATGCCGAATGCCCATGTACTCTAGCTTGCAAGCAATATATGCGTTGTTTGACATACATACTCTACAACAAAACTCGCTTTTTTTGCGTTAAGCATTAAAAAAAAAAAATAGAAAAAAGAAAAAAGAAAAAACGCAAACAACCATCTATCCCTCTTTAATTTTGTTTTTATTTCAACATGTCAATTAATTGTGCGGCGCCCTTGTTCTCCTTTGCAATCTCCTTGAGCTTCTTCATGTTTCGGTTAAGGATGGTTTTGACCTCATCCTTCTCCTCGAAGCCTTCGGCCTCCATCAGCGACATCACGACGTAGATTCCCTTTCCTGTGGCCCAGTTGCCTAGCTCGGGGGAAACGGCATCGTAAAGAATGGTGTGGAAGTTGAGTGGTGGTTGGATGACTATATCCAAATAGGTTTGTTAGCTATCAAAAGTCAAGTGGGGGGGTTTTTTTTTGCAAGAAGGGGATAATTACCCTGAGTAGTCTTAGTCTTGAAGTCAAATGGACCGCCGGCAACGAGGATCTTGAGAAGCTTTCCAGCGCCTCGGGAGTTGATGATGTGGCTCTCATCTTGTGGGTCACCCTTGCTTGTCTCTGCGATTGCCTCAAGACAAGCCTTCAAAGCTGGCTCCTCAGAAGGTAGTGAAGCAGCGGAGATGATTGCCTGAAGAACAAACTTGCTGGCATATGGATCCTCGATCAACTCCTTGGTGTTCTCTGTGATCGCCTTGAGGTAGAAAGGAGTAAGGTTCGTGATGTGCTCCAATGTCCTCATCTCTGGGTCCTTCTTGGATGTCGTTGCACGAATCACCTCAAGTGACTCTAGAGCCTTCAATTGTGTAGGGTGGAAAAGCCATGACTTTTTGCCGATAAGAGCATATAGAAGGGTCTTTTCACCCCAGTTGCTGCGAGCAGCAGAGAGAATCACTGGCTCGATTTCGGAGATGAAGGTCTTTGCGACGAGCTTGGTATCATCGACAAAGTCGAACATGGCGAGGATGATCTTGTGGCCAGCCTCGTGTTCGGCCAAGCGGGCAATGATGGGCTTGAGGGTCTTGAGCATGACCTTTCGGTCCTTTGCGGTACCGTAGGCAATACATAACTGGACAACCTCTGATCCAGACTTTGTGAAGGCCAAATCGACGAGATGCTCCTTGACGAGCTCGATGAACTCAGTAGTTTCGATGGTACCAGGGGTTGCGTTGCGAATGTACTCGAGTAGCGCACGGTGAACAATAGAGTAAGCAACTGCGTCCTTCTGTAACAAGGTTTGTAGGAGAGAAAAAAGTGACTTCATGATCACTGTTCGCTTCTCTGGGGACTCCTCGAGAATCTTTTGTAGCGAACCAGTTGCCTTCTCACTGTTATCCTTAAAAATAGCAAACTCAACACCGTAGAATTCACGAATAATACGCTCCTTCTCCTTGGGGTTGGCGAATTGCCATGTATCTTCAACGACGATGGAAGCCTCCTTGTGCTTGATGAGGGTACGGATGTGTCCGTAGAACTCGGAAATGATGGCGGATTTCCTTGCGGCATCTCCGTAGAACATCATCTTGACCAAGAGGAAACGTCCGTATGTGCCTAAATGAATATGTTAGCTGATGAAAATCTCTTTCCATTTTGGTATTACATACTTTGTGCCAATGCGACGTATTTTCCCTTGAGCTCATCTGTGATAGCTGCCTTTTGAGCCTTTGTTCCGTTCTTCATGACGGTTTGTAGAATTCTTGAAGCATCGTGCTTGAAGACAAGCTCCTTGACGTGGCCCTTGATGAGGACACAAAGCTGTGTCAAGAGCTCCTTGCGCTCAGCTGTGGGTAGATTCCGGCGTCTGACCTGCTCCCAAATGTGCTTGGCCTGAGAGACCAAGTCGGCGTTCGGGCGAGCAGCTTTTCGCTCCGCAGCAAGCTTCTTTTGGGTTGCGTGAGCTTCCCGGGACTTTCCAGTGGCTAAAATTCCAGAATTAGTTGACTTGAAAAAGGAAGAAAATCATAGGGAACTGTGTGGGATGCTCATACAAGCTTCAGCAGGTCCAGAGCCCATCTCAACATCTCCCTCCACATCAAGCTCATCCTCCTCTGCGCCATCCTCTGCAGCATCGCCCATCTCCACATCGCCGCCCATCTCCTCATCATCGTCCTCACTCCACTCATCGCTGGAATCTTCATTTGCGACTTTATCCACAATCTTCTTTGCGGCCTTTGATTTTGGGAGTGGCTTTTCCTTCTTTCCCTTTGGTGGTGCTGCCTTCGTGCTTTCCGCCTTTGGTTTTGGGATTGACTTTTCCTTCTTCTCTTTTGGTTCTCGGTTCTTCTTAGAGATTTCCTTGACCTCCGTTGGCTCTACCTCCTCGGCGACCTCATCCACCTGTGCGACCTTCTTGCTGGCCTTAGCCTTGTCCTTCTTCTCAGAAGAAGTCTTCGTCTTCTTTGCGGCTGCTGAAGATGCAACAGCATCTTCCTTCTTTCTCTTGATGGCAGCCATTGTGTATGTGTTTGAAGGTGGGAGGGAGGTTGGAGATGAGGCGGCTTGCGATTGTTGAAAATGGGCGACCTGAGCTGGATGTATTCTCGCAAGGTACTTGTGTAAAGTTTGTTTGGACCTCTGAACAGAACTTTTTTGGTGTGATGGCTCTCGCAAGGCCAAGGGAGAAGTTGAAAATCTTGGCGCGCTTGCGGTTTTTGTCTGGTGGAGGTCAACCTGCAGGGAGCTGCCGAAGCTGACAAGGTACAGAAAGCTTGAAAATGGCACTGGGTCGAGGCTAGTCTCGTGACCAGACTTACCAAGCGAGCCTGATAATGCGGTTCTTCAATGTGAAGAACGATACCGATTGCAAATAAACACTGCAATATGGTAATCATAGATATAGGGGTACCTTCCTACCAGCTAATAAGCAAGAAAAATTATAAAGTAACAAAATGAATAGCTTTAAACTACGGCCAAAGCCTACTTCAAACAATTATATATATCCCCGGGCTCATTCAGTATATGTTCCATATACCTCCATCTCAAATCAGCCCTCACATATCCCAGAATTAAACTCCTCCCCTCTCAAATTTCCCCATCCTCGAGCTCCCTGGGAAGCTCTCCGCCAGTATCCAGATAAGAAAAAAAAGAGTGCTCCATGCAAAAAGAAAACGAAGAATATGAATCGCTAATAAAAGAGGAATTAGGGAAAGATATATACCAAAGTCATAATCATGATCACCAATCTCGTCATTACAAAGACAAAAAAAAGAAGCAGAAAGCAAAAGAAGAGGTATGAGATATAAACGTGCAACACTAAAAATTAAAAGAAAAGATACCGCAAACAGCAAAACGACAATTGACCAACCTTATTCATGACCAATCCGTAAGATACGCATACTAAAATAAAAACAAAAAAGCAAAAGATATTCCCCAGGAGCGCACCCCTTTTTCAAATTATTGCGAAAAAATCAAATCAGAGAAATCAAAAACAATAGATATCCATACCACCCCCAATTTATTGCATATTTCTGAACCCTTGCCTCTGAGGTCCATAAGCCTCGAATCTCATATCCTCCAAATCTTCTTCCTCGTCGATACCGACACCACTATCGCGGACCCTCTTCTCCTTGCGAATCTTGGTAACGTGGGACTTGACAGTCTGCGAAGTTTGGGTGTTGTGGCCGTACAACGAGGATGTTGGTGTGCGAAGCGATTCGAGCATCGAGATTGCAGAGGTAGCTCCAGGGCTCAATAAACCACCAGACTCTTCATCGTCTTCCTCAGGCGCATCTTCCATACTTCCGTGTTCCGCATCCGCAGTCTTGGATTCGGCCAATCTGTCGGTCGAGCGTTGGACGTATCCAGACTTTATTGAGCGAGCTTGGCTGAGAAGTTGATTGGTCAAGGCGTCGAATCCAGCAGCGCCATCATCAATGGCCCGCTTGTAATTCTGCTCCCAGTTATGGTTTTCGGAGGTGAGGACGTTGATGCGCTGCTTAAGCCTTTCTCCATCCGCGGTGGCCAGTTCGATCGTCTTCTGGAGCTGTGCGATTGCAGTGTCCTTCTCGTACATTGCATCCTCGTGAAGTGCAAGGTCCTGTTTCCATTCATTACGGGCGCGGGCAAGCTCCTCACGTAGTTCGTCAATCTGGTGGCGAAGCTGGACGCTCTCTTCATTAAAGGTAGCCTGTGCTTTTGCCGCATCCTCCTTCATCAGCTGTGTAGATTGCTCATACTCTTGAATTTCCTCCTCAAGTCTATCTTCCTCCTCCATAGACATCTCGAGCTGATCCTTGAGTTTCGCAATCTCCAACTCCATGCGGGCAATTTCCTTAAGCTTCTCCTCAAGCTGGGCACGCATTTCCATCTTCTCTTTCTGAGCAGCAAGTTCGATTGATGCAATCTTATGCTCCAACTCAGCCAAGGCGGTTCTTGTTGCTTCGCTTTCAACCTCAAACTCCTTCTCAACAATCTCCTTTGACTCTGAAAGAGCCTGGATCTTGTCTTCCAAATCCTTGATGACTGAATTCTTCTCCTTCTCCAATGCCACCATGGAATTCTGCACCTCCTCGGTCTCCTCTTTTGCATCCCTGAAATCAGCCTCCAGAAGCTCAACCTTAAGGTCCAGATCGTCGACAATCTTCTTGTAATCACTCATGACGTCGGTGAGTTGCTTTTCCAGCTCCGACTTCTCATGCTCGGCCCCTTCAAACTTCAACTGAATGGAATTCACAGCTTCGTCCCTTTGCTGCTCCAACTCAGATCTCAGCTCATCCAACTGGGCCTCGTGGCGACTCATTTGCTGGCGAATCTGGTCCTCCAAATCAACAACTTGTTGTTTGAGAGACGAGATTTCCTCATCCCGCTCCTCAATGATGACTTCCCGATCATCAACCGAGGATTTCAACTCTTCAACGACACCATGAATCTTCTCCAGCTGCTCCTTGAGACTTTCTTGGGCATCAATCGCAGCAGTGTATTTTTTATAGGTCTCGTCCTCCCGAGCACTGCTGAAATCAAGATCCTTTTCGAGTTGTTGAATAGTTGCTTGTTTCCTCGATATGTCTTCTTGCAACTCCTCGATCGTGGCCTCGGCAACTTTGTACTTCTCTGACAGATCGGTGAGTCTTACATTGAGTTGTGCAATTGTGTCGTTGAGATTCTCGATTTCTTCATCCTTTTCGTCGATTTCATCGTAGAGTTTCTCTAGTTCGGTGATGGTCTGATCTTTTTCTGCGATGGTTTGCGCCAACTCCTTCACCCGCTCATCCACAGAAAGCTTGTGCTGCTCGACAGTAGCCATGTTTTCGGTAAGTTGTGAAATCGTCCCTTGGAGCCCTTCAATCTCGTCCTTCAGAGACTGGATCATCTCTTCTCGCTCTTTTGCAGCGACGTTGAGATCACCGACCTTGGTAGTGAGTTGGTTAATGGTGCCGGTGTTGACTTGAATTACTCCATTGCGATCGGAAACATCTCGTTTCAGTGAGGAGATGGTGCCGTCCCTTTCCGCAATTATCTCGTTGAGATTTGTAACCTCGCTGGCCAGCGTTGCAAGAGATTTGTCTCTACTTTGAACAATGAGATTCAAATTCGAGACATCTACTTCAAGCTCCTCGATTTTCTTCAACTTCTTCGCCAGCTCTTGATTGATATCTTCAATTTCTGAGCGTAGATACTGGATGGTTTGCTCCCGATCCGTAAGTGAGGCCTTCAAGGTCGCAATTTGACTATTGAGATTATCCAGCTCCTTATCCTTTGCGGCGATCGTATTGCTGAGCCGAATGACTTCTTTGGCCAGGTCATCGATGCTCTCGTCCTTACTGTCAATGGTTTCGTTGAGGTTTTGGACATTGTCCTGAAGGTTAGAAATCTCCGACACCCGTGTATTAAGATCTGATTTGAGTTCTTCAATCTCCTCTTGAAGATTGCGTGCATGGTCATCTTTTTCGTTAATACTTTTTTCAAGGTCAGTAAGCTCGTCTTCTAACTCCTCAATCTGCTTGTCACGCTCTGAAATGTCATTCTTCAGTTGTGCCGATTCCTCCACCAGGCTGTTGAAAGTCTTATCGTCATGGGCAAGCTTTTCATTGAGGTGCTTCATATCAGCGATGGCCTCCATCCTGGACTCAACTTCTTGCTTAAGGTTTTCGATTTCCTGATTGGCTGAAGTTTGAACATCATTGAGCTGATCGATGGTTGCCGTAAGTTCTTCGATTTCTCCAGTCATGGATTCCACATCTCCGGAAAGATCCACAATCCTCTCCACTTTCTCATCAAGTTTGATCTGGAGAGCCTCGAGGTCTGCTTCGGCCTGTTCTCTTGTCTGGCGCAACTCATCAGACAACTCTTGAATCTTCTCCTCAGCAGTTGCATGTTCACCGGTCAGCTTCCCAACTTTCTCAGTCAGTGCGAAAATCTGAATTTCCAAATCAGTGATAACCTGGTTCTTTTGGGCGAGGTCCGAGTCCAAGGCGATATCATGAGCGCTTGACTGCTTCTCTTTGGACTCAAGCTCAGACGAGAGTTCTTCGATTTTTGCTTGAGCTTCCTCTCGTTTCTGTTTGATTCTGGCGAGGTCATTGGTGGCCCAAGTGAGTTGATCGGTAAGCGAGGTGATTTTGGTGTTTTGTGACGTAATGACACCGTTGAGGTCATCGCGTGCCTTCTGGCTTTCCTCGAGCTGCTCTTGTAGAACTTCAATTTCATCCTTAAGGCGCGCAATTTCCGATTCCCTTTCCTCCAAAAATCCCTTGTATTTCTTATCCATCTCCTCCAATTCCTTATGCTTTTCAGTGAGGCTTGAATATTCCGTCCTCAGGTCAGCCAATTCATCCTCAACAGTGCCTACTTTATCATTAAGCTCGTCCACCTTGGCCATATGTTCATCCCGCTCATCTCGAATAACATCGGCGAAGGCCTGTAGTTTTTCCAAGATGGTCGACAACGGACCCTTACTATGGAGATTAGGCACACTGGAAATTTCATCGTCGAGCACGTCGCCAAGTTCAGTGAGATCCCTTTCCAATTTTTCTGCCTCGGCAATTGCAGCTTCCAGCTCGTTGGATTTGGCCCTGATTTCAGCTTGTTCAGTTACCAGCTCTTCGTGTTGACCATCCAACTCGGCGCGCATTTGTTCAGACTTGGCCTCCATGTCTGCCATCTTTCCCTCCAGTACATCCTTCAATTCACCCAACTGTGAGATTTGAGAAAGCAACTTCACCCTGTCATTGCTGAGATCTGCAATTTCCTTCGCTTTCTCCTGGGCAAGCATCCTCTCAACCTTGAGATCCCTTTCAGCAACCTCACAGGCCTTTTGATGTTCATCCGCCATATTCTGAGCCAAAGCCAGATTTGTCAGTATCTCATCAATGGCCATGTCGAGCTCCTCGACACCTTCGTGATTGTGTGCGTGTGTCAGATGACCTCGAATCTTTTCCCATAGTCGATTCCTCTCCTCTGTAGTTGACTGGTCCAGCACATCGACCTTATCCTCCAGCTCCTCAATAAGAGCCCTCATTGTCTCCTTTTCTTCGTCAACCACCTGGTCGGTCTGGATGCCGATTTCATTCTGTGTTGCCTGGGTTTCTGCTTCTTCAAGCTCTTGGACTCTTTGCTTCATGGCACGGAGAGCTTCCTGGAGGACTTCGTTTTCATTCTCCAAAGCCGCAGAGTTATCGACATCAGGTGTTGCCTCGATGACCTTAACTTCATACTGGGTTGTGGTTGATTTCACCTGCACAGAAGTTTCGAAAAGAGTTGATCGTTCAGAGGTTTCATCTGCTAACGGCTCAGCGCCGTCGTCGGAGTCGTCATCGATGGCATCGAGCATCGGCGCAAAATCGTCCTCATCATCAATATCCATGTGACTCTCATTCGCATCCTCCGTCTCAACAGAAGCATCATGCGTGTTAAGTGATATATCACCAAATGTAGTGTCGGCTGCCAAAGATTGGTCATGGAGAATCTGCTCCTCTGCCTCATGTAGCAATTCCTCTTCTTCCAATCTCTTCCTCTCCTCTACTTCGCGGTCAATAATGTCCTGGCGGAGTGCCTGAATCTGTGATTCAAGATCATTGATTTTACGGTCTCTCCTCGAGAGAGGAGTTTCCGCAGGATCTCGTGACCCCTCAGATTGAAACCTTCTCAAAGCCGGAGTCAAGGACAAAGAGCTGAACCTGTATGTTGGACGCACAGGTGTAGTAAAAGCAGCTGATGGAAGTGGGGAAGATTCCTCCGCGTCATCCTCATATATCGGTGCCATACCGATGGAGCCTGGGCCTTGGGAGCCAATTTCACTCGGAGGTGCAACCCTTGCAGCATGCAACTGCTTCTCCAACTCCTCGAGTCTCTTATTATTTTGCCGAAGTTCGGCCCTTAGCCTCTCTAGCTCTTCTCGATTTTTTCTCTGTGAATCACGCTTCTCCTGGTCGATGTGGTTCATCTCATCACTCAACTGATTGCGTCTGAGAGCTCTGCGTGTACGCATAGACAAAGCTTGTCGAAGTGGAAAGAACTGAATCTCCTTTGAGACTCCCGACGGAATAGAAGGCATATCCTTCGGCATCGGAGCAGCGAGTGTATGGCGACGATTTGTCTGGACACTCCTTCGGCGTGAATTTGTTCCTTCCATAGGGCCCCAAACAGTCCTCCTCCGTGTTGCTGCAGTAACCTTTGCCTGCGCCATTGTTGGTTCCACTGATGTTCTTCTTCTCTTACTCTTAGTTTTGATCGGAATCACGATGGTTTCCTCCTCTGGCTCAACTCCCATGGTTCCCTGCCGTGAAGGAGCCACTGACGTCGTCCTTTTCCGTTTGCGTGTCTCTTTTTCGGGTGGAGGCGAAGGTGGAGGTGTTGCTTCTCGTTGTGACGCTTCCTCTGGAAGTTTTCGGGCCAAAACTGCAAACGTTTTCCAGTCACGCCCACTCAGACCCAGCTGCTTCCTTAGTCGTGAAACCTGATATTGTAGATCATTTGACACGGTGTATGTGTTGTTCCCACTGTGGAGTAGCCATCCTTCCTCGGTAAGCTTTTCCAACGTCTAGATATCTCCCGTGAATCAGCACATGGCAAATATTTCCTAACCCTCTCCATCTGGATATGTGTCTTACGTTATTCAGGTCTTTTTTCCAGCGGAGTGGAAGTTCAACGCCATTCTTCTTGCAGTCTGTTTCAAGCTGAGTCTCTACAGAAACAAAAAGCGAACGTATTAGTTTCCCGTTGCAACGCTTTTCGCGTTTTTGAACACAACTGCGTGCACATACCGATCCGCTCTCTTGACAGTGCCTCTGCAGCTGGCAGGGCGTCCACCGCGGCGAGCGCCCTCACCCTGTATGAGTAGTTCGGCATGGCTCCTTACGCCAAACCGTATGATTTTCTATATTCTCCGCGAGCTTGCTAGCTCGCCTGTAGTATGTGTGATTTCGTAGTGTCGTCCCTGCGTAAAACGGGCGTTGTCGCGGGTCTGGGAGAGTCAGCTAGGTGTCCTCTCCAGGCTGAATGTCGGCACCGCCTTGTGGTTGAAGTTACGTGTGTGTGTGAGTGAAGTGAAGAGCTCGTGTGTGTGAGTAACTAATGTGTGGTGGGGTCTCGGATCACAAGGAAAGTGGAGGGGTGTGCGCTTTCTTGGTGTGTCGTGTTTCGTGTTGCGGGTGCAACCAACTAACTACCTGTGGAATGGTTGAGATGTTAACGGTGCACGAGGGTAGAATCAAAGGATAGGTCCAACGGGAAAATTAATCAGGATTGAAAGAAACGAAAATTCAAACGCAGAGCCCAATTGAAAATTGGCTGATGGTATTGCTGGTGCTATCAACTCTCAGTTACCAACCGGCATCAATTACGCTGGAGCGGCGTTGATCCCGGATATCTTCCCACCAAGAAACCTGACGAGCGCCAATGACGCAAAAGACCTCCGAACCAGCCTTCCACCTCACCAATTATCCCGAATACTTATCGCACAAAAAAACACCATGAATCATCGCAATTTCCCGACCTAATGATGCTTCGGGAGAAGGTTTTTCCATGGGAGCAGCGGGCTGTGTCCCCTTTCTCACTTGACTACCGATTAAAGGAAAGCTCTTCCTCAATGTAGTCTTGTGCAACAAACAGATGGAACCCGAAGCTTAAGCAATTGTGAGGGATCTCTGCATGGACGCACTGGGAAGGAGTCGGACAGTAGTTAGAGAGGAGCTAGGATGCGGTGGCTTGGCACGAGGGCAAGGAGATTTGGAGATCTGTCTGGAGAACTCGTCTTGTACTTAGTCCATCATCAATCATACACACAAATCACATCGGCTTCTGCCACCCTAACCCCAGCTTGTTCAAGGAGCTCTCACAAGTGGCGTCAAGGAAGTCTTCGAACCTTGCCGCGTCCGAAGACACATCCGCTTAGCAGGACAGTTGATCTGTCCTCGTTTTTTTTTTTCGGTATGGCTTCGAGAGCCACCCCCTTGCCTTCGCACACCCTTTACTTTCTGGCCGAACATCTCTATGACTTGCACCATGGTCACCCCACTCCTTCTTCGTATCGTGAGCTCTCCTTCTTGCACAAAGTCATGGAGATTGTTGCAACAGAAAGGGATGATGCTCCGGTTCGGAAAACGCGTTCTCAAGAGGCTATGTTGAAGTTGCCACTTAAAGATTTGAAGAAAGAGTTTCTTCGACAGTATGAGATCCACTCGAACATTGTTAATAAAGCAAGGCACGAGGACACTCCTCCACGTGCTCTGGATTTGAATCGCCGTTCTTCGCCTCCGACAGCGGTGCAGCCTCAAACAGACTCGCGTGCAGTTTCCTCTTATCAGATCACGAGACCTAGGGCACACTCGGCCGAAATTTCGAGATTTTTGATGAGGCCATTGGTCAGGGCAACTGATGATGATTTCAAAAGACTGCTCGAACATCATTGCTCCCCTCAGAGAACCTCTCACAACTACTCTACTTCGCGCTCGGCGGAAAACGCAAGTTTCGATAAACTACTGGAAATCTCCAAATCGAGGAACTCAACCGACAATTCCACAGCTGATCCCGATTTGGAAGCAATCGGTTACACTTTCAGGAGGGCACTGCCTTGGTTTAAATCTCTCTCATACCCTGCAGATCCAGAAAAGAGTAGCATTGCGAATATTCTCTCAATTGTGGCCCCGCGGCTTCCGCCGATCGCCAATCGCACTCAACCTCAACACCCTCCACCCGAAGAAATCACCTCGCCTGTGCCCTCTCCCATTCATTCACAACAACAATCTCTTCGCCATCATTCAACAACAAATTCTAGAAGTTCCTCCGGTCCACCCTCGCCCGATCAAGACAAAGGGAAGATGTCCGCACCATCGTTAAGTCAGCCCCCGGCCGGCCCTCATCCTGGACCTCAGCATGGTCCCGCTCCTACCAATGTTCTGGGATCTATGACAGCAGCAGATCTGGCAGCTCTCATCAAAGATCAACTGGCACAGGCTCTTACCCCTCTGCAAATGGAGATTAACGCTTTGAAAGCAGCCCGCGAGCAATCTTCGCCCCCTCCGGATCGTGCTACTTTGCGCATGCGACAACTTGAGGCCCTTAAGCAACAAATTCAGCGCGAAGAAGACCTCATTGCCCAAGGGCAATGGCAGGAAACAGCGGAACGCCAAACGAGGGAAAGCACCTCCGCCTCTGTAATCGATACTGAGCACCACAACGTCAAACTTCGATTTGACACCAAGACGTTGCCGAAATACATTCATTACGTTACAGATTTGAATCAGTGGATTCGCGAGATTCAATTGGAGGTAGATTTGTTTGGCGAGAAAATTGTTTGCCCTAGCGTTTCCCGTTATTGTTTTTCTGGGGGTGATAACAATGTTGTTCACTCATGGTTTCACAGCCTGGACCCTTCTCTTGTGAGCTTCATCACCTCTGGTGAGGGCTGTTGGGACAGAATGAAGCAAGTGATGCGTGCCCAGTGGGGTTTATCGGCCGGTTTGGCTGTGAAACAAGCCGTTGCTCGTAAGAAACTTGCGCACGAAACTTATTTGTCTTTTTATTTTGCCAAATTGGCTTTGTTACAATCTGCATACCCTAATTCGCCCGACGAGGCATACATCGAGATGATCAAATCCTCACTTGACGATCCTAAAGTCGCGGAGTGGGCGAAGGAATGCAAGTCTCTGTCTGTATTTTCTAATCAGTTGAGGGATTACGATGATCACCTCAAGAGGTTCGCGGACCACTTCGAAAAGAAGTCCCCTGAGCCTCGCCAATCAAATACTCGTTCTTCTCTCTACTATCAGACATCAGCCACTATTGTTCCCACTCAGGTTATGTCTAACTCAGATAAAAAATCTGAGCAGATTCCTCAGACATTTGTGCCTTCAAAGCCTCGCGGTAGAGGGGAAAAAAGGGCAGAACGGTCTATCGAAGACATCGTGAAACAAAACAAGACTCGGGCCGCGTCAATTAAGCCAAGACCCGACCCTTCTGGAAAAATGGTCTCGTCCTTCGTCCGCACAGACGGCACGGTGGCGTTTCTCAAAGAACCCTGCAAGATCTGCGCCCAGGCAGGTTTCCCAAATCAGATGCACTTCTCTTTCGCCTGCCAGAGGAATAAACTTTCCGGATCGACGCCCGGCGAGGCATACCTGATGTCTATGGAGGAAGACGCCAACCTCAACAGCGCATATTTAACCGACTCTGACACTGAGAAGGAGGAAAACGACGACGGGTCCCTTTGAGCGAGCAATCGTGCCCCGTTACTTTGATTTCTCGCGTTCCTTCTGCCAAAAAGTCTTCGTCCAGTTCCAACGTTGTTTCATTTTCCGCTGTTTCCCGTCCAGTCCCCCATGTCCTTGCAAAATCTGCTTCTGCTCCTGCTTTTCCATGCGATTCGAAAAAAGTCATGTTCAGAGACGACGCATTCGATGGTCGTTTCAATCCATTGTGCTATGCTATCGATCTGGAACCCGACTCTGCGGCCAAATACCTTCCTGAAAAGCAACCTCCGGAAGCTGCAATGCACAGTGTTTCAATTTCTTCACGTTCTCGCTATGTGACCGATGGTAAACATTCGGTCATTGACATTCCCTTACCTTCCAATGTGACACACACCGGAAAGAATTATTTGCGCTTTCGTCCTTTGGCTTCATTGGCTCGGTTATCGCCTAGTGGTGTACGGAGACCGCTCTTAAACGACTTGTGCTCAAACGCAGGCATTATCGACGAAGATCTATTTCACCGCTCTTATCCAAACACTGTGGTTAACACTGAACATCTAATCGATATCCAAGGAATTGGGAGCAATCGTACACGAGGCTGGGCGGTTATTCCTTTGTATTTGGATGGCATTGATACCTTGTCCAACTCACCAGCCACTGCACGCCTTTTTGTGGAAATGCATTTGGTCAAGGATTTCAAACCAGGGTTGCTGATCGGGATCGACGCTTTCAAGGACTACAACATTGAGATTGATATTGGGGCCTCTGTCGCTAGGCTAGACCGTCACAATTTCGAATACAAGCTACAAGAATCAGAACGTCAACCGAGGAGTGAGGTGTTGATCAAATCCGCTCGCAAAGTCACCATCCCTGCATTCACAGTACAGGCCATCGAACTGAAGTCAGCCATGCTTCCCGGTGTGGATTATTTGATGCGACCCTTCGTGACTTGTGCGCAGGGCTCTCTTCCGACCGCTCAGCTTCCAGCGGCATTGATGAACGCTGAGTGCAGGTCGATGATGTTTCGTAACGCTTCGGGTCATCCGATTACAATAAATGCGATGCAAAGTTTGGGTTCTGCGTGTTGCGTGGGACCTGGTGCTGTGGAATCGAAATTGCGTTCAGAGATAGACTGGTCGGATACGGAGCGAGACACTTTTCACGAATCTCCCAACAACTTCTCGTCTTGCAAAAACCCAATACTGACCCATCACTTGTCATTGGATGACGAGCTTACATGTTTGGCAAACCTGACATCTCTTCCGGACGCTATCGCTAAAAAGCCCAGATCGTTGAGCGATGAAGCAGTAGAAGTGATATCGAGATCTTCTCGGAAAAGAATTCCGTCTGAGTTTTTTCCTGCGGAAATGGATGATGAGGAAATTCCCGTGCCTCCAGAAGCAGTTCCTATTTCCTCTATTGAAGACTCGGCAGATATCAACCCTGCGATAACTTCTGAAATGAGAGCGGAATTGATGTCAGTTCTGTCATCAAATAGCAAAGCTTTCAGTCTCAACGGTGAACTCGGACACATCACTTCGCACGAGGCCACAATACCACTCAGCGGACCTCTTCCACACGCTCAAGGCCTTCGCCCCCTGGGTCCCGAAAAAAGAGCTGTCGTCTCGAAAACTATCGACGACTACTTAGCCTGGGACGTAATTGAACCATCACGATCTTCAACTTGCTCTCCAGTTGTTCTTGTTCTTCAAAACGGTAAATGGCGTTTTTGTGTGGACTTCAGAGCACTCAATTCAATTACAATAGGAGATGCCTACCCAATGTTGAGATCGGATTACGTGTTCAGTGCGGTCGCGGGTAAAAGGTGGTTCAGCATACTGGACGCACTGAAAGGGTATCACCAAGTGTCAATGTCGCCTGATGACCGAGAAAAAACCGCATTCATTTCTCACAGGGGTTTATACCAATTCAAGCGTTTACCATTTGGATTGCGGAACGCACCTGCGATTTTCCAAAGGCTTATGGACGACATTGTGGGATCACTACGTTGGCAGGCTGCTTTGGTTTATATTGACGATCTCTTGATCTATAGCGACTCGTGGACCGATCATCTCACCCTCATAGATCAGATCTTAAAATCGGCTATTAAAGCAGGATTAAAATTTTCGGTGCCAAAATGCAGGTTCGCCTACTCGGACGTGAAGTTGCTTGGCCATGGCCTGTCTCGGTACGGATTGCACACACTGCAAGAAAAGGTTCAAGCGATCACCGCTTTGAAGATTCCAAAAACTCTGGGCGAGCTACATCGGTTGGTGGGCATGTTTGGCTATTACAGGAATTTTATACCGCGCTACGCCAGCCTGGTGAAGCCTCTCAATGACTTAAAGCGGACGGACAAGTCAATATCCAAACCGGAAAAATATTTCTCTTCCAAAGACATTTCAGCGATGTGGACAGAGGAGTGTCATAAATCTTTCGAGGAACTGAAATCCCGGCTTGCATCGGCACCAATTCTGGCCCACCCGAGATTCGATCGCCCCTTTTTCTTGTATACTGACGCATCCGCGGAGGCATTCGCTGGTGTGCTCACCCAACATTGGTTTCCGGAGGATTACCCGGAGGACGAGAATGGCGAGTTCAAGTCAATGTCCGCCTCGTTCGAGCTTGATGCGTCCGGTGATACGAATTGGTCAGCCCTCTACAGAAACGACTCGGTCTGGAAATCAACCTACGAAAAGTGCCTGGAACGCACGCCTGACGATGTTTCGCCTACTCTTTTTCGGCTGGCTGCCGACGGTTCAATGCGCTTTGCTTCGAGAGACGGAGAAAAAGTGTGTCTTCCCGACGGTCTGTTGGACTCCGCTTTACACCTCGCTCATGACAGACTTGGGCATTTTGGTCACAAGAAGACTTACGATCGTTTGACCAATACATACTTTCGCCCACTGCTCTCGAAATATGTGAAGTCTTATGTTTCAGGGTGCCCAGAGTGTAGGCGAAACAAAACTCCTAGATCACTGCCTCCGGGTAGTCTAGACCCCATCGCACCTTGGTCGAAAGATAAACCGGCTCGAGCGTTTGATACAGTATCTTTCGACATGATAGTTAATCTGCCATTGAGCAACGGCTACGACGCGGTGATGGTTATCGTGGACAAATTAACTCGCTATGCAGTTTTCGTGCCGACTTCTTCGAATTTCACAGCGGAGTCGGCGGCGGACTGTTTCTTTGAAGGCATCGTGCGAAGGGGTTGGCTACCGACCAAAATCATTACTGACAGGGATCCAAGGTTCATCAAATCGTTTTGGAATCACCTGGCTCACAGACTTGGGATTGATCACGGAATCACGACAGCGTATCACGCCCAAGCTGATGGGATGACTGAGCGAATTAACCAAATATTGGAGATCGCCCTGAGAGCATACACTTCACCAATGCAAGACGACTGGTCAAAATATCTAGGACTGTTGGAATTGTCATACAATTCTGCGAAAAATGTTTCCACATCATTTTCACCGTGCGAACTTCTGTACATCCAACCCCACGACGTCGTGCAACGCCTGTTGACCCCGGAGGTTGTCACCGAGAACACTCCGGAGAATGCTAATGCCGAGGTTTTCTTGGAAATGGCTAAAAACAGGCTCGAAGATGCTCTAAACTCCATGCAGATTGCAATGGCCAGTCAAACTAAATACTACAACGCTCGCCACTCCAAAGTTCATGATTTCAAGATAGGCGACAAGGCTGCGATGCGTCTGGACCTTCACCCGGTTCCGGCAGTGAAAGTGAACAAGCTTTCGCCGCAAAAACTTCCCCCATATGTGGTAACCGAAATCCTTTCAAACGGCAGAGCGGTCAGACTGGCTTTCCCGAAATCTCTTAAGATTCACCCCGTGGTTTCAGTCCAACATTTGGAATATGTCCCCGACGATCCGATTTCGAGAGCTGAGCCAGCACTACCCCCGCTTTACAACGATATTGAGTCACTGTTCGACAAAAGAGTTTCGAAAAGTGGAAGAGTGAGGTATAAGGCCATTTTCAAAGGGAAAGATGTCGACGAAGCCGAATGGGTCGACAGGGTGGATATTCCGCAGGAATTAGTCGACGATTTCGAATCCAGAGCGGAGCGAAGGCGACACACGGAGCTCCGGGCATATGTTTCGAACGTTGACGAAGCGCTATCAAAATCTTTTGCGAATGAGATACGCAGGCCCAGTACTGGTTCTTTTCTGGAACGTCCCGTCATGTACCTTGCTCGAGCAACGAAAGGGGCTGAAAGGTTCTACGAGTCAACAGAACGAGAACTTGCTTGTGCGGTTTGGTGTTTCAAAAGGTGCCGTCACCTGCTCGAGGGTTCAAAGGTTACCATCATCACAGATCATTCCCCAATGGATGCGGTTCTTCGATCATCTCCAGACACCCAATACAGCCTACGTATCGACAAATTCAGAATGGAACTAGCCCCATATCTCAACGACATTTCTGTCATATTCAAGCCGGGCAAGGAACACGTCAACGTCGACACATTGAGCAGGGCGAAGTTTGCGGAGGATGTTTTGATTTCTTAGTTATCCTTCGCGTCACGTTTTTTTTGTCACTATCCGTGTCTAATTTGATTCGTTTTGCACACACTTATTGCCCACTTGCTATTGCTCAGTCGCATTTTCTTCATTTGATTCCGTCTCCTAAGTTCGACTCAACGTCTTTTTTAAGTTTGGGTGTTTACAGTGACGTCGAGTTTGCGTTTGACATTTTCTTCGCTAAATCCTACTGCCAGCGAAATCTTTCTTTTCGTTTATGCCAACGTCAATCATTTGCCTCTTTCGTCGTTTATTTCCTTTCTATTTTTTATTTTTTATTCGCTCCGGGACGAAGCTTTGAAAAATCGGGGGGACGTGTGAGGGATCTCTGCATGGACGCACTGGGAAGGAGTCGGACAGTAGTTAGAGAGGAGCTAGGATGCGGTGGCTTGGCACGAGGGCAAGGAGATTTGGAGATCTGTCTGGAGAACTCGTCTTGTACTTAGTCCATCATCAATCATACACACAAATCACATCGGCTTCTGCCACCCTAACCCCAGCTCGTTCAAGGAGCTCTCACAGCAATTGTGATGACCAGGTCCCGGTGGACAGGAACCAGGAGCGGGTATTGTAGCCGGAGAGGTGGTGGGTACGATTGGTAGGTTGAATGGAGGCGGGATATGAAGAGTTGAGGGCGCGGACAACGTACTCGTTGGTTTGGTCCAGGAGGTGGCAAGCGTCTGTGATGGGTTCTGAACCTGGGAGAATAAAGGTGCGGCGGGTGGGGAGAGTGAATCCTGGGGCGAGGCGAGGGGTCGAGGCACGGGGCATGGGACGTGGTCAAGGCGGGGTCAAGAGGGGCTGTCTAGGCCACGGAGGAGGAGAGTATAAAATATATTCGAATAACAACTTGTTAAAGTACAGCTGAGGGAAAGAGACAAGTTGTTGCGTGAAGAGGAAAGGAAAAGAAGACAAGACGAGAGGGAGAAAGGACTCCTTATATAGAGATCCTTCTCAAGCTATGGAACTAGAAAGACATGAATAGAATTGCAGCGCCGCGGCTGCGCAGTGGCTGCGCGGCGGCTGCGCAAGGTACATGAGTCAAAGAGAATTACAAATCAACTGCGCAATAGAAACAACTAGAACCTAATAGAAACTGACGGAAACATATGGAAACCTATTGCGCAGTGAAGGTTCGTGATGCTAGAACCTTCTGGTGGTTTCTTCTGGATTCCGAACTAGGAAGTCGAGCAGTGACAGGGATGCGGGCTGTCGTGTTGCAACGGTTACCAGGAACGGACTAGGACGTGGACTAGGTACATGGCGAGTTGGAGTATTGCTAGTAGTAAGCTGAACTCGGCTGGGGTCAGGATCAGGTGAACATGGATCCACTGTGGCTGATAGCGAGGCTGATGCCGGCGGTGGCTAGGTGCGGGGTAGTCTTGGGTAAGGCTGGAAACTCGGTTCATGACAGTAGCCCCCCTTCTAGAGGAGAGCTCCAGCGATCTTTCTTGGATTGGTTCAAGGTCGTCGTCGATAATGATCGGGTCGTACCAAGATCCACTCATGGTGCGGGAAGGTTTTCTGGTCTCGGTTTTCGTGGGTAAGCTGTGTGGAAGCGCCTAACAATTGCTGGGGCGTTTTCGAGGTCGCTTGCTGGTTGCCAGGTAGGATGATCGTATCCAACCCAACGGACAAGATACTTGAGTTGACGTCGGACAAGTTTGGAGTCGAGAATATCTTCGACTTCCCACTCTAGGTCTTCGTTAACAATAACAGGAGGAGGAGGAGGTTGAACTTGGCCGGCGAGGGGGTCTGTTGCAACCGGTTCCAGGAGGGAGACGTGGAAGACTGGGTGAACTTTCATAGATGCAGGAAGCTCGAGCTTATATGCGTGGCTGGAGATTTTCTGGAGGATTCGAAATTTTCCCAGGCGCTTAAAGTCCAACTTGGTTGATGGGCGAGTGGTGTGGATGTGTCGTCTGAGTAACCACACTTCATCGCCGACTTGGTATGCTGGTGGGGGAAGGCGATGTCGATCGGCTTGTTCTGCATGAATCGCCTGGGACCAGGATATTTCAGCCTGCAGATGCTTGTCCAATAGGCTGAGTTTAGCGGCATAATCCTTGAGTGCTTCCGGGGTTGGCAATGGAACTGCAGGATTGGCAAGGATTTCGTATCGGGGTTGTTGTCCGTAGACGGCAAAGAAGGGCGTAATTCCGGTGGTTGCCGAAAGGGTGTTGTTGTATGCAAACTCGGCCATAGTCAAGAGTTCTGACCAGTTGTCCTGCTGGTAGTTGCAGTAGGCACGAAGGTATTGTTCAAGGATTGCATTAATTCTTTCGGTTTGGCCATCGGTCTGGGGGTGGAAGCTGGTGGAAAGCTTCTGTTGAATTCCAAGGAGCTTGCAGAGGAACCTGGAGAACTCAGATGTAAACTGGGTACCGCGGTCGGTAACAATAGAATCAGGGAGGCCGTGAAGGCGGAAGATGTTGTCCATGAAGAGTCTGGCAAGGGTCTCAGAGTTACACTCGGTTGTAGTTGCAATATAATGAGCCATCTTGGAAAGTCGGTCAACTACTACCAGTACAGCATCGAAGCCGTTAGACAAAGGTAAGCCAGTGATGAAATCCATTGAAACTGAACTCCATCTGCGGACTGGGATTTCCAATGGTTTCAGGAGTCCATAGGGGGCATGTCGTGCGGGCTTGATCCTCATGCAAGTATCGCAGTTTTGAATGTAACGTGCAATGGTCTTGCGCATCTTGGGCCACCAGTAGTTCCGGGAAACAAGTTCATATGTAGCAGCTCGACCTGGGTGGCCAGCGGCGGGGTGTTCGTGGCATGAGCTAAGGACTTTGGCTTGAAGTTCTTCGTTATCAGGGATGTACAAAAGTTTGTTGACATAGAGGAGGCCATCATTGTAAGTACATTCTCCGAGGGGGACTGTTGGGTGCTTGGTTTCAAAGTTTTCAAGGGCAAGAAGGATTGATTTTCCCAAGGCGTCGGTTCCAAGGAGGTTGCGGATCTCGTTGTTGAATCCAATTGAGGCTGCTGAGAGGGAGTAATCAGAAAATTTGGAGGACGGGATTAGAGCGCGTACAGGTCGTGCGCGTTCATCCCCCTCTTCAGGGAGGTCTCCAGACCTTCGTGTCAATGCATCGGCTTTTCCATTCTTTTCGCCAGGTCGGAACACAATAGTAAAGTCATATTGCGCTAGTTCCCCAGCCCACCGTGCTTGCCGCCGATTCAGGAGTGTTTTGGTCTTAAAGGATTCGAGGTTGTGGTGATCCGTGAGGATGGTAAATGGCTTGGGGGGTGCGTGAAGGTACATGTGCCATTTTTCCAAACAAACCACAATTGCAAGGAGTTCCTTATCACCGATCCCATAGTTGCATTCGGCTGGTGACATTTTCTCGGACAGGAAGGCAACAGGGTGGAGGACAGATTTGCCGTTCTCAGGAACCTTTTGAGAGAGGATGCCGGAGACCACATAGTCGGAGGCGTCAGTCTCGAGGATTGTTTCAAGGTTTGGGTCAAAGTGCCGGAGGATTGGAGCAGAGGTGAAGGCAGTTTTCAAGCGAGAGAATACTGCATCGCATTCTGAAGACCACGCAAAGGGGGTATCCTTTTGCAATAGTCGGAAAAAGGGTTGACAGATCCGTGAATAACCTTCAATGAAGCGGCGATAGAAGTTGGCGAAACCAAGGAAGCATTGGATGTCTTTGACTGATTTTGGTGTTTCCCATTCCACTACCGCTTTGACTTTTTCTGGATCCATTTCAATGCCTTCGGAGGATATAACGAATCCAAGGAAGGTAGTCTTGGTCACAGTAAATTCGCATTTTTCTGGTTTGACAAAGAGTCCTGCTTCGGAGAGTTTGGCCAGGACTTTGCGGACTTGTTCTTGGTGTTCTTTGCGGTTCTTGGAGTATATCAGAATATCGTCAAGATAGACAACACAGAAAACATCAAGGAATTCACGGAGGGTGTCGTTAACGAAGCGTTGGCAGGTTGCTGGGGCATTGGTGAGGCCAAAAGGCATGACCATAAATTCGAAGAGGCCGTATCGAGTTCGAAAGGCCGTTTTCCATTCGTCACCTTCTTTAATTCTAATGAGGTTGAAGGCTGCTCGAAGATCCAATCTTGTGAAGTACTTTGATCCTCGGATTTGGTTCAAGGTTTCCTCGATTCTGGGAAGGGGGTATCTGTCCTTGTGTGTGATGTCGTTAAGGGCTCTATAGTCGACACAAAGGCGTAGGGAACCGTCCTTTTTCTTGACAAACAGGATAGGTGAGGCACTGGAAGATGAGCTTGGTCGAATAAATGCTTTGGCGAGATTTTCGTCGAGCCATTCTCTTACTTCCTTGAGTTCTGCATCGGACATTGAGTACATGCGTCCGAGGGGGGGTTTTGCACCAGGGAGAAGCGGTATTTCGTGATCCACATAGCGATGTGGAGGTAGAACCGAGGCTTCCTTCTTAGAGAACAAGGGAAGGAAGTCGTGGTATTCGGTGGGGACCAACTTTTCGGCTGGTTCAGTACTTGGGGTTTCTTCTGGAAGTGAGGCAAGAACACAGATCATGGAACCAGGTTGTTTGGTAGCGATTCTCATGGCGGCACGGGAGATCACAGCAATCTTATGGTAAGTTGGTGATGGCGGATTGCTGGTAATGGTGTTTTGTCGAACTGGGAGACAGTGGGCTTGACAATATCCTGAAGCAAAGGTCAAGGTGTTCTTTTCCCAATCGATTATTGGGTTATGGCGTCGAAGCCATGTTTTTCCAAGGATGAGGTTCCATCCGGCCAGTTTTGTAACTTGGAAGGTCAATACTTCTTCGTGCTGGTCGACGGTGAGTTTCAAGGTACAAGAATGGGTTATCTGTCCTGCAACTGAGCGCCTTCCGTCAACGACGACAAGGTCCTCTGGTTTTGGTTTCAGATCAAGGTTTAGGTTCAAGGACAAGGCAAAGTCAAGATCGATAAACTGGGAGGTAGCTCCACAGTCAATCATGCAGGTTCCAGACAAAGAGTTATTGATTGAAGCATTGAGAGTCATGGGTGACTCGGAGCCGAGATCACCAGAAAGAGAAACAGAAGATAGACGCAAAGCGGCAGAAAGTCGATACTTTCGCAACCTACTCTTGCGAGCGGATCGCGACTCAACAGGAATAACAAAGCCTGAACCAGGCAAATCAACAGATGGTAAAACAGAAAAAGAATTGACAGAAAACATATGGGAACAAGAAGCGCACAGAGGCGAAAAACAAACACAAGAGGGTTCAAGAGAGAAGACACCAGGTTGCATCCTGGCACTCCTTGAAGGGTCTTCGGTCTTCAAAGAGGCAGTTAGTTTTTTGCCTGAGTGGCAGTCTCGGAGGTGGTGTAGAGGACCACAGTTGCTGGTGCTGCGGGGGCAGCAGTTTCGAGGGTGCTGTTGGCCTTCTGGCTCTTATTGGGGCAGACACTGGCGAAGTGTCCCTTTGCGCCGCAATAGAGGCAGAGGCCGTTGGCACGGCGGTAATCTTTATCGGCCTGGGTAAGAGGCCCGCGCTTTTTCTTGACCTCAACGGCAGAGAGGTCCATGGGGCCCGCATGTGAACCTGTAGCTGTGGAGGAGCCGGCAGGCGCACTGGCACGGGGAGCAGTGGTGTTATGGGAGGGCGTGTGGTGTTGGCTTTGAACACGCCTGATGTTGTTGTCAAGCTGAATGCACATTTGTGCAACAGCGGCGAGGGTGTCAGGGACATTGAGTTGGTAAGACAGTGCTGTGGCAGTGTCTTTGTTGAGGCCAGAGCGGAATCTGGCAATCTGCTCTTTTTGATTCATTGAGAGCTTGGTGGAGATGGTGACAAATTCGGCGGCATAAGAAGAACAATCTCTCTTGCCTTGCCGGAGTTTGTCGAGTTTTTCCCTTGCAGTGGCTTCAGCATCTGGGTCATCGAATGCTGCCTGGAGGGCGCCGATGAAGCCCTCATAGGATTGGAACTGGACTTGGCCAGTTACTGGATCCATATGGGGGTTGAACCAGGATTGGGCACTTCCGGACAGGTGTGAAGCAGCGTAGGAGATCTTGGAGATATCGGTGCTGTATCGAGTTGGGTCGGAGGAGAAGACAAGCTGCAATTGCGTGATAAATTGCCGGTATTTGTCCCTAGTTCCATCGAAAGCAGTTGGATCTGCAATCTTTGGGGCCAGGTTTCGGGCAACAGGTTGAGGAGTAAGGGCTTTGAGGCGCTCGGAGGCACCGTATCTATATCCCGAAAGGAAATAGAAGTAGAGTGCCTTGTTGGCAGCTTGGCTCTCGTGTGGGTTAGTGATCTGGGGGATCACTGGGTGGGCAATTACGCCTGTATTTCCACTGTTGACTCCAACTAGGTGGGAGTCCAGGATTGGTGCAATGAGATCGGGGTCCATGTTGGGAGGGTAATCTGGGACGAATGATGGTTCGGGGAGTGTATTTTGAACCCATCGGAATAGGTCGTTCCAGGGGGTTGCTGGGGGAATGGGGGTTTGTGAGCGGTCGGTCATTGTGAAAATGTGTGGCGGAGACAGTTATGTCGACGCAACAAAGTGTGATGACCAGGTCCCGGTGGACAGGAACCAGGAGCGGGTATTGTAGCCGGAGAGGTGGTGGGTACGATTGGTAGGTTGAATGGAGGCGGGATATGAAGAGTTGAGGGCGCGGACAACGTACTCGTTGGTTTGGTCCAGGAGGTGGCAAGCGTCTGTGATGGGTTCTGAACCTGGGAGAATAAAGGTGCGGCGGGTGGGGAGAGTGAATCCTGGGGCGAGGCGAGGGGTCGAGGCACGGGGCATGGGACGTGGTCAAGGCGGGGTCAAGAGGGGCTGTCTAGGCCACGGAGGAGGAGAGTATAAAATATATTCGAATAACAACTTGTTAAAGTACAGCTGAGGGAAAGAGACAAGTTGTTGCGTGAAGAGGAAAGGAAAAGAAGACAAGACGAGAGGGAGAAAGGACTCCTTATATAGAGATCCTTCTCAAGCTATGGAACTAGAAAGACATGAATAGAATTGCAGCGCCGCGGCTGCGCAGTGGCTGCGCGGCGGCTGCGCAAGGTACATGAGTCAAAGAGAATTACAAATCAACTGCGCAATAGAAACAACTAGAACCTAATAGAAACTGACGGAAACATATGGAAACCTATTGCGCAGTGAAGGTTCGTGATGCTAGAACCTTCTGGTGGTTTCTTCTGGATTCCGAACTAGGAAGTCGAGCAGTGACAGGGATGCGGGCTGTCGTGTTGCAACGGTTACCAGGAACGGACTAGGACGTGGACTAGGTACATGGCGAGTTGGAGTATTGCTAGTAGTAAGCTGAACTCGGCTGGGGTCAGGATCAGGTGAACATGGATCCACTGTGGCTGATAGCGAGGCTGATGCCGGCGGTGGCTAGGTGCGGGGTAGTCTTGGGTAAGGCTGGAAACTCGGTTCATGACAGCAATGCACGAAAATGAGATGAAGCGCCGCTTAATCCAGACGCAGGTAGTCTAGTGCCCAGCCCCTCCTCCGGAGTTTAAAAAAAGGTAGGATGTGAAGAAGAAAATAAGTAGACATCACATCACATCACATGCACACTCACAACCAATCTCGCGATGGAATCCTCTGTATACTCAAGAGAAGTAATCCCCACCTCACAATCCAGAACAATCACCACAGACGGTGGGCCCTGCTGAACACACTGCATCGACATCATTCTTAAGTTTCAAGCCGGAAAGAAAAGAAAAACCAGCCAAGATCCACCAGTTCACTTATAAATGGTACATGTACTCTAACTTCCTCCTGAGCCAGCCATCCCACGAGATACGATTCTGTGCATCTAGAGTAGAAGAGTAAAAGAGTAGTAGACCCATCACATGCGGCCCACGCACCACACACCACAACACATCTTACGATGCATACCATTCATTCCTCACATACATCGACCTGCACAACTAACTCCCGAGAATCTAAACTTTGAGAACACTTCCTACCTAAGAGGCCTCCTAGCTTAAAGTTTCCAGGAGCACCAGCGCATTCCTCGGTACATAGGCATACCTCCTACCTCCTTAGCTACTCTAAATAACAGCTGGCGAAACATTCCCCTAATCATACTCCTGAAACAAACATGTAGAGTACAAATAAACAAACCGCACAAGTCAAAAAAAAAAAAAAAAAACCAGTTACACAGAGGTCACTCACCACACAGTTAAAAGTACCGGAGCTTTCATTCTAACGCACAAAGAAATCAACGTGTCCCCCAGCCTCAGCTCAACTTTCTCTTCTGCCAGCGCAGCCCCATCCGATCGTTTAGGCAACGTTAACGCCCGAGCCCTCCCGGCCGTCGAACATCCAATCCAATCCAATCCCGCCCTGGCCTTCTAAACCTAACCTGCAGGGCATCCATCCATCCATCCATCCATCCATCGACTCTGGTCATCCATCCATCGACAGGGTTTATACGATTCTCCACAGCGCAACGTCAACATTCTGTGCTCATCACTTGAGGAAGCTGATTGGTTGACATAAAGACAGCTGTTTCCTTAGCAAGCAACGTTAGTACCATTACATGAAGCTGAGGAAGAATCCAGGAGTAGAGTACTCTACATACAAGTAAGCGGGTCCGCAGTGTTCGCTCATCGCCCGCCCAACTGATGATGTATCTTTTTGCGAACATGAACAACAAAACAACTGAAAAAAATATATTAAACAAAGCAGCTCAAGAAGAAAAAAAAAACTCCTAAATGAACAACTCATCGTTCGGACCTGCACCATGCAAGGTACTCTATAGAATATTACATAAACTACCTGCGTATACTTCGCCTCGTTTCTGCGTATTAATAAAAAAACATCTACCGGTAGCTACCTACCTCATACTTGGTGGCCATGGTAAGGCGTACGCACTAAAAGCAAAGCAATGTAGGAAGACGTGTAAAGTAAAAACCATCGTCGTCATCGCCAGGTTGACACCTCAGTTTTTTTCAGCTGGGGTGCCTTGTCGCGTCCGTCGCGCGCGTCCGTTGCTTTTCCTTCCCGCCCCCATCCCACAATGTATGTCCACTAGCGCATTTTGTACACAAAGTTGTGCGGGGAATACAATAGAGATTGTTCTGGTGAATGTAAAGAGTCGAGGCAATATGTTGCTCGGTTTAAATATAGCAGTTAGAAAGTATAGGAGGGAATGGGCACGAGACTGATTCAAAAGTGGGGTACTTCGCTACCTAAAAGAGTAATGCCAGCAGAGGGTAAGTACTCAAGTATCCTCCTTTGGGGGAGAAGTGCTCGAGTATTCCGGGTAACGAGACTAGTATTCCGCAGCGCCATGAATGTTTCTAAATTTGGCATCACCACAAAACCCGAATGAAACGTTTGGTTGCGGGCCGACCTCAAATGAAACCCACTAGCTTCGGCCCGGTGCTCTAGTGCAGCCCACACGGCACGGAATATTCCACGGCTCGGGACGGGGAATAGCCTGGTGACGGGGAACACACTAACCCTTACCCCAATTCAGTAGTCAGTCGATCCACGAGTCTAATGGCACGACACAATCACATCTTGTAGAGCTTTGAACATTCAAGGATGGTTAATTTACCAGAATTCAAACTTTTGTGATGGCTTCCTTGTCGGCTATCCAGAAATACAATTAGGTTTATATAGATGTGGATAAAAGAGACCAGAAACAAATAACATCAACTCTCATGATCGGCTCCCACTGCCCTTGCCCACATACCGCACTCCAAACTCAATATTCTTATCCGTGATGATCCATTCCTCCCATCTACGCCTTTGCGCATATGTAATCGTTTGCCCGTTATCAGCCAATATTGCCTCCTCATCCTCAAGACCTATACCCAACATCCCCGGACGTGCGTCACTCAATTTCACATCAACAACATTGCCGCTACTTATATTATACCCCCCGTTCCCTACAGCCTGCCCAGCGAGCAGCAGTGAAGGGTCGACGGTGCCGGCCCCGACAACACCACCATGGTCATCGTAGTCCACAACCTCTACTGCGTCATCTTCATTTCCGCTTCCTTCCAGTGATTCATCTGTGTCACTAGCGCTACTATCTTCGACTTCAATTCCAAGAGCCATGCTAAGCTCATCCATCCATCCCTCTTCACCGAAGCCATGCCCTCCCACCCCTATTCCTATGCCACCCATTCCATGATAATCTCCCATAATTTGTTGTCTTCTTTTGTCGAATTCTTTTTCGTATCCACATCCGTCTAAGCTTACGACCTGTAGTTCCCGGGCATGTCGTCGCAGTGCAGTCACTACATCCTTCCATAAATCTCCGTCTCGCAGCTGGATGTTTCCTAGTCTTAAACCTCGCAGAGTCCGTCGATGCCGTAACGCAAAGTCTACGATTTCTTTTGACGACAGCCTCCAACTTTCCAACCCCAAGCTTTTCAACTTTGACCATGTGATATCATGGAACACAGCCTCGAGTGGTATGTTTAAGGGCCGCTTGTGATCGAAGCCGAGAAAAATCGTGGAAAGTCCTTCAGCGGTCAGGAAAAGATTTTTGAAAAAGACTTCCGAGAGGAGGAGGGTATGATCGTCAAGGTTTGCGTGGTCCCTCCCTGCCGATCCTGGGCCCCAAGTCGTTGAGAGCTCTTTGTCACCAAAACAAAGTTCTAAGTGTGTCAATTGTTTCCAAACACTGCCCAAAGCAACCTGCTGTATCTTGTGATTAATTCTTACTAGCCCTTGGGGGGAGAGCATGGGGCAAACAAAGGACTTGACTCCCGACTCTCCATAATGCAATGCCTGTAAAAGAGTCTCCACAACTCTCTGAGATGCCGGAGCCCAAGAGCAGTACACGTAGTCCCAGGAAGTAGGTGGTGTAAGTTGGTTATGATGGCGGTGGTCCAGCGCTAATGTTGATGAATATGCAAGCCTTCGTAGTGCCAAATCCACATGCCTGGCGGTTTGGAGAACTGTCACTCTCTGAAGTGATTTAAAAGAACGCATTGCTTTTTTTAAAACAATCAGATCGTAAGAGGTTCTGATAATATCTTGTTGTTCGGCATATATTTGTGGGTATATAAACTGATCGTCTTCGAATATCTTTCGTGTCAAAGAGTCACGGCAAAGCCGTGGGCCTTCGAATCTGAAAGTCTCGAAATCCTTGGAACCTATAAACAAAACACAAAATGAGGATACATACGCCAATGAAGTTAATAAAGTAGATTGGTTTTGAGCACCCCCCGCGGAGCCCCTTGATTTTCTCTTTCTTCGACTAATGCAGTTGAATTTTAAGAGCACTCATGTTTCTAATGTGCATCTTTCAAAAGCATATAGTCATCAATATCTGGCCCATAAACTAGCAAACAGTTCATGTTTATGAACATTGACTCCTCTCAATCCCTCTTTTTTGATCTCCCCATCACTCCTTCCTCTGCCGGGGGGGGGGGGTGGGGGTGGGGAAAATTGAATTGTAAAATTGGGAAAATGAGAGAAAGTTAGGAAGATTGTCATAAGTACCTTCAACGTAAAGATATGGCATTAGGTAAACAAATTTTTTGACATGACGACCCAATTCTGGGTGTTCGGCCAGACACTCTAGCCGACGAAAACTTCTTCGACTGAAGCGTTGTACCACGCACCTGAAAAGATACGGAATTGCCAGAGTGTTTAACCTCTTGCAGACTAATCTGAGGTTGGCCAGATCCGATAGGTCCCGTCTATTATCGGACGGAGTATTGTAGCATTTGGGTTGCTGAGCCCAATCATTTGTTGTCGAGTATCCATCCCAATTGGGATCCAGAAAATCTAAAATTTCGCGTAAGATATCGTTTGGGAGGATGTCCATTGAGTAAATCTTGTGGTGTAATGGGGGCTTTTATGGAGTGTTGCAGAATAAAGCCGGGGTGGAGTGGCGTAGCACTTTTGAAGTTTCCCAAGGCAGCCTCGAGAGGACCGTGGCTGGAAGATTGTAGAGGGCCGATACACGAAGAGCCGGAGAATCGTAGCAGGCCTTTCATGAAACGGAGGGTATTTGATTGAGCGTTTGAGTACACGGAGAGCAGGCCCCGAGACAGCCAGATAACACCAGAAGGTAATCGAGATTGAAAGAACGAAAGAATACTGCCTTCCTTGTAGGACGGGAGGGCAGGAAATGAGGGAATATCCCTCGTATTATTATATCAGACATTGACAGCAGAAGCAATGGCAGATCAAAAGCGAATATTTTAGGCGCCTGCTATTGGCTCACAGAAGGATAAACAGGCCAGACGATAGCCGGGGGGGGTTGGGTGGGTGGATGCTTTTTTTTTTGCCCATTTTCTCCATTGCCCCCGTTATTTGTGCAAAAAGGATAAACCTCGAATCGTAGAGAAACCGCATGTCAGGGAAGAATCGGGGGTGAGAGCGGAAGATTGTAATTGGGAGGGAGGGAGGGAGGGAGGGGAGGGAGGGGAGGGGAGGGGGGAAGACGAGGACGGGGGGGGGGGGTTTAGCAAGTTGCGGAATTATTGCAGGAACAGGAGCAACAGTGCAGCATGAAGGCCCGTCTGTGGTGGAACCAGGCCGGCCCAACGTGGAGCAGAGTGGAGGGGCGGCTGTGTCGAGGCCAGTTGTTGTATTGGCTGTGGAGGCCAGAGGGAGGTAGAGGAGGTAACGTCGACGGCCGCGGCAGAGGGGAGTGGCTGGGGAGGAGAGGCGCATTGGGAACGAGGGCTACAGGGGCGAGGGGGGGGGAAGATCGTGCCTCACACGGCGCCGTCGAGTGCGGGCGGGCGGCCTGCCAGTCGGAGGCCCTCTCTGGTATTACCCTACCGGGAAGTTCTGGCTAGGAGCACGCAGAGCATCCCCAGTCCGCCCAGCAGACCCAGCAGACACAGCGGCGGCCACAGCATTCGTACCCGGTAAGAGGGACCAGGTATGCCAGTAGCACAGCGGAGTAGTGGCCTTCGCGCTGGCTCGATGCCGGGCGTCTGGGAATGCGACTGCTGTCTCGCGGGGCGTGAAATGGTAGCGCAAGCCCATATCCATATCCTCCATTTTGGCAGGTAACATGAGACGCTTGTCTGCCGGCATGTTCAACTGCTCTCCATAGCCCAGTACCACTACGGCCATGTTGGCACGAAGATACCGGAGAAATTGCAAGAAAGGTAAACAATGCAATCCAAACAAACACCATGCAGGTATGTTCTCATAGCAAGTACCTACCTCACCATACCTTTGGCATGCCCATCTACACACACACCTTCGGCAATTCTCGTGTCTCTCCCTCAGCTCCATAATGGCCAACCATCGATGCATCCTTTGCCTCATTACTGCACGCCATTCCGGCCTGCGCAGCATATACAGACCCACCCCGGCCTTCTTCTTATCGAGATAGGATCACTCTAGGTACCTCTGGTTTCGTCCCGCCCGCAATTTGGCAAGTTGACCACTCGGCCGACGCGGCACCCCAAAGGCCAGAGAACGGCATGACCATGATTCGCTGGATATTTTTGTTTCTCCACAACGGCAACGACGTGCTGCCTACCAATGAGGAGGCGAGCTGGGCGTGCACCTGACCCAGAGTTCATGCGGTTAACCGACGCTAACGGACCATCATAAGCAGGGCAGGGTACCTGAGCGGCGGGGGTATCTGTACGCCCATGGCAGGCTCGCAATAGAGTATCACGGATCAAGACGGGGACGGGGGCATAACGCCGCTGCGCAACAGTGCCGAGATGCAAACTGGCAATGGGATATGGGTGTGGCCTGCGGATGACCCCAGTCCATTCGGCCTCACATCCTGACAGTAACGCCCAACGAGAGCCCGACCAGCAGCGAACAGCAAGTAAAGTTTACCAGGTAGGCAAACAAGGGCAACAGCAATAGCCTGCTTGCAACCCCCCCCCCCCCCTCTCTCTCCCTTCCCCCAATGGACGCAAAATCAACCCTCCCTGTTCCAGAGATATTTGTATAGCAGAGCAGACATGAACACCGTTACCAGAAGTTGGCTCCTGCTCCTCGTTGCGTCACTCGACGTTCCCCCGTCAACATAGAACTTTTTCTGAAACAAATCAGTTCTCTCCGTATGGAACTTACGGTCGGAGCATGCTGAAAATCGGTACAGCGGCACATTCGTGCTCTCCTAGAAGCAATGTTTGAGACAGTCGAGGGAGCATTCGGTATGGAGATCGGGATCTTCTGAAATAATTATTCTTTTTTTGTCGAGCATAGAGTACGTTGCCAGTGCTCATGAACGCCTGATTTCTTCTTATCGCGACTGGAAAAAGATGAATGCTGATTGCACCAGACAGGCCAATGTGCAGTGCACCGAGGGGCGTACTGTGTGAGACTGCGACGGGGTGTAGAAGGCAATTGAAAAATAGATTGTCGTTGAAATCCCAAATCAAGAAACATGATCGTTAACCCTGACGATCCTCCTCCTCCTCCCCGAGCTAGCCAGAATACGAGTAACTGGGTCTTCGCTAAAATGGTATGGATTTCCACTGCCATTGGCCATGTAAGCTGCAACTCATAGAGAATAAGGATAAATTTCCCTAAATAACTATGTTTGCTGCACAGTGAGTGCTCGAATTCTTCCAAGACCGGGTTGTTATGTGAGAGGTAAGTAGAGTAGGTGGACGTAGTGCTAGACTGGTAATGCGCCATTCCTGGAGATAATAAAATGGACATGTGTCAATGTCTGGCTAGACGCTATGCTCTTGGCCCGGAGAACAATCCTCACTCTTCTTGTCGAAGCTGAATGCAGAATAATGTTTGCGCAAGGTGTCAGCCGAACACTTGCTGGCAGAGCTTGAATCATTTGGCTTCAGTGTGATGTTGAGTTCGGCTATTTCGTCGCTCATTTGATTTGTTCACCACAGGGCCTCCGTCAACAGCTCACATAGTACGGCACATGTCTGCACGAGGCCAGGCCCTGCATCACATCGTCAGACCCCCAAAATGCGAGCACCGTACTACACTGTGCCAGCTGTCCTTCGCCGATGTACGGGACAAGCGCTCTTACTCTTGCCTTGTCGACGAAGTCCGAACGGAGGAATCATCGAGGGGGTCTCAGGCGCAAAAATGACTGCTTGCAAATGAATCGGCCGGCTGGCCGGGTGGCCAGCCAGCAAAAGCTCGCGAACAAACAGAGAGCATGAGGTACGCGGAGAGTGGGTGGGAGGTCGCTGTGTGGGGGGGGGTGAGGGGGGGTGGAAATGCGGTGTTGGGATGCGAGGAGATCGCTGTATGGGTACCTACTCTGGACGATCATCCAGGCACACATCATCCACCCATCTGTACGCCGCCAAGCCGTGTGTGGGGGAGGGGATGTGGAGGAAGGGCTGCTGAAGGGCAGGGCAGCCAGCACACGGCCTCGAGAGCGTCGCCGCTGCATTTTCGATAGACTTGCTGCATACAGCCTACACGGACTTGGCCATAGACCCAGGTAAGTACCGAGGAAGAAGTTACCTGAGGCACCTTTGGCACTGTTGGAGATTGGAGACTAGGTGTTTGTGGGATTTCCTTTCGCTGTATGTCGCCATGTAGCCCCAATGATGACTTCAGTTTTACCGCCGTGACATTGCCCTTCGATGCAAGTAATCCCCAGTCTCGTTCCAGTAATCCCATCTTTTCGTTTGTGACATCGGTCAAGATTTCATCCTGAAATGCCAGCAAGGTTACAATGGCATTGCTCTATTTGTTGAGCCTTGGGCCGGTAACGAGTTCACACTGGTGTATGGCTCGATCTAAATGTGCGAAATAGAGAGCATGACACACATGCGTGGGGCAGAGGTGCATGTATGTAGCGAAGATGTTCTGCAGATTCACCAAGTACTTTAGGTAGTAAATGGATTAGAAGGAGGCACTCTACCTTGTGCCTGAATCGATATGGGTGTGAGATTGGTGGTCTTATGGGTGCGATTGGCTGCTCATCGATGGGGGAAACCAAGTCCTTGTTAGATAAAGGTTAGACTCGGCACACATGAGACAGAAAACACACATCGACATGTGGGTACCACTTACTAATATTTTTAAATACGCACATACTATAATTACATGCATCGAATTTTCAGCGTGTGCGCAATCTTGACGTGTACTCTACTTAAAATGTTCATATCCAGCGTGGTCGTGCATCCCCAGGTCATCACAGTACGCACGAAGTATAGTGCTTGGGGTGGGTCGAGGCTGTTCTCGTGCCCGTCGAGGCTATTGGGGAAGTTTAGATGGTCAGTATTAAACTGTGATATTGCCTGTTATTGTGCGTAATTTTGAAACTTGCCCTGCTGCTCTACTTACCAAGAGATTTTTGCTCCTCATGTAGTAGAACCGCCTTTTTACAAAACACCTAGGTATGATTCGATCAAGTTCGATTCGGTAAGATCAGCCAGCACAACCTCGTCGTGCTCGAGCTGCATGTTGAGTGTGGCCACTTTTTTGGACTTTGATCGATGATCTGGCTGCTGAATGGCTCCATTGGCTGTAATTATGTCTGGACCTCCTTTAGGGGAGTTGACTGGTTGGTCAGTTCAGCGGCTGATTTCCACAATTTTGAATTTACTGCTACACTTTAAGTTAGGGTGGACATGTCCACGGTGCACAAGGTTCTGATCGATTTTCTAGACCATGACCAATAGACAGTCACCATTAATAGAAGCCAATTCCACGAAACATTGCACTGGGCTCAATAAAGCAAGTAAATGCTGATACGGCCATCGGAAAGAACTGGCACCATAATGAGATGCCAGCTGGGGATATGTGTAATCGGATTCTATTCTGGTCTGTGTCGCATAGTCGATTGGTAAGGTAGGCAGGCTGTCGACACACCCTGTCTATCGGTCCTCTGCGAGGTTATTGATTGTCGATCGCGGTACCTTCACGAAGGCAACATCCCACTGGGTACCAGGTCTCGTTTCATCACTGGTAAGGATAGACATGATCTACCGTCTACCAAAATCACCTGACCACCCAATTCCCCATTGCCAGTCTACCTTTGCTCGCTTTGAAGGTAAATAAAGATCCTATAATCAATATAATGGAAAGTTGTAAACTATGATGATGGACTTGCCTTACCTGGTGAAGAACATTCCTGTTTTCGCTACGAGCTTCTCGGAACACATCACAATCAATTAACCTGGAACAAAAGGTACCAACGGGCCCTCAAACAACCTTCACACGGATCCCTGTCCTGTCTAATAATAAAGTTAGCACTAGGCGAATCTATCGGATACGTTCACGTGGAGATCCAACGATCTCCTTACCCCACGTTTGGACGCTATTGATAGATGCATACTTTGTTATCACAATAATCTCTTCCAAAGCAGTATTTTGTTATCGGAGCCGGGTCGAGGCTAATCGGAGCCCTCTCTGTCAAAGAGAGATATAATTATGCAAGCATAAATTCGCAGCTGTATGATATGTTCTCATGCCGTGTGGGACAGTGATTGTAACGTGTGATTGGCCAAAATATATACTCGAGTGGTAATTTGAAACCCAGAGAACCAAACCGAGACTAGAAAAACCAAGCGAGATTCGGATCCATACTGTAATTGATGCCTGTACCGGAAGAATTTTGTTTTCCTAACTGAAACGGGGTTGTTCTTGTGGGCTTGCAAACAATTTCGCAGTTTCCATCACACCATAACCTTTTATAAACGTGAAATGCCTATTCAGCTCGTTTCACTTGGCCATCTTAGTTTGTCTCTTTGTTCTCTTTCCTTGTGAAAAATAATGGACTTTTGATATAAATTGTATTTTTCCTGACTTCCCATTCACTTGCCATCATTTTTCACAGTGACCTCAAGTCAAGCCAGCTACCCAACCCTTGATCGCTGACCTCAATTGGTCCATCGCCCCGGTTTCAATCCAAAAATGCCCTGCCTCAATAATTTCGATTACCTCTCTTTCTGTAATAGTATTCGAGCCTTCTGGTGATATCATCCATGTTTTTTTCCACTTCCTGTATTTTGCGAGGGAAGTGAATACATCGCTATCCCCGTGCAGGATTAAGACCTTTCCTCTTTTCGTTGTCCCAAATTCCTCAGACATGATACTACTGACAGGGGAAGAGAACATCGAAAACGTCAAAAAGGCCGAAACCGGGGGCAGTAAAGGAGAGATTAGTAAATGATTTGCTCGTGTTTTGACTCCGCTGATCTGTAACAGGCCACATTTTTGGCCCTCTGTGTTCTTGAGACCCCAACCCTGCCCGGAACCTCTCAAGCCGGCCATACAAGTTCTGTATTCTGCTGATTTCTCCAGTGCTAAGTCAACCTCCTGGGCCAAATCTTCATACGATGGGAGGTGTGAAGTTATAAGCGAGCCGTATGAATAACCAGCAAGGAGCAATTCCAGTGCCTTGGTATCGGTATCGTCAGATGGTTGAGCTTGCTTATTGTGTTGTGGCGATTCGCTCGCATGTGAATTTTCAAGTGGCAGAGGCTCCTTGCCTAAGGAATCCACGAATCCTACCAACCCGCCAACAACGGCCTTATAGTCACCAACTTCGGGCTTTCCTGTCCAGCTCGTTTTTCCTTCCGAGCCTGGTGCCCCCCTAGTCATGTAGTAGGATGTAAGTATGGGTCTAAGTTTGCAGACTTGTTCAAAACGTACCTGAAGTTGAATGTCCCCACAATCCACTGCTGCTCCAGCAAAACATCGACCACATTTAACACTACATGGTCGTTGAAACTACCGCCTAGTGGTGCATAAGGATGAGCTATTACCGCTAGTCGTTTATGTGCACACCAAGAATCTCGTCGTTGCCGACTCGAGATTTCGTGGATATCTGATTCAGTTCCGAGCAAGTCGTCAGGCATGTAGATCCTGGTTGCAAGAAGTGTCGAGTCATGGAGAGAGGGTATCTTCAAGGTGATAGCAGGGGGTCTGGATCTGGACATTTTCAGGAAATCCCGAGCTCAGGCGTGATTGTTTGGACGTTACGGCTATGTTGACTCGGAGCAGTCTCGAGCCAGTTGGGCGTTGAGAGATCAAGGTGAGGTCTGGTACGAGACTGGAGGTGAGGCTAGTTGAGAAGAAGAATCGTGGCCGTGTCAGAATCTCAAGGGCAAGCATGCCCGACGATTGCAGCCGGTCGCATGCCCAGATGAGAGGGAGCACACAGAGCTATACCCCATGCAGTAATCACTCGTCGAAGAATCTAAGGGAACCCGTCAGCAACCGGGCTTGTTACTTTTGAGTAGCCATTCGGTAGGGTACCTGCAAAGCCGACAGAGACCTAGGTAAAAAAAACCATGTGGGTGTTTGAAAATTGTTGTTTTCAATTTCGAGAACACAGAAGCTTCTTTGAAATGCCCATCTATTTACTAAACTGTACTTATCGGTCGTATTTTCGTGGCTAGTCTCGTTCCCTTTCGTGGCCAGACTTCAAGCTCCCCAGACACGCAAGGCCAGTCTCGTACCAGAAAGACAGGTACGAATATACTACCACAAAACTGATCATGACCTCGAAACAGATAACAGCCACACTCGACAGAATTAATGCACGTTTTAAATTGGCATGAGACTACGTTTCACATAATGTGATTGTCTTTGATACTTAAGTACTTTCGGTAAGTACCTTTGCAAGACGTGAGATGAATGAGAACTGTGACCATTAAGTATTTTCCACTATTTGACTCTCGAGAACCTACAAAACCGACTAAACGAAAAACGAAAGAACGTGACAAAGTAAAAGCAAATGTATGAAGAAAAGGATAAATGAAGACATGGAACATTAAGCAAAAGTAGATTTACATAATAAAAAAGTAAACAATCACGGGCTAGGTGTGCTATATCTAGGTTCACCATCATCATCACCACCGCCCCAAACTCCAGGTGTTATCGCACTGGGGTAACTACCACCGCCTGCAGGCGTTGGTGCACCTTCATAGTAGCCACTTCTCTGACCACCTCTGGGATCTCGACCACCGCCGTAACCACCAGTGGCGCCAGGCGTTGGAGCCGTATACGGTAGTGGCGTAGGTGCAGAATATCCAAATCCACCCGATGCACCAGGGGTCGGGGCAGAAAGAGCAGCTGGTGTGGGTGCCGAAGCAACGCCGGGAGTTGGGGCTGATATTGGGTTTCCGGGAGTTGGGGCCGAGTTATATGGAGTGTTTGTGAAGTCAGGCGAGGTGGCATTGTAGGTTGAAGCACCAGGCGTTCTGGCCGAATAAGAAGAGTCATAGCCATTGTTGGAATCACCAGGTCGTCCAGGTGTTTTCGAGCCAGCATCCCATGCGCTACGGTCGCCAGAGCCAAGATATGGTGTCCTTGAACCCGCATTCCAGGCAGGAGTTTTCTATGACGGTGTTAGGATTAATTATGAGCTCGATGACAAGATTCACATACATTTCCATAAGATGTCCTGCTGCCGTCCATTCCCCATGCTGGGGTTTTGCTACCGCCCATATGTGCGGGCGTTCTTCCTCCTTCGGAATTCATCCATGCGGGCGCTGAACTATTTGTTAGTGACCTGAACTGGCATGCAGTTATTTGGGAAACTTACTTCGTCCACCACCCCATGCAGGTGTTCTGCTACCCTGGAAGTCGGGTACAGGTGTGCGGCTTCCTGACCAGTCATTTCTAGGTGTTCCAGAACCATCACGTCCATGGCCCTGAGAATGTCCTGAATTACCGTAGCCACCACCACCACCGCCGCCACCGCCACCACCACGACCTCTTCCACCTCCGATTGATACAAACTGCTCGTAAGATTGAATTGAACCCGTGAGAGGGCTAGATATAACAGATTAGCATATTTTCACGCAAATAAGTGTGAATGGGTGTGCATACTCTCGGAAGCCCAGCTTCATCTTGTCCACAGTAATTGTCTTTCCTTTGGTGTGTAGCTCTACTCGTGCGGATTTCTCTGTGGCGTCTTTCACAATTCCCAATAAACCCTTATATTCACCCTGCCTGATAGTGACAGTTTGCCCAATGGTTTTGTCCCTTCCACCCTGCTTAGGAATAATTGGAGGTGGTGGCATATTGCCTTGACCTCTTAGCATTGCCGGATTCATCTTTGTCAAATCAGGTCCTGATGGTTGCCCGGATGTGATTCGACCACCCTTGGCGACAATTGTTGCAACGTTGCTGATGCGAGTTACGAAAACACCAGCATTATCCGTCTGTTCCCGATTGTGCAAAAAGAGGTATGTGCTAAAGATATGTAAAATGTTGCCCTGTCTGGCTTCACCGGATACTTCTTTGACTGTGTCTCCAACCCGAATTTCGGACCCGTTTCGATCTGTGGCAGCACCATGCCGGCGGTTGGTAATTTTGCTCGATATTTGTGATGGCATCACCATTCGATTGTTGCCATTCTGATCAAGGACACGAAGTGACTCTCGATCAACCTTAGTAACACAAGCAACGGTAGTAGAACTGAAGCCTATATGTTAGCGTAAGTCTGTGATTTGGCAACTAGGAATACATACTCAAGTTGGACCAAGTCGTGGAGGTCGTATTTGCTATCTAGCCCTCCTCCTACGCTTTCAGTCGCATCTCGGAGATCTTTTGAAAACACAGTAATTTCTTGCATCGTGTTGTCGCTAATGATTGTCACTTTGTCCGCGACAATTCGAACGACCATGCCGACCTCATCTTTATAACGGCTGCCTGCAGTGACCCTCACATGATCTCCTTCACTGAATTTCTTGCGTAATTCTTTGAATGGCACCTCTATTCTGGTCCCTTTGAGATCACCTTCAGTCACATCTATCGTGACGATATCCCGTGTAACACCAACAGCTTTACCGATGAGCCCTTGTTGTTCGCCATCGAAAACCTCGACAACATCTCCAGGTTGATATGCTGATTGGGCACCGGCTCTCAAAGACACCGCAAGGGCATTCAAGTCAAGCGACTCTGTGCCATCCTCACCACCAGACGCAAACTTCGTAACTTCTTCGAGGGTCGGATTAACACGGTCTGTGGAGACCATATTTAGTTTAACCTCCTTCATCAGATACCCATCTTCATACTCTTCCCCGTTGTACGTGAAGCACTTTTTGCCACTTTTTGATGATGTTTGTTGCAATCCAGTTTTTGCTTCCAGCTCAGAAAAGAGCCTTTGTGGGGGTCTACCCTGGAGAGGATTGGACTTGTTTGCAAAGCCCCGTTTTCGTTTATTTGGGTCGTTTGCATCGATTGCATTGTTGTCCTTGTTCGCGCCGTAATCCAATCTGGGAACCATTCGAATCCTCAGCTCGAGGCCATTTGAGCTGACATTTTCGACTTGCGCTAGATCGCCATTATACTTTCCCCTTTTAAATCTCACCCAAGTTCCAGGAGTGATTTCGGCCTTCTTGACGACGTGGAAAAGATCGGGCATTTCCTTGATGGAGACCAGGACTGTTTTGGGTGTCTTGACACCGGGGTATACGTCTTGAATCCCTTCTAGTGCGGCCATAACATCTGCCTGCTTCCGAGCTTCCACATATATAAACCCGGCCATGGTTGACCCTCTCTCGAATGCCGCAGTGATATTTAGAGGCTTTTTGGTCAATGCCATGTTCTCCAATTTTCTCATGACGTTGAAAATGACCTCCCTCTCCTTCCCTGGCTTGCATTTGATACCCCAGATGGATGGATCTTGAACGGATGGCAGAAGTAGCTTTCTTGGGACTACTCTGGAATCCAACCCTCGGTGCCCAGATGCCCTTCCATGCCGTCGTACAAATCCTGCTGCAATATCTTGTAGGTCTTGCGCATTTTCCGCATTCAGGCGACGATCAAGCTCGCGGTGTCGATGGTCGTCTCGGTGTCGCTGCAGCTCAACATCATCTTCACGCTCAATAAATCCTCCCTCGCCCGCGAGCAATTCGTCCTCATCTTCATCCAGCTCTTCTTCGTCTTCGTCGACTTCAGCCTCTTCGTCGATGAACTGATTGGCTGGGCGGCGGCGAACTTTCTTGCGTCGAGGCTTTATTGTGGCAACTGTTAGATACATGGACAATTTGCATTTTACACGTGTCGCAATGAGCTGCAATTGATGCGCAGGCTTACCTGATCCTCTTCATCATCCTCTTCCTCCTCCTCGTCGTCCTCCTCATCCTCTTCGTCGTCTTCGTCCTCTTCAGGCTCTTCTCGTGTTCTTCTTTTTCCTGCAGTAGGCCTACTGCTGGGCACTTCCTCATCATCAGGCTCATTTTCGGCATCCACGTCCTCAACTCCTTCGAAATCGTCGTCTTCGTCCTCTGAACCGAGTTCCTGGTTAACGAAATTCGTGGACGACATTGTCGTTATCGTATGTTGGTGTTTTTTCTTCAACGGCGGGTGCAATGAAGTCGCACTCGCTAGACCTGCGTAAACACGGCGTGTTCGTTGATGTTGGGTGCTGGATGTTCTTTGTTGATGGTAACAGATTGGGCGTTAGCTGTGTGTATGGATGTGTGTTTGGTTCTTGAACTACGAGGACAGGGTACAGAGTACGGATAGAAGAGACGCCAGTTGATGGTGCATTAACCGTGCCAAGACTCAGTCAGCAACAGGTTGGAGGCACGGGAACACTAGCGGCCTTGACTACGAATTCCATGAATTCCCTTACCCTGAGACGCAGAGCAGGTCGTCCGTTCTCGAACCCAGAGCTTCTCTGGGTTCAAGATAGCTGTTTTATGATCACCTAGCTCATCGAGTTATAGTACTCATATAGACTTGGAATATTTGTTGATCTACTCTACATTTGTCGACTGCGCCTTGCTCACGGAGCCAGGCCTCAGAAACGTAACACGTGACATGTGAGCATGCTCGGGCTGAGATGTATCATCCCGATCCTCCTCGAGAGCTCGGTACGTGGTGGCCATGATCCCGGCGACGGGCTCGGGATCGCTACTTGGTAGCAAAATAAAGACGGGGTGGGGCGACCGTAGTCTGCACACATCGTCCTTCTCGCTTCGTATCCCGTCCCAGGCGCCCAGAGCTGCGATGCCACTCCATTCGCAGGCCCACTCGAGCTCGCGTACTGGCCCGGATAACTCCACCACCACCAACACCACATCCACTAACTCTGGCGTGTATTCGGCCAATCATCCCGTCGATACCACTGGCTCCCATCCACAGACTCCTCATACCGTCGCCCAAATTGCTGCACCTAGCCTTCGGCTGCAGACTTCACATCCATCGGGCTCGCACCCCATAGTTGATCCCAACACTTTTGGCAGCTCTTCTGCTGGTGGTAGGCTTTTCGCCCCTCAACCCCGCCTGCAGACCCACCACTCCTCGCCGGAACCCCTCCTCCCCAGCCTGGCCTCCCTGAATTTAGCTGACAGCGGATAACCATCACACACAGATAGCTATACGCCCTCATCAATTCGCCATAGCTCATCGTCCGTCTCTTTACGCCAGCGCCAGAATCAGAGCCAAATCCTGCACCAGCAAATCATCCAGTCGCCCCAGGACATATACTCTCCAAGCCAGGGCGATTTCGCTCAGTCGCATCAACATTCCCCACACACAACGCCCCAGTACAAATCGTACCCACATCAACAGCAGCAAGTACCATCGACTTCAGCAACTCAAAGCACATACGTGCCCTACTCTGCAGGTGTAACTGAATCGTCGGGGTCGGGCTTCGCTACAATGTCATCGCATCGCCCTAGCGGGAGCATCAGCTACTCCGCCGGAAACCCAGATAATACTGCGCCCTCCTCAACTGCGTCCAAATATACTCCTGCATCGATGCAATCGGGATCGAATGCCGGACCTGGAGATAGAAAGTACAACCATCCCAATAGTCTGCCCTCTTATAACAACTCGACTGTCAACCAACTCGACCCTTACGCTGGTACCGTTGGCTCTGCAAATAGTAGATATTTAGCGCCTTGGGGGATATTCGCAGTTGATTGGTGCAAATGGCCAGTTTCCCCAGGTGGGAATGGGCTCGGGGGATTTGGAAGGGTAGCCATTGGGAGTTATTCGGAGGATTCTCACAACTGTGTGGGTTACTCTTTCTTTAAAATACAGTCATGTTGAATAGCCCTTGTAGACTCGAGCGATGATTTCCGGAGGCAGGGAAATGGCTGCCGCAGCTGTCAGCTGCAATAGTCATGTTTTTCATATCAGCTAATTGATTTTCTTGGATGGTAGATACAAATTCTAAGCACAGCCCCTGCACAACAGAGTCGCCATTCTGGACATCCCTCGGATGCACATGTTCAACCTGCAATAGAATTCACAAAACTTGCTGAGGCTACCCACACGTACCCAATCACTAGAATATTATGGGAGCCACCGACAACATCTAAGCCATTCACGGATCTACTGGCGACCTCTGGCGACCACCTCCGGCTTTGGTCCCTGCCAAACACAAATTCGGCATCTTCGCCCAATCCACCACCATCAAATACCATAACAAGGTCGAACTCTGTCCATGCTCAACCACAGAAGCTCACACCATTAGCACTCCTTTCTAACTCCAAGTCGAATGATTCAACTGCACCATTGACCAGTCTAGATTGGAATACCATCTCCCCAGCACTTATAATAACTAGTAGTATAGATACGACATGTACAGTCTGGGATATACCTACGCTCACTGCGAAAACACAACTAATTGCGCATGACAAGGAGGTTTATGATGTCAGGTTTATGAGTAATAGCGTGGACGTTTTCGCTAGTTGTGGAGCGGATGGAAGTGTCAGAATGTTTGACCTTCGAAGCTTGGAACACAGTACTATCATTTATGAGCCAATTGTCGGCAAACCAGGAGCAGAAGGTATCGTATAACCATCAAATAAACTTTCAAAGAGTTTATACTCATCATTGATTGTTATTCTTTAGGCCAAAGCCCCTCAAGCTCCTCACTTTCCCCACCGCCGCTGTTGAGATTAGCCGGTATGGAAACATCCCTTTCTTCATCTTTTGGTCCTGAGGTGCTAACAATACCTCGACAGCGTCTCCCCACGATCAACACCTTATCGCAACGTTTTCACAAGATTCGAACATTGTACGGATCCTTGACGTGCGGCAGCCCGGTCAGGCACTGATAGAGCTTCGTGGCCACTCCAACAATGTGAATTGTATAGAATGGGCGCCTAATCGGAGAGGCTATATCGCTGCAGGAGGAGATGATTGTCTTGTGCTTGTTTGGGATTTACTGAACTCCAGTACATCGGTTCCACTCAACGCACCTGGGACAGTAACATCGACAACTCCCGGGGCCAATCAAGGGCCAATCGTTGGACAGCAAGAAAGCCATGCAAGAACACCAGTGATGTGCTGGAGAAGTGACTGGGAAGTCAACAACATTTCATGGTCACCACCCACCACAGCTGGAAATGTTACTGGGGCCAGCGAATGGTTGGGGGTGGTTGGAGGGAGGGGCATTTGGGGTGTTAAAATTTGAGTTGGGATCTCTCGCGCGGGGGTATAATGATTTTTATGACGAGTTGTCGGTTGCCGAAACATCATATTGGACAAGAACTTGTATTTGATTTGAATTTTTTGAATTTTTTTTTTAGCGAATATCGATGTTTCCTAGAGGTTCGTGTCATGACTTGACGTATGCTACTGCCACACATGCATGCTTGTGAGTACTAAATGCAACATATTCAAGCAAATTGATTCAATTCTTACCTGCTACATTTCCCATTGTTTTTGTCTTTCTTACCCAATTCCATAAAAATTTTACAAGAAGAAATATGTAGATACCCATGCATGGCCAAGTTATAATTATGTTGTTTGTTTAGGCAGAAGTTAAAGCTACCTTATAAGGCATTTCGGAGGTGAGTTGTACCTTAGAGCCTTTGCGCTGCCGAGTCCAGCCAATGGACAGATCATGCATGCAACCCCCTACTTCTCACAGCTTGAGAGATTCAACGCCGTACGAGTAGTCTCGTTCCACCGTGTCACATCGCTGAGCTTTTAGCAGACCCTGAAGTTCGAGGCGACAAGGTTAATTTTACAGCGGGAAATAACTGCAGCTTAGAGCTTAATGACAGATACTAAGTAGGAACAAGGTAACACTAGATTCGCCTGAGCTATTACCGGTGGTGGTTGAACAAGCACACTTGTGGCGACACTCAAAGACAGTCGACGACGAGAGCATAATATTGCCCGACCCCAGATCACAAACATAGACGTTTCACGCCTGTGGACATCTGCCAGCAATCTCAACGCGCCCACGGCCAGTAACATTGCGCGGCAGCAGTCAGCGGTCGACTTCAGAGCGCTGTATCCATTTCGGACCATCGCACGGAAATCGTCTGTGAGGAAGCTTAGGCTTGGGCTTGGTGGAATTGACAAAGCAGCCAGAATGAGGCTTCCAGCAATCTATACGCCGACACTCATCGGCTCTGTGCTTTTCATCTTACCTGCCCTCGTGGGAGCATACTCGACACTCACAGACGCAACTCTCAAATCTTTCCCGGACCCCTCTCCTGACTTTGACATCAAGAAGGGAAAGCTCCTTGCGCCTATCCTGATACCCCGAGTCCCCGGCACGCCAAACTCGTTGAAAGTACTCCAGCATTTCACGGACTTTTGGACCCACGAGCTCCCAGAGTGGAAAATTGAGTACGACAACAGCACAGCAACGACACCTTTCAGTGATGGAAAACAGGTCCCTTTCGTATGTTTTTACGCAAACTGGCCTCATTCCCCTCAGAGTACTTACGCTTACGTTTTGCAACTGTAGCGCAATTTCATGGCGACACGGGATCCGCCTTGGTCGCAACCGGGAGAGGTCGGCCGACTGGTTCTTGTAGCCCATTACGATAGCAAGATCTTGCCCCAAGGGTTTATTGGGGCCACGGATAGTGCCGCTCCATGCGCAATGCTGATGCATGCCGCCAGAGCGATCGATAAAGCACTTACGAAGAAATGGAAACATATGGAAGAACAGATGAAGGCAGGTGTCAAAGAGGATGCAAAGGCTGAAGAGGAAAAGGCTGGACCAAAAGGTGACATCTGGAACAGGGGCGTGATGGTCCTGTTGTTGGATGGAGAGGAAGCATTCGATCGATGGACAGACGATGATAGTTTATATGGAGCTAGGTGCGTACTTGGAAAGCTGTCAACTTGGTGCAATAACGACTAACCCTCCTTCCAGAAATCTGGCCAGCACCTGGGAGGAAACGTACCATATTGCCGGATCTCGTCGTCGAACAGCACTTTCCTCCATCGACCTTTTCCTGCTACTAGATCTTCTTGGATCTCGAGACCCCCACGTGCCCAGTTTCTTCAAAACGACCCATTGGGCATACAAGGCCATGTCCGACCTCGAACATCGCCTGCGCGAGCTTGGTGTCTTCAAGACCGGAAAGCGTAAAGCCGACCGATCAGAGAACTTTCTCTATCAGCCAGACAAGAAGCCAGCAGAGTTTGGTTGGGGAGGAGGTGTTCAGGATGATCATATCCCGTTCTTGAAGAAGGGTGTGGATATCTTGCATATCATCCCTCTACCATTCCCCAGAGTCTGGCACGAGCTTGATGATAATGGAGAGAACCTCCACATGGATACCGTTCATGATTGGGCGATGTTGACGACTGCGTTTGCAGCCGAGTGGTTCGAGTTGGAGGGATTCTTTGACCCGAAGGCGGCAAAAGCTAAGAGGAGTGTGAAGACGGAGCTATAATCTTTCTCTATATATGATCTCAACATTCAAATTTTTTCTCAAATTTGTTTTGTTTTGTTTTCCCTTTTTTATTTTTTTTCAACTATATTGAGCTAGATTGGTTCTTTCGAATCTTTGAAGGCCTTGCGGGGATTTAGGTCTTTATCAAGTTCTATTTTTGTACAATCTTTCATGAATTGATCTTATTCTCATATTTATACCCTCTGCAAGGAGATGGCCCTGTCCCCACGCGAGAAGAGAGCTACCTTCATGATCACCAGGGTAAATAGTTTAGCGAGTTTCTTGTGATCGGGTGCTCCAGAGCAGGAGTTTCTTTTTTATGTGATCGGGGAAATTTTTGCTAACAAAATCTTCAGAAAAAAAAAATGGTCTTTTGAGAAATCCAAAGCTACACTTCCCTAAAATGTAATTTTTCATGAATTTCTAAAATTATTTTCAGCAAGTATTCGCATATAAAATTCAAGAGAGAACGACTGTGAGACATGCCGCGATCACCCAGAGCACCCCATCATAGGATCACGAAATACTCTATACCCTGATATCTGTTATGGCGAGGCAGGCATGCTTCGTAGGCATGAATCCTATATAGCTGTAACTTCGATATCAATACAAAAGATCTAGAACAGATATATACCTAGCCTCGACCCAGGCGTTGAATATATACCACGGGGTAGCTCTCTCCTTGACGGACGTAGCCTCGACCCCATGACCAAACCCTCTACGAGAAAGATGTTCTCGAGAAAGAGGTGCATGCTGCCTCGGGCTCCAAGCTCACAAGGTAGTCTCATGGTACCTTTGCCTTTATCTATCGTGTGAAGGTACGAAAGCCCCCCGTGGCAATCATACTCTCAGCCTACTAGAGTATACCTTTGTATTAGTACTGTAAGTGGCCAGGGGTAGCATGCCCGGATTGCTCGCTTCATTCCGTTCGACTGTCCAAGACCTCAGTTTCGCTCATTGGCAGAACAACCACACACCACAGAACACATGGACACAATCAACCAAGATAGTGAATGGGTTGATCTGCAGAGTGGATCTCGACCCAATACCCTCCTGCACAGCTTCTCTCATGATACAGTAGCTAAGGCGAGTGTTGAACGGATAACTATTAGAAGCCTGCGTGTGGCGGCCGTCGGTGATGTCGATCGAGATGGTCTGTGCCTGCATAAAACCCTGACCCAGGCGGCAGTGCATAAATGCATATCCGGGGGGGCGTATATGCAGGTGGTTGAACTCTTGGCAAGGCTAGTGGACGCACACTTGGAAACCCACACACAATCCAGCCCCTCTCCCAGTCGAGTTTTCGGTGCCCACGCACAAAACTCAACGCCGACTTTAACACCATCGCAGTCACAAGAAAGAGCAGTCCTAGAACCCTCTTTCGCTGTTCAGGGCACCATTCCGACAAGACAAGTACCGATTAGGCAATTCCGACAGCGGCCGAGGTGGAGGTCAGGAACAGGACAAGGGCGAGAGAGCAAGTAAGTCAAGCAGGACCACTTGATCTTTTTACTCGTCCGCCCCATACCATACATAGGCCATTGCCAATTGGGCCACATGCCGATATATCATCGTCAACCCATGATGGCTGTCACTGTCCCATACCTACATGCCAATAATACTCCCTTACCTTTGCTATCAAATATAAATGTCGACAATCAATTTTTCTTGAAAGTAGAAGTATGAGGTCCTAGACTAACGTTCGGGGCATTCATCACCGTTCCTTCGCTTCATTGCGAATGGAACCGTGTTTGCTCTGATAATTCACCACAGTGGATGCAGATCACGTTCAATTGCTCTTAGCGGCATCTGCACCGCAGCCCGAGGCGTATTCGCAACCAGCAGCGGACACAGAGTCTCTACAACAATTACTGGACAGCATAGATCTACCTGCTGGCGATCTATCACAGCTTGGGGCTCTCGTTCGGCCCGAAGATATCATTGCCCTTCTGGAAGCACAAGCCGAGGGTGGAGATGGTGCCGACTCGACAGAAGCAGCGAATTCCACAGAGGGATACCAGGAGCACCTACAGGAGCTCAATTCTAGCCTGCCCGAGGAGGGAGGTTCCGGTGGAATTGGAGAGGAAATTGCCAGATTCTTGCTTCACAATGACAACGATCAGGATTCTGCCGAGCGGCTGGAATTGCAAAATCGTGAGTGGGAATCAGTCATGCTGGAATAAATTATACTAATATCAGACAGTTCTTGCGTCTCTAAATACAGAGACATTACAGGATCTTAGCCTTCAGGTCCCTGATATTGTCGAAACCATAGCTGTGCTACAAGGCCAGGTGACACAAAATGGACACAACCAGCAACAAGAGAACGACCCAGCATCAGTACCAACCGCCGCACAGGAAATCTTGGATGGCAATGACAGGGCTATCGAGGACATAACAGATGAGAAAATTGGGCCGACACCGAATGATCCGGAATGGACTTTGTTGAACAGCAGTACGGAAACACCAGCAACTGGAGGAATTGCTGAAAAAACGCAAATTATTTCTGTTAATGAGGGCGACGCACAACACCCAGATAATAACCAGGTTCAGACATCAAATACCATACAGGGCCATGGTACCAATAACATATCAGAAATGGAGGATTTTCAATTTGGTACGGATGATGGAAACATTGACCTTGAGTCTTTTGACGAGGAGAAGTTGATAGCTTTGCAAAATGCCATAAAGGAATTTGGTGGAGAGGAGGCATTTGGTCAGCTTCTTCAAGGGCCCAATATTCAGGCCACACCTAATGGAACAAGTGCATTCCTCGGCCCAACCTCTTCGTCGCCAGATCAAGTCAATGTTATGACCCAAACAAACAGTGCCGGGCCAGATGCATCCGATGTCAATGTCGAGGAGCTACAGCAAGAGGCAGTCTTCATGAGCATTGGTAGACTTCTAGACACGACAAACGTTGATATGTCATCATTCTCTCTGGACACCCAAGAGCAGCTTGCATGGCTTGTCCAACAGCTTAATGCATTACAAGAAGCTCAAGATGATGATGGGGATGATGGTGATGAAAGGAACAAAAGTACCACAACCCCAGATTATCGAGCAAATAGCTTTAGCGGTGGTGACAACCTCGCACGGATACGAAGGATGATACAATCCCCAAAGCGAATGTCAGCTAAAAACAAAGCAGAGCAAGCCAGAATACGGGAGGAAAACCGAGAGAGGAAAAAGCGATGGAGAGAGAGCAACCAAGACCGGAGTAAGTGAATCTGACGGTCCCAGTCTGAAAGGACTTTCAATGAAACAACTTCTCTCGTCATTCAAGACTAAGCATTTTCACGTTCATAGATAAGGATAACGATTTAAGATGCCGGGTTACAAAGCGCGCAGCCAAGCTATATGGCCCTGTCGATACCGAAGAGAAAAAAACATGGATGGAAGCAGAATTTCTAAAGAGGAAAGAAAAGCGTGAGGCAAAGGAACGTGCCCGATATCAAGATGATCTCATGCCAGCCTCGCAGTGCTTTTCAATATACCCTCAGCAACACCATCATCATTCTGGAGGTTCTTCGGTCACATTCTCCTCCGGTTTACAGCCACTCTCACGCTCGATGATAAACACAACTGGTGCTTACCTGGATTTTGGCCGCAACAGAGCCAGTTCTGTAGCAGAATCTACATCTAGTGCTGGGGATATTGGGGACGGGGATGATACGTCAAGTGCTTTAAAGCTTCTTTCAGACCCCGAGGCAGCTCAGAAACTACTTCAAAATTCCGAGGCAATGGAATTACTTTCTGGGAATCCGGAAGTGCTCGCTTTCCTTCAAGCTGTAATAGAAGGGAAGGAAGGAGATATGAATCCTGGGGGTGAACAAAATTACACGACGAAAATGGGATCACTAGCGGAAAACTATACCGATTCAACCTCTGGCCACAATATTCCTAACTATATGTCTCCATTTCAGCAAGACGGGACGAATTTATCTATTGCGGAGCCTCGCGATAACTCCCCATCGCCTGTTATAAACAGTCTACTTAACCTCACGGAGGAGGAGCTAGAGCTTAAACTAGCGCAAATGGACCCATCGGAGGCGGAGAAGGCCCTCAATGAACTGCTAATGCTTCAGGAGGGTGCAAATCCAGATGAGAATTGTACAGAAACTGTGCAATGTACAACCCCAAATGACAGTGAAATGGAAATCGATCCAGATGTCCAAAGAATCTTGGATTCCCCTGCCCTTAATCATGTCGGAGGTCTAGACTTGACTCTTGTTAATGATCGATTGATTACTTTGTCTACACACAGTGGGGGTGATGGTTTCTCCTTTCAATTTAACCAACAGGCTGGCTTCCCTTCTTCATCGCTATCCCATGGACTAGATATCGATAATAATGGCAATTCAAATGGAGAATTGCCTGATATTAGCCAAAAGCTGCTCAATGCGTTGCAAGGCATGCTGGGGGACGATGAACAGCCTGCTCTCCCACCAACCCCAACATCTCCAATTGCACCCCCTCCCACACCCTCGAAAACGAAGAAGAGACCAGCACCTCCTTCGAGTCAGTCATTGTCACCGCGCAAGAGGCAACAACAGGTGCCTCAGAAGGCCACTACAGCACACGAAATTAGCCCTGACGCAGCGAGAGCATTTGCAGATTTGCTCCATAACTCAGGCATTGATCTCAATAAATTTGGGATTACCACTACCACAAACCCACCATCATCATCCGCTACTGGCAATACAACATATCAGCTCATCCAAACACGGCCCCCCGCCATTCCTGACAGCCAAACAGCTAACTACACGATGCCCGGGGCCTACAGTGCACCGGTTGCAGTACCACGGACATCTATCCCCCGGCCTCCACCGCACAGCATGAATTCTTCCAATGGCAAGCCAATGACAGCTGCGGCTGCCCATGCGGCTTCGTTTGGAAATTCCGCTGGCATGAATTCAAGACTGATGCCCCCACCAACGTATCGGCCTCCGAACTTGGGAATCGGATATGGAGGGATAACCCCAATGCCAACTGTCTCCAAGAAGAAGCCGGATGAGCGAATTGTCAAAGCAATGGGATTTCCGCCATTGCTAGCAGGAATTAAAAAAAAAACACCATCGTGAGCCTTTAACAGGCGTACATGGAAATTCTTGATTTTATCCTTGAATGTTTCTTTAGCCCGCTTTTGTTTTCAGGATTAGGGCGGCGGGGTGGGTGTTTTCTGGGCTTTTATGCTATCTGGGTTGCTTTCAGCGATTTGTTTCCACGGAGTTGATTTGGGGATCAGGCGCAGTATGCTTGTTACACGAAGTAGGTTGTACATTTTTCCAGTCTGATTTTTCCTTCCTTTACGACCGTTACGACGATAATCACATTACTTTGTTCTTGGGAATATACCAAGGGGCCCGGGGTATAAAGGATGGAAAAAAGGATAAGGCTCGGTTTTTTGTGGACTTTTTAGGCTTGCCGGTTGTGTTTCTGCGCCTTAGCATCCTTTCTTGTCTTTTTCTCCAAGTCTTCTGTTTCTACTTTGAGCTTTTTTTTTCTTATTGGCTATTGGCTTTTCCTTTTTCCTTTTTATTTTTTTTCCATCTACTTGGGGTTGTGGGATCCAGGTTGGTAGGGTGTTTGCATCACAGGGTCATGGTATTTCTGGGTTGGCTTTTTGCTTTTTTTGTTTATTTTTTTGGCGTGGGCTTGCTTTTCTGGCTTGTGATATCTTGATCTACGGCTACCGATGAATGAGTGCGTCTGGTGATGGGGAGAAACGGTAAGCACAGGCTCCAGCAGGTTGCCCTTGCAAAAAAATGGAGTCTGAACAGTAAGGAGTCGAGGAACTGGGCTTATGAGATATTGTTGACAAGGTATATATTATTTGTTTCTCAGGTAGTCTCGCTTCATGCGAGGAGTTCAAGGTCCCGTTGAAAGATCGGGATTCTTTTATACTTTTATTTACCCTTACACCTACCTCTGCACCATACATAGATGTGATGTCCCATATGTTGGCAAGCTCAGTGAAAAATATACTGTACGAAGTACGTATGAAGAACTCAACAATCATGTCAAGGGCCGATCATTGTACTTGCTGTGTTTAAGCCCTACAGCATGCATGCCCGTGTGAGCAACCAAGATAAATCAGTTGAATGATTGTTCATGAATATGAGCGTCACCAAGGATGTCCTGGTGTTGTGATACAACCTTCAGCATGAGCTACATGACTGCGAGTCATACCGGCAGATGTTTGCTGTGCAGGTGATCATATGCCCGACCCTGGCTTTGGCAGCAAGCGGTTTTGGGTTGTGACATAGAGCATGTACAACCAACCATCCTAGCTCACCTCCGATGCATAAACGAGCAACTTATCGATGAGGATAGATCGATAGACCTGGGCACCTCAGCCCCCCCCCGACAAGCTTCATACTTACTTTAAGTATAGCTAACTTGCACTTTTGGCCCCACAAGCGTCACTATCACGATTTTGCAGAGGACGAACCAGCAGCAGCAGCAGCGCCGTCCAGACGAGTACAGCTCTCTGTCGGACAAACTTTTGTACTGACATAGCTCGAGCTTGATTTCGAGTTACGACGCTCTGGTGGATCCACAACGGTGTAGCTGCCAGCTTGCATCTTTTTGCTTGATAGAAACATTCACAGGCACACACACACACACACCTCCACATCATTAGAAATGGCCTTCCCACATCGCTACAATAACAGCACAGGCCGGGGGAGCATCGACAACGACGCAGACTCCTTCAGCAAATCCTACTCGCCCTTCCTCAAGCCCCACCGCAGCAGACCCGGAAGTCTCCCCTCACCAACCTCTCCCGACCACGGCATCGGCCTCGACGAATCAAACATCATCTCACCCGCCCCGCAGCGACAATTCCACACGACGAATATAACCACCGCAAAAGGTATCCGGGACCGAGAGGGGAGCTTTTCGGGAAACCTGCTGGGGGGGTTTCCTCCGCCGACGAATAATGAGCCATGGCACCAGATGTCGTTGTCGAGGCAGGCACCCCACCAGCACCAGCACCAGCAGGGTTCGAGTATGTTCTTGCCTCCGCCGGCGGTAACGTCGTATGCGTATGCGCAGACAAAGAGTCTTTATGAGACGCAGAGGAGCCCGCTGTACTCCATACAGCAGAAGGTGAAGGCTTATACGGCTGAATTACAGAGCTTACTGGATGCCCAATCGGCTGGGCTGCTCAAAGCTAGTCAGAGTGCAGGGGTTAGAGGGAATGATGGTGATGGGAGAGGTAGCTCTCTGGAACGGCTGCCGTCGTGGGACGGGGGGGTGACATCATCTGTTCTTTCCCCAAAGAAGAAACCTCAGGTATCACTTGTAGCTGCTCGGCATGGGATATTACAAGCTATGATAGCACTGGCAAACGTAAAAGAAAGTGAAGAAGGTGTATACTCCGCCGAGGAAGCCGAGCGTCTCAAGAATATAAGCCAAGTGGAGGGCTGGGAGCGTCAGAAGCAGGAATTGAGTGAAGGCATACGGCATGCAAAAGAAGGCGACGAGGCTCGGAGGATTGTCGAGCTCCGGAAAGAGCGAGAAGCTGTGGAGGTATATACCAATTAATCACAGCCGTTTATTTGCTTATCTTTTTCTCTCAAAACCATTTTTCTCGTCTCGCTAATGTTTATTTCGTATTATTGCTAGCTCGAGATTCGTCAAGTTGAGGCACATCTACGAAAGCTGAATTCACATCATTCTAGCCTCCTGTCCAAAATCTCGACAATGGAGTCCGCGCTCTCCAGTAAATCTTCGAGCTACAAGAGCTCTCTGGCAACAATCACGGCATCCGAGAGTCGATTTTTCTCTGCTTTACCTTCAAATATCAGATCACCTCAATTGGCAATAGAAAGCTGGAAGGCGGAGGCAGATGCTCTAAGAATGAAGAGGGAACAAGCACGGGACGAGGTGAATGCCCTCCGTGAAGGCGTAATTGACTGGGAAGAGGCAGTGATCCTCATCTCCAATTTCGAGAAGAACCTGAGAATGCAAATGAACCCGGCGAGGAAGTCCGCCGGGACAAGTGGTTCCAAGAGCTTGCAACTCGGGAAAACGTCAAAGAGTAGTAGAAAAGATAGCCAGAGTCTATTCGGCATGAGCAGTATGGTATCCAGCCAAAACCCCCACGGAGATGTCCTCCCTTCCTCTCGGTCAACATATTTAAATAAGAATAAATCCCAAATCATATCATCGTCTTCACCCAACTCGGGATCCGCATCGATGGTGCAAGGGCAAGGACAAGGGCAAGGGAATTCGAAGCGGAACCCGGGCTTGAAAAGGTTTGATTCGCTACTTAATGAGTCTGACCATGAAGACGGCTCGGTCCCAGAGCATCTCTTTTCGCGAGCCCCATCTGGATTCCTGCCGCCGCGTCCTCAGGAGCTTCAACAGCAGCCAGAGAGTCTTGAGCAAAAGATCCTAGTGGCCATTGAAGATGTGCTTGAGAAGCTTGAGGATAAGGTTGCCAATGCCGAGAGCAAAAACTGGAATTTATTGGTTTGCTGTCTTGCTGCGGAAGCGCAGGCATTTCGCGAGGCGAGGGAAATAATATTGCGGAGGCTCGCGGAGATGGAGCAGCAGGAGAGGATGAAGAAGCAGGAGGAGGAGGCTAGACATCATACTCAGGGACTACTCAGTGACAACGACGACATGGAGCTCAAGAGCAAATTCGGACGAATGGAGATTGGGAAAGGGAAGCAAGGAGGAGGAGGAGCAGGAGCAGGAGGGGTCATAGGCACTGGAATCGACTACGCCAACATGGCTGGATTCGACGATGGCCATACCCCGAATTGGGACAGCACGACCCGCGATTTTGGCACAAATCTAGACGCAATACTAGAAGACAATAAACCTGAATTCTTCCCGAAGGATCTCGATGCAAGTTCTGGCCATGGAGGAGGCGGACACACCACCTCATCGTCCATATCCCCGAAAACCCCGAGCCGGAGAAACTCGACGTCAGGGCGATCCCGAAATGTCCGGAAGATCAAACACGGCACCTCTATAGACGAGGATGGGAATGCATGGGACCGAGAGGGCGGGGGGTTTGATGGTGGGATCGACGAGGATGATAGTAGTACCATTCGAGGGGCGAGTAGTATGCAGTTCCTCAAGGGACCTACTGTGGGGCAAGTGATGAGAGGGCAGGGGACGTCGGCTAGTGTCACGCACGCACCTAGTGGTATCTCGATAGGATTGGGGACATGGGGAAGGCTGAAAAAGGCGGGCATGGGTGAGCATATTCACAGTGGGGCAAGTAGCGGATGGGACTCTGATCCCGGAGTACGTGGATCATCATCGGGAGCAGGAGGGGGAGGGGGAGGGGAAACTAGACCCACAGGGGGGGGTAATGACGGCGAGGAGAACTTAATAATTGGGTAGATGTGGCTTGGTTTTGTTGGGGCGTGCACGGGAAGGTTGAGTCTGGAGTCAAGTCTTTTGTTGTGTGTTGTTATCTATATATATCATTAACATTGGGCGTTTTTTGTTTGGTTGGAATATGATTTTTTTTTTTTTTTTTTTTTTTGCTCTCTAACGGGACTGTATTGACTGTATTGGAGTCAGATGGGCCGGCTGGGTGTACAGCTGTTTTTTGTTATGATTAAAGTATTGTGTTTACTGATCCATACGACGCGTGAATGCCCGCGCAATACGTCAATTTGGCAAGGCTAATTCATACGTATTCAAACGTTCGTTTGGTTCTTTTTCAGTTATATTATCAGCGCATACTGTTTGGTGGGTCCTGTTTTTCTGAGTACACACTGGCCAGCAAAGGTATTCCAATTGAGGACCTTGTGGATTACAATGTTGTTTATTGACCAATTGAGGGACCGCTGGTGGCCTTCTACTAAGTACCAGCGCACAGGCCCCAATTAAGGTTTTGCTTTGGCAGGCATATCACTGGCCTGTCCATGTGGACTTATTACTTAGATAGGTAGTAGACGACCCACCATTCACCAATAAGCTTGCCAAGTGTAGGGCTCAACCATGCTAGAATAGGGTAGGCTGTGTAGGCTGTTCGTTCACAGAAGAGGCCATATGAACGGATTTGTAAAAAAAGGAATGAGGTCAGGTGTGCAAATTGATTGGTTCCCTTTATGGCCAGGTTGCATATAAAATGTCTAGCACCCTGAGTTTGTTCACCTGGGCCAATAGGGCGTACCGCAGATCTACGAGTAGAGTAGTCACCATACAAGGTTGTGGCTGTTTAGCACTATTCAAAAACGTATAGCATAACACATATGAGGGTCAGTCATGAGCTGTTCTTGATTTGGACGGATTATTGTTTCCTACCCTCTTGGTACTGTATGTTATCCCAGCCCCGCCATGCCCCCGCGCCCTTCACCCCGCACAATTTCTCCGGATCCGAGCTCCGCAGAAATTGGCCTTGCCAACCAGCCCAGAATTCAATGGATCTCAGAGGGGGTCTGAAAACCTTGCTTGCTTTCTCACTCATGATCAACTCATAAAAGAAAAGATTGGGTAACGAACAAAGTGACTGGTAGTCTGTAGGAACGAACGGCTGAGGGTTTGTCCAATTGCGGGGGAATATCAATGGAAAGTGCGTGTATGCGTAGGTGCGTAGCTCCACCTTTGTGGAGAGTAGTAGTAGCTAAGAGGTGGAGAGTAGTAGTAGAGTATCCAAAACGTACAATGACATAGCTAAAAAAAGATAGAACTGATTGATCGACATGATCATGACATGTGCATGTGGGGTACGATATATATCCCGATGATCATTCAGCCTTGGAGGTGCTGAGCTTAAACTCGACGTCGTTCATTTGTCTGTAGTTTGGATGTGGAGTATAACCTTATCGTTAACTATAATTAGTTATTATAGTATAAACATCCATCCATCCATCATACCAACCCATCCATCCATTCGTTTGCATCCCTCTTTCAGCTCTTTAGAGTACTAGAGGTACCGGTGGGGAGAGGGAGCCCCCAGTCAGGATTGCAATGAAAAGGGGAAGGCATACGCTGAGAATCAAGTACAATATCCATCCTGCCGAATCCACGGATATGTGAGCTCGGAAGGACGGATCCGGATCCCCTCAAGGATTGATCATCGACCATATATGACATCTGTCCGGAAGGACACCCACCCAACGAGGTTTCGAGGAGCGAGCGTGGACATACCTGGTACACTGGTACATGTGTTTAAGGCTGGACCCACTTCCACCTGAGGGGTTTATTCTATTTGTAGGTATGTATGGAATTGAACGCTGATCTTGATCTCCAGATCCTCCTTTGCCATGGCCAATCGGTTTTCACACTTTCTCGTTTTTTTTCGTACTTGTTTGCACGTATCCACCCGGCCGAAGAAGCAATGTGTCATGATCATTGTTATTTGAAAAAAATGGGTTGATAAGTATTGAGTTTCGTATACGTTGCCTTGCCCATGGCCATGGTCAGCCAGAAAGAAATCGATATCGTATTGATGTCGTGGAGTGGTGTGGCAGGACAATAGCTCCCAGGTATGTCTGTAGAACTTCCTGTACATGGGTCAGTATCAATGAAAATGAACGTGATATCACATGTATGCCTTGCTTGAATTCTTGTGAAGAAGGGACAACGAACGAACCTGTTAGAGCCCCGGCAGCCCATATGTCGAGGGTGAGGGTGAGCGGGGCATGAATGATCATGATTAGGATCGAAAAACTCTGATCTCCAGATTTCAAACGATAATTTACCTGAAAGAATTGTGGTTGGGGGCAAGAAGAAGACAAGGCTGAAAAAAAACCATATAGTCTCGATCTTTCCCGAAAAAAACGACGGATGACATCATGACCTGAAGCAGTAGTAGGTAGCCAGTAGGGTACCTCCTACAACGAGTAATTACCCAATCCGGCACTCACAATATGAAGAAAATATTCACACAGGCACGAGTTCAACTCCAAGTCGCCCAATTTGGTCATCCCCGAATCGACGACATTTCGACAATACGAGACTCACTCACAAATATGACATACCCAGTCTCGTTCCCAGACCATCGTAGAGGGAATATGACATGGGAATTATTACCACCTACTCAAGTAATATTAATGCAGTCAAGAACCTGCATGTACATGTGATTGGTCTAAACTATCGAAAATCAACGCGTTCAATTCTACAGTTAGGCAGGGTATGCTACAGTCCACGCCCACATGCATGCAGGGTCGCCCCATGGCCAGGTATCGTGAGTGCAAACATTCTTTATTTCATTGGTGGAACTAGTACTCTGTATAAGTCAACAAATAGTAAAAGGGTGCCAATACAGGTACGAGGTATTGCATTCTACTATCCATGCATGAGAGATCTTCGTGATATGGGTTTCTAGAGTAGGAGAAAAAGGCTTCACTGTTTAAATTCGAGCCTATAGCTTTGGGGCACGAGACCACGACTGTGTACTTTTACGACTACATCAAGTAGGTAGAGTGCTTACATTCCTACCTATGACAGCACCAAATGAAAACCAAAGCAAAACATATCATATCAACCGTGCACGTCGAAAAAAAAAAACATCCCACTTCTCCCCCTAAAGTTGTGTTATTGCGTAAAGTAATGTGAATTTCAGCCAATACCTAGCAAGCGACCCACTACTCCATGCCACAGGAAGCCAATCCCAACCCCAATCCAACCCCAATCCCCAATTGCTAGAACCATGGCGCCGCGGAATAATGAACTTCTCATCAAACCATAACCACAAACAAGCAACTTCGGGAACCATTTCATCACATTTCCAATCCGTATCCAATGCCCGAGCAACCACTCTTTCCATCTCTTCCCACTAAGACCTTCCTCCACCTCCTCTACCTCCGCCCTCTCTTCTCTTTTTTTTTTAATTCATTTTCCGCTTTTGCCGTGAGGTATGGCGTCATGATCACGTTCCACCCAAAAAAACCCTCCCTTCCAGCACACTTCCCAAAACCACATCCACATGTGCATCTCTTCCATGATTCCTCCCAAAAACCCACAAAAGATCCCTCTCTTCAGCGCACCCCTCGAAACCCTTGACCATCTCCTTCGTATTCCTCCAATCCGGTCCGATGAGCTGCAACTAAAGTAGCCATAGGTAGTGGCCATCCATTGCCGACATGAGCGATCGTGTAAATACAATAAAAACATACAAAAATATAACAATCTGACGAGGTCCGAAGTTGAAATCTCGCAAGCTAATTGGGGGGTAAATATATATGCAAAAGAAATGGTTAAAGAAAAGCAAAAGATATGTATAAGATAAGGTAAGATATCAAATATAAGAATGTATATAATAGAAGACAATTGCAAAGCAAAAAGAAAGAAATTAAAATAATCGCCAATTACACACACAATAAACAACTTTTAGCTAGCAATAGCTTGCGCTAGAGATCACTTACATTCTAGTAACAACTTCAAAAGAAAAAAAACGGAAAAGAGAAACAGATCGATCGTCTTCTAAGAAATGAAAATGAAAAATACATGCTTATAATAATGCATATGGGTATATGTCATGCATATGAATGGGTATAAATATAGGTATCTCGCCGGCGCCTCTAGTAATTCGTGTAAGGAAAAGGAAAAGAAGGAAAGCAGAAAGGAGAAAGGAGAAAGAAGAAAAGTAAAAACTTCAAGAACTCGCTAAGATGTGATAACATAAAGAGCAAAAATGGTAACGATATGTAGCATCATAAAATATTGGGTATGAGACAATAAAATCATAGGAAGGGCTGAAAAAGGGGGAAAAGTCGAAGGGGCCGGCCCTTAAGTATGTTCATCGTCGAGGTCGAAAGAGGTTGCAACCACAGAAGAATAGCCAACCACCAAAGCCGAATATGCATAACCGCCCACATCCATCCTTCCCTGCGTAGCTTCCCTAAAGTCGAACTTCAATTCTAGGAGGACAATGACATGATGCGGACCAGCCGCATTCACCATGCAAGTCCCAGGATTGAGCTGTGAATTGTCGAGAATATAGGCGTCGAAGAAGTATTGTAGGTATTCGTTGCATAAACACTCTAATCATCCTGGTCCTCAAGGACTTCGACGGAAAACTCGGTCTCCCATTCGAGCTCGCCCTCGTTCAAGTCTTCTGGCAATGGAATCGTCCTCGCAATAAACTCAAGGCCAACATCGACATTGACATGAACTGCATCAATGTCAAAGTTGATCTCGGGTTCTACCTCAAGGCTGGCGTGATTGAATTCGCACTCGAATGTCGGTAGATCTTTATCAAGATCCTCAAGAAGGTTTTGCATACGTTCTCTATGCTTCTTCATTCTCTTGAGTGCCCTACTACTAAAACCGAATGTGGTCAGCAATGAAAAACGAAGAGAAAAACGTGAATGCATATAAATGCGGGTGCTGGTGTTTAACGTACGTCCGCCGTCTCCTTGCCTCTCTCGCCGTTTTTTTGTTCTCAGGCCGCCAATAATTTCCAACCCAAGGATCAGTAGGACGAATTTTCAAAAAGACAGACAAATTATCTATAAACATATTACCAACATGTTAGTAACTTGATACAAATAGCAATACATTGACATTTTGAATAACTCCAAAGCTTACAAGAAGGCATTTTCTTCGATCTCTTTTTGTTGTCTGATTCCACCAACTCTTTGACTGTTTGTGGGACGGGGTTTCGTGTTGGAGAGGTGGTATGCTGATATTGTGACATTTTGCGACTTATTTGGACAGAAAAAAAATGGAATATATACACCGAGAACTATACAAAGGCTGACGAGCGTTATTAAGGATGAAGTTAGTAAATTTTCCAGGAATTGTAAGCGTTTATGTGTAGAGATTTGAAAGACTTACTAGCTGCCAGAGGCAGAGCTAAAGAAATAGTTGGAGTGCGATGGTTAGAGAGTGAGGTTCGATGATAGAGTGAGGGCCATGTCGATCATTATATATGATGTCTCCCCCGTTTCTAGAGTACTTCGCCATCGTGCTATGTGTTTGAAGTGGATAGATGTGAGCCAAAGCCTTTCGAGGGAGTAGTACCAATAACGTCCTTGGAAGGTGGTGCTCTCCGGCCTTCCCAAGCACACAACTTCAAGGCCAGAGAACATACTAGATTTCTCCATGTACCAATGGATCTCAGGTAGTACAGTATACCCCCCAAGAAGGCTTCCCTGACAAACGCAAACTATTGCAACGTCATCGGCGTCATCATCGATATCCTAGGTCTAAGTCATATACAAAGTCAAATTCAGCGTTCCATCGACTTTCATGATGCTCAATGACACACACACGGCCCAAGTTTCAATTCACACACCCAATCTTAGTAAAACCCGTATCCTCTATCATGCGTGGAATGCCAACGGATTCGCGAAATCAGATTTTTGAAACTGAGGTATTTCAAGCCTCTTTCTTTGTGTTTTGTGTGATTGTATCAGGTGAGAATTTTTTCCGTTTCAATGTATATAATTGCCTGAGGTATGTCCTTTGACACGTAGGTGGTAGTTTCAAGCACCCTCAGTACTCTCCCAATAGCTGCAGCATCGATGTGCCATTGGAAAGCCATCAGCCATGCCTAGGAATTCCTATCCGAGCCGGGCGCCTTTGTCGGTAATTTGAGGTCAGCTGCCCATTATTGCTGGCTATACGCAATGACGCAAGAAAGCTGACCCGCCCAATACCTTATTCTGACAACCTTCTCGCACATTAAAAATTTGGGCCCAAAACCAAAAATCACTGTTGGCCATGGTAAATTAAGCTTCTCGGGTGCTTTCAATGATAATAAATGCACTGAATCGATCGATATCTCGGAAATCGATAGAACCTCTGAATCTGAAAATAGTTTGGAAAAGCTTCCCCTGGCCAGATCCAATTAATGTATCCACATTAATGAAAGATCCCATAGTCAACCATGATCAAAATCATATATATGATGATAAGCAGCTTTACATGCATGCCTGCGTGTTTTGTCCAACTGGTATCCAGACTGGTATCAAAAATCAATTGGTAGCCTTCGAGTCAAATCCGAATGACGAGATAGGTAGGCCCAAGATAGGGACTTGAACTGACAAGACTAGTCCCAAGTTGCTACAAACCGCCTTCATTTCTCAAGCCCTAGATAAAGGTTAGTAATGGACTTTCTCAAATAGGTAATATCTTCATCGATTGCCCATCGCCAAAGAAACATTAATGCTCGGGGAGTCATACCCCATGTCTCGCCAGAGAGCACCTCAAAAGTGAATGGAGCACTGCATACGTTTTCGTGAATACTCCTGACCACGGTAAGTGATGTACGCACTAGTAATTGAGGGAAATTTGAACTGGCCAGGCTTTCTAGCAGCATCGTTTTGAGACATAAACATACCCACTCCTTCAGATATGCATGGCCCTAATTAGTCAAATAACTACCCAAAGGGTTTCGATTACCTAGGCCTATACGGTCTTTGCGACCCGCGCCTCCCAAACTCGAATCAAGTCTGGTAAGAACTGCATGACCGTGGCAGGCCTATTCTAAATCCTGCCGTATGCTTTCGAGACACCACAATGGTCACAGGGCCTTAGTCTGGGTAACCTCGCGACCATACGGCTTATTTTCAGAGGAATTGTAGTGAGTATAGATGTACTCTATGTAGCCTGGACAGGTATGCATATATTTCTGCAACGGGGGAAATTTCAAAAAAGAAACCCGATATGTGTGCTTGGGTTTTGGGTTGCGAGGCTCGCATCTGTCTCATTCCAAATTAGCTTGCGTCTAGGAGATATATGCATAGAGATCCAGACCATTCGGATCTTGTTTTCCTTTCTTTTTATCAATTAAATTTTAATATCTTGCAGAAACGTTTGCACAATTCAAACATACCTACTTGACTTCCAAGATGTAGGCCCTAGGCCTCCACCCATGCTTAGAGGAGAATTTTCCAAGCGCACCCATGTTTGGCCAGGTATCTCAAGCTCCATCAAGTGGCCGACCTGGCATAAATTGTACCTACTGGCGAAAAAGCCGAATTTTCTTCAAATTCGCAACCCGTTTTCGTGCCTGTGTAGGTAGAAGCATCTCGAAATACCGTCTTCGATACTGCAACTGTATGGGTATAAACAAAGGGGGAGATAGTTTCCGAATCGAAGGAACTCATAACCGCCGAATCCCGTCTCATCGCAGTCCAGTGTATTTGCTGGCAAGCTTGCCACGGTAAGAGAGCAGACATTGAACGATCGATTCACCTACAATCCCCAGATTAGCTATGAGCTACCTCTCATGGGCTCGGCCGTGGGGACTCCATTCGAGTATATATTCATAAAAAAATACATCACCGGTATCAAATCACCACAATCCAGTGTTATCGTAATCGATTCTCGATAGAGGATTCATGCACTTGATATGATCATAATTAAATGTCACTGGGCCAACAAAGCCCAAATCCCCTTAAGGCATCCCAAGGCTAGGGAGAGCGATGCCTGGGACTAGTGATTCAGAAATTGATAAATTGATAGATAGCGAGCGTCGTAGAGTAAAACGAGCTTCGCTGGCGATGGCCTACCGAATGAACTCGAGCACGGCGCCCCTCCTCCTCCTCCCCCAGGCAGGGATAATCAGAGTATGTGTGTGTGTCGAGCTGGCGATTGGTGCTTCAGACAGGTCAGTCCGACCCAGGCAACCCAAACTCAATTGCACTAGAGGCCCGGCCGTGAGTTCCAGTTTATCTAGTTTGTAGGATATGGTGACAGTTAGACAGGCGTCCAGAGGATTCCGGAATCCCGATAGAAGTGCTGTCGGTACGAGCGCTAGTGAGCGCCACAGATGGTGCCTGGTGGGCCCGGTGACATCTGCTCCTCGTTGTATGGTTCCTTCGTGGTTCGAAGTAGGCTTCTGTGCAGAGCATATGGAGATGTAGGAAAAGATCAATCCGACACCGGTCGGAAGATTCTGGGGCGAATGAAGTAAAAGTACAGTAGTCCTGTGCTTAAAGCGCAGCATGTCCCGAGGTAGGGGGTCCGAGTTCCAGATACAGTAGTGCCCAGTCAGAGAAACCCCATCCTCAATTGGAAACTCGAGCCAACACGTCTAGAACTCTGTATGGTATACGTAATGGCAATGGCGCCAGCTATATTAGGTACTTAGATGTACGCGCATGCATGAAGGAAAGGTATGAGAATCCAGGCCCGAGCCTGTTCGACCCGAGCCCATTCAAAATATAAAAAAGAAAAGAAAAAGTGATATTCAAAACTGGATACGACCGAGACCGGGGCTTATCAAAATCCTTTTTTTGATATCACTATAGCTGTAGATTAGGTAGTAGAGTTCCCGCGGCCATACGAGTGAGTGATAATGTAATATGCTTGTAAGCAAAAAAATAAATAAATAAGGGTATATAAAAGCCAGTGAAGTTCCTCCAAGATTGAAGAACAATCTAGATCATCTCTCCACATCGGTATGTATCCCCCCTCACGCAAAATGTGTGTTATTTTTCCAGAAATTTCCGAAATTCAGCGGTACCACAATATGCAAACTCCTATATCCAACCTCAACCTAACTCATATATCTAACCTCAACCTCGGGTTCGTCAACCTCCTCAACATAAAATATCCAGATACTGCAAAGATAGCAGTCAACGCCGCTAATAGCCCTGCATTTCCCCCGACCGTAAACGTTGTCAAGTCATACGCCTTCAAGAAATCTTCGCCTGTCTTGTAGCATGCCACTGCGCCCTCGGGGCAGTCAAAAACCCGGCCCTGGAACTCGGTAATCGTTGTTGCGGCAAAATTAAACGTGAGATAGGATATCCAATGCAGCCATATGAACCAGTCTGGGATCGAAGCCAATGGGAGGAGAAATCCGCCAAAAAGCAAAAATATCTATGAATATTAGCGTCAAATCATAAAGCCCTATTTTGTGGACAAATATATGCGGATATTGACACTTACGACATTGAGAGCAGGAGTTGCGGCTTGGACAACAGCAAGATTTCTGGATGTGGAACCAATGAAAAGTCTAGAGATAAACGATGTCAGTACGCCGATTGTAGGTGTAGAGAAACTTTGAATCCGCCCTTACCCCATCGAGATTGAATATACGACAGTTAAGCAATTCATGCCTAGGAAGATAAAAAATGCGCCTGCTTCTTGCTTGAAACCACAAATCCTACGACTATCAATGCACGGTTCGAAACCACAGAATATAGGCTGCAAATTACCAGTAAACCATCAGAAAGAAGATCATCCTTGATGAAATGGCCATTGGTATCTCAATGAGGTATCTTGATATGTAAAATGTCTACACCGGCATTAGCACTAGTCAAATCGACGATGCTCTAATACAGGAGCGAATAGGGTGCTCACAGATACTCGATATGCGCCTGTGCTTCTCTCACGAACTAGAATTCCATTGAGCAACGGCAGGTATGATATGATTGGAAAGAGTACGCCGAACGAGATGTTGACCGGAATAAAAAACAAAAGACCTAAAAAGGTATTAGCTGTTATGAGTCATGGCTCATTGAGAGATATAAACCTACCAGCTCTGCCAATCACTGCGCCCTGATCATTTCCAAGTCTGTAAAACGCTATCACATCGACTATGTAAGTATGGCAATCCATTCCAGAGAATAGCCAGTAACAAACCTACTAAACGATAATATTAAGCCTAAGGAATGTCAGCGTTCTGGAAACAAATGATAGATTAACTAGAGCTACTAACCAACAAATATAGCAGACATGAAATTTGCAATTATCTTTTGCTTGTCCTAAACTGAGCTTAGTATGGTGAGGTTTTATGATGTAGATATATAACATACCCTAAGGGCTTGAGTCCAGCCTCTGTTATTTCAATTAGATCCAGATGCCTGATTTCAAAGCTCAAGGGTCAAAAGCATACCTTCGGAAAAGCCACCATAGCTCTTCAAAGTAACCCAAAGCAAATCCATTGGATGTCGTTGGGCCATTGTCCAGGGGTTCACTGGCTCCTTTGGCCTTCTCTAAAAGTCTTGAGTCATTGTGGGCGATTGATTCCTCACTGGCCTTCTCCCAAGCATCGAGTATTTCATCAACTCTGCCTCTGACTTTCTCATCTGCAGATGACGCAGAGGGAGTGAGGAGTGATATAAAGTGATCGGCTGCGTTGGCCCCCTGGGGAACGGGGTACCCAAGGCTGGCAAAATATTCAACAGCATTTCTGTAGCCCAGAATTAGTAGAAGACGATGAATCGGATTGTATTTAGATTTGAACACACAGGATGCTTCCATGATAAGCAATACGTCCTTGCGCTATTAAAATAACTTTGTCAAACCTGTGAATCTAGTTAGCAATTGTAACATGGACTTTGATGTTAAAAGAGGAGATATTACATCTGGAAGAGCTCATAGGCCGGCTGATGAATAGTCACGAGCACGGCCACGCCCTGTTTTGCTACGTCTTTTACAGTGGAAACGACGTTATAGGCAGAGTGTGAATCCAGCCCAGACGTTGGCTCGTCCAAGAACATTCTGATTACATGTGTTAGCTCTCTTGTTACGGAAGGTGTAGAGAGGGTGATTAGTACATACAGTTTTGGAGACGTCACTAATTCAACTCCAACGGCACATCTCTTCCTTTCACCACCACTGATACCACGCCTTATGCTTGAACCCACTCGGGAGTCTTTCACTTTGGAGAGACCCAAAATTTCAATAATCTGCCTCGCTCTTGCAATTTTCTGAGCTTTCGTATAAGTCGAGGAGGGAAGTCGTAGCATTGCGGAGAAAATAACTGTTATAAATGTCAGATGATATACCCAGAAAAGCTTATGATAGGATTGAACCATACTTGTTTCCTCCACGGTCAAGCAATCGTACATTAGATCCTCTTGTTCCACATATGCAGTTATTCTTCAGCCATAGGTTAGTCTTTGCATGCAATCAATTGTGCGCAGCTTCACATACGATTTCCATATATTCTCCTGGCGCTTCTCTCCCTCAAAGGTGACCTTTCCGCCCAATTGATAGTTCTGCCCTCCAACTCTTCCTGTGAGAACATTGGCGAGGGTGGTCTTTCCAGCGCCCGAGGGACCCATGATGGCCGTCATCTCTCCTCGATTTGCATATCCAGAAACATTCTAACCAAGTCATTATGTCAGCTGTTGGCCAATTGCAAGTGAAGGCTTGGAATTCCTCCTATGGACTACTTTGTACGCACTTGGAGAATCTTGTTCTCGACTGCCTTCTTTCCGCGCCCGCTTACAACGGCCAGTGACAGGTTGTCCCACTTGAGGCCTGGCGAGATGGAATGCTGCAGTTCGGCGGGCGATATCTTGTCCTCAATATTGGCCATAATGTGATATATTGGCAGATGCACGCGGGGCTAGGCGGCTGTGGTTGGAATGGAGGGCGAAGAAGCAGCTGCAAGAAGCCGGCCGATCAAGTTGAACAGCGGCGGTCGCCGGATACAGCACTCGCACTCGTATCGTGGGTATTGAGGGGGGCTACTTCTGTTCCGGGCAATCAACAATCTGCAAAAAGAAGTAAGCACCTGAATCGGAAATATCCATTGCAATTGGCGTCCAGCTATGCGCGTGAAGGTGATGGATGCAATTGATCGAGATATTTCTACATGCCTTATCCGAAAGTACTACTGCAAGGACAGATGATGCCAAACCTATCGAGACTGCCGTAGCTATACAATTTGGATTTAGAAGGCACTGTCCTAGGTATTTAAAGTTCCCACGCACCGGGTTCTTTTTCACCTATCGCAAAGCGCGTTCCCACGCCATCACTGGGATAGCTGGGAATAGACTTGATCTGGTTCACAAATCGACCTTAGCCCCGATCCCTGGTCCACCTTGGAACCTCTGCGCATCGGATCCCGCGGGGATGCTCCCCTCCTACGCGAGGTGAGCTACAGGCAGGCGTGTCCTAGCCTCGTTGTAACGAACCATCTCTCGTTCGAGGCGTTTCCCTCGCTGAGCTTGATTAATTGAGACCAAATCCGAAGCGCTTGCGCCGACGAAGGAAGCACCGGCGGGTTCGGACTGGCCCCGCCGGTCGTTTTCTGTGCCGACTTGGCGCCGGTCCGACCAAACATCTAGACTCTGAATATACGTGAGACGTGATATTCGAGTAAAGTTGTTGGTGCCTGCATGGTAATGAAAAATGGATATCATGATCTTCCCATGGCCCATGAGCGAGGCTTATCGATAGCCCCCGGCCCCTTATCGATATCGAGGCTGACTTATCCTCTAAGTCTTGTTAGGTGGAGTGGTACGAGAAGTGTGCTCGGCCTCGTCTCATGTGCTCGGCCTGGCAGCTCTGGTAAATTTCATGTATGCTTCATGTCAAATATATGCCATTGCTCACGAGGCAGATACCACCAGGCTAGCAGATACCTTGTATTTCCCCTGGCCGGTTAGGGATTGCGGCTCACCTCGTAGATACAGCTATCTGGAATTTCACTGCCCGTGATACATAGCTTAACAGAACTTATGCATGGAACTCTGGAAGGTAGAGTAGAACATAAATGTAGTATTGTGCCTGCAGTTGGTGCAATAGATATCGAGGCCTCCGGTTGGGTATTAATTGGGATGATAATACTGAGTTGGCCTTCAATGGGCAGCAGCATCCCTTAATTGCAAAGCCATGCTGTAGCAATAGCACTCGTCGCATGTGTCGCATTTCCTCAGGGTCATGATCAGGTGATTGGAAGTAACAAAAGGAAAAAGGAAAAGAATGTATTTCGGCATTGAAGGCCATGCGCGCAACCGTTAGTCTGCCTCCCACAGCTTGTGGGGGCATCCGCTCGAGACTGGGGGCATCCGTGGCCTGCTGGTGCTTCCGTGGTGATGCAGCATCCGTAGCAGCGCTCGGATAGAACACGCTCGGATGGGCCCAGGTTCCTTGTTCCGTGCTGCCGCTCCGCGCGGGCACGAGAACAGCTCCGCGCCTCCGGAGGCACGAGACAACCTCCGGATTGCATATCCACCCCCCCTCCCAGCCACTTTGCTGCATATTGCTCAGCATAATCTGTACTGCGAGCCGACTGCATGAGCAGCTTAATTAAACGGGTCCTTGGCGCCGCCAGCTGCCACCAGTGTCCTCAATCGAGCTCCACTCGCTGCCCAGGGGCGCAGGGCCTCGAGGCCTGCAGGCCAGCTAGATAAGAAGTAGACTGCGGAACGTACGTTGTCTTTGAAACCTTTTCCACCACATATCTCGTAGCCACAAGACCCCTTTCGCCGCATCTCTGGACCCTGTCGACGCACCCACCCCAGCCCCACACTCACGCAATTCCTCAGAGACGACATTCCTCGGAACAACTTCATCACCAGCAGCAGCAGCCCACAGCCACCAGCAGATATGGGTGTCTCACAGTATCTCTACTACGCCTGCCATCCAAACCAATTGCGGTCGATCATCCAGTGGTGAGCTACCAGCGATTTCGTCGTGACCGCCTGTCTCGGAAGCTAACGCGGTCGTCCCGATAGGAAACTGTGGCACAACGCACTACATGAGCGAAATCGCGAGACGGAGGCCCCAACGTTGAAAAGGTGCTTCGAGTTCCTGGACCTTACATCGCGGTCATTCTCGGCCGTCATCCAAGAGCTCACCCCGGAGCTATGTGTGCCAATCGCCCTCTTTTACTTGATCCTGAGGGGTCTGGATACGATTGAAGACGACATGTCCTTGCCACTACATGAGAAGGAGCCTTACCTCCGCTCTTTCCACGAAATTTTGGATAAGGAGGGCTGGACATTCACAAAAAGTGGCCCAAATGAGAAGGATCGCCAGCTTCTGGTCGAATTCAGCGTTGTCAATGAGGAATTTGCCAAGATCAAGAAGGAATACCGAGATATCATCAAGGACATCACCAAGAAAATGGGCAATGGAATGGCTGACTATGCAAACAACGCCGAACACAATGTTAACGGAGTCAACACCATTGCTGATTACGACTTGTACTGCCACTACGTTGCTGGTCTCGTAGGAGAGGGATTGACGGGCTTATTTGTCGCTGCTGGACTCGCAAATCCCGCCCTTCTCCAGAGGAAGAATTTGTCCAATGCCATGGGTCTTTTCCTCCAAAAGACAAACATCATCAGAGATTATCGTGAAGATTTGGATGATGGAAGACGGTTCTGGCCAAAGGAAATCTGGTCAAAGTACACAGATGACTTCAAGTCCCTAGCCGATCCCAAAAACGAAGAGGCTGCATTGAACTGCATATCTGACATGACCTTGAACGCCCTTACTCATGCAGACGAGTGTCTCTACTACCTTGCAGGAATCAAGGACCAGAGCGTGTTCAACTTTGCTGCCATCCCCCAGGTCATGGCTATTGCGACCCTAACTCTTGTCTTCAGAAACAAGGATGTCTTCCAGAAGAACGTGAAGATTCCCAAGGGTGAGGCATGTCAGTTGATGTTGGATGTAGGCAATCTCAGAAGTGTCTCTGGAGTTTTCCGGAAATACATGAAGCAAATTCGGACAAAGAACACACCTTCTGATCCAAACTTTTTGAAAATCTCCGCTGCTTGTGCAAAGGTTCGTACCACCGCTAGAAATTCCAACGTTTATTCTATTAATAGCTAATTCCACAATCAGGTCGATCAATTCATTGAGACAATCTTTCCAACGCCAACTGACCCTGCCGTCATTGAACGGACAAGACAATTGGAAGCTACTGGAGAAACGCCCGAGGAGGCTGCACTTGCAAAGAAGGAGATGCTTATATTGATTGCTGCTGTCATAACCACATTGACAGTTATCTCCGGATTTATGGTACGTTGCCCATTTACTACTTGTATACGTAGAATTCTGTACTAATTGGAATCTTTAGATTTTCCTTGCATGGCTTGCTGGAGCGCGGTTCGACCTTGCATTCTCGGACATGTCTGAGACCTTTAGCCGAATCACCTCTGGTGGTGGTGAGCTCCGGGAGGTAGTCTCCGAGGTGACCAAGGAGGCCGTTGAAACTGTTACGGCCGCTCATGCAGAGCTATAATCATGTTTTCTGTTTTTTTTTTTCCACTCGATACTTTTCTTTTTGAATTTTCCCATCCATTCATCCTCGCCCAGTGCAGCTACTACAGTTTGCATGTTTCTTTCTTTCTTACATGGGGCTAAGTTTTGGGTAAATGACTGATCTTGTTATACCTCGACCGCCTACCTACATTTTGCGATTGCAATTGCCCCCCACTACAACTCGAGCTTCCTGTTAACGGTTTTGCCTAAAAGATATCTTCCACTTACATGAAAAACTAATTATAATTTTTTTTTTCTGTTGTTCAAACTACGTTTTACTCGATATGCTGCCACGAATTATTTCATCTCATATATGTGTTGCCTCTTCTTATATTATTTCCCCCCCCCCCATACGATTCCATTTGCTTGTACTTTTTCCATCTCATGATCATCACGTATTTGCTATATATTTTGTACGGGTATTATCATCAAGAGCAGCGAGGCTGAGGAGGATTTCATTTTCTTTTTGTCTGGAGTAGTAATGTATTGTACGTATGTATAAATCTTTGTGATGTCGACATGTCGTTTGTTTTGCCACCTTTGTATGTTCCACAGCATATGCATGCGCAATGTCTTTGAGGGGAATCTTTAAATCAATATTTTCCTTTTGTGATTCATGCACTGAGCAACTACACCTCAAAAATTGCGGTCTTGATCAACCAAGAATCCGAGACTCGAAGAGTAGCTGTAAGTATGTAAAAAATAATTTTTCACATGACAAGACTACGAAAATTTCATTACCAAGCCCCCACATGCGAATACTCAATATGTACTTGGAATCATGTGGCATGAACAAGCGCCCTAAGAGTCTTGATGACATCCCCGCCATTGGCCTTGAGCGCCTCCGTAGCCTTCTGTTTCGAGAGCTCGAATTGATCCATCTGTATGGTACGAAAATAAAAGTAGATTATACAGCAGCAGCGGGGGGGCACGGGGTCATGACCACCCGGTGGTGGTGGTGGGGAGAGTGGGTTAGCTTAAGCCCTTTTTGAATTTGGGTTTGTGAAGGGGTGTGGGAAAGATCTATCTGGAGGGGGGGGGGGGGTGAGTTATCAATGGGAAAAATAAATCTTTATCCCTACCACAAGATTTGTGTCCTCGGGCTTGACCTTCACTGCCGCAGCAGCAGACGACGGTTTGGAAGCGGGGGCGGCGGCGGCAGAGGTGATGCTCCCCAGCGCCTTTCCGAGGGCCTCGGTGTTTGTGGTGGGGTTTGGGGGCGGGGGGGCGTCGTCGTTGGCGATGGATGTGGATTCGATTGCGTCGAGGGCTTTTTGGCGTTTGAGGTCTTCGGCATTTGTGGGTTGGGGGAGGTCGTCGGACATGGTTTGGTTGTTTGGGGTTGTTTTTTGGTTGGGGAGGGTAGTTGAAGGGGTGGTGTTTGGGGGGGGTTTTGATGTGTGGAATGGAAGTTGGCTTGTGCGATTGGAATTGGAGGTGGGAAAAGTTGGGGCTGGTTGAGATCAGGCTGGCCGTGGGATTGCTGTTGATCGATATGGATGTGTCGAGAAGCTTAAGCTTAAACTTGAAAGGTGGGGGAGAGCTCGAGCTCGGAGCTTGGTGCAGGGGTAGTCTCGTGACGTACCTATAGCTTAGTGCCAAGAGTGTTCGCTAACATTAAGGACGGTCCACAGACTAACTCGGAAAGGAAGCTTATCTTCTTTGTGTTCCTTCATTAGGAAGTCACACTTGAGTTCCCGTTCCATGGCCAGTCTCGTGCCCGGTTCCGTTCCTCGCAGTCTTGTTCCCGCTCGGAGCTTTTGCTGAAAGGGTTCTCACCTAGAATAGGTACCTACTAAGTATGGTAGGTAGGCGTATGGTACTCAGGCGAGGCTCCCAATTAAGTACAGGTAGTCTCGGGTCCGTAATCTGGAATTGGATCCTCAACTCACGCGGCCGCCGACCCTCGTTCCCACATTAACTCGAACACCACACCACTCCAGAGTTCTTAAAATTCCTTTCCACGAGACCTCTACTGGTGGACAAAATTGCAGAAACACCTCGATTCATTCTCGAGCCTCAGTTATCGATCGTAGTCTCGTGCTCCATGGATAGCCTCGTGAGGACTAATCGGGATTCTAACTCCGTCCCGGATCCAAGGCATGCTAATAATCTATAGCTAGGATGTAGGAATACGTGTACGGGAAGGTACGTATACTTGGTTCAACTTGAATATCTCTCGGGAGTTAGCTTCGAATTCAGGATTTACCTCCCCTGCGCTGGTAACACGTTGACAGGGAAATCTTCTTATAGGAATAGAACACCGATCAACTTAATGTGAAGCATGGTGATTGAGAAGCTCGTCTATCGTATAGATCATTCTCGAAAAGTATTTTAGGACTTGGGTACTTGGATGAAAGCACTAGTGGTCAATCATTGACTTTACAACCCAATTAGGTACTTCTATGGCCACTTGGTTGCTTTGAGTTATCTCGAAGGACGGCAGTGTCTATGCTGAGAGAATGATGAAGGTTGGAACTGACTCCAGTTCATTAAACCGGACGCAGGCCTCTATCGACAAAATTTTGAGAAGCGCGGCCGTGGGCTCTATCTATTCTGAGTACGCAGGCAGTGGATTCGGAATGTTGCATCTAGAAAGTGGATGATTGGATTTAAATACGAGCATATATATGGTCCGGTGAACGAGATTAGTACTCCGGAATAACCCTGGACCGGAGCAGTTTCCGAAAAATCATTCACTAACCAAGACAAGATATGATCATACCTGCCAATATTCTTATTACCCCCACGAAATGAACATATATGGTGGTTATTTGTGCCTCATCATCTTGATTGGATTCGTTTTTGATTCTTTTTCAGCCACGATTTTTTTTTTTTTTTTGAATACGGGGCTTCACTGAGATAATATTAATGAAAGGGCTAGCGGGTCCGTCCAAAAACAGAAAGATTCCCTCTTGATATCAAGAGCGACCGATATCATGACTACATGGTAATGCAGCCATATCTATACCCGAAGTGACTGTTCAAGCTCAAGAATGTATGAACAAGCTGATTATACTTTTACAATATAGAGCACATGACTCCGAAAATCTCGAAAAAAGAAGGCTGGCCACATGTACATGTCATGTCAAAGTCCCAGTCTATTTATAAGTTCAGCACGAGAACAGTCAAAGGCCCATTCCTCGCCTCTATTTAGGTTTCCTGGGTTGGCATATGATATGCTTTTAAAGTTACAAGTATGTATACTGAAGCATACATACCAATTGCAAGAGAAACGGCTGCCAACATTCCTCTTTCCTCGCCATCGGATAACAGATCCATGATGGATATGTTTTCTCGCACCGATGTTCGAATTATAGAATTCGGATTTTTGTCCACAAGGTGCAAAAACTCTGTTCATGACATGCTGGGATAATCTTACCTATTACCCACCGACGTGTAACTGACTTATCTGGGTTTAGATAACAATCACCATGGTCATGAGAGGACGATGCGTATGGTGAATACCGATATGCCTTTTTATTGGATCATGCATAGCATATTTTACAAAAAATACCTACCGTACGACCTACCGGTACCCTTCCCTTTGGCTTGATCGAAATTATCCCTGGGGTGCTACACTTTCTATCGTTACAGAAAAAGTGAAGCTAGCATCTATATATATCTAGCATAATATGGCACCATTGAGAGCTGCTTTCAAACCTTAAAACCCTAAACAGGTATGTACTACCTTATGTGTATTAGCTGATTTCCTCATTGAATCATATATTTGGCACAATATGAAGTATAATCTAAGCTTTTTAGCGGATGATTCACCATCTTGACGTGCTTGCATGAGTCGTTTTGAATCTGGTGTTACCTCCTAGCTCACTGAGTTCCGTACTACCACCAGGGCCTAGGCCTGCACTTGAGACGTTTTACTAAATCATGTATGCAAAATTTATACAAATATCTCAGGTATCTTCTCAACATCATTGCGCAAGGGGCAGAAGGGGAGTAATAGCCATTTGGCAGTGCTCCTCCACCGATTATCACTTGGAAAGGCAGTACCAGATAGCTGATGCTGGTCTTACAATTGAAATCGAAATCGAACGATTATGCGATTGAGGGTTGTACATTCAACGATTCTGGAACAGCAATTTGGTTGTAAAAGCATGTTTAGGTATCTCACTGGCCAATCGGAGGAATCCGCCGGAGGTGAGGCCCTCTAAGTCAATATTCCTAATTCCTCGAAGTAGTCAGCTGGGCTGGTCAGGGCAACCATTGCAATTGCAAGATCAAGGGCAGTTTCGAAAGATGAAGGGTAAAAGAAAATTATTTTGTAAATCAATCAGAATTTCATCAGGTGGTACTACCTCCTACATGGTACTACCTACATGTTTCAGGTACTTGAGGTACTACAAATAATTTGGCCGGGTCTCGATGTTCATCAAGAATGAAGTGAATGCTAATGAATCATCATACCCTCCACCATATACCTGATCATGAGTTGGTGGAAGATTGTGTGATGTGGGAAGCATCTTTGATGATCATTAGCGTTTGTTTATGCTCATGCTTAAGGCACCGAAAGTAACTAAATTTATACAATTGCGACAGGGCAGGCACCGGCAGTGGCCGGATTTGTACAAGATAAAGGGCAAGCTTTCCTCCTCTGGTCCGCAGCGTGACGCAGCTGTCCGGAAGCTTGCTTGCAGCTGACTGCATTCGATTGTGTCTCTGTATTGCTAGATTACATTTTGCGTTTTGGGTACGCTTGACGATATCCAGCGATGATCCTGCTCCAACCCGCTGCAAGGCTGCATATATTTATCGATGGAGTGCATCGCACTAATATAAGAAGGCGGTCTGCATATGCAATGCCGCCGACTACAACCGGCCTCTTTGTCCCCAGCGGCGTGCCTGCCCGGCTCGGTGGTGCTGCAACGCCGCCCGCAGCCGTGGCAGGGCATGCCTGCTTACCCAACAGGGACGGATGCAAAAGAATGGCTTCCTAGTACGACATAGTACGCGGCGGCCGTCTGAGTCTGTGGGGGAGGGAAGCCCCCAGTACCCCGTCTCGAGGGGCCCCACTTGCTCACTTGTGGCCACACTTCGCTCATCCATCCATATTCACTTTTCATCTTACAACCACGGCGACAAACCTTCCTGTGTGTTGTAGCAGCTGTACTCTTGTCTCGTGTCTATATTGCGAATTGTCCGCTATCATCACATCGTTCGCTCGCTTCAACTTGCAGACAGTGTCATACAGCAGCTCACCCAATTGGGCCGAAAATTTATCGGACGCTTGCACATCTGTTGCATCAGGAAAACCGCAAAGAGAGATCTGAAAGCATTGCGCAAGGTGCGATTCGCAGTCTCCAATACCTGAGTTCACCCAATATCTGGCTCTGTAGGTACCTACCCCGATCGACCCGTCGGAATGCATGGAGTGTGACTCCAAATGCGACCCCTCCAGCCCTCGTGCTCCCACCCCCCCCCCAATCTGTGCCCTCCAAGTCGGGCCAACTCCGTCCAGCCTCCCTCCATCCCAAGCCGTATTTCTCCGATATATGGTTACAAAGTCAATTATACGATCAAGAGAGACGAAAAAAAAAGAAAAGAAAGAAAAAAGGGCCCAGCTCTGTTTCCGATATTGGACACACAGGGAGGCGGGAGAAAAGGGCTGGATATTGATCACACGGAGTTTTCGTTCCGTGATTCATATGCCATGTTGGTAGCTAATCAATTCTTATAAAAGGGCCCTCAGGTTTCCGCAATGACCACCCCATTAGTTCAACTACCACTGAGCGACGCAGCAAAGAGAGCAGCTGCATTAAGATCCATACGGCAAGAATCAGGAGAAACAAACAACATGAAGGAAGTTACGATTCCGGCAGAGGCAGAGACCAAACTTTCCTCGGTGACTTTGGGAAGTGATGTGTTGAAGGAGTGGACACCTGAGTGTAAGCAACTATCATCCCAAACTTCTTTGAGGCTGGGAAGGAAGAGGACGAGGAATTGGATAATTTATGAAGGGTTGGGACTAACAAATCTCTCACTTGATAGCATGGCAAACAAAACCAATGAAGCAAAGTGTTCTATACGACGACCAGAAAGCCGTCGAGGAGGCACTGAAAAAACTCGAGTCACTACCGCCACTCGTAACTCCTCATGAGATTGTCAAGCTTCGAGCAGAGCTCAAGGAGGTTGCTCTTGGAAAGAAATTCCTTCTCCAGGGTGGCGACTGTGCCGAATTATTTGACTACTGCTCACAGGATCCAATTGATGCCAAAATCAAGGTGCTCTTGCAAATGAGCTTGGTCCTGATCTGGGGTGCACGCATCCCAGTCGTACGCATTGCTAGAATGGCAGGTCAATTTGCAAAGCCTAGAAGCAGCCTGACAGAGGTTGTGAATGGAAAGGAGATTCCAAGCTTTAGAGGGGATAATATCAACGGATATCTTCCCCATGAACGAACACCAGATCCAGCTCGTTTGGTCAGGTAGGCTATTGTTCCATTCTACTAAGGAGAGTTATTTTACTTACCAATTACCAGTTGCTACTTTCATTCGGCAGCAACTCTGAACTATCTCCGCGCCCAACTTGCCTCTGGATTTGCAGATCTCCACTACCCATTCGAGTGGACACTTACACACGTTCAATCACAGCATGTCCGAGCAGAATACCAAGGAATTGTTGACTCCATTTCCGATACATTATCATTTATGCGCACTATTGGCGCTGATAACGCACCATCGCTTGGATCGGCCGATTTTTACACATCACACGAAGGTCTTATGCTCGAGTACGAGCAATCATTGACCAGACTTCTCAAAGACCCCAGTGATGGAAACAAGTTGAAGTGGTTCAACACATCGGCTCATTTCATCTGGATTGGTGATCGTACCCGACAGTTAGATGGTGCTCATGTGGAGTACTTTAGAGGCATTCAGAACCCTATTGGAATCAAGGTTGGGCCGTCGATGGAAGGTGATGAGCTTGTCCAGTTGCTTGACATTGTGAACCCCGACAAGGAAATTGGAAAGGTCACCCTTATTACCCGATACGGCGCCGGGAAGGTGGAGGAGAAACTTACTTCTCATATCAAAGCTGTTCAGAAGTCAGGTCACATTGTGGTTTGGCAATGTGACCCTATGCATGGGTATGTATTCACCCGTTTAAGATGAATATAAACATGAAAACTAACATGGCTTAGAAATACTCGAACCGCCCCACCACCACACTGCCTGAAAACTCGTTCATTTTCTGCCATCATGTCCGAGCTGTCCTCCTGCCTCGCCATACATAAGAAGTACAACTCGAAACTTGGCGGCGTTCATTTGGAGCTTACCGGAGATGCTGTGACTGAGTGTGTTGGTGGAAGTGAAGGACTCAAGGACGAGGACCTGTCGACAAACTATACCACATACTGCGACCCCCGATTAAACCAGAATCAGGCTCTAGACGCAGCCTTTTTGATTGCTGGCTATTATAGAGAAGGCGGAATTGGGGAGATTAGAGGTGTTGAGCATTAAGGGGTTCATTTCTGGTTATAATTTTCGTTATTGGTCTACTATCTCGACTCTTTTATGTTTTGTTTGCTATATCATTAGGATTATCGGAGAAGCGCACGCATTCTATCAACTATAGCTATGTTATTTTGTTTTTATTATAACAGTGTATTTGTGTAATATTTCTGGAGGAGGTACACATATATTCCATCGTACGATGCATGTAGTGCGCAGTTAACGTTGCAATTGGCCATGGGCAAGGAGGGAAATCTCGCCCATAGTAATCTACTTCTGTTTTTATTGATCATATGCATGACAGTGTACTCTGTGAAATAAAATAAACTGAAAATTACAAAATAACAAAAGTACCGAACCAGTCGCAAAAACCAGAGGAAAGGGTGGGGGTATTATATACTTGAAAGCCCTACCTACCTAAGAAGTAGCTACCTGACTTCTACTTCCTCTCCACCCATCCCTCCGAGATAAGTTACAAGAATGACAAAGCAGTTGTATCCAAAAGTAAACAGAAAGAGAAGAGAAGAGAAACACATCTTTTGTTTCAATGGAAAATTGGTACAGGGGGGACGTCGACATGAAAGTTCAACCAATGTATGTATACATGCATGTATGTGTGAATGTGTGAATCAAACAATTTCGCCAAACCCGCGCATCCATACCGGACGTCGAATCCATCCATCCATCCTACTTATTAAGTATGTAATATTCGTGTACACTAGGAAACCCGCCCCACCACCACCCCCTACCCCCCCACCCCCACTCTCCGCTCTCGCTCACTGACTCCTTTAATCCAGTTTCTTTATTTCTTTCTCTTTTCTGTCGACGACACCAGATTCTGCATAAGAAGATTTGCGGTGCGGTGGGAATCGATTCGAATGACTCGACTCAATCCTTCAATCCAATCAATCCATCAATCCTCCCCCTCCCCCGCCTTCCCACACACCAACCCCACCCAATCCCTATACCCAAACCTCTCCCCGCCGCCCATCCCCATCCCCATGCCCTTCCCCCCCCTCAGCCCCCTCTTCTTCGTAAACCCCCTCACCGCCCTCTCCACCTCCGCCTCATCCAACCTCTCCCCCTTCTCCCCGGTATTCATCAACGCGTCCTTCAACTCGTCCAGCCCCACCGTCCCGTCGTCCTCGTCGTCGAACGCCTCGAACGCCATCACGAGCTCCTCCTCGCTACTGATCTCGCCGAGGAAGCTCGAGAAGTGCGTCAGGTAGGAGGCGAGGTTGACGGGGTGGGGCGCGCTGGTGAAGAAGGGTTGCGTGTGCGTGGTGGTGGCGGGGAGGGAGAGGGAGGTGAGGGTTGTGAGGAGGTCGGTGGGCGTGATGAGCCCGTCGGAGTCTTTGTCGAGGAAGTGGAAGGAGGTGCGGAGGGTGTGCATGAGGGGGGGGGGGAGGTTGGTGTAGTCCGTGTGGTGGGAGTGGTGGTGGTGGTGGGTGGTGCTGCTGGCGTTGTAGCTGTTGTTGTTGTTGTTGTTGTTGTTGTTGTGGTGGTGGTGTTGGGGGGTGGTGGGGGGGGCGCCGGAGTTGAACTGTCTACCAAGCCCGCCCTTGGGCGAGGGGGTGGGTGTTGTGTTTGAGTTGCTGTTGCTGTTGGACATGCCACCGGATGAAGGGGGGGTGTATGAGCGCGGTGAGGAGTTTGAGGAGTGGTTGTTTGTATTGAATATCGGCTTTGGTGGGAAGCGGGACTGGAGAGTGGGGGGAGGGGGGGTGGGAGGTTAGTTGGTGATGCTGTTTTGCTGTGAATTTGTGAGGTTGTGATGGGGAGGGGGGGAGGAAGTGGAAGAGGAGGAATAGGAGGAATAGCAGGAGGAGGAGGAGGAGGAGGAGGAGGGCACCATTGTGTGAGGTCTGCAGGCCGGGCCGGGTTTGTATGTAGGGGGGTGGGTGGGGGGTGGTATCGCACACGGCGGCGGCGCAGGAGGTATGCGGATTAGGATGTATGTATTTGGTGGGGCCGCGGGTGGGTGGGTGGGTGTTCTCGTGAGTGAGGGTGAGGGTGGTGTATAGTGGCGTGTATTAAGACGTTTTTGAGATGTAGATTGGTGGGGGGATCGATGGCGATGAGCAGATGTGATGCGTGCGTGTGTATGCTGCTATATTAATACTTGCGGATTAAATTAATATAAGTCGCCTGTCTGGTGTTTCTGTAGGCTCACAAAATGTAAACACACTTGAATTCTTCGAAGCCCACTGGAGAGATGCAGATAAACGGTTTTGTGTTGTGACGCAGGTATCGCGATAATGTCTGTGTGTGTGTCTTGGGCACGAGCTCAAGGACGTGCACGAGGCTAGGGACGTATCTTAGGGTCGTCGCGGGGCCGCGGGAAGCTGGATAAGCTGCTGGATTGCTTGCTTGATTGATTGCAGCCTTTGTTGTGCGCACTTGCAAGGGGGTGGGGCCAGCGGAAGCTTCGCGAGGCCCTGTTTGAATCGATTGGGCGGAGGCCACACACAACAGAGCGGCTGTTGCCAGGGCGACAACAGCTGCTCTAGTTGAGCTTCCAGTGAGTGTGCTTCGGGAGTACGTCAGTGACCGGGAGCGAGCGAGACAAGTGGCCCGTCTCGGCCCGTGTGTGTGTCTCGGTAGCGTGTTGCAGCGGCGCCGGGCGGGTGGGGGGGAAGCGATCTTTTCAAAGCTCTTTGGTCGGGCAATTGTCGAAACCATTTCCAACCTGCGCTTCTGGATCTTCAACACGCCGCACTTTACCACACACACACACACACACGCACACCCAGTCACTCGCTCGGCAGCGATCGCGAGATTATATCGGGGGAGAACGAGGTAGCTAGAGCAAAGGCTCATCCACGGAGTTCAACATGTCCCTCAGGCCGATCCACCAGGCCTGCCGGCGCATTGCGCTCGCTCCCCGCCGCCAATTCGGGACCTCCTCGGTCACATACGCCCTCGGGGGCGCCCGGACACCCCACCACGAGTATCTCGACAGCGCCCCCTCCCGCCCATACCTGCCCCGCTTCCTCCAGCCGACGTTCCTCCGCTCGCTCGTGCCAAACTTCGTCTGGCGCAAACCGAGCACGCACAAGCAGGGCTGGAATCCGTACACCTTCTTCGTCGCCGCATTCCTCGTGATTGGCTCGCAGTCAATCAACATCATTGCGCTGAACCTCGAGCACAAGGACTTTATGAGGCGGACGGCGGCGAGGATCGATGTGTTGCGGGAGGTGATTGAGCGGGTGCAGAAGGGGGAGGATGTGGATATTGAAAAGATGCTGGGGACGGGGGTTGAGGCGGAGGAGAGGACTTGGGAGGAGTGTGAGTTTTTTCCTTCTGGAAATCGTGGGGTTTGAGTGGAATTGCTGTTTTTTTGCTGACTAGAGATACAGTGTTGAAGGAGATTGAGGAGGAGGATCAGACGTGGTATCAGAAAAGAACAAAGAAGGGCGGGCAGAAAGAGCAGCAGGCGCAGGCGCAGGCAGCGGAGGAGAAGGTACAGGAGGCGCGGGATAGTTATGCGGCGATTGTGGCTGCTGGGGAGAAGACGGCATCACAGGTTTCACAGGCATCGACGAGCCCACCAGCTCCACCGCCGAGGCAGGTGAAGAAGAAGGTCACGGCGGAGGATTATTTCACATAGGCGAAGAAGAAATTCCCGGAAACACAGGTTTTCTGCAGAAAACAAATCCCCCCATTAGATCTTTCCTTCTCTTAAATTTACCTAATGTGCTTGATATCCCCTGAGTATCTTTATAAAAACACCCCTCAAAAGCATACATAACCTATGCATCAATTCATTCTCATCTTGCTTTGGAATATGAGCTGCTACAATAAAACACCTCGGCTGCTAAAAAGATTCCCATGGTGGAAACCTCCGGAATCTGCAACGTTACATGTATCCTGCCTGAAAAAGTGCATATAAACTTTTCTTTCAGTAAAATTGCTTTTTCAACATCCATGACGAAATCTTCAACGATCGATTCTCCTTCTCCTGAAAATACAGAGTAATACCAGAATTTTAAACATTGTCTCTAGCTTGATCAGAGTGCGGCTTGCCCTCCGTGCGGTATCAGGATGTTCTGCAGGGCCAAGACGTCGAGCCACGGGTCGCCGATCTGGGCAGTTTTGCCCCACTATCCCCCACTATCAAAAACGTCAAGCAGTATACTTTACCTCCACGCCTAAGCTCCAGCTCCCCCCACGTCTAGCGACATCACACACACAATTCCAAATACCTAGGTACTCCGCTTTTTGCTTTTAAGCTTGAACTCTTCAGTCTCCAGTGTGGGGTAGGTAGCTTACTTATATAAGATCCACTAAACATCCCCCACCTCCGTAATGTGTGTCAAACTGCAAATCCCATCCCCAATCCCCCCCACCATTTGCAAACACTTTCCAAGTTTGCTAAAGCTCAAGCGCAGCTAGAGCAATCCATCAATCCCACTACAACCAATTGCAATCCCACAACCAACAATGTCCTACGAAACCGTCTCCCAAATCCGCTCCTTCGGCGGGTACATCAACAAGATCAAGCACAATGCGCCCTCCATCGGTGACACCATGACGCTCAACCTCTATCTCCCTCCCCAGGCAGAACATGCCGAGCCCGGAACGATCCCAGTGCTGATCTATCTCTCGGGGCTCACGTGTACCCCGGATAACTGTGCCGAGAAGGGCGGCTTTCAGGCTACGGCGAGTAAGAGGGGGGTTGCGATTGTGTGGCCGGACACGAGTCCCAGGGGGGCGAAGATTGATGGGGAGGATGCTTCTTGTATGAATACCTTCTTGAAGCTTCCGTTTATGCATGCATGATGGATACCGTATTAGTCCTCTATTGCTAACCTTCTGTCTTTGGAAACGCAATAGATGATTTTGGCTGGGGAGCTGGATTCTATGTCGATGCTACACAGGACCCGTGGAGTAGGGAGTACAAGATGTACTCGTATGTCACGAAGGACTTGCCGGCGTTTATTTTTGAGGAGTTTAAGGTGTTGAATCAGAAGAAGGTTGGGATTACGGGGCATAGTATGGGTGGACATGGAGCCTTGACTTTGGTATGTGGAGGATCTTATTTTTCTTATAAGCAGCCCTTGGGCTCTTTTCCAAGATGCATAAAGGATGGTTTTGTTAACATGCCCACTCGGGACTTAGTATCTCAAAAACCCAGGCGTATACTCCTCCGTCTCGGCGTTTGCTCCGATTTTGAACCCGATGAATTGTCCTTGGGGTAAGTCTATCTTTGCTTTTGAAATTTTTATCGATTATGATTTTGTTAAAAGAGATGCTAAATTCGAGTTTGTTCCCTTTTGAATTTAGGACAAAAGGCGTTCCTTGGATACTTTGGTGACCGGGACCAGGACTCGTGGAAGGCTCATGATGCAACTGAGCTTGTGCGGGAACACAAGGGGAAGCTTAATGTCTTGATTGATGTTGGTACGAACGATAAGTTTTATAAGCAAGGGCAACTCCTGCCGGAGAATTTCGATTATGCGGTTGAGGAGGCTGGGGCGAAGGGAGAGGGTTATAGGTTGAGATATCAAGAGGTCAGTGATTTTGCTATTGAGTGGATGTTGAAATATTGGTGGGAACTGGAAGCTAATTATATATGGAATTGGATAGGGATACGATCATAGCTACTATTTCGTGGCGACGTTTGCGGAGGAGCATGTCAATTACCATGCGGATTTACTACTCAAGTAGATTGGAAATTTGTGGTTGGGATGGGATTTGCAATTGCATAAGGGCAAAAGTGCCAATTATTGGGTGGTAAAATGTTTGATATTATGCAGATTTACTTGAAATTGAGTTTGAGTTTTCTGATTACATTAATTGTATTTTTGTTTGCGCAGTTTTAAATTTGGGTTTCTTTATCATGGCGTATTTGAAGCTGATACGTTCTTCTGACATTGAGAGGCTCCGTTTTAGAGTATTCCGTGTGCAATTACCGGTAATGGATCCTGGCTACTTCTCAGTCAATCCCCAGCCCCGTGCATGGAGATTCACTAAACAAAAGTCAGAGTGGTATGGAGCACTCGAAACACTCTAGGCCAAAAGAGGAGGAAAAAGAAAGGAAAAAAGAGAGAACACGAGGCCCTGTCCTGGCCCGAGTGGAAGATCAGTAGCCGGCGGGGGCCCTTTAAATTTAGCGTCTTTGGCATTGGTGTAGAATTATTTGTGGCGTTTAAAGCTCGGGTTTAAGCTTCCCTCAGGATCCTGGGGGCCGGGAGTGCTCAAGCTTGCAATCGACCTCACTTGGTTTCAAAACCCGAGCTTCACCAAAACATTACCACTTATCCCAATTGCAATGCACACATGGATGAGAGAGAGGAGGCATCTGGATACTGCTCATTGCTGCAATGTGTTGCACATATCACAGCTGTTGGAAATGGTGCACTCCAACCCCCCTACTTCTGCCCCCTCCTTGCTTGCTCGTTGCAGGGTGCACTCAATCACTGTCCATACTCTCGAGCACCGCGCCGCAGACAGGATGCCTGCTTCTCAACCACGGTACGGCTGCACACGCCTCCCGATTAATCTCGTGCGAAGCTTCGCATGGATGTATCATCATGTGTCATGTGTCGATATCCCAGTGCGTGCGACTTGCCTATGCGAGCACGCACGGCGCCCCGAGACTGCGAGCTGCCCCACGCCCGCGCCCTCGCCCTCACCAGGCGCTCCCCCGCATACTGCCCGATGCGGTAGCTTGTGTCGCCTTATGTAAGCCGGAGCGCGGTCTCACATGCGCCTTGTCCATTTTCCGCTCCACACACGGGGACGTCCGCCCACCCAGTCCCCTCCTCGCCCATTGGAGGCCTCCCGTGAGAGATATATCGTCTCCGGCCGTCCCCAGCCCTTGCCCGTCCGCCTCCCCCGCCCGCCTGCTCCACGCACCCGCCCTCGCCGCCGCCGTGCTCACCATCCCGTCGACGAGGCCCTTGCCACGCTGAGCCAACGTGCCCTGCCGTCCTTGCCCTCGGATCAGTCTCGAAAAAATACCTTGGCTCGTAGCAAAGAGGTGAGAGAGAGAGGTGAGCCAAACGCATGCACTTTTCTTCTTCTGGGGGCGAGACAGCTTACGTATGTGCCAGTGTCACGACAGCGAATTGGGATTTAGCGTTGAAAGAGAGCAACAGGAAAGCAATAGCACATCAAAAGCACAAAATGGCATCAACCACTGCAGAGGGATCGTTCACTCTCTCGGATGGATTGCAGGTTTATACCCAGACCTGGAAGGTGCGTAGGGCTCTTAACTCTGCCGTGGAGTGCACTGGTTTTCATCAAGCTGGGTTGGAGCTAATTGACCTGCTGTGGATGGAATTAGACACAATCAGAGAAGCCGGTTGCATCGGCCTTCTTTCTTCACGGGTTCAGCGACCACTGCAACGCCTATTATGAGCTATTCCCAACATTGGCCTCGAAAGGAATTGAAGTCTTTGGTTTTGATCAACGGTATAGCCCTCCTTTGGATTAACATCGTTCGGGCTTGCACTTTCGACAAAACAGCTTACTTACTTGCCTTACCCTCATGTTTTAGTGGATGGGGACGTACTTGTGCAAACCGCGCCCAGCGTGGCTTGACGGGCCCAAATTCACAGCTTTTGCAGGACATCGACGAGCTCCTGATCCCACGACTGACTCTTGCAGAGAGCCAGGGGATTCCCCTTTTCCTCCTGGGTCACTCGAACGGTGGCGGAATTGCGATATACTACTCTATTTTTGGGACCTATCGCAACCGGTTGGCTGGACTCGTCGCAGAATCGCCCTTGTTGAACCTCGCCCCTGGCGTCAAGCCCTTCGGCCTCACGGTATTTGCTGGAAAGATCGCTGCGAAGATACTCCCGAATCGGCAAATGGTCAACAAGCTCGACCCAAAGACGATGAGCCGTGATAAGGAGGTGTGCCGTAAATTTGACGAGGACACACTCTGCCACGATACTGGCACGCTCATTCAGCTTGCGGAGATGCTCGGAAGGGGAAAGTCGTTGATGAAGGAGGAGACGCTGTTGAAGTTTCCAAAGGAACTGCCGGTTTTGGTGGCGCACGGAACTGCAGATAAAGTGACGTGCCATGAGACTTCGAAGAATTGGGTGGATCGAATTAGGGCCGAGGATAAGACTTTTGTGTCGTACGAGGGATGGTATCATAAACGTATGGGCTCACCACACTCTTCTCGCATGCTTCTTTCTTTCTTTTTCCTTGATGATTTTTTATCTAACACGTTGGTTTTTTTTCTTAGTCCATGCGGAGCTCGGTGAGGTGAGGCATACTTTTGCCAATGATGTCGCTGCCTGGATCCTCGACCGTACCGGATCTGTGCCAAAGCCCTCGAAAGTCGATCTCACTGGCGCATCATCACTGGCGGCTCCGCACGTCCAAGCGGGACCTGCATCAAAATTGTAGAGGAAGAGACTCGCAGCAGCACGATTTCAGTTTGGGCGCCGCGAAAGCATCCGGATCCATATGCCCATAACATACCTCGTCAACTATGTTGGCAGGTTGTTGGACCTTTTTTTTTCTTTTTCTTTGTGCTTGAGCTTTATATCCGCAGATCAAATTAATTAATTGAGGGATTGAGAATTCGAAGGTTGGAGAGGGTGATCGATCATGAGAAGATTGTAGACTTCTAGAAGAGTTTGGCGGAGAGCTCTGGGCCATGGTTGGAGGCGAAAGATTTGGGGTAAGGGGGGGGGGTAGAGGAGTGTTGGACCTAATTATTACGTACTTGCTTGCTTACTTTACTTTACTTCCTACTTCCCACTTTATTACTATTATACCCGAAGCATACAACAACGTTTCGCTTTTTTCTCAAGCTTGCTTCTCTTTTATTTGTTGCTTATCCTTTTTTTTTTCTTCTTCTTTTTAAACTCATTCTTGAAGGTCTCTTAAGGGGCAGTCAGTGGTGCGGGAGTACTTGCGGAGTAGGGGCTCTGGAGGCGGAGGTAGCTTTTTATAATCGATCGCGAGAGGCGAAAAAATGAGACGCGGGACATCATTATACTATTATATCATCACGCGTGGCATACGTATACGGAATCACTACCTACTTGAGCTTCATGCAATTGAATTCTTGCAACTCAGGAACAAGAAATCTGACTACCTAGTTTACTTGCAGGGAAAGTTTAAGGCAAAGGGCGTGGATTATTCTAGATTATAAATAAACGCGCGTGCGTGCCTTGACGAGTATTCTATTTGCAAGAATATCTCGATCGATCGATGTGGGATTAAGGTTGCGCAATTAATTGCCATACCTATCTAGATCTACAGCATCGTACAACCAGGCTACGTATAACGTAGATTACAGCTGGGCGCCGAGAGAAAATGGAAAAAAGCTTAAGCTTAAACCCCCAAAGACATTTAGAGTACAGGATCCTGGTATATATAGGGTATCTTTGCTTGGCTATATGTAGAGACTTGCAATTGTACTCTACTCTACTCGAGTATACGTACCTGCACCAAAATCAGGAGATAGGTACCCAAAATAAGATCTGCATGCATATGAGGGTAAACTCCTTATACAATCACAATGAGATCGTTATAATTATAATATCCAATTTCGCAAATATATAAATAAATAAAGGTACATACATACATGTCAGAAAACAGGGAGCATGTTGTGCAATGGCCAAAAAAAGAAAGAAGAGAGAGAGAGAGAGAGAGAGAAAAACGCCCAAAGATTCATGAGAAGTAGGATGGATGGATGGATGGGCTTAGAGAGAAGCCACGGGCAGATACACACACACACACACACACAGGCAGACAAAACGCAGACACAGGCATAGACATAGCTATAGAGTATTCAATCATCCTTCGAAAAAAAAAAAAAAAAAAGGAAAAAAAAGGAGGGGTGGCAATGGGTGATAAAAAAACAAGATAGTGAATGTAATTCTGCCCTTGATCATGGGGCAAACCAAAAAAAAAAAAAAAAGAAAAGAAAAGAAAAAAAAAAGAACCCCTAAATCACATCCAACCAACTCAACACTCAACGACCCACCCGCTCGCTACTTCGCTACTTCCCATTTACCCCCAAAATCGGGCTTCCGCCCGCATTCACCGCAGCCTCCATCGCCAGCCCGAGCCCGACGCCCGCCTGCTGCTGCTGCGCGACAAAAATATCCCTCTCGCCCTTCAGCCTCACAAACGCAAGCTTCTGGAACCTATTCATGCTGTTAAAAAAGTGCCTTCCCGCCATATGATCCCTCAGCCTCTCCAAGATCTCCACCGTGGCAAATCTCGTCTTTTGGTATGGATGAAAGAGGCCCACGGCGATGGGAAAGACGCCGCCTTGGTATTCCGGGATGCAGCAGAGGACTTGGTTTACCGCCTCGTTGGAGGTTGTCGCGGCGTGGAGGGCGTGGAAGATTTCCGAGGAGGCAAAGTGGCTTAGCCGGAGCGTTCGGAGCCGGTCGAGTTGGTGGTGGAGGTCGAGGGATTTAATTGGTTTTGCAGTGTAGAGGTTTCCAAGATCCTGGATTTTTTTAAAAAAAAAGGGAATTAGGTTCTGCTGTGATGTGAATCTAGGGGAGGGGTGGGAGAGCATACCTGAACATAGGCGTAATAACTTCGAGTGTTACACCATCCTTCTATCCTAGAGGCATTGGCCTGCAGGTCCCTCATCTTTGTATTCTCATCGGGCCAGACGTATCCATGCCCCTTCACGGCGAGACTGTCTTCGCGGCCAATCCATAGGGCGCTGACACCATAGACCACTTCTTCAAATGCTGCAGCCATCCGCGTGAAGCGTATGATCCAATCTCTCCATCTCGCCCTCACAGCATTCTCCCCGAATCTACTCGCAATGCAGTGGAGAACATCGTCCATAAACGCATTGTCTCCTGTATCGGGTATGTTTGTGCCGGTAAAGTTAAAAGTTGTCTTGAGCAGATCCGATGGCTGTGGCTGTTTGATTGAGGGGGAGATTTTTATGCGGCCGGTGTCGATGTTGCAGAGAATGTCCCACCAATCATCATGATTAGCAAATGCCGGATTTTTAACTCCTGCTATGAAGCCCGGTCTGTACTTCGTTAGCTTTGTATGAATTGAGAATGTGGAGTACCTACACCCGTAATAGTTCATCAACTTTCGACAAATCTGTATATGGGAAAGCGTGACGAGTGAAACCTCTCAGCGTACCACCACTGGCTAGAGCGCATGCCGCAAGTACATGATCCACAACCTCACCGGATGGTTTCCCTTTTCCAAGAAATACCACTCTTTTCTGCGTGAGAAGAGCATTCACAAGAACAATGATGGGATGCGTGTAGGGGCCATTTGTCGTCAAATGGGGGTGTAGTGGAAATGGTTGGGGGGTTTGTGAATGTGGAGTTGAAAAGGTTGTTATTAATTGTATCAACGAAAACTGGAATCATTAGTACTTGCCGAGAGGATGATCGGAATGAGAAGCTTACATCTCCAACAGTTTCTGGGAGTATTGCAACCGGTATTTTTACTGGAATTGGTATACCATTGTATACAACTCTAGATTCAAACTCATGGGTATCCCGATTTAATGCAAACAGCCCGTTTCTTCTCCCTGATGAAAGATCGATATATGTTGCAGCCTTCTTTGGTCCATCTCCATTTGATTTCATCATTAGCCCGTCTCCATTGTATAGATGAGACGCCGCTGAAGGTGATCGTTGTGGTATAACTGGGTTGTTTATCATTTCCTCAAACTTTTCTGAAAACATCTCTTTATTATCCGAAGAAGCCAATATCTGTGATTCCAGAACCGACAGGTGGGGCATGTAGGAGAGGTCCATTTCGTTAACGGCGGTATATAACTTTTCCAAAGTTTCTGTAACCGGAAATTTAAAGTACTCTTCCAAGGCCAGTAATAGGATGGGCTAAACATGATGATTAGTTGATTTTAATTGACTAGAATTCACATTGGACACCTGCATACCTTGTATATATGGAGGAATGGGTGTCGGGTGCATATTGCCATGGCTTTGACTTTGGCACCACTATAATTACGATTAGCCACATATTGAATGCAATTGATATAAATTAACCTACCGCTTGACAGTTGCATCATGCTTCGTGATGACCAAATTCAGGACATAGATGAGCGGAGGTTGTCCAGTGGGGTCGAAATGTTTGCCTTCGAGTTGCTCTGCATCTCTATGTAAGAAGAACACTGTCCAGTCCTGCTCGTAAAGATGTGCTTGATCTGGCAACATCAATTCAGCAAGCATGCTGAAGGATACTCACACATTGTTAGCAATTACTTGCGACTGACCTACTCCCTTGCTCTTGGAGAACCAAGGCCACTCACTGTTCATCTCCGCTGATTGCGTTGGGATATTGGTGCTCCATCAATGGGCCCTGATCCACCTCAAACTCGGCGACTAGAATGTATTCGACATGGCACAATTCACCCTCCTTGCTATCGGAGCTTATCCGCGAAGTGACACTGCCCACACTGCCCACACTCCCCAAGCTCCCTACACTTCCCACGCTCCCCACGCTGCCAGATCGCCCTCGGCCACTGCTTGTGACTGATGGATTGCTGGCTACGGAGGCCGTCCTTGATGGGCCGCCCTGGACACTGCCGTGAGTGCTCATTGTGGCTATCTGGAGAGCGATTGGGGTGGCTTTTCGAGTGTCTATTCCTGGGGCTGCCGGTGCAACGGAAATTGTCCACTAGCTGTGTTTGGTTTGATGGAAGAGGGCAGCTAAGATGTCGATCTAGGTATCTATCACGGCGAGCTTGGTCTGAGAGGCATCTGTAGCTGGGCAGGTAGGCATCATTTCCCGTGGGGTTTGCGAGGGGGTGCGGGATGGAGCGAGCACTGGGGGGGGGGGAGGGGGATCTCTGTAAGGGGCCTACTGGGAGGCTTGCTGGGATGGCAGCGCGCTGCGACGCTGCACGCTCGGCGCAGGGGGCGGATGCGCGCACGCACGCACGCACGCTCCCTCACGCATGGCCACAGCAAGCAGCTCCGCGGGCACCTTGGCGGCGAGTGGCGGCAGCTCTTGGAGTGGCTCGGCCGGCCCGAGCTCGAGTGGAGAGAGACTCGGCCCGATAGCGGCACGGCATTGGGCATGCCGGCCGGCCGAGATGCGTGCGGGCTATATCGGGCTTCATTCATTTAGTCGAATCTGAGCGGGAGGGCACGCATTGACTGTGGCATATACCCATGCCGAAATTTGCGGATCCGGGGCAGCTTAAATTTGCGGGGTTCGAGGCGGAGTGCAGCAGGCAGCCGAAAGTCAAAAAGGGCTTCTTGTCAATGATCAAATCCACGTGGATATACTCACAGCGACGCTCTGTATCTCGGCGTGCCATGAGGAAGCTACCTCACGTCCCACGCTAGGGACTACGAGTACCCATGTAACGCGTACAGCTAGTCGCGCCTGCACCGCGCTTTCGTGGGCCCTCTCACGTGCCATCACAAGCGACAGGGATGCGGCGAAAGCCCAAACAAACAGCCCAAGCTCGTGGATTAGCGCACACAATTGCTTGTCAATCCTCCCTCTGAATAGACTCGAGCCCTGGATAAACATTTCACGCCCCATTCATGCTTTAGGTATTGACCCCGCCGGCACCACAGGTCTCTCCAAATATTCCACCATCTCACAGCCCTAGCATATTATACCACAATTCAATTGCACAGACGCATCACAGCGACCACATCCACAGCCCGGCCCCAAATTCGGCCCAGCTCACCCATTCTCTCGAGATCCACCGTGAAGCCTCCAACCCTCGGGCGGATCTGGCCTGCAACTTATCATCAGAAAAAAGATGGCCACCACATCTTCTAGACCTACTCAACAAGTCCAGTCAAAGCTCTCGATTACACTTTCCCCAATAGACAGCGTGAAGCAGGCCGTCGGCTTTCCAGAAACATGCACATCGACAACCGCTTCACTTCTCAACGACTTGCTGTTCCCCGCCGTCAACCCCCCAGCAGCGAAGCCCAGCAGCCGGCCAACCGCACGAATCACTGCGGCAAAAAAAAAGCCTACGGCACCAGCAGCAGCTGCATTGACGACATTGGAGCGATATAGGCTGGCCACTGAAGTTGTAAACAGCACGCTTCGGACCCTAAACAATGTCTCCAAGCAATCACAAGCCGAGGGCCAGGTCGCGGCAGCAGCTAAAGTCTCTTCTGCAAAAGCACAAAAGACAGCAAAAACGACATCACAGCCACTACCAAGTCGAAGCGGAACTGGGCCTGCAGGGGCACAGCAGCATCCTGCTGTATGGGTAGCTGAATGCTGTCGACTGGCCATCGGGTATATATATACCGTTCAACATTCGAAAGAAGAATTGCCTGCACCTCCGCCGAAACTTCAAATAGAGACGGCCCAGCACAACCTCATAATCAGGCTTATTATACTCAAGCTCTACAATTTGGCTTCCAAGGAGTTGAAGGTATTGAAGAAGAGATTAGATGCGTTCATCGAGGGTTCGAGTGAGGGCGGTGATGCCGAAGGACCAGACAAGAAAAAGGCTACTGTGAACAGAACGAAGGCTGGGGAGAATGATGATGCGGATCTAGCATCTCTGTTAATTTTTAAAAATATGATACAGACTGTTGCCGTGATGGATCTTGTTGTAGCGTTTCAATTGAGTGTGCTGAGATGTGTTATAGGAATGAACAAACCAAACATAATAGAAGTATATTTTTCCGTACTTGCTTCGGTATCTTGATCATACTAACTGTGGATTCCAGGCGTTAATACCTGCGCTAACAGCACCGTACAACCCATTGGTTTTGATGAAAGCACTTCCCAATTCTGCACAAAAGCTGGCAACCCTAGACTCATTGATATCGAATTGCTGCCCTTCCGCCTCCTCATCTGCAGACAAATTAGCCAAAAATCCTGCCAGCTCACCAAATCCTACAGCGGTTCTGCATCTACAGGCTTATGCATTCGAAGCCAAACTTGCCGCCGGAAGCAAAAAACCAGAAGAGACTTGGGACTATTTATCACGATTTCTAGCCGCATTCTGTCGAAGATGTACCCCGAAAGACGGTGGGAAAGATAGGTACAAAGCTGTTCGAGAGGTGGTATCCCGTTACCAGAAAATCCTAACAGGGAAAGATGTACCAGAAAACATTCTTCAAATTCTAGCCACCGTTGCACAGGAGGCAGGCCTTGCCAATGAGGCGTTGAAGTGGTTGGAGAAGGCCAACTCAACACTGGAGAACCCAGGTTCACAAAATGTGAAGAATTTGAATGATGCTGCAAAGGCTGGGCGGCTGGTGAGATTGGCAACACTGTGCCTTAAGGCATACTCGACATCCTCTCAGCCTACCTCCGGAGCTTCATCGATCATCACATCTGAAGACATCAGGGACACAATTTCAAAGGTGCAAAGTGCCGTAGAGAGTGTGGACGCTGTTTCCAAGGTGAAGATGGACGACTTGGAAAGGCTATCACAAGAGGTGGCATTGTTCAGACGGGCTGCAGCTATTATTGCGAGTACCTCCACACCACCAGCAGCGAATGAAACACCAGAGCTACTAATCTTACGAACGAATCTAAGAGAAGCCTGCATGGGAATCTCGGAAGTTGCAGTGAGGTTCTTTAGGAAATACCTCTCCATTCACCCAAAGGATGAAGAAAGGATCAAGCGATTTGCCACCCCAGCCATTGACTTTGTAGCTTCGATAGTGCGGCAAGAGGTTGTCACCATGGGCGAAAAGCTCAAGGAGAACTGGGACACTGTTGATGCAAAATTGTACGGCTGTTATGACTTGCTGAAACTACTTTCCGCCGAACCAGAGGAACAAGATGATTCCAAGTCAGAGGAAGAAGAGGTTGAGGAAACCAAGGAATCTGGATTCGAAAAAATAGCTGCCGCTTACTGGAAGGCTGCATGTGCTCTGAAGAAAATCGAGGCACAGCGAGAGAGTATCGTAGCGATGAAGCGATGTGTGACAGTTCTCACAGGGAGGCCGAAGGAAGAGCAAACTCGTGCAGGCCTATTCCCCAAAGTCGAAAGATTGGGGAATGCATTTTTCCAGGCTGGAGAATACACTAGGGCAGAAGAAATGTACCTGGAGGCTTTAGCAATGCTACGAGATCAGGGTGTGATGGAAGAGATTTTAGAATTCGCGGATAACACCTCCTTGAGTGATATTTTTGGAGAGGATAAATTAGGAAATGCACTTGGGAGGATTCTGGACGGCATTGTGAAATGTGCTGTAAAGGATGTAAAGAGGAGGGGGCGGAAAGGAGGCGTCGAGGATGCAGTTCCATTTGATGATGAAACTCTCAATAGAGAAACTAGAGGACTAATATTAGAATGGCAGCTAAGAGGACTCTGTGGATTGGGTACGAAGGATACGACGGTTATTGGTGCTGTTACGGACAGATTAATTGAAACATATGCCGATGAAGAACCATTACGCAGAGCCCGGTATGTGCAGTTTCAGCTTTGTGAAAAGTGTATACTAACTTTTGTAGGGTTATATCGAAAATACTCAAACTTCAGGTCGATAACCCCATGTTTATGGATCGGTCTCTTGTCCTCGAGCTTGGTGAAGAAGTTGAGGCACTTGCGCCATTACATCGAGATGCATCCCTCAGGCAATATCGTGATGATATCGTCTCATCTTGTCTAGTTTCACACGCCTTCCTCCACTACCAAGCAGAAGAACCCAGACCCGATCTCCTCAAGACAGCACTCCTCTCATGGCAAGATATTGTCGATCGTTGCCATGATTGGGATGAATTAGTCCATCGAATTGAGATCCCGGAAGAACTAATTTCACAATTATACATGCTTATAGACTTTTTTGAGATGAAGGGTCTCAGTTTTCATAGAATAACGGCGCTAAGAACATTGGTACTGATGAAGGGCCTTGAACTCGAGATTGATTTCAATTCTTTGGTCAAGTTACAAAGTCAGCTTGGGACACAGTATCTGCGCATGGGATATTCTGGGAAAGCCGGCATGGCGCTGGCGAAGGCTATGAACTGGACTGAAAAGGAAGGGGTTGTTGATGAGACTAAAGTTCAGTGGCATCTGGCATATACCGAGTATCTCGTGGGAATAGGAAATACACAAAAGGCGTTAGTAAAATTCATCTTTTACACTTTTGGCTGTACTGACACAATATTGATAATATAGAGGAGAGCATTATAGTGCGGCTACGCAGATCGTGGGTGATGATACAAGTATCTTTGAGAAACGCAAGAACGGCTCCAAGCTTGAGAGGAGAGTTGCCCTCAATAGAATGATTGCGGATGCTTCGTATGTCATGTCGTTATTGTCTTTTGAAGCGGTAAGAGAACTCGACTCAACCTACACAGCAATATATACTAATCCGTCCGGATCAGGGTAACTCTATCGATTCACTATCTCATGTTCGCCGGTGTATCCGCCTCAATCAACGTTCCTGGGCAAACTTGGAGCAGCTATGCAAAGATACTGCAACCAGCACGACTAAAGACTTATACCCACAAGTTGTACCACATGCTAACCCGGAGGTCCAAAAGGTTATTGATGGTGTAGGGAAGCTTTCAATTAAAAGCTCAACTATTTCCGGCCCACCAGTACAATCAACAACATTTGCAGCCCTCAATGCACCTCTACTATGGACATTGGTCACATCGATGTATCTCAGTCTCATTCAAGCTTCTTTCATATACCGCCACCAAGGCATGGTCAGGGAGGCTATGTACAACATGGAGCAAGCTTTAAAAACAGTCGAGGCAGTTGGCGCCACACCATTAATTGCCCAAGCCTTATCCATATTTGGAGACCTCAAAATTCGCTCAGGGGCAATGGAGGAGGGTGCGGACATGCTTGAAAGGGCAACAGACTTGCGACGGGAAATCGATAAGAGCAAGGAGATTGTTACTTTGGATTGTTCTCTGGGATATCTTCATGGGAAGCAGATGCTTTGGGAAAATGAACTAGAGGCATATGAACATGCGGAGGCGAAGCTGGAAGCAATCATGAGCCCCACATTTATCCGCAATATTGATGCTCTCCAGGCCGTCGAAGATGAGGATGGAGATTCCCGCATGGAGGAGCCGGAGGAAGTTCAGCCACCTCCGAAGAAGGCCAGAACACCGAGGAAGGCCCCGGCCGGTGGCGCCCGACCGAGGGCTAATACTGCTTCAGCCAAAGCCGCCGAAGCAGCAGCAGCAGCGCTTGTGGCCGCGGCCAAAGCAAATAAAAGCATTATAACAGAATGCTCGTCTTTGCTGAAGATGAGGGGAAATATTCTACGGTTGAAGGCGTATAATCTTGCCATACAGAACCAGTGCGAGCAGGCAGAGGCGCTGCTCCTTGAGGCAGGAAAATTACCATCCGGGCACCATGAGCTGATATATCAGAGGCTCTCGGGGGCCAAACATCTCTTGATTGAAGGCCTGGCTTTGCTTGCATCTGATCCCGTGTTTTGCGTCCTACAGGACTCTACGATCTCGCTACCAAGTGTCGCAGTCAAGGCAGCAGTGGCACAGAGTCCCCCAGGATCACCGAAGAAGCGTAAAGATGCAAAAGACGCTGAAGCAGATTTCTCAAAAGCAGATCAATTTGTGGAGAAGCTCACGAAAGCCCGCGATAGTGTCGCGGAGATCCACACCCTAGCTGCAAAAGTCGGTTCAACTACCATGGTCCACAGTGTCTCCATGCTTCTCAGTGGAATCATCGTGTTACTCTCTGCAGTTACATCATCAAAGGGTAAAAGCATGAGTAACCCATTGTTCGCAAGCTATTCCCTGGAATTGAATAAAGGGCTCCCTCTTATCCGAGAGAAAGACGCAATCGCGGCGGAAAGGTCGACATCAACCAACATTGATACTTTGAGTTGGCCTGGAATCACCCTTCCAATTGAAGACTCTGTTAGTTCAGTCAGTCTTCCGTTTTCGTTTTCAACGTTTCAGAGGGATTTCATCGATATCATCCCACATGGATGGGCGGCTGTTTCGATATCTCTCAGTGAGGCGCATGACGAGCTGTATATCTCTCGATTCCAGGCCGGTCAGGGTCAATTCATGTTACGACTACCCCTCACAAGACACAACTCCCGTGACGAGGCCGAAGAGGTTTTCGAGTACAAGACGGGGATGGATTCATTGCGAGAGATAATGGAACAAGCAAATCTCAGTACCCATAGTGCAAAGGATGCCACGGGGGGCAGTAAAGCTACAAAAGCCGAGTGGTGGGCCGAGAGAGAGTCTCTCGACCTTCGTTTTGGGGAGTTACTCGCCAATATTGAGGGGTGTTGGCTGGGTGGGTTCAAGGGTATCTTTGGGCAATATCCACGCCATCAGGAGCTTCTCAAAAGGTTTAGGATTGCTTTTGATAAAATACTTGCAAAACATCTTCCCAGTCGCCAGCCGCGGAGGGGAGGTAAGAGGGGGAAGATGGCTAGTTCTGCCCCACCCGGAGATCATGTGAAGATTGATGTCAGGGTATTAGATTTATTTGTGGGGGTGGGTAATCCTAACGCTACTACGGTCGGGGCGAATGGTGAGGACGTTGAGGATAATATTGAGGCTCCTTTGTTGGACCTTTTGTGGTTTGTGTTTGATATCTTGCAATTTCATGGGGAGAAGAATGCATATGATGAGGTGGATGTCGATGCAGTAAGTACCCCCCTAACCAATACTTCTCACCCAATTTAGAAAATTTATCTAATGGGATTTTTATTTAGATGATTGTTGATATCACTGAAGCAATACGACAATACCACCAACAATTGACCTACCAGCCCAAATCCGAATGCGAAGATACCCAACACACTATCCTCATCCTCGACAAGAGCCTCCACGCCATCCCCTGGGAGTCTCTCCCATGTCTCGACGGCCACGCAATCTCTCGACTCCCCAGCATGGCAAGTCTCCGGGAGATTTTACTCAGCAAACAAATCGACCTCGACCAGACCAAGCCCGGAATTTACGTCGACGAGAACAAAGGCACATGGATCCTTAACCCCAGCGGGGACCTGAAGAGCACCCAAACCGCCTTCGAGAAGGACCTATCAAACCTCCCATCTACATGGACGGGGATCTCCTCCCGACAACCCACGGAAACCGAGTTCTCGGACTCCCTTTCCACGTCGGAGATCCTGCTCTACTTTGGCCACGGGTCGGGAGGGCAATACATCCGTGCCCGCACGGTGAAGAAACTCGACTCCTGCGCAGTCGCATTACTCATGGGCTGCTCCTCGGGGACACTTAAAGAGGCCGGCGAGTTCCAGCCATACGGGATGCCCCTCGCGTACCTCCTCGGCGGGTCCGCCGCCGTCGTGGCAAACTTGTGGGATGTCACGGATAAGGATATCGATCGGTTCAGCCGCAAGGCGTTGGAGGAGTGGGGGCTTTTCAGGCACCACTCGAATGAGCAGGGAGGGAAGGGGAAGGGGAGCAGTAGGAGTAAGAGTCGGGATGGGGCGGGGCTGGAGGATAGAGGTGGTGGTGCTGGTGGTGTTGGTGGTACCACGTTGGGGAGTGGGAAGGGCAAGGTTTCGCTTGTGGAGGCGGTGGCGAGGGGGAGGAAGGAGTGTCATTTGAAGTATCTTAATGGGGCGGCGCCGGTGGTGTATGGTGTCCCGGTGTATCTGGCTTGAGGAATATTTTTTGTACATTTTTGCGGAATATACTTCATTGTCTTTTTTTCTTTTCCTGGTGTCTTTGGTGTTTAGACGGTGGGGTTGGATAGGTATGGTGTGGGAGCAAGAGGGGTGTGTATACGTATGTGTGTGTGTCGATGCAGGTACCGAGTGGGGCTACTCTACTGACATACTATAAAGTAGATTACCCCCATACAGGTATCGTATCTGCCCGTCGACGTACGTATGTACCTACGTTAAGCATCTCGTCGGATGGATGGGGGAGCTGGCCATGGCCAGGTGCAGTTGGAACCGTTGAATCATTTTCTTTAATATAAAATTAGATTACCCCACCCACTAGCTAGTACCTACCTACTATAGAATTGTCTTATACTACTACTAAGTCTTTTCAGAGTATATTATTGATTGCAGTATACGTATTTCTTTAATAACAAACTGGATGCCTTCCGCCCCGGTCCCATGACTCGGGCCCCGGCCGGCCGCGTTTTCTGCTCGCTCGCAAGTAGTTATTGCCTTATTTATGATCATTTACAAGCTTCTGCATGCCATGGCCAAAGTTACCCGTCATTCCGGCGGGGACCGGGACCGGCCGTTTCTCGGCGGCCCGACGCGTGATGTGGACGTCGACGATCTTGGGAGTTCGTGATCTTCATGAGTTTACCTGAGTAAGTAAACTGTATACGTAGTTGACTATCTTTATTGGGGTTTGATATACAGATTTGGTACCCATTCGGTATACGTAGGTACCCATAAGGTATGTCATGAATGTATTTCATGGCACGAGACTAGTATTCCATCAAGGACAGACTAGTGAGCGGTAATACCTACACCTACTACACTCCACTCGAGTACTTCTCCCTACCTTGTATCAGGTATAAAGAAGACTATATTACGGTGTTTCTCAATATCCATGGCCACAATTAACGAAGATCTCGAGTATATCTAATCCAATTCAATAGCTTTTGAACCTACCTAATGTACTCATATCACTGTGCCGTAGTGCCGTCATCATACATCGTAAGTACACTGGACAGACACTGCTCAACCACGCCCCTACCTCTTACATCTTGAAATCTGTGAGACAAGTAGAAATCTGTATATAGCCGGTCAAGTACGAGTGACTACCTATTTGAGTAACTTCCGGATCCAGTGTCGACGAATCGATCACCACATACCTCTTCGAGGGGCTGGGCACGAGACTAACCACATATAGTCGTCACCACATTACTACCCTAAGAAGTAGTCTCGTACTCAGCCCCTCGAAGATCATAAGTAAGTAGAGGACATGTCCAAATCATACATTCCTAAGGTACTTGTACTTATCACCTCCCGTATCCCCCAAACCGACTGATATCGCGATCACCTGCTGCTCAACCACAAATAATTTGGCTCCGATATTTGCATATGCACTCTAGAACTTGCATCGATATCCGGATCCGCATGCATGAACATGTCTTATTCCCTATCTATAAATTTGATATAAACAATCAATTGTAATTAATATTAGCTGGATGGTTTATTTCTTCAAATATCACAATGAGACAAGGTAGCTACGTATACCTTGATGAACTAAGCTGCCCCTAGATAGGTATACTCGAGTAGATTACTTTCCTTGGTGCCTCGAGTCATAGCCATGTAGGGTATACTAAGAGGTAGCTAGCTATAGGTAGGAGGTACATACTTGCCTCTTTTAAAGTAGAATCCATGTCATGTAAATGAATTCTAAGGCCAGCTGTACACTCTCGATCGATTCACAAAATAATCTAAAACGATACATAGGTATCCCGAGATCTCGCAGTCGGTCGAAACTGAATTTCTCCCTGATCGAAATGTGACTTGATCATAGCCATGGCAAGGCTTCCCAATTCAAGGCGGTACCGATAGAAAAAAATCAACCCAATGATCGATATCATTATGGCCACACGGTAGGGGCAGATTAGGAGGTAGGTATACGTATCAATGGGCTCAGAACAATCCCCTTACATTAATTAAAAGACAGCATCGTGGATCCGGAGAATTATAATTACCCTTAAGCACCCATCCCCCCCCCCCAACCTTGGTACAACAAGCACGCAAGCGCTCTCCTGCACAGAACCTCCAACACAAGAACAAGATCTGCCATCCATTCGATCCCCCCTCCTTCCGTCCCTCTGTTCCAACAAACTGATCAACAACACGCGTACAGATTACGACTGTAAAAATCCCCGTGATCGCCGCCGTCACATAATTAAGCGGCCGTGCACCCGACAACAGATCAATCATCGCGTCTAAACTTGCAAGCATTGATGGATAATACCGAAGTAAAAGAGTAGAATTGCGGGTACCTGTCCCTGTCATCCTAAAAGCCACGAACCATGATATCATTCGAACTCATTAGCCCTTCTTCCATACAGTGCACTATAAACTGTCAATGTACTCTAGAGAATAATGTGTTGTAATTAACTAGGGCTTTTTAATTTTATGAAGAAGAGCATTGGCAAAGCTTGCACTGCATGGCAGGCATCTCCAAGGGCCGGGTCTTTTTAGGCGAAGATTGGTTCAGGTCTCTAGGGTTGAACGGCACGGCTTGCATTCGGGAGGCGAGGTTTAGGGAGCTCGCGTGAAAGCCGTTGACTTCGGTTATTCTAAGTGGAGCCGCCAGATTATGGTTTAACTTGAGCTAGCTATAGTACTGTACAAACTGCAACTGCTTCTGTTCTCGTGCCCAGACTGTACCTGCGCGCTGATGTCACTGCTGTACTGCTGTACTCAATTGCTACCCATGAAAACAAATTCGTGATCATTATGGTTGGAATCTGCTACAAAACTCAGAATTAAATTTTCAAATTAAACTCCTTGTGATCAGTACTAGTTCTCCTTGAACCAGTAATATTGACAAACAAAAAAATGAAAATTCGCCACAAATCTAGTGGATTGAAGAGATGTCCGTCCGTAAGTCCCGTCAAACCTCCCAGAGATCATACCTGCATATGATAAACCAATCCCATATCCGGGTAAGTGACATTCCCTGCCCGGAATGAGACCACAATTCATGTCCAATGAAGACTTTTGACCGAATTAGGCAGTCTCAATCTCAGTGACATTGGGTTGATATTGGTCACTAACAAGAGGACTTCCTTGGGCCCATAGACTGTTTCCTCGCTGCATCCTTGCTTATAGTGTCCCTTTTGGTATTGGCGACATTTGCAGAGTACTCTATGAACCAATAGTTAGCTCCGGATCTCGGCCAATGAAGTATCTCATAGATAATCATACTCGTAATTGCCTTTGTTCCTTCTGACACTGCGTGCTTTGCAAGTTCACCACTATATGAGGTCAGCCAGGAACGGCAGAGAACATGAGCGTCTTTCTTACGGTAGAATAAGTCTGCAAGCCGTCTAAGATTCTGTAGTTAGTACATGTTCTCGGAATAGTATCAGGGAGGGAGGGGGGGTATATTACTTGTATTTCACGAGAGCTGATTGTAGACCTCTTATTGTATGTAGAAAGCTTTGCTGCTTCTGCGCAGATGCGTTCAAAGATATCTGCCGGCAAGAGTTAATGGCTATATGAGAGAATCAGAGAAGTTTGAGAGAGCATACCGCTGCAGAAGCTATTGAGAATTGACATTGCTTTTTGACTGATACCTATACGAATGTTAGTAGTGCTCAAAAATGTGGTCTTTTTGATTTGCGAGAAGAGGGTACCCCTCTTCAAATCCACTAACCTGTATCGGGGTGTACCTGCTTGAGAACTTTGATATTTGTCAGTGGCTATCACAGAAAATAAATGGACCCTCAATTTCCTTACCCTTATGAATGTAGGTGGACCAATTCTGGCTGGATTTCTTCTTCTTTTTTCCATTCTTTGCCGAATCCGACGGACCTAGTTGTGTGGCCCGTCGTGCCCCCTTGAACTTGGGCTTTTGATTGCCCTCTTCAGGTGAACTCGCAGGCTCCAGTGTTTTTTGTGAAGCAAGGGGAGGCCTGCTGGATTCCCTGGTTGGAGGTCTGCTCGATTGGGCCGACTTAAACTGTGTCATCGACGGGGATTTGCCGGCCTCTCGAGATGTTGAGGCTTTGCCAGGCATGACTTTGAAGTTGCGATATGGGCGGGAGGTTTTGGCGCTGCAAGCCTGTCAAAGCTCGAAATACCCGAAGTTGGAGATGGGTTAGGGAGAACGATTTCAAGAGTAGAGAGAACAGTAGGGTATGCTTAACTGTGGGAATTGTGACTCTCAATTTCACTCCCGTTCCCCCAAATCAGAAGGAGTCGGTTGCCACTAGAAAAGTCAATTGCCAATTGTGAACGCAGTTCCCATTCTGGAAATTCGTAGTCTCATATAACCGGTTCGAATTCAATGTCCCTCTATTGGATCAAAGTACCTACTACCTGGTAATTAATGGGAAAGTGTCTGTCTGGGCACGAAAACGATGCGCCGAGAACAGAGTAGTATCATCTGCCTTTGTTCCCAGAGTATCATCATTCACATCGAAGCTACATTCACATTGATCAGATCTCCTAGTTTATCACAAGAAGCTTAAGGCTGATATTTAAAGTATACAAGATGGGGGGGTTGCTTTGAATTTTTAGCATGGTTTTATATATTCCAGCATTCAATTCCTGAACTCATGGTAACGTTAACTGCTATTCAGATGTTTTGAGTTTTTGAGAAATTATTCATGTTGATCCAACTGGATATTTCTATCGCTCTAAATACCCTAGGATATAGTAGTCTCTTTGTAGAAACCATTTCCGCTAGACCAAAAGATCGATCTCGGTGTGGAGGTTTGCACCCTCACACTCACCAACACCCCGCCTCAAACCGAACACCGAGAGACCTCAATGTACCATGCATAGACTTGTAATGCCTCTTGCAATTACTTCCTTAAGTCTAAACCGTGCATGATTGCATACATACTTTATTTCTCTCAATATTTAACCTGTCGGGTGCCAGTTTGGCCTAGCGGAGAATCGAACTTGAGCAGCTACGCTGTCCGGGCTCATAACCTGTAGAAACCATTTCCGCTAGACCAAAAGATCGATCTCGGTGTGGAGGTTTGCACCCTCACACTCACCAACACTCTTGCCCAGACCCTCCTGTGAGGATATAGGGCCGACTGTGAGTACTTACCGGTCACCCTAGGTAGTCTAGACTGTGAGCTAAGCTCAAGCAGTCTGGATCGGGTAGTGTCAAGAGTGCGCCCACTTGTCCCAAAATGGCAGTATGCCCACCAATAGGGCCTAGCCTCAAACCTCCTCGTGCTCACGGGAGCTGGGCTTGGCGCCGAATACGGGCAAGACCCCACCCTCGACTCCGTCCTTGCGCATGTCTGTGACAATGCTGTTACGCACCACCGCTTCTTGCCAGCGGGAGCCGAGCACTCAGAATATCCATCCACCTGCAAAGCATTTCGTTTACCTTTGCTTTGCCCTCATCATCAGCCTCAACTACACTCAATCTCAATTCAAGAAGCCTAGTTTACACTGCCACCACCTAATAGTAGGCCGGAGCGGTATTCCGTTGTCGAAATTGTACTCGAGTACAATTAGGCCATGCTAAGAACTGTAAGTGATCGACCTCATCCACAAATTGACCAAAGCTGACCTGACGCGCACAAATATCAGGCACCAACTGGTGGGCGTGCTCCAGAAGGGCGGTTGAATGCCAAATTACAAGCCGGCCTAGCCCGCGGGCTTTGTCCCAATTCTCGGCCCCTTTCGAGCCAAGTCCGTTCCCCACGGGAAATGTGGAATCTGGAATCTGGATTGGAGTCGGCCTTACATAACTTCCTTTTTGACGGTTCGCTAGACCCCCAACGGTCTGGGGTACAGGGATTGCTTCCAGCCGCACGTGTGGGATGCGAGCTTATTATGCATGAATTTCGGCCAATTTGGTGGCGGAATTAGGCGACATTGATACGCCCGGCACTTTTCCATTCGCTCACTTGTCGAGAACCCAAATTCATCTTTCACCATTTCCCTTGGCGCGAAGACGCATACCCCCTCACTCTGGCGACGACGATTCGGGGGTTCTCTCAGGTTACACCTACAATCGGCGACAGGGCAGAGGTCTCACTCTAAGCACTCAAAGTCATAATCGGGATCAGTCACCATTCAAGATACTGCATGGTGAATAATGGAATCCTCGCAAGATAGCACGCCGAATTCAAACACTTGGAAAGATGAGTGCCAGGGGTCTAAGCGTCGCTCCCGCGTGCACATTTCGTTGTTCTATTTACGAACAGGCCGCCTCGACCTGTAATCTACTGTTGGGCTGGGGTGGCTGACAAGGAAGGTGCATAGGCTATTCACATGGGGCACACACACCTAAATTGTGCACCCTTCCATCTCACCTCTCGCGCGTACTTTAGTGGAGGTGGGCCCGCTTTTTTGTTCTTTTATTATCGTTGTCAGACTTCCACTCTTTTAAGTCTTTCGCTCCACTGTTTAATTTGTCGGTCTTTTTCGGTGGGCGTAATAGATCAACAACAGCTTACCTACGAACTCGGCTTGCGATATACTTTCGCACATACGACGCAGTAAATTCTACAGTCTCAAGGAGTTTGAAAGGAGAGCATTGGACCTGGTTTGCCTCGGGACATGCCATTGTTGAGGCTCAAAATAAACTTTTGAATATGAATTCGTCATGTGTTGAATCGGCTAGAAACTCGGGATACAAGCCACGGAATGCGGGGTTGGGAAAGCGGCGGATAGTCAATAGATCACCTCTGTCACACTCGAATTCACAACGAAGCGGCACAGTGCGTCTGCGAATACTCCTCTTGGTGTTATCGGTATTACTGTTCAGTACCGGAGCTTTCGGACAGTCAACAAGTACATCATCGTCATCTACGTCCATTGTTACAAGCCAAGCTACATCATCGAAGGCATCTACTTCAAGCTCAAGCTCAATAACCACAGTCAAGGCCACCGGAACATCTTCAAGTGCCGCTCCAACTTCAACACAAAAGAGTACCGATGAAGGAACTGTTGTCACGGGAACGGGGGAATTACCGGTACCTTTTGATACAAGCATGGGGAAAAGCATTACTTCAGCTACTTGCTCTGCTTTCTTCACTCTTTTTCTTGGGGATCCTGAATTTCGCAAGTGCTTACCTTTGTCGGCTATGCTTCAGGTATATATGATTATCCCACGCGTTTAGCTATCAAAATGACTAACTTGTCAGAATTCGAAATCATTTTTTGATATTACAAAAAAGAGTGGTTTCGCAACAACCAGGGTTTTGGATTCTTCATGTTCTGCGGATTTTGCAAAATGTTCCACGAAAATGCAGTACTATGCCAAAGAGATAAGAACAGATGCACGCTGTGGAGCGGAAATTGCCGCCAAAAACCAGCTTGCCGTCCAAGCATATGCTGCATTCCTGGCTTACCCGGCTTTGTTCAAAGCAGGATGCTTAAAGTCGGACACAGGATCCTATTGTGAGTTTATTGATCACATCAATCACAATTAATACTGGGATATGGCTGATATACTCTAGGTTATGTCGATGCGGTCACGAATGTTACCAGCCCGTCAGATTCTCATATTTACTTTCTCCCCTTGGGTATCAAGCTGCCGGGAGGGTCAAGACCAACGTGAGTAAATATGTGAAAAGATGCTGAAAAATAGATCTAACGTGGTAATTAGCTGCTCGAGTTGTACTCAAGAGACAATGCAAATTTTCCAAGAATACGCTGGAAGCAGTGGACAGCCCCTTCATAACACTTACATGCCTGCAGCACAGCTGATTAATATGGGTATGTCGTTTGTTACCTGAATTCAGTTTAAAGGCGAATACTGATCTACTTTTCATAGCATGTGGCCCTCAATTCGTCAACACCACAGTCACTGTCAACTCCATGGCATCCAACCAAAAGTCCATTCAGTCAACATTACCGATTCTTCTCACATTCGCCGTTCTCCTGACGACCAACTTCTTCTTATAACAAGCCCTCAAAGTGGGGTTGGTGGGGAAGAATATACGAATATTATGCCTAAAATCCATTCTGGATTATACTGAACAAACTGCAAAACGGAGTAGGGCTGCACCGCGCTCGCTCGTGCCTAATTTTGGGGACCAGCTTCTGGGAAAAATTACTTATTGGAATTATACATCTTTCATTTTAATATCTGATTTTATGGAGTCGGCTTTGGTGTATATCACCGGGTGCAGCGCGGAATTTGTGTGTGGAAATAGATTTTTTTTTTTTATTCCACCATCGACATAAATTGATGTTTGCGGATATCCGGTGTTGCGGGGTTTTCTGCTTTCTTGTTGATGTCTTCCTTGCTATATCCAGTTATGATACCACTGATTTTTGCGGATGTTCTCGGAACCGATATTATGTTCCTTATTCGTCGGCCCACCTGCGCATGCTGGGCAATTGCGAATCATCAATTCCGGTTGGTCGCGGCACCGGAACGTTTTCATTTCTCTTTCAATCTTGAAATGGAGTTTTTTTTCTTTTTCGTTTGGCGTACAATAACAAGGTTAAAGGATGCAAGAAAGCAGCTCTAACCTTACTATTGGTCGTCAACGTTATCCCGGCGCTATTGGGCGTTGAAATTGTATTTTGCTTGTTCTTGTGCTATTTTACTCCTTTTAAGGCTGCTTAAGCTTCTATTCTTCATTTCCCTTTTTTCGTTACTTTTTTCTTTTTGGAATTGGGAATTTGATCATGAAATATACCATGTTATTCGTATTTCATTCATTTAATTGGACAAGGCCAGGCCCGTCTCCTTATCTTGGATCCAAGGTTCGATCAATACCTTGCCCTAGGAATAATTCTCAATCCTTGTCACCTGTCAGATTTCCTGATAGGGGGTAGGATAGGATGCGCGGGTGTGTGTGTGTGTTTGTGCACCAGCGCGCGCGATGGAACGATCTGTATGCTCACATCGATATCATGGGCAAGTTAACAGCGGAAGATCAGGAGGTATCGAGGTATCGTGCAAATGACACTGTGCCAGCCCGTGCTGACAAAAAATCCCATGTTCCCAAAATGTTTACTCAAAAGCCTTCGGAGCACCCACGCCCTACGAAAAATTTGAATTTGATAGGTGGGTAGGAAAGCTCCCACACAAGTTCTAATTGCACTTAATTAGCTTGCAAGTTCGTAATTCAGGGACTTTTGGCTCTATTTGGTATTTCATGGACATGGCAAGGCAAGGCAAATGTTTGATCGCGGCGCCAGCGCTCGCCAGCCATGAATTTGATGCCGTCCAATGAGCGATAAATCTCAATGTGTGGGCACGAGAGGTCTACATAAACTCTCAGCTAGATTATGAGTTTTGAGTTTGAGCACGAATCCAGGCTTGAGCTGTACATACTCGAATATTAATTTTATACTTCACGAGGCACATGGTTAGCTATAATAACGTAGTGCGCGGGCGATAGCCTCGTAAAAGGACGATACGGGCGCGGGCATGCATGCATTTCGATCATTCGCATATGCGCATGCTCTTCTAACTTTCTTGTATCTTGTAACTGTTGGAGATCGAGGTTATGCAACCTAGATCATCCGTGAGCTGACTTTTGACGAGTGGTCAGCACTTTGCTGTTCTACGGTACCTAAAGTACGCATTCCCAGCAGCTCTCTCATCTGCAGACATCAGCAGCAAATTACAGAATTCAATGTGCACAATTTAATTATAAATTTCCAAGTACATTAGCAATAGAGCATGGAAAGTGATCGGACAGCGCTCGTCAAAGCATGTAGGAAGCAACCAGTGTACGGACAGCCTCAAGGGCACAGTAATCCATGACGGTCCCGTTGGTTCTTCATGTGTGATGAAAACTGTCCGGTCACTTTCCATGTCCTCTTGTTATATACAGGTATACCGCGACTGCGTCGCGTAAGCCCCCCAGGAGCAGTAACGATGAGCGAAACAAAGGATTGTTGTCAATGCTAAAGCTGGCGCGGATGGCTATAGATCTTGAGAATACAAGACATTGTTTTATATGTTTTTACTGCCAAAGGCATGGCACTACAGTGTGCAAGAAATAGCACTGCAGCGACACTAGAACAGGGCATGCCACTGTAGCGACACACTGTATTTTCCTGCTTCCCACCATTAAATTACCCTCAACTAATGTCAATAACACTCCCACTATGCTTACATACTTCTTTATTCTGCTTCTCACATCAAAAATACTCCCACCACGCTTACACACTTAATTTTCCCACTTCTTACATCAACAACACTCCTACCATACTTACGCACCTAATTCTTCCACTTCGCTTGTATACCTAATTCTCCTACTTCTCACATCAACAACACTTCCACCATCCTTACATACTTGATTTTCCCACTTCTTATATCAAAAATACTTCTTCCATGCTTACAGACTTCATTTTCCCGCTTCTTACATCAAAATCACTCCCACCACACTTACACACTTAATTCTCCCGCTTCTCATATCAAAAACACTCCCACCATGCTTATATACTTGATTCTCCTGCTTCTTACATGAAAAATACTCCCACCACACTTACACACTTAATTCTCCCGCTTCTCATATCAAAAACACTCCCACCATGCTTATATACTTGATTCTCCTGCTTCTTACATTAAAAATACTCCTACCACACTTACACACCTAATTCTCCTGCTTCTTACATTAAAAACACTCCCACCACGCTTTTACACTTAATTCTCCCGCTTTTCATATCAAAATCACTCCCACCACACTTACACACTTAATTCTCCCGCTTCTCATATCAAAAACACTCCCACCATGCTGATATACTTGATTCTCCTGCTTCTTACATTAAAAATACTCCTACCACATTTACACACTTAATTTTCCTGCTTTTTACATCAACAATACTTTTACCATACTTAAACCTGTAATTCTCCTGCTTCGCTTACACACCCAATTCTCCTGCTTCCCACATCAACAACACTCCCACCATGCTTACACACTTAATTCTCCTCCCTCTCATATTAAAAACACTCCCACCATGCTTACACACTTAATTTTCCCACTTTTTATATCAAAAACAACTCCACTATCCTTACACATTTCATTTTCCTGCTTCTCACATCAAATATAATCCTCCTATACTTATACAATTAATTCTCCCGCTTCTCATATCAAAAACACTCCCAACATGCTTGCACAATTAATTCTCCCGCTTTTCACATTAAAAACACTCCCACCACACTTACACACTTAATTCTCCCGCTTCTCATATCAAAAACACTCCCACCACACTTACACACTTAATTCTCCCGCTTCTCATATTAAGAACACTCCTATCACGCTTACACACTTAATTCTGCTGCTTCTCACATCAAAAACACTCCCACCACACTTACACACTTAATTCTCCCGCTTCTTATATTAAAAACACTCCACAATGCTTACACACTTAATTCTCCCGCTTCTCACATTAAAAATACTCTCACCACACTTACACACTGAATTCTCCCACTTCTCACATCAACAACACTTCCACCATGCTTACACACTTAATTCTCCCGCTTCTCATATCAACAACACTTTCACCATGCTGACACACTTCATTTCCCCATATCTTATATCAAAAACACCTCTACAACACTTACACACTTCATTTTCCCCCCTCTTATATTAAAAATACTGCTACCATGCTTACACACTCAATTCTCCCACTTCTCACTATTAAATTACCCAATTTTCTAGGCAACAATAAATTGCTGCTAAGTACGCTAACCCGATTGGGATTGATTACCCGGTGATTTCGATGAATTAGGCGTCACAACATAACCCATTCGCTTCGCTACGCTGAGCTCCTGGGCATACTTACTTACTCGTAAAGTAGTTCTGGAGAGTCAGGCTGTGCAACGTCTCAAGTCTGGGCACGAGATCAAACATATTAACAGTGTATGCCTCCTTTTTTCTCTTCAATATTTGTTGCAATTTGATATGTATGCATTGCCATATATCGATGCATTTGGTCTCAGTTATAATTTGGATAACAATTAAGGAGTTACTTAATTACGTACTTAGGTACATATTACGAAAAATACAGGTTTTTCTATAGCCGTCTGTATACAGCCATAAGCAGTAGAATTGGCTTAGAGGGACCTCATTTCTGCTTCCAAATTGATATTCTGTTGAACTGGTGATGCCTGCCCTGAAAAAGTAGTGGTATTGTGGTGCCTTGGGTATACGTATGTTCACCCAAGAAGGAAGTATCTCCACATTTGCCACCACTTCTCATTGTTTTAAAGCTTTCACAACCCAGACACAACTGCTCTGCTTCCTCTAGATTACTTAGGTTAATCGTATGGCCGTCTGTATACAGTTACTCAAAAGGGGGGCTTTTTTAGAAGGGTGCACATGTAGATACTACAATTGTATCCGTACCGCGGCGGCCAGATTTCTTTGCCAACTTCCTAAAGTACGTTTCGTGCACATATGCATGATCCTGAAGCTACGTATACGTATACCTATAGCGCGAGAGATTAATTTATGTGGTTAATAACGCGAGGGTTTTATTATAGCCGCGTGTATATCTCCGCATATTACATAGGTATATTCATGACCATGACCGGAATGAGAACAACCATGACCTTCTCTTTGTAATTGTACATGTATGCACGCTTAGTTAAGATGATGTGCTCGAGTGGACGCAATTGCAACCTCGAGCTCGTGCCGACTACGTATACCTGTACCTGGTGATGTTCATCGACTTTAAATTTATAACTCGTGGAACTTGAGGGGACATTGCGATTACATGTACAGGTGTCTTTAATTAATTTCAGGCTTGATAGGCTTAGTCTCTTTCCCGATAGGCTTGTTCTCGAATTTTCCCCAAGTAGGTAGGTGGCTATAGCTAGGACTAGACTTTGACAAGGCTGATGAAAAATATCGATGGAAGGGGTGCTTCTTACCTAGCTAGGCCTACCTAAGGTACGGTACATACATCAATTCAGACGAGGGATCCCTTCCTTCTCATAAAATTTTAAAATTCGCCTTGTAAATCGATATGAATCCTGCACACGCGCGCGTATGAGTGTGAGTGTACTCGAGTACCATGTACCTCATACTTTAATGTAAGTGTGCGGCAATGTATGGAAGTTACCTAACCTACTTTCTCTAATGCAAGCTCATGGCCAGTTATACAAATTTGATTATAAGTTGCATCTGCAAATTTCTTTCGTTGGGGAGGGGATCCTAGGTAGGTAGGCCTTGGATTTTTTAATTTTCTCAAAATTTAGTTTATTCCGCGCGCATTCTAGGGCTAGGATGGGGATACTTTAATGTACAACCTATGCATCTGACATGGATGAGGGCCTACCGGTACCGTTGGGAGAAATGATATGGAAGGTACATACCTACCTTGTATCGATGATGATGATGATGATGATGGGAGCGGAAACGGGGGCAGGGGAGAGAGAAAACATATGTAGAAAGGGGGATGTAGGAGAGCTCGAGGCCACGCTGGTGACTGGTGACTGGTGGGTTTGGTAAGTTAATTATAAGTAAGGTGCACCGTTCAACATGCGATACTGAAATCATGATCAATTTAATCTTAAGAGCTAGCTGGTAGCTTTGAATTTGAATGTTCTTCGAGTACAGAGTACCTTGGGTAGAAGTTGGGGGCCGGCTGAGATTAAGTATGATATTGATCAATGATAGTTACGTAGGAGGTAAGTATAGGTATGTAAGGTGATGGGGCCATGGCCAGCACGAACCTGGAATGTTGTATTGTTGTTGTTGGCGGGTACCAGTGTCCACGTCGTACCCAATCGACCATTATAACATTATCGATACCATGATCAGATGCCTAATTTTATTATCGTGAGCGAACTTGAACTTGCACCTTAAAAATATAAGATCTAAGATCTAATGCAAAGACGCGTACGTAAAAGAAGATTTACATATCCTATCCTGCCTACGTATACCTCGTCTTATAATTAGTCAAGATAGGTAGTTTCCCTCACCCAGGCCTCCCACGTACCTTACATACTATATGCCTCATTACATGTCACATCTTACATGTTATGTTACATCTCGCTGCATGTGTGCGTGGAGGATCCGGAGCCTCCTCCTGCTCTGGAAATACCTAGAGTACATGTACCTGGTATTTTACACCAGGATTCCCTACTTACCTCCCTAATAAGGCCCTGTGACCTTCCACTCGGGCCTAGTCTCGTACCCCTCGGGCCCAGTAAATTCGAATACCAACATGTACATACTTTGTACCTAGGTCAGGGTTATTTTATGCAGATGACCCAACGCCAATTCCGGCACATTCTGGTGGATTGCCTATCCGGGTAGAGACTTGCAAGGTACCCCACGGTACTTCCATGGATGAGGTACGTACTCGTCTCGATAAATGGAATGGTAATTACTTATAAATTTTTGTTCAATTGCAAGAAACTAAAATCCCACAAAAAATAAAAGTAAAAAAGGATGAAGGACTTGCAATTGCCATACAGACACGAAACAGAAAAAAAAAAGGTCATACTTGACATAGGTATATCCAGACTACCCAAACTAGTTACCGTACAATTGCATGCGCAGTAGATGACACATATAAAAAAACCAAACGTGATTGCAAATTTGAAAGCATTAGTCATTGCCAGCAAAAGACGCAAAGGATATCAGAGCAAGAATACCAATAACACCACCCAGTAAGAAAAGCAATAAAGAATAGTAGTACAAAGTACTGTAGTATGAGATTAGATCATGTAGTAGAAAAAATGATGATGATAAGACAAGTATCCTGAAAAAAAGTCCCTTTCAAACAAAAGATTCAAACAAAAGACAAGAGAAGGCAAGAGAAAACAAGCGAAAACGAGCAGAAGAGGGAGAACGAAAAAAATAATAACGAGACAAAGAAAGCGAAGAAGCAAGAGAGAAAAAATGGCAAATTAGAAAGAACAAAAAACCGGCACAAAGAATTCAACCCAGACGGTAACCAACAAGAAACAAAATAGAAAGGAAAACCAATCAGCAATCAAATGCTTAGATAAAACCCAGTGATTCCATCAAACTTGGTATATAGGTCAACTGCTCAATGAGCGGTATCGAATTTCGGCTCATTTAGTCCAACCCAACAGCCTTACCGGACATAACCAGCGTCTGCTCCTCCAAAATCTCGTCAACATTCCCTTCCACCCTCTTCCAGGTTGTTATCGAGCGTGCTGCCGGTTTAATTTCAAACATCCTCACTCGTCTTTGATATCCTCCATAACCTCCATATCCGCCAAAACCCGCCCCACCGCCAAAACACATCCACATATCGTGTTTCTTTATGTCTTGAAGCATACAGTATTCGTTTGCGTGGTCGTGACCGGCGGTAACAACGCTAATGCCATGTGTTCCAAGGGCGTCGGCGAGATGGGTATTGTAATTTGGTGCTGTCACACCTTCGCGCCAGGAGCCGAAGAAGTAGTTCTCTTTGTCTTTGTATTCTGGAAGTGGAATCTAGACGGAGATGTAAGCATATTTTACAATAAAACTGTGGAATTGGCAGGGTCATACATGAATAAATGCCAAATTAAAATGCATGTATGGGTATTTATCATGCTGAACTTTTAATCTTTCTGCCTCTCCTCTGTACCAATTGATCTGTGACTCCTTCACCCAATCATATCCCTTGGCAATTTTCTCATTAAGACTGCGTGAATGAGTGTCAAAGAAGTATAAACTCATCGCAGAGTGGGAGCCTTCATGAGCAAGAACCTCAATCAGGTAGTTTCCAACGCCTCCTTCCGGAAGTGGTCGGCCTTTGTTGTCCTTAATCTCAGCGCCGAGCGCAGGGCCTTCTTGAGAAAGGGAATAAGGAAGACGTTCAAGAATGTGCATCATTTGCTGCCGGGAAAGATTTCCTTCATCGTCGTGATTACCAAAGATGCAGGCATAAGGTATCTTGTGCTTGATTAAAATTTCGGCATATTTGAATATTGCCTAGGTTTGAGGTAAGTATGAATAGAAGGAAATTATATTGGGAGGGCATTATTACAGTTTGGGCATCTGGTGCTGTTTCGCCATTGACTTGATCTCCAGTCAATACGGCCAGATGGGGTCTCTCAAGCTCCAGAACTCGGTCGATATATTCTAGCGTCCGGGTATCCGCTTCACACCCTTTTGCACTTTCAGGTGGCCAGGGTTCCCGGCAGAGACCGGGGCCAGTTGATAAATGTAAATCTTTTAAGTTGGTTAGAAGTAGAAATAGAGGCAATTTATGGCCAAACACTTACCAGCTATTTGGATAATTTTAAATGTTCCAGTACTGCTTATTCTGAGTTCAGGCTTATGAGGTTCGTCGGGCTGACCTTTTCGGATGGTCAATTTGACCTCGGAACCTTCAGATAGTGCTCCCAGTATCTTCCACTTTGGCCTTACTTCCACTGCATCAGGCCCATAGAGCAAATCGACTGCAGTGACTCCATCCTCCAAAAGCTTATGTGTGCGCTTGATCCAAATTCCACCAGGCCGAGCCTCCCATTTTCCACCATCATGGTCCTCTGTATCTTCCGGGGCGGATTTGCCGACCCACACATCAGCAATCATGAGATCGCCTTGCTTTCCATTGAAATCTTCCTCCTTCTGCCTCTTGACATGGAGATAACCCTGGGAGAACATGGCTTCCCCCAGGTGGACATCCTTCTCAATCTGATGCCAGTCACCTCCGAGGGTGCATGATGAGAGCAGCTGAATTCGTCCACAAGTTTGGTATGTGAGGTCGGTTATGACGTATCCGCTGTGGTGCCAGTGCGGGGCAGGCAAATGATTGTGGAGACTGTTTGGGAGCACGCGGTACCTGGCGTCGAGGCCTGCGATGGCAAGGAGGAAGAGCACGACGAGGACCGTGATCTGGATGATGCTGCGCACTATGCGGCGAGCCATGATGCTGAGTCGGAAGTGCCTGATGAACGATAAAGGAAGGGCTTTGCCAGAGAGCCCGGCCGAATCGTGGTATATGCGTTCGAGCTGTTTCTGGGGGCTGGGAGCTGGTGATATCGATACAGCTGGCGGATGGGGGGGGGAATGCTGCTGCTGTCCGCAGCGCTGCTCCAGAAGCCCGAGCTATAGTGGGGCCACACTGCAGCTGCGACGTTGCCAAGCCTCGCCTCGAGCTCCACATCACGTGAGGGCATCGTTTGCAGTCAAGTGCTGCATGGCGGATGTGCATGCAAGCAACTCGTTGCTGCGAACCCGTTCGGAAGCCCAGCAAGATTCGGAAGAAATGCTCGCACGCCGCTTCCTCCACAGACAGCCGCAATGGCGGGCGCCACCGCTGGCCCGATGCCTATCGACAAACGAAACGACATTTCAAGGTACCGACCGATCACAAACAACCGTGCTATACAGCAACAGGCAACCGAATGGCTGACAGAAAGCTAATCATCTCCAGTGGGCGACATCGTCCTGTGCAATCCACTCCGCGAGATGGGGGACAAAACCTTCATGACCCAGCCATTGACCCCCGAGGGCAGGCTGGAGACGCACATGGGAGTGGTCAGGCATGCAGACATTCTTTCAAAGACACCTGGCTCGAGGGTGGCTTCTAGCAAGGGTGTGTGTCAATTTTCCGAGATTTATTCTGCAGCGGCAGTCCGGGAGTGCTGACTAGACGACAGGAAACTTTTTCCGGGTTCAATTTCCCACGACGGATGATTATCTCACAAAGACCCGCAGGCTTGTGACACCTGTAAGCTGCACCGGCTGTATCGAGCGAACATTTGCTCACTGTGGCGAGCGCAGATTTACCCTCAAGATGCGGCAACCATTGTGACGCTTCTCGACCTCCATGTAGACCCACCTCCACATCCATCCTCAACAGAATCACGGCTGCCTCCATTGGAAATTCTCGAGGCAGGCACGGGCCATGGGAGTCTCACAATTGCTCTCGCAAGAGCTATACATGCAGCAAACCCAGCCCAACCACCGCCAGGATCCGGTCTGCCCGCTGAACCACGCAATGCGATAATTCACACTACTGATGCCTCGGAGAAATACTCAAAACATGCTCAGGGTATTATCTCCCGCTTCCGCCGGGGAATGTACCGCCCCCATATCGACTTTTACACCGGCACGCCAGAGGAATTCATCGAAACCCAATTCAAGCTCCGATCAGCCAAAGAAGAGGCTGTCGGAACCGCCGCAACCACTTCCCTAAACCCAGATTTCGACCCGGCCCGGAAAGCGTTTTTGTCGGTGATAGTCCTCGACCTTCCCAGCCCAGAAGAATACCTCAAACTCTGCGAAGAAGCACTTCTCCCAGAGGGCCAGCTCGGAATATTCTGCCCACACATCACCCAAATTGCAAATCTAGTCAAGATGGCCAAATTAAAAGATATACGGCTTGCACCTGTCAAGATTATCGAATTTGCAAATGGTGGGGCAAGAGAATGGGCTGTCCGATTGGCCAAAGTACGAAACCCCAGACCCCTGAAAACAAAGGCGTCAGAAGATGGAGCGGATGGAGAAGAGACGGATTCGGCACCGAAAGCAGAGCGATGGGAGATGATTTGCCGCCCAAAGGTCGGAGAAATGGTTGTGGGCGGAGGTTTCTTTGTGCTTTTCAAGAAGATTGTTCGCGTTTCATCTCCAGTGGTGGTGGCAGAAACCCCAGCGGTAGATCCATCGGAAACTATCGTTGAAATTCTAACGGAATCTCCAGAGGAGCCGCTGATGGAATCTGAAAGACAAATAGTAATTCCAGAGGTAGCTGAGGCGAAAATACCAGTGGAGGTTCATGAGATAGCCCCGGTGGGAACCGGAGTGCAATCTACCGAGGCAACACTATTGGAAGTCCAAGATATAGTGCAAGAGGAAGTCACAACGGAAACTCCAGAGGAAGCACCACTGGAAGTTCAAGAGATAGTGCAAGAGGAAGTCACAACGGAAGCTCCAGAGGAAGCACCACTGGAAGTTCAAGAGATAGTGCAAGAGGAAGTCACAACGGAAACTCCAGAGGAAGCACCACTGGAAGTTCAAGAGATAGTGCAAGAGGAAGTCACAACCGAAACTCCATTGGAAACGCAGGTGAAAGCGCCGGCGATAGCTCTTGCAGAACCCGAAGTGGTGTCTTCGTCTAAAACCCCAGTGGAAGCGCATGTGGAAACTCCGGCGATAGCTCTCTCGGAACTTGAATTTGTGTCTCCATCCGAAACTTCGGTGGGAACCCCAGTGGAGACCCCAGCGGAGATTACAGTGGAAACGCATGTGGAAAATTCAGAGATAGTCCCAGCAGAACCCGAAGCGGCGGTATCTCCAGTGGAAGCCCCTGCGGAAGTTGAAGCAATTACGGCACCGGAAATTGATGAAACGACTCCAGCAGAGATTGCTCCTGCGGTGGAAAATGTGAAGCCTAAACCAGTGCCCATAGCCCTTGATTCCGATATCGCAGAAACAATTGAGAGATTTAACTCTGACGAGATCAAGAAGGAGAAATCAAAAAAGTCGGCTTCCTCCTCAGGATGGTTTGGGAAATTATTCAGGCAATGAAGAAAAAAAGCAGGCAATTATCTAAAGTTAGGAAAAGTTATTTATATCAATTTGTTTATTTCGTTTGCACTCTCTTCTACTTGTATATTTTAGATGTCCATGTATATTATTACTTTCTCCACATACATTAATCCAGTGATGAGCAGTAATAGAAAGTGATGTTTCCATTCTCCGGAGGTGAGGTGAACTGTGGGGGGTAGGGGGGGGGGTTGGTAATTGCATAAAATGCACCCCAATGGCTTGGCGTTCTATCGCGAAAGCTACCAAGGGCCTCGATGATCTGCCGGCGCTGGGAACCTTTCTTTCTTTTGCGAAACAACAACACCAGAATCCTCACCCATCACCACGTCCCGCTACCGCACACTAGTCCACCTTGTCGAGAGTCTCTTGGTCAATCTTCAACCGCATAAACATAAACTGCCAATCGAGGCAACAATACATCCCCAGAGATTCTCACGCATCGACTACCTTACCAACACTGCAGCGCCCATCGAGAGGCGCTCATATCGACTCAGCAATTAAATTGAAGGAGAAGGCCTAGACCGGATCAACTATTAACAACAAACCGCCTCTTCGAGAGATCCACACACATACACACACACAATGTCGACCTCCGATCCACCACCACAACAAACCCCCACCTCCCCACAACCACAATCAACACCGACACCAGCTCCAGCTCCAGCTCCAGCTCCAACCCACCCCGCCTCCTCCTCCCCCGCCCGCCCGCCCCCCCCACAACCCCCCATTCCCGGCCCCCGCGCCACCGCCTTCCGCGAAGTCCTCCACCGCGCGCTCACGCAATCCCTCAAAGCCTGCCCGTACCCGCACTTTGCAAGCTGCTTCCCCACCCTCAGCACGCACAACCCGTCCGTGCTCAGCCAGATCCACAGGCAATATCTTTTCCAGCTGGAGAATCTCGCTACGCAGAGCTTTGACCAGCTCTTGGAGGACAGGAGGGTCGTTGAGAATTTGAACGCGTTGGAGGCGCTGGTGGCCGAGGCGAGGGAGAGGAAGAGGCTCGTGGAGGGCGAGAGGGGGGTGGGCGTTGTGGAGGTCTCGTAAGTTTTTTGCCCACCCACTTACCGTCACATGGTTTAATTTAGAGGAAATTGTGGCTAATTATGGTTTGGAATATCTTGATTAAATTAGGCCTTCAACACTCCCCCCATCAGCAATAATAACGGCCCACATTACGCCGCTAATCCTCGCCGCACAAACAACGATAAAATCAAAACTCGACGCCGTCACGGCCGAAAACGAGGCTCTCATGAAGGCCATCGAGGACCAGAAGAAGGAGATTCGCGCGCTGGTGGGCATGGTGGAGAAGGTCGTTGGGGATATGCAGGGGGCGGTGGAGGTTGTCGGCGAGTGTTTCCCCCCGGGGAGGAAGGTGGGGCTGGTGGAGGGGGATCGCTTGGGGGATGATGACGAGGGCGATGAGGAGGAGGGTGAAGGTGGTGGGAATGAGGGGTTTGGTGGTGGGGGAGGCGCTGGTGATGAGGGAGATAGGATGGAGGGGATTGAATGAGATGCTGTAACGAATGGTTGGGTTTTTTGGTTTTGTTTATGATTGATTTTGGCGGGTCGTTTCTTTTTTTTTCTTTACATCGAGCTTTGAGCTTGCACAGTTAACATGTTTTCTGGATGATGATCATATATCATTGATATATTGTTGCGATTGTTTTTGGCTTGAATCTTTTTTTTAAATGTTTGTAGCTACATATACCCCATGGCCAACACCATTGATTGCCTACTTCATTGGAAGTTAAATATTCACCCAGCACATCTACAGCCATGATTGATGTAATCGTATATCCTCATGGTATTTTTTTTATCGTTTTACCTAGGTAGGCACCATTTCCAACGAATGCAGTTATGGAAAGAATGTTGAATTATATAATAAAACACAACAAAGAACAAAAACATGAAAAAGAATACCAAAAATTTAACTCCAACATGTATGGCCATATACATTTCATATCATGATCATCAAATACAGTAAATTAAAACAAAATAAATTTGCACCCCCAGCATGCGGCACAGCAATTGCAATTCCCCTCAAAACCAATCTATCTGGACTCTAGTAGAAGTGAGGTCTCGAAAATCTCCTCTAAAGCTCCACCCACCTACGGCTCCTCCTTCGCCCCAACAACCCCACCAACATCTCCGCCACCATCCCTCGCCGCCCTCGCCCCAGGATGCGTCAGCTCCCAGCTCAACTCGAAATACTGATTCGGATGCACAATCGTCTCCCGCAACTTGCCCCCCGGCCCCGCCACAGACCCAGGCAAGTCCCCCTCGGCAGACTTCTTGAGCTCCTTTGCGTGCACATACTCAAACACGCGGTTACACGCGATATGGTACCGCTTATTCTCCACGTCCTGCTTCACGCCATGCAGCACCTCCATGTTTGCGACCTTGTGCGGCATCAGCGGGCTCTGCAGCGTCGCGATGAGGTTATCGAGGCTGAAGTGGCGGTAGGGGCAGCCGTGGGTCTCGCCTGGCCCGGGGGCCTTCTCGATGAGGATCTGCTGGCAGGACAAGGGCTTGTAGTTTTTGCGGGCGCCCTCGAGGCCGTACGTGTGGCGCACGTTGTACTTGTACTTTTTGCTGAACTCGTCGTCTGAGATTTTCGCGAAGCCGCGGCGCCAGAAGATGAGGGCCTCGTCGACGGAGAGGCCGAGGCCCTTGAGGAAGAGGCCGTATTGCAGGCGCGAGAAGTGCAGCAGGTGGTTTGTCCTGCGGAGCGTGCTGTGGAGGTTGAGCATGCAGAGCGGGAAGTGCGGGACCAGGGAGTCGATTGTTTCCGCGGTGAGGGGGGCGCCCGTGAGGAAGTTGTCGCCCGCGGCGATGGAGGAGTTGTATTCCGGCGCTGTGAAGCCGAGGGAGAGGTGGTTGAGGATGGGGACGAGGCGGTCGTCTTCGTCGAGGCGGGGGAGCGCGCGGGCCGTGAGCTCCATTGCTTTGTCGAGGGATTTTGTGAATTCTGCGAGGACGAGCGAGAGCTGGAGGGAGGTGGGGACGTAGGCTTTTCCCCGCTTGATGAGCACACGGCGTTGGTCGACGAGGTCGGGCACGCGCTCCCAGTCGACCTTGAAGAAGGACTCTTGCTCAAAGAGGGCCTTGCCGACCGTGGGGAGGAGCTGCTCGGTGAGCGAGCGCTTCTCGTCTTCGGCGACGGTCTCCCAGGCAAAGTTGAGGCTGCTGATGAATGCTTGTCGCTCTTTGGTGTCGTCTGTAGAGTAACGGAGGCGGAAGAGGGCAGTCTCCGCGCGCGAGAACCGCATACGGAGCTCATCCGAGCGTGCGAATGCCAGGCGGAGGATAAAGTGCGAGTAGTGGTCTTTCTTCCGCTCGAGCTGGGCGGCATGGTACTTTGCGTCGCTAAGAGAGGCGGAGGTGTTTGCGCTGAGGGGGAGATACTTTTCGAGAAGGGGCTTCATTGTCGATTCAAACTCCTCGGGGGTCTTGTTGCGGAATGTACATGACTCGATTTCCCCAAGAACTGTAGAGCCACATTAGCCACCCATCCATGCGAGCAATTGGACATTGAAACATGTATGTACCTCTCAGCCGGTCGATAGCCCATTGCTCAAACTCATCGAGCGTAATCTCCTCTGTGGGCGGGACTGTGTAAAAGTTCAGGCGGTGGGGATACGTCGTGTCCCTGTCCCTCCTCGTGACGCCGAAGCTGTGTGTCTTGCGCGCATCCGGGGCGCGTATTCTGTGCTGTTGAAACATCTCTGCCGGGGTTGAATTTGGTTGCGTGTGTACACGGTGGGGTGAGGCGGCGATGTTTCCTTTCTTCTCGGCAGCGGGCACCCGCCTCGTGGGTGGACGTGTTCAATTTACGCGTGAGCCTGCGGGTGCGGTGCTGGGTGTGCACATCTAATCTAATCTTATCTTATCCATCTTATCGATAAGGCTCTCGCTACCTCTTATCCGCCCCACGTCAAACGTCAACGCCAACATCCACCCAACACCCCCACTGACCACACCAATTATATCACCTCCATCGATCCCGCCGTATCGATATCTCCAGCGCTTCATATAAAAATAATAAATAATAGCACCTTCCATCTACACATAAATGCCAGCCCCAGACTCTCCCGACTTTCTCGTCGCCCGGTATCTCAAGACCGGAGGCTTCGCTAAGGTAACCGAGCTCTCCGACTACACAACCCCCAAGCTACATACATGTCCATGTAATAAAAAAAACCAATGCTGATACAAAACTTGCCCATGAACCACAGACCCTGTCAGCCTTCCTCGAAGAAACCGGCATCGAAGAATCCCAAATCACCGGGGAATGCAAATACACGCTCGAAGACCTTCTCGAGGAGAAACGCATCTACGATCTTTCGCTTAAGCTCGAAACAATCCTGGCCATCGAGAAGAAGGAGGAGGAGTTTTCGTTACCATGTAAACAAATTATTTCCTCCACTTGCTCTTCTTCTTGTTCTTCATCTTCTTTTTTTCCTGGATCGATCACATATCAAAATTGGATTGCATCTTCCCCCCCCCCCATCCCCCAGAATGTATATTTTTACATTTTAAAATGAGCCGAACTTGCAATTTCTAAATATAAATAACCATTAGACAGACCCATCAACGCCCCACCTCCTCCGCCCATCATCAACATCCTCAACATCCACCCCAACCCCAAGCAACTACATCCACACCGCCATCACCCACTTCCCGCGCCCGTACAACCGCCAACTCATCCTCGCCACCACAGTCTCATCCCAAATCCACCTCTTTGATCCCACTCCCAATGCCACCACAACCACAGCCGCCATATCCTCTCTCTCCCCCACCCCCACCACGTACCCCCTCCTAAAAACCCTGCCCCCACTCCACACCTCCCCAACCCTAACAACCTACCCTCTCCGCAACGGAAAATACTTGCTGACAGGGTCGATGGACGGGACAACGTACCTCCACAAAACGGCAAACCCGGAATACAAACGTCTCTGGAGCGCGGCTAAGCACGAGAAATTTGTGGTTAAAGTCATCGTCTCGCGGGATGAGAGGTGGATTGTCACTGCGAGTTATGACAAGAGGGTGAATATCTATTATGTTAACACGCTTCCTGCGGGGGGTAGTGATGACGAGGAGGAGGAGGGTGAAGATGAAGGTGCGGAGGAGCAGGGAGAAGGTACACAAGCAGATAATTGTAAGGAGGAGGAGGAGGAGGGGGACATCGATATCACCCTAGTCCACACTATCGAGCTTCAGAGTACGCCAGAGGGCATGTGTTTCGTTCCACATACCCCGCCGCCTATCCCGCAGCCGACGTTGGCCACGGATTCGCTTTCAGCACCTCCGCGGCAACCCCAACGACCACAACCACAACCACATCCACAACCACAAACCCTCATCCTCGCCCGCAGAGACTCGACGCTCCTGACATACTACACCCTCACACCCCCATCTCCGACATCTTCTCCCACCTCCACCTCCCCCACCTCCCCAACCATAACCCTCTCCCACACCTACACCCTCACCCCCGAATCCTCCCACTCCTCAATCTCATTCACCCCAATGGCCCTCTCCCCACACCCGAAAAACCCCCGCCACCTCGCGATCCTCACAGACACGGTCCCAATCATGAAGTTCCTCCTCATGGAGACCTATACGGGGAAGATCCTTGTAGAGTGCTTCACGGGCGCGGCGCAGTCGCCGTATAGTACGGCCGCGCTGAGCTGGCGGCCGGATGGCACGGGGGTGTGGGTCAATTCGGATGATGGGGTGGTCAGGGGGATTGAGGCGAGGAGTGGGAAGGTTGTTGCTGTGTTGGGTGGGGGTGGGGGTGGTGGGGGATTGGGACATACGGGCAAGGTGAGGACGTTGTGGGGGGGTTTGGTGTATGGGATGAGAGGCGAGGCGAGGGAGGTGTTGGTTACGGGGGGGTTCGATCAGAAGCTTATTATTTGGGAGGTTTAGCTACCTAGGTACCTACCTACCTACCTACCCAAGACTTTTTTTGGATATGAAGCTTAAGTTGTACAAGTAAAAAGTAAAAGCAAAAGAAGGCTTCCAGGATACCTTAATAATTATATATATGAAGTAGTCTAAAAATAATAATATATAATGAATCGATTTTTATATATCTACATATATGTATATTCCAATTCTTTTTTTTATTTTTTATTTTTTTTCATACTCACAATGTTCAATCACTTGAAGTAATACCTCAACTTCATCAACCACATCTGCGTCTTGTACGTCTGATGATGCCTCACAATCGCCGCCATCGTCACCTTCTTGTCGAGCCCCAGCGTCTCCTTCAACCGCTCACCCTCAACCCTCCCCATCAACAGATTCACATCATGCACAGGCACCGTCTCCTGCGACGGCAATTTATGCAACTTGCCCTTCCCCACAGGCAACCACTCGCTTGGATCGTGCGGCGTCCTCCTTGCCGGATCCGTGACGACCTTCTTCTTCCCCTCGGGGTCGTCCGGGTCGGGCAGCCACTTGAGGATGCAGCTTACGACCGGCTTGCCTTTGCGGAGCGGGGAGTTGTAGTCGCGCTCCTTTCCCGAGAAGAGCAGCGAGTTGTCGGAGTGGTTGAGCAGCCTGCCGCGGGTGTCGACGGGGTAGACGGACGCGCGGGGCAGGACTTTGTGCATCTTCTCCGCCTCCCAGGCGACGCGCTTGCGCAGCGAGGAGAGGATGTATTCGGACATGTCGTCGCGCCAGTGGATTTCCTTGTTGCCCGGGGAGGCACCTCCTTTCGAGGAGGAGGGGGAGGTGCGGTCCTCGGGGATGAGTCTGCGCCAGGTGTTTTTCCGCTTGAGGTTGAAGATTGTGACGTGGGAGTTCTCGACGTAGGATTTCTGGCCGGAGAGGGACCGCGAGGCGGCCGAGGGGAGGATGTTTGTGGGGAGGAAGTAGGTCTCCTTTTCGCGCTTGGAGGGGTGCGCGAGCGGGTTTTTGAGGAGGGAGAAGGATAGGAGGAGGAAGGAGGGGAGGCGGGACTGGTGAGGGTGGGATTGGCGGAGGGAGCTGTCGAGGATGTGCGCTGTTTTTTGTGTTTTTGAAGTTAGCAGAGGTTCAGAGGTTCAATTAGGTGGTGGCTATGTGGGGATATGGGGATAAAGTATTTACCATACGGATTGACCTTCAGCGCCTCCCCCCTCTCATCGAGCTTCTGCACCCCCGGCTTCGGCCGCTCCTTGGGATTGCGCTTCGAGTACGGCACGTATCTCTCCGGGAACTGCAGCACCGGCGGGATCGGGAGGCCGGTGATCTCGTGGATCACGCCCTTCCACGTGCCGTTCTCGCGGGCCTCGGCCTCGAGCATGCGGAAGTGTTCCTGGAGGTTCTTCTCGTGCGGGGTGAGGCGCGGGGGTTTAGTAGTGGGTGTGTGTGGTTTGTGGGGGGTGTAGGGGCGCCATTGCTTTGGTGGGGGGGGTGGGAGGACGCGCGGGGGGGGGGCGGTGGTGGGCGGGTCGTGGATGATGTTTTGTTTCTGGATGGGGGGCGGGGGGAGGTTGGCGCGGGCGAGGCGGCGGGCCTTTGAGCTGGCGGGGCGGAGGCGGAGGTGGGTTGTCGATGTGGATGCTTGTGTTGTTGTTGGGGTGGTGTGTGTGGTGAGGGAGAGGGAGAGTGGTGATGGGCGGATGGTGTGGAGCTGTCTGCAGCTGCGGGCGGCTGTCGCCATCTTGTGTATGGGGGGGGGGGGTATTGTATTGTATTGTGTGGTGGGGTATAAAGCTGCGGCGAGATCTGGCGCCTGTCGAGTGCAGGCCGACAGGGTGCACGGTTGAGGGTTGAGGGTAATGGCGGCACAATGCGTCTAGAGAGGAGATTAAAAATCAAATATATTTATTTTCAATTTATTTTTTTTTTCCCGTTGTTTTTATTTCGCCAATTGCGCTGCCGGGGGTTTAAGCTCCGATACATTTTAGCTGGACCCCTCCACACCCCACACCAACCCCACCAGCCCCACTACCGGCACCTTGCGGGCTCAGCTTGCCGCCAGCAGTGAAATAAATTGCAAGGGATACCAAACACACACACCTCCGTCTCCAAAACACCACAAAACATCAACATCACCAATTCCACGACCACCACCACCACCACCGCCACAGAAACTACACCACCCGGCGCATGCTCGCCCTCCGCCGCCCCCTCCTCCGGGGCCCCAGCCTCCTGCGGCTCTCCCCCCCGCGCCCCACCGCACCCCCCTCCCTCCCCATCCCCGCCCTCGTGCGCACCTACGCAAAGAAAAAGCACCCGAAGCCCGCCCTCCCCGAATCCCGCACGAGCGACCACCCCACCCCCACCCCCACGATCCCCTCCCCCTCGCAGGCCGCCCCACCCGCCTTCCCCGACCCCTCCGCCGGCCTCGCGCCCGCCGTCCTCCGCACGATCCGCGACTCCCGCAACATCTCCGACCACGTCAAGTCCGCAATGCGCCACATGGTGCACCCCGTCGTGATCGTCACGACAGCCACCTCCTCGGACCCCGCGGACTGGCGCGGCATCACGCTCTCCTCGTTCAACACCGTCTCGCTCGACCCGCTCCCGCTCGTCTCGTTCAACATCCGCAACCCCTCCGCCTGCGCAAAGGCAATGCTCGAGCGCGGCGAGTTTGTGGTGCACACCATGCTCCCCACGCCCCGCGCCGCGGACTTTGCGGCCAGATTCTCGCAGCCGTACATCCGCGGCCAGGACTGGAGGTACTCGATCCGCAAGGCGTACAACATCGCGCCCGAGGCGAGCTCCACCACCTCCACCGCCTCAGGCACGACGATGACGGGTTCGACCGTAATCACGCAGGAGGAGCAGGACGCACTCCTCGCAGACACCGAGGACGGGCCTCTCTCTGCCGAAGATCTAGCGCTGCTATCGATAACCCCCCCCCAATCACCATCATCATTGACCCTCCGAACCGGCCAATTCGCACGCATCCCCTTCTCCCTCGACCACACCACCTCCACCTCCCCCTCCTCCCCGCCCCTCCCCGTCCTCACAGAAGAAGTCATGTTCCGCCTGCACTGCCGCATCCACATCACCGCCCCCATCCAAGACCACACGCTCTACATCGCGCAGGTCCTCTCCCTAACCTACCCCCCCACCGGCAGCTGGCCTAACCCGCACGGGTCCTTCGGCATCGAGGAGTCCGCGCCGCTCTCGCTGCTCTACGGCGACCAGACCTTCCGCGAGGCCGGGCTGCGGCTCATCGAGCGCAACAACAAGTTCCGCAGGTGGTTCCGCCGCAAGATTGAGTTTGAGGAGAACGCGAGGATGGTCAAGATGAACAAGTTACATAACCGCCTCGAGAGGGTGCGCACGCGGCTGCGGAGGGAGACGCTGGAGCGCGAGGGCATGCAGGCGTACAGCCATCTCCGGGGGATGCCTGTCGCGGCGCTGAAGCAGGACCCGCCGCTGCCGTTGGAGGAGAAGGTGAAGAGCGATCCTGCGTTCGTGCGGGCGATGAAGGGCGTCACGAAGGAGCGGGCCAAGGAGCTGGAGAATTGGAAGGTCAAGGTCTTGAAGAAGAAGCTCAAGTCTGCGCAGGAGAAGAAGTGGCAGGCTGGGGGTGGGAGTAAGGGGGGTTCACAGCCGTGGATCGGGAGGGGGAGGGGGGGTGGTAGGTAAGGTAGGTAGGAAGTGGGTGTCTGTCTGTTGTAATCTTGTTTTTTTTTTTTTTGTTATATATATATATAATAAGTTTTAGATCTTCCTGTCTCTCTCTCTCTCTTCTCTGTGTTCTGTGTAAATATATACGCCAAAAGCTATCTTTTCCGCTCAATTCTATGTAATATTATATCCCAAAATATCAGGTTGCCGTGTTAATGATACCTACCTACTTGGGTACTTGTTACAGCTATTTCAAAACTTTATTTATTTATCGAATCTAAGCATAAAGTCTGTATGAACAACGGACCCAACTGGAAATCGATACCGTGCAGTAGAAACAGACATATGCATTGGGAGGGGGGATGTATAATACCTACTTACTTAGGTAGGTAAGAAGCATGCAAATGTTTTATATATGACATATATACGAGTACTCTCGAGGCACAACGATTTCCCCTATCAATATGGGCGAGTGTGTATAGATAGGTACAAGTACTTTTACAAGATACCCCCTTTCAAATAAAAAAAATAGAAAATGAATGAATGTAAGAAATAACAGATGTATGCATGAGAAAAAAGAAAGAAAAAACCAATAACAATGTAATTGACAATAAAGAGAACAACCACCACCACCAACCCACCTCACACACACACACACACCTACCTCCTCGGCGCGCCAAAAAACGGCCCCCCCTGCGCTCCCAACCCCATCCCCAAACTCGCCGCATACGACGACCCCCGCGCCCTCCCGCCCTTCTTCAGCGGACTCGCCATCTTACTCGGCGACAAGCTCCGTGAGTTCTCGACGCTCATATTCACCAGGCCCGCCATGCCCACGGGCGTGCCCGCGCCCTGTCGATTCTGCGCGGCGGCGGCAGGGAAGGCCTGGTTGCCTGTTGCAGTGAGCGGGCGGCGGCGCGGGGAGAAGGTGTTTTCCTCGTAGGGCGTGACTTGGTTTTCGAGGGCCCTGAACGCTTTTAAGCGGGGGGTTGCGGCTGCTGCTGTGGAGGTTGAGGTGGATGTTGCTGATGTTGTTGATGTTGTTCTTGGGTTGGTACGGGTGGTGCTGATTCTCCGCGGGGTAGGAGGCTGTTGCTTGGGTTTCACATGTACAACAACCTCCTCCTCTTCTTCTTCCTCCTCCTCCTGCTCATGCTCCTCAGCCTCCTCCTCCTCCTCTTCTTCTTCTTCTTCTTCTTCTTCTTCTTCGGCTTCATCTTCTTGTTGATGCTGCTGCTGCTGCTGCTGGCGTCCCCCCCCACTCCTCCGCCGATTATCCCGATCGTGCTCCTCAATATCCGGATACAACGTCGAAAACGCATCGGCCCCCCTCTGCCTCGCCCTCTGCCTCGCCTCCGCCTCCTCCCTCGCCTTCCTCTCCCTCACCCCCTGCGCAAGATACGCATCCCTCGTCAACACCTGCGGCTGCGGCTGCGGCTGCGCACTCGGGGTCGCCGTACTCCGACTCGTATACTCCGACCTTATCGGCCTATCGACCAGCGGCGTCTCTCTCTCCCTCTCCCTCTCCCTGCGACTCACACTTCCCACATCCGAAAACAACCTCGCGCGGGGGGTCGTCCCCGTCCCGAACCCCCCCGCCTCTCTCTTCACGGGCCTCTCGGGGATCGGCGACTTTGCCAGCCCGCCATACGCCGCGCCGGACGCATCGACGACCGTGTACGGGCTATAACTCGGGTTCGGGCGGATGGTGTACCCGAGCCTGTTATACGTGGGCGTGTACACCTGCACCATGGCCTCAAAGTGGTCGTCGCTGCACTGGATGCCCACGTCCCTCTTTATCGTGCTAGTGCGCGGATGCACGTACTTCGTGTCGTACTCGTGGAACACCTCCTTCTGGATGAGCGCCTTGTCGATCGCTTGCTGCGTGAACGAGGAGATGAGTTTTCCGAGCTGGAGCGACAGGAGGGTTTGGATGATGAACACGGTGAGGTAGGATGTGATTTTCGATGTTGAGCTGGAGGCGGAGCTGGTGGTGCCGGAGAGGGTGCTGGAGACGCTGGAGGCGAGCGGGAACATGAGGAAGTAGATTGCGCAGTGGACGGGGGAGAAGTGGTGGAAGAGGCCGAGGGAGAGTGGGGTGGGATCCCAGACGCTGATTTCCCAGACCTCGGGGCCTTCGTCGGTCGGGGCGTTTCTGCTGCCGGTGTCTCGTGGTTTTTGGGGGGTGAGGGAGTTGAGGATCGTGCTTGGGAGGTTGCCGGGGGAGGAGTTGAGGTTGACTCGTTTTGCGGAGGGGGTGCTGAGTTCCACCTGGAGGAAGAAAGACGTAGGTAGGTAAGTATAAAGGCAGGTGGTTCGTTTACCCATCAAGGGGAGGGGGGGGGGCTTACTTCAATGTTTGACTCAAACATCCTATACCTCTTCTTCTTCGAGAAGCACAACAACCCATTCACAATACTCAGCAGCGCCAACACCCAACTAATAATCCACAACTACATACACATCCATCAATCGTCAGCAAAAAAAAAAAAAAGACCACCTTTTACCCCCCTTCCCCCAAGAAAAAGAAAAAAACCTACAAAATACCCCAACTTGGACCCACTCGCCACCACCCCCCCCGGCGTCCTCAGCACCTCGTCATACCCATACCTCGACGACCTCGGCCTCGCCGCATTCCCGTTCGCGCGAGCAATCAGCAGGAAGACGTTGAGGCCGATTGCGAGCGGCGTTGCCGTCGTGGCGCTCACGCCGTCCCAGTCGTAGTGGTAGATGTCGGCGAGGTAGTCGATTGGGTTGAGCCAGGAGAGGATCCGGCTGCTCAAGGGCTTTCGGCGGATGATACGCGGTGGCATGGTTGGGTTTTGTGTTCCGTGTTGTGTGTGTGTGTGTGTGTGTGTGTGTTTCTGTGTGAGGTGACTGACTGGCCAACCGAATCTCGTTCCTTCCCGTGTGTATTTTCTTTGAATTGCCCTCCTTCGTGGTGAAGATGCTTTGCTTTAACGTAGCGTAACGAGCGTCGAAGGCAACACCGTACTCCGTGAACAAGGTGCGAGTGTGTGTTGTGTCACTTCTTGTTGCTGTTGTTGTTGTTGTTGTCGTCGTTGCCGTGGGATAGATTGAGCAGAACAACGAGAACAAGGAAGCTTCGAAGAAAGAAATGGAAAAAAAAAATAAAAAGAGGAAAGCCTCCGCGGTGCCCGTGTTCTTTCAGTGTGCGTGCGTGCGTGTGTGTTGTGGTGTGGTTGCCGTGGTGTCGTAGGCAAAAGAAGTGCAAGTGCAGGTGCTAACTGCTGTAGGTAGCTGCTAGCAGTGGAGCTATGCCCCGGGTTATCTGATCGGCCGGTTGATTAGATCGTGTGAGTCACGTGTAGCTACCTAGCGAATGGATGCCACTTCACTCCGCGTCCTTGATGTATCGTATCGTCATGCACATGCAACATAAAGGAGATGAGAGATTGCCGAGAGCGCGGGTCGGGCACGAGATAGGAATGCCGAAGCATGCAGAGTCGCTTACGAGTACAGTTGAGGATGAATATAACGTTGCAGCTAGAATATTGCTTGGATATACAACTGAAATTGAAACAAATAACCAAAACAAAATGCAAATATAATACTCTATTCAATCGGGTAATAAAAAAAACCGAAAGAAAGTAAAAGCAGGCGTGATAACGAAATAAATAAAAGATATATCATCCATCTGAACGGCATCCACCTACCTCCTCAACATCACCACCTCACCCCCTCCCCAACCTCCACCACCCCATCCGCCAGAATCAACACCTCATACCCCTCCTGCGCACCACTACCCTCCCAGTCCCCATCTTCCTCCTCCCTCCCCGCCCTCTCCAACAAAATCGAATACTCACACGCCTGTCTCCCCCCACCACCCGCACCATAATACCCACTCCCATACCCATACCCAGCACCCGTAGCCACATTCCCTTCAACATCAACATCACCAGTCCTAACACCCTGGGGCAGGTCACTGAACCCCCTACCAGATGATGCTAGAATCTTTGTTGGTTGGGCGGGGTAAATTGGTGGGTATCCACCAAGTTGTTGAAAATTATGCTGCGGAGGAGAACGAGAAATGAGAGAAACCCGAATTGGGATTTGGGGGTTTGTGGATGTAGATGTAGATGTAGACCTAGCCACGATGGAGAGACGGGTGAGTCGTTGCAGACGAAGGGGGAATGCGAGTGTATTTGTAGCGCGGGAGGGCCAAGTGCCAGTGAGGGTTCTCGTAAGTTTTCCCTATGTGCAAAATACAAAATTAGTATATACTGTGAATACTCTGTAGTGATCAAACAACAAATACGAATGGGGAAATAATAGAATCGAAACGCAAACTCACAGCTTCTTCAGACTTGATAACCTTCAAATCCATCTCCACCCCACCCCATGCCTTCAACTTGAATTCTCCAACCTGGCCCTTCTCAAACGTACTCACAACAATCGTATATACCCCCGGGCACGGAATCTCTTTTGCCTCTGCAAGCGCACACCCCCGTCTATACTCTCCACTCTCTGCTATTACATCTCTTGCCCGAATCGTCACGACCCGTTTCCCCCCTCCCCAGACAAGATTTACATGCACCGAGAGCTCATCTCTAGCTTCCAGCAACAAAAGAACTTTAGTCGTACTTGGTGTTGAGGAGTTACTATTCGGGACCAACGGCTGCCCTAGCCTAAGTGTAAATTGTGGATTCGTGGGGTATATCGGTGATTGGATATTTCCTCCGGCCGTATGTGGAAGCCAGGCATGGCGGACGGAAGCTTGAAATTCATTAGGATCCGTAGCAGGGCCGATTTTGAGCGGGTAGTCGGAGAAGGTCGAGAGTGTGAATGAATGGGAAGGAAAGTTTGTTGTTAGAGATTGTGGGGAGACGACAACCGTGTATTTAGTCTTGGGAGGGACTTTATCAAGACGGAGTAGAGTTTGCGAGGAATCGACATACGGGCCCTGAGGAGATTTACTAGTTAGAATATCTCGGTCAGTTGAAATGGAAAGAAGACAGAGTTACCCTAATAAGTGCACCATCAGACAAATGTACTCTCTGGCCACCCGCCGCAAAGACATACAAGCTGATATATCCTGCTTCTGGGCCTCCGACCGCTATGAGCTTCCCTTGTATATGCCTTTGCAAAAGTAGCCAAACCGTCGCCGACTTTGTCTCGCTCGGATTCTCCACACTAAATTGCGGATGACTACTGAAGCTCGATTTGCACTCTAAATTATGCGTATCCGGCTCCCACGTGAAGTGGCGGTCATATCGAAAGAAAAACAAAGCCGGGTTCCAATTGAGATATATGTTTGCAAAATGTCGACATACATTGTCGAGGTCGATCCAAAATTGTCCTGGCCCAGTAGGCGGCACAGCCATGGTTTCTTCATCCCACTCCTCGTATTCCTCTGGTTCGCCGTCATCATCGGAATCAATGTTGTCCACATCTCGATCATCTTCATCAGAATCCGAATCCAAGTGTCCCAAACCACCCTTCCAGGTGCTACCCTCAGACCAAGGGTTCTTGACCAACACCAACATGCGGCCATCGATTTCTTTCAAATCCAGTACTGCATAGTCGTGCTCGGAAGCTAGTCCAAGCTCCTCCTCTTCATACTCTGTCATACGCCCAGTCCCTAGTGTGATGAGAACATCTCCGTAGCCCCAAGCACGAAATATTCGCTTCCATAGGGATGTGGGAACAACATCATCGCTTTGGAGGAACACATGTTCTGGGATCCATCCAGTCAAAGCAAGTAAGTCTGTACCCGAATTCGATCCAGGGAAGTCGTAGCCCCCCATTACTTTTAGATATGCCTTTTCAACCAGTGCTGGCCAGAGGAGGTTTGGATTTGCACGACAGACGACATGTAGGGCTCGTGCGTTATTTGATATTGGTAGGTAGTCATCAACCACAACCTGTTTTTTCTATTAACTCTTGAAAAACAAATGATGAGTATTGGAAAACTTACCTTACGGTGACAACCATTAAAGTACAACTTGATCATGTATTTTCCATTTGGACTTATTTCCGGTATTCCATCTTTCTGTGGGTATATGACATCTGCTCCAATCTAAGATATATTAGTATACAAAATTTCATATATTAATGGATAAAGAAGCCCACCTTCTGATGGCCCTTTTCATGCCGTGATAGTGCAGCGCACATTGACGCTACTATCGAGCAGTCTGTAACTGCATCTTGAGCCAAGTCTATAGGATTATTCTGAGGCATCATCGTTGGCCCATTGGCATGTATTTCACTTGGCCGCTTCCAAGAGTCCAGCATTCGTTTTTGTGTATCCGAGAGCTGTAGCATCCCATTGGGGTCTCTGGAAGGTCAGCAACGGATATTTTGTTTATTTCTCAAGCTATAGGGGTTCTTTCGGGGAACTGACGAGTACATGTTTGGTGTATTGAACTCTGAAGGAAGCGGATCAGCCTCCCACGGCGGAAATGCCAGACCAGAGAGCCTCGATGACTTGAGAAGAATGGTTTTGTCTTTGACGGTGAGTGGTCGTTTACACTTTGGTACTTTGAGAATTTGGTGTGACGGGGTGGTAGCAACGGGTGCAGCACTGGGTTGGATTGGGCGATCATCCAGTGTCACTGAGGCCATCGCCGCCTCTGTCTGCTCCAGGATTTTTTTCTTGATGGCTTCGGCCCGGGACATGATTTCCCTTGCCTTGGCCGTCAGGCGCCGCTTCTCTCCTGGATCCAAATCTGCCTGTGCACGCGCTTTCATCAAGAGGCTCACAGCATGGATAGCTGCCTGGAGAGCTTCTTTTGGGCCTCCGGGGCCGTCGAGGTGGAAGTCAATAGCTCCTTCAGCTTCCTGGATAATGTATTAGCTATGTTCATACATAATCACCACCGTCCAGACAACCCACAGATAGCTGCCGTTGCAGGCCAGGCTGCTGCCCTGGTGCAATATCTCCCATCGTTTTTCTTGTGCTCGAATAAATGGCCTTGGGTCTGGAATTCGGCGGAGCTTGGTGATTGTCGGCCGCGATGCCTCTGAGGACAGGGACCAGCCGGGAACGGGGCTAGAGCCAGAGAGGCATATATCGCCCTCTGCCAGCCAGCACGCTCGATACATCTCGAATCTGCTGCCCTGGCCCTGCGGCCCCTGCTTATCACTGGCAAGATCGATCGGATAAGGGCCGCTCACGTGAGCAGGCTCCCTTGCATCTCACCACCAAGCCCTTTGCCCGCCGTGCCTCGGCTCCGGCTCGCACGCACGCACGCAGCTGCGACAGACCGCGGCGACCCGATGGCGTATGGCGACACCATCATGTCCCATATCGCACCGCACGAGCTGTCGCGCCCGCGCTTGCTCGGTTCCGGACGGCTACTCCACGCCGACGCATCTGGGCGGCCTGCCTACTTCCCAATCCATGCAATCGTATCCCGCCTCCTCGGCCCTACCTAGTCGAGAAGTAGCGACCGACCCCCCTCCACTTCCACCTTCTCGCTGCCGACTTCACTCCATCCCCACATCCCGAAGACTCCAAGGACGTCAAGATCTCCAAGTGCACACACGCCTCGAGCTAGATAAACTTCGACACTTCTTGACTGAAGCTCGAATATAGAAACAAAAACAGCAAGGGAGCGTGTGAGTGGAAGCTGCAGGAATGGGCGCCATGTCGAAGGAAGCTCCTCTCCCACCGTGGGGATATGCCGTGGCCGGTGCTACAGGCGCAGTGATTGCAAACGCCCTTGTTTACCCGCTCGACATGTATGTTTCCGCCTGATATAACATATTCCGCATGATCCAATTCTAATTTTATTTTTTTTCCTTCGTCCCACAGTGTTAAAACCAAGCTACAGGTTCAAGTCAAGTCGAAGCCTGAGGATGCCGAATCAGGCCTGAAGTATATTCCTTCCCACCGCCCCTCCAGCTCTCTATACGATACTGATTGCCTATCTCCTCCATCAGAGCCGTCAAGGAGGAACACTACACATCCGCAATCGACGCCCTCCAAAAGATATTCGCAAAGGAGGGTCCAGCAGGGCTCTATGCAGGAATGGCTGGCTCCCTAATTGGTGTCGCCAGCACAAACTTTGCCTACTTCTACTGGTACACCATCGTGCGCACCTTCTACCTCAAACGCACAAAGTCCACCGTCCTCTCTACAGCCACAGAGCTCTCCCTCGGCGCCGCTGCCGGAGCCCTCGCACAGCTCTTCACCATCCCCGTCGCCGTCGTCACAACTCGACAACAGACATCCTCAAAGTCCGAGCGGAAAGGTCTCCTAGCCACCGCGCAGGATGTCATCACCGAAGACGGAATTTCTGGCCTATGGAGAGGCCTCAAGGCCTCCCTGGTCCTCGTGGTCAACCCCTCAATCACATATGGCGCCTACCAGAAACTCCGAACAACACTCTTCTCACACAAAACCCACATCACCCCAATAGACGCCTTCCTCCTCGGCGCCATGTCGAAAACCCTCGCAACCCTAGCCACCCAGCCAATGATTGTGGCAAAGGTGGGATTGCAGTCGAAGCCCCCCCCAGGAGTGCCTGCATTCAAGAGCTTCACGGACGTTTTGGCATACATTATCAAGCACGAGGGCCCGGCAAAGCTATTCAAGGGAATCGGCCCACAAATCACAAAGGGCCTTCTCGTCCAAGGGTTCCTGATGATGACGAAAGAGCGCATGGAGTTGTTGTTTATCCTCCTGTGGCGGTACTGGAGTAAAGTCCGCGCAGAGCGTCTGGCAAAGGGTCTCGCTTCCGCTGCCGTAGTACAGGTGTTGAAGAAGTAAGCGAGTTGAAATTGGATTACAAGCGACTTTTTGGACACATGAGAATTCGAATAAGCGACATCTATTCAATCCAGGCATATAAATACTTATATACTTACTTAATATGTATTTCTTTGTACATGTACACATTTTACTTCAGCCTTTTTTCATTTTTCATTTTTTTTTTTTTTTTTTTTTTTTTGGATTTGGATTTGGAGGATGCTGGACTTGGGCGCGGAGAGGGACAGGGGGGGGGCTGGGAGTCTTTGTGATCGCAGAAGGGATGGGAACGAGACTACATGTACAGGTCTACGATCGATCCGAGATACATATGCAGCTTCGGAGCCAGAATATAATTTCAATTTGGTTTTTAGATTTCAATTTCTTTTCTTTCCTTTCCTTTTTTTTTTTTTTTTTTTAATGAACATTTCAATGGGGCCATTGATCGGAAAAGGATATCGATGATTTTTTTTCTTGTCCTTTTTCATTGACTGGTGGTTGCTTTGATTTTCCTGCATCATCTTCGAATTCTACTGGCTACCTATGTATATATGGCCACCAGTACTATAGCTAGTGGTGGCAGCCAGCTGCCTTAAGCTTAAGCTTCGAATTCGTTTCTTTTGGTCGCATCGATATCGATATCGATATCAAGGCACAGGTAAATACGTATACGCCATTGGGCCTAGTGATGGCGCAATGATGCATCGAAATCGAGTAGCACGTGCGAGGTACAGAACCCGAACTCAAATACATCTAGATCTAGATCTTGGGCCAAGCATAGGTACGTAGCTGGAATTACCCAATTGCAATTAGGCACGAGAACACCGAATTGGAAGGTATCTAGATATTAATTTTAAACCAGATATACCTAGATCCCCAGGCCATATGCATGGTACGTATACTCATTAACGCTGGTCATGATCGCATTTAAAGACCCCCTCATTCCCCCCTCCCCATCCCCATCCCTCAACATTAAAACCAAAACCAACCGCAGACTATAGCTACTGGTAACAAAAACACAAAAAAAAATAATGCAAAAATTCACAGGCATGCGCACACATATGGGCTAATTTACGGATCGCGATATCGATAACTCAAGCAGAAAGGACAATAAAAAATAGAAAAATAAAAATAAAAAAACAGAAAGAAAAAAAAAAACACCTCCTCTACTCTACTCTTTCTTCCTTAGGCTTCCTTCTTTGATCCCTCGAGAACATGATAATCATAATCATAACGTCAACACACACACACACACACACACACACACAAACAACAAACACAAAACACAAAACCCAGCAAAACAAAACGAAACAGAACAGAACAACCCTCCTAACTCGCCAGATTCAAATTCTCCGCAACATTCCTCCCTCTTATATCCGCCGCCTTATTCAGCACGACATCCGCGCCCGACGCCGTGGTCGTCGCCGCCCCGCCCAGCGAAGCCGAGGGAACGTCCTCCGACGACCCCGAGGAAGGGCCTGATTCCGGCGAGTTCTGCCATTTAGCGACATCTGCCTTGAGTTGTTCGAGCTCCTTTTGGAAGCGCTTTCCGAAAACATCGACTGTGTAAAGGAAGAGGTAAGTAAGTTAGTGAATGAAGAAAACGAAAACAACCATTACCACCCCCACAAAAAAATAAAAAATGAAAAAGGCTGGACTTACTGTAATACGTAGCGCCATTATAAACACTCCACAAGCCCAGACAAGTGATAAATATGCCCGAGACCTTGCGGTTATAAAACCAAAAGATGCACGGAAGCATCGTCAACAGCGCATACAAGTACTGTATGAGCATAAACGCAACCTCCTGCAACTTCTCTGGAAGCCGCAAGACCAACTTCCCCAACCAAGTCTTTGCATACGATTTTCGTAGCCACGTAAAGCTCGTTGGTCTCCCCGCCTTGATCTGCGCCGCGCGGCGGACCGTGATGAGAAAGTGGTATGAAATCTGCCAGAGTGCGTACGGGATCGTGGCGTAGAGTATCATGTCTAGCAAACCATACTTTTCGACTCCCTTCACCCTTGCGACGGCTGGGAAGCGCGTTGTGAGAAAGGCTGGGTCGAGTTGGTGCACCATGCTGTGGAGGACAAGCGGCGGCATGATGTGAATGAACAGAGAGGTGACTTTGTCGAGAGAGTGGAACACGAGCGAGTTGCGCCACATGGCAATTGCCCAGGCATTGTTTCCATAGGCGAGACAGTATGTGCTGATGAAGAGACGGCGGGAGTTGGGGAAGACCCATATCGAGAGTAGCAGGAGGACGTTGACAAAATAGCACTAATTCGGGTTAGCGTGGTTCCTCTATATTGATTATAATATGAAGTAATAATTACCAGATCAGCAAGGAAATAGTGATAACCCATCTTGTGATAGGAATAGTATCGTATTGGCATAAAGTATACCAACTGTAGTGAATACCATATATGTATCCAATCCCTGGGGTCTGGTCAGTCATGTGCCTGAATTGTCTCGAATGATCACATGGCAACTTACGGGTATCCTCCCACCAAAAAGCCTGTGATGAAGATGTTTGACACTCCTACCACGAATGATATCTTTTCGCGCGCAGAGATGGCCTGGGACGCAGATGTTAGAATGGCGTAAAAATGTGGGAGACGGGCCCATATTCGCTTACCCTGGTATCATTCCACTGCACGATAAGGTCGTCCAGACCCTTTGTATATTTAGTCTTGAACTTTTCCAGCTCTTCATCCGTCCGCTTCTTCACCCTCTCCTTTTGCTTTTCATATTGAGCCTTGACCTTGTCTCGATGCTTCTTTAAATTCAGACTCTTGTTGATCTTCTCCAAGCGCTGCGGCAGGGCGAGATTGTCCAACACGTCGAAAACGGTCAACTTGTCGAGCGGCGTAAACTCCCAGTCATCGTTCAACCACTGTGCTGTCGAGGCGAACGAGGATGAGCGAGAGAGCTTCGGCGAGTCGCCGGCGGACTCGTTTGACGAGAGCAGCTCGGTTTCTGGGATCAGGTCCTCCATGCTGCTAGCCGGAGATGAGTTATCCTCCGCCATGGCTTCTTTGCCGGGGCGCGGTGCGGCGTGCTGTAGCGTAGTGGCGACGTATGCAGTTGACGGTAGCGTTGCGGGTGTATTATCTGATTGATGCGTCAAAGGCTCAGTCTCGGTGTTGGAGGTTGCAGAGAGAGCGTTCGAGAGATGGGGGGCCAGCTGCTGGAACGTTCAATAAATCGTGAGGACGGGGCGGTGATGGCGGATGGTGGTGGGGTGAGGTGCGTGCTATCTGTGAGACAGGCAGAGGTGGAATGGGATGCGTGGATGGGTCATGCCGCTGGCTGGCCGGAGCTGATCGAGATGCGCCCTGAGCAGGGCAGCTGGGCCCCGTGATGCCGCCAAGAGGCCCGCCATCTCTGCGCGCGAGAGCAAATGCGCCGAGGGCGATCCTTCGACGCAAGGAAGCCTGTCCTGCGGAGGTCGTGTGTCCTTTAATATATGCATCACATGTTTGGGCTCGAGGCTGGCTCGCAGTCATGGCGGAGGTGCAAGACATCATGACGCGCCCGTTCCGTCCTAGCCTCCCGCGTCCGGCACGCTACGCTAGCGTGCGTCCTTGCAGGGCTGGAGCTTGGCGCGGATCCGCGCCGGCGGCGGAGACGGGTGTGTATTGAAGGTGTCGGCCACAGCTCCTGGTCAAACGGTGACGAGGCGCCGACTTGGGCACACACCGGGCTTCTCCATCCGCAACATCACGACGCCGGCCCACCGCAACAGCAACTACAACACTAAAGCAGATAATTCGATCTTCAAAGCAGTTCACCTTGACGACGAACGTCACCAAGCTCCCATCCGTCTCCTGTCGCAATGGCAGCGAATCAGCCTCCGCAAGGGCCCTCGCAGGGCCAGGCTCCGCCGCCCCAGCAAGGCCAGGCCCAGCCGCGTGGCCCAAACGCCGCAGAAGCACAGAACCTCAATCAGATAGTGATTGAATATCTTAGTAAGAAAGGATACTCTCGGACAGAGGCGATGCTTAGGGTGGAGTCTGCCCACATCGATGCCGATGGCCGGCCAATAATTTCAAGGGTGGAGGATTATCCGGATATGATGCACGAGAGAGCATACAGTACGTGGTGAATCCGTCTAGAGAGGCGCCAGGGGAGGTGGCTTCTGACAGCATCTTTGCGTAGCTTTTCTCAAGAACTGGATTGAAAATTCTCTCGATTTGTACAAGGTAGGGACGAGCTATCGAGGAAACATCTCCGGCCACTAACACCCATCTTCTAGCCCGAATTACGACGTCTATTATACCCAGTCTTCGTATACAGCTTTCTCGAACTTGCCAGCAAAGGCTATGTCAAGGCCTGCAAGGACTTTTTCGAAGCGCATTCACACGAGCACGAATCACTCCATGCATACGACCTTCGCCAGCTCGCTGCAATTAGCTCTCTCGAACATGTTCAGCATAATGAGCTTGCAAAGATCTATAGGGAAAATAAATACCGACTCACCCTTACGAGAACCACCATGAATCTTCTCACCTACCATATTCAGGAAAATGAGCATGCCGGTGGAAGCATCATTATTCGATTTTTAAATGATCACATGGATATCAACATAAGTACAGGACATCCAACAACTTTAAATAATCGAGATGAAACTGGTCTGGGTGAAGATGAAGGAATCAGGGGACATAACGCAGGGCGCAGAGTGACTGCTGGTGGGCTACAGACTTTGAAGCTGGGCCCTCTCCCTATGGACAAGGAATTCATTGTGGATGTGGAAGACCGACTTCAGCAGGAAGATGCAAACGAAAGGGCAGCCTCTAAGCAAGATGAACTTGGCGTTGCACCTGTCGGGAGATCCCTAATGGATGAGTTCAAGCGGATAAAAAGAGAGGAGTCCGAAGATTCGCCAATGAGGGAAGATGTCCCACTCCCACCATACAAAGGAGCGGATATAGAACGGGAGGTACGCATGGTCAAGGAATCCCGGAGCAAATTCAACCTTGGGGGTCTTCCCGCCCCCGCGTTACCAAGTGTCTGCATGTACACCTTTCACAACACCAATGATGGGCTATGTGCTGTGGATTTTTCGAGTGATTGCTCACTTGTTGCCGGGGGTTTCCAAGAGTCATATGTCCGGATATTTTCCCTCAAAGGCACGCCATTAGTCTCTGCACTCCCTTCGGAGAATTCCGGTGGTACTCCACCGTCATCACGGCGACTAATTGGACACTCTGGCCCCGTCTACGGCGTTTCCTTTGCCCCAAGTAACCAGTATTTGGTTTCTTGCTCCGAGGACCGAACGGTTCGTCTTTGGTCGCTCGACACATACACATCATTGGTGGTCTACAAGGGCCATGACCGACCTATCTGGGACGTCAAGTTTGGACCCTTCGGACACTACTTTGCGACCGCCTCACACGACCACACAGCACGCCTTTGGTCCACAGACCACATCTACCCTCTGAGAATCTTTGCTGGGCATCTCTCAGATGTAGATACTCTTGCGTGGCACCCTAATTCGGCATACCTCGCAACAGGATCAAGCGACAAGACAATCCGTCTCTGGGATATACAGCGCGGCTCCTCTGTGCGATTATTCTCGGGCCACACCGCCCCCGTCACTGCAATCACAATCAGCCCGGACGGAAAGACCCTCGCGAGCGCAGCCGACGACGCAACAATCAACCTCTGGGATATTGCGTCTGGCAAGAAAATCAAGACGATGAGAGGACATGGTAAGACCAGTATCTACAGCCTGGCATTTTCTGTCGAGGGTTCGGTGCTTGTCTCGAGTGGAGCGGATAATACAGTGAGGGTTTGGAACGTCAATTATGGGATTGGAGGGAAGCAGCCTTCGGAGCCGGAGCCGTTTGTTCCTAATGCGATTGGTGCGGCTACGCCTGCTGCGGCGGGTGCTGCGGGTGCTGGGGCGGCGAATGGTGGGGCTGCGGGGGCTGCGGCGGGTGGGGATGCGTTGAAGTCGGAGACGCCGGCGCCGGCGGGTAATGGGACGTCGAGTGCTGCTGCGATTCCTGGGACTACGGCGTTGGTGCCAGGTACTACGAATGGGAAGAAGAAGAAGGAGATTATTGCAACGTAAGTACTTGCCTTTTTTGTGCTTCCTTTATAATCGTTGCTGTTCTTTGGGGGGGGATTGATACTAACTTTTGGCAAATGTAAAATTGTATAGTCCTGACCATATGGCTGCATTCCACACCAAGCGCTCACCCGTCTATAAAGTCCAATTCACGCCACGAAATCTCGTGTTGGCGGCTGGAGCGTTCTTGCCTGCCACGTAGATGGACGTTTTCTCCTTTTTAACCTTCTTTTTCCTTTCTGGGTGATATCGAGTTTTCATTATCCTCTTTCGATCTCTTCCTTATCGTTTTTCTCCTATTTTCATTATAATTCGCTTTCGTCTATTACAATATTTCTAGATAGATCTAGATCTAGATCTTCTCTGATCTTTGTTCCTTTCTTTATTTTTCGTTTTCTTTTTTCTTTATTTTTTTTCCCCCACCACTTCTTTATTGTGTCTTGAGTATCTGTTCGCGGTCGATCGTCCGAGTAGACTTTTGTGCGTGTGGTGTGAACTCAAAACTAAAAATCCAGTTCTTTGCCAGTTGAATTCATTGCATCTTATTGTTTTACTTCTTGTTCCATCTTGTTTTTCTTCTTCATTTCTTCTTTCTCTGTTCGATTACTTATATGCTTGCTTGCAATGTGTTTGATGCCCCCTTCACGAACTTCATAAATTTCTGCTTAATTACCTACATATGTTGTCGGGTATCTTTCTACCGATATAGCTACATAGGTACCTTGTTTCTTAACATCTATTCTTTAACAATTGATCATGTAACATCCATTCTTTAACAATTGATCATGAGCTTGTTACTTTCTAAATTTTCGGGAGTGAGGATCAAATAACCTCCTGCTGCGCACGTGACCCACTACTAGCCACACTGCGAAAAAAGTTGGCGCCACACAGTCAACCCGTACCCCGGGGGCTTTGCTCCGTTCGGCCCATGAACTTTTGCCTTGCGGCCCGAACGTCGAAACAAAACACTCCCCCCCCCCCCCCCCACACTACCTCCACCCACCCACGACCGCAAGTCACCAATCACCCCACGCCCCCCCCCGCGGATTCAATTGAGGGGATCAGCGTGTCGCCTGTTTGTTTGAATTCCACTCCCGCGGCCGAGTGGATTTTGAACCTCCGGGATTGAGAGGAAGGAAGAAAAAAAAGAAGCCAATTCCCACCACCCCCCCCCACCAGATCGATACCGATACATACCGATACCGACACCGACACCTCAAAAAAAAAAAAAACCCCCCTCGGCCTTGTAGAGCGAGTGTGCACCGCTTCAATTCCTTGCGCAACCCACAACCTACCTACACAACAACAAAAATGTCCACCACCGCCCTCCGCCCCCTCCTCCGGACCACGCACCTCACCTGCCGCAGTCCCACACACCCCGCCTCCCCCCTCCACCGCCCACAGCTCCTCCTCACACCTACAACAACAACCCCACACACCCGCAGCGCCAACCTCCTGCGCCGCCCCAAACGCCCCTGGCTCAACGACCAGCTCGTGATCCTCAGCGACGGCAGCGCCTTCACGCAGCTCACCACCTCCCCAAAGGGCATCGTCCGCAGCACAAAGGACGTGCGCAACCACCCGCTGTGGAACCCCAGCGTGCACAAGCTGATGGACGTCGAGGAGGATGAGGCGGGGCGGTTGAGGGCGTTTAGGGAGAGGTTTGGGAGGGGGTGGGATACGGCTGGTGGTGAGGAGGAGGAGGAGGAGGGTGCGAGTGTGGTTGATGGGGAGGGGGAGTTGGAGGCGGAGGGAGAGGGTGCGGAGGAGAAGGCGGAGACGACGCCAAAGAGGGAGGATAATTTGGTGAATTTGATGAGGGAGGGGTATGATGCTATGGTTGCTGCGGGGCCGCAGGGCAAGGTCAAGAGGAAGAAGGTTGATGAGAGTGCGGTGCCGGAGCCGGTGGTGAAGGATGCTGGGGAGAAGAAGAAGAAGAAGTAGAGGGGGGGGTGTTCTGGAAGGGCTTGGAGGGTGGAATGGGGGTTGGAGGATGGTAGGGGAATTGCGTCACGTTGGATGTTGTTCTGTATGGGCGTGAAAAAAATTACGGCAGTGGTTTTGCTTCTGGTTCTGGTTTCTGGCCGAAACCCATACCATCCCCATACCCCATACCCATCCAACCAGCCCATTCCCATTGCAATATATCAATTGATACCTGATCCTGAGTAGGAGGAGTGGTCTTTGCGTACATACATGTAGTATTTTATGGATATGGATGTATATATACAAAAATGTTCAAAAAGAAAAAAGGGTTTCTTCTTATATTATCCAACACACACAAAATTTCCCATTTTCTACAACCACAACAAGTACACCACCAATCAATACCAATAAAATAAAATTAAAATAAAAATAAAAGGGCAGGCGGATTCATGTTACATGTCCGGGTCGAGCTCGTGGAGGAGGGGTGGGGGGGTCGGGGGTTCGGGCTTTCCTTATCGTTCTGTTCTAGATCTTCCTTTATCAAAAACCTCCCACTTCCCCTTCCTTCCTTCCTTCAGCACAATTCGCAATTGCAATTTGCAATTTTCTACATGTACATGCAATGTATATAACCATGATAAGTTTACCAGATATCGATCCAGAAGAAGAAAAAAAAGCACACACGTAGGTACCGCCTAAACCAATACCGGTACCTACCATACCTACGCATGTACTTAATGTAACTACCTACTTGACTCTCGTATACCCCGGCCGTACTCTACACTGCGCATGTCATATGCCATGATCGATCGATCGATTGAGACTTTTGCAATTGTCAGTGAAGAAGTAATTATAAAGTACAGGTACGAATATGTATATCTAGATCCTACATAGCTATAGGTATACGGTACAACCACATCATGTACATCGACAAACAAAAAAAAAATTAGATGGAGCTCGAGGCGTATACGTACGCAAAACAGGCATAGGTATGTCGATATATATATCGATCATGTATACACACACACACACACACACAATCGCCAATTGCCAATTGCAACCTGTCTCAAGACCTGCAAATTAAAATAAAAGTTCGAATTTGCTTGTTTTTTGGGGGGTGATGTTGGGTGGGGTGGGTGGTGTGCTATAGGTAGACTACTTGAAAAAGAACAAAAAAACGAAAGGATATATAGGATTTAATAGCGAGAAGAAAGAAACGAAAGAGGAAGGGGTGAGGTGGGGGTGAATTCGAAGGTGCCTGTCCCATATACATACTAGATGGAGAAGGGAAGGGGGAATATAAAGTAAGTAGGAAAGAAAAAAAAAGAAGGCTCCTTGCGTAGAATCATACATCCACCAGACAAAACTAGCAAAAAGAAAAAAAGAAAGAAAAACGAAAAAAAGAAGGAACAAAAAGCCATTAAAAACACATCTCAAAGATCTTTTTTGTTCTTCCTCCAAATTATTCCAGCTGGGGAGACAGAGGCTGGGCGGCTTGACTTGGTGCTGCAGCTGCTGGCGCGGGCTGGAAAGCCAGTGCCTCGTCCTCCTCCCTATCCATCTGAAGTAGATACGTTTCCCAAATTTCGATAAGCTAGATCCACAACGTCAGCACGAAATTTCTGTTACACGTCTTCGAATCCGACTTTTCAAAAAAAAAACTCACCTCCTTCTGCGCCTCCACGGAGCTCTCCAAGAATGTTTCCACCCCAGACTTGAAATCCTCAACCTTCTCCTTCTCAAACCTATCCAGCTCATTCTTCATCAACCTGCCCATCTCCTCAAACGCAACTCTTGCCTGGTTAACCTTCCTCTCAGCCTCCGCAACTTCCGCGCTCATCTGGCTCAGTCGGTCCTGTTGAGTCTTTCCCTGCCGTTGAATCTTCTCCATTGACTGGCGCTTCTTTGAGAATTCACTCTCCGCCGCATGCCATGTGTGGAACGCCTTTTGTCTCTGCTGGAAGGCTAGTTTAGCCGAACCTATGATGCGGATATATTCGTCAATGGTGATCCCCAGGGTCAAAACATCTTGCTGAGCTTGGCGGTCGTGTAGCTCTTTAATCCGGATTTGTAGATCGGATAATGACTCCAGAGGCGAAGACAAATTCCGGGAGAGCTCAACTGTGGCCAACGCGGACAACGAGGATGCAAAATCTCCTGCTGCATCAGAGAGAGCCTTGCGCTGCAAAACCACGGTATCAACCGCCTTTAACAATGCCTTTAGCTGATTCTCAAGCGCATCGAGATATTGCTTGCGGTCATGGAAATACTACAATCGATTAGCATAACTGGAAATTTTGTGCATATATGAAACAAGTACCTCGTCATTCTCAATAAACTTTGTAGTCAAACTACTTCCGAACCCAAGCGATCCAAACATTCCCTTACTCTCAGTCACGGGGGCAGTTTGCTTCTCCTTGTGCTTGATATCAACATTAAACGCCTCTGATTCCAAAAAGAGCTTCAAATCCCCGTCATGTTGTAACACTGGGTGTGCCGCAGTTTTCGTAACCATTCTCTCGAGAGCAGCCCGGCGAGACTCGACAAAGTTATTATCGAACCTCCCCACAGCTTGCTTCTCTGGCGGGGGTGGGACAACCACTCCCGGGTTATTATTGACAAGGGAGGTGTAAAGCCAGAGGAAATCTCTATACCGACGAGTGACTGTGAATTCTGGTAGGCGGTATGCCTTGGAGGATGTCTATAAAAATAATTGTGGTAAGCTCTTTTAGCAATAACCCCCCAAACAAACATCAGAGTTATATTTTACCTTTGTCCTTACGGAGTAAACGATATGTGCGCTCGTCAAATCTCCAACCTTGTGTGGGTCCCCAACAGAGATTTCGAAAGTCGGATTGGCCGCCAGCTCCACTGGTACACTTGGAGGCACCGCTCTCGCGCCTCCAGCCCCAGACAGAGACCCGTCCACCGGTGGCGGGGGTTTCCCATGCCTCCGCGCAGCGCTATCCTCATCCTCATCATCCTCCAACGAAACCTGGTCGAGCACCGAATCCCCTCTATAAGCCTGCCTAGACCGACCCTTCGATGCCGGCTCTTTGTGGGGAGGCTTCGGAGGTTGGTCATATGGAATGGCTGGTGAAGGCTCTGGGCTCAAAAAATTATCCCCGAGAGGGCCCAATGGACCGAGCTCGTCGTCCAGAGCTTCAAGCTTAATGACCCCTGCCTGTCCTGGGCGACGGGGCGTCCGGGATTTAGATGCGAGCGGCTTGCTCACTGGGACTGGCGATGTAGCTGTCTCGGCTGACCCGATGGCAGAGGCGCCTAGTATACGCAGTCATTTGTTAGACGGTGAACCATGGAACAACCTCCGGCACTCTCTTTCGTTGTCTTTCTCTTTCATTCTCGGGGGAGAGAGCTCCACTCACCTGACGGATGGCCGAATCCAGCCTCAAGCTCGGAATGGGGGATGCCGATTGCTGATGGGCTCCCGGTATTTATCGACCTCTCATCACCCCATGGTGAGTCTGTCTCCAGGTCCAAGTTTGGCAATGGCGGGGACGTCATTGCGGCGAGGCGACGTAAGGGGGTCTTGCTATGAACGCTGCTGTGTGTCTGTAAATGAGATGGAGGACGATGGCCGTGGCGGGGGAGGTGTTGTGGTTCTATGAACGGGATCTGTTATGTGTGTGTGTGTGTGTGTGTGTGTGTGTGATGGGGGGTGGAGGGGGGGGTTATGCGTACGTGGGGTGGTGGTGGGGGTGTATTGAGGAGCGACTCGGGGAAGTGGCTTGGATACAAGCTTTGGAGGGCCCAGACGACGACGACCGGACTAACTTTGGCGTATACTCGGCTACGTAGGATCCGCTGGAGAGCAGCTGTAGATGTGCAGCAGCGCTCTCGGTGAAGAATCTCGAAATATAGGAGGGCAGGAGAGATGTGTACAAGGGGCTTGCGGATATGAGTGGAGGGAGCGGCGCTGCGGTTGGGGCGAGGCCGTATCCAAAAGTGCCGTGCTTGTCACTGTATGTACCACCGCAGCGTCTCCAGCAGCTGTCGATGCGGTGATGCACTTGCTTGCCTTTGTCCTGATCGGATGCATATATGCAGCATATTATGCACCATTCGGCTGGCAGCTCTATATGAGAGGCCGGCACAAGACTACTGGCAAGACATGTAAAACAAACTCGTTTACACAATCCAGGAGCTTGGAGCCGCTATTGACTGGCATTCGAGTGCCAGACGGCTTGACATCTCTAGCACGCGGGATCGTGAGCTGGCGTTACAGTACTTACTCTACACAGACTCCCGGTGGTAAGCCAAGCTTGCAAGCTGATGCATTGAGGCTCCCCGGCTCCGAACGGGCCACAGCGGCACACACAGCGTTCACGCATTCCACAACCAAACCCGACCCGGCCGATCCTTTGCCGAACACAAGCAACAAAGCACCCTCACTCCTCAACACAGCTCCGCAAACATGAACATCTCACGCAAATCATTGTTCCCACTGCTACGACAAGCGCGAAATGTCCGGTTCGGCGAAAGCACCCCCCAGCTCTCGAGAGCTCTCTCGGCCGCCGCAACAATGCGGGACTGGTATACCCCACCACCGATCGTCCACGAGTCCGTAGGAGGAGGGTGGCATTCATGTACGTGTCAACTCAACTCCTACAAGCTACCTGAATTGCCAGTCAAGCTGAGGTGCTAAGAAGGTCCATCATAAGTTAGATGACATCTTCTCTCGCTTGCTCAAGGCAACTACACCCTCCCTACTGCAGTCCTAGACTGGAACGTGGCTAATAGTCCAATAGGAACGAATTGTTTGCCTCAATGGCCCCGTTCACGACGGTCTCTCGGCTGTCATTGTTGCGCAACTTCTATTCCTCGAGGCCGAGAATCCGGAAAAGCCCATCAACCTTTATATCAACTCTCCCGGTGGTTCGGTCACAGCTGGTCTGGCCATATACGACACCATGAACTATATCCAGGCGCCAGTGTCCACCATCTGCGTAGGTCAGGCTGCTAGTATGGGCAGTCTGCTGCTTGCCGGCGGTGCAAAGGGTAAAAGGTTTGCTTTACCGCACAGTAGCATTATGTTGCATCAACCCAGTATGTATTCCTGCAAAATCCGTGGTTGTTGAATCGTATTTCTGACATAAAGCCCAACAGGTGGTGGATTTTCTGGTCAAGCTTCGTAAGACACAGCAGAACAAGTTTGTGTGAAAATGAGTGGCTGACAAATATTACCCAGGGACATTGCTATTCATGCCAAAGAGATACTTCGAGTTCGTGAGCGGTTGAACATGATTTATCAAAAGCACCTCACCAAACCACACACCCTTGATGAAATTGAGAGGATAATGGAGCGGGATTTGTTCATGGGAGCAGAAACTGCCTTGGAAATGGGAATCGTTGACGAAATTCTCACTGCTCGAAAACCCTTCAGCGAGGAGAACGAGGACAAGCGGGATTAATATCGAAGCACCATTCCACCACGGAGGCTTGGTATATATAAAGCAAGCAGACTTGGCTTTGGTGGAGATTGTGCGGTTTTTGATTCATTATACCCCTCTGGCGCCTCATTGGCTCCAATTGAGTTTATGTATAATTGTGGCCCTTTATGTGGTCGTTATGTAACACTATAAAGCCGCACCGTTAGTTTTATACCTCCTGGCAAAAGTGCGATTGAAATATGCATCTGCCTAGGCCTGGTCCAGGCGTACATGGTCGATAGATATGGCATGGTAATCTAATATTACGCACGATATCGTTCCAGAGCAAGTTGTCAAATGACATCACGCGGTACGACTACCCACTCTTGTCTCGAATGCGCGGAACTTCTCGATGCCGGATCTCAAGGCCGTTATATTTCCTATTTTGGGGCAATGGTGATCATGAGTGATGCCGAACGTTGAATCTCTTTGCACCCAGTTTGTCTCTTGTATGTGCCTCGGTATCATCTCAATCCTAGTCAGAGCCTTTCAGGGATTACACCAAGTGTGCATACATGGCCATGTTGAGAAAATACTCGTTAGCCAATCCCTTGGTGTTAATCGGAAGATGAGTTAGTAGGTAGTGTAGAGTAGTTCATCGGAATTGCAATTCCTAATACTGCTAGTTTTGGAATTCGGAAATGGCTTTAGTCCCCGGGCCTGAAAACGTTTTTTTGATGGTGGATCTATCAGAATTTTTTCTCGAAATTAGTGTAGCTGCTGTGTCTTTTAAGCGATAGGGCAGATCCAATTTCAAGAATCAACCATTCTTGGGATACCCTGTAAACTCATTTTTACACTGCTGGTACCTTTATCCCCAGTATACTCATGGTGAATTCCGAATTGGACATTCCCCCTCTTCTCCGGCATGCAAGCTTCTGCTGCATGGTTACCCCACTTTGTGCATAAAAACCGACTTCTTTTGTATGATGAGGATATATTTTTCAATCCATACCACCACAGTTCTATACCTTGGATCGACATAAACGATGCGTTTATAAGCCATATAATAAATGAAAAAGCTGTTTGCCTCTGTCAATTCTAAAGTAAACCCTACTGGGGGCTTCCCTGAAGATGAGGCCCATCCTTTAACAGAGCTAGAAGAAACTGTTTTCCAAGCCATCCAGTAAAGGTAGAGTTTCTCTGTCTGCCCCAGGAGCGTGTGGAACCCTAGACTGAATATCATATTGATACAGCTGCCGTACCAGTGAAATCGATTTGAGCCAATTGCAGCAATTGGCTGGGATCTAGCCCGAAGGACGGAGGTGAGGAGGGAGAATGGCCATCTTTGCAACGGGGCTAGAGGCGTTCGTGGGGTGGTTGTTTTTGTTACTGCTGTTTTTTTCGGAGGGGCTGAGCCGGGGGAGCAGCTTGCCAGGTTATACTCCAGAGTACTATGCTTCAGGCAGGCGGACAGAAGAAGCAATGAGTCGATAGCGGGGTGCATCAGCAACGTACAGTAGCGGCCCCGAAATGAAGGGCGACGGACGATGATCATGATGAGTTGTGATGTAGATATTAAAGCTGATGCGATGCGGAGAGCGGGTTATCCAACGAGCGTGTGGGCGTGTGAGTGAGCGTGTCCGTGAGAACTTGGACGAGGGATGAGAGTGGGGGTGGGGGGAGGGAGTGGGTTCATGGCGGGAATGGCACGAGCGGGAATGCGGTTATAAAGCATTCTTGTTTGGGAAGGTGCACTCATGGCCGTTACGGGTAGTCCACGTTCCCGCAACATGTGACGGGCCCACGGCTGCGCGCCCGGTGCTTGCTGCCTGCTGTTCTCGTGCTGGCTGCTGGGCCTCAGATTCCTCCTGCATCAAACTCCACCTCCACGGAAGCGAGCAGGCCCTGATATGGGCCCACGCGTTCGCCAGCCCGTCGCCAAAGGCTGCCTGCTGCTCGTACTCTACGAAGGCTACGACAATGGACTCTAGATGCACAGATAGGACGGATATCAGAAAGGAGCAGCGATGTTTGCTACAAAAGGGCGCCTGATGATATACAGGATCCAACGGCACATCATCCGCAGCGAACCGAGTTCGAGTCAGCACTGCACACGGCGAACAACTTTCGACAAGCTTTCCAGCAATCATTTCCAGCAATCATCGAGGTGAGCCACGCATGGGGACAAGTGAGAGGTAGTATGGTGATCGGTGACTGTGGGCTGCAGGTCATGCACAGGTATATTACTCCAACCCACGAAGCATAATCAGCAACGCCCATGATCCTAGTCATATCCAACTCCTCCGCTTGGAGGTCTCCAGCTATTCTGCACGGTAGAGGCAATTTCCAACAAATCAGAAGCTGTGAATTTGAGTGGAGGATTCCATGGTGTGAAGGCAAATACAACCCGTTTCTGCTTGTTTGAATTGTGACATTTTGCAGTGGATCTGACTTCGACTCTAGCTCCCATCCTCCCCGCTAGTGGCCACACCAGATCAAAGCAGTGTCCAAGGTAGATCGATTGTGTCTCTCCTACATGAAAGCTAGAACGGGCAGCAGATGGTCCACCTCACACACTCCATCTCAGGCCACGGCCGGTATACAACCCCACGTTAAGTTACCCACAAAGCTTAAGCGAATATTGCATTGAATTGCTCGCCAAGCACATGCACACCGCCGTTCTCCGGCCGGTGGGGCGGAGGCTGGGAGGCAGGAGGAGAGACAGAACGGGTTTGCCCATGTGGCCATCGATATGCGTACACAATTGCAGCATATCCTCGGCGGATGGTGAATTGTGCGACTCGGGGAGAGGCGCAGGCCGAGGCGAGGGGCCTCACGTTTGCTGTGGATGGCCCCGGAGAAAATAACGGCCCCACTGGCGTCTGCATACAACTGTGTGCACAAATCTGCCCACCACTGTGCAGAAATATTTTTGATATCGTCTACTGCCGTGGCGCTATGCAGCAGCAGCCGTGCCCTACAGGCATGGCCCCAGCCAGTCCAGCCCAGTCCAGCCCAGCCCATCCCCCATAATACCCGATTGCCCGTAGCCAGAGCAGGCCCTCGTCTGCCGTGTGCAAGTAAGCAAGCCTCCTCGAGCATTACTTCCAGCATTTCTTCACACACATCCTTCCTTACATTTCGCAGCAGCCTTGCATCGCTGCGAGTACGTTTTGCGCCTGGCACGGACATCGATTTCAGGCATACTATATTTTTTCGTATCTGCTATTGTATCGGCCCATACCACCGACTCTTGAAGCCTTCTTTTGCGTTACATGCAAGGCGCGGCGGTAGCCTCGTATAGTGCTCTCGGTGCACCACCAACCTTAGTAACCAACCCACCACCGCCGCCCAGGCCACAGGCAGACCCTGCCGGCGTTCAGTCGCCTGCCCGCCTCAAATCCTCCCCTCTTACTCACTTTCCTCCAACAACAACCGCCTCATAAACACCCCCCCACCCCCCCCACACACGCATCCCCACGTTCAATTAAAGGAATATCTCAGCTATTCCTCTGGGGCAGTCCCGCACCAGCCACCATCTTGCGATAATACATATACATCGACGCACCCGTGCCGCTGATTGCATTGGTCTGGCCCAACCGGTGGCTCTTCATCGCCGTGCCTCGCTCGTCCTCGCTGATCGAGCTGGCTCGGGCAAAATATCATCCTCTGGATTAAGCCAAGGACTCGGATTCTCATGCCGCGAGGTTCTGCGGCTTCATCGTCTTCGAAGCGCCACAATCCCCACACCCACAGCATTCTCAGCCAAACAAATGGAAGCATCGTCTCGGCAGTAAAACGCCCAGCAAGGTCCCGGTCGTCCAGCAACACCGCCGCACCCTCGGCCTCAGCGCAGAATGGTGCGGCGGCGTACGAACCTTCGCCATTGGGCTCAGGCCAACAGCACACGCAGCACCTTCACCAGAGCCATCACCGTCAACACCAGAGCAGCAGCACTTCCGACACCTCCTCGGTGACTTCCGGTGAGGCTGGGTCGGACTGGAGCACAAAATTTGATGGGGCAACGACTTTGGAGGGCTTGAACGACGAAATGAGCATGCTATATTCTAATGGGGTAAATGGTTTGGCTATGGGAGGCGAACATCGGAAAATCGACATCAATCCATCTACAGACCAGGCACGCCTTTTTGGAGTAAACACCAGCACCGTGCTGCCATCTTTTCCACTACTAGACTCAATCACGCTATTGATCATTTTTCTGCAACTTCCGTCAACGGTTCTCACGATAATCCACTTTCTGTTTGCAACAATGACATTTGTACCGCCTTCAACAACTCTGCTCAGCGCATCTACCGCCTCCAGCCTGCCGTCATTCACTACATTGCTCCTGCAAGGATCCGCAGGAAGTCCATCAATACTTACTGTCATTGTTGCAGACATCCTCGTGGCGATAATATCAATATTTCTCTGGCCTTCTGCTCGTATTCTTCTTATTGACTTTGCGCAGGCGGTTATGGCAATATCACTGGGCGCTGGGAACACTGGACAGACGAGTGGCACGCTGAAAAACGCAGCAGTTTGTGCAGGCGTGCTTTCTGGGGCAAAGGTTATTCGGAATCGGTATGAATTCGGCGATCCATGGTCCATGAGTGCTGGCCTCGGCTCTGGGGGTCATTCGGTTTCTCCTATTCTCGGTTTTACAGGTATATCAAATAATTCGGCAAGCTGGGTAAGAAATGCCCTCGCTGTACACATCGTCGCACAAGGGGCGATGCGTGCTTTGAGGGGGTGGTTAATACAACGGCCAGCTATAGCACACAACAGTGACTCTGGCGCCATGAACCCTGCAATATCGTTTCCTCCGAAGGATGGCAGCTCTTTAACCGGGAAACAAAAAGATAAAGACCCGGAAGCTGGATCTGTTATTACATCTTCGCCGCTCCCTACACCTGTAGAGAATGGTAAAAAAAAGAAAAAACAAAACACCATTGTGCGTGGCCGACAGCCTTTATGGGCAGCATTGGCCAGCACAGTGGTGCATATTGCAAAGGAGGTTGAGCAATCACATGCTGTCTCGGAAGCTACAAGTCCCGAGGATGAAGCCGCATCCGGGTCCAAAGGGAGTAAGGCTCCAGGACTTGAAGGCCGGGTTTGGATCACCAACATCGCATCGACGGAAATAAGTTTTGGTTCAGGTTATTTTCCGGGTTTTAATTCGGACGATAGTGCTGTTGTATATCCGGACGGCGGAAACCATAGTGGGCAAAATGCCGTTGCTGGTGGAAAAAATGATTTTGTTCCATTCTTCGTCCGTGTAAATGGCATTGCTTGGCCACAAACGGACATTCATCATCCCGGAAATGTGGCGGATGTTGAACGCGGGGATATATCGGAAAATAGAGATGAGGTTTGGGTTATCGACATTTCTGGCTTAACGCCTGCAACTGAGTATGATTTTGAGTTTGTAAAGTCGAAGGGAGGGTTGGCGTTCTACCAAACCAGTGCCTGTACCATGCCTGCCCAGGGTAAGTAACTTTCTCTCACATTAACAGGTGTATTCATTACTGAATACTGCCTTTTTTACAGCATCCTCAATTACGGCCGCTGTCCCACCACCAGTACCATCATCACGCCCACTCTCACCAGTCACGACTCTTCTCAATACCCTCTCCCAGGCCAATTCAACCTTGACGGAGCAGAAGGCGCGCATCAAGCGGACAAAAAAGGAAAACAACCGGCGGTTAGCTTCCATCCGTACAGAGATAGATACCCTAAAATCTCGCCTCGGAAGTGGTGATAAGGGCGAGGAGCGAGCTCGCCGTCGGGTATTGTCTTTGCGAGAGTTTGTCCGACGTGCTGAGGAAGAGGTGGCCAAGATGACTGCAGAATTGGAACGACTAGAAAATATTCCGGAGGAGGTTGAGAAGGAGTGGAAGCTTAAGAAGCAACTCCTACTGGAAGAGCAAAATAGGCTTCAATTGGTTGAGAATCAAGCGGAAGAGGCAAAGGCGGCTGCAGGTCGTCAAGCAAGTGCGATTGAGACCGAGGCCGCTGCCGTTTCGTCGAAACAAGAGAAGCTATCCGCGCGCCTGGCCAAGCTTAAAGCGGATATGGAACGGCTCACTGCCGAAAACACTGCTGCTCGAGAGGAGAAGACGAGGAAGCAAGCGGAACGGGATGCTCTCGTCAAACACCGTGCTGCCATGGACGCGGAATTCTCCGAAGCCATTGGCAAGATGGAGAAAAAGATGCAGGAATACCGGACGCAAAGCAGCGAAAATTGGGGACTGGCAATTGCATTGGAGAATGCTGCTGCTCAGCAGGCCTCCTTGTATCCTCCTTCCACTCCAGAGGGGGGGCTTCCTACCGCCAGGGGCCCCATTGGCCCCAATGGCTCAAGTACCTCCATACTGGCCAAGCCTAATACGACAGTCTCGGCTCCCCCCGGTTTCGGTCCGATCATTAACCCACACCCAGCGACGTTATCAAGCCCTCACAGGCAAAGATCATCCTCACTGTTTTCTGGGGACGGCGGACTCACTAATCACTCAGATTTGCTCTCCACAGATAGACCTCATTTTCAGAGTCTCAACAATACCTATGGAGGGTTTGGCAACGCTGCATTTGACGGTGGTCTGAAAAGGGCAAACAGTCACAATGGCAAGCATCCATTTGGAAGTGTCGGACCATTAAATTCTGCTGCGCCAGGGTTGGAGAAGTTTCGAAAAGGGAGCGGAGGAAGCACAGGGCGACTGATGGTTTTTGGCGATCAGCACTGAGCAGTCATGGGGTGGAAGCGTTTTTACTTGTTCTTGCCGTCTGTTTTACTCGCTTGCTTGATTGTTCATTTGTAATCTGTATTGTTTTTCTGTAGAGAGAGAGTATATACTAGGCCTAGCCGATAGTACAGACTGCGAGTATGGAATTATGTTGTTCTTGCTGAATTCGTCATTGTGTGGGGAATGTGTATTCTGAAGTGAGAGTGCATCGTCCTTTTGTAGTTGCGTATATCGTATATGTGGCATTAAGGTACCTTTTGTATGTAACGTGCTGCCCTATTTATGGATGAGGTTGCTTGCTGTTTCTTTGCCCTAAAGCGGTGATTATATCCTTGCCGGTCGCTGTGCTTTGCTTTGTGTGTTTCTTTGCTGGGCAATTTTGCATGTGCTCGGGGATGGATTCTTGTTATCGGAATGTTATGCGTGAGTATGTAATCTTCAAAGAATCGCCTCATCAGCTATCATGATCAGGATTTCATATCTGACTGTGCAAACTCTAATCAAAGTCACATAGCGCCACACGTAGGGCTAACCTTTGCGGCTGCCTTGATGGCAATACTGCTCCACCAGACATTATCGCCACAATTCCTTACATTAATCACCACGAGTCTGGGCTTCTGGGCGTTCTGGCGTATGCGGAGGCTATCAGCAGCGCGAAGTTGTGCATATTTGATGCAATATACGCATATTATGCAGTTCCGCGCCCGACCATGCCCCGGCCAGTGTGGACTCCCGGGCTTTGGTTCGGTTGGCCGGCCGAGCTGCAACTGTATGCATGCACGATGGGCCCCCGCCAGCGCACTTTCCATCCTGTGAGGGGCCGTGGCCTGCTGCGAACTTGCGTGCGGACGTGCAGACCCCTGCACGGCGCTGCGTACACCTCGTCACGCCAGCCCAAACGGGCTACTGTATGCCCGCAACCTCCCCCTTCTCGTCGAGATGGTTGTAAACAATAATAGAGTTATTCTGACCAAACAAACCCACCCCCCCACACCCGCCCCCCGCCCCCTCCCCCCATCCCCCGCCCGTCCACCACCGCCCGCCGCAGTTCGCCTCTCGCTCCGAAATTCGCAGTCAACATACACGCACCCCTACGCTCGATAGCCAAATCGCCCACCGTCTCCGCGACCCAGCACCTCCCCCCCCCAGCTTGCGCACTTATCGGCACGAGACACAAGCGATCGACCATCCTCGCACATCGCCACAGCAAACGACCCGGCCCCACGCCACCGTAAACGAGCGCGCTATTTTCCTCATCGCCGCCCCCAGAGCCTCCCGACGCCGGCCCGAACCAGCTGCCAATCCACCACCGCCCATCGCCGGCAGTCCGCCATCATCACACGCAACCATGAGGGGGTCGGAGTTGGACTCCAAGCTACGGAGCGCAGCGCCCACCGGCGACAGCGCCGGCGGAGGAGGAGGGGCGCCGGTAAATGGGCGAGCACGAACGAGGTCAGCTGCTGCTGCTGCGTCCAGCAATAGTGCCAGCACGAATTCGAATACGAACCATCAAAACAACAACAGTAACACCAACAGCGGCAGCAGTAACAATAACAACACGGCCCACAATCGCAACAGTAACACCAATAGCAACTCGGCGAATGCACGGCCCAAGACGCCGCCGAGGGGTATGAGTCCAATGAGGAGGAATGGGACCGGCGGGCCAGATCCAGACCTGCTGAGGCAAGCGCTGCATGATACGGTGGATGTGATGGCAAGTGCAACTACGCCGGCGCCATCGCCGAGCCGGAAACGACAGAGGATCTATCAAGACAGGTATGTTTGATAAATTCCACAATTTTGAGTGGACGAAATGAGATGTGTGGCTGGACGAGCATTCCTCGGCGCGGGAATGGCGGAACATGTTGCTGATGGGTGTTTGCCTGGGAATATAGATTCATACCAAACAGAGACGGAGTGGACCTGCAAGCGAGTTACAGTTTGCTCCATGCCGACGGCTCGCCGTCATCGCCCACGAAACCAAAGAAGAAGGTTGTGAGCGGGGAGCTACAGCAGCAAAAAGGTACGGAGACAATCCACCCACACATACACACAATTGATATCATTCTCCGCAGGGGGATTTCTCGATCGTTCTAGAACAAATGCTAACATTTTCTTTTTTTCTTCTTGTGTGTGTGGCCTTAGCCCAGGAAGCAAACCGAACATTCTCAACCCTCCTCCGAGCAGAGTTATTCCACGATACAGTACCACAAGCATCACCGCCCTCCCTCTCAACACGGATATCACACCACAACTCCTCCGAACACCTGCCGCCGAAAGCGCGAACGCCTCCGCCCTCTGGTGGACAGAGCTCCGCTACACCATCGACCCCGTCAAAGAATCTCTTCTCCTACATGTCACCCAAAACCCGCACGCCGCACTCCCACCGTGGTCCGAATATGGATACCCGCGCAGAGATATACTCGCTAAGTCCGGTGCGGTTTGACAGTCAGAGGATGTTGCTGAGTCCGCGAAAGCAGCCGAGGACGGTTAGTAAGACGCCGTACAAGGTTCTTGATGCGCCGGAGCTTGCAGACGACTTTTACCTGAACTTGGTGGATTGGGGGAGCATGAATATACTGGGTGTGGGGCTGGGGAGTTCGGTGTATATGTGGGATGCGAATACGTTGAAGGTTATAAAGTTGTGTGATTTGGTGGATGATACTGTAACGAGTGTTAGTTGGATACAAAAGGTGATTATTATATTTCCATTCCTAATTTTCTATGGCTCTTGTGATGTGATGTTTATCTTATTTTGTTGTTTCATTTTATTTCTGTTCATTTTATTTTTTTCGTTCATATGCTAAACGATGAGGGTGAATTTGTAGGGGTCACATGTTGCTATAGGTACGAATAAAGGGTATGTGCAGATATGGGATGCTGAACAGCGGCGGCGGTTACGGACCATGACTGGTCACACGGCTAGAGTTGGTATGTATACCCACACACACACACACTTCTTTTCCCCTCGGGATTAGCATCTAATATACTTTGACATGAAGGCGCACTCGCATGGAACGACCACATCCTCACCTCCGGCTCCCGCGACCGCGCAATCTACCACCGCGACGTCCGCACCCCCGACCAATTCATCGCCAAACTCACGGGCCACAAGCAAGAAGTCTGCGGGCTAAAATGGAACCCAGACGACGGCCAGCTCGCCTCGGGCGGAAACGACAACAAGCTCTTTGTCTGGGACAAGCTTAACACCACACCACTCTACAAGTTCTCTGAACACACCGCTGCCGTGAAGGCGATTGCGTGGTCGCCGCACCAACACGGCACGCTCGCGAGCGGCGGCGGGACGGCCGACCGCCGGATAAAATTCTGGAATACGTTGACGGGGCAGCAGATTAACGAGATCGACACGGGCAGCCAGGTGTGTAATCTTGCGTGGAGCAAGAATAGTAATGAGATTGTGAGCACGCATGGCTTCAGCGAGAACCAGATTGTGGTGTGGAAGTATCCGAGTATGACGCAGGTTGCGAGTCTCACGGGCCACACGTGTAGGGTGTTGTATCTTGCAATGAGCCCGAATGGGGAGGTGATTGTTACCGGGGCGGGGGATGAGACTTTGAGGTTTTGGAATTGTTTTGGGAGGGGGAGGGATGAGAGGAGACTGAGCTCGCCGTTGGATCCGTTTACGTTGATTCGGTAAAGAAAGAAAAAGTGTTTTTGTGGAACGGGGTGCGGGGAGGTGCGAGAGGTGGTCGTGAGTCCATGTGGCTGGGGAGATAAAAGAGAACATTCACAAACCGAAAAACAAAAAAGTGGGAAAATTTAGTTTGGAGGATGTATGGATGGATGGAAGGAAGGAAGGGGGATTCGCTATGAGCTGGGAGGATCCCTACTACACTGAACACATGGGAAGCCCTCACCAATCCGGTGCTCGAGACGATTCGATCAGAAAACTTTCATAAATCTAAATCACCGCCACACACACACACACACACACACACACACGAAGTTGAGGGTAAACCGAAACCCAGGGAGAAGGACAAGCAGGAAAAGCGAATGGGGAGGACTTTGGAAATACATGGAAGGATGGTGCAAAATAGAACGAAAACATCTATATCAGGTTTGGATATGACCTATATTGGAATAACCTTGGGGAACCATATACAAAGTTGGTTTTATATCTAATCGCTAGATCACATAAAATTAGGAGTGTTTTTTTATTCATCACCCTGAAGTGTTTGGAATATTGGGAGGGGTCGGTCTTTGGGGACTTTGATGATTGGGGGGCTTTGGGAACCCGAGGGAGAAGAAGAGGATTTGGTTTGTTTGGGTAGTGTGTGTGGGGCGGTGGCCTTTATTTTTTTCATTTTTTTTTTCAAAGCTACTTCTTTTGCGATTTCTTCTTATGCCTAGCTATAGGCCTTCTTTTCGATTTTTTCTATCTTGCAGTTGGTTCGCTTTTTTTTTTTTTTTTTCGTCTCCCTCTGGGTTTACTGCTTTCTTTTCCTCTTTTTTCTTCTTCGTTTTTTCTCGTTCATCTTTCTCTCTCTGGCCGTGGTGGAATTCTGTCGTGTCACTTTTTTTTTTCTTTTTTTTTCTTTTTTTTTTCGGATCTCTTGATCGATATCGCCTTTCTTCATTCTTCGTCGAGTCGATACTCAAAGTTTGCTTGCTTGCCTTTGCCTTGCCCTTGCCTGTCTATCTATCTGTGTTGTGTTGATGGTGTCTGTCTATGTCTGCTGCGTACGTGTATGTGTACGCGTGTTGTCCCCTTATCCGCCATTTATCTTATCCGTCTTTGTTTGGTTTTTCTGCAATATTGGTTGTTTGTTTCGTTTGATGATAATATGGGGGCGCTTATAAGGCAAGGGAGCAAATTTTGCAGCTTTGGGTTGTTGGGTTGTTGGTGGTGTTATAAGCTTGATCATGAGTTTAGGGCTGGGTTTAGCGTTGAGAAATACGTTTTTTTTTTTTTGAATTCGTTTGCAATATTGCTGTAATTGTTGCTTAGTTGCTTGCTGCTTGCTGCTGCTGTGGGGGAGTTTAGGGGTTATTTTTTTTTTATCTTTTTTTTTATCTTTTTTTATTTCGGTTTTTTTTTTTTTTTTTTTTTGAGCTCGAGTATCTGATCATGATTATTTCGTTTTTTCTATTTCTCGTGTTCGCATTCTTTTGGTCGTTTCTTTTCCCATGGGATCCGGAGCTTGCAATTAATTGCTCGGTATAACTCTATGCATACATATATATGCTTTTTCACCTACTTACTTGGTAGTTTATGTATTATTTCGAATTCTGATTTTTTGGTCTTGAACTTGGCCATGGATCCGGATCTATTTCATAGCAAAAAAAACTATATATTACTATTTTAAATGAGTCATCTGAAGTTACCTCATTCTACCTTCCTACCTCCTTGTTTGCTTCGGGATCTATAGTGGTCCTCATACAATTTAGGTAGCCCACACGGATTTCGGGTGCTTTTGATTGTAATTTTCGAATTCTTTAATCACACTCGAGCTCACAACCATGTAAAGGTATATGAACATCGATATCATGATCATGGCCAGATCTAATTTTAACACCGCTTACTTCAGCTGAGACGTATATGTATTCAAGATATAAGATTAAGTACGATATTGCTCTACGCAGGTATACTTGTGTATCTACAAATGTACATACATGTGAGGGATGGGATCGATATCTCTTGTCCCCGACGCGTGAATGCAGGTATCGATATCACTATTGGGCTATTGTAAACTTGTAAGCCCTAGGCCTGTGGTATTACTTCTTTGGGTAATCGGGGATATATACTTACCCTGCTATTTCAGGTATTTATTTCCCCATCAGAACTTAAAGATGGTAAATAAACTCTTTCATACTTGGTTTGGTGTAGATTGCGCTTTTACTTCTTGTGCTCTTATTTTTCTCCCCTTTTCTATCGAGATCTCCACCTCATCCCAAGCATCCCCCGGCCGTGGCGTCAGTACTTGCAACTTGCATCCGAGTACCAATGGACATCTACACTTTTCGCAAATTCCAAACATAACTAGATCGATATAATGCCTAGATATCTCAATCACGATCGGATATCGCGATATCGATATCGATCTATAGCGATCCGTCCGCGGCCGATGCCGATAGATTATCTTCATGATCATCTCTGGCCATGGCCATGGCCATGGGGGGATCCAGAAGATCTAGACCTGGGTTTAAAGACAGCCTATAATTATATAAGGAAAGTACTTCCTTTACATTACATTCTCTGCTCCTAGGCTACCCTATTCCTGAAATCCTTGTCGTTTTTTTCTTCGTTTTTTTTTTTTTTTTTTTTTTCACTTTCCCCGGTTTCCCGCCCATTCTCGGGAAAAGAAGGTTGAGTAATTATAACTCTAACTCTAAACTGTGGATGTGGGATGTGCACCGTGCACCGTGCAATCTCAATCTCAATCTCCTTCATGGCCATGGTCAATCCGATCTGGGGTACCCGATGTATCCGGGGGTACAGTACCTTCTTTTTTTCTTTCTTTTCCTTCTTTCTTTTCCTTCTTTCTTTTCTACCTTTTTTCTACATCCTCTCTCATAACCTGCCAGAATCCTACATGCCTTTCGAGATCTAGATTTTGCAGACACACGCTGGAAGGGATATTGATCCTACACATGTGATGTTACAAAAATCCAGACAGTTCCAATTGCGAGACATGAATGGCCATCGAGTTAGGTAGAGTATACAAGGACTATACTCTACATGCTAATGTACGTGCCAGGTAGAGTAGACAGAATTCGAATGTACATATGTACGAAGCATGTCACTTAGGCTTCGAATCCATGATCCATCTAATAATTACTTTTTTTCCTAATTTTCTTTTTTTTTTTGGCTCCTGTATGTACATGTGGATACACGTAGGTAGGTAGGTAGAGTACACTCCCACATGTTAAGTTGCAGCACGAGTACTTGTATGTATGTATGTATGTATGTATGTTTTTTTTTTCTTCTGCTTCTGCTTTTTCTTCTGCTTTTTTGCCCATGACATTGAGAATTGAGATGGTAGGTAATTAACTGCAAGGTTTTGCAAGGAGTAAGTATGGAGTGAGTGGGTGAGGTGTGGTGTACCGCACTTGTTCTCGTGCCCAAATTACAGTTGAAGAAAGAGATAAATTATAAACCCAAGATTTTATACCTACCCTTCTGGTTCCGGGGGTTTTTTTTGGTTCGGTTTTTCTCGATGATGTATATCGAAGGTCGATAGACGTGGGTTATGTATGTCTAAAGGAGGTGTATATAACGTACATAGGTACTTCTTACGTACGTGGGAAAAAATTCGAAGCTCGTCGAAGGTATACGGTTTGAGCTGGGCTAGGGGTCTGGTGGAGCTGAAAAATTATGGAATGGGGATGCTTGACGGGGTTATCATGATGAGGTTAACGTTAGAGACTGAGACTGGCCATGAGGCTGTGGATGCTGATACTTTGCCAGAGGTTCGGATCCATGGAACGGCCGCGGATTGAGAACCGGAATCATTTCTATGCATGCAAGATTGCTCGGGTAACTCCTGAAGAAGCTTTCTTCCAGCGAAAAAAATGGGTGGTCATGATGAGAAGATACCAAGTACATAGGAGGTGGGCTACCTTTCTACTGTTAGTTCTCGTGGAATATTTGAGTTTGAAAAAACATACCTCTTTGTGTACATGAACGCTGCTGTACTTGCAGAGTTTCAGATATTCGTTGATATCGATGCTACCCTGAACTGCAACTGATATCTTCACTTTATTTGGTATCAACAACCCTTTCAAGCTAGGAGCTGTCGAGTACGCCCAATTTATCAACAACTCCAGATATCCCCGGCATTGCCCGCTATATCACCTCGCTTGAGAGTTTGCGCGGCTTTCGCTTTTGATCGAATCAGCCATGCGCACGTGTGATATCGACTACGACCCCGCCAATCCGAACTCTGGCAGCTGTCCAACGAATACCAGCGACGACAATTCCATAGCGAATACCAGCAGTAGCCATAGCCACAGCATATACAGTAGTGGTGACAGTGTCGGAGGTGATAGCCATAGTAGCAGCGGACGTTCCAGCGCCGGTACGTAGCACTCGCTGCCTCTCACGGGCCGTACAAAATCCCGCGCAGTGCACCTGACGTAGCAGCAGCAGGAGACATGCGCATCCCCTCACGAGCCCTCGGCCGCCACAATATCCTCCCCGCCGCCGCCACACGCCCGATATCCACGGCATCGCTATCGATCAATCTACGCTTGACACCCCTCCGTCAACAACAACAACAGCAGCTATTACCCCTACTACCCCGCCATAACCTCAACCCCGCCACGGCAACGACTATACGAACAACGACGGCTACGAGACACTCGTCGACAATGCCAGCCCAGAAGCCGAGTGCGAGCATTCTCAAGTCTGCAAACGACTTTTTGGCATTCGTCAATGCCAGCCCTACCCGTGAGCATCCATCGCACAGTGGCTCTTGCTTTGGGCAAAGGTTGCACATGGCTGACCACCAGCAAAATTGAATAGCCTTTCATGCCGTCAAATCAGCACGAGAGAGGCTCGAGAAGGCCGGGTTCACAAACGTCCATGTGAGTGCCAATCCTCTGGCACATGGCTTAAAATTCAAAGTAAAAATGGCTTATATATATGACTCTTCTTGTACAATCACAGGAACGAGACAATTGGGGCAGTCAACTAAAGAAGGGAGGAAAATACTACCTGACAAGGAATGGGTCATCAATTGTTGCTTTTGCAATCGGAAAGCAGTGGAAGGTACCTACTATAACCAAACATCAAGCCCACCCTGCTCTGTTGCTCCTCCAGCTACTCCTCCACAGCCTTCTCCTCCTCCTCCTCCTCCAACGCTCTGCATGCGAACCGGACCGGTGTCGTGATGGTAGGTGTGGTGTTTTGGTTTTGCTGTAGCTTATGCATTTTATTAGGCAGGAAATGGAATGGCCTTGTTGGGCGCTCACACAGACTCCCCTGCGCTACGGCTCAAGCCAAAGTCAAAGAAGTTTGGTGAGAATGGAAGCTACCTGCAGGTTGGTGTTGAGACATATGGCGGTGGACTGTGGCATACATGTGAGAAAACCCTCCCTCAGCTAAGAATTGAGATTCCAACTATCCACCTGCATACCCCACGATACCCCCTCACTCCCGCCCCCAATTGCATGAGATGCCCCAGTTGCGGGGGAAGGAATAAAGGAAGCCACCTAACGGAGGTTTTATTCATTGCGGGCTTTCAGGGTTCGACAGAGATTTGGGGCTTGCGGGAAGATTGATTGTCAAGGAAAGCGATGGGTCGTTTGTCTCCAAGCTCGTCCACATCGATAAGCCAGTCCTGAGGATCCCCACTCTTGCGATCCACTTGGACAGACAGGAGACTTTTGCATTCAACAAGGAGACCCAGCTGTTCCCAATTGCAGGCCTGGCTTCCGAGCTGTTGAACAAGGATGTGCCCAAAGAAGGAGCCGCTGAGGATGCGGCAAAGGCGGAGGAGGAGAAGAAGGACTTTGCGCCTCTCGCAAGCGTTTCCGAGAGACATCACCCCGCAATCGTGGACTTGCTGGCAGAGAATGCGGGGGTCGAGGTTGACAGCATCTTGGACTTTGAGGTTCTGCTGTATGATGTCCAACAGGCTGCACTGGGGGGCATTAATGACGAGTTCATCTTCTCTGCCCGGTTAGACAATTTGGTATGCATGCCCCACGAGTCACTTGCAGGCGCTGGGCTGGGAGCGACAACTCACACGCTAATGATTGGGCACGATTGCACAGATGATGTCCTACTGCGCTACCGAGGGTCTCATCCAGAGCCTGGCTGCCTCTGATGCACTGGAGACGGAGACGGCCATCAGAGTGATCTCGCTGTTTGATCACGAGGAGATTGGGTCGCAAACCGCACAGGTCCGTTCACCCGCCCAACCCCCATCGATCATCTGTCCCGCTCCCGCAGCCTCAAAAACAATACCCTCTCACCACGGCATCCCTGGGAGCGTATTTGTTTTTCCTACGCCCATGCACGCGGACTTGATCCTTCCAGCCAATCTGCTCGCGGGCTGACACTGCTATGTAGGGCGCCGACTCCAACCTGCTTCCGGCCGTGTATGCTTCTCCATTCGCCCCCTCCCCTCTCATCTGCAAATCGATCTCCTTCAAACTAACCTTGCCGCCTTGTGTGATCGTGCCAGAATTCGCCGACTGTCCACCTTGTTTGGAGATGCAGAGACTAGCCTGACTGCATACGAGGAGACTCTGATCAAGAGCATGCTGTGGTCATGTGACCAGGCCCACGCCGTGCATCCCAATTACGGGGCCAAATATGTCGGTTTCCCCCAATCCCTCCCTGGACTCTCCTTGTTGTCTTGGCTAATCGTGCAATCGCCGAGTGTATAGGAGTCTTCACATCGCCCGGAGATGAATAAGGGAACTGTGATTAAGGTATGCGAGATTGACCCCGACTACCTACCTATCCAATTAGCTTGGAGGGGGGAAGTAGTGCTTCCATGTTCTAACCAAACCCCACTTAGGTTAATGCGAATGCTCGCTACGCAACCAACTCGCCCGGCATCGTCCTGACGCAGGAGGTTGCCCGCTCGGCCGGCGTGCCTCTGCAGTTGTTTGTTGTCCGCAACGACTCGTCGTGCGGAAGCACCATTGGGCCGATGCTCAGTGCCGCGCTGGGCGCGAGAACGGTCGACATGGGCAATGCACAGCTGAGTATGCATTCGATTAGAGAGACTGGGTGGGTTTTGTCCTTTCCCCTCTTCACATCCCCTTTCACTTCCCGATCCCTTGCATATATGTATGCGTGGGAGTGAACACCACCTACCTACCTGCCCTAGCTACTGCATCTCACCCAATTAACTATTTTGGGGTTTTTCTTGGGTGGGGGTAATCGGTCATTATGATATCGATGATGTTGTGGCTTGCAATTGGCTTGATACGGTACTTACTTAGCTACCTGAATGGTTTTTTACTGACTGGGTTATTTTTAGTGGAACACATGATGTTGAGAATGCGGTCAAGTTGATTACCGAGTACTTTAAGAGGTATTCTGAGCTTGAGGCGAAGATTCTGGTTCATTAGATGGGGAATCTAGGGCCTGGAAGGTTCTGGATGGGGGGGGGGGGAGTTTACTCGTACAACGCATGATAACTAGGTAGGTAGGTAGTCTTGTTGTTGCATGCCTTTGAGGTGGGGGGGGGGGTTATCTATCTATGTATTCATTTTCATGCATAGTTCGTGCCATCACGTATTTTGTGCGGTTTTGCATTTGCAATTGCACTGGAATCGAGGCTAATTGCACTCCGAGGACGGAGTATTGCATGTCCATCCATCTTAATTGTCTTTTTTTGGTGAGAGCTTACCCTCACCCTCACCCTGCGGTCTGCTACGTATACCTTGCCAGGTAGCTAGCTATAGGTATCTCCTCGAGCTCTGTTCTCTGTGCCTCTCTTGCAAGCAAGCTTAAGCCTGCATGCAATTGACATTGACTCCCGACATCGATCTCTCTCTACTCGTAGTCGTACGTTCGGCCGGTAGTTACATCACCTAGGCACTTTTCACACCCTTTGGCTTTGGCTTTGGCTTCTACCGATCCGGGATGGGATGATCGGATGGGATGGGATGGGAGATGACAACACAACACAACACAACGTGCGTGCGGGGGAGCATGGATTGGGGGGAGGGGAGGGGTTAACCATTCAAATGTAATTATACTCTAACCCTGTAATATATATCCGGGTTAGAGTATTCTGTAGGTCATGATCAGGGTCCTCTAGATCTTGGGGGTTAGTTTAGGTATTTAGTGGGGTTTTATCGATACCCGCGCAAGCCAGGTTGGGGGTTATGGGGGTATGTATGTATGTTCGGTAGTTAGAGGAGGTAGGTAGGTAGGTAGAGTAGAGTAGAGTAGAGTAGAGTAGAGTAGAGTAGAGTAGCTATGGAACCGCAATTTGCAATTGCTCGTGATGGAGAGAGAGATTTGTTTATGTTGAGTTTGAGTTCGAGTGCACAGTAGATCTAGACGAATTCGAATTGCACTCACATAGATGTATATATTCTGTTAAGATGGGGTCAATTGCGGTAGCCTCGCAATCGACAATTGCTCTACTCTACTTCCTCAGGCCCCTTCTTCGAAAGCTTTGCACCCCCCCCCCCCGCCCTTCATCTCATCTTCCATTTCGGGCTGGCTGCGGGGTACCTAGGTAGCGGCTGCTACTCTACGAGTGTTGAAGTCAATGAGATGTAAGCCCCAATTTCTTTAGGTTCCTCGGCCGGTGGCTGGTGGGAGTTGGGAGTAAAATTGCAACGTACGTATACGCGTCATTGTCGTCTTACTTTAGTTATTAAGAGTAGTTAGAGTAGGTTTTTAAAGCTTAAGGGTTTGAATTGATCTAGAGTAGGTAGCTAGTTAGATCTGGAATGGAATGGGATTAGTTAGGAGGGATACAGATAAAGTACTTTACATACAGATACCATCTAGACTTTGGATCGCTCCACTCTAGATCTCCTCGTCATGGGACCCTGTACTGAGTACTCTACTCGACTGTCACTCGCAAGGTTCTTGGCAGGGAGGTTGGGATACGAGTACCAAGTAGGTATCGATACTGTAGTTAGTACTTATGTGGGGAGCTCGAGCGAGCTCAGGGTCAGACTTTTAAGTTCTAAAGTTGTCATCGGATATCGGTGTGTGTGTCTCGGGGCGGCGGAAGTGTGTGTGTTGTGTGATGTGTGAGACTAGGTATCTCAAGTGGTGGTGGTGGGAAAGTGGGGGGAAAAAGGGTGTGTTTACGTTAATGTTTCCCTTAGGTAGTCTTGTGCCGTTTCCCTGGTACGTACGGATGTCAGGCTGGCTGGTGGGGTCGGAATTTACTCTGCTCTGCTCGAGAGAGAGAGGGAGAGAGAGAGAGAGAGAGAGAGAGAGAGAGAGAGAGAGAGAGAGAGAGAGAGAGAGAGATGCATTGTATTGGGGCACGTGGGGCCGTGAGATATACGTAGAGGTGTAGAGATGAGATGAGGAAGGGAAGGGAAGGGAAGGGCTCTTTGTCGAGATCTAGAATCGATCTGCGAAAGTGTGAGTGCGAAGTGTGTATTTATGCACACATTGTATGATTTGGTTAATTAAGCTAGCTTATAATTACAAGTACTCGAGTATATCTCCAGAGACTCTAGCTCTGAGATGTCGATGTCGATATCGATGACCATCGATTTCTTCTCAATTGCAATAGAGTTTGTGACAAATAAGAAAGAAAAATAAGGTTGGGGCCTGTGGGGTATTATATCATAGTATACGAAGTATACGAAGTAAGTATGAACTCTAGCTATAGATATCATCTAGATCGATGCGTCGAGCGCTGCTGAGCGCTCCTTGAAGTCATGTGCATTGCATTGATTGCATCGATATCCCAAACGTATAATTATGATATAGCGTATTCGACTTCCTAAAGATAAAAATACGATTCTGAATCATGTTGCATGTTGAGTCTAGACCCTGCAGGACTGGGTGATTCGATTTCCAATGTACCAATGGGGTCTGGATGCGTTGATGATATGATATGGTGGCTCTTGGAAATAAGTAAACGTATAGTATAGTATAATTTGCACGATTTTCATATTATTATTCAGGAGTCCGAAAAAAGGCGCTAGACAAGTATTACACAAACGGAATATCAAACAACTTGAATTCGAATGTACTCAAAAATGTTGGTTACCCTAGGTACATAGGTAGACTCGTAGTTACCCCAAATGTACAGTTCCACATTCGGAATCTCCAACACCAGACTAGGAATCTCCGAGCGTTCGCTTCGCTCGCTCGCTCGCTTCCGAATCGGGTAGTGTGAATGATGGATCCGCATTCTCGTCTCAGAACCAACACACTCCCATATGCATGGCCATCCTATCACGAGACTAGGTACCTAATCCTATCGCTCATCTTCCTGTTCTCAACGTTCCCAGCCGGCCCCTAGAGTCTTTTTGAACCCCGCGGGCCGAAACATGTACATCTCAGATCTACCCCACGGATCTATCCTCAAAGAGGGTTTCGTCAACATGTACTCAGGTATGTACACGTGGAAATTAATGCTGGATGTTTGAGATGCCCAATCGAATCCAACGATAGCCCCGCGGCCAGCTCGGCGTCCACTTATGATTAGGTAGGTATAATTAAGATCAAACAATTGTTTCGAATCCGGATCCGGATCCCCATGATCACGAGGACCAATTGCAACATTTGGAGGCCAGAGCAAGGTAAGAATATCAAACATCTTGATTATCATAAGCTGTTATAGATACCTATCTATAGTATATGGTATGCACATCGATATCGTGGGCACCCTAAATCCTATAGCTACCTAGGCCTAGGCCTCTTTGATCCTCATCCTCCGTTCGCCCGTTTAAATGATCAACGGAATTTAGGAATTCAATTGCAACGTTTTTCTTGGCTCATTATTGGAATCCAGCCATTTATCATGTTTGAGCTGCGGCGGCGGCGGTCCCCATGGGATCCGGGATCTCCACATGTGAGCCATAATGCAATTCCAATTCAAGTGAGTCCATTCCATGCATGACTGACTCGACTCCGCTTCACTTACGAGTTTTTCGTCCAAAAAGTGGAAAGACAATTGCAAGCACACCGCCTACTCAAGCCATGGTCACGAGGTCAACATACTTAAGCTTATATACAATCCTCGAGCTCTTGGAACCGCGGCCGGTCGGGTGAATACGGGAGACGATCCATATGATTCCTTCCGGGGGATTTTGATCTTCTTGCCTTACGCTGGCCATGGAGGAATGTACATGTGCGTCAATACTATTAGGTATATGGTGCTCATATGGGTATTATAATAATTATAAACTATTTGCGAATCTCTAGATCTATAACTTGCTGATCAAAGTGTTTGTTTGTTTGAAGATCTCGAGGTCTAGATCTGCATCGATGTAAAATATGCATATGAGGGGGTGGGGGGGGTATGGTAGTCGAATTTAGGTTGATATCGATGGAGTGAATACCAAGACTAGAGTGAATATACGTACCTGCTTGGATCAGAAGAGGATCCGGAGGAATGAAGAATTCCCGTATTGGGATTTTTCATGTTGTGCTATTAAAGAAGTAAGTAGGTAAGTACCTTCCGTATACGTATATGATCATGACATGCATTCCCGCATATACTAATATACGGGGGCCCCGATACCCTCCCTACCAAACACTATCAATTAATATTTAAACCTAATAACTTTGATTTTAAATTGGATTCGAATTCGATTCTTGGTCGTTTCGGAAACTTTAGGATATTGCTCCGCCATGGCATGGCGCCCCATGCAGCAGTACGTACTGCAGCACGCACACGAGCAGCTTTTTTCTTTTTCTTTTCATGGGGTACCTACCTAGGTAGCTATTAGGTCTGGACCGGCCATATTGGCCCAATTGTAATCCTTCTGGATCAGATGTTTTTGAAACGTACGTACGTCGAATGGCGCTGAATTGGTAGGTAGGTCTAGTACTATACATTTGTAGGCAGTTATAAGTGCTCGATCGAGAGCCGAGTTATAGCATATAGCATATATATAGCATAGAACATATAGAGCTACTTTTTTATATAGAGGTATGTATGAACGTGGGTTTTTGAAGCTACTATTGGAGGATGTTTCAGAGATAACCCGCGATATTTGATGATGATGATGATGAAGATCAAAGCTTGGGAGCTGAACTTGGTATGTATATGAATATTCCAAGAAGTAAGGCTAGGTATGTAGGTGCATGGCCATGGTATGGATGGATATCCCGTTCTTTCTTGGGTTTGTTTGGCCATATATACATATGTATGCATGGTTGAGGCCAAGGAGTGAGATGTGAGATGTTTCGTTCAACCTTGGCAGCTTGTGGAGGTATGACTGCAGCTGATAGACAACGTTTAAATTTATGGGTCAGGAATGTGCAAAGAAATAAGTATAGCTAGGTAAGGTAGTACGTATACTAATTGTATGTTTTGATGTTGATCTAGAGTCGACCGGTACCGGCCGGTTACCATGATATGGTTGGTACCAATCGATGATGTCCACGAGGTTGATTAGGATGGACATTGCAATGGATGAGATATATTAGTTACTAACTTACATTATGTAGTAGTTAGGTTCGAATTCCTCTTGCATACCTTCCTCCAAATAAAGGGGGGGGGGGGGCCGGGGGGGTTTCTTTGAAATATGGAATTTGGTGGAGTCTACCTCCTAACCTGGATCCGTACTCATCCCGATGACCGGCCACAAGTCGACTAAGTCATGATGATCTAGCTATAAGCTGTAAGTTTGCCTGGCCGCACCTGGTACTAGTATGCAATTGCGAGTCTTTCCGGCCATGAGATGTGAGATCCGGTCTTTGCCAATGGGATTCGTTGGGATGGTATAAAGTAGCTATACAATGATAATTGTAATTCGGGACCTAGGTATTCTAGTGATATGATCAGCTATGACTACCTACGGCCCCCACTTGAACCGGCTGCAATGAAGACTTGTTGGAGTTTAGATCTACTCGCGAAGTATACGTACTCTACCTAGGGTAGCTGATCATGAGCTTGGAGGGTTTTCACGTATGTAGAGTACGGGATCGATCCGGACAGTGAGACAGATGCACGGATTGACAGATTGACAGATTGACCTAAAATGTCCCTCCCTACCTTAGCTACTCGAGTAGTATGTAAGGAGTTCTCTTATAATAACTTGTTGTCATTGTCGTCGACCGGTGTACAGTATGTACAATCACATAAAATAAGTGATCGGTCAAAGCTAGAGGTGCGCGACTTGGTGCATAAGAATTTTATCTTGCCAAAGCACCAAGCAAAGTACGATTTAATCCCTGTGTGTGACTATGCACCTCCAGCGTTGACCGATCACTTATTTTGCCTGACTGTACATGTGAGCTTGAGCTCGATGTGTGTCATGATGATAGTATACGTTGATATATACTATACGCCAACCGCCAATTGCAAGCCCCAGGCCCGCCGCATCCGTTTCGGGGAGGACATGCGCAATTGCAAGGGGAACGTACGGCTGGATTAAAGAATCTCCGTGAGTACGTATGTGGGAAACTTGTGTGTTTTGTGTTTTATGTTTATATGTTTTTCTCTTGGTCTTTTCTTGGCTTAGGATGTAGGTATCATTATTGAGGCTGTGTGTGTGTGTTGTTGTTGTTTTGAGTATGCCGGAGGTAGCCTGGTTTGCCGGAGGTATGCATGCCCAGACTCGCGCCCAGACCGGGCCAAGACGTTTAAATAAACTTTTCCAATACGGATGATCATGATACTTTAAATTTATATCCTTGAGCCTTTGGATGATAGCACGTATAGTACTATGTGTTAATCTATTCCATGATATCATGCATGAATTACCTAGCAATTAGGTTCCCGTTGCAGTTTTTCATGGGTGGGGGGGCATCGAGGATGAGGGTTTAAAGGTTTGGGAGTTCGAGTAGTTAGGGGTTTGATTTTGGTGATGCATCGGGGGGTTTATACTGGCCATGTTTAAATAGAGGGAGGTGTTTATTTTTTTATTTTATATGAAGCATGAAGCATATGTAATGTATACGTATGTAAGAGTAGAGTACATGATGCTTGCTTTGCCATCAGGGCAAGCGTATTGGTGGAAGCATATAAATTTAAAGACGCAATTAGCTGTTTGGGATGAGGAAAAGGGACTGACATGTTGCGCATGCAAGTGATCATGCCGATTTCGAAGGATAGGATAGATAGGCTTGAGGATATCGATGATTATTTGATTTATTTTTTTTGTTGTGTTTCCGGTTTGGGTAGTTGGTTTGGGTAGTTGGTTGATCTCTAGTTGATCTTGCAATTGATCTTGATCTTGAAGGGTTTCTACAGGACCGGTAGCGGTTATGATCGCAAACTTTGGTTTCCCGCTTCCGGTTTGATCCTGGCTGGCCATGGCGGCCGCGGGTGAGGGTTGCCAAGAATAGACATACTTAACCTATATTAAGCAGAGTGCCTGATTGAGATGTTTCCGTAGGAGGTATCTCCGTTGACAATTGCAATAAGGAGAAAGCACTTGCCAAGAAACGGAGGTAAGGAGGTCTGTCTATATGAATGTGTATGAAGTATGAAGGATATTTGTGATCGGTGATTCTCGGCCGCTGCGCCCGGCCCTTGGCTCCGGCCGTGAACGGCCAACGGAAGAATTCGGGGCAATTGCAATTTGATTCATGTATGACTGACGGGTATATTGCAATTGTATGCTAATATTGTGATTATATATGTGCGTCCTTGGCTTTTGGCTTAGGGGTAAGGTACATGTGGATAAGATAAACCAAAGGAGGTGTCGATATACCATGCACATCTTGTGTTGTGGTTTTATAGAATTCTTAGTCTCGCGCCAGAATTCGTGAAAGGTGACGGATCCGGATAGGGAAATCAGTGCTTTTGGATGGAATTGGGTGTTGCTGGTTGCTGGTTGCTATAGATGGTATTATTAGGTGTGTTCATGCCAACCTTACTTAACGGGAATAAAATGTATAATTCCATGGTATACAGCAGTAATTTCAGGATGTGCATGGGATCTAGAGAGGAGATTTCAGTGTGGAGATATATACGCTATTCATCCCCGAAAGGGATGTGAAATGAATGTAATTTCAATTGCAAACGGGATTGCTTGCATGCATCTATTATCTACTTGGCATGGTATGATTCTCGAATGAGCTTGGATTTGGGTACTTTGGTGATACAAATAGATACATACGAGAGATTCTGCAGTTGAAATGAGGTGAGGGTAACGTTTGAGGTGGAGCGTGGTTGGGGTGTGAGTTCTATAGGCATGCTTGATATGGTGTGCAGATGGGCACGTGGATGGAATGCACGTGAGAGTCGGAATGGTCTAATTGGAAGCTATTCCGCCCTGGCTTTACCGTGGGGAATTCAGCGCCTGATCAGTTCTCTCCTGATCCGGTATGTGCTGCCCCATGATGAACTTTAGAAGGTATCCATCTTCCCGATTGGGAACTCAACCAATATGCATCCCGCGCACGCACGAGGCCTTGAGGCACAGCGGCCAGCGGCCAGCGGCCCACCTAACCCGGGACGAGGCTATAACCCTTTGTCCTTCTCCTGAGATTGTGCAGCCCAGAAGCCAACAGATGGCATCACCCACACGCAACGCCGGGCCCATCACCAGGAACACCACGATACGTACACGGCACAGCCAGCCTATGGCGAGAGATCTCCGGTGAGCCCTGATTGGCGTGAGTAACGGAAGATAGATATACACTAATACCCCGCCTTTTTTTTGTTTCTTTTACGTCTGGGAAAGTTACATAAGTCAACCCCACATTTTGTCTCTTTTCAGGAAAATCTCAACCCCCGCAAGTCTCCCGATGCCGCGGCACCCCACGCGGGGGGATGGAGGGGGAGAGTGGGCATGATGAACAGAGCAGAGCTTGGGAGTAGAACCGACTAAAAAAAACTTCCCGCTTCGCCGTACTTGCAACACGAGAGACATCTGGAGACCTTCCTATCCAATTATACCAAGTATTTTCACTTCTCGGCTGTGGCAAATGAGGGGCATCGTGCAATATGACGAGATATAACTGGCTGCAGCAGAGGCTGGCCATTCACAGCTTCACACACCGCCCGCGCACTGTGAAGGCTGCAGAGCCGGTGATACTCGGGTGGGGCTCAGACTACCTGTGTTGAGTAAGGCAGTAAGGGTAAGACTCCGCAGATCCACACAGAGTAAAAAACTGACGATGATTTAGGAATAATGTTTACTCAAATTTTAAAGGCTCTTCATCTTTCATGATATGGTTCATGAGGGCTTCTGCGTAGCCTTGTTACGCTACTCAATAGCCTCGCTTACTACATGTCAGAATGTGTCTTGTGGCCCCGCTTTATGCATTGGACTGACGTCACCATGCTCCCTCTCGTCGCGGGTAAAGAATCCGAAAGGAACGGGTCGGACCGGGTTAGAACTGGTGATGAAGCGGAAAAATGAAAGGCCATGGAGAAGAGATGGAACGGAATAACCTGGGTTCATCAATTGCTCTGGCATTGGGTAACCAAGGTTGTTTGCTCAAGTAAAAAAGGTTTACCAAAGAAGAAGAAAGCTAACATCAAGTATTGGTCAAGGGTGTGCAGGGAATTTACAAAGCAGTGCGCCATGCAGCTACTCTACACCTTTTCATACGGCAGAAGGCGAGGAATAGCAGCCTCGACCTTAGGCGTGATAATAAGCTGAAGGCGGATGGGAATGCCTCACGGGGAAATACGGCGAAAGTGTTCAGGGCACAAACACTTCGAAGAGGGCTGAAACGAACGAGCCTAAGCCTAACTACAACAAAACCCATGCATGTCTATAGACATTGCTTTTATTTCCAGTAACTTCCAGTAATAGAGAATGCAGGTACTATATACAGCGTTGGGTGAAAATTTCGACTGGCATGGTGTTTAAATTGAGAAGTACGTTTATTGTTGATGTCAATATTCTGTAGGTCAGGTAGCTAATCAATACTGTAGATACATTAGCTCGTCTAACCTACGTGGCAACCGAAAAGACCATCAACTTGGTACTCGCTACTTGGAAAGGTGTTCTGCTCGGTTCTTTCGCTAGAAACCCTCACTTGGAACACTGTGATACTGAGGAAGATAGCCAGCAATACCGAGTTAAACGCAAACTTCAATGGTCACTCAAGTTGACAACGTTTCGAATTCATATTTCAAATTCAACCTGTTGAATGTTTACAGAATACCTTCCGCATTCACATCCGATGATCTATCAGATAAAGCCGAATTTCGGGCCGACCGCCCAATGGCGAAAACTAATGGAACAGCGTATCTTTCGCCTCAACACCTGAGAAAACGTTTGAAACAATTCCCCCCCCACAATCATACCCTATCAGCGCAGAAACGAAAAACAAACTCTACTCGAGTATGACAATTACAAAAACAAATTAATGTGACGCTGCAGCGATAATCACACCAAGACCAAAATGTGATGTCGTTTTGGGGAGTGGTCATACCCACATACGTTTTGTGAAATATGATCAGCAAATGTCATGATCATATTGGACGGATTTCAAACGAGACGACGAGGCGTGTTGCATCATCACCTGGGCAGTCATTTACATATTTTCTTTTAAGGGGCCTTTTTAGGGTGGGTATTTGTTTTTTTGTCATGTGGTGCAATTCCAAGGGAATGCACGTTTTTAGCTGGAACACCAAATGAGAAGGGAAGATTATCAATAAAGAAAGACTATGGTTCTGGGTACGAGAATACTATGGCACAAGCTTGCAAGCCTGTCCAAAGGACACGGATATGCTTCCTGGGTTAATTGAGCCTTAGAGGTAAGTCAAATTGTCTATTGTGAAGTGCACACTGCTAGCCTCATGTCTTAAGTGTTCCATGCTGATAGTGAAGTCCCCAGGATTGTCTCGTGATGGCAGGGCCACGTGAGTGGGGAAAAGAAAGGTTTTAGGGGGTTGGTGTGCTCACTAGATACATGAATTATCTCCGAAATTTGAAGCCTCACGAACACAATACTATCACACTCTGCTGCACTCTCCTTCCTGGCCATATGGAGCAAGCGCTCACCGGCAGGTTTAATATGTGAACGCATGTGGCAGGCGCATTTATGTTTGCGGGTTAGGATGAGTACAGCAGTGGCCCATACATTCATGGACTTCACGAATACCCGCAATTCGAGAATGCCTTTACCCCATGCCATATTGACATATATTAACTTAATAATAGCCATAATTATTTGAATTAGGTAAGTACAACAACCAGCAGTTTAAATAGCCCCCAGCTCACAGATCGAGAGTAATGTGGGGTTGTGTAGGGGTACACCTACCGGCATCCGCTCGTACATACTGGGACAGTACACCCTCAATATTAACATGGATTTTATAGGTACCCCACATAGTTGCAGGCTGCGGCGGCGGTGGCGGATAAACACGCCGCATACACATATCCGCAATAACGAAAATGGTACGAAACTTTACTGGCCAGACATAGCGTGGGGAACACACAAAACATATGCAAGAGCTCGGGAGATCATGAGTTTACGACGCAGCCTATCCAATGCTACGGATGTCGCTTTTGGGTCCCATGAATGAAGATCTCCCTCTCCTCGGATTCATCGAGAAGAATACCAAGACAGATCAGCCCTCCTGTAATCGGCTGGCGCGCATGAAGGCCAAAGTCCAACTGCATATCTCTACCTTCCTCCGTACGTGTGTCTGTCATTGAATATGCATTGTCACCCCTGCAAATCTACAAATCATCTCCTTCAGAATCCGAACATTATTTGCGCGGCTGCAGATGATTGGCACTTTATACCGTTTGGCTTATTTGAATATCTCCATTAGGTAGGCTTATTCTTAAAGGGTTCATCTGCTGTTCCATTACACTTCCCCCACATTGGCCCCATTTTTCCGTACGAGGAGCGGACATACGACCGGCGCCCCATGGCCAGGCATGACCTTGTACCGGTAGCAGGTATCTGCCAGATGGAGTACCCTGTAGAATTTGAGGCTTCTCCGCCTTGAATTCAAATCAAAATACCATTTGCCTTGCCGGTCGGTTGTGGCCTTACATGCAAAATTCAAATACCCCGCGAGTTTACATGTGCATACTTATACATGATGTGCGGCGCACCTGCATGTACCACCCAATTTCACCCATGTCGAGGAGTTGGGGATGGAGGACGATCCAAGAAACTTGGGTTCATAATAGGGAGACTGCGGCTAGAGGATCTCGTTAGGTAAAGTCACTTGTTGTCTCGAGGACGGATATCCAACTTGAATTTACTCTACTGAATGGGCCGCATGCAAGTCTATATGCAAGGGATTTCGAATTCGTCCTTCGGATTTCACTTTCTTTCCTTTTTCTTTTCCGCGGCGTTTTATTTATTCTTTTTTCTTCGCATTTTTTTCCTCTCGTGATGGTGAGATGACGAATGGTGTTGAACCCTGAATTTGGAGGAGGACCCTCCGCTTAGGAGGAGGAGGCAAGAGAGCTAGAATATACCCTTGGAAGAATAGCTGAAGATCATGAGCGGTGCAATGATACAGCGAGGAGGAAAAAAACTTCAGCAACACGCTGCACTTGCAATGTTACAGGTTTTATGGAATTGGGTTTCCACTGCATACACATGTGCATATATTGCCGTCTTTGCTGACGGTCGTGGCCATGAACGAGTGCAGGCTCCCTTACTGAGTACAGAATCAGATGATGTTTTACATACTTACACAACATTGGGCTGGTTAGGGTGGTATATCCCGAGGGCTGAGAACTGCATTGGTTATTACCTGTTACAGGTTACAATGCGCAACATTATCCCCAGGTAAGGACAATAAGTAAGTGTTTTTCTTCCCCAAATAAAGGCTGCAAATGATAATATGTTGTGAACAATGTGCACAGGGATTTACAGTACAGGACCTCCGAATCTGTACCGAATTTGATTCATGTATACGTAAGTAGGTATGTACAGCACCCTCGCTACTCGTACAACATCCTATGCACATGTATGTGTGGACGGGTGTGAGCTCTGCATCCGAGCTCGGGCACTCGAATCGTGCTTCTGCAGGCAGGTATTTCTAGGCACGTGCACGCATGATCTCGTGCGTGCAGGCACACAACACACACAAAAAAAACAAAGGCAAGAGTCTGGAATTCGAACAACCGAGAATCTCAATGTATGTGCTGATTTTCGTTTGAAGGCATTGGCATACCATACGTCACGCCAGCATAGGGCCAGGATTTGCAATGATATAATTGCTTCCTCTGAAGAAAAGAAAGGGTTGGTATGCATGGCAAGTTGAAATATGTACAATTGCGGGATCTACAGTGCTGCCGAGAAAGTTTAACCTTCTTCTTATCTGGATGTGGGTACACCAGTGTCTAGTCTCGCCAGTTGTCTGTCGAACCTCGCCTACGACGAAGGAAGGTAAGGTAGGCGAGGGGGATGGGGACGAGGCTAGAGTATCGTCGGGAATGAGACTAGTATCGTCCGTCGCTCGCAAGTGTCTACTTGCGCAATTGTTGGGAAAGTAAGTTTTTTCTCTGGTTTTTGTATTACCCTTTATGGTTGATATTACATGTCATTAATTTTAAAAGAACTTTTAGCTTAATGGTACCTTATTGGGAAAAAAATATACTGCATACCCGCGGTTAAATTGTACACAGGAGTCATTATCGATATCACTGCATTTCTTTTTTCTAATATAGATGGTAAAGTTCAAGGCGTGTACGGACTTCTTCCCAACTCCATGGCCAACCCACCCCCATCCATCTACTTGCATAGAGCTCTCCATTCTCTGATATTCGAACATCTTCTATCCAAGATGCCCTTGGACGCATATCTGACCAAACAAAGGGCCCGGGCCTGATCATGAATACAAAGAAATATATCTCATTTTATATATATGGCCATGAAACAAAGACCCATGTGGCCGGTTCGCCATAAAGTTGCAATTGTACATGAAAGGAAAAACAAAAACACCGCCAGCCTACAATTTCATGTATAAATTCCTTGAAAAAGATGTGGAAAGAAGGAATTTCTCGAGCGAGCTCATCGCGCTTGTGGCCGGATAGCCGGCAAAAAAATAATGTTTAAGGGAGCGCTACAAAACTAACTAGTAGCTCTACAGGCCGAGCCGCTCGCTACGTATACGCGTACGTATGTCCAATTAAGAGATACCTTGGATTCGAATTAATGTTTATTCGACTCTGATTCCATAGGTTAGTTTGTTTTCCGTGACATGTTTTGGGTGGCCAGTGTGTGTGTGTGTGTGCAGACATGTACAGATATCGATAGGCAGACAGTGCAGTGTGGAGTACAGATAACCAGCATTCAGATATGCTCGAGTTCAGGTAATGAGGACCCTGAAAAAAAAAATTTCCATGGTCCCATCTCAACTCCGGATCCGTCCATCTGCATAACTCTCTTTCTTTTTCTTTTTTTTTTTGTCGTTGCTGTAAAGACATGTGCACATGTGGTGGGGTGCGCATGCGTTTACATATAAAATTCCTTTTTTTTTTCTTTGTTTTCTTTTTTATTGGGGCCCGGGGTACCGCGGTTTTGCCTATCTTGGAGCGAGGGAGGTAGATCCTTGATCGCAATTAGGGCTGGTCGACCAGGTGATGTGAGGAATCTGTAATGGAATACGGAATACTCTTCCTGAGTTTGACTCTGTGAGCTCGAGTCGAGTACAAGTACTTTAGGGAGAACATACATGTATGTACATGGGTACCGACTGACTGGGTGTTCGTGTTCGGGTTCCCGTGGGTCGACCGGTCTCTCGATATGATGTACAAGGTACGTATACGTACGGCGATACCATGGATCCAGATGCATTGCTCTTGAGATATGTATCGATATTGGTGTTTTCGCAAATTGCAAATTGCAAATTAAATGCAATGCTCGTCGACGTCGACGTCAACGTTCGACTCGGGCGGATGCGCTATGAATATTAATGCGGTAGGTACCCAGATTAGCATAGCTATAGTATGTACATATTGTATCCTATGTTGAAATAGGGCTTCAAATTCAAAGGTTACGGTAGGTATCCGGCTGTACTCGTTCCCAGTATCCGGCCCATGGCCAGGGTCCTGCGGTGGTACTATGGCAAACCTAGGCCTACCAACGGTACAACCTGACATTTAGAGGTTTTTGCAATACACATCTTGCCTTGCGACTATGAATTCAAACCCTCGGCAGCGGGTTTATTTTTTTTATTTTTTTATTTTTTTATTTTTTATTTTTAATTACATTCCAAGTAGGTATTAGGTATGGACCGGGTACCAAACTAGTTAACTATCCTAAGGCCTTTGTTCCCCTTCAAAGTGCCCACCCAAGATATTGGGCGCTGAGCATGAGCATGCATTGCGCACGAGAGTTACCTTAGATAGCCCCACGGATATATACGTGGATTCGAATACCATGGCCATATAACCACATAGTAGTACCTAAGCGTTTATAATACCCCGAATTCGAATGATCATGAAGAACCCCGGGATCCGGGAGTTAATCCCATTTTATCGTGATTCTTGAGCAATTGAACCTTCGGCTTCCTAGATAGGTACCAAGTAAGAGGTTACTAAGTACATACCTGATAAATTTAAAGGAGTTCCTACCTCCCAAGTAAGTATATGTCAGGAGAGGGTATGGAGACGGTATGCAGGAAGGGATGCAGGGGGCATAGGCCCGGATTGGGGAGTGGGAAGGAAGTGGCTGATCATGAACCACCCGATCGGGAAGAGGTCTCCAGGGAGCAGCAGAATCATGTAGATGGAACGGATGCTGAGCGGAGGGTCTGGAGAAATCATCATCATCTTCTCCTCTATGCTATGCTACGGCTTTGTTCTCACAGTATACCATGGCCATGGCCATGGCCACGAACTTTGAAGTATATTTCAATTTGAACGATCGATATCCGCTGTGGCTGAAAGGTACCAGGTAGGTAGGTACCATAAAGCAACATCTAAGGCACCCAGTCTGAATCAATCTATTTTGTGCTCGAGTAGGGTATAGGTACATACATGCATACATACCGTACACACATACTATGTATATAACGTGATGTGCATAATGCACTAGGTCGTGCAGTCAGTCCGTCTTTAAATCATCTCGTCTCGTCTTGTGTACATGTGTCTTACTCTACCTCTACCTCTACTCTAGAGTACGTCGAGGAACGCTTTTCTCGTGTATGTGTACTCTATCTAGGAAAAGCATATTGGCTGCAAGATGGCGCCGGTTATCAGTTCACATTGTTCTTTAACTCGGCGATGATTTGGCAATGTCTCGTTTGCGGCCGTGAGCTCGAGTCGAGCTCAGCTTGCTTGACTACCTACTCGCTGACGGCCTCAAGCCAAGCTTGCCAGCCAAATGAGACATCTCAGGCATTGCAATTGGCCTTGGCTGCATGTTGCATGTTCCACATCCCATAGGACGGCGCGCGACCCAAACGAAAGGCTGGTTGGTTGGTTGGTCCGCGGTACGTACTACTCTACCACTGGCCCCCCTCCGTAGCCAAGCGCGTACAACGAAACATCGATATCCGCATGTACGAGTATAGCAAACACAACCAGCTAATAAACACGCCCAACCAGTAAGAAGTACTTGAGCACGCACCACCTCACAGTACCCTACCCTACTGTAAGACTCGAGTAGGTAGTTACCGTGAACACAACACTAATATTTTTCATAGTGTAAGGTGGTAGGTATCAATTCCTCGCCAAGCATCCCGTATAACTAGCCATTAATATTGATAAGAACTGTAGGAAAAGAAAATGAAATTCCAAAAGTCTCGAGCTGTTCGTCCTAATTGGACCCAGAATGGGGCCCGAAAGAAAAGAAAAAGAAACAAAAAGGTACATACCTCATGCCCAGCAGCTAGAGCAAACAGCCCCACCCCCCATACCCCCGGGCCCCCGGGTACGTCCCGAACACGGGAGCGAGCGAGCGAGCTCGAGAGGGTTGTCTAATATCCACAGTTCAAATGCATATCTTCACATCATCATCACCACCACCACCACCACCACCACCACCACCACCACCATCATCATTAACGTTAACGTGTACTCGGTAAACCCCCCCGTGAAGCTTGAAGCAATTATTGACGTCCATTGATTCGACATATCCGCCTTCCCGCCCCCCCCCCCCTCCCCCTCGTACCCCAGCTGGCAGCATGCATCTTTCTTTGTTTTCCCCTGCCCCACAATTGATCTTCCCAGTTTTTTTTTTAATTCTTTCTTTTTTCCTGCAATTGGCGGGGGGTCGAGTGGAGAAGCCTCATTGCTGGCGTGCCATAGAACGGAGGGGTATGGTGGGGCATCTCCTCACAAGCCTATATTATACATGTCGTTATAATATAACTACATGCGCGGTGCGCCAGCTGCACCGGTTTTTTTCGTAAAAAAAAGGGTTTATGCCAGGGACCCACCACCATAAAACATCTCACCTATCTCTTTTTCACGGAACGGACGGCACTGAATAAAGTTTTCTGGGTATTCGAAGAGCAACAACAGAAAAACAAAAACAAAAAACAATATAGAGTATGGACAACAGAGACAACATGTACAAAGGACCAACAGCAGAGGAACGATAGAGATGGGGCATTCGAAGCAGAATGAAAAAAAAAAAATTCAGAGTTCGAAAATGGCTTGCAGACGAACCCGAGCTCGAGGGATTATTGAGAGACAGGTCAAGATGGAAGGTAATAGGTGGAGAAGGGGGAAAGAATGGAAAAAAAGAAAAGCACAATGAAAATGAGATGGATGTAAGAGAACTAATTGGAGAAGGCATGGCAGAGAAATGGGTGTTGGCAAGTGCGTTTTGGGTATTTGAAAATATTTTCGTCATTTGGCGGTGACAGGTCGGTGGGGCGTGGTGGGGTTTGACCAACAGTGGAATGGAGACGCAAGGGACGAAAAGCGGAAATCTTCAGAAAAACAACCAATTCAGCAATGCAACTTACTTCTTTTCTCCTCCTCCTCTCGGATACGGCGGCTTCCATGGTAATGGCCAGACAATAGAGCTTGTGGCAAACTCATTCCATACCATCAATCAACAGGATGTATCAATATGCTCCAATATACTCCACTTCTCCAGATCCAGAGCAATTCAACAACATTGCTCGACCATAGAATCCGGCTTCACAAATAATTTCAAGGCAGCAGGCTGACCAGGATCCATCGCAGGGCTGGTAAAGGATACCGTCACTCCACTTGGCCGTGGGGGGGGGGGGTAAAGGGCCAGACACCACTTACGTTATACGTCGATATGTTTGAAAAAAGTCAATATGCAGGGACTTCCGAAGGCATTGTAGCTTTACCCCGAATGGAAGCACGTGCAGCTGGATCCCAGACAACTCTTTCTGGCCTGTTAACTAAATGAAGTGGGGGAAGTCAGCAATCACGTGGACGCAATAAAGTTGATGTGATGCCGCCCTCGAATAATGTTTACCTAAGAGAATTGCTTCGTGGTACAATACCTGCCAGCAACCTGGATCGCTGCGTTTATGGGATTATGCAGGGTCCCCACCATAAATGCCAGCCATTAAGTTGTCCGGTGGCCCACCTTACTTGCTGCAGTATTGTTGATCCTAGACACGTCTGCGGATTGATCCTCAGAAATAAAACACATCAGTCCTATCGCCTCTCACACCAAAGTCAGTGGTTGAGCAGATGCACATTATACTTGCGCCAAACACGCTTTCCGCGCCACATATGTTTATTCCTGCATCGGGATGAATTTTCTTTTCTTTTGATGTTGATTTGTACTCCAAAGCCGGCCTGGGAAGATAAAGATTTGCTGAAAATTTTCTTGTTACATCAGGGAGTAAGTCAGCAACGAAGATGCCTTACTGGAGTTTTCCACGCGAAGAGCTCTACACATACCTGCACATACCCTAATCCGGAGGTATTGGTGCTGCTCGAGTACCTTAGGTACTCAAGTACTCGAATAGAGTGCCTAAACTCGATGAGAGTAGGCAGTGGTTCCATGCCTAACTGGATACATCTCGTTCATTCTTTTAGACTTTTGCCATCATGCAATTTCGTGCTCCGTCGGCTACATGTACGCTGAGCACTAATTGTGATTTCCCAGAATATCACAAAACCTCGAGTGATCTGGCTTTATCTAACTGCCTCATATGGTTCCATGCGATCTCTCGATCATTAAGCTTACTCGAGTAGCCTGCGTTCATACCATACGATGTAGTACTTCCCGCTAGCACAGGAAGGGCTCGTTTCAATCTTCCGTGACCCTGCGTGAGATATTAGCCAATTGAACAAACGCTTAGGTCAAATGAAATATGTAACATACTTATCCAGATTCCTGCTACTGATTTCATTCTGGACTGCATAATGCGATATATGCATCTGCTGCAAGCTGATAATAACCTGACCTGGATTATCGGTCGTTACTATGACAAAGTTGGAACACTTTTTTTTTTGTTTATATCCGAGCAAAAATGTGACCAAGCCCCCACGAGAGTGACACCTGCCATTAGGCTTCGCTATGGTTGGCCAATCATCCACTGGCCAATCGGTTTCCATCAAGGACCCCTTTTTGTGCCAAGACAGGATGGTTGGAAGATCACGAGTCTTCCGGAATAAACTGCCACCCCTTGTCATTGCCCGTCGCTTGGAGAAGAAGGTAAAACCACGGGACTTAAAGACCCCTTTCACACTACCTGCTCTGGGCAAGGTGATCAAGTCCGCGATTTGGCGTGACACTTTCTTCTTCCTTGTGCATAAGCAGGTGTTGAAACCGCAAGGGCGCGATGCAGGCTGCGAGCTGGGTCAACATGTAATTTCGCAAGATCACCGTCCTTTGCAGACGCGAGCAGGCTCCATCGACCCATTCCTCTTCACGTCCGTATCGATAAGCCGAGTGCCACTGGCTAACTTCTTGAAGAAGACTTCCTCACCGGGCGGCTACTTGACCCATTCCACTTAGTGCGGGCACCCAAATGGTTAGACACTCCTTCTTTGAAATATGCAGATTTCGTGCATTTTCAGTTCACTCAAAATAGGCAACGATGAAGTTGTGCTGACTGGCATTGCTCCTCTCCAGCCAGAAATTGACGAAATGATTAATTGCTTTTTCCTTCAGAGTCTGATAGTAACTTCGATAAGCCACCATATATAATACTCGAGGGCACAATACTGTGCTCTTGGTACTCCGTGAGTAATGATCCCAATTAATGGCCCGTTGAATTCATTGGCGAAAGGTAGGGCGCTAGATTAGATCAGTTGCCCCATGACCGAAAACCGCCCACCAAACAAAACTTCTGGGGATGACTACTTAATGGTGTTTAACCCAGAAAAGTTACTTTTATAAGAAGTCGGCAGCAAAGAATGAAGCGGGGTAGACTAAGATTCTCGGTCTCGATAGATGATGGTGACGATGGGTTTGCGGTATTATCCAGGGCTCGAAAAGCTTTAATCTGGAGAGATCTCAAATTATATTATTGCCGTTCAATTGATCGTGTTATTGAGTAGTATAGGTAGGTGTAATACCGAAGACAGCTTTGGGTGGCCATTTGGGAAATGCAGGGTACTCCAAGATCTCTTGTCTGTGTATGATCGGGAGGTAACCACCCAACTTCCTTGTATGCACACCTGTAAGCATGCATACAAATCAGCGGCTCAACATAACTTGAGCCGGAACCACCGATGCTCATGGCATTCACTGATCCAGACCTGTGCTGCCACTATACCCAGCGCAACGTATCATCACAAGATTTCAATTTCGGACCTGTGTGAATCACAAATGCCGAAAGTTTATGGCTTTGGATGAAGGGAATTTTGCTCAAGAGCCGGGAGAGGTCCTATTTGCTGTAACTTCTTATCTTTTAATGGCTTGGCTGTTTTAGGCCATCGCCATCGCCGTAATTTTGTAAGTTTTAGGTGATGCTTTCTTGTTGTTTCTGTAGTGGGCGTTCACCATATCATATTTTTTTTTGATGGTCTCATTCAAACTGACACGATGGACTTGGGTGATGCCTCGCCGTTGAATGGACAGCAGGGTAGTCGGGGGGGGTGCCATGTTGCACTAAAGACCATTTCGTGAAGGATCATTGCGAGCTTCCAGGTTGACGTGGTAATCAAATGGAGCAAGTCGACCAGAAGGAACAATTTAACCAAAGAATTGAAGTTCGAATGTGGCAAGCCAAGAAGCCGGTATCGTAAGGGTGAGCCCGGGTGCTGCCGAGTGCGGATCGTGTAATTGGTAAAGAAAACACATCCGTCGCACCCTACGATGCCAACGATAAAGCATCTGCCGTGTCTGTCACCTCTGACGACGCATCGAAGGCCAAAACCATGTGGAAAAGATTATCTCAAAATGTGTGTGTGCTGAGTGGGTGACGTTGGAGGCTGATGTTTCATGGAGCTGAAAATGGATATACCCAGCACTGTAATAGTAGGTAACTGACACCAGATGTATGTCCTCTACGACAGTCATGTGGGAAGCGAAATTGAATGCTTCTGAAGAGAGTGTGAGAATTTTCCTGACGATGAGGGTGGGGGGGCAAATGCTTGGTAAATCCTCCATCAACAACTCACAGCCAGCTGAGCAGATCTGGGGCATGTGCCATCAGCTTGCCGTCGGAATTCTGCCAATCGACATTTTTTTTTCTCTTTCAGGAGTGCTAATGCTACTTGGCCTAGTTGTCTTTTTTTCTTCTTTCCCTCTGTACTCTCACTGGCTGTGGTAATCTCCACCTCTCTCCGTCTCTTCTCGCCTCTGCTCGCCAAGGGCCCACAACGGTTCTTTTCTCGTTGGCAGCTAGCCTTTTGGCGAACTTGTGCTTGCACATCGAGACGACGGGGGTAATATTTGAGATACAGGCTGTGGCGCGTTCATCATAAAGCTGGCTGTTGTATTGCATGCGGCATGTGTTTGGTTACTGGCCTGGCCGCAGTACCTAGGGGAAGGAGCAGCAGTGGCACCGGTAATAGCCATATAGCGTCAGCGTCTGGCTGCACAACATTTGACCGTCGTTCGCGGCTCTATCGCTAGCCAACGTTTCTCTATCGCGGCCTAAAGGCAAAGGCTTGCCAGCCACTGGCTCGAGCAGTCTGCCCACCTGGGTACTCCGGGACGTAGCTAGCGTTTGCTGAAGAAACTTTTTGGTCGTGTGCCGAGAACGCCAAAAGAGGGCAGAAGAGTGAGGACAAGCTAACGTGCGGCCGATGCATCGGCGGCTGAGCCGAGGGGACGAAGGAAGGGCGAGGTGCACAGCCTATTCGGCAGCGCTGGCCCAGTGCGGGCAACAGGATGGTTCGGGGGTGATGAATATTTTGCAGATTCCTTGGGGCCGGCCGGCATGCTGGCAAATTGGCGATGCCCGTGCCCCAGGGGCTGCTGGTGCAGAGCCGTCCGTCTGTGCCCATTCCGAGGAATTCTGTGACGGGCGCTTTCCGCCCTGCCAACTTGATCAGTTCACGCCAAAGCACTTCAGCAGAGGATCAGGTTCGCGATCAGCTGCAGGGCTGGCTGGATGAACAGGGGCCGTCGAGCATTGGTTCCAGAAGGGCCCGAGACGAAAGCCTTTTGCTGTGTGTAGCATTGCCTGGTTTCCTGGACATCTGGGCCGTGGGGTGTCTGCCAAAGGATGGCGTTGCCTCCATGGCGCGAGGGGATACTGCCCTATTCGGCGCGGGGTGCTGGCGATGTGCCTGGCGGCCGTAGGAGACTACCCGCCGTCCCTTACTTGCATCCTTCGTGACGGGCGGACCGGCAGACTCGCGCAGTCACAGACTGACGGATGGCCACCCAGCATATCACAGCGGATGCACACACACACACACACAGATGAAGGCGGTACGGACACGATATGGCGGCAGGCATGTATGGCGCAGCAATAAGCAATTCAGGGCAGCATGACGGCCGACTGGCGGCAGCAAGAGCCACGCAGCAGAAGCAAAGTCGACAGAGCCGAAAGAGACGCTGCGGACATCATCGCCAGTCTCCAGCGCAGAGGCCCGCAGGCCCGCTCTTTTTTTGGGGGAGTGCATCTATTGCATCATTGGTGCCCCACGCCGCCGGTGCCGTGCAAATGGCGGATGTGTGGGATGTGGGGTTGTGGGATGTGGATGTGGGCAGTTTGACGGAGGCCGCCCTCAGCCCTCTCGGCTCTGCAAACCTTTTGCTCGTCAATTATTCCGCTGAATTGCCTTTGCCATCGCTTTCCGCTGGCCTCTCCACTCCACGCCGTGCGGGCTACATCTGCATCACCAGTCTCGAGTGCCCTTGCGCCTCTCACGCCCACGCTCACGCTGACTTCCACGCAGCCATGGGCGGGCCGACACAGCACAAAACCCATGGCCCTTCTGCCTCCACGGCCAGCGGCGAGATTGTCGAGGTGCGAGGAGGCGGTAGAGTAGCAGTCGGAGCCTAGGGCTAGATGGAGGAGAGCGTTCGGTCGGCGCATTTTGGATCAGGTAGTCTGGAGGTAGAGCGCAGTACCGCTCCCTCCCATCCCCCACACCCATGCACACCCTATAACTGCCTGGGAGGCCCTCCCCATGCAATGGCCAGTGCTGCAAAACTGGACCCCCCCATCACCCCCCCCCTCCCCGGGACAGCCCACACACCACCACAAGGTCCCACACCCTCACGCTACGACACCCACCACGAACCGTACCCACACCCTCCCACGCTCATCCACCACCCCAGGACGCACAGCCAGCCAGCACCAAGCAATCCAAAAGCAACCCACACCCAAAAAAAAACACCACCAGCCCAGAGCCAGCCCCCATTATCGTCCTCTCTTATCCATCGTCGCCCTGCGTTGCAAGTGTCTGGTAGCAACCGGCCCGCCCTTTCAAATACCCTTTGGATCCCCCACCCACACACCCCTCCACCCCCCTTCAAAGGAAAATACATTCACGTCCTCACGTCGCCGGCGCACATTTCACACACTCAATAATACACACCGCACAAAGCCATCAAGCGAGACCAGCTAGGCTCTGCTACGGAAGACGTCCTCATCCCAACTCGATTCTTCTGTCCAACCGGAGGTTGTGCAGTTGCAGTCTCAGTGCCTGCTTGCTGCTCGGACATACTTAGGGAAGCTTCAGGGCCCACACCACCCCTCATAGCAACCAGCAGCACAGCCTTTAGCTGTGTGTTATTTCAGGCTCACTCATAATAAGCGGCCCTCCCCCCCCCGACATCCATCTCAATATCGAACAACAACTTCAACCTTTGGCACTCAAACACACCCCTTCAACAAAATTTAACCCATATAATTTGTTGATTTCAGTATGGAGAATATACAAACATAACATACACCGTCTGCATCCGTGAGAGATATCCTTGGGTCTTGTGACTCTCGCTTTTGTGATTTGCCATCACTCTTAAAAAGATATCTTTCACGCCCATAGCATATTATTTATCGACAAAAACCCTCTGCCTCGATTCACTATTGTGGCGAATTGCCCCTACATTCTCCATCCACTCAACAGCACAGCCTACGTTGACAAAGTACATCCTTCCATATCAGCGATTCGATTTTAATTCCATAAACGGTTCCTGCATTCAGCTCTTAGCATCTTTTCTTTCTTGTCCCGACAGGCATCACAAACCTGTTTAGCATTTAGACACAGCAATCATCACCAGCCTAATATTACATCAATCCCCACAAGGTCGTTTGCCATGCCTCAGCACAGACACCACCTCGCAATGGCCGATCTCCAGTTAACCCGGCCGGAAAACCTGCTGTCGATTAACGATGAAGATCTCTCAGCCGAAACCGACGAGCCTCCAGAGAATAAGAGCAACCAATTCTCCAAACTTGAGATTCACAAGTCAGCACCAATTCAATCCCTCATCACCAAAGCACTGACCAGCCCACAACTCGGACCGATGGATCGTGGCCGCACCCGCGAATACGCACAAAGCTTTTCTGGAACTTCATTTTGGAGCCTCAGTGGCGCCTCAACTGCCGAACTCACCAGCGACGGAGGTCTCACATCCAGGTCGCATTCACCAAGTCCACCATCATCCCCACGCATGCTTCCACATCTCTTTCGCTCTCCGCAATCCGTGTCCGGAATCAGATTCTCTGGACCAGTCAAGTTTACCGGACCAGTTCAGGTCGTCAGCGAAGATGATACAGAAGTTCAATCACGCAAACGGTCTATCCGATTTGTTTGCAACGCAGAGCCTAATCCAAGAAGACCATCAGAGGTTCACGATGTCCAAACCGTTGCAGAGGCGAAGGTCGATGAAAGTAAAGCTTCAAAGACGTCTCTTAGGTTTGCTTGCGAGGAGCCAGCGAAGAAGGATACAGCGCCAGCCCCATCTTGCTCCATTCGCTTCGCTACTAATCTGAGCAGTTTCGATCGAAGGGTTGAAAATACCACCAGTCGCAACACTGCAACCTCCTCAACTGTTACATCATCCGCTACATCAACATCTGTACCCACCCAGATCATCAACAATTTGCCAAATCCTGCCACTCGCTTCCATGAATTTGCAAGTTCATGTGAAGATACAGAGTCATGGATGATTCAAGTTCCTGATCGTGCTCGACTACTTCGCGTCGATGGCGTTTTGGAAAAGGAGAGGGATATACGCAAACTTGTCGAAGAGGCTGAGGACGAGGATAAGCAAGAGGAGGAGGAGGAAGACGAGCTCAATGCAATCTCAGAGGATGACGAGGATGAGGAGGACGAGGACGTCAACGTTGACGATGAAGAGGATGAGGAAGAGGAAGAGGAAGAGGACGAGGAAGAGGATGCCATTGATGAATATCTTTCTGGCAATGAGAGTGACAACGAGGAAGGGTTTGCATCCGACTCGGATGACGATTCTGACTGTTTTTTCTTTGATTCTCCTCGCCGTCCAATTGCTCACTCAGAAGCATTTACTCCTGCTTGTTGCCGACCTCGGCCAGACTACACATTGGTGCCGACTCATGCGCACCCTTCAGCCATCAACCTCCCCGATAGCACCGACTTCGTCTGTGGAACCATTGACGAAGATCAACCTCTTGAGGATGCCTACGCCCATGCTCTTGTAGAGCGCAAGCGTGGAAAGACAATCCTGGACCTCGATCCTGGATTTCCAACAGCGGATTCGGATCTTGAGGATGAATTCTATGTCAAGTCGCATAGTAGTGCCGAGCATGTATGGATCCGTGGCAAGATGAGTTTTTCAGATGAGGAACCTCTGGGAACGAGGAAACCCCGTTCCATCCTTGCGAAGGAGCGATGCCCTCCAGATGGAAAGATTCGGTTCAACTCCCCACCCCCACGCCGCGCTCAGTCTCCTGCACCAAAACGCCGCATGGTATCACCACCTCCTCGAGGCCACAAGACATCGCCACCACTCTCTCGCAGAAATTCAACCGACCAATCTCCCAGACCAAACTTTTCCAGGCGTGGCTCCCGCGCAATGTCTCCTCCTCCACCGGCCAGAAATCTCACCTTTCTCAACAACCGCCCAGTTGTGGAGAGAACCAAATCACTGCCAAAGGGGGCAAAGATGCCAATGAGCCGTGGCCGATTGTCTGATTTTGAGCATCTCGCATCCCCCGAACCAACTCAAAGAAGGGTCAGGGGCGCAGTGGACATTGTCAAAGGCCTTGAGAACAGGCGTGAAAGGAGAAAGAATACCTTGGCCAGACAGCGTGGAAGTTATACCAGGAAGGGCGAAGGTGTCGAGAAAATGCGTGAGCTTGGATTGATGTTGGGAAAAGGCAAACAGGCTCAGTGGATGATCTCTGTCTAACAGCATCCCTTCCTCTTATCCTTCTACTCATCTTCACCACTATCTCCTTGCGGACTGTATATACAATTGGTCTGATGTGCTTGCTTTATTTGTTCAGGGCAAAGTGGATTGCTCCTCATTTGTTTTTCCCTATTTACTCATCCCATCCGTTTAAAACGTTTGGGCCTCTTCATTATTTCCTTTGTCACATCTGGTTTTGGAGAGGTTTGGGGTTGCGTTGAGATTTCTGGCTTGGAATCCACGTCTGGAGGTCATTTGCTTGTTTCTGGAGCCCACGACATTCAACACACCTAAGGTTTAATTCTTCATTAGGTCATGTTTGCAGTTTTGTTTGGTTTTCATTAACGGTCTACTTTCTTTTGTTGGGGATTTTCTTTTATTTTACTCATCTTTTTAGCGGGGTTTTACGGGTTTTTCTTTTTTTTCTTTTTTGCTGGTTTCGCCTTTCTTTCACAGGCTGTTTCATCTTTCCTATCTCTCATCAACTCTCGCCATCACAAACGACATTCTACAAACAAGCGCCACCGCCAGCATCAACCATCAATCGCATTTCTCTTCTTTTTACATTTTTTTTCATTATCTTTTTTATTTTCGCCACCCCCCCGATATGGATGGATGGACACAGTGATGGATGGATGAAATAAATGGACAGGACGTTCGGAATGGGTTGCAAGGGAATACACATGGAATGGCATTCATGAGAAGGATGAGAAAGGTGGGGGGAAGGGGGGGGGGGGGAGGCCCGGTGGGGAAAGGGAATCCATGAGCCGCGCAAAATGTTGAATCTCGATTAGTTCTTTTTTTGTTGTTCTATTTAGCTTTTTGATCTGATCTCTCTTGATCTTTAAGCGCTTTTTGCTTTCTTTTGTTTTTTTTTACTATAGTCCTTTAGCACCTTTAGCAGTTGTATATAGGAATCGAGAACATTGGCTCATGGATTTGCTTTTATCAAAATTACTTGTTTACATTCGCTTGGTTTTTTTTTTTATGATTTGATTTGTTTTGGAGTTTTGAAATTTGAGCATGCATGCGATTATTATGACTTTGGTTTGGTTTGATTTGTGTTTTGATATGACTAACGTTAACTATAGACAAAAAGTTTGTTGCGATTGTTTACTTGGGTACCTATGTAGGTAAGTATAGCTATAGAACGCACTGCTTTCTGCTTCATCATCATTATTGCGTTTAACGGTTTTTCGATTAATTATCGAATTGTTGAAAGTTTTAATTTGTCTTTCTGCATCCATCTGGTTCAAAAGTACCGGCACCGGTACCAGGTAGGTAAGTAAGGTGACGTTTTTTGCTCTTGGGAAGGGGAGACCCCCTCCGCTCCGGCTCGATGATCTTTCTTGCAAGTTCTCGCGGATTCTTGGAAGCTTCGAATTCTCGGGTGGTTTTTCCTTCCTTTCCTTAACCTTCTTTGCGGGAGTTACCGTACGCGTGGTGCAACGGTTGATTTACTTTTTGTTCCTGGGAGAGGCTGATCTTCTTGATGAAGATCGGTTACGGTTTTTTTTTTTTTTTTTTTCGTGGGCTGGATGGGCTTGGGCTGTGCTTTGATGATCAGGATTATGATCTGTCACTCGAGTTCTCTACTTGTAGTATAGTAGGTAGTGGCCATGGGTGATCACGGAAAAAAAGTTGCAACGTTGGAGTTGTGCAAGTATCTTGGTAGCTTTACGGATGTTTGTAAGTAGAGTAATCCATCACGATAATCATGATCATGATCTTGATCTTGTTTTACACATACTTGGATTATAAGCTTAAGTAAGTAGTATTCATTCGTGGCTCATAGGCTTTTCGGAAGAATAAACGATATGAGCATATATATATATGAGCCTCTAGATGGATTTTTTTCCCCCGCGGGTATCCGCGATTCGAAAAGTTAACATATGCATCCTACCTATAGCTAGCCCAGTAGGAATGAATACTCGACATGTACTGTACATACAGCAATGTTTACGTCGTCCAAGACCATTCCGTGCCCGCGGAGGCCCGAAGCAGTACCGGTCGGTCGGGGCGAAAAGTTTACCTTCCTCCTACCTCTTGTGGTGGTTGTGGTGGTGGTGGTGGTGGTGGTCGGGGGCAGAGGGTTATCTGGCATATGGCATGGCATGCAGGGAACTACGTCATCCCGGGGGGGGGGGGTTTGGCATGGAGGCCATTGCCATGCGATATCACTCACCACACCAGCGCAGCAGCAACGATACTCGAGCGAGCCGATGACCGCGCGCCAGTGCACAGCCTCCATCCAGCTGCCTTAATGGATTGGGATATTATGATATCGATGGCACATCCTTTTTTTTTTCCTTCTATAGTAGATCTTAAGCTTCTTTCTTATGAATTATGAATGAATGATGGATTGGGCGCTTGATTTATACTCGTTAGTTTTTGGGGATACTTTTTAAATTTTTCTGATACTATAGCTAGAGTATTATAATTATCTAGGCAAGTATATACTCGAGCTCGTTTCTCTGGCCAGTAGACTTATTCGGTCATGGCTTAAGGTTCCCATACATCGGGTGGGCTCGGTAACTCGACTCGACCCGACTCGTTGGACGAACCGGAATTGTTACCATACTTTAGGTACTTACTTCCCTCGCCTACCTACCTACCTAACTTACCTACTCGAGCTGAATAGTACTCTACTCAGCCGGAGTCGACCGTCTTGGGTACTGGTAGCTGCTATAGCTATAGGGCTATAGCTTAAGTATAGCTATAGGTAGGGCGACGACATCATCATCGAGCATGCATCATCGATATCACTGGGGGAGGGGAAGGCTAGGCTAGCATCATCATTCATTCATCCACCATGGATGTCGACCCATCCAGCTGGCTGGATCCCGACGGCGACGTGCGTGGGGGGGGAGGGGAGGGGGGGGGGGGGTTAAGATAAAAAAACTCAAATATTAGAGGAATTACCTATTTCTTCGAACTCTTTAACATGTGTTAACGTTTAAATGTGAACGAACGCTGATGATGACGATTCGAATTAGATTTGGCCATGGGATGGATGAGTGAATATCTTTTTTTTTTAAATTTCCAACAATTTTGGGGATTCTGGCCATGGGGCTCTCGATCTCGATCGCGTGCGTGGAGACAGTATATATATACCAGGTTATAGGAAATAGAGTGTGCAGTGCACTGCCATGGGGCCCGGGTTTCTCGGGGGGCGTGGGACGTGGGACGTGGGGTAGGCCTATGTAAGGATATATACTCGTCACAGGTACTGTTGTAATGAGGGAAATTTCGGCGGAAATTTTTTAATATAGAGTAGTATATATGGCATGGCCTATGTATGGCATGTCATGTCACATTATGCAATGTTAATGTTGCTTGGGGATTGGGATTGCATGATGTGTGGGGATAGAGATCGAAGCTAGCTATATATATATATAGTTAGAATCGATGGCTTCTTCTTATCGATATATCGTTTTTTTTTTATTTTGTCACATGTCTGCTCAAGAAACGATATCGATCGAGAGAGACTACTTACCTGGTATCTTTCTCGTGTGTCCGGTGGTGCACGTGCAGTGGAAGGAAGGAAAGAAGGTGTGTGTGTGTTTAAACGAGATTCAATTTCTAGGTGGGTGAAGGAAGGATAGGATAGGAAGGAGGGTTGGGTAGTTGGGCTTGAAGATCTAGATCTAGTAATTTCATTCCCCACCTGATCTGGAGTTAACGTTATAACTCAGATAGAGAGAGATATATAGCTATATATCTATAGTGTTCAATTGCGTTCGTGGTTCTATTTTCTAGATTCTGCCTTTCTTTGGGAATTGACCATGAATGGATTGTCAAAATTCTACGTTCTCGAGATACTCGGGGCTCAAGACACTTCAAGTTCATGATTAAATCTTGAGTCAATCATGAAAAGTCTGAATTCTATAAGTTCGAATTCTAACCATAAAAAGGTAATTATGTATGAAAAGCCGGCCGAGCACTGTCTGTGTTGGTTGGTAATAGTTTTTTTGGGTTGTTATAATCTGCATCTAAAACCATTGGAAAAAAACCTACTTTACCTCGCAAACCTACTTAGACAATATAGCTAGATCTAACTTCCTCTCCTTCCTTCCTATAGACCCCATGGAAACTCGAAGCCACCACCACCACCACCAAGAACGACCCCGGCCCGTACGTCTGTACTCGAGTACATCCCTATCCTCCAATACGAAAACCCAATTGCAATTCCAATTCCAATACTCCAACAAAAAAAAAAAAAGATAAAATAAAACCTAAACCCAAACCCAAACTATCCCCAACACCGCCTAACGTGGCGCGGCCCCCCCTCGTCTTCGTCCCATGTGAATGTGAATGTGGCGATGCGAACCAATGCATCGATTAATATCGATGGAATGGCATGCGGCGGCGTGGCGTGGCGAGATGTTATTGATGGGATAACGAGCGTTAACGTCAACGTTAACGTTCGGGTCGGGGGGTTTCGCGCGTGGGTGGAAAACTCGCCAATCACGGTAACGAATTATTTTTTTTTAGCTTTTCCACACATCAAATTATATATCCAGAGTGACATGTGAGAAATGTGGAAAAAAAAAAAAAAAAAAAAGATTTTTTAGGCCTGAAGGTTAACGGTAGGAGGCGGGTGAATCATGGCCTAAAAAATTGAAAAATAAAGGTAGATTGGCAATATTAAGACTCTATACTCGGCAGGCAGTGAAATAATTATAAGAATTCCCCCGAAAGAAGAAAGTACAAGCCAATTTACAATTATAAAATTCAGATCCGGGAGTAACCGAGTACTTAAATTCGGGGGACGTCGGTCAAGGAATTCGAATATTAATTCGGGGAATGAAAAAGTTTACTCTACGTTCGTTCGAAGATCTCCAAGCTGGCGGGGCGATGGCGAATTTGCAGGATTCATTTGCCCCAATGGATTTCTAATCGACTGGAGAGATCTAGAGATCTGTAGATCTTACGCTTGATCTGAAAAGTGTCGCTGTTGCTGGGTAGTTAAGTAGTGGTGCACGTGATACGGGCTTGCAATATTTTTGGGAAAGTTCAGGGTAATGCGTCATGTCACGCCGACCAGCTGTATCCCTCCCTGGGCTCGAGTTCTGATCATAAAGTTTTGCAAGTTGGACTTCCAGGAAGATGACAAATCGCAATAGATCTAGACGTAGCCGGTTGGTATGTACCAAGTTACTCAAGCTTCTGTAAAAGTACCAGCAATTTTATGAATTTTGCGTATCCAGATCCTGGATTTCTCTGCCTCGGCCAAGATCTAGATATATAGTATATCATTTCACCCCTCAATTCGAAAAAGAAACGTTCTTGATGCCGATACTAATTCGTAGTATTGCCTAGCTCCAATGCTTAAAGAGATTAATATTGGTCACAATGTGAAGGAGAATTCAAAGTGGACCATCCATCACATCAATGGGGATATTCAAAACCTAAAATATCCGTTTTTTTTTTTGATTTTATTTTTTCCAACTGATTTGCTTTATTCGAATGACAGGCAGCTTTTGAAATTGCTCGTCCGGAGATTTTAATTTGAATACCCATAATAAACGGTGAAAGTGGTTGATCGGGGTAGGTAATTGTTTGTTCTGGAAAAAAAGCTTGACCTAATTTTACAGGAAGCGACTACCAAAACGGGAAGGAGGCAGAGTTCACGTGCGTGCCTCCGCAGGAGGTTGTTCAAAAGCTGTACTTATAAGAATATGGGCATAATTATCGGGCCCTAGTCTCATACCTCAGAGCCGATTGGGGTCGTTTCACGTTAAGAGGCAGCCTGGATGGACGTACTCGAGTAGCCTCGACCCCCTGATGGACGGGAGAATCAGGTGAAGACTAACTCGGCTAGCCTTTTCCGGGCTCGTTAATAACCGTAAATCGCGAGTATTTGGCCCTTACTCCTTCAATATCCTCACTTTTCAAAAATTCCAATATGATATATGTACTGTGGGAACATTGATGATACCTCTGCTTTGGACAAAAAAAGGAAACAAAACAGAATGACAATAAAAAACACCAAACAAAACTTCTCTCTTCCAATGCTTATAGGATCTCGAAGCTATAGAAAACATATGCACTGTACTCCGCAGTATCACCAGTTGCAAGGTCACTGGGAAGGTCATCTCTGATATTTCCCTTCTTATCCCGGCCAAAAGCATTTCCACCAAGGTAGTTGTATGCGCTGTCGAGTTGCTTCTTGACCTTTTCGTATCCTTTAGAGTTGTTGATCTTCTCAGAGTAGGCATATTAGTAAATTTTTCTGCGTTTAAAAGGGATGTAGATGCACATACTCCGATAACTGCGCTGATGATCTCCAATGGCAAGCCATATCTCAAGACACTTTCTACAAACACTCGGAGTGCTTTGATGTGAATCCATGCCATAAACTCGTCATTCCAAGCAGCCCTGGCGAGAGCCAAGGTTTGATTATGCAAACTCCTTTCTTGTTGCCTCACGCTCTCTGCCTCCCTGTGTGCATTCTCGGTGCCATTCGCTGTCCACTTGAAATCACGTGGGACAAATTTCTTTGCACGGGCTTTATGTACAAATTCCGCAGTATGTTTTTTGAATAATGTGACATTGAAGAGAGTGAACTCATCATCTGAAGCGAGCTCGGAGGATGATCGGGGGACGACCATGGGTGCTAAGGTTTCATATGATCGAAACCATTCGCCCTTGAGTGCGTTCGGCACGGCAACAAGAATAGTCTCTAGGTATTCCGAGCCGGAGATGAAGTCTTCTTTATCCACAACGTTATAGAGTGACTTTGTTGAAAGGTTTCCAGTCACCTTGCGTTCCAGAGAGGTTAAATTTGTCCGGACGGATTGGTATTCCTGAAATTTATGTTTGAGGTCGTTATCAAGGGTGACGACCTCCTACTTGATGTGAATATAGATGGGTCAGAGTTAGCTGCAGCTTCACAATGGAAAGGAAAGCTTCCAAAACGCATCATCCAAAGCTACGCACCTGATGTAGGACTTCAATTAAGTCGGCAATGGACCTTTCGCTTCGATATTTGACGTTGCTCCACGTGAATGACCTCAGGTATTCATCCACAGACTCTTACGCCAGCTGTCAGTCTCGACATAGCCCTGCCCTATGGGCTTGGAAACGCAGATAGCCTTACTGTCATTAACAGTCTTGTGCTCCTCGGACCCGTCCGGGCATATGCTTCGCAGAACGTCGGCAACCTTCGCAACTGCGCTTTCCACCTGCTGGTCGACCTTGGCCAGCTCGTCGGCCTGTAGCACCAGGGCGTCGAGGGTCCCGATTTTGAATGTTGGGATGTGGAACTGCGTCACCGCCCCCGCGTCCTGTGGGACCCTGGACTTGAGGCTTGCGAGTGCCGTCTCCTCGTCCCCGTGTGGGACAATGCTGGTGGGCAGGGCCACGAGGATGTACTTTTGCGGCGACGACATGGCTGTGATGATTGCGGCGGGCGGCAGGAATGGAGGGGGGGGGTGGAGGTGGGGAGGTTACGAATTGCTGGTGCTTGCTGCGTGCTGTTTAGCTGTTTAGCTGTTAAGCTGTTAAGCTGCGTGTATGCTGCCTGCTGCCTGCAGCTATGCATCATCGTATGCACCGATGCAACGCATGTGCATTGTTATGCAATAATATATGCTAGCCGCTGGCTCGGCCGCCCGCTGCTGTCGTGTCGTCACCTGCGTCTCGGCTGCGGCGCGAGAGCAGGCGCTGAGTAAGCGGCGCATCGCTCGCATCGGACAGCACCCCAGCGGCCGCGCTAAGCCCTGCTGGGCGCTCACACGAGAACATTCTGGCCTTAAGCTCCCTCGCTCACAACCAAGGTCCCATCGCCCTCGCCACTCCCCCCGTATCGGTCAAACAGTCGCTCTTCTGCAAATACCGAAACATTTACTCAAAGAAAGACCCGTTCAGGCCCCCCCCACAAGCCCGGTATACCCGTCCCTGCAGCTCAGCACCCTTCGGCTCTCTACAGCTCATCCGGCATTCCTGGCCCAGATAACCAAAGATGTGGATCATCAATTGGGGTAGGTCTTCCAGACGCCGAATGCTGGGCCTTGAGCTTCAGGCCTTTTTATATGGGCATCTAGACTAAGAAAGTATGAACGTTAGTTTGGGATATCCTGTCCTCCCTCGGACTCGCAAACAAGCATGCCAAGTTGCTATTTCTCGGCCTCGACAATGCTGGAAAGACGACACTCCTTCATATGTTGAAGGTATGGTAGCACCCGTCCGTGTTTATGCGTTGCAAGTTCGCAACAAGGACATCAGACCTGTGGTATCAGGTACATGCAGATAAAATGGGGATCTATGCTGATGTGGTATCTGGGAATATCAGAATGATCGTGTTGCTATCTTACAACCAACCCTACATCCCAGTTAGTATTCGACATGGCGATTTCGGAATAAGGGGGCGAGCAATCAAGCTAATACACCAACATAGCATCCGAGGAGCTAGCGATCGGCAACTGCAAGTTTACCACTTTCGATCTCGGTGGCCATCAGCAAGGTACATCAGATCCGCCATCCGTTTCAATACCATGGGGCACTTACCCTGAATGCCCGAAACATTTATACTAATGCATTATTGCCAAATAGCTCGCCGTCTGTGGAAGGATTATTTCCCCGAAGTCAGCGGAATCGTATTCCTCGTTGACGCCAAAGACCACGAGCGTCTTCCCGAATCAAAGGCCGAACTCGAGGCCCTTCTATCAATGGAGGAGCTTTCCAAGGTCCCTTTCCTTATTCTCGGAAACAAGATCGATCACTCCGACGCCGTCTCTGAGGATGAGTTGAGGATGCAGCTCAACCTTTACCACACCACTGGAAAAGGAAAGGTGCCATGTGAGGGAATTAGGCCTATCGAGGTCTTCATGTGCAGTGTGGTCATGAGGCAAGGTACGATTAAATTCCCCAGACCAAATAAAATCCAAGTGGATATTAACACTCTACACAGGATACGGAGAGGGTTTTAGGTGGATCTCTCAATATGTGTAAACGATCTTCTTATCTAATGTATTTCATTGTTTTGCTCATGGAACGGCCATCCTTTACTCCCCTTATTCCCTCAACTCAACAAACCCACAGGACACTCCACACCCGCAACTCATTTTATAATATTCCTTTTCATTCCACTTGATACTCTTTTTTTTTCTTTTTTTTTTTTTTTCTCGACACTTAAATTCTGTTCCAGTGTGTTGTGCCTATAAGTATGATTTATATTTTGATTGTTTGATTGCGATCGGTTTGCGGTTCTTTCTCTTTGCTTTCTGCCTTTGGAAAAAATTTGGAACAGATGTAATCGGTTTTTTCCACCATCTTTCTTCCACATCGCCACCCACCTCCCATATACCAATTCCTTCTATATGGTATCCATGCAACTCGTTTGATAGAATGATCGTCCCAACACCATCCACCACCAGCTTCAACTCAAACTCCAAATCATTATCACCACTTGATCTGAAAAAAATTTGGGCTTAATTAATCTTTCTTTGATGTGCCGTGGTCATGTATAAAATGGTGAATTATGGAAGGATACCGGTTATAATTATATCATGATCATGATCTTGGTAAAATTCGTGAGGGGTAGTAGGTGTATGTTCTGGTACCATTGCATCATCCATCCTCCAGATTCGGAAAATTCCTTCTTCTCGCGCCCTAAAATAGGAAGTACAGCTGGTGGCGGCCAAAAAATATGTGACCGATCTCAACATATACCTCGGTCACATACTTCTTTTTGGTCGCTAGTTTACTTGTAATTGGAGGGTAATCTTCTCATGTGAAAAAATGGGACTTTGGCATACTTCAAATTTTCAGTAACTTGACTAATTGGTGATAAGATCGATGTCCAGGTACCTAACTACAGGTATCTGAGCCTCCTTCGGCCATGAGTGCTTGATAGGTACGGCATGAGGTAATTTAGGTATGATGCCATTCTTCCTACTTTCAATTGATCATGAGTAGAGAGGCCTAGGGACTACTGCTATAATGAGCTCGAGCTCTCGAGCTTAAGTACAACCAATGATCATGATCACACCGAGGGGAGTTTAAAGAGTTACAAGTACGAAAGAAGAAGAAGAAAAAAAAAAAAAAGAAAGAAAAGCCATAAGCACGGTACGATTTAAACAAAAACCGGAAACAGAAAAACACCATTGGATTCTATATATAATAAGAGGCGGCACATATACATAGGTAGCTCAATAGGGTTAACATCAGTCTCGATTCACGTTACCCATACCCAGGCAAAGGTGTTCGAAACATTAACAGTCAAGGAAAAAAACCTCAAAAGAAGATTTGAAAATAATTAAAAAGACAAAAAAAACAAAAATACACAGCTGAATGTCACGCCCTAGGCCTCCCCGTCGACGCGTCCATGGCCATAGGCCAGAGCCAACAGGTACGTACGAAGCTTGATGTGTGTATATAAAAAAAATTGTAATTGTCATGTGTTTCTCTTTCGAATTGAATCTTCCCCTTCACAAATATATGATTGCCAACAACAAAAACTTGCTATAGCTAGCTCAAGAATGATAATAATAAAAAAAACAAAAAAAAGTACCAAAGTAATCATGAATGAAAACCAACCAACCAACCCATAAACAAAAGAAGAAGAAGAAGAAGAGATAAAAGAGAAAGGAAAAGAGTATCCGGATCCGGAATCAAGAAAAAAATGAGACAAGATAAAAAAAACTCCCAATTACGGGGAGGGAATTACCTAACCTTTCCCAACCAACCAAATTAAACACAAAACGAACACACACACACACACAAGAATGAAAAAAATCACAAACAAACAAACACAAACACAAAGGGCCCGCGCGGTAGGTAGGCAAGTAGAGCAGACGTCGACAGACAGACAGTCCACAAAAAAACACAAGGAAAGAAAAAAGAAGAAAATGAAGACAAAAAAAAAACTAATGTCCCCAGCCGGCGGATCAAGTAAGAAGGCAAGCAAGTAAGAAGTAAGAGGTAAGTAAAGTAAGTGAGTCTATCTGCCTGTCTGCCCGTCTTGTAGTTTAAAAAAAACGATAACGAAAGAAAAAGAAAAAAACGACAAAAAAAGAAAGGAAAAAAAAAAAAACTCCACATTCGCAATTGTTCCATCCATTCCCCGTCTAACTGAACTACCAACAACAAGCACACACAATCACTGGTATCAAACTCTGACCCTGAATGCGCCACAACAAAAAAACCCGTCCAACTCCCTCCTTTTTCAACACGAAAAAACTGGTACTGGTATAATCATACCTCCTCTTCTTTATTTCAGCTGCCCCCTGATTCTTTTACCCTCTTCCCTTCCCCTCTCCACCGCGCGGGCTCCACCCTCCACTCACCCCCTTTCAGCAATCTCCAACCGTCATCTTTCTTCACACTTTTTTAAAAACATGGGATATATATACTTCGTGACTAGAGCGCTAAGTAGAGGGTAATAAGCAGAAGAAAAAGAGTAAAATAAACTATGCAAACAAGAAATGCAAAGGGAATCGAGAAAGAAAAAAAGGTCGAGAAAAGAAAAGGAAGAAAAAGAAAAGTCCGTGGTTGACGTAACGTCTAATATAACAGTGCCTTTGTTTTAGGGGAGGGAAAAAAAAAAAGGTCATCGTATAAGACAATAAAAGGATGTATGAGGAATAATAGGAATATTATTGGGACTCATGCAGTCTCCTCTCGGTGCTTCTTTTTGTTCCAAAACTTTTTAAAGAATCGTGAGGGCCTTCGCTCGACTGTCTGCATTGCAACCGTCAGCCCAGCGTGCTTTTCGCTGTTGTGATTGTGGCTGTTACTCTCGTCTCCAAGATCGGGGGGCGAGGATTTCGGACGGTCCACATTGACGCTGCTTGCACTGAGCAGCCCATTTGGTGAATGTGACTTCTCGGCCGCTGGAAAAGCGCCGTATGATGCTTTATCCTTTTTTGAACGAATGTAGCCGTTGCCATTGTGGCCCGACGGTGACGTCTGTGATTTGGCCCCTTTAGGAGAAGGTATCATACTGACCCTGTATCCAGAAGGCTCGGTTGACGAGGAACTTAATGGTCGGTCTAGGGGTACGTCTAATGGCACTGTAGTTGATGATCTTCGGGAGTTGTCTTGAGGTCCTGAGGGTGGGCGTGAGTCATTGAATGGAGATGAAGTGGATGATCGTGCATTAGCACGATTGACAACAGAAGACTGACCAGATCTATCAGACCATTCGTAGGAGGACCTTCGGGACAGAGAGCCTGATTCTCGAGATATCTTGGAACCCGAGTTCGATGCACCAGTAGACACAGCGTCGGCTCCAGTTTGGTTCTGGTTCAATGTAATTTCAGGTTCATCTGAATTTTCGGCATGGCCCTTGGGCGTATGTGACGCAGAGATATTCCTTTCCTCGCAGTCTTTGATCGTTAGAGTCCACTTTTTGATGTTGCTCGTTAGCTCTTCGACGGTAAACTTCAACGCTGGCATAACCTCTGAGCAGGATTTGAACAATGGGATAGCAAAGAGGTTCATGAATCCAGTCTGTGATTTTGCCAATGCCAGTATATTTCCCATCATTGGGGCAGCGACCAAGGATGATGGTATGCCCAGATTCTTCTCCATTGTAGCTTGCCTGGAAAACTCCTCAATGAGAATTGTTGCCCATTGGGCTGCGCAATCATGGCCTCGTGCCTGTGAGAAAATGATTAGAACGGTTCCTTGTGAATATACACACAATCGAGACTCACCACATTACTGATATCTGCGCATTTGATCAACATTGAGCATAGTATCGTTCTATTAGTCGCTGTCGTCTTTTCATCCCATGCCTCTACCCCACCAGATTCGCGAAGTTGTTGCTTCAATGCATCCAGCTTGGACATGTATTCAAAGTGGAGACCCATGTCGGTAGCCAGAATTGTGTCGATCATTAGTTTGCGTAAATCGAGATCCTGTGTTTCTGGCCAATGTCGCCTCAATACCTGTGAGAAGGCGGCACAATGAAATGACTCAAGGACAGACTTGTCGTTGTAAACTTGAGCAAGTGGCGCCTTCAGCTTCACCAAAAAGGCATTGTTCACACCTGGATGGCCAACGTCATGTCCTATTGCGGCAATCATCAAAATCAATGCGTCAACTGGACGTATTAAAGAAGCCAATCCCGTCTTGTTGAGACTTTCGGGCGGTAGTATCGACCCTGGATATGGCGGTAGTGCCCCAAGTTGAACAAGCATGACAAAGACAGCCTGTAATACATCCACTACATGGCGGAAGTTGTGATATGGAATCTGCTCGTTGTATGCAGTCCTGCTTGTAAAAAGGAAATCTGTGAGGCGATCTTCAACCGTGCATGTTAGTTACATCGCACTTAAGATTTTCTTTTTGCGCCTGAAGGACAATCTACCTGATGGTATCACGTATTCCTGAACTTCTGGCATCGTAAATGCGTGCTCAAACATTGCATTTGCACACTGCAATAGCTCAAGGTCCGAAAACTCATGAGCAGAAAAGTGCCACCGTCCAACTACCCTTTTGATCAACTCTTTCCTTGTAGGAGAGACTAGGATTTTTCTAAGGCAAGGAGTCAGTATGAAACACAAATATGATAGAGTAGTCGCCACATGGGCATTAGGAAAAGGTAGAAACATAACGGAAAGGTAAAAACAAACATTCCAGAGGGTGTGGGTGCAATGTCCTTTGGTCGAACGATATCGGTCATCAATTCAGAGACCCTGTAACTCAGATGTCAGCTAGATTATATATAAGCTTCTCGAAGCCTGCAGCCTACATTTTTTCCCGCAGATATGCATAATCGTTAGTTTTGCTCTTTTGCGCTTCAGGTACGCCAACCCATGATAGCTTTCTAGCCCTCGAAGCATTCTGAAGCTTCTTTGCGGCCCGATAACAATGCAAGGCAAGCACCTTAGCTCTCTCGTTTGTAAATGGGCTGATTAGGACGTCCAAGGCACCGCAGTCCACACATCTGGTCAATCGCGATGCCTCATCGTCTTCCTCGGCCCAGGAATTATCCGACTTCTCACCAAATGCCCCTGGAAAGACCTCTCGTGGGGGGCTTTCCTGCACTCCAGATAGCAAAGCAACTGGAATAACAAGCTCCGATATACGTTCCTTCTCTTTTTCCAGGCAGACGAACCGCAATAGTGACAGGCCATACATCGGATCGGATGCTGAGATGGCAGAATCATGGCGAAGATCTTCCACTTTTGCAAAATCATCACTGTGGTCCGTCTTCGGGATGTCGAGAATCAGCAAGATTGGTGTCGGGTGATGCTTTGTCAACTCGCCGAGCTTCGAAACGCAGGAAGGTCCTGAAGTGCATATTGAGACTATCCCCTTGAGGTCAGCGATGCCCTCGAATCTTTCTGGTTCCCTTCCACAATTCAGAGTAAATCCACTTCCTCTCAACCCCCCTGTCTGCCTGATTCATTCCCGCCACAATTCTGTCGCCTCATTCTGTATCGCAAGATGGGGGGGTGGAGGGGTTCGCTCACTTGTGGTAAATATGGATAATATTGACTGTAAATTTGATAGCACTTCCTCGCTCTCGACGTAAAATTGACCGCTGTCTGCTTGTGGAGGAGGTGCGGATAAGGGTAGGGGATCATCGCGGTGAAGATCCCTCTCGTGGCTGACTCTTCGGTCAACATAAACAACTTTGTATGCCGATGGATCCATTTTCACGACAGAGTGAAAGAGAAAGGAAAGCCACTCGTTCGCCTAGCAGTATGAAATCGCGTGAGCGGGCCCCTTAGTAGCCTCACTCTTGCTTCGACCGGGAAAGGGAATTCGGATGTTGTCTGCAGTCGTGAATATCTCTGGCTAAGCGGTGATGGTACTGGCAATCGGCTTTCTGGATGACGCGGAAAGATGGGGCCTGGGTGGGGTGGATTAATGATTTGTGGTGGGTCGAAGGTGGTTAAGGGAGAGTGGAGGATTATTGCAATCCAGAAGGAGCGGTTGTCGGAATAAGCCTTGAGGGGGGAGGGAGGGGAGGCGAGTTTAGCCACGGAGCAGGAGTGAGGCGTCCGACGGGTTTCGATGCACACGCTTTCAATGTAGAAAGCTATGGCAAGAATGGTTCAAAGGATGGGATAGGACTGATTGTAGTCCAGCGAGGCGTGCACTCCAGCGATGCGAGCAATGGGAGGCAGGATAGTTGCGCAGTTGGTACCAAGCACAGGAAGTGTGTGGATGCTAGCAGGCCGGTATGCGCCCAAATTGTGGTTCTGTGTGTGTGTGTGTGTGTTTCGCCAGTAGATGGATTGATTGGGCGTTTCTGGGGGGGGATGAAGGAAGGGGTGGTGGTGGTGGTTGTGGGAGGGGAGGGGTGTGAGGCAGGCAGTATCAACTGCTGGAGGACAGAGGTAGGTGTATATGGAGTTACGGCAGTAGTGTGGGTGTGAGCGAGTGCGAATGTATGATGGTGTGTGTGGGTGTGTGTTGAAGAGCTGCCTGGGAGTGGATGTGTCGGGGTCTGGGGGGGTGGGCAAGGTAGGATTGAATAGGCCCAGTTTATCAGTAGACGTGTGCGGATGGGCGTGAGAGGTACCTCGTCCTCTTGGTGCTAGCATCCGCCCCAGGGTGGAGGAGGATGTGGCGAGTTACTATGGTCGACGGGTGACGGGCTGGGGCTATTTTTCGCCAGTGATGGCGAGGAACTATGGCGGGCGAGACGGCGGGGGGGAGCACGAGAGCTGCGATGTATTTTCCCATGGGCATGTCTGGGGGGAGGGAGGGCCTGGGGAGCGGCGGAGGGGGGGCTAGAGGATGGGGGCAGGCGGGCAGGAGGCAGGAGGCAGGAGGCAGGATGCGGATGTGGGAAGCTGGGAGGTCGGCGTGGGCGGAGTGACCTCGGTGTCCGCGGTGAGGCCGATCGAGGGCCTCGACAGCCGGCGACAGGCCAGCCCAGAGCGCCTCGACGGCGGCGCCCGCGAGACTCGGCAGGCAGTATTCGCATGCGCACCGCCGATGGAATTCCAGCATTGCCGACATGGACAGCAGCACGAATGCCATGGCGCTCTCGCGGGGCCGATGGACCTCGCTCTCGCCCTCGCCGCGCTGCGGTCTGGCGCGCCCGTCAATCTCTGGACTTCGGGTTTCGCTTTGGAGTCTGTTTTAATCGTGCGTGCGGTGCGCCGCCTGCGTGCTGCTGCGTGCTATGCGTGCGTGCGTGCGTGCGTGCTGCTCCGTCTCCGTCTGCTGCTGGGCACCTACGACACGCACCACGGCCACGAGCGGGTTCGTGAAAAGTATCACCATCGCATGATATAACCACCACCACCACAAGTATCAGGATCGAGCAGAGCAGGGCTCAGTGTATTCGGGGGCTCGAGCTGGCTTACTGCAAACTTATTTGGGGTACAAACCGGGGACCAAAATCGCTGCCTGGGCTAGGCTGCACCCTCTCCTCGGTCCTCTCGTCTCAATTCTCGGGTCAATCGAGAGCAACCAGCTCTTTGCAGAGGGCAAAAAAAATTGCGGTAGCTGCTGTCCGACTAGCCCGGCCCAAACCCCAAATCACAAACCACAACCACAAACCTAACCCGGTCTCTTCCTCCCTCTCGATCCTAGCCCTCGTCCCGTCAGGCCAGACCCTAGGCCATCGGCGTGGCCCACACCGAGATCGAGGGCGACTGGAGGCCATTGGAGGGTGGTAGCAGCGAGAAACAAAAGAAGCAAACTATACAGGAGTACGAGGCACTTGTTGTTGGTAAAGAAGAAAGCAAGAAGGAAAAAAAAGAAAGGAGGGAAAGGCCAGCAAGAGCATACAAGCCGTCGTATGGGTCTGCTTGAGACACGAGACTGTGGGCCTGCAAGTGGAACGGTTAAAGGTTACTTGCTACCTGCCTGCACTCGAGGACATTGGTTATTGCGCCTGTGATATTGATATGCGTGTGCATGATGTTTGAGATATGCATGGCCGGATTCCTCTTCTTGAAAATACAAATCTCTCTTCACCGCACCCCACTCGGCGTGTATATCGCACCTTGGTCAGGCAAAGTGCCAGTGCCCTCCACGTCAATACCAAAACACACGAATGCCACGCAGCAATGATCATCATCGAAAATGTTGAATCCCCAATCACAAAATCCACGACATACAGCCGTGCGTGCACAAGACTCCCGCAGAGCACATGTTGATCAACTTGAACATTGTTTCCAACGCTCAAATCTGCAAACTTGAACTGCTACAAACAGATCCGTATTTGTGCTTTCGTTCTCGCATCCCATTTTCATTCTTTCTGATTCCCTTTTGGTGTTTGAAGAAAGGGCAACTGACAAGCCGTTCCCACCTTCCTGGATAAGTTTCTTTCGCAATCAACCTAGAACTTCCCCCCCCCCCTTCCCCCCAACACACCTAGACTCATTTCTTCCGTGTACCGCTTTCAAGCGCAAATTGTCAAGGAAGCCCGCCCAACTTTAGAAGGTCACCCGCCTTACAGAACTCTCATCCCGCCCTTCCTTCCTTCCATATTTTCTTCCATCGGCCTTCTTTCCATCCTTCTTTTTATCCTTTCATTCCTTCCCAGCCAACACACTTGCATCCATATTCACCCGGACAAACGTATCCGTACAATCACTTAATGCCAGTAAAGTGCTCTGCCAGGGTATCTACCACACCTCGCCCGCGACATCGATTCAGGTGTGCGAAAAGAACAAAACCTTGAATGTTGACCCACTTGACCTAGAGTAGGGTAAATAACAAGAATGCTGCTGGTAAGCTACCCGCACGGATCTGCGTATCAATCCGTGGGCCTCCAAAATACCTGCCAACTTTAAGTTCTGCTGAGTTTAAGCTTTGCAAGAAGAATTTTTTAAGTAGGTAGCCATCCTAGTGTCGTGAGCCATCCAAGTTGTTGAAATGTCGAAAGAAGATCTGCCCATATTCGTAAGAGGGGGTTTTGTCATCAAAGCGAATCTCGAGTGCCTATGGAGTCCAGCTAGTCTCCGAGTCCAGCATTGTCGGGTAGATTGCATGCATAGGTCCGTAGTCGTTTTTATGACGACTGCCTTTCTTATTTTATTTTTTCTGCACTTTCCTTCATGCTCAAATAAGATTGAGATCCATTTGTAGAAAGTGTTTGTTGCGTGTGCGTGTGTCTGGCTTGAAATAATTGATTATGATTGATTGGCATTGATTGGCATTTGCAGTTGCATTTGCAGCGGCCCCAGACAATATTTTCCCCGCACACACACACACACTTCTTTAGAAATCCTTCTGGAATGTCTGGATTATTCGAATCCGATCTGCAGTTCCTCCGGGAGCGTTAAACTGACTTGGTCGCTCCGCCCAGACTGCTGGTTGCAATATCCGGGGGTTAGGGCATTAACATCGAATTTTAGTTCGTGTGCCTCGCAATGTGTTCGCACCCCCACTGAAGGGAAAAGACTGGAAGCTTATCTATCTTGGGATCAGTGCACTGAAGTTCGGCCCGCGCTACACGAAGCACCTTACTAAATCCGCTCAAAGTCATCCTTGGTAAGTATCGTTGCGCTTCAGAAAGCATTTGAAGAGTAGCCGAATGTGACTATCTTGCCTGGCTCATATCACCGGTATTCATTTCCGAGTCAGCTGGACCTCTGATGGGGGGGAAAATTCGAGGAGGGCTATCTCGGTTAGACGAGGTTTCCGCCAGAGTTATGTTGTCTGTGGGTATTTAACGTCGAACTAGTATTCACATCACAAAACACACGCGCACAGCACGCAAGTACGCATGTTATATGTTGCAGACAGACCACACAAAACGGCCTGACTGTCATTGAAGCATCAGTAAAAACGTAGGGAAATATTCGTATTAGACATGTGGTGAGCTTGCGCAGGGTTTTTTGGGATACCCACCTGCTTAGCTTACTCTTCTGGAGGATTCCGCAAGGCAGCCGCCTGCCAACGTTCGTGTTTGTCGTCGTCGAGCCAAGAGGCGGACAGGCCTCATTTGAGCTAAAGACAACCCTCCCTAGGCGCTGGAGACAACACGAAACTGCCGATCGCAAGGGGTTGCACAGGGTGAGCCTTTTGATGCATCGTGCTTGTCTCGGGCCTGCCTGTCGACTCGCCTCTCGGGGGCCACACGAGGAGGATTTTGGTGGCAGAAGGCGGCCTTTGTGCAGGGAGGTTGCCTGCAGAGGGCGGCGGACGAGGATGGGGGGGTGGAAAAGGCACGCAGCCAGGTAGAGGTATCGCAGCAGCAGCAGGTCGCAGAAGTGTCAGCTCGCCAGCCTGCGGGCGCCAAGAGGGGAGGGAGGAAGGGGGGCTTGTCGAACGCCACAGCTGCCACATTGAAATACTGTGCACGATAAGAGGGGGTGGGGAGAATAGGCGAGTTTACGAGAAGAGGGACTGGGGCTGCTGCACCTGTTCTCGTACCTGCTCCGCGGGGAGGCATACGATTCTCGGTTCTATCGACATGCAAAACTACCGGCACCATTCCCTCCCGAGTGCTGCCCTAGGAGGTGGCCCAACCCCGGGAACGTGGATTCACCTTCACCTGGGAGCGGTACGAGACTACTGGGAGCGACAGCCGTTAAGCTACAAGCAGGCTGTTGGCCGAATCGAGGGCCGGCCGCACTCGGGGAGAGCCACATCTCGGATTCTTTCCGCCGAGAGACATGTATAGATCTCACGTCGTTGTTCGCTCGCCTGCCGCCGCCTAAGCTGGCGGAGGCCGTCGAATGCAAATTGCCGCTTAGCTCCGGCTAATGACCATGATGATAACTTGCAACCCGCTGCCAGTAGCCGAGGATGGAAGCCTTCTAGAATGCTCGCACCATGTAAATACTGTCTTGATTGTTATTGGGCAATTCCGGTCTATTACTGTTCTCGTGCCCAGACTTGGGTCTATTACCACAGTTGCTAGAGGAAAATAAAGTACAATGTATCTCTATGCAGAGAAACGGTCCCAGAATTGTAGTTTGAATTGGGAATGTGCTGAAAAAGAGACACCAAAATCCTAAAGCTACATACTACTGAAGTCCTCAACCACACTCCCACAACAGCACCGCTTTGGAGTGTGACACGGTACGTGTACTAAAATACGCTTCAGTTCGTTGCTTCTCTTGTACATAGCTATAGGTAATTACATATTGAGGGTGATTTTAAAACGAGACTAATTTAAAGAAAGCACAATGCGGGAACGAGAACACACAATGAATATGACAAGCACTACTAATTAGCTGGCTACAGTATGGTTATTTGTTTTCACAAAAAAAAAAAAGACATACAAGATACGCAAGAAGTAGGTAGCGATCATGTCATTACTCGCCCAAGAAATTGCACCCCGCTCCTCAGAAATTATAAACCACACCTTGACAATTTGGTAATAAATTCGGCAAAGAAAACTAACAAGATTCAGAAGAAGAAAAATAACAGAAATTACAATTCGTAGCACTTGAATACCTGTACTGTAAATGGCACGGTGACCCTCACATATTTCTGACCGAGGCATATGCAAACTATCCAGAGAGTTATCAAGGGTTTGCTAATTTACCTTCCTTGATTGCCTCATTAACTTGTTCGAAAACCTGTAGTAGAAAAGTTAGCATTGTTCAACAGGCAGATTTTGATCTAGAATTATTTACCTTCAACATCTTCCTTCGTGCGCCGAGAGCATTGACACCCCTCTTCTCAAGATCCTCGTCAGACAATTGAACCAGTTCCTGCCATTTGAGATCCTTCAGATTATCGGTGTATTTGTGAAGTCTTAGGCTTCTCAGCCATTGGCTTATATCGCTCAAAAGAGCAGGGTCTGTGGGGTCTTCTGGAGGCTTAGATGTTCCTCTCCGGGCCCGTGGGCTACGACCTCTGGCAGTGCTTGGCTCATCTGAGAGATAACCCTCCGTTCCAGCGGCTGCAGCAAGGGACCCAAACTGGCTTAATGAAAAACCCCCACCGCTCAAAAGCGGAGACGTTGTGTCATATGCAGCCAGGAATCCATTGTTCTGAGGAGAAGAAAAACCACCGATTCCAAGCTGAGGTGAATTGTGAAACGCAATACCTGGAGAGTTTGGACGTGGAGAACGGCGGCCAAAGGGAGAGACATTCTGATTGTTCTGGTGAGCAGCCACTGCAGCAGCAGCAGCAGCAGCAGGAATCTGAACGGGCTGGCCATGCTCGTTATACATAACGATTGTTGAAGGTGAAGCCATTGGAGGCCCATTCCGATTGATCTGTGCATTGGCCATCCCACCTTCGTTCTTTGGGCGGCGCCTAAATTTACCAACATCTGAATCAAGAATGATGCGATTATTGACTGTGGACAATGCAGCCAGCTTCATCGCTGTTGCATTTGCAATCATGTCTGCATTGGTATGCGCTGCCTGGTTGAACATCGGTACGACAGGTGTATTGACCATGGAAGCCCAGTTGCCACTATGACCGTCAAATGGAGAAAGTGGGGGTAATTCCATGCCACTTGTGGTTGGGGCATTGATGGTTGTACTTTGAAGGTTTGTATTGCCAGTTATCTGAGGGGGTCTAGGAGAGCGTAATCCTGCAGAAAGTGGAGGGGCTTGCCATTGACCCATATGATCCGCTGCGGATTTTGGGCGCGAGTTAGGCTCCAGATTACCATCACCATTACGGGGACCTTGTGTCCATGGAGATGGGGGTGGTTGGGTGTCTTTCCCTTGGTTTGGGGTGGAAATGGTGGGAGCAAGGTTTGATGAAGGACGAGCCTCAAAGATACCACTGTTCCGATTCGACTTTGTTCCAGCAGCACCCCCTAACTTTGCCCTTTGAGCCGCCAACGCTGCAGCTGCATCAGGAAACATGGCGTGTATGCTTGATGAATCCAGGCCGGATGGATTGCGATTGGTGGTCGGAGATGGTGGCACTTGATTAAAGGAATTACGATTATTGTTCAGACTCATCTGGTTCATGGCCTCGCTCATACGGTTCGACATCGCATCTAGAATAAACGTCAAATCGTTAGAATCGTTACACAATAGACAGAAGTTACTGGTGGCAAATAAGGAGGTTGAACAAACCTTTGTCAAAATTTGCTGGTGACAATATAGCTGACATCGGATGGGATCTTGCCATTTGTTGCAATACAGTGATGAAGAATCGGATCTGAACCTGTGTGGTTTGTTGCAGCAATGCGTATAGAGCTGCGGTTCTCTCGGCTTCACTTAAAACCCTGAACCACTGCTCGATGGCACTGAGCTCATCCTTGAAGTCTTGATCAAGTGTTGCTGCAGCCATCTCCTCAAGAGTCCTTTCGTACACCTCGAGATCTGCAAGCCACTTCTGTGCAGCCTTGTCTAGGGCTTCCGTCTCGGGATTCTGGTTGATGGAAGGTGGATTCAGAAAGATTTCAGAGGAGGGACGAATTCTGCCAGATCCCAAGGGTGATGGGAAGGCAGACATATCTGCTGAGGCTCGCAGGTGGTGTCCAGAGCCCAAGGGGCGTGAGGCAGGTGGGCGAAGGGACGAAGTCGCCTGATCAGGAGTACTATTTCTGTTCGACATTGTTGAGATGGTGATAATATGCTTTGGTAGAAAGAAACAGATGCACAGTCCACTGATGAGGATAGCCGGCTACTGTTGGATAAGATGAAGATTGTACTTGTAATACCAAGTGCACTGTGTTCACGATATTATGGCCTTTGGTCCGGTGAGTCTCGAAGCTCTGGATGTAACTGGCCGTGGATATGGAAGTGTTGGGAAAGCTTTTGAGGATCAACCGTATTATGGCGGGCGGAATAGACGACTGTCGGAGCTTCTCCTGCAGTGCCTGCTGACCTCAAAGGAGTCTTGCTGTTCTTGTGGTTTTCTAAAAGTATCTATAATGCTGGCGTATTAGGGGCCCATCCAAGTTTTGTGGACTCGTTTGGAGAGCAAAAGGCGGCGGTCACGGAGTGTAACCCAACACCCAGCCTAGCCAGCGGATGCCTTTCAGGATTGGATCTAATGTGATGGGCGTATATGGTATAAACGGGATGCTAGTGAACAACAAAGGACAAAAGAACCACTATAGGACGGGTTATAAGCTCTCTTGCGTCGAATAAAGGGAGTATTCAGAGTCCACAGAAGAGGCTGTGTTCTCGGGGATCGCGTCTAGCCGGTGGAGAGCCAGCCCAGAGATATTAATCGGAGGCAGTTGGAAAACCGAGGAAACGGGGGTGGTGGTGTTGAAGGGGGTGGGAGGATGAGAAGGGGGGGGGTGTAGTTGTTGAGCAGTGAACAGTGGCGATCACTTGTAATGTAGAGGGAGATGTGGGGGGAGCGGGGAGGGAAGTGGGGGAGGTGGGGGGTGGGTTGGCTTGCTGCCTTTGGGGGGGAGGGGATGACGGAGGGGCAGTGTAGGAGAAGAGGAAGAGGAAGAGAAGAGGGAGAGAAGTGCCGGCCGGGGGGCGAAGGTATAAGTAACGTGGAAGGGGGCTCAGAAAGAACAGATAGCCGGCAGGGAAAGGCAGGCAGGATGGCTCACCAGAGAGCGCGGCAGGGGTCCAGTCTGGCGTTGGGGAGGTTGAATGAGGGGAGCGCAGAGGGTGAGGAGCGTGAGGGCGAAGGTGCGTGAGAAGGCCTTGCAAGCGTGGATGGTGTGGGTGTGTTGAATGGGGGGAGGGGGGGAGGGGGGGGTGTTGCTCGCCTTGGGAGGGGGCTGCGCTGCCAGAGGGGTGGTGGTGATGCAGTAGTAGGGGGAGGGGGTGGTTGGGATAGGTTAGAATCTGAGCAGCCGATGTTGCTGGGGTGTTCCAGCTGTTTGGGAAAACTGGCAGGAGAAGAAGAAAAAAGAGGGAAAAGAAATAACAATTCAGCGCAGCAAGCCTCACAAGCGACATGAAATTGCAATGTTCGTTCGCAATAGTATTTGGCAGGATCGATGTAGGAACTAGTTAACTCTGGCTGCGCATCGCCATTGAGCACAGACGGCACAGTCGTGATGAGCAGACGTCCCATTAGCTGTGTATCTAGTGTATCGCTCTGTACATGCCTATCCCTTACATGCAGCAGCTTGCCTCATGAGCATGAGCGACATGATGCGAGTGCAGCTCACCGAATTGATGCCCAAAGATACCGGGCGCATCGAGATTCATGGCCATGACATCGCATGAACTTTGAAGCTCAAGTCCATGCGATGGAAACCACCATTTCATGAATCCACCTGTCTTGAAAAGGCCACAGAAAACTGGTGGGTGAAAAGTATACAAGCTTAGGAGCAGTAATGTGCAGCCTCTTGTGGCCAGGCACACGGAGCACAATTGCACTCGACTTTGCTGGCGAGGAGATGTATTCGGGCACCCAAGACTATTCGGGCACATAGTGCCGTGGGCCACCAAAGTACCTATACAGAGTAGAGTAGGTGCCTTTACAGCTCTCGGGTAACCCCCAGGTAGCCAGCTGTGCCGCCGGGCTGCGATATATATATATATCTCCAGTCGCTGAACGCTTTTCCGTAATGCGCTGGAATTGTGGTAATTGATCATCGTCCATGGTAGTCCACCCACCACTCTGCTACATACACGATTCAAATGACACAGGCCATAGGCAAACTGCACTTTGGCCGCAGCTCAAACTTTGGGAAAATCAGGCCCCGCTAGCAAGTATCCGACCCAGAATTCATGGAGGACGAGGCTAGAATCCATGCACCTGCTTAATGAACGTGTTGAGAGGTACCTCAGGTAGATGATCGATGCCCGCCATGTTGCTCTGCTTTCGTAGTCGCCATCGATTCGGCTACCTGGCAGGGTGGTTGGCCTGGAGGATATGTCGATATGCACTCCATAGGAGGTACCTTGTAATTTTTGAATTGAGGTACGGAGACACGGAGTACGGCCATGGCCCCGCATTTGCGATGGCCGACCTCAATTTAAACCTCCATCGCTCGCCTACAGATGGCTCGAAAGCGAAAGAGCCTCAGGGTAAACCGAGCTTCGTCATTAGGCCCCTGCCTTGCCACACTCATCATTCACTTCATCACTTCAACACCCACATTGCATGAGCCACCGCCGCTCCATTGCTTCGTGCCTCTTGCCATCTCACTAACCCCCCAGCAAACATAGAGCAAGTCCTTAGGCTAGTTGTGTATGTACATGTACCTGCCGTAGAATAAATATTGCCGCCAGCTCCGTGACTATCTGGCGTTAGTGCTCGCAATGCCGATGAGATGGACTGGGCAAGGGGGAAAGTAAGCCTGCCCACCGCTGCTCAATGCATGCCATGCACCCTCAGAGCGTACGTAGACCGGCTATTTTAAGAACGACTCGGGCTTGTCTTGTCGTCGCTAGTCTCGTGTCGCTGGTTGCGGGATAGACAGTTGCAGTGTCGAGCGAGGCTGGCGACAGGCGACTGGGGGGGACAGCTGAGCACGCCGCATATCGGCTTCCGTCCAGGTCGCTTCGCAGTTGGCGGCGGCGATTAATTGCCAATACGACACACCAGGAAGTCCGTGTCAGCTCCGATCAATCTATCCGAGCATCGAAGCATCGATCCTCCAGGAAAAATGCATCATGGCGCTGGCGTTTCGATAGCCATGCATGGTAGAGTAGAGAACAGAGGCCCATCGTCAGTTCGGTCATATGGCACAGAGATGGTAGGTTGAGCTCTGTGATAACGCCTGCGGACAAAGCTAGGGCAGGAGTCGTCGATAGTCGTCCTAGTCGTCCTGGCTCAAAACGCTTGGGCAAAGGAGAAACGGGGGGCGAGACTAAAACGGGGGCTGAAGGAAATGAGGCGTCACTTGCTGGCATAACGGCATTTTGAATAAAAAGCACTCAATGTGAACTTGAGACGGGTGCATCCATCTCCCATCTGCGATATTGGTGGTATATTCCACACTCGAGTAAAAGGTTCCTGCCGTCACGGCGCCGTCTTTCCCATGAGGTATCGCCGATGGAGCCCAGATATCATCTCGGGGAGATGTGCTGAATTCATGAAGCAGCGGACCGCTACCGCAGCTTCAGGGTAAGCTGGGGGGACAAGGCGCTGCTGGCGGCTTGCTGCACCCTTGCCCGCCCTGGCTGATGCCCCCAGGAGCCTCATGTGCCATCTGGTGTTAGAGGCAAGAAGCGAGGGCCCGGCCCGTCGATCATGGGCTTGGCACGCCGTTTCATGTTCCTTCAAGGTCGAAATAGCTTTTAACGCTTCGTTTCACGTGGGAGGCTGCCGCCCACCATCTGCTGGTTCCCATCAGTCAAACCCGCAATCTGCCACCACTTGGACCCTCGATAGCTCTTATCTTATCGCATGGACAAGGATGGCCCTCGACGAGACAACAGAATTGTTTGGTGGCCTTGACGAGGCCACTCTCGATGCCTTTGAGAATGCAGACTTTGAGGATGAGTTTGAGGACAACAGCGATGACGATCCAGACTATTCCGGCTCCGACGAGATATCGGAGACTGGCTACCTTGAAGAGAAGTATGCTCTACACTCGCTATTCCCCCAACACATCTCCTAACAAACCTGCCTGTAGATATGACTCTTCGGATGAGTCGGACGCGAGCGAGGTGTTCAATGAAGACATGACGGATTTTCACCAATACCTCCGAGCAGCGCATGGATTTAAAAAAGCAAAAGGGCGAGGCACTGGGCGTCGAACAGCCGATGAAGCAAACTACTCTCACGAAATTCGAGTTCTCGTCAGCGAAGCCAATCAGAAATATGTTCAGAATAACCTTCAAGGAGCCCAGGCTATCGTGGAGCAAATCATCCAGTTGGACGGAGGGGTGTACCCAGCGTGGAAAATGCTGGGAGAAATTCATAAAGAAAGAGGAGATGAAAAAAAATGCTTCATGTCCTGGTTCACTGCGGCACATTGTAAGCCAAAGGACTACCATCTATGGTTGGAATGCGCTCGGATGAGCATTGAGCTGGATGGCCCAAACGAAACAGCCGTATACTGTTACAACCGTGCTCTCCGAGCCAGCCCTGATGATATCAGCATCATGTACGAGAAGGCTATCTTATTCAAACAGCTGGGGCAGCTTAACAAAGCAGCTGAAGGTTTTGCGCAGCTTGTAAAGGCACTGCCCAACGACATGAGTGTACTGAAGGAAATTGCACAAGTTTATACCCAACTTCAGCGAGTGCCAGATGCCATAAAATTTTACGAGGATAGCATAGAGTACTACAAAACGGTGGGACTTGGGGCACAGGGAGGCTTTGGATGGTCAGATCTGAACATTCTCGTTGAGCTATACATTTTGGAAAAACGTTGGGACACTGCCATATTTATGACCAAATCTCTAGGACGATGGCTTTGGGGAAGAGGATCCGATGCATTTTGGGACCAAGTTCAAGATGATGACCGAGAATGGGATGAATTCGATGACTCTCGCAAAATTCTGGTGAGGGGCTATACGCCCGAGAAATATCCCGATGATTCGTATGTAATGCCTATAGAACTGAGGGTAAAGCTTGGGGTTTGTCGACTGAAGCTACGACATACAGAAGAGGCAGTTGTAAGCACATATGTTGGGCCCAGTTCCTTGTGGATTCGTTGCTAATCTTAAGTGATAGAGACACTTCAAATATCTCGATCGACAAGACTCTTCTATTTATTTCGACTTATTCCAGGAAACGGGTGACGCATTGCTGGAATATGGATCACACGAAATGGCTTTGGAGTATTATGGTGTTGTTGCGGCATTAGAAGTGTCTGATGACCCCAAATTATGGTTCAACATGGCGAAGTGTTACAAAGAGATTGGTAACATTGAGGATGCAGAGGAGTGTTATCATACACTGCTGAACATATACCCCGACGATGTGGAAGGACGAATGCAGCTGGCGGAGATATATGAAGTGTCTGATCGAAGGGAAGAGGCATTGGAGCTGGTAAATCAAATTATTGCTTTACGGAAGCAACAAGATGCACTGGAGAAGGCAAAGAATGCCGGAAACCAACCACATGATCCCAGTGCAGTCCCCGCTTTTTTCACAGCACCACCAGCTCGAGTTCCTGCAAACAAACGAAGAGCAGCCATCACCGCTGCAGAGCGTGCTGAGAGGCGTGCAAGAAAAACAGAGCAAACGATAGCAAAATATCGAAAACTCGATTATCTCCGGCCGCGTATGGAGGCTGGTGATCCAGATGCCGTTCGTGATTGGCTTGATACGGCAGGTGACTTAGTAGATGACTTCCGCAACACAAGGGCCTTTTACCCGTGTGAACGATCCCAGGAGTTTAAAGGATTTGCCACTACAGCTCGCAGGAGAGCTGCAAAGCGAGGGACTGATGCAAATATGGAAAGAATGCAGCATCGTTTGCAGGAGGCATTATGTAAGTTTCACAGCAAATTAGAACAACAACAATACTGACAGTTTTTCAGCATTCGAAGATGAAGATATACCGGAAGCAGAAGATCTAAGCCAATTCTATGGCCTCGACTTTGATGCATGGCTGTACGTGTTCATGCAATATGCCATATGTCTAACGAAACACGAAGATCCACAAGATGCATATGATGTTTTGTCGACTGCGAAGGAGGCAAATGTCTTTTTCCATGACGAGAAGAAAAAGTTCATTGTTCATGCCACCCACCTAGGTAATGTTACTCGTTCCGAATGTCTGATAAGCACACACAACTAACTTTATCAGCGTGTGCTATCTGGGCACAAGATCCCGAGGCTGTATCGGATGTAACTCGATTCTTCATGCATAGTCATCAATTCCAGGGAGAAGCCTACAGACTCTTTATAGCGGCAATGACCTCATGCAAACAAGGACGAGAGATGTTTCACCACAGTGCAAACCAAAAGTACTTTTTGAGGCAAATTAAGGCCATGGACAAAGTCCTAACTGGTAAGGCTATCATTGGCGCTGCTTCATTGACTGGAAAGGCAGAAGATGGAGGTGCATATGTTCCTAAAGAGTTCGATTTGACTCTCCTCATGCTTTACGGCCACATGCTCGCAGCCGGAAGGAGTTACATACCCGCACTGAGTACGTAATTATCTCACCTGTTTGGTTGGATTGACCGCTGACGAAATGTAGATTACTATGCTCGAGCATACTCAATTGACCCAAACCATCCGATGATCAATCTGTCTATTGGAATTGCGTATCTTCATCGCTCGATGCAAAGGCAGTCAGATAACCGCCACTGGGAGGTGCTCCAGGCGATGGCATTCCTTTTCGAGTACCACAAGCTCCGTGCGTCCGATAAATGTTCATGGGATGAAATACAAGAAGCCGAATATAACATTGGAAGGGCTTTCCACCAAATTGGTACTTCATATCCCCACTCTCCCATTAAGTAGAGCTACAAGCTAATATATCAGGCCTCACGCATTTGTCTATTCCATATTACGAGCGGGCATTGGCGATTTCTGACGAGCATCTATCTAAATCCGAAGGCAACTGGGATATAAAATATGAAGCTGCGTATAATCTTCAGCATATTTACGCAACCAGCGGGAATGCAGTTTTGGCGCGCGAGATTACCAATAAGTATTTAGTGATTTAAGTTATTTTAACAAATTATATAGTGCACTTTTCCAAGTTGATGTCGGTACCTGCCTTGCGTGCCTGGTCCGCGTGGTTCAGATCATGTCTTGGAAGAACAAGGATACTGACACCCAGCCCAGCCTTACACCTGAACCGCCGCAGAGCCTCAAGGTGGAATCTTCTTATCAATGAATGGCAAACGGCTTCCTTTGTTCCTGGAGAAACGGCTTTCGAGTTATCGCTCTTGGCTATTTTCGGCGCTTCACCAACTAAACTACATTCAAAATACGAGGAAGCCATCATAAAGTTCATTTATCCGAAAGAAAATCCTCATGCCGACCTCAGCGCTGCTTTTGAGCTTGAAAGATGTGTGTTGACGATCTACCGTGTATCCATGGCAGGCCATGCTAGGATTCCCAACGACCTGGGCAGGACTTTACATGGACCAATGATCTCTCGTCAGATTGTATCGCATGGACAAATTTATCGTATTCTGGGCGACAAAGGGGGATAGTGCATTTGCTGCATGCTGCTGGTCAAAAAAGTTCTGAAATTTTGAAATTCTTGAAATTAATGATCCCCCCCCTGCCCCCGCTTCTGTGATGGCGGCGGGGTGTTGGAGCACAAGCAGGAGGATGGATGGAGTTTCTACAAGAGTACTACGACCAACCACTCTGGTAATTCATTCTACTCGTACTTTACCTCTGACTTGCATCCCAAAAAAGAAGCGAGGATTTTGACGGCCAGTGGCAGCGAAGGGACCCTTTCTTCATGTATGAACAATGCCTGTACGTACATACATACAGCAGAGTAGGTACTTTGCTCACGCATATACGGAGCCGAAATTGGGCTGCAGAGGAATACAGCATTTGCTTGGCTGCCGTGCTTTAGAAATCTCCACCTGTGCGGTGAGCTGTTGGTAGGGATGTGAGGTTATCTCCTTTTCTTGTCTTGCAATGTAAGTTGGTGATACTCCTGCATTAGGTAGGGGTGAGTGGGAGTTGCTAGCAGCCTGCACCTTACATCTCCTCGGGCAATTGTGCTGCGGAGCTTGAGCTCATGAGGGGGGGACCATGGAGGTTTGGTGAATTGATGTGTGCTTTGCTTGCTGCCTATTTGGCCTTTCGGGTGCGACTGTGGCCCCACCACGGGCTGGCACGACGGTTGGCTGGCTGGCCCTTTAACGTAGAGTGCAGGATGTGTAGCCATCAAGTGACTGAGCAGGTGGAGGAAATGTGGCTATTAATGCGCAATTACATTGATTGCTCGGCCGGCTTCACAATCGCTCGCCCGCCCTCTGGCTGGCATGCCGCCTCTGCGCTGACTCCCGGGCAGGAGCTGCTATCGCTGCGAGCGCAAATGGAGTACATGAAGCAGAGATCTCCAGGGCTTGGCGGCCCATTGCATTGTGCGCTGATGCGCTGCTATAGCTGCGTGCTGTGTATCTGCCTCCATGTGTGCTCTTGGTCCGTTTCGTCTTTGCTGCTTTTTGCGGCCCTCTGTTCTGTGCTTGTCCATTTGATTCTTCACCTTGCCCTTGGGCCACATGATGATGATGATGACGATGCCCAAAGTGGGCATATATTATTTCTCGCTCTTCGCACAGGAAGCCCGCCACTCGCGCATGATATCCAAGAGCAGTGAATCTGCAAAGTCGGCATGCCTGGCGCTCGACCAGTCGCCACGCATGGCCCCTTGATTGATGGCTTCCAGCCCGCATCAGCGCGGCAGTCATGACTGCAGTCCGCCGGGCGATGGGCGATTATTCCTGGCGGGGGGTGCTGGAGAGTCTGCCGGAGTCGACGATGGCGAGGCCGCGAGAGCGGTCAGTGTAGCATATCGAGGTCGGTAGACGAGCCCGGCGCGGTCGATTGGTCGGTTGGCATCACGAGTCGGTGGCAGTGGCAGAGTAGAGCGGCTCTCGATGCGCTCGATCCTCGACAACCTCCGTCGCCAGATGGGCCTTATCCTTATACCAGCAGACCCGCCCTCTCCGCCAGCCATGCCGCCCGCACTCAGGTGCCTCTGCGCCCAGTCGAGCGGAGTGTGTATGCCAGCCTGCCTGCCTGCCCGCCGCCTGGCACCCTGTCCGACCCTCTCTGCCCTCACACATCCCCCCCCGGCGGCCGCCCCAAGCCACGCCCCCTGCCGCTGCGAAATTTCCCAACCCAACCCACACCTCGCCCCAACTCGCCCTTCCCTCCCCTTCCACAAGCACCACCGCCGCTACCACGACCGCCGCCGCTGCTACGAATACCGCTACCTCCGCCCGTAACCCAACCACCAGCACCGAGCTCCATCCTGCTGCCCCCTCGTCGTTCTCGCCCTGCCAAATCCCCCTCTCAAAGAGAAAAAAAATATCCCAGAACCACCCCCCCCCACCCCCACCTTGACACATCGAATACCCCTTCTGTCCTCTTCCCGCAAGGCCGCTCAAGTTAAGATCTCTGCTTTCCTATTCATAGGATCCGGTAACCAGCCCACACACGCAGAGACCTCATCTATCACCCTTCCCCCCCACACTCACACACATCTATACCACGCAGCGTTCGAAAATTTACCATATCATCACTGCTGCCATTTCCCACTACTACTACCACTACCACCGTTACTACTGCTCTGCCCTTACAAATCTTACCCCCAGTCGACAGAAAGACATCATCATCATCTCCATCCTCACGGGTTAAGCTCGCGTACTTCGCTACTGCGTGACCGTCCTGAATCACGACTGCCCCCTCCCCCCCCCAAGTCGAAACCTACCCAGAGTCTAACTCAGCCCGTCCTCTTTGTTTCCTGTAGTTCTACCTCATCGTTCATCGCGGCGGACTGTTGAAGGAATATTCTGCACAGTCTCGCATCGTCATCCGCCCCGTCCATACACATTTTCCCCTCCCCCACCCCTCCCCGCACACGCACACTCACGCACACGCTCATCAGTCAATCCATCGGCCCGACTGAAGAAAGCAAGCCTCCCGATTTGACGCCTCCCCTTCAGTCTGCCACTATCATCCGTCTAACACGCACCCCAGCTCCGTCGCCCCCTTTCGCATAGCCACTGTTAGAAACAGACGGGGCTATTAGGAGACTTCTGCTGCCAACCCTCCACCAGCTCGTTGCGACGCCCGTTGCGGTTAGGACCAGCACTGCAATTTTCCCAGTGCAAACCTAAACCTTTCTTAACCCCCCCCCCACAACTAGTCGGCCCTGCACACAACAACAACCCACGGCACCTGGTTCACGCGGGATCGGTATGTACTGCACTTGGAAGCCATTTCTTTCTTGCTATTTTCGTGTCCTTTTATTTTAGCACCGTTCGCTTGAGACGAGTTCCAAGGTTTCTAATGCGCATTTTTGGGCAACATTAGAACATAGACCACGCTCACTCCATCACCTCTCTTCCTCCTCTCCTCTCCTCTCTGCCTTCGGTGGCACAGGTCTAATACACACACCTATACCCATCGCAAAGACACATCTACACGCCACACTCGCACACGTACGCACTCACCACACGGTCAGATAGCATGGCGGACCAACCGGAGGTAGATCTTGAGGCTATCATTGATAAATTACTGGAAGTTCGAGGAAGCCGTCCAGGGAAGCAGGTGCAACTGAACGAAACCGAGATTCGTTTTCTATGCACCAAAGCAAGAGAGATCTTCATATCACAGCCAATTCTTCTAGAGTTGGAAGCACCAATCAAAGTATGCTCACCACCCTTTCAGCCCATTAAATATGCATGCAGGTCACAGCCGGCTGACGTGTGTGTGTGTGTTGTGTAACTAGATTTGCGGTGATATACATGGACAATACTATGATCTCCTCCGACTGTTTGAATATGGTGGATTCCCCCCAGAGGCCAACTACCTATTCCTCGGAGACTATGTAGACAGAGGAAAACAATCATTGGAGACAATCTGCTTGTTGTTGGCATACAAGATCAAGTACCCGGAAAACTTTTTCATCCTCCGCGGAAACCACGAATGCGCCTCGATCAATCGTATATACGGCTTTTACGACGAGTGCAAGAGGAGGTACAACATCAAGCTATGGAAGACGTTTACTGATTGCTTCAACTGCCTGCCAATTGCTGCAATCATTGACGAGAAGATTTTCACCATGCACGGTGGTCTTTCTCCAGATCTCAACAGCATGGAGCAAATCAGGAGGGTGATGCGACCAACTGACGTACGATGAGAAAACTCCATGAGATTGCTTTTTATATGCAGGATCTTCAACTCTAACATGTTTTTTTTTGACAGATTCCCGACTGTGGCCTACTTTGTGACCTACTGTGGTCCGACCCGGATAAGGACATAACAGGCTGGAGCGAGAATGACCGCGGTGTATCGTTTACCTTTGGACCGGACGTTGTATCTCGATTCTTACAAAAGCACGACATGGATCTTATTTGCCGTGCCCATCAGGTTGTGGAGGATGGTTACGAGTTCTTTTCAAAGAGGCAATTGGTCACGCTATTCTCTGCGCCAAATTACTGTGGAGAGTTTGACAATGCTGGTGCGATGATGAGTGTGGACGAGAGCTTATTATGCTCATTCCAGGCATGTTCATTTTCCAGCCAAAGAGCTGACACTGTGAAGCTGGGAATCCATTTGCTAACGTGTTTGTTGACACAGATCCTTAAGCCTGCCGAGAAGAAGCAGAAGTACGTTTACGGAGGAATGGGGGCCGGCCGCCCAGTCACCCCACCACGGAAACCCAAGAAGAAATGAGTATGAGGTTGCATGGAGAGTTGAGGACGTTCGTTGGTGGTTAGATTTGGAGTCAAGACGGCTACGCTTTAATCGATTGGAGGAGGAGATACACTTAGTGATGGTTAAATAGTGGAAGGGATGCTTTAATCGGTCAGGTGCTGCATGGTCTCGCTGGAAATATTCGGTCCTTTTGTTTATTGTCTTTTGTGCTTCGTTTCACACATTGTGTTGTTTTTTTTGATGATGATGAGTGGGAAATTTGATGGTAGCTTCCTGGTGAATTATAGCGAGTGATGACGACCTGAACTCATTATAGTGTGTTTTTTTTTATTATCCATAGTACCTCATGCCGGAGTGTTGCGACTGACTTGACTTTGACTTGGGGGGGGGGGGGCTTTCTCTTGAATTCTGGCATTTATGATGTTGCACCGGGCCTATGATCAGGAGAGGAAAGGTATAGTTTTTTTTTTATATCTAGAAAGAAAGAAGAGAAAGAAGCTGCATGCAGGGATGTTGTCGTTGTAGTAAGTTTTTTTTTTTTTTTAACGAAGATGGTTGCAGGTTTTTATTATGCTTTAGACGTAACGTATTTAAGTAAGCTGCCTCGTACTTGGCAGAGGTAGCAAGCATTCATATGATCATGGGTTTGGCTTGTTTTCGAATTCATCGCTCTTCATTTTTGATGCTGATATGTCGGGTTAGTTTAAAACGTTGTGTTTTGTTATTCGGGCATGATTATTACTATTGCAATTGTTACTATGTAAATATGCTTAAGCTTGGGTAACTATTTCATACGAAATGTCAATGTTTTTCCCACTCTTACCTAGGCTTCTGGCATGAAAGATGTTGATGGAATTCAACTATCTAGATCTGTTGGTCCCCCAATTGCAAATGCACATGTTGGCTGATTCGAATTCCTGATCTCGTGCTCATGATCAGCGCCAATTCGAATTCCTTTTCTTTTTCTTTCCTTTTTCCGTTTTTTTTTTCTTTCTTTCTATTTATAGTTACTTACAGGTAAATTGATGGACAGAGAGATCTGTACATGTTACGAGTTGAGTTGCATATGCCATGCCATGTTCAAATTGTTCAAATAACCTTGTTTTTTTCTAATTTTTTTTGTTTTTGTTTTTGCTTTCCACCATGGCCATGTTTGCTTTTTTTTTTTTTCTCGTAATCGGGTAATATCGATATCAGCATATTCTTTTTTCTTTTTTTTTTCCTTTCTTTCTTGCAATTGTGTGCAAGTATGCTGGCCATGGAGGATGTGCCATATTGCGCATGTTATGAAGCTTGGTTGTGCAAATTTTGGTTGGATATGTGATATGGGGTGGGGATATACATCCGGATCGAGATGAAACCAATTGCAATTGCAACTCCTTGTTCGTATACGTACTTGGGCTTAATTGCTTGAAATCTGCAAACTCACAGATTAGGTACCTCTTACAGTACTGCACGTAAAACGCATACAGAGAGGTCGAGGTTAAGGGGGTGCACGTGAATGCGTATGTACTTGGTAGTAAAGTTCCAAGAGACTTTTAATAATTATGATAATAATGTAAATGTAATTGACAAAAGGTTATGATTATCCGTACCTAAATAGGAGATGGGTCTCGTGCCCCGGGGCCCCGTGTTCCATACTCTTACATGTGCTTTGTGCTTTGTGCTTTGTGTTCTTTGTCCCCGGTGGGGGGGGGGGGGGGGTAGGGCACGAGACTAGGTACTTACTTACTTTCCCAATACCTACATAGTAGGCCTTTCCCAACGGAATAATCTGTTCCTTTTTGGGGGGGGAGCAAGCTTAAGGTTTATATATCGATTACCGGAAGGGGAATAATTATAAGGGTAGACGTTTTAAATTTCCCGAGAAGGGACGGGGGGTTTTTGGTTTTGCCAAGCCCATTCGAATTCGTTATTACCTGTAGGATCAGGGACTTGGTAAGATCATGAAGGGTTGTCCTTGTAACGTTCTTGTTGAGTATCGGCTCTAGATCTAAACTTGCGCAGGGTGCTGCTGCAGTTGCGAGTAGGATCTATATCTTCAAAGCCAACATCAACTTGCAATTGCTCTTGAGTACGTACGTACGTACGTCAAGTAGGTAAGGATCCGGATTATGGAAATGCTGTAAATATTAATGGTTGTGAACTGTTGAGTAGGTTTAACTATTGGATACGTATAGCTAACCACCACCTATAGCTACATATGCTTGACGAATTGACTAGCATACCTATATATGAGCTGGCCATGGCAGGTAAATATAAATCTAAAGTCTTTGGGAGATCTGGATCTAAGGAAGAAAAAAAAAAAAAAAAAAAAACAAAGATCCCTCGCCGTATCTATATATTAGCACCCATCACTGTCGAGAAATTCAAAAAAAAAAAATCGTTTGGTTTGGGATTTCATACTATCTCGTTATACTTGTATGGCCGGATTGGACAATCAAGTTCGGCTGCTGGATCAATCTACATGAGGAAGCAATCTTAAGGTATTGATTGCTACTTGATCATGACATATTCATACATAGCCGGACTGTACAAAGGGACCCCTGATATCATAAATGAGAGAGAGAATATCTGTTTCTCGTGAGAGGGAGAGGGAGATGCCTTAGATCTAGATCTCGTGCCTTGTTCGAACTGGCGATCAGGAAGAACATTGTCGTATTTCGTCTGGGCTGAAGGGAACGAGAGTATACTACCAAAATAGGCAATTGAAGGTACCAGTGGCCATGTAGTCTGGCGGTGGCCATGTAAGCGAACATTGAAGCCACACTGTGCCCAGACTTCAAAGTTGCCATGACCATTATGCCATACCGTAAAATCTCGCGAAAAAGACCGTACTCAATTCCCAGACCATACTGGCGAATAAGACCCTAGTTTTGGCAGCCACTCACGATCTGCAAAGGACTCGTGGATAAGAGTGGTTCCGTGAAAAAGACCCTAACTAGTAAAAAAGTAAGAATTATATTGTCTTTTTTACATCTGAATCCCCGGGCTATATGATTTAGAAAAAAAAAAACATCTCCAGGCCAAAATATATACTAGCTTCACTTTTAAAAAGGATTCGCCAAAAAGACCCCCTTCGTGAATAAGATCCTAGTAGCCCATCTCAATCTGCAGTTATCTCGTTATAAGACCTGATCTTTTTCGCGAGATTTTACGGTAACTGGGGGGTTCCTCCTCGAGATATCAATCTACCCAAACCAAGTAATATACATAAATTAATCATACCCAACGTTAACCCTAGCCTATAGGGACGTCTATATATCACAATTTTATCCACATCTGAAACGAAAAACAGGTCACGCGCGGGTTGCAATACGAGAACAGTTGCAATCGGCCATTGGGGGAGGGGTCCCAAAAATAATAAAACATCTATTACTCTATAGATATAGCTGGGGATTAAACGAGACCATGAACCATGGGTAACTTGGAAGAAAAAATGTAGTACTAGTACTGACTACCTGCCTTAGCTATATAAAGTACGAATATTAATCCCATCATACGCAATACCATGGCAATGCCAGCTAGTGACATGCATATGCATAAATTATAATAATGCATGAATGCATGCATTGGGGTGGGTGTGCGATTGCCCGCGAGACCAAGGAGTCTCGACCTCGATCAAATCCCTCATAATCCCAATTACAAAAGAAGAAACTCTGCAAGTCCTCGAGCTCGAGTCTCTCGAGTCTAAAAAGTAAAGTATCCCCGCATGCCTGCCTACCTCGACCGTTGGGGCTCAAAGTTAAAAGTTAAATCTGATGCACACGGGGTAAAAAGGTTATTCCAAATAGACTAAATTGAGGTTGGGTGAAACTCCAGGATCCAGATGATTGGCGATTGGCCACCAGTAAGAGTGTACTCGTATTGTTGATATGCAAGTCTTGAACCAGGTGCACTCGGGTGGGTACCGCACTTGAGGATGAAGGTTTTGTTAGAGCAGAGTATCAAAGTTGATTCATGATCAACCAGTGCTTTGTCGTGCGTGGCCTGGTTTATCATGACGCACCTATGAAATCAATTTCTGTCATAGTCAGCTCACCCGATATCCACTTAGTTGGTTTAGCAACCAGTACCAGCAAGAGTGAGCATGAGGAAACTCGTCAGCTCTTTAAGGCGGCCTGAATTTTCCTCTACTCGAGCACTTGTGATCCCACAAGAATTCAAAGGTTGAGGAACAGAAAACACCAGATAAAAAGAAAAAAAAATGCAAAGAGCAAAGAGCAAAAAATAATTTATTACTGCAGGTATGGCCTTATCGATAGCTGACCATGGGGTGGCTCGGTGCTCGGGAGATCTCTAATAAGGAAAAAGGAAAGGCTTATCCAACAATTGCTTTGTTTTTTCTCCGCTTTCTAGTCTCATTCCTGCTTTTTCTATTCCACTGAGTACAAAACATGCGGGTAAGACGCAATCCACCCAATTCGGGAGGGGGATGTGGGGCAGGTATTGGAGTAGAAACGAATTGTGGAGCATGTGTGTATGTGCATGGGCGGTTAGGCGGCGTCGATCACGGAGGTGGGGTACGCATCACGTGATGCGCATCGATTTCACATCATGAAAGATTTGAGGGCAAGAAAAAAGAAGGAAAGAAGGTCGGGTAGATTGAAGAAAGAAAATGCCCTCGTGCTCGATGGAATTGGGAGATTTGTCTCGTGCTTGGAGTACTTCTTTTTTTTTGTTTGATGTTCGAGATGCCTGGATCTTTGATCAGTGACTGGTGAGTTCGGGCGACGCTGTGTATATTTTCCCACTGGCCATGCATAAAGCCAGTTTGAATGAACGTCTATAATGTTTCGCCGTCGATAGTATGAAAATTCTCCGTATATTCCAAGGGTCAGCATGTACCTATAGGAGATTACATCTCCGCCCTTCCCATAACTCTTCTCTCAATCTCATCAACCTTCCTCTCTATGTCTTCCATCTTGTCATGCGCATCTTCCATGGCCTCTTTCTGTAGCTGTAAGGTGGTATCGAACTGATCTTTCATCCATGGCGGAATAGCAGCTCTGCCCTTGGCTCGATAATCATAGACCACGATTTCCTCGTGACATTTTGCTGCAGGTCGTTGATGCTTCTCAGAGAGAACTGTATGAAGAAATCAAAGTCAATGGTTTTCTGAAGGGCTGTTGTAGGCTAATAATGAATCAGCGGGTAACCTACTCATGACATCCAAAGCAAATGAGTCTTTGTGCACCGAATTGAGTTTGTGATACACCGATACCCTATCAGGCCATTCGAGGGGCTTATCGAGGAGAAAACCTCATGTTAGCCAATTTTGGAGTGTCAATGCTAATTTGTGTGTGAACCTACAAACTTGTAGTCAACCTTGATGCTTCGCAAGATCCATCCCGTTGCTACAGGAGTACATAGTCGATTCCATTTCTCTGCATTCGCTGGATCAATGTGGGTGGCAAAGTTGCGGGCATAAATCATTCGTGCTGACTCGGCCCATTTGTTGTATCTAAAGTATACCGTTAGAGCAGAAAACTGATGATGAAAACGGAAAACACTTACACGACATTGTTGACATGGCCTTCATATTTTAGAAATCTGTCAGTACAAGATAAACTCAGTGCAAGTCATCTGTCATTTTATAATTACCCTAGAGCCAATGTCAGGATATCTATGTCGAAAGGGGGTTTGCTGTCCTAAGGCAGGTGGGTTGCTACCATTGAATCCTAAAATATCAATGCCATAAAGCGTATGATTAGTCTACTAAACTCAAATTATGAAATCATGCTAGATCCGGGACATACCATATCTCCCCACACAACTGGATGGCGATACAAGCCTCTTCGCTTCTCATCAATCAAGTATCCATTTGCACCCGCAGCATACTCCCTCCAATTGACTGCCAAATCCTTCAGAATCGCAGCGACCTCAGGAGCCTCAGAGTCTTTGAGCCCCCACAATATACATTTTCCAATTCGGGACTTGATCGACGAAAGCCATTTCCCATCGGTTCTGTGTGGGGCGGAAGAGGTGGTGTATGAATGGCCAATGCCGAGGATTGCCGTGGGTCGTACTTTCAACGTCTGAGTAGCCCTGAAGCTGGCTGCAGACATCTGCACATTGGCCAGAATGGAGGATCGAAGTGGGCTCACCAATCTGAGATGCATATTTCCTTCAGGCTTATTGTTCGGGTACACAAACGTTCTCGGTGTCTCTCTCAGAATCGTCCGTTGTTATGCAAAATTCAGCACGGGAAGGATGTGCCGTTAAGCTCTCGAATTGTACCTTGGTACCCTGGCACACGTCCCGCACCTTGTCGCGGGCTAGCTCTGCTCGTTGCCCCACCACAACGCGGCGGCTTGAGGAGGTGTGCTTTGGCCTTACGCAACCGCGCAGAGGCATTTCGTGGGTATGGACATGGTATAAATCAGTTGTGCAGAACGCCCGGATCGTGGAGTTGAGGAGAGAGCCAAGCACCGGTGATGAACGGGTGGGAGCGAGAACACGCAGTGGGGGTGTGTGGGCAGCCGAGGCAGAGTCGCACTTTAGAGGCCCCGGGGACCCTGCCGGACATTGCTCAAACAGGAAGGACTCCCTGACATCATCGTCTGCCTCCCACCCCACATGGCCGCGGGCTCGCTCTCCTCTCATCCACCATCACCACCACCACGCACGCTATCACGATAATCCCCCCGCGCCAGCTCGGATCGAGCATCTTAGCAGAGGTATAATTGCGAATAGTAAGCAGGTCGGAACAATCCTGAACCCATACGCCCCATGTCCTTGCAAAAAGCATGCTGCATCGTGATGTGATCTGGTTCCTCACATTATAATAGCTGATGCGGTAGGTAATCCAAAAACCACAGCCCTTCACAAAAACCTCCACCCCACGCTTCGAGCCATATACGTACGTCCACTTCGCCACCTGGGTGGATTGAAACCATCCCCCCACACTACTCTGTAACCGTGTGGTTGGTGTGACCCCAGTTGTGCTCGTACGCTTGGGGAATTTCTTATATCCTTCACCAACTATCACTTCCGGATCCCTCTCAACCAGCAGAAAATCCAAGCAGAATCCAATACCGAATTCACATCCAACAGCTGACCAAAAAATCGACCAGGAAAAGGCCTGCACATTTATCAGTCAATTGGGCTCTGGCTCAACCCCCCGCCTCCTCAATTGAAATATGGTTCCACCAGCTGCAGTATCCAGTTTGCGGCCTCAGGTAAGCCCCAAGATATCGCCCTTCCTGATATACCCCATACATTCCTCCCTTCCATCCAGTCAGTAAATACCTACCCTGACCTATCCACTCACTCCTTTTTGGTCATTACCCGTTTATTTTTATATTTCATTTCCGGCGGGCACACACACACACGCACACACACCTCACGAGCAAAGCAAGTGAGCGTTGGGATCGAAGGTCAAATGTGACCCACTATTGTGCTTTGGCTCCAATACCACACCCTTGCTTTGCAGCTCAGCTTCTTCCCACCCTCAAATTTCCAGCCAATCATTCACCTCCGTCGGTCCATCATGGTTCATGTATCTCGCAAATCGGCGCGTCAATTATACATGATCAGACAGAAATGGAAGACGAAAAATAAAAGATACCTACCAACCTTAAGAAAAAAAGACTAGAGATGACAATATATATCTCTCCTTGCAAACCCGTCTGGATATAGCACTTCCTTCCCATGGTGGTCCTTGTTCAGATTATTCTCTCTCTCTCTAACCCCCGTTTGCTGCGCCATTACCGCGCCCGTTTTTTTTTTTTCTTGGACCCAGAGTTCTTTTTTTTCTTTTTTCTCCTTCAAGCTCGACTTTTGCACACGGCCTTCAAATCCACCTACTAAATATCTACCATCAAACAGGTCATCAAGATATACAAGGAACTTCTCTACCTAGGCCGTGATTATCCCCAAGGATACGACTACTTCAAGCCTCGCTTACACGCAGCATTTAAGTCCAATGCAGCAATCACGGACCTGGGGGAGATTGAAAAGGGCATACAGAGGGCCGAGTTTGTGAAGAAAGAAATTGAAGCATTGTAAGTATGGAGATTGCCCCCACCCCCCCCCCCTAACCATGTCCTTTTTTACCCTTCGGATTCCCGCATCCCAAATTTTGAAATTTTTATGGTTTTTCCCCAAAGACACCAAACCTATACTCGAGCCATGACTTTTACATGGCATCTTCATTTTACTACCCCTTCCACATTCCCAGTTAAACGGTATTGGTTTTTATATATCAATCCAACCTATACACCCACATCTCTACTTCTACCTATATCATTACAACTTTCTACTTTACACATGTACATCTCCACTAATTAATCCTTTTCATATGCCGCATATGGGCCCTCTTTGCTTACACGGATTCGCGAGCAATTTAGGTACTATCTCAAACGATATCGGACATTGCAGAAACGGTATGGAGGGATATAAAAGAACCCCGATTCCGAAGCTACAAATCCCACCAGCATCAGTTTGGCTTCGTTATATAATAACATCAACAATTTTTTTGGAAGGGGGCTACTTTTGTTTTCATTTTTAATACCATCAGATGCACACACAATCACAATTTGTATGTGGACGATATTGGAGTTCCGGAGACAGGCGCCAGGCTAAGAATATTCATTCATTCTTTCTTTTTAAGCAATATCCTTCGGCTTTTTTGGAATCATGAATCGAAAAACCACCTTGTCACAGTACTATTTTTCACGAGTGCTCGAAGTCGAAAGAGTACATTGACAATTAAGAAAATAGGATATTAAGCATTGAAGTTTAATAATATAAAAAGGACCATACATAACTTCGTATCTCGATATCGATTCAACACAAAAAAGCTACAACAAGACAGAAAAGAAATGAAAAAATGAAAATTTCAAACCGGCACCTAACTAGAAATATATAATGAATCAAGGAACACAGAAAATAAAAACGCCAATAAGGGCCCTTCCACACTCCTTTTGTTATGATGATGATGATGATGACGATGATGATATCTCCCCAGCAAATCGACACGTTCGTTGCCATGTTAAAAGGAAAAAAAGGAAAAAAAGGAAGGGAATCAGAAAGAGAAAGAGAAAGAGAAAAAGTTAGAGAAGGAGAAACGACAACCCCGGGCCGGCATCGAAATCGAACCCAAATTATCATCATTCAGAGCTCAGTCGCAATGCCATGGGGTTGCGGAATTCCATGGGGGTTCTGCTCTTCAGGAAGATGTGGATGATCGTTTTGTCCCCCACCAAGCGCCAAACTCGACACACTCGCCGTCGCGGAGCCCTCCCTCCCGGAAGAAGTTGATCATCATGTCCTTTGGCTTATAGTCGTCCGTCGAGACATCTGCCGCCCTCAGATACGGATCCATGGACTCTATGAACTGGGAGAGTTGGAGTCGAGCCATGTACCGCACAGCCTTCTCTTCTTCCGTCAACACCGAGGGCTGCTGTCCATTCTTGCCCATCATGGCGCTCTTTCGCTTGATGTCGTAGTGGGCCATGAGCCCGTCGACGGGGCTCGAACTCTCCGACTCCGTCTCCCACCATATCTCGTCGAGTGGGAGGGCGAGCCGCAGGCTGTGGTAGTTTGTTAAGCAGTCCTCCATCACGAGATTCGCACCTACCAAGGTACATGGTATTGGCGAAAGCTGCCGCTCGGTAAGGACTTTTGCCAGTCGGGAGTTGTAACCCTGGATATATATATTTTTGGGCTGAGTAGCAAACTGGGTTATTGGTGTGATTGTGTACGCACTCGACCCGGGATTTCTTGGGGCCTTTGTTTCGAGGAGTGAGCGGACCGAGTGATCGGCTATTAAAAAAAAAAAAAAAACACAAGATAATGTTAACAAGGAGCGAGCACAAACACAGAGGTAAGTAGGATTAAGATTGTAAGCTTACTGCACTGGATTTCATACAGCCCGCCATCCTTCAAGATGCGCATACATTCAGCTATAAATTCGACATGTTGCACGTTATCAGGCATCCCCAAAGTCAAATCCCTCACAAACACATAGTCGAACTCGCCGGGCTTGAATGGGTATGGGAAGCTTAAAGCATTATGCTTCACATACGTGAAGTCTACGCCTGGCATGGGCGCGTGGGTGGGGACAATATCCATCCCAAAGAACTTGACATCATCTCTGCCTCTTGCAGCAAATTCATCATGCATGTTGCTAATCCACAGACCGGTCCCACACCCAATGTCTAAGACCTTCGAGGGTATCTTTTGTGGATCCGAAAAGTCAGACATGTGGTAGGAGCCAAACACCTCCTTGAACAACAAGTGCTTGATGCCTTGACGGCTCAGTTCGGGGATGTCGGAAGGAAGTAGGTAAAGTATTGATTCGTCGCTGTGGTACCGGCGGCCATGTTGCGTTCGATATGGCGTCAATATCTTCTTGCTGTTCGAAAATACGCTGGGCTTTCGGTTTCCAGTAGGCGATCCGATCGGTGACTCGATAGTTACGAGGGTGCCTGGATGAGGGTCTGTAGAATATTTAGAAAAGCGATCACCAGTGGAACCTCTGTTTACCCCGCTATTGTGGTTCGTACTTGTAGTAGTAGTATGTGATGACGAATTCGACAACGTGGTCGCCAGCGTCGTCGACGAGCTGCTGCCGTACGCCGAAGCCACGACATCCCCCCTCTGGTGAGAACCGCTCCCGTCCTTCGAAGACGAGGAGCCGAGTGTTGGGGATAATATAGCACTAGAAGCTACAAATGATGGATGAGCATAAAGTCCTGCCATTGTCGCGTCCGATGATTCAGGCCAGAGCCAGCTCAGCTGCTCGTTTGAATCACTGGCGCCCGAGGGCTCCAGATTGGCGGATCTCATATTGATATGTGCTTATTTGGACAAACAGGCGCCACACCATTCACGGAAGCCCAGGCTGCAACCACACACACTCTGCGCACACACCCTTCTCCCCTTTTTTCCTTTCGGGTATTAAAACTTTCAAGAAATATGCGGCTAGCTTATGAGAACGGGGGTCGACGGTGTATGATTTCCGTATCGTAAGTGGATACGGCTAATGGTGTTTATTTTTTGTAAATAAAAAGAGTGGGGGGGTGGGTGTTGGTGGGCGGTGAAGGAGGGGCGGGGGAGGGTTGGGGGACGGGGAGCTTCGTTTCGTTTTTTGCCCTCTGTTACTCTGGGAAGTCCCGTATTGTTCTTGTGCCTCAGTGTTCTCTTGTGTGTTTTGCCACTACCTCGCAGCAAGCACTTTACTATACCCCTCTCTCTCTCTCTTTCTCTTCAACCGTCTTGCAGGTTATGTTGCTGTTCCTTGCTGGGGGAAATCCCCGTTTCGATATGGTGATTTGCGCAATCACCCGGTCACAGGTAAATTGAACCTTGTCGGACGCAGGGAAACGGCGCAACTAAAATGGGGCGGAAAGGCACGAGGACAGCCGAGCCAGAGAGCGCAATCGCTGGGAAACCTGAGCTTAGTTTGGATATTTCCTCTGCCTTTAATCCCAAACAAGTAATATGTACTCTGCCGAAATCAATAACGGTGTTTAGCTCTCGAGGAACTCAGGCTCTTGATATTCCTAGTACACCTGTTACTTGGGTACAACACATCGATTTCTGCTGCTAGAAATGTCACTGCACGCAACTACCACCAATCTGGCACCTCCTTCTGGTTTCGGAACCTTTAGGTGGTTCCAGAAGTGAACAGGATGTCCCTTGAAGAAACGGCACGTCTTGATGTAGATTGTGAATGATCAACACACACACGCACATCAAAATCCGAAAACCCAGATATCTTCCAAGCACTGCCAAGTACTGCCCGTTGAGGCAGCGTGGCCGGATTATTTATACACCCACTTTATGTGCGTGTAATATGAGATTTTCCGTTTGAGAGAAGAATTGCTGATTGGCAAATTGATTGCTGGGTTTGACCAGAGATGCGATCCTGTTCTGGGCCTGGAGCTGGGGTAGTTTCTTGCAATTTGTTCCTCCAAGCAAACAGTCGGTCAACGACACAATTATTTTTAGTTATTGTGTAAAGTTTCGAATGGGTTTTGGAGCTCGCAGTTTCTTATCAAGTACGTTAGAAAAAGATCAGTTCAGTAAGTGCTGATTAAAAGGCACTGGCCGGGGTTCTATCGGTTCGTGAGTGGGTTGATAGAAACGTTGGGGCAAGAGGATGTTTACTGAGATGTTCTCTGGAATTGTGTGGACGTTTTCGGATTCTGCTGTTGAGGGTGGGTGATTAAACGGGAGAGGTGCAATTGGCCTAGTGTGGCTAGCTAAACACGGGTAGAGCTGGGAGTTTCGTTTGTCTGGGCTCGTTTCCTGCCGATGTTGCTAACGAGCTCGACTAAAGACACGACCCCACGGGACGTCGTTGTGGGGGCTGTAGATCTCTGGAGAATTGGAAAGTAAAAATCCACGAGCTGTATGATGGCCCCAACACAGAATATCAGTCACCGGTATGAGCCTGTGAAGTGGATTGGTCAATCCAGTTAAAGCAATTCGAACCTGACAAGCGTGAGTGTCGGATGAGGAATTGGATCGTCTACCGAAGAGATGGGTAATATGTGCCGCCACCTCTTTTCTCGGCTTTTGGCAGAAGGTCAACCACGGCAAGTATAATCAGGCCAGATGAGATGTTGAATGTCGGTAGGATTAGTTTATTTCTTTCCTTCTTTCTTTTTTTGTCGGCTTGTGCCACGTGCTTGCGATTGGGCAGGGAGATCGGATGAATTTCGATGATTCTGGCAGGGATGTAGAACGACAAAATGTGATATATCTAGTCGAATGCTTGGTCCATTCGCTAAAGCCTTTATTACACCTGTAACTTTTGCTTTGCTCTATTGATGCGTCTGATGTGCGTAGGCTTCCGCTGAAAGGGTGAGGTGACTGGTAGTGCTCCTATGAGACCTGGTTGGTTGGATTCAAAGTGTGGCTGGCTGGGTATCTGCTGGATACGGCAAGGAAAGGCCTTTGCGCGAGGGAAGGGCGAAGTCTGTGTGGATTGATGCGAGTGCTGGTGGACTGTGGGCGAGGCGGCGTGGCGAGGGCGTAACGACAGGCAGAGGGGGGGTCCTCCTTCCTAAGCTGGCCGCGATGGGCTGCGTGGGCGTGCCTGGTGGGGTAGTATCGCACCGCAGTGGGCCGAGCCGTGGCGGACCGAGGCGGGAGTGAGGCAGTCGGGGGACGAATGTTTGGAGCACAGCCTTGCCTTCTGCGACTGCTCTCCACCGGCCGCTGCGTATGCTCGAGGCAGCCGGGCGCGCTTCTCGCTTTAAGTAAGTACCAGGGCGTGGTCACAGGCCTGAGAGTACCACGGAGCGGAACACGGGTAGCCAGAGACACAAGGCGAGGCGGGGCGGGGCGGGGCGGGGCAGCCAGCCATCCAGCCAGCCAGAGCACCCCTCCTGCCCTCCCGCCTACTTGCCTCTTAGTTCCTGCCGGCCGAGTCCCTTCTCAATCCACATACCCCCCCCTCCCCTTCTCTTCCCCCGTAGATCATCGATGCATGCAGCGCAGCAGGGCGCCAAATAGGGGCGGATGCCAGCGGCGTGTGGCAGTGGGGTTGGTGCATGGTGGAGGGCCGGAGTTGGGTCCTGGTGGGAGCAAAGGGCGTCAGGCGAGCAAGTATTTGTCTTTGAATCGAGGAACTAGCCTCGAGTATTCCACCCTTTCGAGCAGAGGTGCCACCGCGGCAAGGCAAGCGCCGCACAGCCTTCGGCCAGCCGTAAGCAAGCAGGCCTGAAAGGAATAGTTTCGCAGAAAGATTGCCTCAGTGCTTCCCAGAGCTCATGGGGCTGCATATTCAGTACGTACCGTCCCGATCGAGATGTCAGTGTGAGAATTTGCTGAAAGTGCAAGCTTTCAGAAAACATGATAGCAGCCTCGGGTCCAGAAAAGAGCGCCGGGTGCAGAAAGTGAATAACGGCATAACTCTGCCCGTAGGTGTCGTTTGCTTTCTGTCTCAATACAATATGCCCCTGTGGCCTCTCTTGACAACATCAGTATCATTTATGATTCCAAACAAGGGATCACTGAAGTAGCATGTAGCCCTTTGCTCCTGCCACATCAAAATGGGTCCGCCTTTTGTTTGGCCCGCTTTCGGAATTCTCCAGGCCAGTTTCCACGTGTGTGCAGATTAATGACCAACACAATGAATGCTTAACCGGCGCCAGGTCTGATTTTTCACCCTAAAACGGCCCGCATAGCCTTCTCTGTGCATGCCTCCAATGGAGGGCACAGCTCCCCGCTTCCTCTCCCGCGCATTCCGGCTCGGAACCCTATCTGCCATTCGCGTAGTTTTCCAAATATGCGGCTTACTGAATAAGAATTTGAATTACACCGTCGAACCAGCGTCCTACAGCTCGCAGGCGCAGGTACGAGCTGAGAAATGCCGAATTGAGCTTGTCCACCCAATGCTCAATCGACAAGACACCTCACGCCGGCCGATGCAATTCTGTGCGTCCCTTGGTAGCATGCGGTCAATTTGCATCGAGTTTTGCTGCTTTACCATGTGCCCGCCCACCTACCCAAGCTGGCAGTGGGCGCTGAACACGAGGATGTCCCTTGTTCTGGCGCTCGCTACCCAGACCGTCGGGGGCAGTAGTGAGTACCGACTTCCCAGATCGGTAGTGCGCACGGTGTGTGGGCCGGGGCATGCAGCTTGCTGGGAGTGCAGGGCCTGCACGGATACTTCTCAACATTGCCGTCTTTTCGCACAGGGACACGGACATGTCAACTGAGACATCCTTCCTGCTTCCCTCCAACCTCTTCCAATCGCTATGCCATGCCCCCCTCGTCGAGGATGCCTTGCCCTTGAAATGATGAACTGGACTGCCATATTACGCCTCGTTTGTGCTGTGGCCCCGTGTCTGTATTGCCAAAGATCATAAGTTTCGGCATAGAACAGGTGCTTTAGGGCATATTAGTCCTAATGAGATGTTTGGTGTGCTTCCACTATCAACTGGCTCAAGTATTTACCACACTTTCGCTGCCAATGACTCGTAGGACTCGGGTTAGGTCCTGTGTATGTGCGCCGGCAGTCAGGTGAAGTTCTCCAACTCTCGTGCATGTAGTCCAGGGTTGGTTTTTATATTGAAATTGGTCGTGTATATATGAATTGATGCAGAAATGCATGTACTGCGAGCAATTCTATTTCGAATTGAACAACTTCTATCCAGTCCATTTATTATTGAGTTTGCTGTGAAAAGGGTGAAGGTTAGACTCGTACCCGGTGAAGGTGGTACGAGTCTAAGTGAAGGTGAAGTGTTCTCGTGCCCAGACTAGGAAGGTGAAGACTGTCTCAAGGCTGCCTCCATAGTTAGCGGCAGAACAACATTGGTTGGTTCAGAGAAAAATAAAAAACAAAAAAGGGTTAATGAGAATGTATCAGAATTTGCATTCTTCATGCAGTAGCGAGAAAAAAGAAAAGAGGTGAAAAGTAGATAACCGCTCAGACTCTCACAGAGGTTCTCCTGAGTCCCAAGTCTCATTGGTAGCCTTTTTCTGTGTACACGTGTACGGGGTACCAAGATGAAAAAATATCTGATCTGATGTACATCCCTTTCTGAAGGTATGGTAATGTTTTTTTGATTCGACCAGATACACATCATGACAGGGTCACAGTGCACATGTTGAAGTACTGTCTTGCCGGTAAGCAAGTAGCGGTACCTAAATCTTGCAAAATAGAAACATCGGATATAAAGAGAATGGTTTATCTAGGCACAAGGTCAGGTTGAAGTCTTTGACAAAGATTATTAAATTAAAGTGAAGCTTGACTCACCAAGTTGGATGTAGTAGCGAATCAAATCTGCTCCACTATCAACATTCTTGATCTCGCTCACGACTTCCAGGAAAAGGCTGCATAGGTCAGACACATCTCGTACCATACACCCACTTGAATGCACTCCAGTGAGTAAATGGTGCAGTGTCAAATTGCTGTAATCCAGTTGATAGAGGATCTCCTACGCGGCCCACAGTGTTGAAAGTATCGGAATACTTGAGTTACACAGTTTGCTTCGCCTTGTTTTTCTGTTGAGTTTTTTCAAAGCCCTGCCGATTGCAAACGTGAGATGCATTTTGCTGTAAAATGCTTGAATAAACCTATAATCTGCACAACTCTTACAATATCTGAATTCGAGCTGATCAGCGGAATCTGGCTTAATGGGGGGTTGCGTACAAAGGTAAGTTGAAGACCGTAAAAATCAATCGATGGTCTCAGCTTCTCGAGTGCATATTTCCTGCACACCATATTGCTAGGAGTAGCTCAATTGGCGCCTGAGGTCAGGCTAAATTTTAGCTAGCATATTTCTACGCATCTGCACACGCAGAATCTATGCATAGTTTTTATTCTTTTTTTCTCTTTTTTTTCTCTCTGACCGGTAAATCAACCTTTCAAAGATTGCGTGTTCTTATGACACCGACCACTCATTTATGATGTCGAAGCCTTTTTCTAGTCTTAACCCAAGACTCGTATAAGCGTTTCACAACCAGGCTATCGTATAAGTAGGCCTATACCAGCCTCGAGGCCTATACTCTTCAAATCAACTCATCGTATCCTGATAAGTTCAATTAGACTCTTCTTCTTGGCACCATGCTTGGGCCCCTGACAGCTTACTGTAATGGTGCATAAGGACATTTGCCGAGGCTGGCAATGAAGCTGCGAACCCAAATGGACTGGCCAAATGCAATGCTTGTCAACCTAATGTGCCTGGCCATAGTAAATAAGATGTAGTCACAGTGCAGTAAGCTTTCAAGCGATGTGGATTGCATGCTGACTGGAGGCTTCCAGTAGCCTGCTGGATATCCTCTTATTTGCTGTCGATTAACAAGCCTACTACCGACCCTGTAGATGCACACTCTTTCCACTCGAATACCAGAATAAAGTAGTGCAGGCCGAGTCTAGCCCGAGCAAGTAGTAATCGTTGTGTCCTGGACTGACTGCGAGCTGAGCATCGGCCTATGATGCGGCGTGGCCATATGACTGGATGCAAACCAAATTCTCAGGCCTGACTTCAGCGAAATCTCTGCCGTTTTCAATTTATCATTTTTTTTGAAATCATATGTGTATTAATTTTTCCATCGTTGCTTTCAGGCTGTGAAATTTCTCCAAACCTTTAGTAAAAAAAGTAAGGAATCCATCCTATCTGATAGGTAAGATCGATAGCCCAAATATTCTGCAGATGTGTTCCCGGGCCATTTTAAGAGAAATATCATGTGAACCCACTTAAGTGAGTGTAGCTGCCTATTGCAGCAAGTGTCTTTAGATGTCAGCATCGTCTCGTATCTTCTTTAATCTTCTGTGGTCAGATGAGCCTAAGACAGATCGACACCAAGTATTCCAAATGCACTTAAAAGCAGTGGCTTTGCTGATTGTTGTCTTTGCTGTCGTGGTGTCGTAAGCGTGGGCTAGGCATTCAGACATGTGCCATCCACTGCCAGGTAGCTTCAAATGTTAGCCGGACCCGTCGAGTAAACCCATGCCGGTAAACGAACATATTCAGGCATCTGTTTCATTGGACCGATTTCCACGGTTTATGGCACTTTTTTTCGGCTCCTGGTTCGACAATGGACTGCTGACCGTTCCATGCACGCACTCTACAGTGACTGGCCTGCCCGGGCTCTTGACTGCTGAAAAATTCCAGGTGCTCCGACCACGAGGTAAAGCCTGACCTTGCGTTATCGGCCCTGGGGCATTGTCTGAGGCGTCTGGGCGGCCTCATGGTTGTGGAGTCGATTTGGGGTGGTGGGGGTGTGTGTGGGAGCTGCAGTGTGTGTTCCTGCTCGCGAGGTGGTCTTTGCGTGCCGCATCTGCGGGACTTGGGCGCCGCTAGACTGCTTGATGCCCTAGTGCTGCGTGCAAAGACGCGGGAAAGACGTACTAGACCGATTTGCTGGGGAGGGCTTAGGCGAGGTGACCGTGCGCTACTGAGGTCAGTGAGCTGTGGGGCCGCCAGTCTCGATGGGGCCGCCTCGAGTCGCCAGTGTCCTCGTGCTGGATTCCTAGCCTCCTCGATCGCTCACCAGTTCTCTCGGGCCTCGTCCCAGCGTGCGGAGGGGTAGCGGCCAACTGAAGGGACACTCAAGGCTTGAGTTATCGCGGGCTATGTGCGTTTTGCTTGGGTAGGGCAGGTGTTGGAAGTCGGGTAGACCGCAGCGAGCCCGAGCCGGAGCTCGTCAATCGTTGGACTTTGCATTACATCCGAGATGTGATGATTCGCCTCAACTCGGTGTTGGCCGTGGCGGCACTGGTGACTCAACCGTGCTACACTACAGTCTCGAGCACTTGGTCTGGTGTTTGAGCACTGAGAGTGAGAATACATCCAAGTAGAACATCTCTCCAAGACCGTGAGCTAACTTTGTTCTGTATCTCAGTCTCTCGCAACTTGGTTCTATTTCTTCTCGTGGTGAAGCATTTGACGCTCTTTGGTATCATCGTTGTGCGTCCCACGTTTGCCAATGCCCAGGGCTACGAGAACGCCCAGGGCCATGGATCCTATAGCAGGCACATTAGTAGAGCTGTAGATCAGAGTCTTTCACGGTCGGCACTTGGTAAAGTATGTGGATGCACAGGTCATGTATAGAAAGCGTATATAGATGAGAGGGTGAAACAGCCCTTCTCCGAAGTTGAAGCTGTCATGTCTTGGCACGTTTCCATCTCGTCTGGGAATCATCCCCATCAGGAAAGAAACAAGAGACAATGAGCAAAACCACCAATTGGGAAGCCATCGGCATTTGCCTTTAGTTCCATGTACTCTAACTTGGGGTACGAGTCTATTATATCTCGTAGAGTCCCTGTACTCTGAATTTGGCTGGGGAAAGGGGGGGTTGCAAGAGGCAGGGTATTGGACAAAGGCCATGCATGTCGCAGTTTGCAATCGATATATTACTTTTTAAGCATCCATATCTCTTCTTTACAGGCCCCACGAAACGAATTTGAACTAATACCCGAACACACGTGCACACTTCTCCTGACTGCCGTGTGGAGCAGACTCGACATGAATGAAATTTACTGCACTGGAAGCCGGACAGAACATCGATGGCATTCGAAGAAAAGTAAAAACGCATAGCACCTGCAAACTTTTCTTATTTGCCATCGCGGTTATGTGTCCGGATCCCCAGCCTCGAAAGCCAATCGTAATCAGTCCAGCTACACCCATACCGTCATACCGGTCAGGATTCGCATATCCATGAGTTTTTCGGTATTTCAGAACTGCATCTTAAACGCACTGACCACTTAATTGCACCAATGCCACGAGTTGCCCCGGTCTGAATTGTCTTTGATTGAGACTACGAGTACAAATACTTTTGATATTGGCCATTCGTAACTGTGATCTCGGCACTGTTTTCTAAACTGATACATTGGGTCTGGATGCGTGCTAGCGCCGAGGATCCTGTCTCATTCCGAGTAGAGTTGTTTTCGAGTTGTCCAACTCAGTAGGCTCGTGACCACCAACCATACCAGCCCCGTCTCGAACCAAGGCACATTGAGAATTGTACTCGAGTACAAGTCTCACCTCATCTTGCTGCTCTTGCGGCAGACTATAGTCTCGTGCCCCAGACTACGGCTCTAAGCATATACGAGGCTGTATTATTGTGGGGTAGCCTTGCTATATATGAACTCTTCTTTGTCCGCTTATCGCCGCAGCTCTTGCAATTGGCTCACAAAGGTATCAATCCAGCAATGATAGATCTAGATGACGATCAGCAAACCCCTTGAATGATGATATATCACGTGTGCGGATGTCGGAGTTGTAGCCTGGCTTGTGGAGTTGCTGTGTAGCTCGAGTACCAGTCTCAACTCGGCTTCTTTCCCGATGTCTCATGTAACTGCATACATCTGCGCCTTTGGCCAGCGGAAGAGGGTTATTTCAAGTCGAGACCGGTCCGAAAAGAGGTCATTTGGAGAATGCTACATTAAAGTATCTCAAGCAATTGAGCCTGTACTCGTAATTGAGCCTATGCGGCCCAGAGAGCAAATGAATAAGAAAATACCAAAAAAAGGTTTCGACTGTGTTCTTTTCTACCTGCTTCATGCCCTCTGTGTGATTTGGAACGTCAACAAGACTCAGTGATTCCGGCATACGTCTGGCTTGTGGCGCCCCGGTGTGACTGAACGACGAGGCTGAGCTGAACTCTCCGAGAATATTAATAGGAATATCCGAATCTTATTTACGTATACTATAGGAACCTTAAGACGCAAACTCTGTGGGTCTTTAGTGTTTTATGCAACATTCAACATCGCACAATTGCAAACTAGCCAGCTCGGTCCAGTCTCGCATCTAATTCCATAAGAGATTGGCCATTGATAATATGGTCATCAATCACACCATTTCACCCGTGAGACTTTGTTTTACTAGTTTCGAAGCCTTCGCATCAATGATACTGAATACTCGCTATATAGTCTCGTTTCTTGTCGCAATGTGAGGTCATGATCCGAGACTGGAGGTCAGTAAGCAACTCGTTGATGAGCATCACGTGAACAGGAACCTTACCTTAAAACCGAACTAGCCGAATACGCAAGGGCCCTAGTGTAATTGTGCCGAAACGGGCCCTATTCCTACCCGGTGATCGAGCTGTGAATAAGCTCGAGCTCGAGATGAATCCGAAAGCCGGGTACAGTTGTCGAGGACAATTACAAGTTGCCGACAATAGGCCCAAGGCTAGCAAACAATTGAAGGCCAAGAAGAAAAGCCAGGAAGTCGGCAATATTAATGATCAATGGAGGGCATAGGTGTTTCTTAGGTGCTTGCTCCTGCAGCCCCCCCTTCTTTTCTTTGTGCGAGCTTGTATCACGTAAAGCTCACCTTTCTTGCGAATCAATGCGGATTCACGATAACCCGGAAATCAGCTGCAAGTTTTGCTGCAATAAAGTATTCATCTAGTTGATTCAAAAAAAAGCTCTCGTGCTCGAGACTGAGACGAAGACTGGTCCTTGTGCCCCACGCCCCAGGTCTCGCTAGGCCGCCCAGTAGCGGGCGACGGGCACAAGGCTAGGGCGACGCCTTGCTGTGCCAAGCCCGTTGCAGCCTGGCGCCGTCCGCCGCCAGCAGACGCACCGCTGGAAACACGGAAATCTCTTGCGACTCGCGGGGTGCCCTTGTTTACCCGCGGCCGACGTACGCCACAGCACCAACTAGCCCGGCTGGCAGCAGAGCAAAGCATTCATGCCCCATACACGACCCAAAACCCAACCCCCTCTTCCAACAGCTCCTTGTTGACACACGCCAGAGCTCTCCATCGACAGCCACATTTTCCTGCAGTTTTAGGGCTCGCTGAACGGGTTGCACCTCACGATTGGTCGGCCAGTCAATCGCTCGGGAACGCCTAAAGGTTGGCCCCGCCTCGCCGACGTCCGTCCTGCCTCCTGATCTGATACTGACCTTGTCTCTTATCTCCACAGCTCTCCACTATCCCCTGTTCACTTCCTGGTCAGTGCACGCTCAACGCCCACCCAAGGCGGTCCAACCTATCAACGCCCAGATAGTCGGTCGAGGAAAACACCTCCCTCCTCCAGCTTCCCCGTTTACCACACGCCGTAGGATCCCGCACGACGACCGCCGCCCGGAGCTTCCCCGGAGCAACCAGGGGCGCGGAGGAACACAGCTCGACACTGACTTGAGCCTAGACCGAACTGTGGGTTTGGTTGGTTTCAGGAATTTCCGGCTCCTGAGCCCTCTCGGAGAGCCTCAAGGTTCGTCCTAAATGCTCAAACGAAAGCTTCAATCCTCGTCCACGATTTGCCACACCTGAACCACGATACTTGCGACCGAGCTCCATAGCAGAACCATACTCTTGCAGATCACCCCACTTTCTTCACCTTCCCCTTCCAGCTCCTCCCCCCATAAGTCACACGCATGGCCGATGCGTACGCCCAATACCAGCAGCAGCCACCGCCGCGGTACTATCTCCAGAACCTACACAGGCTAGGCCGCAACTCACCGCCACGGTCGGGCGATACGCCATCTCCCTCACAGTCTCCGGCACCACAGTCTCCTGCTAATGCACTCAACAACTTCTTTCATCCACAACAAGGCCAGCACAATGCAATGATGGCCGGTGGACAGGGGAGGCTCCAGATGCACAATACCCTTGCTTCTACTACATTTAAGTATCAGCAGCAGCAGCAACAGCAACCACACCAAGGCCACCTCGAACATAATCTCGCTCATGTACAAAACAACAACACTTCGGGAGGACTATCTGGAGCACATCAGCACTCGTTCTCGGCTGGTGGGGCACCTGGAAACTCGTATAACTCTCAGCAGCACACAGGCAACGGGGCTATAACGCAGCCACCGCCCGCACACTGGCAGGAGCAGCTGCACTTATGTCAAGCATCTAGACAAGCAGTCACCCCACATCATCATGCACGCTCTCCTGCTCATCGTCCTGGACCAAATCTTACGGCCCCACCGAAAACTCGCAAGGAGGAAGAGGAAGAAAAACGGAAAGCGAAAGGAAATTTCCCAAGGCAAGACTGGCTGGCGCTTGATTTCAGTGGGCAAGGACTCAGAGCAATGTCCAATGCCTTGTTCAAGTACTCCTTCCTGGATAAACTCTATATCAATCATAATAAATTAACCAAGCTGCCCTCTGCAATTGGCCGTCTGAAACTTCTCACGTTACTTGATGCATCGAGCAATAGCCTCGTCGGTCTTCCAGTTGAAATTGGCATGTTGACCAATTTACGTCAATTATACCTGTTCGATAATCAAATTACCAATGTCCCACCTGAATTTGGCACTTTGTATCAATTGGAGACATTAGGCATCGAGGGGAACCCTCTTTCGGAGCCTCTAAAACAGATTATGATGAAAGATGGTACCAAAACATTGATTGTGTATCTGCGTGAAAATTGCCCAGGTGAATTTAGCCCATCTAATTTCTTTTGGTCATTGGCTAATAAATGAAAAAAAAGTTTCTTTACCGCCCACTGCAAGAGATTGGGTTGTTTTGAACGAAGACGAGAAGCCAAATGGGAAGGACGACGACCGATTTACGGTACTCTGCTACAACATTTTGTGTGACAAGTATGCAACGCAATCGATGTATGGCTATACTGCTTCTTGGGCATTGGCTTGGGATTACCGGAAGGAACTCATAATACAGGAACTACAGGGGCACAATGCCGATATCTTGTGCCTACAGGAGGTTGCTACAGACTGTTTTGAGGAAGTGCTCTCTCCAGCATTAGCCTACCATGAGTACAAGGGTGTCTTTTGGCCCAAGAGCCGAGCCAAGATCATGTCCGACAGTGAAAAGAAGAGTGTTGATGGCTGTGCAACATTTTTCAAGACTACGAAGTTCGTAGCCAATCTCCATTTAAAACCCTTTGACTCAATAAAAACCAAAACTAATATATAAATATAGGTACAATCTTCTAGATAAACAAGTTATCGACTTCAGTTCGTCTGCCATAGCCCGAGAGGATATGAAAAAAACCGCAGATATTTATAACAGAGTCATGCCGAAGGACAACATCGCTGTCGTAACTTTTCTTGAAAACAAGTTGACAGGATATAGGGTGATTATTGCAAACGTGCATGTCACCTGGGATCCAGCCTTCAAGGATGTCAAGCTTGTCCAAACTGCAATGCTTATGGAAGAACTTGCAAAGATCTCGGACAAATTTGCCAGAACCCACCCTCAGTCAAGAAGCCTAGTGACTGCCGGAGAGTCACCCCCACCCACTGTAACATATGCAGAAGGCACACAGATCCCCCTGATAATATGTGGAGATTTCAATTCTACAGCCGACAGCGGTGTATACGAGTTGCTATCTCGAGGATCGATTCATCACGAGCACGATGACTTGGCGGGGCGAACATACGGAAACTTCACAAAAGACGGAATGTCGCATCCATTTTCACTCAAGTCGTCTTATGCCAATATTGGTGAACTGTCCTTTACAAATTATACCCCGCCATTCAGTGGTGCTATCGACTACATATGGTATTCGACCAATTCTCTTCAAGTTACTGGCCTCTTAGGAGAAGTAGATTCGGAGTATATGGAGCGGGTGGCTGGCTTCCCCAATGTCCATTTCCCCAGCGAGTAAGTTTTCCCCCTTGCCACATCAAAGACAATGCTAATATTTCCATAGCCATATTGCTCTTTTAGCAGAATTCCAAGTGAAACCACAGAAACAGAAGATAGCTAAACCACCACCACCTGACTTCGGCCCCAGTACCAATTCTCGCAAATAATTTTAGTGTATTACGCATTCTTTTCTGTTTTTCTCTCTTTTTACGAGACTTTTGCTGTTCATTTGCTATATTTGGCCTCTACCCTGTTGTGAGCCTGTTGTTTATTTCATTGTCCTGTTCATTATTGTTTATCTATGGTTCTGCGCGTTTCATTCTAGGGCTAGGGTCTCTGCTGTCTTGTATCTTTTTGACTGCGATTTGCTTTGTGGTTTGATTGGATAGTACGGTATATTCATTGTTTTTGACGGGGTTGGGTATGGTTGGGTGGGCTGCCTGTTTTTCCCTTCCCATTGCTCCTCTACCTTCCCTATTCGCAATCAAAGCAATATAGAGGGTTTTGGCAAGCAGGGTGATTAAATTTGGGAGAAAAGATTATGTGGTCTCCACGAATCTTCCCCTCAGTGTCTGTTTTTTTCCCATTAAACATGTATCCCTGTTTTCATTCGAATTTTTTACATTTTCTCTCTCTCTCCTCGATCAGTTCTGCATACAAGGGCATTTTCGTAATTTTTTTCATGAGATGATCTTGTCCTTTATCCTTTTTTTGCTCCGCTTGGTTCAGCATCGACATTGCCGGATTCCCTTGTTTTGGCGTCTCTTATTTTGATATCCTCGTCATATTTGAGTGCCTGGATTTGAGAGAGGTTGCCTCCCATTATCACCTACGAATTGCTGTGCAAGTATGTTTGTGTGCGTGATGATTGTGCCCAACCGCATTTTCTGGGGTTTAACCATGGCATTTTGATCTTGCAAAGTTTGAAAGCATACACATCCAAGGTATATAACAACAGCCTTACTTGTTTAAGTTTGCATTGCTACGTCCATTGGCATTTGAGGAAAGCATACATTAAGAACTTATATTATGCATACATTGTTTCCATTGATGAAGTCGCTCGAGCTCAAAAGTACTTTCCCAATATGGAGTAAACTTTGCAAACGCCGCCAATCATGTGCAGGTGGATTTGACATGCTTGGTAGTAAGTGACTCTTCTTATTAAAAATTTAGGCTCTCCAGAAGCACCTCATCCAGTATACGTATCTGATACTTGTATTATGAAGTACATGTAACTCTGATGAATTTCAAAGTACCCATGTATGCTTTCATATTATAACATCTTGGAACTTGTGGCAATGATTGATGACCACATCCAGGAATAGTAGAAACAAAAGCAGTAATAATGGTCGACGTCTCCTTCCTTAAACGATTTAGAAAACTCCCGGAACCCCCCCTACCTCCAACACCCCCCACCCCTGCCAATCCTCCCCTCCTCAAACCCCGAGCCCATGCAAAACCCAAGCACCCTCCGCCTCCCGAGAAGCATTATTTCGAGAACCCAGCTCTGCTACTACTCCGCTAGCACTCGACCCCCCACTGCCGCGATCACCAGCCCCACTACCACCACCACCACCACCAACGTTGTTAATCCTCCGGGTCCATCCTCCTCGCTTTCCCCGCACCGATTCTACCGCCAACCTAGAACGGCTATCCTGGCTTGGGCTACTGCTACTACTGCTACTGCTGCCATTGACTCATTACCATTACCATTACCATTACCATTACCAATCAGAAGTCTAGACGCGGGAAGTTTAGTAGTAGTATCAGCTAGAGAGTTACTAGGACGAGGTATTTCACGACCACGGGTTAAGCACCATCACCAATTAAAGCAACAGTTCAGCACCGGACGGAGTTTTAGAGAAAACGAATTTGAAAAAGAACAACAAGAACTCAAAGAAAAGAAAGACAGGAAAGATAAAATGAGTGATGCAGCTGTGATTAGTGGGACCGCACAACCAGAGGTGCAGAGACGACCAACGCCGGTAAAGTTGACGGGAAAGCCAGAGGAGATTGAACGGTTTTTGGAGAAGTTTGATGTATGTTTTTTTATCCTTTTTTTTTAAGAAAAATCTTTCTCTCCATTGATGTTTGTTTTTTTTTCCAATTTTTTATTTGGGGAATGGAGGGAGAGAGAGATGCATATTTTTTTGGGGAAAAAGTTTACTGATTCATTTTTCGTGGGTTCAGGTGTTTCTTTTTGATTGCGATGGTATATATACATTTCTGGCATTATCACCACGGCCAGATGATTATTATGCATACATGCATTCTTTTTACGGATTCATGAAGGGATTTATGCTGATTGATTTCTTTTCTGATTAATTGCAGGTGTTTTATGGCAAGGACCAAAGCTTCTTCCAAGGATCGTCGAGACGTTGGATATGTTGAGGAATAAGGGTATGTGGAATATTTCTTCAAAAGATATATCATTCAGAGGATACATGAAATGTCTAACTCTCCTTTTCCGGAGTTCAGGAAAACAAATTGTTTTCGTGACGAATAACTCGACAAAGTCAAGGTATGTATTCATCCTACCTCAGGAGCAACCACATTAAGAGAATAAGATCCTTTTACTAATACATACAACTTCTTCTTTTTTCCCAACCTGCAGAGTTGAATACAAGAAGAAACTCGCAAGCATGGGCATCCCCGCCGAGGTCGACGAGATCTTTGGCTCGGCATACTCATCCGCAATCTACATCTCGCGCGTGCTCAACCTCCCCAAAACCAAAAAGGTCTATGTCATCGGCGAGACTGGCATGGAGGACGAGCTCCGCGAGGAAGGAATCAACTTCTTTGGCGGCACGGACCCCGCGGAAAATGCGCCAATAGCGGCTGAGGACTACGTCAACTTTGGGCCGGACCCGGACGTCGCGGTCGTGCTGTGCGGCCTCGACCATAACATCAATTACAGGAAGCTGTCCCGTGCGTTCCAGTTCCTCCAGAACCCGGATTGCTTGTTCCTGGCCACGAATGTCGATTCAACGTTCCCCACGGAGGGAAAGTTGTTCCCCGGCGCGGGAAGTATCTCGGCGCCATTGGCGTACATGACTGGAAGGAGGCCACTGAGTAACGGAAAGCCGAGTCAGACGATGATGGAGGCTATCGAGGGGAAATTCAAGTTTGACAAGAAGAGGACTTGTATGGTTGGCGATAGACTCGATACCGACATCAGGTTCGGAATCGAGGGTGGGCTTGGAGGGACGTTGGCGGTGCTGACGGGAGTGAGCAAGGAGGCTGAGTTCATGTCCGAGGATGCAACTGTTCGTCCGGATGTGTATCTGGACAAGTTGGCGGATTTGTTGGGATAAATACCTAATTGTCGACTCTCTGTTTTGGCAGCATGTATAGGATTAGATGCGATTGGTGAGTGAGTGGGAAGGATATAAAAGGTTCCGTGGAAATGTAGAGAGGATATACCACCAATTTTGGGAACTTTAATCACATTCTCACTCATATTTCAACGCAATATCACATAGACAATTGCAATATACTTTTTTTTGTTTTGCATATAAATGGTAAACTCTACAGCAGCTGATCTCAAGAGGACAGAAAAACAAAAAAAAAACGAAAAAAACAATGAAAACAAATGATGGAGGGCGGAAATAGATAAATGTCGAAGAAAAAGAAAACAAAAAAAAAAAGAAGAGAAGGTTTCCCCATATTATTCATAAAAACAACTGCCGTAGCCGCTGCCGCCTCATCCCTCATCCCTATACCCTCTCAATCTACAACTAACTTCCCCTCACCAAACCCCAAAAAAACTTACCTATGCTAGAGTTGAGGGTAACAGTCCCATTCAGCATTCTTGCCACCCCCATCCTCACTCCAACCCCTACCAATAAATCTCGACTTGAATTAGAAAATTGGATAAAATGTGAATGATTTAGCTTGCCCCAGTCACCGCCAACCTATTGCAAAAAAAACGTGGTTAGAAAACGTCTTGTTTCATAAAAGCACAGAACAAGGCGGGGAGGGATTATGTGTGACATACTTCATCAAGCTCTCCATAAAGGTTTGCAAGCTCACGTCGTCAGTGAAGATTGTCTGAGCATTCTGAGGTACACCGCCCCATGGAGCGTTTTGATGTGTCGTGCTCGGGTTAAGTTTGCTCAACAAGAAACGAGCTTGAGATCCACCGGCATCACACACGATGAAACGGGGAAGCGGGAATCGGTCGGCAATAAGTTCCTAAAAAAAAAAGGCACAAAATTCACATTAGAGGCTGGAAACCAAGATATGATTGCTTCAAAAAAGGAAGGGGGGGTAAACGAACTCTAGCATCTTCCTTTGGCGCTTCAAGCAGTTCCTTGAAGTTCTCGTAACCCTCTTGATCTTGATATCCAATCTTACGCCATTCGGCAATAGTCTCACCGTGGAAGATGAGAATGTGGAAGAAAGTATCCAGGAGCAAGATGTGATTTGGCTGGATGCTTGTCGAGTCGAGCAACACAGGGCGACATGGCTGATCAAAGGTGTACGAGTCGAGCGTTGGCTGAATCATGATTAATGAGTTACCAACATCCTCCCTGTTGAGGACATGACGATAGAAAGCAGTCTCATCAGGTGAGTTGTTGAACACCTGTAAGAACTGCGATCGACGGAGATGGAACATGAATTGTGGGTAAAGCGTAAAGTTCTTTTCTAGTCTGAAGGATGTTTGGTCATCTTTGCGATAATCGGCGAATCGAGAGCAAAGTCGGATGAGCATACGATCCACCCATCTTAAGACATCGGGACCATCATCAACTTCTGCTTTGAAGGCAGCAATACGTGCCATCAAAACAGCCGCAGTTTCCTGATCGAAGCTATGGGCGATGGAAGGATCACCAGCAGGACCACTGAGGTCACGACCGATTGTGGTAACGCGAAGGTGGAATTGCCCAGAAGAGTGTTGATAATAAGTAAGGAACTGGATCAATGCTTTTTGTGGGCCTTGTTGTTGATGTTGCACTGGACCAGCTTGTGCTGTCACTTCATAGTAGGTGGCTACTGATGTGGTAGGTGTAATTCCGCACATCTTCCAGCTGCATGTGTTTCCGATACCACATTCGGTTTCTCCCACAGATGTCGATTTCTTGTTCATAGAAATGGCGTGACCAATGAGACCAGTGACCTTTAGCTCCTTTGTAGTAAGAACCTCAAGGGATGCATTGAAGCCCATAAGTAAGTTATCCTGAGCATCCTTATCGAAAATCTTGACGAAAGATTGTCTGAACATGGAAGATGTAAATGAATCAGTGAGAATCATGTGACCTCCGGTGGAATTAGCCAATGATTTCATTTCAAGTAGACCAACTTGATCGAGACATCCAGCAAAGATATCAATAATGTGTCCATTGTGCGCCGTTCGCTTTGACAAGGTATTGTAAAACTGCGTTGAAAGTAAGCATATATTGTGTCAAGGCACAGGGTAATCACAAACCTTCACAGCCTTCTTGTAGTACTTGATGTTATCTTTCTCGATATCGTGGTGAGAGCGAATGGGCTCCCTCAGTTCGGGACCGACAACCATTCCTGGGCCTTCTGTGCTTGGCCCTCCGGCGAAGAGCATAATTCTTGCACCTGTATTCATGAAGGAGGTCTCGAGGATTCCCACTGCGACGCTAAGCGCAACACCAGTACACCTCAATGGCCTCCTGTCATTGTTGACTGGCCAAGGGTCCTTCTGCAGTTGCTCCAAAGCGTTCGTCAACTCGATTTCGCATTGCTGAACGGGAAGAAGGAACCTGGAGGAAGGATTTATCCTTTGCTGTGGGTTTTGTCCGGGGTGGAGAGGTGCGCCTTGTGGGCGGATGTTGGGTGTGGTAAGGCCAAGCATTTCCTGAACTTGTTTGGCGTTATACTCCTTTGATCCTCTGAACACATAGGACTTTGCACATTCCGTATATCCAAGCTCATGGACATGTGTCTAGCCTCTAGTTTAGCAATATACTCACTACAGCGGTGGTTCGGGTGCATATACCATGGTTCCATAGGTGATCAAACCAACGAGCGCTGTGCTTGGAAGCAAGCTCAAACTCATGATCAAGGAATCCTTCAGGGCTTTGAGACTGTCCTCCTCCTGGCAGGTATCAACTACGAACAGGAAAATAGGAGGAGCAGAGGCCGGCCTGGCCAGCTTGTATTCGATTGTGGAAAATCCAGGAGATAGCTCTAGGGGCCATGAGTTGGGGCCGATATCCTTGTAGTGCGGTGGGAGCTGATTCCGCTGAAGACAGAAAGGACAGATCCATAATTTTGCGCGAACATCAACAGTGCTGTGGTACTCGAGGATTAGCTATGTCGACTGTGATACTGGCTTGGGCTCAATAAATACGAACCAGTATGGGTTGAGAACGGCCCGGCAAGGAGCTTTGCAAGCTACTGGCTCGTATTGCACTACGCTCTGCTCGGTCTTCTCTTTAAGGGGGGTATACAGAACACCGATGGGGACAACGAGGCGAGATGCCTCCAGGCGAGATGACGGTATGACGTTCCAACTATCAGATGCGCCGGGACGTTAGCATCGCAGGCCATGGCAACAACGTTGCGGGAGCCGTGCTTTGACAGCTGCCGCCAATATCTCTTGGACCAACCTCAATCTAACACCATCAGCGTCCTCGACCGTAGACCACTGGTCCTTCAGCGTCTCGAGATCCATGGCTTCTAGCTGCACTGGGCGGATGTGCTATATGTGTCAAGTTCGTGGGGGGGACGTTCGGCCTCTTCAGCGGGGCACGGGGGTATATAGTGGGGAAGGGCTTCGGAGCGGGAGAGCTGTCGAGAGGGCCAATTGGCTGCCGAGTCGGAGGGGGGTATATTGGGCGAGGGCGGGATGGCGGGGGGATCGTGAAGCTGGCCGGTGGTGGTGGAGGAATAGCGGTGCAGTGGGAGTGGAGGGGCTGTTGGTGCTTCTGTCCTTCTGGCGGTGCTACCTGCTGCTGCTCGCTGCTTGCTTGCTTCTGTTCGCTACCGGGGCCCGCTCTCTCGCCCTCGCCTGCCCACCAAGCTAAAGCTTACTGCTGCCGTCTTCGGGCCACCTTGTGATAAAGACGGCTTGGCGCGCATGCCCCAGCGCGCCAAGAGTGCGAAGTTTTGGCGGCGGCCAGGGACTTTTTCTTATGTGAATGTTCCGCTCCGAATTCTCTTCTCTCCTCCGCATCAACAAACTCACGTTCACCCGCCATCCTCACCAGTCGTCACAAAGGGCGAGCTTCTCTTGCAAGGAACCCTTTAACAGACACCGTAGGTCTTCCCCTCCCCAAAAATACCGCCGAAGGGCCTTCGCTGCGGGCATTGGTTTCTAACATCCCATCCAGGAAAAAACCCACCTTCACACAAATCCACCCCACGCGCTTTCGCAATGGCCACCCCAAACCCAAAGGCTTTCCCTCTCGCTGATGCAGCGCTCACCCAGGCCATTCTTGACCTCGTGCAGCAAGCATCCCACTACCGCCAGCTGAAGAAGGGTGCCAACGAGGCCACCAAGACCCTCAACCGCGGTATCTCCGAGTTCATCGTCATGGCTGCCGACACCGAGCCCCTGGAAATTCTCCTCCACCTTCCCCTCCTCTGCGAGGACAAGAACGTTCCTTACGTTTTCGTCCCCAGCAAGATTGCCTTGGGACGGGCCTGTGGTGTGAGCCGATCGGTCATCAGCGCCAGTGTCACCTCCAACGAGGCCAGTGAGTTGCAGAGCCAGATCAGGGCCATCAAGGACAAGATTGAGAGATTATTGATTTAAGTCTCATGTATCTATGTATCTTAAGGAATCATTGTTGGGCAGGATTGTTGAAAATGGAAAATGTTGCAAAGGGCTGAAGGACGTTGAGTTGTCGGAAGATTTGGGCAGAAGAGCATTGGATCTACGATTGTTTCTTGTGGTCATATCCTTTGTACACATACTTAGTCTTATTTGTATCATTTAGGGTTGAAATCCCCTAATCAAAAGTGTATCTTCGCTATTGCTGCAAAGCAAAAAAAAAAAGAGAGAGATATTACACGCTAATTTACATCATTGTACCTCAGTCCTAAACAATCCTAATTGAGCAAGGGTAATGACCAATTGTAATGTGAGAAAGCAAACGTAACAAAACCCACATCTGACAAAAGAAAAAGAAAAAATAATTGAAAATATGCAAAAGAATAAGAGAAAGAAAAGGTCCAAATTAGATCATCCATGTGTCCACAAGATTAAGCCTCCACGTATTTCCTCAGCTATTGAGAAAGTATTAGTAAATGGCATTGGGTAATTCGGACTTTGGGGAGAGATAAACTTACATCTAATGTTAGACATCTGCTGCTGCATTCTGCTTGATCCCTGTAAATTCCCACCAGACTCTGACTGCCTTGAAACAATCCAGTCTTCAAACTGATGACGACGAATTGGAATCCCGGGGCTGCATGATTCCGGATGTACTCTCGTAACTTGGCAACGTTGGCATTGTCGAGCGCAGCATCAACCTCATCAAGCACGAAGAAGGGACTTGGGTGGAAAGAGTGAACCGCAAACAGCAGGGCCAATGCTGCCATTGTCTTCTCACCACCACTCAGGTGCTCCATGTCTCTGAAGCGCTTTGTAGGTGGGGTAGCGTGGTATTTGATTCCATCCAGGTATGGCTCGCCGTCTGTTGTTGCCTCCAGATCCAGATATGCCTGTCCACCAAGTGGGAAAGTTGCAGACTTGGTTAAATCTTTATAGACTGAGGCGATCTGCTCCGATATATGTGTAAACGCCTTGTTGAAGAGCTCATAGCGTTTTTCCTTGACGGCCTGGAACTTTTCTTTGGCAACCCTCGCCTCCTTTCTGGTTCTCTCAAACTCGGCATCTGTTTCATGCAGGCGAGACTCTACACCCTCTAGACGCTCAATTGCCTTCATGTTTGGAGCCATCCGGTCCAACTCGGAAGAAAGAGTTTTGATTTTGTCGAGCAACTCTTCCTCAATCTTTTCCTCCGCAGACTCCCTCAAGTCGTCAGAGAGCTCGTGGAAGTCCACTTCGATGCCGTAGTCCTTGATTGTCACTGGCTTGACTGCAGAAGATAAGGGATCCTCCTCTTCATCGACATCCATTGCCTCAGGATCCTGTTCATCCTCTTGCGCTATAGTATCCTCAATGGGAAGCTTCTCCAAGCTACTCGATTCGTCTGTAAGAGGAATTTTAATGCCCTCCAGTTTACACCTCCGCAATATAGCGTATCTTCCGGCCGTGTTCCTTTCAATCTCAGCCTCAAGGCCAACTATTGTCTTCATAACTGCCTTGAGTTCCTCGTTTCGTTTGGATAGTTCACGCCGCAGTTCGTTGACCTTCTCCACCCGCTTCTCCACTGCCGACTGTTTGGTTGCCAAAGTTTCCTTCAAAATATCCAACTCTCCTCCCAGTAGATCCATTTCCTCCTGGATCTGCTCCTTTTCGGCCTCCAACTCCTCCAGAGTGCGTCTGTCCCTTTTAGCGCCATTTTCGAGATTTTCGATTCGCTCCGAAGTCGATTTCAGGCGCTGCTTTTCAAACGACAGCTGTGATTCCAACTTGCTCTTCTGTTTCGCAAACTCTAATTTTCTTTGAGCGAATTCGGCTTGAATCGAACCCTGCCGCTGCTCGTAGATTCGGATGTTCTCGTATTGATGCTTTCGGCAAAATTCGGCGAAAACCTCATCTTCCGCAGAAGAGACAATCGTTTGATGCTCTGCCAACCTAGCTTGTAATGCTTCAAGAGATGCTGTTGCCTCCCGGAGCTTTGGTAGGAGCGAATTGTAATGAGTCTCAGTATGTGTAACTTCCTTTGACTTGGCGGCGAGGTCACGTTGGAGGATTCGCTATCACACAAAAAAAAAAAAGGTTAGCCTCGTACATTATACTTGAAAATTATGTAGGATGTAACTCACAAGCTCATTTCGCAAATATTCGAGCTGTTGCTCAAGACCAGTAAGTTCTCCTTGCAGCGTTTCTTCTTGGGCTCCTCGGCGGTTGTTCTTGTTTGGGAGAGCTTCGATTTGAGCCAACAAATTCTCCTTTAGACGTCGTAGACCTATTTTTAATTTGAGCATCGAATATCATAGACATGAAATAATAACGCCTACCTTCAACTTCCTGATCTTCGAATCTCCGTTGACCCCGGCCACTGGTATAACCTCCTGTCATTAAACCTCCCTTGTGAATAACTGTGCCATCCAAGGTCACGGCTCTAACTTCCAAGCCCTTCTCATAACAAATATACTTGGCTACAGCAAGATCGTCACAAACGACACTGTTTCCACAAGCATGTTGCATGGCCCTATCCACGCTTGCATCATATTCGATTGTATCAATGGCCATCCTCATTCCCCTATGCATACCCTTGAGATTGGAGTTTATAGGTTTATTCTGAATAGTTTCCAGGGGATAGAAAGTTGCCTGACCCATCTTCTGTTCACGGAGATACTCGATACAATCCTTCGCTGTTTTGTCAGTGTCGACTACAACAGCATCGAAATGTCTCCCGAGTACTGTTGAAACGGCATCGTTGTACTTCTTGAGCTTTGGCTTGCAGAGATCCGAGATACGGCCCTTGACTCCGGGGAAGATCCGTTTTAGTGTGGCTATCGTTTCCCTCATCTGGACCTGTCTCTGATTTTGCTGTCTGCCATCGTCCACTTCAAGCAATTTGGCACCACACTCCGCAAGCTTTTCTTCCAATTCCGTGTGCTTCTGAGCTTGGCGCAATCTTTCGGAAGTGATGGTATTGTATTCCCGTTTTTTATTATCAATCTCCTGGGAGATTTGAGAGACTTGGTTTGTGATCCTTTCCTTTCTTTCAGTCATTTCTGCAAGCTCGGCCTTGACGTTTGCTAACGTGTACTGTGTCGACTCCAACTTGCTTTTCAGACTGTTGACTGATTCCTCATCGGTTTTCTGTTGCCGTGTGTAATTATCAACCTTGATTTGCTCTGCGGCAATTCTTGTATTGACTCTTTCCCGGAGTTTGTTGTATTCGGCCAAATCAGCATCGGAGAGAACAGTTCCGGTTTGCTCGGCCAGTTTTTTCTGCTCCGTTTCGAATTTCTTCTGAGCCTTGTCCACAATCGCAAGATCCTTCTCCAGTTGCGCTACCCTTAATTCCTCAGACTCCTTGTCTCGCTCAATATCCTTCACTCGACCAGCAAGACTCTTCAACTTCTTCGTGGCAATGTTGATTTTCTCGTCTACGGGGACAAGTGATGTCTCTCTTTCCTCCAACTCCCTTTCCTTCTTCCTGATCTCCCTTTCCGTCCGAGAAGCATCTTGCATTGCCCTGGCCTGCTCTTTCTTTGCCTGGTCGAGTTTTTGGTCGCATTTATCGTGATTTCGCTTGATCTCCATGAGCTCTGCCTGCTCTTTCTCAATTTCCTCCTTATTGACGTTCATGACCTGCTGAAAATGGAATAATTTCCAAAGGATATGCGTTACAACAACTTCATCTCTCTCATCAATCTTGGTCGCATAATTCTCCGCCTCCTTCTTCTGTTCTTGGTATTGCTTAATTTCCGCATTGATACCTCTGCGTCTGTTGAGATTGAAAGTTGAAGTTTCTGTAGCCTTTTCAGACTCGATCTTCAGTCTGTCATACTCGGCCTTGTATTCCAGGGAGCCACTAATCTGCTCAATTAGCTTGGTGAGGTCTTTCGGTGACTGCGAAGCAATGGCCTCGACATCACCCTGAAACACCAAGAAATTTCGGGCCTTGATCGAAATATTCTCACCCTCCAGAGCGGTATTGTACTGCACTGCGGTGACTAATCTGTTGTTGATTCGGTACTCGCTACTCCCTGCAGATGTGATCGAACGCTTCCATTGCTGCTCCTCGCCATCATCGTTCTCGTAAACAGCCATGACCCATGCTGTTTTTGGGTCGTTTCGACTCGCACGCTGGCTATCGACCTCGCCTTCGTCGTCGCCATCTTTTGTGGCCCGGTCCCCGGCAGCGGCCTGCGCGGCTTCAATATCTGTTCGCAGAACACGACCTCGGTAAATAAGGTCGCGGAGATGCGCTGAACGGAGCTGGGAGGATTTTATGCCGAGGACGAAGGATATGGCATCCATGCTAGAGCTCGTAAGTATGGAACCTCCACTTCTCAGGTGCGGGGTTTCCGCAACACAATAACATACCAATTGGATTTACCCGATCCATTGGGCCCAATGATGGAGGTGAAATAGGAATCCCCAAAATCAATCGACTGATGCCCCTTGTATGATTTGAAGTCTGTGCAAGCTGTTAGAAGCAAGCCCTTTGACCCGCGGGCGAATGATTCGACTCACTAAACAACTCCAATCGCACTGATCATTCAAATTAGCAACCTTAGCCCCTCCTCCTCTCAAGCGCAATGGAAAGGAACATACCAAGCTTCCCCATTTTTCCCCTACACTTCCCGCCGGCAAGAAAGGACTTTTCCCGTGATCTCGGTTTGGTATGAAGGTGAAGGCGCCTGTGTGGTGTGTTTGTGCACTGTTGCTGTTATCGGTGGGTTGAGATTGAGCAGCGGGGATCGTTGAAATCGAACGAGCGTGAGGGACCCCTGGTTAGGTAAACGCGTTGTGACGCGCCGCCAAAGATGTTCCAAACGAGGCTCCAACATCTTGGCGCCACCTTCCGACATAAAATTACCCTCACACGTCGCTTTCTGAGCCAATGAGAGGCATTTAAATTCTAGGCTTATGTTTAGGTTGGGCTTGTGCAAAGAAATGATCGAATTCAGGCGGCTTCATGCATATGTAGTCTGATACATTTATTACTGCGGGCGAGGCTCTTGGAAATTTGTTACACTCATTAGGAGACGTCGAAACTAGCAACGAGATTAACACGACTGACGGACGAGATCAGGCTGACGGTTGGTATCGATACTGGCTATGGTACCATATTATCATTTGTTAGACCAAGAAACTGTTATCTCAAAGTTTGTGCTAGTCTGAAGTATATGCGCATAAGCTACCCAGGTAACATTCATTCATATTGATCCAAGTATTGCCTTCTTGAAAAGAACCCGTCAGTTCTTGGAGTATCTCAAGAGGTAAAGTTGGAGATATCTGGAGGTGACATGCACATTGTATATAGGCCTAGAGGCGCTATACACTGAGTTTGAAGATGCCTGATATTTCTTCATGATATACCGCACCTAATGCATTCAAACACAGAAAGAAAACACTTGCAACTTTAAGGACTTTGGGCTTTAACAGACAGACTCGAATTGAACTTAGCAGATGTAGAAAAACTTGAGAAGGTATTAATTACAATCCTGCATGTAAAACTACATGCGGAAGAAATCCAGAGAAACTCTGGAGGAAATAACAAGATAACGCCGGATGCCAGGTACGCGGTAATATAAACTCTTCACTGCGACAATCTTCCTTTGAGAATGCATCTTTTCCCGCCCCATTCCAACATATTCCCGGCACCTTAATCGCTGTCCGAGTTCCACTCGTCCTCGACAACCTCTACTTTTTTGGACTTTCCCTTTCGTGCCAAATCCTTCTGTCTTCGCAGTTGTAAGAGCTAAATCGGCACTATTAGTATCCTTCTAGATGCCGTGATAGCTCTTCTGATCCAAGGGTATCGCAAACCTCTTCTCTAGCTTCTCGCTCCCTTTTCCCTTCCTTCCCGAGCTCCCTGAGTATCTTCACGTTGCTGTTAAGCTTCTCCTCTGCCGCCAACTGCTGCAATCGTAGTTCCTCCTCTTCGGTCAACGTCAATTTTGATTTAGGTTGTCCCTTTGGCTTCACTTCATGTCGTAGACGAGTTTTGCGGCCGGCAACTTTTCGTTTCTTGATTGCGTCGGCACCAGAGCTGGGAGAAGATCCACGGGATCCCGATTTCGACTTTTGTTTCTGGCGGCGAGTGAGCAGCGAATTGAGCGCAGCTGAGGCAGCGTTGAGTGTGGATATGGAGGCCGCCATTGTTGATGAAGTTCTGGAAATGATTGTGAATGGATCCTTCTTGTTTGTGCTGTGGTCGGATCTCGAATTCGAAGACCTGCGCCAGACTCCCAAGGTACCGGATTATTATTAGTGTGATGGTTGGAATTTTCAAGGTAACTTTGGTTGGCACCAGATAGAAGAAGTGCAAGAGCCGCATCTGACTGGAGCTAAGTACCGTTGCAGTAGCCGCTTTTTGTATGGCGCCAACCACATTGCGTCGTAGATCTCCCCTGGCCCACGTAGTCTGGTGCCCACGAAGCTCCTGTTCATGAACCCTGGCAGGTCTAGTAAACATTGAAGTCACGAGATCAATACCGAACTTGAGGCTTATCTACAGTTCTCCTTGATAGAGCAATACTTCTGAACTCAGTAGGCTGACAGGAGGTCAAGGAAAACTACTAAGTAGGTACTGCAATTGGTCCCAGCATATATAGATTTCGAATTCTCCGCCCCTCGAGCTCTGGTCTTGTATTATGATTTCAAATTGCTGCATCTATAAGCTTGGGTGGTACTATAGGGAGCCAATAGCCATGTGAGTATTTATCTGACATGAAACTTCAAAGTTCTGTTAGATATAACATTCTGTAGATTATTAAAAATATAGGCAAAAGTATATACTGCTGAAATCGAGAGCCGAAAAACAAATGTTTCAAAGAAAAAAACAGCAACGGATAACGCCAATAACGCTCTGCTATCTCCCAAAGGCTAATTCCCAAGATCAAAAACGCAAACCGCCCAAAGCCATGATGACCAAAAGCACCGCTAGAATCCCCAAGACGACATCACATCTTCATCTCACTGGCGCCCTCTCTGCCTTTGGAAGCTGTCGCCCTGCCTTGTCTTTGAGCTTGTCTCCCTCCCGATGAACCCCGTCTGTTTTCCTCGTTCTATCACCCCACTCATCTCCGCTGGATTCTGCTGCTGCGTCATCACTGCTGCTGTACTGTGGATCATTGACTCTGCCGCCTTGAACCAGCCTGGAGCCCTCTTCGAAGGCCTCGCTATCGATAGGGTCCTCGCATTCTGGAGGTTCTATCCATTCATTTGGGACGATGCATGGCAATGATACACCAATTCCGGCGGCTCGATTGATGTATCTTGGCGCAGGTTTTCCAGTAAGTAGCTCACAGAGATAGGAAGTGAAATGGTTGCAATTCCGAGATAGGAGATTGTATGACGGGCCGAGGAACACTTCTGTAGCCTTTTCGGTGGATTAGCTTTTGTCTTTCCAACTAGTCTCGTACCCAGACCCTCGAAGAGGTTTCCAACGCGCTTTGAGATACACTTACAGCTAGAATAATGCGATTGATAGTCTCCTCCGATTCATAGGCATACCCATGAAGTATTTCGCACCGGAACGTCCCACCTGGCGGTTCTGTTCGGGGCTTCATCCAGTAAACACCCGTTTCCCCCTTTTTGTCATGGCCGCCAAACGCATATTCTTTCTCTCCAACCACCACACCGGTATGGAGTAGGCCGCATCCTATTGCCCAAAGCACTGTTGACAACTTCCCAGGCTGAAATTGACCGATGGTCAGGCGGTGTCATCAAAATCTCTGAGGCGCCTGCAATACTTACTGGTAGAAGGTCATATACGTTAATGTAAACCGGAGTTCTTCCCTGAGTCCTCTGGGCACGTGAATTAGACGACATACTGGCTGGTGCGAAGCTAATATGTGGGCAAGAAGGGTGATGTAAGAGTACGTAAGATGCAGTATTCAGCGTGCCCTTGATTCACCCAAAAGGATAGTTCGATGAAGTAGTGAATTATGGCGAAGAGTGTTTCTTTCAGCGCAACGTGCAGTATGGACGTTTGAGATGGCCGCCGCGACCTTAAGTGGAGCGCTAGGTAAAGAGGGTGTATTCCTGAGGCCTGAACGTAACAGTCCTGTCTGATCGTAGCCTCGTCCACTCTGGTCGCAGGGTTTCAGTTAGAGGCCAGCTGGAGTGCCGCTGCGGTTGGTTGGCTGCCCTGCTCATCGGTCGCTCTTGGCACGCGGCGAGCTAGTGGCGCTAGCGATGCAGCAAGGGTCCGCGCCCGCTTATATAAGCCCCCACCATCCCCACCATAAATGAAATCAGATTTTTCGCCACACGAACAAATCACATTTCAGAAGTCACCCACACAATCCAAAAAGTGGGCAGTAGAAGAGGAGCCCGCCCCCTCTTCCTTCACAACATTCTGTTTCTCCCCCGCGTCAGCAGAGGATATACCTCCGCTCTTTCCCCACTCACCTCCTGCGCACAACGCCTCACCGCACTCCCTTTAAACCCCACCCCTCTCTCAAACACATTCATCCTTGTTTTCACCCGCTCGTACGCCAAAAAAAAGATGCCACCAAAGAAGGCCGTCAAGGAGGAGAAGATTTTACTCGGCAGGCCCGGCAACAGTTTGAAGAGTGGAATTGTGAGCATCGTCGGCTGCAATACGGATACTGCCGTATCTAATTTACGATAGGTTGGCCTTGCAAATGTTGGAAAATCCACATTGTTCCAAGCCATCACAAAGTCTACACTGGGAAACCCAGCCAATTTCCCTTACGCAACCATCGATCCTGAAGAGGCCCGCGTTGTCGTCCCCGATGCTCGTTATGACTGGCTGTGTGAACACTACAAGGTAAGATACCGCTTCCTCCCTGCTCCTGAACCGGCACAAGCTGAGACCATTGACTAAATTAAAGCCGCTTTCAAAAGTCCCTGCCAATTTGACCGTCTACGACATTGCAGGTCTCACTAGAGGAGCCTCCACTGGAGCTGGACTTGGAAACGCCTTCTTGTCCCACATCCGTGCAGTAGACGCCATTTTCCAGGTTGTCCGATGCTTCGATGATGCCGAAATCATCCACGTCGAAGGAGACGTCGATCCCGTTCGTGATCTTGATATCATTCAAAACGAATTGAGGATCAAGGACATTGAGTTTGTTGAGAAACAACTCGAAGCCCTCAAGAAGTTGACTTCTCGCGGTGGCCAAAGCTTGGAAATGAAGAAACTCAAGGAAGAGCAGGCCATCGTTGAGTCTGTCATGAAATGTCTTGCCGAAGACAAGGTCGCCGTTCGCAAGAAGAGCTGGGGAAACAAAGAGGTATGCGTTATCCTTTCCATTGTTGCATTCCCTACATATACACACACCTTATATGATGATAAAGAGTGCTTGCACTCGAAATATAAACCCAGCTCGTTGAGCACCTTCATTATAAATGGGGGCCTGCGTTGAGATGAAATTTTATATCTGATATCCCTCCCTTTACCGCATACAAATTTCCTCACATTCTACGCGCATTGGTACTAATTTTGTATCTCAGGTTGAAGTCATCAACGGTCTTTTCCTCTTGACCGCGAAGCCTGTCATCTTCTTGATCAATTTGTCTGAACGCGACTACATTCGCCAAAAGAACAAGCATCTTTCAAAGATCAAGGCTTGGGTTGATGAGAACGCTCCCGGCGATGTCATCATCCCACTTTCTGTCTGCTTCGAAGATCGTCTCACCAGGATGACCGATGCCGAGGTTGAAGAGGAGTGCAAGAAGCTCGGCGTAAAGAGCGCTCTTCCGAAGATTGTTATTGCCATGAGATCAGCATTGAACCTCGGAAGTTTCTTCACATGTGGTGCAGATGAGGTCAGGCAATGGAGTATCAGGAATGGCACAAAGGCCCCCCAGGCAGCTGGTGTTATACACACAGATTTTGAGAAGACATTCATTCAAGCTGTGATCTTCAAGTACAATGACGTAAAAGAGTTGGGTGACGAAGCCGCAGTCAAGGCTGCTGGAAAGCTCCAAACCAAAGGAAAGGAATATGTTATGGAGGATGGTGACATGTAAGTTTCCTGTTCTCTTCTGACTCGTGGCTCTCTCTAATCAATATTATAGTGTCTTGTTCAAAGCCGGTGCTGCCAAGAGTTGAATAACGAATAACTCTGATACCTTACCAAGTGTGACGAGAAATGAATTCAATGTTACTGTGGGCAGAAAATGTCTTGTTTTGAGGGTCGTATAATTGGTGTCTGCATGTGGATGGTTGACTTCAAGTTAGCCAACATGTGTCTGTATCGTCGATTATTTACCCACCCTCGCGCCTGGGTCCCAAAAAGTTAAAGCCCAATATTTATGTTAAGAATTTTCAATGTAAAGGTGAAGACATCTCGAACATGATGCGCACGTGACGTACCACCTCATCGGCTGTGAATTTGTCCCGCCGTGATGAACAGTACTCGTGAAAAAATGGTAAATCCGGACACTCAAGGGTCAAAGAGAGGTCTGTGAATAGGTGTGGGTGACCCGTAAGAAACGTTTCTTGAACTCGAACTGTACAAAAACCACAGACCTCCAGTGGCCCTAGCATTATACCCTGTCCGTCCGGATTTACCATTTTTTCACGAGTAGTCATGATGAACCGCACTCTTGGTGCGCCTTGGCCTCGTACGCAATCATGGCATTTCATATAAGCACTTGTCATGCATGTGCGGCAAGCGTGGGGTAGCCTCGTCCCAGCGTGGGGTGCTTCCAGGATAGCGAGCGTCTGCTGAGCAGGTGCGCGCACTGGCGGGGGCTTCTAGGCTCGTTCCGGGGCTTCGGCCGGCAGCCTCGACCGGATGGGGCAGCGGAACGGTGCACTCCAAGCCGCAACGGGCCCCGCAGCTTCCAAGTTGCCCTCAGCGCAGGCGCCCCATTCGAGGGCTGTAGTAAAGTGTTCCGCATGAAGTAACGAGAGGCAGTCGTAGTAGTAGTGAATTGCCAACTGCAACCTGACCTGGGCAACCTCAACAATCCCCACTCTCCCCGCACAGCTTCAAGCCAACTCGCCCCAGGAATCTCAGCTCATACCGCACCTCGTCAATTGCAAACGAGCAAGCCTACAAACCTCCAAACACGAGAAGAAAGTCCCATCAGATGTCTACCGGGAAGCGAGTTCTCCTTTTGGGGAAAATAGACCAGTTGGTGAACCCCGAAACTCCCATACTCCGTGTCCTCATCATTGACACACGATTCGCTGCGTAATAGTGCACACAAGGAATTGGCTGCTGTCAGCGAGATTGCCGATGTTGTAGTTCCCAAGAGCACCAACCGAGCCGAGTTTATTGAAGAGTGCAAATCGGGGGTGTTCGACGGCATTATCGCTACTCTCCGAACATTCCCTTCAGTTTCAATCACTGGGCGATTCGACCAGGAGCTGATCAGCCATCTCCCAAAGAGCTTGAAATTCATCTGTCACAATGGTAAACGATAAATGCTGTCAATACTATTTAGGTTTATTTAGCTTGATGCTAACTGTTCAATACAATACAGGCGCTGGTTACGATCAAATAGATATTGCGCCTTGCACGGAAAGGGGAATTAGAGTATCCAATGTACCAACAGCAGTTGATGATGCTACGGCCGATGTGAATATGTTTCTCATTCTCGGAGCTCTCCGCAATTTCAACATAGGAATGACTGCACTCCGCAGGGTTCAGTGGAGGGGCAACACTCAACTTGGCCATGATCCTCAAGGAAAGATTCTGGGAATTTTAGGCATGGGTGGAATTGGAAAGAACTTGAAGAAGAAAGCCGAAGCGTTTGATATGAAAGTCCAGTATCATAATAGACATGCCTTACCAGAGGATCAAGCAGATGGAGCGAAATATGTTAGTTTCGATGAGCTGCTGGCAACTTCAGATGTTATCAGCTTGAATTTACCTCTCAACGTGAGTTCTGAATCGTCTTTTTGTTTGCCGAAGAGAATTGAAGTTGCTAATTCCATACAACTTAAAGGCCAACACCAGACACATCATCTCCACAAAGGAATTTGAGAAAATGAAGGATGGAGTGGTGATTGTCAACACCGCACGTGGTGCAGTGATGGACGAAGCTGCACTGGTGCAGGCACTGGATAGTGGTAAAGTTCGTAGTTGTGGCCTTGATGTCTTTGAGGACGAGCCCGCAATTCATCCAGGACTCATTGCAAATGAGAATGTGATTCTGATACCCCATTTGGGAACATTCACTTTCGAGGTTCGTACAACATCCTCAATATCTAGGATGATGATTCCCGTTTCTCAAGGAACGCCATTCCTCTAGCAGAATATATCCGCTAACTATGCCAACTACAGACCCAATTTAAGATGGAAGCCTGGACTATCGAGAACCTCGTGCAAGCAGTGGAAACAGGGACCCTTAAGTCTCCAGTACATGAGCAGGCGGATATGTAAGAGGAATTTTATAGAATTAGCTACTCACCATACCCATTTCTCTACACAACGTATACCACTACATTCATACCCTGAAGATTGGATTTTGCAGCGGCGAGCATACCAAATCCTTTCACATCTCTTCTAATCCTTCTATTTTATATCTACAATCACCACAACAATAGCACCTTTCATTTGTGAGAAAGTCATTCGTATTTTCGTATTAAAACTCTTGCAGCGTTTTTCCACATCCGCGCGATTGCGAAGCCAGGCCATCTAAGTTGTGATTTGTTCGATATCTCTATCTTACTCTAATACTATCTATTGTTTCGGAATTGATTATACCATCTTCTATCCATGACTGGATACATAAATCTCTTCAATCATACCTCCTAATAGTGGCATTCGTTCATGACTCGGGGCTTGCTTTGGAACAGTATTCAATCGATGCAATTTGCGTTTTGTCTTTTAAGCTTGCTTGTAATTGATTGTCGGAGATTGGGGCAAGAAGAATTTTTAATCCAATGTCTCAGATAAAACTTTTCAAAGTTCAAAAGCAGTTACCCTGATATTGCACGATTTTTTTGCTTCCAAAATTTGATTTTCGCTACGAGGAATTGAGTGTACTCAGTCCATTCATTTGATTTGATTCTTGTGTCTTGAGGGTTTGAATACAATTCTAGATGCCTCTTTCCTTATACGTGCATTCTTCATATTGTTGTTTTTCCACTTTAAAAGAGGTACGGAGGAATTGTCGGTGAAGTTGAGGGTAACGCTATCGTATTACAACGCAACTACGTGGTAGCTAATTAGAATTGGGAAGGAGACTACTGTAGAGTACAAACTCAAAGAGGAAGGTTCCGTGCCCCCAACGCGGTTTACTCCCATTTCGCTCCATCGATTAGCCTGCCCACCGATCGTCTCGTTCCAGCGATCACCGTCAGCCCTTCTCCAACTCATCTTCCAACCCATCAACGGGAATCCCCAACCACGCCCCGCCGCTCTGGCCCCTTTCTTTACTCCACTGACATCATATACAAGATATTCCTACGATCTCCACAGCAAGCAGATTACACTCGCCTACCTCCCCCTGCTCTGTGGGATCCACCGGAAGAACTCGAATAGGCCTCAAGATCAATAGCCAGGAATAGGGTTTGCATGCATGCAGTGGCTTAGCCGGTCTTCTCCGCCACATCATTTGCTCGTGATACTGAACTAACGGGGAAGCTAGGCGAGTTGCTGTAATGCAATGCAGTGAACAAATCGACCACCTGCATTTTTATCCAACCATGTACTCACTCGAATAATAATAATAATAATGTGTGGACTAGGATGAATTGATTCCTAGTCTCGTGCCCAGCTCTAGAGCTTCCTACGGAGGATTGATTCCATAAGGACGAAGCTTATCACGGTGCAAACTGCCAGAAAATTTCCGAGATAGCCTGACCATAAGCTCTCGAGACGAAGGAAGGTAAAACTGTCAATAGAGTTTAAACTCAAATTAAAGTTGTCCCCTTATTATACCCTAATATATTGCTTAAAGCTAACCCAGAGTGCTTGGTCCAATGCTGGAAATGTTAGGGATGATCAAGAAGCAGCTAGAAACAACAAACAGGATATTCAATATCAATGCAGCTGCTCGCTGATCCACGAGTAGGTATGCAAGTCAGTATCGATGCTGGTTCAGGCCCGTTCCATCTGATCCAACCAGGATCATCAATGATCCCCAGAACACTCGCCTAAGTAATCTGCTCCACTAGCAACCCAAACGTTAACATCGGATCGTCTGCTCCAACCAGTGTTTAATTACCCGCATTAAATATGAACTGGCACAGGAATGCCTCGCCCCTTGCCCCGGCCCCCGCCCTCAAGGGCATCTCATGCGCGCAAGGCGAAAGGGGAGGACAACTCGGCCACCCGCTGCCGCCGAACTGCCATTCATTCACTCAATCACTCGATCATCGGTAGTCTAAACAGCTCATTCCCAGACAAGCCAGGGGCCGACTGAGCGGTAAAAGGTGCCTGTTTCTCCGCCCGTTAAAGGCATACATAATTTGGCATTGTATTAAGCTGAATGAAGGAGGGGGTGAATATGGGTTATGCAAGCGCCTGGCATGGTTACAAAGCCCCACAACCACTGATGCATGCAGGACAAACAAATAAACACCGAAGACTTCCCGAACGGAGAGAGGAGATTGATCTGAACGTATATCGGCTTCAACTAATCAACTTATTTACTCAAAGAACCAAATTGTCATTCGTTCGTAGGAAAGGTGTGATGGATGCTTATTTAGTCCGGGGAGAAGGAAATTCGAGTCGAGAGACTACGAATGCATATACGCATGCGCACATGCATCCCGCGGAGCTGGCGGAAGAGCCGTATGATATTACAGGCAAATATAGGGCAGGGCAAGGGTAGAAGTATGGAAGAATGGATGGAAGGAAGAAGATGCCTGGGGCGCCATATGGCGTAGCGAATGAAACACAATCCCTGGCACAGCGGGCGGTCCTTAGCGGGGGCGGTCAAGGGCATGATCGGTAGTGAAGTGTGGAGATGTGATGAAGCTTGCTCTTCATCGGGTGTGTCGGGCGTATCGGGCGGACTACGGGCAACAAGAGTTCATGGAGCACATCATCATGTCTACACCCCCATCTCACTTATCTCCAATACTGTCATTGCCAAAAAGGTCGCACTTCGAATGATGAGCAAGGTCTCGTTTCGTTTCGTTTTGAGCCCAAAACGCCTGTGACCTATGAGACGGACTGTCCGTCCCCCTCCTTATCCCCCCGAAGGTCTCCCGATTCACGCACGCATATTTTTCCCGTTTCCAAAGTCGTTTCGTTTGCCGTCTGAATACTGCCACTCTCGCCTTACCCCCTCATCCCGCTAATCTTGAAGCGCCGTTATGTTCATTCCCTCGGGTATGTAACAATTCACTTTTCACATTCCGCTTTACCTTCCGAAGAAGAAGCAACTCCTGCTCAAGGCTTGATGATACCTTACGTTTTATTTTATTACCTTCATACATTAAATTGTTACTCCGTACCACAATGACGCATCCATCCCCTTGGGGACCCCCCGATTTCAGCTTCTAACTTTTTTTCTTCCACTTACATGTAGCATTTTACCTATTCCCTTACCGTAATCAAGTGTTGTTTTTCTCGCCCTTTACATCACACCCTGGTAGGTACAGTGGCTACTCTAGGTATATCCATGGACGGTCACACAGACATCCCTGTCGAGTTCGAACGGTTTTCCCTCATCTCATCCTTCTTTTCTTCCTCCCCCCCAGTCAGGAATGTTCTATTCACCCACACCAACTTACTCCGCAACGCCGCCCCCCGACACTGCAGTATCAGCAGCAACGGGGCACGGAGATATTATTTTCCCACCGAGGGTTGGGTAAGGGGTGTGGAGGGGGGGGTTCAGCCCCAAGTAATTCTTCCCCACCCCTCCCGTTTATGAAATGTATTTCTCTGACGAGAAAAATATGTACAACCTACAACAGCTCCGAAGTACTCTAGATAGGCTTACACCTTTTGAGCAAGTACTCTAGTGTGCCTACAAGCGTAAGTCCTTCGTATCGATTTCCCTCCCCCCCCGTCAGATTTTCTGGTAGCCTAATAAGTCCCTACTACCGAAAAATCGAATTTGTATACATCCCATCAGAATTGGGGGTAGGGTGTTGGGGGGCAAACACGGCATTAACCGTAATGCTTCTTTCTTCTCCTCTTTCCTTTTGCCTTTTCCGTCTACCTTCTGGAAGTGGTGATTTTGCTTTCATTGGTGTTTTTTTCTTCTTCTTCCATTCTTGCGCCGAAGGGTATCACAGATTGGGTGTATCATGACCTAAACTCTCGCTCTGGAGCCTCCCGGCATGTGAGCTCATATTCCCATGACTCGATACCTACGTACCAACATTGGTATGTTGTATACTCGTACCTCAGGCACGTACTCTATCTAGGCTCCCATCCCACCACGACTAACACCGGGGGCGGTGAGGGGGAGTCACACTTACACTTATCTGCATGCACGCCTTCTAGAATAATAATAATAATAAATAATAATAACATGATTTCGAGATTTATGATAGGACATCGGTGTTTAATATATTCACATCACAATTGAAGGCTGAAACATGAAACATCTGAGGATGAGGATGAGGGTGAGGGTGATATTGTGATTGTCACTTATATCTCTGTATTGATTTAAGATGAGTACTATAGCTACTTTGGGTAGTCTCAATTCCACTCAGAGGCCAGGCTACACTCAGAGGGCACAAGACTACACTCAGAGTACACCTACTTCCTCCCCAATGAGGTACATCCAAAGGCGGTAGGTAGGCTGTGACATGTCCACCTACCTCTCTCTCTCTCACCCTATACGTACCCCTCAAGGGCAAAAAAAAAGAAAAATTGGAAATTTTATCTTCTAGATCTAGGAGACGTCAACTCACTTACCTGTACTTCCACTCGCTTCCTTAACCACATCGATTCGATATATTTTTAGGAGAGGACTGTTCTCGTCCCGTGTACATAATTGTCAGCGCCAGAACCGAGAAAAATTTCTAGATCCATTTATAAGTCTAGACTGAACTTCGCTTCGTCCGGATCCTATACGTACCCCAAGGAGGTAGCTAAATGCAATTTCCTTCCACTCGCTTCCTGAATCGATTCGATATATTTTTAGGAGAGGGCTGTTCTCGTTCCCGTGGACATGTAAGCACATATGTCCCCAGAACCGAAAAGATTTCTGGATCGATTCCATAGTCTCGGCTGCAGTGCTTCGTCCGGCCTATGCCCAAGTAGGTAGCTAAATGGCCTTCCTTCCTTCCTTCCTTCCTTCCTTCCTTCCTTCCTTCCTTCCTTCGTATACGTATTAGCTTGCAATTGCAATTTGCCTCACGAATTTGAATCTATATATAGTTCGATAATCTTGCGTAGTTGTTTACGTTCAAAAGAATAGACAAGAAAGAAAAGAAAGAAAAGAAGGTAAAGGGATGATCATGAGATACCACCTACCACCTTAGGTAGCTATATATAGTATATAGGACGTAATTCGAGTGTATAATACTCGCCATGGCCACCACCACCACCCACCGCACGCACGCAAAGTACAAATTGTAATTACTGAAGTTTTTTTTTTTTTTTTTTTTTGGAGGGGGGGCGTATATATGTTTAGGTATGATGATGATGATGATACTGAATTGGCCACCCATTGGGGGGGTGTATGTTTTGAGTTTGATAAATACCTACCTATTTAGGTAACTTAGGCTAACTATAGCCTCGTGGCTGACTATAGATATATCGAGAACTATTTTCCCGAATTCGAACTTGGGGGGTCACTTGACCGCCAACATTCCTTCGGTTATTTAGGTCCCCCTCCTTTTTTTTTTTTTTTTTTTTTTGTGGAAAGCTGTAGATATATAGATTATGGAATCGCTCTAGAATTTTTTTTTTCCCGAGTCCGTCCGAGTCCGAAGTCAAGAAAATGTAATGTACTGCTGTACTCAATCGAGGAACCAAGTAGAGTAACTACTTAGGTACCTAAACCCGAGTCTGACGTCTCGGTCGGTATACGAGCTCGAGTACGCTTTTCAAATTTCCCGAGTCCGACCGAATTCAGGCACAATTGAGGAAACTTACGAACCTAACTAACTACCCCAAACCCTCTGACGTCTCGGTCGGTATGGGGTAGTAGGGCTCGGGGAGGGGGGCAAAAGTCAAACAAATCCAAGTTGAAAGCTTTCTAGATACCGAAGTACATATCGCCCGACGAGAACCGAACGAGCTCACTCATGGTCGTATGATCGTGGCGTATACGTACCTAGGTAGGCGAGATATACAATTCTAGATCACCGCTGCGAGAAGGCCAGAGGGGAGTACTCTAGTGTATAAAATAGCCGAGTTGTGGGGAAGTGGCGCCGGCCATGGCCACAGTCGTTCGATAAATTCGGGTTCTAGATAACAACAAATGGTCGCGGTCTAGATCAGGTACGAGATCTAGAGTGTAACGAGGCCTGGCCTGATAGATTTTATTTTATAAGCTGTCAACAAGCCTATGTACATGTAAGCCTAAGCTGTCCAGTAATTACAAGAACCTCTCGATTAAAATCAAATCAAATCAATCAAACTACGTATACAAAAAAAACCCCAAACTATCGCTTATAATTAATTAATCGAGATAGATATATGTCGAAGGGGCGGGGCCACTCACTATATCTACTTAAAGTATATTAGGCCCCATGGCCAACAACAAAAAAAATTTTTTTTTTTTTTTTGCCACATACGTATCGGCAAATAATGGCCACAAGTGCCTCTCCTCTGCAATCGATTAGGCGAGCGAGCGAGGAAACCGCGTGCTGTCCAGGTACTCTACCTACCTACCCAACTTGGTACATAAATTGTGGTGGCCACATTGTGCAGTCGCTTCCTTAGTGTCGCAATATTTGGGTAGATTTAGACGGAGATGGACCATAATGTACCTCTGTGGGGTGACCAAAACATTGAAAAAGTGGTCATATAAAGTGGAAGCTGGTACCGAGTCATCTCGGATGGCAAACATCGGACCGGTCGTAGGCTAAAAATCACAATACAGAAAGGTACCCAATAGAGCTATACCACTTTAGGTAGTTGATGGGGAAGTACGAGTGGGCATGAGACTATACGAGTACCGAATAGTCTCGTTCTCGTTCCGTATGTTACAAAAGAGCGCGCGGTAAATCACTTGCATGAGAACAGGCCAATTGCATAATGTATCATGAGAATGTAAAACAAAAGTTATATCGATCGATAAATGCATTGCGAAGCCAATCCAAGCTGAAGCCTTCCTTTTGTTTTTGGTTTAAGAGATAAGAAGAAAAAGAAAGAGTAAAAAAAAAAATGCAATATGAAGTATATAGAGATCATGAGAGAGATTAGGAAATTGAAAATGAAATAAGAAAAAAAGTTCCCAGATCCGAGCTATTTTATTTTTCAAAACCATGTGAAAGAAGGAAAAAAGGGGAAAGAAAGGAGATATAAATGATGAACCAAAGGAAAATAAAGTTGAAAGGAAATAAAAAAACAAGGTAGGGGAGTAATCAGAAAAACAGAGCATGCAAGAAAGCAAGTAAGTAAACACGCAAGGGAAGCGAGAATAAATAAAAAAAAAGGAACAAAAAGCGGAAAAGTAAAAACTGAAGCGAAACCAGCAACGTCTTTTTTTCAATAACACAAGTAGGAAAAGGGGAAACCGAAAAGCAAAACCACAAAAAATAAATCTAAAAATCTTTTTGACAAACTCATCATCTTCCATCTTCAACCTCCCACATTCTTTTAGTTTACCTCCTCTCTTTTCCGTGACTATACCTATGCACCTGTATTTGATCCTCCAACCTTCGCTATCATAAAGTTTCCTTTGATTGCTCTGACCTGAGTAGTCCCCCCTTCCATTCCCATTCCAAGCAAATCCTTCACCCAGCACCACCATTTCCTTTTTCCTCCATGCGTCGTTCGAATTTCTGTCCAATTCCACCCTCGAATGTAAGGTATAAGTGATGTCGAAACCGTGCCCAGACTTTAGGTCCCCTCCCGTCTTCCCATTCATTCCGAGGCGGATTGAACATTCCGTAAAAATAATGTAAAAAGGAAAAAAGCCAAAGGAAAATCAAAACTTGAAATAACGATAAAAGAAAATACCCACGCCCCCGTTTCTTCGAGTGATATCCCAGTGAAAGCAAAGAAAAATATATTTCCCAAATAAAAACACAACGAAGTAAAACATTACAAGCAGTGCTAGAGTTATGCCAATTGTATCCAGTAAACGAAAGAGAAAAATGCAAGTGAACGACATTCAGTTTTTTTTATGCAGAAAAAAAAGAAAAAATATGAAAAAAGGGGAGGAGGATGAGGGTATGTACACTCATCCAATGATGCCGTTGTGGGAATTGATATGCATTCTAAGGAGCCCCAACTTTTCGAGTTGGAAGTGTAGATCGGCCAGTATTGGTTACTGCTGGCCGTCATGCGTAATCGTGAATTGTATCGTTTTCGGTCGTACGCAATATCGAACTCGTTTCCGGAGAAATCTAACCCTTTATGCTGAAAGAAAAAAAAAACCCCATCATCGGCCCATCCGGGCAGCTGCTAATATAAGGTGAAAAAAATTGCGCCTCTCGAATTTAGGTCATTGATAGATTATTGCAATCTAAAGGACGAGTGCACAATCCAGAATAGCTCGGCCCCATATACCCACAGCACGTCCAGCTATCCGTCGTGTGATCGATGGTTCATTTGGGTTCGATGCCTCTGACGTGGTACGTGCTGCTCCATGAACAACCGACCGCGCTTGATCGCAAGTATCTTTGATACGGCGCCAGGCGTGTTCACTCGGCGAGTGAGGCTGAAACTTTAGTCGTATAGTAAGGTGTCGGGCAATAGCAATTTGATATAACACGTCCCGTGACCAAAAATCCTTCAAGTTGCGCTTCAATTCAATGAAAACTCTTTCAAATGTCCTTTCAGATTCCTCCATGCTATCCATCTGTACAACCTGTGCCAATGCATTCCAATAACTAGAACTATGCTCTGTCTCGTAATTGGGGTACCCTGGGGTAGCGAAATGTGGCGAAGATAGCTGTATCTTGGTACCATCCCTCTCGTTCAAAAGGGCCTCGACTGTCTTGATTCGATTGAGCGTTTCATTTCTGCTAAGGATGTCAGAAGGCTCAGCATAATCAGCCTCCTCGTCTGATTGTTGCTTTGCCCCATGTGGAGGTATTGTTCCATATAGCAGCTTTACAGCAGACATAATCACCTCTGCATCTCCAGTGTAGTTAACCAGTGATTTGTCTTCTTCTATCAAAAAGGTCCCACCTCGATCGTAAACCCTGCGTAGAAGGTTTCCCAGGTTCTCGGTAAATTGACCTCCACGGATGACTCTTTCTACGCCCCTTGTTTGAAACCACCCGGTCTCAAAGAAGGCGTCCAGTCTCGGCGCCACTCCCATTCGATATATAGATATCGTATAGTCCAGAAGTGGCAACATTTGCTGCGGCACTGCTCCTTCCAGACGTTGCTGAAGCCTTGGTTGTTGATAATAATGCTGCGTATTCGTTTGTAATAGCTTATCCTGTTGGGGCTGGTCGACTGAAGGAGGGGTCAAGGGCAACGCAGAGGCACCTCCAGTAAGTAAGTCATCTATTTTAATTCGCTTAGCTGGATTCGAACCTGAAGAATCTCGGGTAGTTGAGGGGTTTGGCGAATGCGACCGCCTGGCAGGAGTCCCTGTCGGTCTGGGCGTATCTGAGAAAGGGCTAACACGATCAAAGGCCCTTTTAAGGTCTTGCCTGTAGGCAGTCGATGTGTCCGCAAGCATTACCATACCGCTGGAATACGTGGGAACTGGCGCTGCCTCCAAAGATGGGTCAATTGCTGGAAATTCGCATGGTTCGCAGGACGACTCTGTGGAAGTTGTGGCTGTAGACATCGGAGCCCCATATCCAAGCATCCCCATGGGACCATACGGATGCGATATCTGGGGAATGGATGCCGGGTTCGGAACAGGACCCGAAGAAGGAGCTGGCTGTATGGCTGCAGGGCCAGGTTGAGACTTGAAAATTGGGTCGTATCCCATGCACTCACGCTTACTCTTCGCACAATTTTTGCAAGTGGGATGAGCTTCATCACACTATGGTTTCCATGGATGGTGAGTAAAGGCGCTTAAGACAGGGGATTATGGGGAAAGCATACCTTTATCCGCCTTTTTCTACAGGTCAAACATCCAGTTTTTGTTCGTCGTTTGATCTCTTTCTTGTGGCGCCCACCAGACATTATTCTCTCGGGAGTAACCTGGGGCAGTGGAAAGCGCAATGGTGCTGATGATGGATGATGTTGAACAGACGATGTTGGAATGCCATGAGGAGGTGGGTGGGAAGTGTGAGGTGAATACATGTGCGAAAGAGGTGGCCCGAATTGTTGTGGAATGGCCTGAGCAGTTGGGGGCGTCATGCGAATCGGCGGAAGACTGTACGGCGGGACATTCATCGGTTGAAAAAGCGGAGAATTGTGCCCCTGTTGTGGCATCTGCTGATAAGAATATGCCGACATCGATGGTGATGGGTACGACACTGGTGAAGGGTACGACGTTGGTGTTGATCTAGATGTCGTTACTTGTTGTTGCTGTTGTTGTGATGGATATTGGGAGAGATGGGCATAGTGATATGGTGGTGAAGGGGTCGAGGGGGCCTGAGCCTGGGCCTGCTCGAGGTGAGGATATTGGTGATTCTCGCGTGGAGTAGGCTGATAATGACCGGAACGGTGTGGAGAATTTCGGTCGTATTCAACCATGATCATCCTGGGTGACAGCTGCCGCCCTTGTATTGCCGATTAAGGTGTATTTCTCGGTTGCAGTGGGGTCAATTGAGTTTTTTTGTAAGCGGAAGAAGTGAAGGCTGAAGAGAGTGTCTATAAGCGTTGTTGTGGGCTGTGTTAGCGAATGTTTTAACGGATCTCGGACGCTCAACGGCAGCTTATAGGTGGTCACGTCAGAAAAACGAGGTGGGTGTAAAGCAAGCCAGGCATGCGTGTTGAAGTGCAGGCTGGTAGACAGGCAGGGCAGGCAGGCACCACAAGGCTAGGGGGCTAGGGTATATAAGGAAACGCTTCAGGAGCAAAAACCTTACCACACGGGATGCAAGCCCAGATGCTAGTGGCGGCGAGTTGCTGGCAGCTCCCCCCAGAGGGCGTAGATGTGTGCGACGGAAGTCTCGGAGAACAATCCAGTGGCCGTTGCTAGTAGCCGGGGTGGGTAGGGTAGCCTGCGGATTGGGTGGGGGGGGGCGTGAAGGAGGGCAGGGCAAAGCGAGTGAAGAGGAGGGGGGGGGGGTGAGGGTTACGGTAGTCTCGAAAGAGCGGTCCCGTGCCCGCTTCGAGAACTCGCTCTCTGGGGGGGCGGGCAAGCGCAAGCGCAGATAGGCGTAGGTGTCCAGCTGACGCCGCTGCGGAAACGAAGATGCCCGTAAGAAGGATAGTATGACCTACGTGAATTGATGCGAAAGATGTGCTCTTCCCAATTGCCCTCGACTGTGCGTGAATGCTCGAATCCTTACGCTAAAAACACCACACAAATACTGAATCTGATGTGGGGTTCGGCTTCGACAGCAAGCTTATTGTAGTCGCAGACGCAAAAAAACCCTTGGTGGAGAAGCGAGCGAGATCGGGAAGCCAGGCAAGCGTCCAGTACGGCCCAAACGTAGAGTGGTGGCGGCAAGAAATAGCGGTTCACGGGCTAGACCAAATCTGAGCGCGGGGGCGGGCCTTGCGCTTCGTGTATTTTTCGTGGCCGAAGTTCCACTTGGGCCTGTGTTCTCGCTGAATTGGAAGTCAGCACACGCCTATATATTTTTGATATTTAACTTTTCAGAGAGTTGAGGTTCTATTGCCAATGTGCCCTGAGCAATGATAGTGCCTAGAAGATCCAGATTACTTTTATGGATACCAGCTCTGGCAGTGCTGCCTAGTCGAATTGACTTGAAAACTGAAAGGCAGTGCTAAACGAATGAAACGACTGGATGAAGAAGTGAATGGATGAATGGATAAACCATCGACTGACCGTAAGTTATTCTAGTCGGTGTTTGGCCAGTGCCAGCAGTGATTGTGTATTGCACCTTGGATAACAATGCTTCCCGCCTTCCTATCTGACTCGGGATGGTGCCCTGTTTCGAGCCGGGAGGCAAGGCAAACCGATGCTAGTGGGAGGAAAACGAGCTAAACCGTGGAGAGGTGAGAAGCTCTGGGACGGCGAGCGGCAGAAGAGCTGGACACTGGCAGCCTCACTAACAAAAATGGACAGCAATGGCGGCGGCGGCGGCAGCTTTTGACGATGATGGTTCTAAGGCCAGATGGTCGTGGTGCGTTGCAAGAGTGTAGTGTGGTGTAGTGTGATGTAGTCTCTGCCTGTCTTTCTCGGTTCGAGACTTGCCTTTCTCTGCCTACGGTGCTGTCTGTCGTCTGTGTCCCGAAAATACCTTGTGTGCTTCTGTCTATGTCGGTGCTGTGTCTCTTGCTGTGTCTGTGTCTGTGCCTGTGCCTGTGCCTGTGGCTGTGGCCGGTGACCTATGCCTGTGCTTGTGGGTGCTTGTGGGAATGTGCAGCTTCGTTCCTCGCCCACCCGCTGCCTGACGTTCAGTGCACTGTCGAACCAAGCCCACTTGACGCAACGCTCAGCTGCTCCGAAGAGCTGTGGTGGTGGTGGTGGTGCTGGCAATGGTTGTGGTGGGAGTTGTGGCAGCAGCAGTTCCCGGCCCACGGCTCTGCTGGCTCCTGGGCTGCGTGCGTAAGGCGGGTGTTCCGGTGGATTGTAGCACGTCTGGCACGTCGTCGGCTGCAAATAAGCTGTTCGACCGTGAACAAGCTTCCGAGCACTCGTTTGTGTCAGGGCAAGATTGCGGAGACTGAAGGGGGGGGAATGCCGAAAAAGAAATGGAGATGAAAGATAGATTTCTGAGATAACTGGAATAATGAGCTGTCGAAAGTCGTAAATCTAATTCGACACGCCCGACCAGAGCAGACTACAATCGGGAATCGGGTGCCCTACAATGAACGAAGGAAAGGGCCGCCAGCTGGTCGGGTAGTGTTGGCAGTGATTTTGGGGGGGGTGAGTGAAGATAGTGGCAGTGGCAGTGGCCGTGGTCCTCGCTGTGGTGGGGGGGGGTGGTGGAGAGAGCGGGTATGGGGTGGCACGGCACAGTCTACCACCTAGGAAGTGGCTATAAATTTTGGGGAAGGGGGGGTGGGGGGGGGGGGGGGGGAGGGGCAGGCAGGCCCTGGGGTGGATGGTGGAGCGAGTGGACAGTTCGTCAGTGACTGGGGGGGGTAGGTGCGTGTGGTGTGGATGGATGGGCAGGTGCGAGGCAGTGGATGCTAATAATTTCGATGAATGATCTTGATTGATTGAGAAAGAGTGTGTGTGTGAGCGTGAGAGAGGGAGAATTGGAGGGGGGTGGGGATGGAAGCGAGCCAGCAAGGGAAGGAAGGTGGGCGTGCTGGGCTGGCGACGGGTGCTGGGCTGGGCTGGGTGCGATCGAGCGGAGCGGAGCGAGGCGTGAGGAATTAATGAAGGGCGGGCAGAGGCGAGGGAGGGCGAGGAGGAGTGTAGGAGCAGAGGAGAGGGTGCGGAGCGGGAGATCTGGAGGGCGAGGGCGTCGTTGCTGCGCTGTGCAGACTGATCCCGTACCCAGACTTGACGGTGCGGACCCCCGGCGAGGGCGTAGGCATCTGGGCCAGAGACGAGGCCTCGCCGGCGGGCGAGGACAGCGAGGAGGCCTGGCTGGCTGGTGCGTGCCGGGCGGATCTCGTCGAGTGGGGTGCACCGCGGGAGGCAGAGGCCGCTCCGGCCGTTCGTCGGAGGCTTAGTGGCGCTGGGCGCCAGCACGCAGCAGCGAGCGCAGTATCGCGAGAGCGCTGCCCCGGTCGCGAGGGCTGGCTGGGCCGGCCTGGCTGCTCAGACGTTGCGGCGGGACGGGGTCGACGGTAATCGCTCTTCTCTCTCGGGCGGCCTGGCCTGCCTGCCTGGGACGCACGGTGGTCAGGATGAGAGCGAAGGATAGCAGGCCTGCAGTGTGCAGTCTGCAGCTGCTCAAGCGGTTGGCTGGCCGGCCTGCTTGTTTGGCTGCGATTGCTCGCCATGCCGGCCTGCGAGTCTGTATGGCCTGTCCGCGATGCCGGTGCAGCTCCAGCACCAGCAGCAGCAGCCTCTGCGCCTGTGCTGAGCTGCTCTTCGCCTGGCCGCCGGGCAGCTCTACCTGCAATTTACCTAAAAGCCGTCGATGCAGTATGCGTGCCGATGTGGATGTGTCTGAAATACGGGACGCCTCGAGCACGTTGAGCCTCGTCCTAAAAATATTGATGGCCATCATGCCATGAAAAAAGCACTTGGGGCCCCAGATGCCGGAGTCAGTGGCCAATGCATCTCCTCTTCACCCAGCCAGGACAACCCAGCCGGTATTGGTGATGGACATGTACCTCATGCCCATAAACTCCATGCAATTGCATTTGCTCATTCCCTCGTCCACTTATTTCGCCATAATTTATCCGCGGGCCCACTCTATACCAGCTCTTGCCTTCCCTACCTGGCCGGGTACGAGAACGCCCTGAGGTACCTCATGTACTTCCTGGTAGCCCTCGCATCCGAGTTGCGGTTTTCCGCCGCGATTTATTTCGCAGGCATGTGCGCGCCCTCGGCACTGTTTTGGTCCACCGATCAGGATAGGGCTCATATAATTTTCCTTCTCTCCTCCATCACTCTGCTCGACAGCGTTGTAGCTCTGTTGCCAGCCGTGCCACAGTTGGTGCCAGTGGCTATTGGGCTCGCTCAACCGACGGAGACGGGCAGGCAGGAAAGCGAGCACCAGTCCGAGGTGGGCGGACGGAAGCCAGACAGACAAGGAAGCTGATGCGGTGCGTTTGATGTACCCTGGGGGATTGCCCTCTGCCCCGGGCCGGGGGTTCAAGGCCGCAGCACGCTTGCACCGCTGCACAGGCCTGCCACGGCCGGCACTGGCGGGCAACCACAACGAAGGACGGCGCGCACGGCGGGGCTTTCGCCGTGGCGGTTGAGGGTGGTTGATACATGTCTCCTCATCTTCCTGGATGGCTGGCTGCCTTTGGGCCCAACTGTCCGAATGGGTGGATGGGCAAATGATGTAAAGCAGCCTCGAGATGGAAAGTTGGATGGGCATGGGCAGCATTGGGCTTGTTGCAGTGCTGTCCGGCTGTAGGGTATACCATGAGAATCATGTGAGGGTATCCGGAATTCGAATCCAGCAAGCTGTATGGCTTGAATGGATCACAGCATCTTTGCATGCTCCCAGCCTGGATCTGGCTACCTCTTGCTCTACTGTAGCGTAGCACGTTGCAATTTGGGCTCTTCATGGACACCCCCCGAGTCACTTCTACCGAACAGCGAGCGTTGCTTGTGACCTCCACGATGGTATGGATGCGAAGCCCCTTGATGAGGCACTGTGATCGTTCTCGGTATTCTTGTGGCCAAGTCTGATTGATAGGAACTGCAAGCCAAGGCCAGAGCTTCAGATCAAGAGTGAAGGGATGTCTCAGCGGATGGGGCTGCTCGAGTAGGAAGAAAGCTCCCTTGAGGTTGGAGGAGTGTTCTGGGCGTCAGGGGCCAGTCGCCGTGTCCTTTGGCGGGAGATTTCTCGAATTCGGGTTGCTGTCTTTGAAGCCCGCCAGAACAAAGCCCGCCTTTCGCCGGAGTTTGGATGAGGCATTGGGAGATAGTTGGGATAGCAGGTCAAGTCTGGGTACGAGAACAGTTGGGATAGAGATTTAGGCCGGTGCCTTTGAGACTATTTGAGCTGGTATGAGGTTCACACCAGCCAGGTTCCCGTCTACGAGAATACTTAGTCCCTCCAAGCACACAAAACATGCCGTCACCACAAGACCGCTGGATCTCGAGGTGGTCAACCACCAGTCTCGATCCAGCCGCGTCAACTACCTAGTTGAGCTCACGCTCCCTCGTGCCCGCACTTGGTCTCATGCCCAGACTCACCTACAGAGGGCCATCTTCTCACAGCCAGGCTACCATTCTCCATCTCCGGATCCATTCCTTGCCAGAGGGGGCAGAGAAGGCCACGGGTGCGGATGTCTAGGCCCTTGACGCCCTTACAGCACAAAGCAAAACGCAACATCGCTTTCTTACTTCTTTAACTATCCAGACCCGAGCCTGTCCATCCAGAGCACATGGATACTTCCCCGACGACAACAATTCCCCCGCATCACGACACCCGGATTTCTCTCATCCTGAGGACGGTCAACCAATACGATTGCCAGAGCTTTGGTACCACATGTCCCTCTTCCAGATCTTATCATGATGTACTGACATATTGTGCTATTACAGATACAGAAAGGTCGATACTCTTGTCATGCCTCTCTACCCATGTCAGATCCATCTCCTGTGGACTTCGCCAATTACTTGGTGCAGCAAATTACTTGGTGGCTTCAATGAAAGGTATTTGGCTGAGGCACGAGCCCAGGTATTGAAGAACTTGAAGCTAAGAGGTGAGGTCTAGGACGGTTGACCATCAAGCTTGAGTGTCTCGGCTTCGATGCCGGATTATCAATATCAATTGAGGTTAACCCAATCTATAAAATGCGTAGAAGCCATAACAGAATCCCGAAAACAGCCTTTTCGTTGATTCTCGGGTAGTCTCGCCCCAATCTCCTCGATAAATTCGTCGGATTCCTGCCAAAAACAAAAGCTGGGCCCCCAGAATAATAGCCAACAACTGATGAAAAGTATTGCGAAAAACTTGTACCATGGGTCAGTCAAGGGATGGCTGGCAAACATGGGTGTTGGTGCCTGTTTTGGGAGGGCTCATGTACTACCCGTCAAACGTCTCGCAAGGCGTAGGAACTCTAAATACCCTGATTGACAACGAAACCCCTACATGTTGTAGGCAAAACGGGAGAATCGAAAGTACATCAGACAAATAATCCGATTGAAACCTTTCGGCATGCAGGTCAATTTCGAACATATATATATCGGAAAATGCGCGACTAGACTTGATTGCCTGCCTAAGTGTGAACGACTGTCTGGGCAATGCTTGATCTCATTAACATGGTACCTAGCCGCAACTGCCCATCCCCTTCCTATTCCTCTTGATCATTGTTTCATTTACTAAAATCAAAGGTGATTTATATAGTCTACCAGCCATAGGCACGTATGCAGCATTTATTGTGAAGAAACATAAATTTTCATTGTGCTTGAGTCGACAATCATATCCCCCTCTGGGAATCATGACTTTTATTATTCGAGTAACCTTTGTTTATTTATTTTTGGGTCTTTGCTGTTCGGTTGGTAAGTACTTAGGCAGGATATGACAGCGATAATGTGCACATATAAGCCATGATCATGAGAAGCTTACGTTCTAATATATAGTCACAAAGAAGACACTCCGAAGCCCTGCGTTTTACCTGCACACTAAAGTCACAAACGAAGGTGTTATCACCTGAAATTCACCTACCTACTCACTGTCGACGGGAAAATTTAGTCAACATATATATGGAGTTGCAGTTGTGCATGGATTCGAATATGTACGTGATATCAATTCATCCATATCTTACTTGGTATGGCCTCTATAATACCGAATGCAATTGAATAGACCTGATTTACTTGTATTGGGCAATTACATGAAATACAACATTTACAAAAATATCCTACTCTCACATCATGGGCTCGATGTAATGCAGTTGCAAGGTTGCCAGCAATTCAGACACCGCTAAGCCTCTCGGCACGTGCCACGGTGCCACGGAAAAATACGGAAAAATCTTCTTTTGGGCCGAAGAGATCCCAAATAATTGGTCCCTGTTCATTTGCACGGTCAGAGAAGATACCCAATGGCACTTGTTCTAGAACTGTTCCAGAAGCACTTCACCGCTGATCCCTTACTACGGTTTCAAGAAAAAATCCCCTTTATCAAACATTAATCCTTGCAATACACACATTGCGAAAAGAAAAATCAGGATCAATACGGCGGTTAAAAACCAACATGGCACAGCATCCGCATAGGTAGATGCTGTATTCTCAGAAGAAACAATCCCTAGTATTGCCTCGACTCAAATCGCGTCAATACCATGGGGTCGCTTTCCCCTAGGATATGCATGCATCTTACAACTTTCAAATTTTTCGCCCCAATGTAACAAGCATCAAGCTTAAGCGTGGTGGATATTCAAATATCCGAACGTAGCAAATTTATTTTAAAAAAAAATCAATGAGATAATATGCTCCCTGTAACCAAGAGTCTGGCACCGATACAACATGCATGCTTGAGCTCAAGGCAAAATAAGGGTCGTGAGATGATATGCATTGCTCAAGTCAATGTTGTCTGGATTTCGGCTTAAAGTTACGGCATCCCGACATCATGATCAATTCTCAAGTACAAACGCCTCACTCACTGTCCATTACAGAAGGTATAGCGATACTTTCCATTAAGCTTGATACCTCTAAATATTGGCTAAGAATATGTAACAGGGTGTTCTACAGGGATCACTGAAAGAAAGTTATACCAAAAGGGTTTTTCTGCACACGCGTGTATTTTCAAATTGACCTCACCAAAATCGTCATTTACTAAACATGTGGTATACGTAGGCACAATTACACCGAGCAATAGGGGCAGTTCCCCAGTCACAGTAAACGCCAATTGAAACGCAAATCCAGTGCCCAATATTCCCAGGTATCACTTCCTAACAATGTTTGAAACATACCTAGCCTACACGAAAGGGAAACATAGGCGAGAAAGTATCCTTGCCCTGTCAGAAATTCGGCGATTCCCTTGAGCTCCCTTGTACTATTGACATTGCCATTTCCTCTCTGGCAGTATGTCATTGCAAGGGATCTGCTAGGTATATCTAATGGATTAGTGTAGGGCAGGTATCCTATGTACTCGTATAAGAGAAGAAGTATCGACCAAGTAGGTATGGACTTGGATGCCCTAAGGTAAATGTCAGTCCCTGTCCATTACTTTGTACATTAAACTGAAATGCCTACTGACTCTATTCCTTACTTTATTGGAGTACCACGGAGTATATAGGTACTGCCTTTGACCCTATCCCATTAATAGGAGCCAAGAGTAGGAACACAACCGAAAGCACGGTTCCCGTTGTCAACCAAAGATTCCCGTTATTACGGAAAAATTGAGTCTGTGTGCCGCTTCTTGACGGCGCCGATCAGTCTCACGGCAGAGGTTTAAGCGAGATGGTCCAAGAGATCTCGACTTGCGAAATGAGACAGTAGAATAGCCAATCAGGCGCAAGGGCCACTCCAGGGACCTTCGTGAGTCGGGAGACAGATACATTCCGAAGATCGGTAATGGTGTGTTTCAAGACTATTATTCCAGGGCAGGCGGCATTCCACTATGCTTTTGCACAACCAGGCTACTGCGATCTCAATCAAAAAGTAGCAATATTGTGCTTTTTAACCCTTGGCTTAGGCTGATCATAGCGGTGTCCAATACAGCTCTTTCCATCAAAGCACCAGTTGCTTTGTGGCTCAACTCTCGAATCCAAACAAGAAGGTAGTATTCTACATTTTTGTGGTCACTACTGTGGCGACCTTAACACGAAAGGGCATACCCAGGTCATTATGATACTCCAGTAGTGCCCACGAGCAACATCTGTGGCCTGAAGTAGCAGGCGGTTGGCGGAGACGACTCCGGCAGGTTGCCTTTTGTGTGTTCTGGGGCAAGCCTGACTCTACGAAAAATACAAGCGATACTCCAGGCAGACTCGACCCTTCAGTCCTGTTGCTTCTGCGCGGCGTTGCAAGGGTCTGAGTTATTCGCTTAATCCTCCCTCTGCCGACAACAGCTGAGCGCACTTAGGCACAGCGGCCATGGCGACGACACGATAGGCAAGAAGATGCTGTCGGAAGGCCATCCACAGCGCACACCCACACCGACGCACCCACCCACCCACCCACCCACACATAAAAACACACACCACACAGTGCTCGCTAATGATACGATGCTGACACGAGAGGCACATACTCTGCCTATGAGTAGGTAAGGGCCGTGGACTGATCAGAAATGGTGTTGTTGAGCTGGTGTGAGGACGGGTTGCAACCCTCGGCGACGAAGTGCCTGAAGAGGCAGTATGAGCGTCGCTTGCCCTCTCGCTTAATCAACAGTTGGCCTCAATTCTCGATCTTTCCGGGTTGACGGTCGGCGATGTAAGCGAGGCATGTTGCTTCCTTTTTCCATACTCAACACCCTTATACTTCAGCCAGCACCGGCGGAAGCTCAATTGACATGGATAACCGCTTTCTTATGCGCGTATAACTAGAGTAGGTCCGGTGAATCCCTCGTCTATCTGAGGGCCCAGGGATAGGCCGGCTCAGGCTCACCCTAAGTAATTGCGCAACCAATTTCTCGTTAAAGAATGCGAGTCGATGGATCTTTTGCGAGCGTCCCTCATTCTGATTGGGCTAATCAATGCGGCTGCCTTAGGCCGAAGTTATCATGGGCTGTGCTTCTACCTAGGTAGGTTTGAAGTGATTTCGCTGTATGTCTCGAATCTCAATTTTGCAGGATTGGAACCAAATGATCTCAAGCATCAAACTAATAGAAGCCTACCGAATCGGCTTTGTACTACTGATTTGTTTTTAAAAATTCACTGTGGTTCATCTGATATGAGCTTTGTTTGTGACCGGTATGTACAATAAATCCTCACTGGCCATGGGTGAACATTCACTGCAACGAGTGTATTTCTGATTTTCTTTCTTTTCAATAGCAGTATAGCTAGTGAATCATCTTGAAGAACCGATAGAGATTCATGGGCCAGACCAAGTATTTTACGAAATCTTTCGTTGCCAATAAAGTATACATTTTCCCCATCCTCCGCACTAAATAGATAGTGGGAAATATGCAACAAAGCTTACTCTTCGGAAAGTTAATTCTGAAGGACGGCAGATATGGTCCACTCACCAAGGCCTGTCTTTTGAGAACAACATAAATATTCCACAATCCTAGTCACGGATAGACCAACAAGTCGGGGGTTGCTTGGATGGCCGTCGGTAGACCGACAGCTGGACCAGGCATCTCACAAGCCGTGATGGTTCGTGTCATGGATCATGGCCACTCGCCAACTTCAACATCGCATCACCCTGGAGCTTACCTGCCATTCCAGCCGCAACAGCATCCCTTCAATTTTCTCCACAGTTTCTGGAAGGATGCCCCTTTTGGTTAGAATACTTGGCATTTCGTTGGAGTGCACAATTATGTGGAGAGCCTGATTTAGCCTTGTTCTTCTAGACAGCGACCTTTCCTGTGCCGACTGCATTTTGTCTCACCTTTTAACGGAGAGTCCCACATCCCTATCGACGAGGACATCCTGGCGGAATCTAGGCTCTGAGGGCAATGTGAAGATGCCTATTACTCACATAAATTTCCTACGACGACAGATATAAAAAGGTTGCGTTTCATGGAAAGGAGAAGACGCGAAATCCTAGCTAGGGTATACGTATATGGAAAGTAAATGAGATATTGAAAGCTTTAAGAATATAGTCCTTTTATTCCAAGTACTGATACTTCTTCAAAGTAGATCTACCGCAATTCTAAGCAATATTTATGGAGCCATGCATATTACAACATTAAGGTGCATATTTCTCCCCAGAGCGAAACGCATTGAGAAGCCGCATTGGTAAAGACACGCGCTTAATACCTTAATACATCCGTTTATTCTGATGAGCTCGCTGAGAGAACACCTATATTTTTTACTTTTTCTGAACGGTTTCTAGAATACTATCAGAGCGGGCTAGAGAAGTTTCCATGGTTGGCTGGATCGATGAATACCGATATCTGGTTCAATGTGATTGCATGCAGGGCACAGCAAGCTTGAGCAACATGTTCACTCTCGGGGTACATAGGCAAGGCTTGACGTGCAGATTCCAATTGGTGGAACTAATTACTTAACAGGAGTGCATTGGATTCAACCGGGACTTCCATGTCTGTTTTTGTTCATGTGTATGTCTATGTGATCCTGCTAATTTTGTTCCGGTGTAGACCTCGAGTAGCTACTCTACCTATCCCACCTGATTCAAAATGAACAAAAAATGTCCGATTATCAATAGTTTATAGATATCAGACATACAGAAACGTGCAGTATCACCCTGGATAGGAGCATATAGATGTTTTACCATGGTGGGCCCTCGACGCAAAAATGCAGAGTAATACGGAGTAAAACGACGCAAGCAAGGTGGGGGGTATGCACGTGCGGACAGCCGAATGGAACCAGGAAAATATGGCGAATTGTTTCAAATGGATACACGCATACATACCTAGGTAGGCAGGCTTCCCGTTGTCCGCTTGACGGGTAGGTCTCGAGCTCGTTAAGTCATGCTCACTGAATTTCCGTTCATTTGCATGGTGAGATAATCAGCTTCGAAGGAGGGGTGATCATGAGGATAATGAGGTGTACATGAATATTTTCTAATGATTTTCATCCCAGGTTATATATACAAACGTTGGCTACTACTATATTCATAAACATTTATTTGTTTGTACAGGCCTGTACTGTGTGGTAAACGAGCACCTAACGCTGTGGGGGGCTCGCGGTAATATGGAATGCAAAAAAAAATCAGCCCCCGTCTCCCATTCCTCTTTCCTAACATCTCAATACATGGGTGGGCTTATATGGAGCCGCTACCCTAAAGAACGCGGATAACTCCGGGGCTGCTGTTCAGATTCTGAGGCCTTTTTTTTTTCAACGCGGAATAGCTATGGCTTGGCTCGAGCGCTCGGCTTAGAGACAAACGCTAATTAAACGAAAACTCTTTGGGAAGCTTTTTTTGCTAACGTTCCGACTTAAGTAGTTGAGAAGGCAGAATCGGGGGTGGTTAGGATGGCACTTCAAGAATTCAGTGCCGAGGATCGGCTTGCCGTGCGTTGCTCGAAAGGTCTCGTCATTGAACATGGCCCGCTTCCACCAAAGCGCATTAGTTTGGGTGATTAGCGGAGAAATAAAACTGCCACAACATGTCGATGGGCATGGTTCCACGAGTCGATTATGCCTATCACATCCCAAGGTAGGATGGTCAAGACATGGAAGAAGAAAAAACATATACACAGACTCTGCTTAACAATCGCCGTGATGCGGTGGTGCCTCGGCTGGATGGCTGGCCAAGCGCAGAGTACGTATGTACATTGCGAAGCCTCCATTATCATGGATTTTTCTCACAAAACCAGGCTGGTGGGAATTGCGTAGAGGTATGTTTGCTCAGCTCGGTAGATGTTTATCGGCTCGTCTGACCCGACATCGCTCATGGTTTTGGACTATTTGCAAATCATATACAGATAATGTGTCGCTTGTTTCACGTTTTGCATGCCGATGCCAGCTTCCAAGTCGCACCTGTTTTCTATGCATTTTCCGGATACCTCAAGCTCTGTATCTTTTTTCATGATACCTCATATACCTCCGGCGTGGACTTGATTTTTTTTTTCGTAGTCACCCACTCATTACTACAGCGCTGACAACCCATTTTGCGGACATGTACTACAGTTCTGGTTAGCCTGGCATTTTTTTTTGCAGATTTCAGATTTTTTTTGCCTTTTGCACTTGAGGTCAAGTTCATCTTTATTACCGGGTACGCATTACCACTGTGGTGGTGGGGTGGTCATGCAAGGTGTTGGAGGTTGAACCCGGCTAACTGAATGCTAGAGTAGGAGTGCCTCAAAGTGAGTCTACACGAGCACTTACATGATCGGAACGAAGGCTCTACTCTAGAGTAAGCCGCACCCTTCAACAGCGAGCCCTTAGCCGAGAACGGTAGCCGATAGTGGGACGACTAGACGACACTCACTTCGCTTTGCCAGTAGGTACTCGTATGTATGTATGTACAAGCCCTGCCGAAACTGAAGATCACCACCACCGGGCAAGAGGAGTGATACCCAATTTTATAATGGACGCGTATGGGGGGTGTCTTGATTCATGTGCTGGCTGTGATGACTGAGTTGCGAATTTAAATTTGGGAATGGAAATGCTTAGCCCCCGGGCCCCCTCGAGCTCCATATACGCATGAAATCGAGATATGTCGACCCTGGCTTTGGATATACCGTACCGTATGATGGATGTATCCGCATACATAGGTACTCGAGTATGTTCTACTTTCGGTACTCAAAGTAATGTTAGGTATTCATGTATGTACGTACTAACGGAACAGGGTTTAGCTGTGAATTTCAGCTCTCTCATAAACGCCCAAAGAAGGCCTGTATCACAAAGCTTGCAAGGCATATTCGACATATAATATAATCAACAAGCTTCAGCCATGGCCAGACAGACGCACAAAGATTGTGCCTTATATCAACCCGATTGTATCACAATATTAATCACGATCATGATCATGAAAATGATGTATGTATGGATGTACAGTACATATGTAGAGTACATGTACTCGATGGAGTATGCCGCCTTGCCTTGCACTGTTTCTCATCTCATATCTCATAGGTATTATAATTATCCTCTTCCCAGCTACCTACCTAAATTTTTCCTTTCTTTTTCGACGACCTACCTACCTAGGTACCATAGGTAGCTAATATGCAAAGATTACTTACTTCCCTCTTCCTACTCGACTCGACTTGACGCCAGTTTTTCTTTACTTTTTCGACATATGGTGTGAGGCATGATTCGAGTGAATCCCTTCATTTCAGCCCAGGCCAGCCTCAGGTAGGTAGGAGGTAGGTAGGTTGAGTACTCAGATAGAGTGAGTGAGTCCTCTAGAGTGGGTATGTTAGTCGAGTACAACATCGAACATCGGCGCCCCACGATTGCAACCAATGAGATGTGAATGAGATGACTAGAGATGTCTCGAAGTTTAGACGGCCATAATCGATACAGGTCAATCATGTACGACATGTACGGATATCGATAGCCTGGTTGGATATCGATATCGATATATCTTACCTATACTAGGAGGTACCGGTAGGTATGGCTGATGATTCTCTTTTCTCTGGAGCTTATCCTAAGAGTACATACAGATTATGTACAGTACATGTAGATAGGACCGGTAGGCTTCATTGACTTACATTAGGTACCTACCTATTTACCTACTTGTATGTACTCTAGATCCACTAACACATGATTTCTAAAACATTATAGTAACTTTCGAGGTTTTTATTATCAGTGCAACTCTACACCTCGGATTAATTCCCCGCCAGCTTGCCAGCTCGGTTCGGTCAACATACCTCTCAGGACAACCGGCGCACTAGCACCATAGCTAATGTAAGGCGTTTTTGTCTCATGTTTTTATGTCTTATTATAATTACTCCTACTCCCTTTTCTTCCCCACCCTCCCACATATATATGTACAGATCAGCCCAGCCCAGCCAATCGGCGGTTGTCGTTGGCATATGTCATGTCATGGTAATTAGATGGGATGTAATATTTCATCTATAGGGCCTATTGTAAGACGTTTAACGGCTGGTAACGTATACGTATAACGACGGGGGGGAGGTGAGGGGGGTGGGGGGGGTGGGGGGAAGTTTTCAAATTGCGCAGCTGGTTTCTGGTTTCGGTTTCAATGATATTTAACGAATTCGAAGGGAATAGCTAACTATATACCTAGGTAGTGTTCTCGTGCCTAGGTAGGTAGCTATAGTGGTTCGGATAATTTTTTGGGGGGTGATGATCATGATGATAAGAAGTATATATCCACGCTTATATACTTATAAAATTATATGCAGTTAAACTGGCAAGAAAGGAAAAATATTAGGGATTTGTACCGAGGTACAAGCACTATTTCATCGGAAGTAGTATTATAACAACAATATTCCGGAGATGAGACTATGAGACAAATCCCGTGCAAGTATCCTTATGCTTATAATTACCTAGGTACTTCCATCAGTGCACTTATGGCACTAGAAGGAAATTCGAAACATTCCGAAATCGCGGTTCGGAGGGGGGCTACCTATAGCTACGTAAACTGCAACCGCGGCCGACTCGCGAGCCGGCGCCGGGGGGTGAGATACCTAGGTATCGATAATGGATCCCGGGGAAATTTAAATTTGGTTGCAATTGGGGGAGGGAGGAACTTTGATACAATAGGTTCGTTACATTGGATTTGGATTTGATTCTCGGTCATTACTTACCAAGCTTAAGTGTCTACGATTTGCTTTTTGTGTGTGAGAGAGAGAAGGCCTAGGGCAGTGCAGTGCTAACATGTCCATGTATTTATATTTATATTTACATACATCTAGATTCGGCCATGGTTCCGGATCCATTAATTCTAGATGCATGAAATTCGAACCTCGATCGAGCTCGAGCTTCGCGGCCGGCCGCTAGGCCGCGGCAGGGTTATTTTTATTTTTCGAATTTACCTATGGATCCCGAGTTATCCTATACGCCATCCTATAAAAGCAAAAAAAAAATAAAAAAATAAAAGAAAGGGGACATTGGACATTGGACATGTTGAAAGGTCCGATCCCATCCCATGGCCATAAAGGAAGTGAATGTAGGAAGCGGGCTTAGACCCTAATTTTGGATCCGGATTTTGTTTTTTTTGCTAATTTACTGGATCGCGAGGACTGATATTATAATTAATTGCGATAATTGTATGTCCCATATTACTTACCTAATTCTAACTTATAATTATAGCCCTTTTCTGGATTGGGACCGGCACCGGAAGAATTACTTAGCTCTACTGACTTATATTGTAGCTGCTATAGCTATATAAGGTTCTGGATGGGAAAAGTTCACATGTACGTACTCGAGTACTACCGGTACCGGTACCGAAGGTATCGATGCCAACTGGAGCCGATATCGGCCGTTATCGCCGCGCCGCACCACCGGCATCCACACCACATCCACACCATACACATACACACATATTACTATCGATTTTCGGTGGTGGGGAGAGGTTTGCAGGCATTTGTCATACCAACAAACAGCTTTGGCATGTCTATGTAGGTATTGCAATTGGCCATGGAATATGGAATATTTATAGATCTCGAGACATTCGGCACAGCCTCGTAGATACCTTTGGTGGGGTTATGGAGTTATTCATGCATTGCCCAACGTTGAATATAGCGTTAGTTATGCGTTATATACCATGAATTCGCATTTCGAAAATCTCCAGGTACATTGTGTATCAAGTATATACCACCCGCGGTTGGGTTGGGCCCTGGATTCGATCGATTACGAGCCCCCGACCGGCCCCCCTTGCAATCACGGCGGAATTTTGTGGTTAATGCATCATTGCAACGAATATGGATGTATCTTGACTGGGGGAGGAGAAGAAAAGAGAAGAAAAGAGAAGAGAAGAAGGTCCGCCAATACCCAACATGAGTACGGCCGCCGGGATGACCCCCATCCGGAGAGACGGATGCGATGATGCGGAAGGAAGGATTACTTTATTTAGCGGTTTCTCTCTCTCTGCTCGAGTATTGCGGCACGAGTCTAGAGTATTGCTTTTTTGCTCAAACACTTTTCCTCATTTGCTGGGAGGGTGGAAGGGGGATAAGGAAGGGGAAAAAAAAAAAGGAAAATCGCCCATGGCCCATCGCAAGCTGGAGACGAGACAAGACCAGAAAGAGAGTTTGGACTTCTAAGTATAGCCTAGCGCGGCTGTGTTGCAACCGATCGATTATGCATTGGCCTGCCAGGTTGGGGATACGTACTTCTACGTATTTCCGCCTCAATTGTTCGGGGCAACGAGGGTTGAAAGATAAATATATCATATCATCTTTGGGTGGATGGGTAGAACGGATGGGTGGATGGATGTTAACGCAACCTCGCTCGTCTAGCGAAGCTATAGGTCGAGGCAGAACCAGGGAATTACGCGGGGCCGGTGAAGAGGTTGGGGGGGTTGCAGGTGTGAGGAGGGACGTTTGACGTTGGCCGTTGGTGCATGTCATCCATCAAGTCCTGATCACCAATCTGTACTTCAACAATTATATGTGCACATGCCAGAGCCGACCTGGGTTTACTGCAGGTTTACAGGTTTACAGGTTTACTGGTAAGAGGTAAGGTAAGTTTACACTGCACACTGCACTTGCCGGTCATTCAATATGTATACCAGTATACCCTGATCATGATTGATACCGTTAACGTAACCCTGACATGTATTTCTAGAAGAGCTTTTGACCATGGCATGATCATGATCTTGTTGGATATATGCATACCTATAGTAGGTATGTATCCTACCTACCTACTACCTAACCGACCAGAGGTAAGCATCGCATCCAAAGTGCTCGTATTACAGTACTGTACTTTAAAACGTTAACCTTTACACATGTAAATGCACAATTTTAAACAAGAAACTTCTGGCGCCGGCTATGCACACCCTTTTTCGATCATTTCGGAGATAATTCAAATAAATAAAAGAGTCACTCCACTACTCCACATAACTCCACATCCACGAGGCATACACGACACAACGCGCACGAGGCGTACACGGTCCTCCGCCGGTACTTTACTTGACACAACACAATTGCATGTACACACGATTTTACAATTATCGCATAATCGGTGTTGCCTTAGCTTTGTACATGTATTATTTGCGGGGAATACATGGCCATGGGGACCCGGCCGTGGGGGAGTGGAGGGAGGACCTGGGGTATTTCTTATTTATGCCATACATTTTTTTTTATTTATAAGTCGAGATATTGGGTTGGGGCTGTCCAGCTGGAGGACTGGTTCGTGTATTCATTCCTTTAAATGGCGGAAGAAAGGAAGCTTAAGAATATGGGTCTAGATCTCGGAGGAGTATCGGGCATGAATGATACTTGATGGCCCATGTCATCATCCAAAGACTAGGTAGGTATCTCCCATGCATGTTAAGTAACTTGGATCCAATGCAAGGCCGGCGCCGGGCTGGGCCAACGCATTTCGAGATATTCGATGTATACCTGATAACTTCCAACATCACATCAAAAGCCGGCCCGGGGATATCTATTTTTTGCTGCGACGACGGTCGCGATGGCATCCTTGATATATACATACTTAATATCTATCATTTATTTAAATTCGAGAGGAAGGAATTGATAAAAACGAGTGTTTTAGAGAGGAGGTTCGATTAGAATCCGGAGGTGAGGCTTGAGCTGCCTCTATCTCTTTCTCTCGATCGTGTAGAGTAGAACTTTTCTCGAGGCGAGCTCGACTATAAGCGGGGGGCGGGTTCGGAAGCTTAATTTTACTACAACTATTATGGAATGATAATGATATGTCTATATAGCTATAGCTTAGCTACCTGTGTCCCACATAACACACACAGTGCACAACATATAACACATATATATGCCGTGTTCACATCTGAACAATATGTACACCTGTGATACAAGCCTTAGGTAGCCTAAACCACTTCCATCGAACATCCAAAATCTTCAGGCTTCAACTTGCATGCTTGCATACATATCTACCTAAGCTAACCGGACCTGCATCGGGCATATAGGTTTATAAGTCAGTTGTACGGAGTACAGTGTCATACAATGCAATGGGTTTGGTTCACATTACATTATACTGTACAATCTTAAGCTTAACAGGACAGGAAGAGGGTAAATCGAATCTACGGCCGTATTACCATACCATTATTGATCGATATCATAGTGTAGTGTAGTTGTACATGAAATTGCATGCAACGTTTCTCTGCTGCATATGCAAGATCGTGATCTAGATTTGCCGACTTTTGTTAGCGAGTGTACGTACATAGTACATTTCTACAACTCCACGTTTCCTAGTAGTAGTCTGGTGTTTCCTAGTACTGAAATCTAGACCTAAAGAGGTAGATTCGATTCTCGAGTGTCACACACGGTAGCCTGGTAAATCTGTATTCCGCCTATTATCTAGATCTATCTTTATGATAAACTCGAGTATTATGAGTATCTCAGCGCTGTACTCGATCGAGTATATATACCATGCACATGTTCCAGCCATTTTTTTTTAATTTTTTTTATTTTTATTCTCTGATTTCAAAGATAATTAAGTCGGATTTATATTCAGAAAAAACCATAATTCCATGGTTTTAAGTCTATATACTTGGGTACGTGGGTAGGTATGTATACAGCTAACATGTACATTTTTCAATTCCCAAAGAGACTCAGTCATGTCCCTCTCCATGGCCATGCGAGATCTACACGCAGAGTACGTATATGTCTACCATACATATACAAGACAGCTCGGGAAAATTACCGAGGCCGGTTATACCCACAGTACTGGCAATCTACGTAACACCCCTTCCTCCCCCCTCCTCCCCTCCCCCCTCCCCCGCATTACAATTAATATACATACACCCGTAGAATTTACTTCTTCCTTACAAAACGTTAAAACACGTACGTAAAATTTGTTTGAATTATATCAAGAATTAAGGTACCAAATGTCCTTTCGACCGTTGGCCATGTATACACTACCTAGGTATGTAAGTACACACATACATAAAGGTACCGTGTACGTATTTGCCGTTGATTAATTATGAATTAGTTAGGAATTAGTAGTACTTGTAATACTCTAGATTAGGCAATTTACTATATTTAGCTAAGCTGGTAGCTATGTAGGTAGCTATAGGCACTTCCTATTTTAATGGTAGTTTGATTTGGGGCGGAGGAGGCCAAGGAGAAAAGGAAGTTGCTAAATATTTGCACCATTCAGTATTAGAGTATGCGTATATCATGCGGATTTATTTATGCATGATATTTCGGATTTAGGTAGCCACGATTAAGTAGATACCTAGGTAGATCCTTAGTATCGATATAGATATCGATGACTATGCACTTCACATTCACTTGCAAATTGATCACCAATCCACTGCAAAGCTTAAGTATAGTCTTCCCGGCTTATTATTTAAATTTCCTTCTTCTTTCTATAGCCATAGCGCTACATAAGGAAAAATTCTATAGGCAAAGCTTAAGCCTTGGAACTTATATATGGATGGCCATTGCCACATGGGGCAGGCATATATCATCGACATCGATCATTCAAAGGCTGAATTTTTAATCAATCACCCACCATGGCCAGAAATTAATTTAGAAGAAATGGTCCGGCCGGTTCGATTTCTGACCATGACTTGACTATAGCTACCTACCTAGGATACCTAGATATGATCACGTTTATCCGTGTCAGCCAACTTCCCCCCCACACCACACCCCACACCCCACACCCCACACACACATACATCATCAATCACTGAACCAAGAACCAAGAAACCAAGCCCTGTGCCCTGTGCCCTGGGCAAAGCGGGGAGGGGAGAGGAGGGGTCAAAGTCAGAGGCGAGAATGTGCACGGGGGGCGCCGCTGGGTAAGTGAGTGAGTGAGGGAGAAAAGTGTGCCTGCGTCTAGATCTTCTCGATAGCACAAAAAAACACAAAACACAAAACATACTTTTTTCGAGAAAAAAAAAAAGGTGTGAGTAAATTATAATTATAAAATTTAAAACCGAAAGTAAAGTAAGTAAGTAAAGTAGAGTAAAGTAAAGTAAGTAGGTAAGTGAGCTGCACTGCACCGCGGAGGTAAGGTTTACTTTACCTCCCCCTCCCCTCCACTCCCCTCCCCTCGACCCCACTCAAACTCCCTACATACCTACCTAAGCGGCATCCTGAGGCGAGGCGAGACGAGCTCTAGGCGAGCCTCGAGGCGAAGTGAGTGATGTGTGTGTGTGAGGCGAGGCGAGCTGCACCCGCGAGCATCACGCTGGCAGTAAGGGGATGGGGGTGAGGGGGTGAGGGGGAATTTCCTGAAACAATGACGAAGACGAGGACGAAGAAGTTTATCAAGTAGGTAGGTACCGTCCGGGTAGGCATGAACATGAGCGCGCGCGCCTAGAATGTGAGTAGGTAGCCTCAGCCCCACAGGCTAGGTTCGTTGCTGGAGGTGTCATGGTGTAGGAGATAGAGGGGAGAGAGACAAGTCTATAGGTGGGTGGGTATATTATGTGGATGTGTGTGGATGTGTGTGTATGTTCGTATAGACAGGAGGTAGGTAGGGGCATGGACAGAAGGTGAGATGGTGTTCGAGATACGGAGAAAGCCAAAGAGGAGGTAGGTGGAGGTAGGGAGCGAGAAAAAAAAACCGAACCAGGCCGGCGGTTGCATGTGGAAAGCGAGAAAAAAATAATAAGAAGCAATTAAGTTCTTCGGTGGCGATATGTGTGTGTGTATGATGGGGAGGAGGGGGAGCGGAAAGAAAGAGGTTAAATCTCTAACACTCCATTCCACCTCCGCAATCGGCATCCACACACTCGCTACCAAAAAAGTCAACTAAGAAAAGTAAGTTAAGTTAAGTTAGAGAAACGCATGTACTTGTGCTCAACTTTGAGCACGCACACAAGGCACGAGAACAGCCAGCATTTTTTTCAATCCCACATAAGATTTCCGGGTATAATAAAAAAAAGAAAGAGAGAGAGAGAGGGGACCAAAAAAAAAAATCAGAAAAAGAAAATGTAATACGCCAACCCCTAGACGTAATTGTGCCACCCACCCACCCGCCTACCCACTCACCTACCCTCGCCTCCGCAGTTTTTAATATATTGGGTGCATACGCAACTAAGCACGCCTCACTCATAGAATACCCTCCCCCACACACACATACAGGAAGAGAGAGGGAGACCGGAGGTTGTAGGTTTGCGTGGGGTGGTTGTTTCGATGAGGACATAGGTAGCCAGTCGGCTGACAATCGATAATAGCAGTAGCAGTAGTAGTCGGTGTATCGATCGATATAAATCGAATATAGGTTGGTATTCTGTAACCCCTACCCCCAAAAAAAAGAAGCCGTCCATATTCCTTATGCCATAATCTTCCCAGGAATTCCAGCCGGTAATTCCGTTGGAATCAATGTGTGCCCATTTGCAATGCATGTGGCGCAGAGATCCGGAATGCAAGTGGCGTGCACTGTGGATGCAAAGTTCCATGCTATTCACTCAATGGGTGAACGGGCCACTTGAGGGCGGAAGGATTGCTATGGTGGTGGTGGACGTGGTGGTGGTGGGTGGGGTAGATGCCGAACATGAAACAGGCGACTTCTTTCTGCCTTGTCTGAAGTATATTATTATCTGATTGCTAAAAAAACGTGCATATAGAATATGTGCGTTGCGTGTGAGCTTAGTTAGTGAGCGGAAGGTAGCGGATCCAGCGGAGAGAAGAAATAGCTGATCAATGTATAGTCGAGTAGGCATTGGTTTATATTTAGTAGATATAGCCTTGGTGAGCTTGAGACATGGGTCATTCTGCTGTGTCCGGGCCCCAGGGGGAAAATGTAAGAAAATGGAATGAAAAAACCCTCAAAAAAAGTGGCCAATAAAACCAATTTAACAAAAGCTAGAGAAAATAAGAGATTGCAAAAAGAAGTTGAATTCGAAAGGGAAACCAAAGAATAGTGTCCAGAGCCGTTACTCAAGGGGGACCTCGGGCTGCATGTGATTTGAAGCCTCATCCTAGGAAGAGCCCATTCGTTAACTTTGTATGCAAATGTCAGCTTATTATCTGGAGATAGATATATAACGACTCAGACGACCAAGGAATGTTCCGTGACGACATTGGTATTCATTGGTATCCAACTCGATCAATATTTTTGGTTAATATCGATTCTAGTGATCAGGTTAATAAACTGGTGGGGCAACAGAAAAAGATGTGCCGAATCACAGACTACCTGCGTGCTGTGTAACAACCCAATTGTTTCTTCCGATGTGGTGGTACTGGTGGAGAAACCAATGATCCGAAGAACAAGGCAACAGCAAAAACAGGGAAAAACAGTGAGATTCGAAAATTTGAAAGCCTGAATGAGTAACTTGGTTTTCTTGCCTGCCCATCGTTTGGGGCCTTGGAATTGGGATGGATGCCATTGGCGTTTGATGCTGTTTGATATCCTTCATTGTGGGCAAATGGGTGGGTATAGGGTGATCGGTCGGCTGAATAGACGAAGTGCATGCATCTATGGGTAGTGTGGCTGGCGAGAGCGGCGAGATCAGGGATTATGTGCTTCTATTAGCTAAAATTTCTAATGGGCAAGGTAGATTCCGGGCATATGTGGGAGGATTGGTGGGGGACGAAAAGAAAGGTTGGTGATGGTGGACTGATAGTGGTGAGTCAGTAAGCGAGTTCCAATGAATGAGTGTATCTTGTCACCGCAGTGCACCCCTCTGACAAGTTCGCTTCTTGATCCCCCCACCCTCGCCAACAAATCTTCGCATCCCGTATCAACGTTCACCTCTCCATAGTCCCTTCCCAGCCTCTCCCATAATTATCTGTCAATCACAATTCTTCTGAATGGAGATGGATGGTTGTTCTTAATGCAGTGAATATGTATGGTGTGTATTATACATGTGTGTATGTGTATTGTGAGTTTGTATGCGTATGTAGGTGTGCTTGCATGACTACCTATAGTGTATCCAGATATAGACAAGTTATTGCCAGCTAAGAAGCTTGGGCCGGATCAATTGGTGATATTCTTGGTCTATCATCAACGGCCCCAGCGCCGCCACCCTCGCATACAGCATCCCATCCATTTCCACATCCACCTATGCTGCCGTTCGTCCTAGGCCCCGAGTTGCTCCACGTCCCGCAGTCTCACCCAAGCCCGCGTGTCAAGCGTACGCATGCGTTGTGCCAATCGCGTAGAGGACGAAACAGGCCTAGTCTCTGGCTCCATAAAAATATATTTTTTAATTCATGAAACACCCCCTTACGTTAAGCAGGTAAGTCAGACATGTAGGTATCCATCGCACATTGTATTTGATCCCTCCCTTCCCTTTTCCAAAAAACCCAAGAACAGGCAGAGGAGTGCGGAGGGAAACATAGCCTAAGCTTGCTTGCTGTCGTGTTGCGTTTCTGAGCTTGCAATTGGGGCTCCATGCTTCCGGTCCAATGATCTGCTAGTCAAGTGCAGAAGAATCCAGGCATACGTGCACCCGCCTGCACGCTAGTCGCAGTTGGCCTTGCGGCTCGAGCCCTCCGCCAGCCTTCAGTTCTTTCACCTCAAGCCCAACCCCCACATTGTGTGCTGTGTGTATGCTACCTCCAGGGTTTGTCCATCTCGCTAACCTCCCCTCGCTAACCACCGAAACCATTGACTCAATTTCCCCCATCCAGTAAGACATTCGTCCAATCCCATGCCTTCCAATCTTTTCTGAAATTCTCCACCCTCCTAGGGTCTCCTCCACGATTCCATCTACCTTGCCTTCTGATAACCTCTACCTCATCACAGTCAAGCATGCCCCCAATGATTTGACGGGCAAACATGTCTCCTCTTGGCCAAGTATTTCCATCCTCAATGATGTGGCCAAGCCCGCCATCAATCTCAAGCCAAACATGAAAGTAGGGCATTTCCTTGATGAGTGTAGAGCGGAAGGCACGTTTACCAAGGGTTGGGGATAAAGTAGAGAGAATTTTGCGATGCTGTGCCCACTCCGGAGCATAAGATAGTATACCTTCCTAGAAAATATATGAGAAATTAGTATTTTATCATGCAAGAACAATACTCGTTTGAAAACAAGAGTAAAATTACCCTGAAATATGCAGCTGCAGTGTTTGCTAAATCCTCGGGCATGGGGATGGCAGTAATTCCAGCATGTTGTTTTCTCGAAGGATGTGCTGCGTTTTCGTAGAATATCACCCCCCGTGATTGAGAATGATAGAATCTGATTAGGGACTTCATAAAGTTCTATACTCGGTGAATTAGATGTTAGTAAAGTTTGCATCATCACAGTACTATAGTATAAGGAGTGGATTATGGAGCACATACGCGAATTTCTTCCCACTCATCATCATCACATTCTAGTGTGTTGGTTCGATGTTGAATTGGAACTATCATGGCGCTGCCTGGGCTCAACTCGGGTTGTGTAGGTAAAGTAAGAAATACCCTGGTGCCTAATGAAACTACAGGAGCAATAGGTGGTGCGTTTTTCTCTTCATGAGAGCAGAGTGGGCAGGTATCAAGGACATGCTGCATCTTTTTGAAGTCACTGATGGCAACATTCTTCAAGTTAATGTCGTTTTTGTGTACTCGTTTGGCCAGACGATCCGCATTCTCGTCCATGTAGTCCAGGTTATCCTGCATAAAAAATTTAAATTAGAGGGTAACCCTAAATTTTGGGTAAGCAGACATACCGTAAACTTTCCATCCTTCGCGATCTGATCCGCAAACATCCGTCCTTCTCCTCCACGTCCCTGTCCTTTTGTCCTCTTTTCCTCGCGTATCATGTCTTCCAAGGTCATTTCATCATTATCCTCCAATTTGCCCTTTCGTTTTCCAGTCGTGATTTCCTTAACTTCACCTCGTCCACCTATTCCATGGGCGAGCATGCGAGAATCCATCGCAGATAAAACAACAATCTCAGGTTCTTTTTGGTTTGCGAATCGAGCAAGAGCAGCATTGTATTCCGTTTCCATTTCAACGGCTTTGGGGTCCCCTCTCAATTGTGCTTTTAGAAGGGCTGCTTGCATGCGGTTCAGGGCTGTTTTGTCAAGCATTGCTGTAGTAGTTGTATGTGGTCCATCTTGTACAGTCTGGCCCTGGGGTGGCTCTCTTTCCCGCATATCTTTCACCTTAATGGCATGTTTTCGTAATCTCTCAGCATAAAAGTCACCTGTAGGCTTTTCCTTAGTATCCTGTCTGTCTTTGCCATACATCTGCCGCCTGTCAAGTTCCTGCTGCTCCTCCCTTGCGTCGTCAAAAGACTTGAGGTCCCCAAATCTCTCCAGAGCCACCTCATCGACCGATTTTCCAGACTCTTTTGCAACTTCATACACTCGTTTAAGCTTCATCATTCTCCAATTGGACCCAGAATCTCCAAAAGTGTAACCCGGATCCGCATCTGTAACATAATCATCCAACGACCTTCCCTCTTTCAAGTTTGTGTTGAGTTCCATCCTGTGTACGATTGGTGCGTAATCAGGTTTTGAAATTATAGGCTTCTCCTTCTTTGCAGCCCCACGCTGAGTAAAGTCGAATGCATCTTGCTCAGACTGAACCATCCACGAGTCGCGTTTGAGGGTGCTTGTTTTGGCAGTGGCAGCTTCTGGTACTGGTGATTCGGCAGCTAAAGCTGGTTTTTCTGTCCATTGTCCTACGTCCTCGTCAATAGTATCTTTTTTGGAGCCCGAGGGTGATTTCGACCGGCGCGACTTGTGGCGGCGTGAGGTGGACGAGCTGTCGGCATCGTCGCCCTTTACCGCCTCCGCTTCATCGTCTGGCCCACGCGACCGCTTCCGCCTGTGAGAGTGGTGGTGGTGCCTGTGATGTCGGTCCTTGTCGTCCCTGTCCCTTCGGTCCCTATCTCGGTCCCTCTCTGAGCCTTTTCCTTCCCGATCGCCCTTCTCATCCACACGACGAGAGGACCTGTGTGACCTGTGTCGATCCTCCTTTCCATCCTTCTCACCAGCTCTCTCTCTGTGCTTGTCTTTTGCTCCGCCCCGGTCTCTGTCCCGTTCTCTCTCCCGGTCGCGCCTATCTCCATCGCGGTGCCTGTGTCTCTCCCGCCGCCCGCTGTCCTCGTGCGTGTCCTCCTCCGGCGCCCTGTGTGTCTCCCGGGCCGCGCTGTCGTCCATTATTGCCTCGGGCGTGGCTCAATTAAGGGTACTAGCCGTGATTGCGTGAGTGGTTCTGGCGGCTGTGGTTGTGGTGATGGTGATGGCGATGGCGCCGCGGGCTCGAGACACGAGACAAGCTCTCAGCGTGGACTGGCTATGCGGACAGCTCTGGCGACATCACCGGCCGAACAGCGAGATGCCTGGGGCGTGTTTAGTAAGCACCGCCCACCAAGCATTGCCAACCGGCCTGGCTGGCTTAGCTTAGTGCCCCACGCCGAGCACGCTGAGGCATCAAGCTTCCAATCGATAAACATCTTCTGCCCCACCATCCACCGCCATCTCTCTCTCTCATCGGCCCACAGCCAACCATCGCCATCCGCCATCGGCATCCATCTCATCTCATCTGATCTGGCCCAGCTTCATCCCTAGACCTCATTCGACCAACCATCCGCAATCTCCGTCGTACGCTCGCCGCCCACGATGGCGTCCCCTCCAGCAGCAATCATCTGCATCGGCATGGCCGGGTCCGGGAAGACAACTTTCATGCAGCGCCTCAACGCCCATCTCCATGCCCAAAAGGCCCCTCCATACATCATCAATCTCGACCCCGCCGTCAAGAATGTTCCGTTCGAGCGAAACATCGACATTAGGGATTCTGTAGACTACAAGGAGGTGATGAAGCAGTATGTCCTCAAATCATCTTTGTCTTCTTCACACGCTGGGCCCCCCACCCGCGCGCGCGCAGAAACAGGCTGATTAAAGATCCATTTTCCGTTTGCTTCAATCAAGATACAACCTTGGCCCAAATGGTGGAATCATGACGTGCCTCAACTTGTTTGCGACAAAAATCGATCAGGTGGTGGGGATATTGGAGCAGAGAGCACCACACATTACAAGTATCCTTGTCGACACGCCAGGGCAGATTGAGTGCTTTGTCTGGTAGGTTTTCATTTCCTGAACCCACCTCTCAACCCACCTCTCATAAACAATCTTTCTGACACGCAAATCTAGGTCCGCATCAGGATCAATCATCACCGATGCCATTGCATCCACATTCCCCACAGTCATCGCATACATCATCGACACCCCACGAACCTCCGCCCCAGCAACATTCATGGCAAACATGCTCTACGCCTGCTCCATCCTCTACAAAACCAAACTCCCAATGATCCTCGTCTTCAACAAAACCGACGTCCAATCCCACGAGTTTGCACACGAATGGATGACGGACTTTGAAGCCTTCCAAACCGCCCTCCGGAAAGACGAAGATACGGAACTGGCAGGCGGGAGCGGAAGTGGGTACATGGGAAACCTACTAAACTCAATGTCACTCATGCTCGAAGAATTTTACAAGCACCTCAGCATTGTGGGAGTCAGTTCCATGACTGGAACTGGGATTGACGACTTTCTGGAGGCGGTCAAGGGGAAAGTGGAGGAATACGACAAGGAATATAAGCCCGAGCTGGAAGCTTTGAGGAAGAAACGCGACGATGCTAAAGCCTCGAAACAACAAACCGAGCTGGACAAGCTCATGAAGGACATGCAAGTCGACCCATCCACCACCACAGGCGGCGCCGCAAAGGTACCAAGAAATACAGACGACGATGATGAGCTAGTAGGCGGTGTTCAGGCCGACGTCTTGAGCGATCTCGACAGTGATGATGGAGAGCTTGTCGAGCGTGACGAAGACGAGCCAGACCATGATGGCGAGGATGCAGATCCTGAGGATGGCCTACAGGCGAGATACCAGAAGGCCCTTGCTGAGGATAGGACGAAGAAGGAAGGCGATGCGCCTGGGATTGATGAGGAGAGTTTCATGAGGTATTTGAGGGCGAGTAATGCTTAAAGGAAAGAAAGAAAAATGTCTTTTGGAATGATATGTTGCAAGCTTTCTCTCTCTCTTTTCTTGTATTTTTCCCTTTTGGCGCAGAAAAAGTTGGGTATCTTAGTTTTATTATTTGTTGGTCATCAATGCATTTGGAGGTTTTGAGTTCTTGTTCTGGTTAATGATTAAGGACGATATCGTGTATGTAAACTTTGAATCGATGATGGAAACCCCCATTCGATTGCAATCTATATGATTATGATATTCACTATGTGGATACCAAGTAGCATTTGTGCACGCATACGATAGGCCAGAGTTCAGCTGTCACAAGGCATAATAGGTAAGTGAGGTCGAATGGCCATGACATGTAGTGAGACATTTCCCAATCCGATCAATTAAATGAAACCTGCCCAACCAGAGGCCGGGGAAACGTACTGGGGGTTGACTTCAAGTGCATAACATAACATGCAATGCCTTGTACCTCAAGTACTTTGGTTGCCTCGTGTTTACTTGAATTGCATACATGTATTGAATTCAGAAAAGTTGAAATACACAAGAACAAACGATTTATAAAAGAAAAAAGACTGCATAGTGTTCAAAACAGCCCAATTGAAACTCTTGATTCACGACGTAGGAGGAGGTAGGAGATCTCGGAATTATTTGGTTTAATCTCCGCACAAGTACCTTCTCCGCACAGGTACCTTCTCCAACCTCCTCCTAAGTAGTAGTACAAATCCGCTCTCTTCCCCCCATTGCAAGCGCAACAATACTAGTTAAGCACAACCCATAACGCCTTTGTTAATAGATAGATTATAAAAGCGGATTTTTTCAATGCTCGACAAAAAGAAAAAATAAAGATAGAAATCGCAAGAATTCGGGGCAATAAAAGGAAAACAAGAATGACACAACCAGCTGCAGGATATATATATATGAAGAAATTAATGAAAGAAAGAAAAAAAAAAAGAGGCGGAGAGTACGTATGCCGGTAGAAATATAGAACGAGGAAGAAAAAGGAGGAGGAGTCAAGGCGGTGGATCCGGATAAGTAGAAGGTGACTTCTCCAAATGTTTTATGCAAGCAAAAAAAATCGAGTAAAAACATGGAACAAGACAAGGGATTTAGTCTTTACTCTTCTTCCGTGGCATATTCATCCTCGACTTCCACTTCCTCGGCTTCCTCTTCCTCGCCGTCAACATCGATATCCTCATCCACCATCCTCGCCCCATTCTCCTCCTCCTTCACGCCAGCAACCTTCGCTTTCAGCGCCGTCAACTCTGCATCTTCCTCCTCCTCGACACCATCCTCACGATCCATCGCCTCATTCATCCGCTCCGTGTCGGTCTTCTTCTTTTCTTGCGTATATATACTGACAAGTCTCGCCTCATCACCCAACTCCATCTCAAGCATCTTCTCGAGTAATAACTCCTTCTTGACCCACGCCTCCCTCCGGCGCTTGACATAACCGTCTAGCTCGGACTGGAGGGTATCCTGTGTCTCTTGCACCCACTTTAGCTTCTGCTTCAAGTACTTGTACAGCTCCTTCGGCGGACGGTGGGTCTCGTCTTCGGGGGAGAACGGATCAGTAGGCTGGTAATACGACTTTACAGGCGGTTTCTTCGCCGCCGCCTCCGCCGCTGCCGACGCAATCGCCAGATTTTCCAACGTCTTGCCCCCAACACTCCTCCTCACTGGGACACCACCATTCTCCATTTCCGAATCGGATTCGTTACGGTATGAAGCCGCGCCAAGCCCGTTTTTCGATGGGGTGTTGTTGTTTGTTGACGAGGATGGGATGTTCGCCGCGAGGTTTAGGACCCTGAAACCGTCGCCGTTGGCAGACCCGCCCATGGCTTTACTTTGTCGCCGGAAGAGTGCGTCGACGTAGGCCGAGTTTGCGATGTTTTGGGGGTGGTTTGGGTGGGATTTTGGGATTGGATCGGAGGGACGGAGGGCTTCTGTTTCGTGGACGGTGCGCATGTGTTTTGCGAGGGCGTCTGACCGTGTGAACGATCGGTCACATTCTACACATTATTAAATTAGCAAAAAAACACAAATTTGAGGGGGGTTGCCAAAAAGATAAGAAAGATAGATAACGTACCGGGTAGGGAACAATAAAATGGCTTTTCCCTTGTGTGACTTCTCATGTGTGCCCGCAATGCATATCCACTTGCATGCGTCATTCCCTTTCGCGAGCAATCGTCCCACTCACACGCATACTTCGCCTTCCTAGAACCAATGTGGTCGTCATGGATGTGTTTCACGAGGTCATCCATGTTTCCCAAGTCCTCATTACACCCAGCCCATCTACACACCGTGACCTGTTCCGCGAATTCGCCATCATCATTATGGTGATCGCGCGGCGACCCTGGGACGGATCCCGAGGTGTCGGAGGATATATCCGAGAGTGATGTGGCATGCTGGTGAATGTGGTGATGGTGTTCTTCATCGTCTACAGCGTGGTGGTTGTGGTGGTTGTTGATGTTGGATGATGTGCTGGGCTGGGGAGGAGGCGGCCGTCTACGAGGGGGGTGTGATGAAACTGGGGACTGGTCTGAGAAGGCGATTGATGCGGCGCGTTTCGTTCCTGTGGACGGGGGACGCGGAGGAGGGGCCTCAATGTCCGAGTCGGCGGAGGAAAGGGATGATTGTGGTGACGCCATGGCGCTGCTCGGGTTCTGTAAAGTCTACCGGGGGGTGGAACAGAGTTGGGTTGACGAGTCAAAATTTAAAGTGGGCTCGATCCTCAGACCAAACGTGCGCGCTGTGTCGTTGTAGAAGCTGGGGGGTGTTGGGGAGTTAATGATGTGAATCCGGGGAATTCAAGCTGCTGTGATGGGTTGGGACAATGGTGATTTCCACTACATGGTCCGGGTTGCTCTCACCAAGCTCCCAATACGATGATGGCTTGGCGCGAACATGTGCTTGGCAGCACAGTGAAGGAGTTGCTTGCGCCCTTCATTCCGAAGATTCATATGAGCAGCAGGGTGGCTTGTTTCGGTGATTTGTAGACTACTAAATATATTGATATAAATGTACAATGGAATTTTTCTTCTATCGAGCCCAGGTCCAAGGCATCGCCATTCACAGCTTTCCTGCCACTCGTCGGGTATAATTGCCGATGGGACTTCTGCCTCCGTACAAGTCCTCGAGGCTCTACAAGACCACTCGGACATCGTCGACGCTCCAGGCATGTAAGACGAGAATCCTCCGGCAGCCCTCCAATTTCCCCAGGCATACATCCACGCAAACGAAGGCCACTTCAGCCAGTTTAACCCTAAGACACCCGCGCCGTCAGTATAAAATATATATGGCGGGGAGGGCTCCAGCAGTTGTTGACCTACCAATCTTCTTGGCTTCTTACTCCTCGTTCCTCCAAATTTCAGTCTGGTGGAATCCGTAACTCGTTTAATGGCGCCCTTGATGAACCTTCCTTCCGTCCCCAACAGAGCCTTGATGACTGCCTCCCTGCCTTCGCCGTAACTTCTCATGATGACCTCCATATTCTTCGGCCGTATCCTCATCTCCTCCAATTTCGCAAAAACGTGAGCAGCAAGTTGATATGCTGCGTCATAAGTTCCACGGTGTGACTTTTTGAAACCAATATTTCCAGCACTGACTGAGATGATCGGCTGTTTCTTTGGGTCCGTAAAGGTGATGTGAGTGTTGTGTTTCGTCGAGTAGATGTGGAGATGGTGTTCGTCAATAGTGGGGTCAAACGAGCCACCAGCCATGATGCTGTCCCATTCTTCGAGATGATTTCCGCTTGAGGTCGGCGTATCTGTGGGTGCTGGAGCTGCAGGTTTGCTGAGGATGCTGTCAAGAGTCGAGATTTTGCGCATTTGCACAGGCGCAAATGTCCTGGCGCAGGCGATGCGGGGCATAAGCGTACGGAATGCCATCGGGCAAGAGGGAATTGGGCACAGCTGACCGGAACAGCGTGGACTCAACTACTGACTTTGAAGAGTGGTGTTGTGTTTGAGGGCTGGTCCAAGATCTTGCAACCCAATACTTTGAGGGGCCAAGAAACGCGTCACGTGAGCAGTCGGACCTCGCCTAGTTAGTCCCATGCACTTTTTTCTCACGTCAATTATCATATTGTTGGAGGAACGCCCAAGACTAGAGGAATAATTTTTCACTGAAATCGATATTTGGGAACAAGCATTGTGAGATGCATTCTTCAAAATTGATGTATTTTGATTTGCTAAAAAATGTACTCTTTTTATTCGTCAAATGCTGTCGTGTCAGTATGTAAGTTGAGTAAATTTAAATTACAAAGTAAAACGCTTTTGCCCAACGCACACAGGAAAGCAAAAATATGTGAAACCAGCAAGAAAATTAAGCTAAACCACCGCATGGGCGTTCTAGGCTCAGCCCACGAAATATCATGCAAAAATAGATGAAAATTCCATTTACACAAAGGATAAAAGCGATCTGACTACATTATGTCCTCCCTCATGAACGATTAATCAGACTTTGCCAACCCTCCATTGACTGCAAACATCTTTGCAGTCACTGCTGCTGTGAATCCATCCACCTGCTTTGCGTATTGCTCAATCTGCTTGCTGTTCAATAGCGCTTCCAACCTGCTTGGCTCCTGGGGCAATTTGTAGAGCTTCGTCCACTCATCTTCTGGCAATGGCGTTTGCTTTGCTGCCACTCTCAGAATGTTCTCTGCCTTCCTCTTTTGCTGCCAAGCGGTGATCTTGGCCTGTTCACGGGCCAATTGTCGTTGGTAATATTGTGCGTTGTTGAGCTCGGTGTAGTGTGCTTCAATTGTATCTAGCATGAGGTCGCAGTTCTTCTCCAAGAATGGATCGATGGAGAGATCTAGTGAGTCGTAGTTAGGGAACAGTGGTGGTGGTAGGGGGTTTTGGCGCACAGCTGTTGTGAATGGTGGAAGTGTCGCTGGTGGGGTGGTGAGTTGGTGAAGGAGGGAGGTGATGAGGTGGGAGTTGTGAATCCATACGGGGATTTCCTGAAGCGTTTCCTTGTAGGTAAGGTTGTGCTTAATGAGACTAAATAACTTGTTAGAAGAAGAAATGACAATCTTGTAGGAGACGCCATGTACCTCTCAGATGTGAATTTGCCCTCCTTCATGGCAGCCATCAGTTGTGGGGTCAGCCTGAAGGCCCTGAGGGCCAAAGCTCCTTGTGTACTCCGAGCCCCGTCGTATACGATTGTGACAGTTCTCTCATTCAGTTGGCTGGAGCTCTGATAGAAATACTGGTTCTCAACCAATTCCTTTGTTATGAAATTTCCCAAGTTTGAGCTTTGATACCATCCCACAACGTTTGAGTCGACATTGATTTCCCTTAGGCATTTCATCATCTCGGCCTGGTAGTATGTGTTTGCTTTTGAGCGAGGGGCGAGGATGGCGGCCGAGGCAGCTGCATTGTCGTTCTGGTTGTGGGTGAACACATCGGCGGATGGTGTTGGCTCAACTGTTGGGAAAGGGAATGAATGTGTGATTTGGAGACACCCATCAACCTCAAGTCCGAGAAGCTGTCCGGTTACGATGGATGGAAAAGCTCCGGATGCGTGCCTGGCTTGGTGTCAATAACCAGAGACCTGAAAATGTCGGACGACCCATGCAAAGGAGCCTTACTTTATGATTTTGAGAGCGACCTAAATTTGGGAGCTGTTGCGTTAACGAAATGTTCCATACTATGGCCTGAGTTTGGAATTGGGCGTACAAGAGCATCGACTCTAACTGACTTGAGTGGGCCAGGCTCCGGGCTATGCACCTTGTCAGTACATCTCCCGACGAACAATTAGAGGGATATTTTTCATACATGGCTGCAACTACTTTCTCAACCATTTTCGCGATATTTTGGTAGCCTGTAAAAGTCGGCTGGAGATAGGCGCGGGGTGAGGTGGGGTTGTGTGGGGTGGGCTGGAAGTAGATACCTTGTCCAAAGGGAAGCTTGAGGTCCTGATGTCTGAAATTGTTTGCCAGTGGTTGCTTGCAAAAGCGCGTGCTTGGCGGTGCTCATTTCTTGGCAACGCCTGACCACTGTGAGTTAATGCAGGGTTTGCTGGTGGAAACCCTCATGGACGCTCATGGGATTCATGAACTCTGACCGAAACCAGCATGGACATGTGGCAAGCTCCAAAGCCTCATGAATCGTATCTGCACAATCTCCGGCATGAGACCAAGCTCGCTATCTCTTCACGATGTGGCACAATAAGATCCCTCGGGTTTTGACATATCGGCGTCGACTGAGATTTTATTTGTTTTTCCGCAGTGACTTCTTTAGTTACATCCAAGTTCCCAGGAGATTCGGCAGCTAAATTTGCCGGCTAGTTATGCCACCATGCCAATTGCAATCATGGCACCCCCTTGGCTTTCGAGGGCACACTGGGGTGAATCTGGGGTATGCTACCGGTCAGGCTCGCTTCTTGCCAGCTTTTGGTTCATCTGTTGTTAACATGCTTCGTTTCCAGCCCTCGAGGATGCCAAATTTTAGTGCACGAGTTCATGAGAAGGTGGGGATCCGGAACGACGCAAGTACTGATTTTCAGATGATTGATTTTATCTCATTTAAATATTTGACCTGTTCTCGTCATAATTTGGACGAAGTAAAGAGCAAGTTTATTCAGCTGCACTCTCGAGCCAGCCTATTAATTATATTCGGTTCCTCGTGAGCTTTCAAGTGTTCTCGTTCCGTTTTCGAGCACGTGTATCGATTGGACCTATTGCTAGAGAATATTTAAGGGATGATTTCAAATAGGTGTTCACGAATTCAATTTTGATGCAAATACCGATACGCCCTGAGCAAGTTGAAGACACGCCCCCTATGAGACATTCTCGTGACCGGGCGTCTTGGCCTTCCAGTGTAGTGCAGGGGCAACTGGATAGAAGCACCCACGGCCACAACCTCAGCACTCTCAGTCTGGTCTCCATCCCAGGAGCCAACGGCTAGTCGATATCCCTGTCCGCTGTCCGTTGCCTTCGCCCTCTGCTACGGTCGACACCCCCCCCCAATTGACTCCCCGCCCCTTCCCCCGACCATTTTCCCCGGCAGCTACGGAGTAAGTACCTTACCTTGCAATCACCTCCCTAAATTCAACTTGAGATATCGAGAGAATCAAAATCTCTGGCCATTTCATCCCTCCAAGCCTCTATTTTTTCCGAGCTCGCACTCCTTTTAATCACTATACCTCTGCTTGCCACCTTCGCGCAGCCCCCTTGTCAGAGTATATATCACCTAGTCTCAATCTGCCCTACGCTCCTCCTCCTTCGGTGTTTTGGCGAGCTTAGCAGGACAATTTGCTCCTAAGCTGCCCTTCTCTCCATCGGACGCTTGCGAGAGTAGGTGGCATAGTTGTTGACCGCCTTTAGTGCAGTTTAGTTGGCTCAGGAGGTTAATCCTTGACAACAGACTCCGAATCATCTTGTAATGAACATTGATAGCGACCCGGATAGTGAAATGTACGGAAACCAACAGCAATTCTCCCAGGGCAGTGCCCAAGGGCAGCAGCAATTCCAACAGAACCCAAGTGGTCAGTACGATGCGAATGGCCTTGCCCAGCAGCTACAGAACCAACACCTGAACTCACGAGCTCCCACTTCCCCGCAACGCCCCCGAACATCAGGGTCTTTACAAGCTGGATCAGACTATGTCGTCTTTGAGAGGAATACAGAGAACTTCTCTCAGCAAACCAGGGAAAGGGCTGCGGCTACAAAGATGAAAGTTGAGCTGTTTTACAACCAAAACGTTCAGCATGCGGTGGAGCGAAACCAGAGGTATATTCATACAGAAGGTCATTTGCAATTGGGATACTGACTTCATCAGACGTGTGGAACTTGAGCGCCGCCTTGTCTCAGAAACAAGAATGTCCGAGGAGCGTAAAGATCGCCAGAGGCAGCAACTCGGAAAGCACGAATCACAATACCTTCGCCTCCGCCGAACCAGACTTCATCCAGATGACTTTTTGACTGTCAAGGTCATCGGCAAGGGTGCATTCGGAGAAGTGAGATTGGTTCAGAAGAAGGATACTGGCAAGATTTACGCCATGAAGACGCTACTGAAATCTGAAATGCACAAGAAGGACCAGCTTGCTCATGTAAAGGCAGAACGAGATGTTCTCGCCGAATCCGACAGTCCCTGGGTTGTGAATTTGTACTACTCTTTCCAAGACACGACATATCTCTATCTCATCATGGAGTTCCTTCCCGGTGGAGATTTGATGACTATGTTGATCAAGTATGAGATCTTCTCTGAAGACGTTACGAGATTCTACATGGCAGAATGTGTATTGGCAATCGAGGCTGTGCACAGACTTGGATTCATTCATCGGTATGGATGAAATGTAATCTTGACATTTATGCATCCGCTGACCGTCCTTTGTAGTGATATCAAGCCTGATAACATCCTGATCGACAAAGAAGGGCACATTAAGCTCTCTGACTTCGGGTTGTCTACTGGGTTCCATAAGACACACGACCAAGCATACTATCAGCGTCTTCTTGAAGGCCGAGGCCCAAATTCTCCAGCAGTCAACCAAGGCAGAAACTCGGTGATGGTCGATGCGATTCACTTGACAATCTCTAATCGGGATAAGATCAATACATGGCGCCAATCCCGCAGAATCAAAGCATATTCGACCGTGGGAACGCCCGACTATATTGCACCAGAGATTTTTATTCATCAAGGATATGGACAGGAATGCGATTGGTGGAGTTTAGGGACGATTATGTATGAATGTTTGGTTGGGTGGCCACCATTCTGTGCAGAGGATGCACATGAAACGTACAGGAAAATTGTCAATTGGCCAGAGACCCTTTACTTCCCGGATGAAGTTCAGCTGTCATACGAGGCCGAAGACTTGATTAGAAGGTATGTCTCCTGTAAAATGGAACCAAAGTGATTATTCTCTAATCTTGTTTTTCCAGCTTTATCACTTCCGCAGACAAGCGTATTGGTCGACACGGAGCAGAAGAGATCAAGGCACATCCTTTCTTTGCTGGCGTTGACTGGAACAGCTTAAGGTCAATAGAAGCACCTTTCAAGCCTCAGCTCAAGTCTATTACAGACACCAGCTACTTCCCAACCGAGGAGCTGGAAAATATCCCCGATGCTCCTGCTGTTGCCGCCATCAGGGCCCAAGAGGACGGAAGCGCGCCATATGCTAGTGAAGAGACTGGCCTGCCATTTATTGGTTATACATATAAGAGATTGTACGTACATTTCACCCCACTGATGCATGTTGCACAGACGTCGCTAACTCATTGTAAAGCTCTCAACTCCACAGCAAGGGCGGAATTCCTTAGTCACGTCAACCAGTGATATTCCATGGCTCCTTCCTGTTTGTTTTGAGTTTCCAGGCGTTTTCCATTAGCTACAGGGGGGTGTAGCTTTTTACGTTCGTTCTTTCCCATGATTCACATGCATATAGGCTTGATTTTTCTGTCCAATCGCCTAGCATCGTTTTGGGCAGTGTTTATGGGAATCACAGGCTAATCATTGATATCCTACTTTTTTTTTATATATCCAAGGCCTTGAATGTTGTAACTTTTTTTTGTATCTTTTCAGAAGCTGTCTCTGTTTGACATGTCCAACTCCATATTCATGTATTGTGTCCCTGGCCGTGATGCCACGGGCGAGAAAGCCGTATGATGGTGCTTTCCAGCCTTGCCATGAATTTGACTTTACATGAGTGCCCCATGTTCTCGTTCAACCATTACCGTGCATTCTCTGGTTAAGATGCAGTGCTTCACGCAAAGTGCATGTTTTCGTTTCCATGCATCGTATACCCCATGATAGACTTATCGCGTAACGCCACCTTGAATCATATTTCAGTAAGATTGATGGTTACCTCAACTGTTTGACAGTAGTTGTGGAAACGTGGCTGCCTGTCAGCAACGATTTGTGGCGTCTAAAAGCTTATTCCAATCACTTCCCATTTGTGCACGGCAAGCCTCTTTCCCAGAATTAATTGAGAATTGGGTGGATGCATTTTAATTTTGTGGAATGTTTCGCGCAAATCGGTACCTAGGGTCAGGAAACTAACTGCCTTTTTGTGAATTCGCCGATAAGAGTACAATGGGGGCTTTATCCCAGAGTAAGCATTCAGGCCACTTGTGACTCCGTGATGTATCGGCGTTTTGCATGATATGGTAAAGGAATCACTTGAGTACTTACAGTGAAGGACGAGAGCGTATGGCCATAATTTCACGTGAAAGCATGAGCCTAGTACGTGAACAAGTACTCGCACTTACCGCTTAAGGTAGGTGTCAATCGGAGATGCAAGTAGAGGTTCTTGGTCCCTGCGAGTGTTCATCTCTACGAGAGTGACCCCTCGTTTCCAATCGTCTAAACTTTGCAATCGATCGATCGCTCACACAATTTTCACTCAAATCACTCGAAGGATGTTGTTCCACAACCAATCTCAGCAGCTACTCTGTTGCTCCATGCTCGATCCGCAGCCAAAAAAGCAAGCCTTTTGGGCTGTCAACCAGGGGTGCCTAAGGACTGTACCTTCCAGCTTTGAACGAGCCTTGCCACGATCTGCCGGGGTGTTTATGATGGAGACGACGTGCTGGCTGCATGGGATTAAGATAAGCGAACATTCCCCAAATTTCCCCGTGCCCACCACCCCCCCACCCGTGCAACCCGTGTCTCTTTATAATTTATAAGTTGGAGCATATGCCCACCTGCAATCGCGGCCTCCGGGGCCTGACTGGTATTTTTTTTCGAAATTCTGAATAACGACGCAATTCCAGCTACATGCAGCTGTGTCTTGACATCCAAATTCTACAGTAAAGGAGTTAGCAATGGGCCTTTTTATAGCTCTTCTCTATAGCTACAAGATGTACGTACTTATTTCCTTTTTTCCACATATGGCCGGAAACTTGCTAATTAAGCCCGCAGAGCTTGAAAAAAGCCAGAAGCCACAAGACAAGAACATGCAGTCCCTCAGCCCCGAATGCAATTCGAATTCGAATTCGAATTCCATAAGGCCACGAGCCTACCATTAAATGACGTACTTCTAATTCTTCGCTTTGACACGACATATTTTGCACTGCACCATATGGTACCGTGTTGGATACGGACTATTAGAGCAAATTAGCGAATCTGGAGACCTGGATCGGAACGTGAACTGGCTGCATCAATTCATCGGGATGGTATTGATATTCTCTTGCAATTGTGGGCCGCGTGATGGGTATTGGGACTGGCTACTTTTGCCAATGTAAAATAAAACTGAAGGTACCATGCTCTCGCCTCATTGAGAACAGAATCATTTACTAAAAATATCGTTCTTGCCCTAGTTTCGTGCCCTGTCGTCATTGTCGAAGCGGCTTCTTGTGTACCCCTTTGCAGATGGAATCATGCCGAGATTGTTTAGCGATCTTGCGCAGTCTGGTCCCATTACCTATGAGCACTTCGGCAGATACCTAAAAATTGTTTCTCATCTCCGAATATCACAATAAGACGTTTGCATTTGCGGGAATAGATCTCAGAGAATTCTATATTCTCACGAATGATGGAGGGAATATCCTGGATTCTTTGATTGCAAATAAGGGATTCGGTGAAAGATTGAGACTAGCACACTTTGTCATCTTCTTCAACACAGATGGACAGATCCAGCTTCGATTCAATCCCAAATCTTCAGACTTTTTATTTTCGATTTTCTCATAAAACAAAGACGGCTGTTTCAAGACGACATCCCAAGCCCTACACTATCGACATAGGGCGGGCAAGGCAGCACCCATGGTACTGAAATTGGCCGCAAAGTTTCAGGTGACCCATAAAGGTTTTGTGGGAAGCTGATATTTTCGGAAATTGTGGCCTTGGATATCCTCCCTCAGAGAAGAAAGCTGGCAAATTTGAAAGTATTATCTTTCCCAACCCTTCATGGATTTTGGGCTTTTTTTGGAAACTTTTGTGGAGCTCTTAGGGAAAATTAACGGATCTAGTGAGGCACATCAATGTTTTGTGTCTTTCAAACAAACGGCCTTCAAATCCATCGGTATGATTCAAGAACGACAGACAAGCATCAGTCCAGTGGTGACTATCTGAAAGCTGGGGGATATGTTCCGTGCTTAATGGAACGAAAGGCCATTAAACACCAACCACTACTGGTATTTTTTACCGGCGATCCATGACTGAACTGTCTGTTTTCGAATAACTAAAAAACATGGTGTGTAATTGATATCTCTATGCAAGTTCAGGGTAATTCTGGCCAATCTAACCAACTGTAGCATATATAGTGCACACATTGTTATCATCGTATGAAACCTTATGCAGTAAATTTGATCTTTAACTCATAGTGGAACCTGGGCTTCTTTGATTTATCCCCGATAAGACTTTCAAGGCAATTTTGAAGCTCGTGGATTGCTTATTCTCCTTAAACTGGAAATTCCGCCGGTTGGCGAAGTTGAAAAATAAGAAGATCACGGCCACCCGTGATATGTCTAGTTCACCTGACATACATTTTGAAGCTGGGGCTGTGAACCGACTAAAGAGGGATATGTTCAATTTTCAACAAACACATTGTCGACGAGGGTATACGCCTTTCCGGATTTTCTAGGTATTACGACTTGCATATTCGCAAAATCTCTCACTTGCAGGTATCTAGCGATAAAAGTTCGGATCACAGCCTGTTGGATCGCAATGTCACTCAAGCTGGTGGGCGCCAACGAGCTTTCTGGTGATGCAGACTCTTTTCAACGCTCTATAGAATCGATCGTCGATCTTGCTTCATAATGAGCTATCAAGGAGGCCCTTGTTCATCTTAACCAGCATTTTTCAACAAAATGTGGACTCTGCTATTCCAAGATGTTCATAGAGACACCAACCAAAAGGCAATAATGCTGGGATCGAGATGTGCTTTCGAGCTTCCTGACGACTTGGATGGCCAGTCCTCAATTTCTTCTGCCTGCTGACAACAACACGGAAAGGTACACATTCAGCTGCTTCGCTGCACGAGCTCAGATAAAGAAACGCCTTCACATTACCTAATGTAAAGTTCTGAGATTTATTTCGTCTTCTCATGAGGATGGAAGATTGAGCCACCTCGGATCCTTGCTGAGACTGCTTCCGAAAACTCCCTTGCCTTACACAGTCGATCATGATCACGCCAATAGGAATCACCGCGCGGAATCAACCTCCGCTGCATTTCAAGACGCTAGAAAATGGTGGCATCTCAAAGGCAGTTTGAGAATAACGAGGAGGATATGCCGATATCCATTCGGTATATGACCCGGTTCTCTTCATGGGTGGTGTGAAGGTACCCTCTGGGCCCCCATCAACTTATCTTTAACAATACATGTGAGATATTGATGGGAAAGCAGCCTAAGGAGACATGAAACTACTCTAGTGTACGTCGATGCACCCCCTCGATGATGATCATTGCCGGAGATGACCAGAACTTACCTAGACACTTTGGATGATGGTTTTGAGTTATGTTTTTTCTTTAATCCCATTGGTGACACTTAGGTTCGAGCTCGGGAGCGACAGCTATTACAGCATATGCGGGTTTGAGACCTCGGCCGCAAAACTGTGAATTTTCTAATATGATATCAAAACAGAGGCATTGAACATCGGACGACTTCTACCTTCTCATTCTACCTGCCGAATTTTATTGAGGTCAGTACTTACTCACGAGCACATGCCCCCAAAGATGAATATGGGCATAGCCCTCAGCCCATCAAAAGAGTTGGTGGATAGCACACGCACTCAGGTGGCGCAACTCAACTATCCCTATCAAGGTGAAAGATCTCCCTTCCCAAGCACCCCAAATTGCGCTCGGTTCCCCAGTTTGATCGGTGTTCGCCGAATACACCCCCTTCAAATCTTGCGATCTCTCTCTACTCTCTCGAGTTTTGCAAAACTTCCTTGATTTGATCCAGAATAAGGCAGGGCATTGGAGTGAAGTGGGCTTCGTGCTACACTACTCCTTCGGAGGTACTTTTTATGCATCATGTTTACCAATTTATCTTGCAGATTATATTACAGGCATGAGACTTTACTAGCTTAAGCTTAGGCTTGCGGTATCTCAACTTGTATCACTTTTTTTGATATGAAATGGCCATGGCATCCCAGAGCCATCTTACATACATCAACCATATGCATTGTCTTGGTCTGGCCGGCAGGTGAAGGAAGTGGGGTAAAGAACGAGAAGAGGCCCGGGGGCCTATGTGGGTGTGGTAATGATCACTGTTGGAGGAGGATAAGTAAAGTAGTCACCGGATGTGCCTGCAGACTGGGTATGTATTATCGTGCATGTGCAGTTTTTTACCCTCCCGACCCCACCACCATCACCATCACCACCACCATTATCTGGGGAGGCTTTCTTTTGTGGGGTGTTACCTAGCCTGCTGGATGGATATGAGCATTACATTGGGCAATCTGTGAGACCTCGAGCCCTGTTCTGTTAACCCTGTTGCAGGTTGAAGGGCCGCGCCTGATGGAAGGGATGTAATTAATTGAAGGTAGGTGGTGACGATGATGACGTTGTGGTTTATTTAGTTTTTCTCCTTTCCTTTGGTTTCTTTGTTTTCCTTTTTTCCTTTTTTGTTCTGTTACTTCTTGTTGTGTAATATGTCATCTTAAGTGAATTATCTTATGATGTTTCGGGAGGCCTTGTTCTGGGAGGCCGGGCTGGGCGCGGGGGTAGCGGATGGACTCGGAATGTTCTGACTTGGAAGGCATTCTGACATTACATAGGTATCTAGGGGGGGGAAGACAGGACATATGCGTTCTGCGCGAAGCATACGTTCGGAGAAGACTCTTTGTTCGAGCTCAAATTTGCTAATTTCTCTTAGGATTAGAAACCGGATGATAATGATTCTCCTCGAGTTTGTCATGATCAGTCAACTCAAGGTACCGATACCTCTGCGAGCTCGAGCTCGTATACAGCATTCAGGTGTGCATACCTACTTCCTGCTCATCGGCAAGAGTTCTTAGCTTGAAGGACGCAGTGTTTCACCTACATGTACTTTGTACAGTGCTGCACTCTACACTTTAATCGAGTGCCATTTTTTCGACCCTTTAACCACTCTGGGATGAGGATCTTCAATACCTTTCACATGTAAAGTATTAGGTACTTTGGGAGCTCGGTGTACTCTAGAACCCTTTCTGGATATAGTGTGTGGTTGATCAATCAATTGAGAACACGAAATACGAAATTGAAAATGTGATATGAGATACGCATCGGTCGGAGGATCCCGCTATGGGATAACATTTTTCGGTGAGCCCCACCATGGATTTACACTTTTACCAACCGAATTTATTTTGGAGATCGAACCAGTACCGATACGCAAAAAGCAATGGCAAAAGGGATGATGATCTTAATTTTCTTTTACCCACCGATATCGATATCCATCTATAGAGCCGATAGATCGAGCATTTGCTTTCTTTTCGGGGTTTTGCCGGCCTTACGCTTGAATTCTTTCTTTTTCCCGGTGGGGCATTTTTTTCTCTCTTGAGATATTTATTTATGTACCTAGGTATGTGCATGCATGAAGTATTTGGTAATGTATGTAACATCACAAATGTAACCCGATTGCGAATTACCCTCAAAGAGGGAATTTTTCTGTACTTTTTTTTTGTTACGTACTTTTTTTTCTGTGTTCCGTCACACGTGATACAGCGCTGAATAGTGCGTTTATCCTGCCGGAAGAATGATGTTCCCGGAAGAGCTTTGCATCAGGGTAAGTTCGTGCAGCTAGGGGCCTGGGGTACATTCCTAGCTCCCGCCTCGTCTTTACTTGCTTGGAGGTACTCTACCGCGAAGGGTTCTGCAGTGGAAGTATACACGGATAAAGTATACTACCTCCTAACCAATTTACACGAGCGCACGCGCGCAGCCTAGGGAAAAAAAGAATAAGGATTATCGACATCGACCTACTTCTTGAACTTGCCGCGAATTTACCCGCGGTTATATAAAAGATAAGATGAGTGGAGTTGGAAGGCCGCCGAGTTCGTTTACGCCGACGCCGTGAGTACTTGTTACCTTGTGCTTGCAATTGTGAACTGCATGCCATGTATGTAACTCAATTAATGATGCTAAATGCTTACCTACCTACCTATGCAAATGTAGTCCGCAGAGAGGAAGCTTCCCACTAGACCACGACGGCGAGTGCAAGGGCGTGATGAAGGAGTATCTGCGGTGCATGAAGAGTAAGAAGGGCGTCAATGCCGAGGAGTGCAGGCTGCTTGCGAAGGAGTATTTGAGGTGTCGGATGGATTGGTGAGTCCCGAAATTACCTTGCGGTCGCTCTTTCTCTTGTGCTTCAACCCATAGCCCAATGCTGATGAGGTGTGTGGTAGTGGGTTGATGCTGCCGGATGAGTTTAAGAATCTGGGGTTCAAGGAGGATGAGCCGGCGCCGGCGCTGGGGCCGGAGGTTGGCGCTGCGAAGCGGGGGTTGGAGAGGTTGGAGGAGCTGAGGAGGGAGAATGAGGAGTTGGTGAGGAGGAGGAGGGAGGAGGAGGGGAGGGCTGGGGAGGGGAGGGGGAATTGAGGGATTGGGAGGACGTCAATTGAGTGATGTGATAGCATTCCGGTTGCAATTGTGTATTCTGTATCTACAAATTTTGCCTCAACAAATATTCTACTCTGATATAAAAAAATGAGAGATTGTAAACATCTTGTGCCTCTGCCGCGCCGCTGGGCTTCATGCCGACAGAGTCTCGATGTATCGACGCCATTGGCTCGGGTGGCCCCGCGTGGCCTGTGCGCTGTGCTGCAATCGATAAGGCCCGCGCTAAGACACAAGCAGCAGCACGACAGCAGCACAGCAGCCCGGCCAACGTGACTGCAGCCTGGCAGACAGAGAGACGACGGCCTCGACAGAGATCACGACATCACGACACAGACACGGCTTCAGACGCAGACAGACACAAGCCGCCCCAGCACATGGACAGGCAGGCAGACCCAATGGCCAGCTGCCTCGCCGCAATCCTCCTCGTCGTCCGCTCCTCCGCAGGCACAAACTTCGTCTTCCACTACCCCCCCAACCCGCGCATCGACTGCACCTCCGGCGGCTCGCACTTGGGCGGCAGCGGCGCCGAGGGCTCGGACCTCTCGGACGACGGCCGGTCCACAAACACCTCCACCAGCACGAATTCCTCCGATGACGAGCTCGAGGACCCATTGAGCGAGAACGACGCAAACGCAAAGAAGCACGACTTCCCGGACTTTGAGGGCGCCACGTCAGAGAGCGATCGCAGGTCGCGGAGCCACGCGGGCGGCAAGCAGTCTTCCCGGCGAAGGCGTGACGACCACGAAGACGACGACGAGGAGGACGAGGATGCAAAGACGTCGGAGGCGGCGGGCCCGCCGTGGGAGACGGTGTTTGGCTTCAAGACGTCGTTTCTTGCAAGCTTGTTGGCACCACGGGCGGCAATCTGTCGGACAAAATTCGAGTTGGCGATTGACGATCTAGTGTTTCTGGGTTACCCTGTACAGATCCATCCAGACGGCACGTGGAAGAAGCAACGCAAGCGGAGGAGAGGCAGGGTCCAAAAGTCGAATTCGAGTGAATTGACTGCGAGTATACAGAATTTAGCGGCAGAGCAGGAGAGAGAGCAGCAGCAGGGCGAGGAACATGAAGATCATGCCACTGGTAATGAGGCGGACGATGAGGAGGATGATGCTGAGGATGAGGAGGATCGTCACGAAGATGGGTCAGAGGAGGAGGAGGATAAGGAGGATGCTGGAAAAATGAGCATGTTTCACATGGTGTTTGTGCTGAATCCACCGCAATTGGAGTATTACAAGAGGGTGCAAGAGATGTATACATTTGTGGTTAAAAAGTTTGCAAGGGCGTTGAAGCTGGAGCAGGCGCGGATGAATTATGTTGGGAGAGAGGCCGAATTGATGTTGAGGTTACGGGAAAAGGGAGTGCATGAAGGTATGCTCTGCCATCATTCCAAACTACTCCGAGATGAAACTACTAACGATTCATGAATTTTGGTAGATGTTGATTTCCATGAATTGTGGCAGCAGATACTTGCGCAAAGTAATTTAGCATCAGCCATGGCTGCCATATATTCTACAATATCAACGTCAAAAATAGCACATGTTTTCCTCAATGATTCGATAGATCTATCACTACAGCTGCCAATCATACAGGAAACTTCCGTTTTACCCTCAATTATCGAACCGCAAACCCCTGGGCTGTATGTATTTTTCATACCTGATTACCCAAGAAAAAGGCTGACTAGACTATGCTACAGTTTCCTCACTACAGCCAATTCCTTTGATAATGATGATTCGGAGGCAGAGAACCTGGCGAGACATTTCACTCTACTCTTCCTGGACGAGAAGGAAAATATCGAACGACAAATCGAAAAAGAGATAAATGCCGAACCCACGAATGCAAATTCAAATCTGTTATACTTTGTACGGCATTGTAAGCCGACGCTGTCGTAAGTCACTCTGTCCTCCAAAACTACGTAATGGCTTGTAAATAACTCATCCTGAAACATGGCGCAGCTTCGTCCAGATTGCGAATCAAGCTGGACTTCCTATTGCTGAAGTTCAAGTGCTCGCTCGTCATTTAATATATTGGAGGCGTGCAAGAGCTATACCGCCTATCCATCTCAGGGACTACTACATCGTCAGCCCCAACGCTGACATGAGCAGGTATGATACTTCTCCCTCCTCCTGAGTGGGCTTGTACAGCCCGAATCACAAGTGGCTTCTGACTCGTATTTGCCACAGGCTTTCTGCCCAGATTCCAATATATTCCCGGAAATTCCCGACGCTCCCATCTTTACCAAAGATGCTGTCGAGCTTGTCATCTCGCCCCCGCCTCTTCTTTACCCTGATCCCGTCAAAAGATCACCGGCGGGCATATTTAGATATCCTGGCATGGTTACTCCGCCATGGATGGGTGATCCAGCTAAGAACATTTGGACTACTCAAGATTCCAAAAGAAATCAAACAGGCAGTAGCAAGAGAGATGAAGGAAAAGGCTGAGAAGGAGAAGGCCGAAGCCCTGCTTCAACAGAGGTCTGCTGCCGAGGGAGAAGGGGGGACTTCGAACCTAACGGGGCAAAACACTTACGTAGAGAATACTAATAATAACAGAACTGCTGCCGGAAATTCGTCATTGGGAAGCACCTCTCAACCCCCATCCTCCGTATCCGCACAGCCCACCCCCGCAATATCCCCCGGTCACCAGCAAGGGAATATCCCACCACCCTCAACCTCCGCCCACTCGACGTCGGTACCTAGCAGTATAACCCAGCCCACCGGATCACACCCTCAACCATACCTGCAAGCACATGCACAGCTAGAAGCTCCAAGCGCAGGAACAGAACAATCACAAACCACCGTCATTGACTCATCCGAAGAGGATTTCGAGGACTCATTCATCCGCGAACCTCAGAAGGCATCTAGCATAGAGTCCGCATGGATGGAGATGATCACAAGGGACCAACCTGCGGATGTTACAGCCGTTTTTGAAAGGTACGTCTTTGCTAGAGCTTGCTTTGATTTTTTTCTTTTCTTTTTTTTATTCTGCATAGCGAATACCCTTTCTTTACCACCCCCCATCGCCTACCGCCCCATGATGTTGATTGATCCCGGTGCCGAAACTGTGTGGATCCTTGTCGTTCACTTGATCACCCCCCCTTCCCCTCCTCCCTCTCACACACTCTCCATGTCTCTTCCGCATCAACCATTCAACGGGCAGCAAGGAAATCCATGAATGAATGATCAACAGGAATAACACGAAACCTTACACATGCAAGAAAGAAAGAAAGAAAGAAAAAAAAAACAAAGAAAAACATTAAAACCATGGAAAAATCATATTGGAATCAATCCCACATGAGCAACCCACCCCCCGCTTACCCCCCCTACTCCCGCCCCCAAAGACACTCGAAGATCAGTCAAAATATCAAAAATCATTTTTTTTTAATCTATTTCCTTTCAAAAAAATGATATTGATTTAAAACATTACCTCAAAAAAATAATAAAAAAATGACCTGTTGCTTGGAAATCCGGGAATGGGAGGTAGGGATTAGGTACATTTATGTGGTGCATAATGGACCGGGAGTGTCTTTGGGAGGGGGGTATGGGTGGGGAAGGGGGGTGGACATGTGAAGCATGATGAAGGCCTGCCTAGGGCGTCTTTTTTTTTATTTTTTGTCCCCAATTTATTTATACTTGGCGCGCGCGGATTTTTATGTTTTTGAAGAGGGGGGGATACCTCCGTCCTAGCGCAAAAACTAATGTGATCATGCATATGGATATATTGATATGAACTTTTACTTACATAAAAAAAACAATATGTTGTGGCTTTTTAGGATGACGAGATATCTGAATGGACAGCATGCGCTTGAGAAGATTCCGATCAAGGAGAATATTTCGAGGAAGGAGTGTAAGCGAGTGTTGACTGCGATGGAGAAGTATGTTTGCACGGTGAGTTTTTCTTTTTTCTTTTTATGTTTCTGGATTTCGCGGGGTTGCTATTTCCGATTTTTTTTTTTTTTGAGTTCGGTTGCGTTGCGTTGCGTTCGTTTGCTTGCTTGTTACTCGTACGGACTTCACCTTCACACATGATCGTTTTGGGGATGGAGGGGGGTGGTTTGGAAAGTCGTTGGTTGCACTTTCAACAATCAACAGCCCCCCCCCCGCCCTTGAATCATTACTTTTTCTTTTCTTTTTTCTCTATCCTCTGCATAGAGAGAGGGAAATGGTTGTTTACTCGAGTTATTGCCAATGGTTTGCGTTGCATTACCGCCACCGCCGCCGCTCGTTGCAGTGCCCCTCCCCCCCACCTCCCTCCATCCTCCCTCCCGATACCCTGCTCGATACCCTACATACATACATACATAGAGTGCATATGCGCAGGCTTAGCTTTGATCCTGGATCTCGTGAACTCCGGATCATACTTCCTGATGGATTAGCTTACGATCTTGCCTAAGTACTTTGCTCTTCTATGTTTGCTTTACGCCTCTGCCTGCCCTCCCCGCCCCGACGACGAAATTATGGCTTAATGCTTCCACTTTTTGGTGAGGACATGTGTGGACGGGTCCATGTCTCACCTTTCCATACCTTTGATACATGGCAGCTTGTACATTTGACGTTATTTTGTTATGACTTCCCTTTGATGCTTTGATTCCTAGGACATGGCCATGGCCATGAGATTTATTCCACATGAATCAGAATCAGAAGCAGAATCATTTGTCTTTCTTGGTTTTGGGTGCACTGAGGAAGATGATGAAATATGTGGCTTGGGTGGATATCCCTTGATTGATTTGATTTGACTTGATTTCTTTACCGACTTCCACTTCTCCCTCGAATACCCTTACCGAAACATACCTATCTACCTAACCTAACCTGTCCCATGATTTTTCAACGAATTTTATCGATATCGATTATCGATTACACTGCCTTTTCTCATTGGATTGTTTTCGTTTTACCTTTTTGTCATGGGTTATGGTTATGGGTATGGTTATGTGGTCATGGAACGCTTCTATTTTGTCTTTTAATTTTTTGCTTTTGACGCTTTGGAGCATTTGCTTCTTTGATACCCTTTGAGTTTTCTTACCTACCTACCTACCATTTGGTTGCTTGCTTGCTTCTTTCTCCCCCTCCCCCCTCCACCACCGCACCCTTCTCTGCATGCTTATGCTCCTGAAGTACCATAACCCGCATCCGCGCGCGTGCGCGGAAGGGGGCTAGAACTTCTTTTTGTTTTCAAGGGTTCACGATGGTGTAGGAGGGAGGGGGAGGAGGGGTTCATAGCGCAGCGCACTGCAACAAACGGTGGCGGTGGTGGTGGTGGTGGAGAGGCTGAGGGTACGAGCGAGGACGGCACTCTAGAAGGTCTTACGAGCTGACTGAACGTTCATTTTTTTTTGTTTGTAGGTGAGACATTGGTAGGAGATCTGGAGGGTACATGACGAGCTAGCTACCTATAGCTACATAGGTGCCTAGGTGGTGATTATGAGAAAGCTGAAGGAAGGAAGTTGAAGGATGTGTATACGGATGTATGTACTTGGGGGTATACATGCGTACCGATACTACATAGGTACCTCTGCTGAGTGAAATAGGCACTGCACTGCACTGCCGCGCGGTGGTTTTTTGGGGGCTCGGTTAGGTTGTTTTTGAAGTACCTAAGTACATGTATGTACCTAGCTGCCTATGATTTCGAGAATAAAAGTTGAAGGTTATTTCTTGTTTATTTGTTTACGGGGGTGGGATAGGGGGGTTAACTGCTGGGGGGAAGAGAAGGGAGGTGTAATATATTTCTCGATCTTCTTTACTAGATTGAGAAGTATCTACATACATGTTGATATATTGCTCTTGCATGTAATGTACTGGGGGGGTGGGTAGCCCATGGGGAGGGAGGCTTAGTGTATTGTGGTGGTGGTACGTATACGTAACGTACCTAAGCTCAGCTGGTGGATAGGATGTAGGAGGTTAGGTATGTACCTCGATAGCGAGGTAGCAAGTACTGAGGATATGGGATATACATAGGTAGGGCTTCAGTGTATGGACTGATGTATCGATATCGATATACCTACCTAAATCTACGGAAGTCTACATTTTGTTGGTGGCCAGTGCCTTGGGATATAGAGGTTCTAGAGTATACCATCCATGTCAAGAAAAACATCTAAAAGTGAGCTCATGAGCTGAACTTGCGCTTAGATTGGGGTTTGAGCTTTTCTTTTCTTTGATATATAAAAACTATACCCGTATGGGCATTACTTTAGAAAGCTGAAGTACCTACATACCTAAGCTACCTAACCTTTTTAAGGCAGTAGTTCGTTCGTACTGTACTTCTGTATATTTGTATATTAAGTACTTTTATCCATGATCAAGTAGTAGCTAGTGTGTAGCGTTTCGATGTTTATACAATTTGTACTCTCGGGTATACGTACTCTAGATCGATATCTACAGGCCTATAGCTATAGCTACATGGCTCTGTGGAGAATTCGAAGTTACCCCACCCCACCCACACCTCGATTTCACGATGTACGAGAAAAGAGTAGGTAGGTAATCAACTTAGACTGGACTGGCCGCGCTGATGACAAGGTTAGGGGTGCACTGCGGGGAGATAATATGTATGCAGAGTGTGTGCATGTGCATGGTTTTTTTACTATAGAGGAAAAAGAAAGGAAAGAGTACTTGTGTCAGGCAATAAGTATTGCAAATGGTCTATGCTGAAGAAGGTATGAACTTTACTGAACAAGGTAAAGTAACAACGCGAATCCACGAACACGCCCCCCTGCCCACTTGCAATACTTTTTGCCTGACACAAGTAGTAGTAGAGCGTAAGGGAAAGGGACGTGGATGTGGATATGGATTAGGTAATTAATAATTAATGGTACGAGGGACGGTGAGTATGTATGTAGGTACATAGGTACCTGGTATTTGGTACTTTGGCTGAGTGTACGTATATACGTATCTGGGCGGATGGATTATGGACGATACCAAATATGGATCAGAGAGGTGGCTTGTTTTTTTTTTTTTTTTATGTTTGATTATGATTATGGGCTGAACATCTTTGTAGAGTCTAGAGTCGTCAGTAGGTAAGACATGAAGGAACGTACCTAAAGTCTCACCTACCTACGTACGTCTATCTTCAGCTAGCTATAGGTACCTTATGTGCAGTTAATATAGACGCATGCCAGGCAGCTGTAGATACCGCGGTTAACTTGCAGATGTATGTACGAAATGTTGCATGCAGTGCATACCCCGGAGGTAGGTGCATTTCATGTATAATAGAGGAAATTATAGGGAAGGAAGTAGGTTAGTAGACGTACTCGAGTAGATGTCACATGTATGGGTGCATCGATAATGTCCTTGTGCTTAGCTATATGCTTATGATTCGGTATATGACTATGATGAAGATCTATTTCTTGGAATTTCTGGGAGTCTGTCTTCATGGGCTTCATTGTCACGCAGTACTTAGTTTACGGGAGTTTGACAGCCTGTTTATCCCCCCACATCCGGACCCAATGAACGACACTCTATCTAATCCCATGATACTCGGTCCGGCCCTGCACCGGCACTTTTACCAAAAAAAGAAATGTTTGAACATCATTGAATGAAATATGCAAATGCAAATGCAAAATTCAACTTCAAATTCAAAAAAAAACCTGGAATTCAGAAGTCTCGTGGACGTTTTGATTTCCAAATGATCCGAGAGATTTACAAAGCAACTGTCTGCATACATACTTCTTCATGGCTATCCCTGGCAAGACCAGGCAAGACCAGTGCTTGGAATACGAGAGTGGGTGACCTAGAACCTTGTAATCCACATGGCTCGGATACTGCCTAGCTAGGAAAGTGGTTCTAGTGGCTGGCCGCATTCAATATGGCCATATCCAGCAGTCGTCGTTTCGCCCCGCCAAGGAGAGCTCTCCGCTCTCAAGTTTCGTCATTATCGACCAATCGCTTCACCCCCCTCCCCCATCAACTATCTACCTCTTAGTGGATCGACAAATACAATCAGGCTCTTGGCTATCAATCTATCAACTCGTCTTCAGGAACCCTGGATCGGCATCATGGCTACCTAGAAAGTTACAAGCCGGGCTCGAGTAGCCACTTTACCCCCCGGAAAGCCTGCTAGGTCTAGGCGCGGGGTCCCCCCACGAGGTACTCTCCCCCGCCTCTTCTTCATCAAGCCCGCCCTCTAATGATGCAAGTAGTCACATATACAATCAAATAGAGAGGTATCGACATCATCAGGAATCAAAATAGCTACAAATCCACATATACCAAGCCCCCCACTATGTGATTATGAACATCTACAGCCTAGGCTAGGTGGTCTTGCCTGATTTCCTTGTTGACGTTTCCAGAGGGTTGAGCTAGCTGGGGTTTAGATTGTTTCTGGTGGTACGGGTACGGAAGTCCATGCACCCTCACACACGCACGCACATACGCACACACGCACATACGCCCGGCCGGATGAACCACCGCCGGGGTGAGAAGGGCGAGGGAAGGAACGGCGTCGACAAGGGCGGGGATGAAGAAGGGAGGGTAGAGGGGTCTTCTGAAACACGAGGATAACTTGTCGTTCAAGAAGCTATCTCTCAAAGAGGAAAAAAGTACGTTATTTCCTGTTTTTTTTTCTTTTATTTCTACCGAGAGAGCTGTCCGCGTGGGGCTTACTCTCCCTCCTCTGATCCTCGAAATATCGACGAGCCCTTAAGCTTGGTTGTTATGCTTCGTTTATTTTTCTTTATTTTTTTTTTAATTGATTTTCATATTATCTTCTCGTTTTTTTTAGCTTGGTATTTTGTTGCTTTTTGTTGGGTGATTCTCGCATGATCACCATTCACCCAGCAGATCAGGGTGCAGCTCCAGAGGCGATCAAACGGCATGATTTTCAGTTGATGTAGAGGAAAAGCTAACGGATAGGCACACAGGGTATGGCTATGTAGGTACGAGTCCAAGTTCCCGCTGCATGGATCAAGGAGGGAGTGGACTGAGGTACGTATCTACTCCACATTTGGGAAGCTAGAGTACATTGCGGTATTGTGAATTAAACTGATCATGATAAGTGCTTATACACAGGCTGAGCTCCCACAATTTTTTAATCTAGGACAAAGCGCTACATACCAAGTCTGGATTTCTCTGCCGGTTTCTCGCGTAATGTACGAATAGTACTTTCGGATTTTGGGACTTCGGACACAGCCGGGCATATTGTTCCTCTCCGTTCCGCTCTTACCTGTATGCAGACCCCATACACACGGGCTCGGTTGATTTCCGACTGGCGATGCCCCGCAGCCCCCACGAACTCCATGTTGGTACGTGCGGGGTACGATGAATGCATGTTCCGAGACATACATCTTCAAGCTTGGAGGACGGTGACGATCTATCTAAAGTATACGCCACGCGAGCGGGGTCCCACTGCAGATAAAAGCGACTAAGACGAAGGTATTTTTGCTATTACCTGATTTTACCCCACCCGAAATAGAGTACGATGTTACTTTACTTATCGCAAGAAGGCCGAGAATACTTACGGCCTAGGCTATATGCTAATTAGCACATCGTTACGGATAGATTATTGAAGCGGGTGCATACTGCGAGGTAACGCACGTGGCGGGAGCAGTACTCTACCAACCTGCCTAGCAGCAGCTTTAAGTTTTTATGGATTAATTTGTGGTCGATTATTGCCATATGATGGCCATGCTTTTGCCCTGCGCAAGTTATGCATGCCTTTTTCTCCGGGAGCTGCGTTGCACTTGAGTAGCTATCCGGAAGGAGATACACAAGGATCATTTATGTCACTCTATGGATATCAACAACAACGCCTACGAGGATGTTCCGACAAGACTAGATGTTCAACCGACATTTTTGATGGTCAGTACTTCAATCGATGTATTGATCGGCTGGGAATACTTGCCTACTAAGTCTGTGGTAGTTACTAAAAGTAGACTCAAATTCGAAAGTCAATAGCTATCCTGGTATTAATAGCGTTGGTAACTTTTGCTATTTCAACTAGCTGGATGAGGCAGATACTTCCTTCCTCGTCCTAGCCAGTCGAGTAGCACCGAATATGCACTCTTTTTGAGTAACGCTCCAATCTGCAGGCCAAGCTCTCTCACGCTCGAGATGCATAAATGGGCGATGGATCGATCGGCCTGTCTCTGTCGTTTGGCCTGATCAGGTCCAAGATCGCTGGAAACACAAGTTCAATGAAGAATTGCAGAAGGAAAAGGAATTATTCATATGCGCAGAATGCACTGTAACCAATCACTACTGCCGCGCCCGCTGATCTATCTTTTGTGTATAGTTTGAGGCTTGACATGACAGAGGGAGGATCGAACGAATCGAGGGAGCCCCTGGGAAGAAGATATTGGTGATAAGACGCCGCTTCGTATTATGTGGTCGACGTTGCCTATCTTTAAATTGCACTGCCCACATCAGAAAAAATTTAGCCTCATCCCCAAAGAAAAATTAGGCAATTAGCTTTTGGAGGAGGCAGGCCGGTGTAGTATGCAATGGAAGAAAAGCGGATGTTCTCCTGCCGATGGCGGTGGGTGGCAGTTGCATATTCTTCTTGTGAGGTAATGTATTCTGTGCATCTACGATATCCATATGCATGCATATGATCCATCCATCCATCCATCAGACACTTAATTTAATGAAGAACAGGTCAAATTGTCGTACCTACTCGAGTACCTGCGGCACCTTTTTACCATAAGATTTTCACATTCATACATGTGGAGAGGTTTTCGGGCGGATGTGACCCCACATGCATATGCAAAATTTAAAGGGAAATGCGAGAACCTAAGTGGTATGTATGCATATGCGATGCGATCGATGTTTACGTATATCAGAGACATGTTTTAATTATTCGCAGCAGAAAACTTTATTTTTATAGGATTAAATGTAACATAAGCATATGGGTAGTTTGGTGTATATAACGGTTTGCTAGTACTAGTTGAGGTTGCTTGAGAATCTCAACTCTAGATATACTAGACACTGGGCGCAAGACCACCCTTGACGGGATTTGACTTACCGAGGATTTTTGAGAGTTTTAGAATTTCCGATGTTAGTGATCCCATGGCCAAATGAAACGTGGTACAGTAACGGCTTTCTGTGGGTTTTTGTTCTAGACTAGTTCTTGAGCTTGTTTGTATGACTTTACTGGCTCACATATGATACATGAATTTGGTATGATCAGCGTGGTGGTCGAGTATCTTTAACATTTATGTCTGCTACCTCCTGCTAGGATTCGGAGCTCGGAGCTCGGTGGTGGGAAGTAGGTTATTGCAATTGATCATGAGCTTACCTACCTGCTATACAAGTGCCTTTTATAGATATATCGACATCGACAATTGCAACGACATCATATCACCAGGCCCAAGTCTAGATATCTGATCACACATGTCGTTGATTACTTATATTCTTATAAATCACGCATATAGAGGAGGGGATAGATCTACGCGCTTGAGAGAGATCTACTTGCCTTATGATGTGTGATTGTGTGATTGTGTGCGTGCACGTCAATCTTGAGTTGGTGATGGTGATGGTGTAAATGGTGATGGTGATGGTGATTGTGGGCTTTGACGTTTCGGATGATTCGGCTTCGTTGTGGCCATGGATCCGATGTTGGATTTTTTTTGTCCTTATGGTCATATGTTGACATACCTGTCACTTCTCAAGCTTAAACTTGATGACTGTTTTTTTCTTTTAATTCTTTTTTAATATCTTAAGCTTTCTGGATCCGGAGTCGGCTTCAACCTGCATGTAATTTTCAGAAGGAGAGTACACATGTAAGAAGTAAGAAAGTGTAGATTCAACGGTTGACGTAGATCCAGATCTCGATTATCGATCTGGAGGCGGCTGTGTTATAATTAAGGATGAGAGTTAACTTTAGGTTGGGATTATGTGCATATGACTCGAGCTCCGGTCGTTGGAAAAGTGTAATGTAAATTTATAATTGGGTTCGAATTCTGAGACATTTCATGATTGATTCCATGAAGTATGAATAATTATTAGAATAACCAAAGTATACTATAGCTAAGTGAGGACCGTTAACGCGACGAGCCTGGTTTTGGCACGAGAACACAAGTATACAAAGAAACTTCCTGCAGGCGATGCCTCCAGGTACCGAATGTACCTGTGAGTATCTAAATTCGTTGATACTTTCAAATGAAGTTCTTGCCCAAAAACCTGTTGATATGCCGACTATTCCGAGAACTACCTAATTGGGAAGCATTACCGAAATGAGATATTTACTACTTCCCATCATGTATTCTTGGCATTTGAACTTGTCGACGTCAATCATTTTTAGCCTCGTCCCCAAGGCACTTGAGCTTCCACCTGCACCTCGTCCCCTGCCTCGAGCTTCACCTCCTCTCACCTGCCATCAATCGATCACCATCTCGAGTCTACCTATTCGTTCTCCAGGCTTCAACCCTGTCAGCTGAAAGGTCCTCAAAGCTAACGACTCACAAGCTTGCAATTGGACTTCTTGGAGGGGAGAATTCATGTTGATTGTAGGGGGTTAGGGTACTGTCTCCCCCTCTGAAGCATGGCGAGATTCGACTCTCCTACTCGCCCGTTTCCACGAGACCACTCACTCCCCACCTGTCCGTCCCTTTTGGAATCTAAACAGGACTACATAGATACTTGAACCATGTCATGTTCTCGTCGACCAGGTCAGTATGGCCCCCAATTTCATTGTCAACCTGACCTCATCTCGTTTTGCTCATGATCAGTATCTTTTGCTCACATTCACCCCCCCCTAGCTATCTCAAACTCCCGCTTGACTCAAAGCCTGAACTCTCACTGGTTCGGTTCGAATCTGCCTCGCAAGCTCGCACAAGCTCCGCCTCCGCCCCCGCCTCCGCCTCCAATTCTAACCGAGGGTTAGGAATGTTCAGGTTTCAAGATTTGAAAAAAGAAAACCCCCCCACTATCCCTCTATCTCATGATCATTTCTTGATCCCCGCCGAGTATCGAGGGATCAACTCTAGAGTATATGCATAGCCCTCTCGATTAAGGGGAATACACTGGGTCAGAAATTCGCATTTTACTCTGCTCGAGTACCTAGTACCCCGGACGTTACTCGACTACCGCATTGGGAAGGTACTACATATTTACTTTATTTTAGTAAGTTTAGGTCAAGGCAGCGTTGAATTAAAGTACTTGGCTCGCTCGGTACCCTCGCTCGGCTATCATCCGAGTCTACTGATGTATACATTCTAGTCGAGTATCGATTCGGCTGCAATACATAAACTCCAAAGACGTATTAACTACCGAATGAGGGAGTGCTTGGCTTCAATCTTGGCGTTCGAGATGGCTTAATTTGGACGTGGGGGGAGGGGGGGAGGGGGAAACATACGATTTGACGTCAATATGGAGCTTGATGTGAGGAATGTAAGGTGCAAGGCTAAGATATCACATCCCCTCTTTTTTTAACAATTCATTTCTCCTAGTATATGCATATCATACTCAATGATGCTGCAGCTTTTCTTTATATTTTGAACTAACAAATGATATTCCAACGCTAATAAACTGTTCTCGTCCAATCCCAATTTTAGTAGGTATACCCCTGGCTACTGCCTACTTAAGTAACTCATGGGATTGAATATGCCGGTTGCATGGGTTAACGTTATGAGAGGACAGGCACGAGACTAGAGAGGACAAGGCTCGCGGGTGTTTTATTTAGGTTTAGCGAATGCAGGCCGCTCCCGCTTCTACGTTCGGAAAGACTCGAGGCTATCACTCTAGCCTTGTTTGTTTGCGAAACGTTATCAATTGATCCTGCATATGCACTGCATCCTGACACACGCAGAATTCCTGAGGCCTAACGATCATATCTTGCGCGCCATAGGAGCCAATATGGTGCCTCCGCCGGGTAGGGGGGTTCTGTGCACGGAATGCGTGGATGTGAATGATTGCGTGGATGCTTAAGGCACTCGAATTGATTATGACAGGACAGCAGCTGCAGAATATTATCAATACAATGTACGTACGCCTACTTCCAATTATAACGCCGCCCGGGGGTGATAGCTAATGGACATTAAAACATCTAGGATATCGAAGAGGAAAATGAGCCAGGGGGCAATTGTCTGCTCACTCAAAGCCAGCAGAATTGTAAATTTTAGGATGTTGGAGCCGAGTTTTGAGAGGAAATGGGGTGGTCGAGCCGATTGGGGCATCTGGAGGCCTATGTGGTGCATTAGTCTGGTGTACAGTGCTCGTACGAACCCAATGATCTGCCGTGAAGCGGACTTGGGAACTCCTTACGTCCTCATTTATCATATGTAAGTCGACGCCTATACAGATACTCTACTCTCGATATATTAATGATATTGAGAATTTTATTTCTTTTTTCTGCTTGTGGCATCAACTAACTCGATAGTGCTATGTGTTATATTTGCAAAAGTACTCTTTCGAATAGCTACTTGGCGATACCATTTCTACTTCATTGGCATTCCATGTCCGGTTCCGTGGTGATCAATAATTGTACCTAGGTAGTCCCACACAATCGAACCCTACAACTATAAAAAGAATATGCTAAGACACTTGCGTTATACGCAGATCAAATTCTCGAATCCAACATGTCATATCCAATTACCGCGCCGAGCGCGCACAACGCGGTTTATTGGGAAATTAACCACTGGATCATAAAGTGGAGGCGAGTTCTCAGATTATCCATGGCGGGCCGGCGCCGCTGACGATTTATTTGGGGCTCGGTTTTGTTTTGTTTTTAAGACTTGAGGATTTACTTTTTTGAGTATTGCCACTTCCTTCTATTAATTAATTATTACAAGATCTGACCACGCAAGACGACGCTGGGAATCATTTGGAAGATGTAGGGAAGAGATGTGTCAAGTAGACACAGTTGATGGAGTAAGTTATTCGAGACGAATGACTTCCGCGCATGCGCGGGGAATCGGGTTCCTAAACACCACCCAGTCTGAGGATCTTCCTACATTCCACTGCCCGCTACTTACCGCTTTGAAAGCCGAGCACAACGAAGTTCGAAGTGGAGCGTCTGGACAACCCACCTGTCTAGACTCATCCATGGACAACCACAAAATTGACAACCAAAGAAAGATAAAACGAATGGAATAAGCGGAGTAAATACAAGAAAAAATTAAAACAAATGGTGAACGGTGAATAGAAGAAAAGACCCATGCAACACATGCATGGCTATGACGTTGAGGAAGGTAAGGGTACAACTGGTGGCCTGCCAGGGGTGTATGGAGTGTCCATATGACTACTCAACTTCCTGTTTTTTTTCTTATTTTTGCTATACAGCCTTCAACCTATACCGGACTTCGTCTTTCTCTGGCAGTTACCGGTGCATATGACCACTTTGGCAGGTACAGTCGGTTTACTGCGGTGCTGTGCTCGTGTGTGTGTTGGTATATGGACTTGGAATGCAAGGTCGTGATGACTTGAGTTGGGGATCGATTATGAGCCTTGTCAATCTCCCTCTATGGTTGGATAGCAGGAGCATGTTGCATGGACAAAGGAGAACGATGTAACAGGCTGTGCCCGGGGGGAGGGGCTTGAGGGAGGAGGAGTAGAGGAGGAGGAAAAGACAGGTGAATCTCTTACTGAATAGTTCTTGCATTGCACATTGCAGACAATCTACATCGAGGCCTAGGTAAGTAAGTTTGCAGTCCTTTGGTCGTTATTTGTTCAACATGCAAAACACCCCAGCTCGTTGATGTTGCTGTGGTTTAAATTAACTGCAAATGCAATGTTAGCCATAGGGCCTACCAATCACAGCCGCAGTTGCAACCCCAAAAGTGTACTGATATTTGAAATCAGACTACATCATGCATTGCAACCGAGCTTTCCAACATACACACTCTGCCTTCCAACCGAACGTCTCGGAAGAAGAAAAGGAGCAAAATAACTGCCCAACATTAACTAGCCCGTTCGAATTCGGATCGGGACCTCATGCGCTCGAAGTTAGTCTCATGGCTCGAAGTCTTGGCCATGACAAGCAGTACCTCCGCTCCATCCTCGTCCAGCGTTATCGTTATCGTTATCGTTATCGTTATCGTTATCGATAACAGATAATCCCTTCCGGATTTTCTGGCCCCCGCGCGCTTGTACCCCATACCCATGATCAGCCGGTACGTACGTGAGCATTCCCCATGTTCGAGGGCAGTGTGTACGACACTCAACTCAACTCAGCCCATGCATGTTACTCGTAGTACGAGTTACTTCTTCAATAAGGAGTTTAGCCTCCAAGACATAACATCCATTCAACCCGGCCGGTCCTCTCCCCACATTATGCACGCCTGTGGGAAAAAGCATGGCACTTTTGGTGTACGAAACTCTCTCCATAATTCTAAACTGCTGCGTTTTATTTCTTTTTTTGTGTATGGCGGCCGGCCACGGGTATTAGCGTACGTACCCAATGTATCTGGCCTACGTACAGGAATTAACGCTCCAGTACTCTTCTGTGCTAGCCTCGTCCTTCTGTGCTACTTTTCAAAGCTCCATCCATATCAATGACCCTCACGTTGAGAAAAACCGCAGGGTTGTGCAGACTCGCCAAGAGTTATTTTACAGTACTATTAAGACGTAGAGTATCACTTAATATGAAGCAGTGCTCTATCCTAAAGGTATGTACTTGGTATTATGGTGGCCTGGCTGTACATGTGCTACATACTATGCGAAGAGGCCGACATTAATATTATATTACCAGAAAGTGTTCGGAGAAATTCCAGTTTCGATCGATATATCTCGGAGGGTGGGAAAGTAGAGTACACTCCACCAGGCTAAGTACTCTACCTCCTCCACTGCGGTCACTCTACTCGAATAGGACAAGTGCGATGGAAGTCAGATCCGGGCGGGCCCACAAGATGCACTCTAAAAAAAGGTGAGCAATTGCAAGCCATGCACAGAAATTAATAAATTGGAAGAAAGAAAGAAAAACCAAATACCAAAATCTAGCTGGGGGGCGAGGCTAAAAAGTTTAGAAGGATCAGAGCAGTGGAAAATGGAGAAAAATCGGAAAAAAGGAAAAACTTCACGATCTTCGATAATATATGCACTTATGCATGAACCCGCCTTAAACTTACTTTACACTATGGCTAGGTAGCGAGCTCGAGCGAGTCCGAATATCGAAATTTCGAAATTAATTCGAAATCCTCCGCAATGCTCCGTGGGAAGGAAGGACGGCTAGAGTACCCATGGATATGGATGCATTAATGCGAGGTAGCTTATTGATGCCTGCTTGGTACTCTAGGATAGATATACTTACATGTCTGGTATGGTGTTCTCGTCCACTACTTGAGTACAAAGTCACCTACCTGGTGTTTTGACTTGTATAGATGGGTACATCCGATACCTCCCAATGGATCGATACGAAATCCGGCTTCACCGGGGACTGGGACTCGAGATTGCTTGCTAAACTTACTAGGATCCGGCCGAGCTCGGATCCGGATATTCAATTCAATTCGAATTCGAATCGCGAGAATTGTCGATCCACGCGTACGGCCAGGAAGGATCCGGATCGATAATTAAAGTCTTTCATGACGGGTATGGCGGCCGCGGCCATCTCATAGCCATAGAGATCGATCCTTATACCCGATCAGCCGTACAGTACACATACGTACTCAAAAGACCAAGAATACAAGAATCATAAACAGATCCGGAATGGAGCTCCCAAATCGATCTAGAGCTGTAGAGGACGTACGTATACGTATCCCCATGAACGCCCTGTGGAAGAAGAAAGTACTCGAGTACCAGGTAGTTCATGGCCGGTACCGGTGCTAGCGCTACTTTCAAAAGGAAAAAAGTAAGAAATCAAAGGAACAGCTGCATGAAAAGCAAATAATATCAACGATGTATACATGCAAACATCTGATACGAATATTGTGATATAGCAATCAGAAATTGATGATATATAGGGATCCGGATGTGCACATGTGGAGAACAATCATACAAGTTTATAAGTATCTACTAATATAACAAATTAGATGAACGAGCTCGTACGCGTTGTGAGTGCGAGATGGCTAGCTTATACCCCAGTGTATGTATACCCTAGTTCGATATATCCTGCAAGATGACGATGGGTTGCTGATGAATGATGAATGATGAGGTGAGACAAGAAAACAAAGGAAAATGAAAAGTGAAAAAAAAGAAAGGAAAGAATTTTTTTTTTGATGGAAGTTTGGTTAGGTTAGATGGAAGAGTGGAAGAGGCCGGGGGCATGTGCAAAACAAAGTACTTATTCATTCATTCATTCATGAAAAAGTGTTCTGGGGACAAGACGCTAGGGAATTCGGAGGGGGGCTTACTACCTCTGTGTACAAAGTACAAAGTAGGTACATATATTGCTTGCGAGATATTACAATTGTTGCGGCCTCCGGGCGTCCATACCTAAGGCATGCATATGGAGGAATTCGGAAAAAAAAAAAAATGATGTAGTACCAGTGAGTGAGTACTCGAGTGCACCACCGCGGTCTATGGTACCACTATATATTAGGGTCGTATATCTTATATTACTCCCACGTTCCCATTACCGCCTAATACCTATAGGGCCTGTAGTAGGTAATCCTGGCCATGTGGAAGTGAGCTCGAGCCAAGAGATATAATACTGCCTAAATTATTGTGTTCTTTTGACCCCCACGTTGATGATGGTGATCAAACATACGGGTAGGTAAGGCATGTGCATAGTTTGGTGGCCGTGGGTGAGCAGAATTGGAGACGTACGTGCGGAGGAGGTGGTTGGTGCATCACAGAGTAGGTATGGCACTACTCTGAAGTAGTTGTGTTTGATCCACATACATCATGTTCGAAGCTGTTCAGGATCGATCACTAGAGGGTTGCAAAACAATGTTTCGAAATTTATTCCCGGGATGACAAATCTGCTCTACTGCTACTGTGCACACGTGTTCACGGGTTAGATTTAGAGGTCTCTCTATAGCTAAGTAGGACGAGGGGGGTACGTATACGTATACCTACTTTTCCGTGTAAACCGGTGAGAAAAAGTTGAGAAAAAGTTGAGGCTCTTGTAGGTAGTTAGGTGGGTAGGTAGGTAGGTGGACTGGTATGCGAACCGGTACGTACCCCCCGGCGTACCAAAAAAAACCAAAACATCTAAGCCTCCTTTTTGAGCCACGGGTACACGGGGATGATCATGATGATGGGTCTTGGGGGTAGGGTGTAGAGTAGGTAGGTAAGGTAGGTAGAGTATATCAATTCTGCTCGAGCTCTTTTTCGGCCCTTGGTGTCGCTTGTATAATTGTATCATAACTCTGACTCTTCGGGTGTGACTTCGCCTGTTGCCTACACCGGTTTCGGGGTTGAGAAAGTCGAACCCCATATCGATATCATGGGTTCTGGAAACCGAAAAACCGAGTCCCAAAAATAATTGATAATAAATTTCTGTTTGGGGAGGGGGGAGGGGGGGGGGAGGGGGGGAGGGGGGGAGGGAGGGTGTCAGATCACGACCACGACTACGATCACTCTCTCTCTGGGCGCTCGGGCTTGGATTAGTGATCTCGGAGCCGGCCGCTAATGGAAGTAGCTGGGTAGTACAGATACTCTACCAAACTTCTGCTTCTGCTCGTACTCTCCCTAAGTACTCGTACCTACTCTAGTTACTACTATATACGGAATTCGAAGGAAACTAAAAACTCCTCATAGAGTACTCTAAATGCAGGCCCCCAGCCCCCAAACTAAGAGTAGCAGTAGCCTATATGCATATTCGCGTAATTACTCGATTGGGAAAAGTAGTAGGGCGCTGGGGACCGGCGTCGACTGGACTGGGGTTCTGGGGGTTCCTTCTGGCATGTGGACCCGTTCATCCCGTCATCCCGCCCTTTTGAGCTCGTATACGAGGGGGGGGGTGGGGGTGGGGGTGTTTACGAGTAGGTGTTTAATTAGGTGTTTAGGTGGGGTTTTTGGACAATGTCGATGACGATGGTGATAATGATGATGCTGCTCATGAGAAATTTTTTTGAAAAGCGTGGGGTAGAAATATTAAAATATATTGTGTCTTCCACGCGAGCTCGTCGACCTCGGCCAGAAGAATTAAATGTGAAGGACATTCTTTTCTTTTAATCTATTTGTATTTGGATATAGTGCAGGAAGCTGGAGTTGGGATCCGAAGCTCGAGAGAGAGAAAGAGAGAGGAAAGATAATTGATTGTGAATGTCGTGGGGGCCCGGGGTTGCTATTGCCCTTGCCATGGCCACCCCAACCCACCCCACCCCCCCCCGGAGAGTATTCCTAGTCGGGACATCATGGATCGGAGGATCCATATCGATCTTTGGGGAGTGTCAGGGCTATGGATGGCTAGGGATGAATGATCCGGCCGAGTTATAGATACCATAGATAGCTATAGACATTGGACCTTTTAAATGATTTTTACAAGATATACTTGACCTATTTACTTAATGTAGCGCATTTGCTCGGGTTTGTAATCTTCCAAATATATATAGTGGGATTTTACATGTTTGAACAGTCATATTCTTACCTCTGTAGCTACTATACTAGGTAGGTCCCTCTTAGTGGACTAGAATCGAATCTTCCTCAGTATATATCGATCGTTACAAACCATTCACCATTAGAAAAGAAAAGTAGACTGGATTTGAAGCTTAAGCTCAGTAAGTCGAAAAATAACCCAGGCCTTGTCCCCTAGATCAGATACCTATACCCCTGGGTGGGCCAGCCAGACCCATGCATGAAAGGTTTCCGCGGCGGCCGGACGTCAGCCGCAACCTCTTTTGAGAAAGCAAAGAAAGAAAAAAAAGAAAGAAAGAGGAAATCATTGATACAGTACTAATGCAGCCCTACTACTCTACATTACATGCAATGCAATATATTCTATTCTCCCTTACCCCTAACTAGAGTAGGTAGTTTAATTAACTACTGACTTCCAGCCCCGCTCGCTCGCGCCGGGTGGCTCTCCCGCGCGCGCCCCACAGGTAGGGAGGGAGGGAGGGGCACTTAAGGCCTGAGTCCTGAGTCCCGAGGAATGCGGAGACGAGAGAGAGAGAGGAGACTCACTGGAGGAAGATGGATAAAATAGATAAAATAGATACATAAAAAAAAAAGTGTCTAGGATTTGGCTAGAGTAGGCGTATGTCTTATATACAGGAGGAAGTACTTTGGTACAGAGTAGGTTTTATGCTAATGCACTTTGCAATGATGGATCCACTACCTAATAAAGCCCAAGACCTATGGCTAGTCATGGCAAGCTGGTCACGGCCACGATGTGTCCGGAATATGGATGCATATGATCACTGCGGCCGCGACCCAGCCCGCCCGTCCAGTCAGTCATGGTCATGATCATTTTTTTTTTGAGAAAACGGCCTTGAGGATCACCAGATCAGATCTATGGTTCGCTCACGTTTTGCACGCACCGCATGATCATATCATGATACATGATCACTGAAACTTCATGTGCTGCGGCAGGAACGTTTTTCGATTCTATTTTTTGCTCTCGAGTTTCTCTGCTCTGCAATCCAGGGTTACGAGTTAGGTACTTTTTCGTACTTAGTATACTACCTACCTAGGTATGTACCTAAGGTATGTATCCACGCTACTTAAGTAGTTCCCATCTAGAGTAGTTTGAAATTCTGCAGGTACATACTTACATGTATACACATATACCTCAGGATCCCACATCAGCTGCCATATTGCGATTCCCTGGACCACGAGACTACCCACCCAAAGGTAAGCAAAAATCCAAGAATATATACGTAGGTACATACCTATTACGGTATTATAACCCACTATAGAGTACTCGAGTTGGAACTCAACTCACCCACGGCCATGCCATGACCACGCCTCTAGACCTCGGTATACCGGTATAAATGAAAAAAAAAAACCCCATGGCCATGATACCTCTTCAAATCTCACGAAACAAATTCTGCTTTCGTTTCAACAAAAACACATGTACAGTAACACAGTAATATATCCCCATCCATCCAAAATAAACACACATCTCGACACAATAACTTTTTTTAAATTTTGGCAGGGTGTGAGAGACCCTGATCATGATTCCCCCATGGCGCTGCCACATCTTTTTAATATAATTATTTATAAGAAAAAACCACCACTCCCAAAAAAATATGATTAAAATGTGGTCACATGCACACCCGAAGAGACGTCAAGAAGCTTAAGAATGATGGTGCATGTGCACTTATAATTACTTGTATTATAGCTTATAATTACTTTACAGCTGTACCCGTATACGTAGCAGGTAGCAAGTAATTATAACAGCATCTACCTACCTATGTAGGTACATAGGTACCTCTCGAGCATAGATGTGAGTAGAAAGAAACAGACAGGTAAGGCAAAATACCGCTTGTTCGACTTGACTTTTTTCTGACATGCAACACACACACACTCCACACCAGACTAGGAAACACCAAACGTTGACACCCCTGATCAACATACCAAGTACCAAGTCGGCCAGTAACCTTCCACGCCCAGCCACCCTAATTCTTTTTTATGATTTTCTCGAACAAGCTTTGGTGTATCGCATCGCAACGCAGCTGGGCTGGCTTCGACATGCATGCATGCATATCGGAAGGAGTACTCGAGTACAGTACTTTAGATTTGCTCGGCCATGGCCATGGCCATACATATGGATGGTACTCATAAGTCAAGTCTGGGTATGAGAACAGGTATAATTATAAGGGTTCATAATTTGCACTCGGAAAAACAGAAAAAAAAGAATAAATTATAGTAGAGTAGAAAGCTTGGGATATACCTTTTCCTCCACTCATGCATCGCTCAACTTGCTTGCTGATTTAAAGTGTACAAGGTATGCATGTATGCATGTATGTATATACAAACGCGCGCGCAAATCAAGAGAGGCCTTAGGTAGGCCTGGGGTATCACCTTTAGGTACGCATATGCATCGACCGAGACAAAACTAATCATGATCGCTACTCAAAAACGTCCAAAAAAGATAAAGTACAGCATACATGCAGCGTTCGACATAAATACATGTTATATGAGCAAGAGAAAACTAAACAAAAACCATAGACGGCACCGTTAAGCCCAAATTGCAAACCGAAGAATCACCCAGACCCATGCAACATGAGATGGATGGATGATGCATCCGATGATAGATGTGTAGGATAAGATGTAGGTATTAAACAGACGGAAGAAGTGACGACGGACTATACAATTCAGCGAGTAGGTATGTGGAATGGAAAGATCACAAAGAAGCACAAGAGACATACAGATATACAGTGGACATAGATACATAAAAAGAAAAAAAAAGCAGTAGACATGATAAAAACGCTAAAGAAAAGGTCCATTATAGAACAACATCAAAAAGTGGTACCAGTATATATACCGACAAGACATGACCAAAAAGAAAACCAAATTGCAAAAGAGACCCCGTTAAAAGCCCTAGAAACAAAACTGATGCATGCTATAAACGTATACGATATAAATGGAAAACATAACACCAAGCTGGACATGGGACAAATAGAAAAAGGATTAGGGCAAAAATGAAATAAAATAAGAGACGGCTGCGGCGGTAAATCACGAAAAGCAATCGCGGAAGCTAGAGGACTAAAAAAGAAAAAAGAAAGAAAAATACGCAAAGAAGACAGGGGGGGTGGTTGTGGTGTGACATCATACGTATGAGAAAAAGGAAAAAAGATCCAGAGGGAGAAGTCGGATTACAAAAAACAAAGGATAGGAAACAACCAGGTGCTGGTGAGATGTGGTGTGAGAGCAGGAAAAATAAACAGAGGTAAAAAGGAAAGCCAATGAGATATCACCATATGAGCCGATGCGCAAGCGGAAGAGAAACAGTCCAGCGCCAGAGAGAAAGGAAAAGAAAAGAAAAGAAAAAAAGGAAAATAGAATAAAATGAACGAACATCCACATAGGTATGCATGTGTTTCTGAGGCTCGTCGAATGTTGCCGTCTAAGTGCGTATTAAAATATAGATATTAAGAACCATAAAGAAACAGAATAGGAGATAGAAGGCCATCGTATTCGCGGGTGTGTGGTGTGGTGTGTTTCTGTAATCAGGGCTGGGTGAGATCAGGACAAATCCATGGTGCCAAACTCCTCTTCCTTAAAGAGCATATTATCGTTTGGCCAGTATTGGGGTCCATTTGATGAATGGACTCGGCTCAAGGAGGTTGCTGCTGAGCCAGTAGAGCTTGCACTTCTGCCTCCAGCAACACTTGCATGAACGGGGCTGACACTGGGACTTGTCACACCAGACGCACTGATGGTAATGTGTGCACCGGCGATATCTGTATATCCCGGAACCCTAAGCCCCGATCCAGGCCCACGAGTGTAGGCAAACTTCCTTGTCACTGAACTGTTCCTCTCCATTGATACCACGAGCTCGGATTTCATGCGCCTCTCGTCTTCTGTAATTTCGACTGGGAATTTGAGGCCGTTTTGTGATGCCCACTCCCGTAGCTTCTCTTCTTGCTTATATTTCTCGCTCAAACACCACATGAGGTCTCTGGTCCAGCTTACAGCGCCATTGAGAATGTCGCCCTTGTTTGGCCCTTTGTCCTTCTCGTCCCCTGGAAGGTTAACGCCGGTAACACCACTAGCGCGGCGACCAACACCACCAGCCAACATTGACGTCGCACGAGTCGGGCTGGTACCAGTCGCTCCAATGGTTGGGGATAGCGGTGAGTTATTCTGAAGATGCTTGCGAACCTTTTCATCTTCAAGGCGGTGCTGAGGTACCAAATGTGATAATTCTTGAATGCGTTCATTGATATTGTCCCGCCTTCGTCTCTCTACCATGTTGTGGGATTCCCGCCTACGTCGGCGCTTTGCCTCCTGTGTTTGATAGCCTGGTGGGCCTCCATTCTCCACCTTTGACGGTAAAGATGCATGTTTTGCCTTCATCATCTCTGAAATTTGTGCGTGACCGGAGGATCCAACACCAGGAGAAGAAAGGGGCGAGTCCATGTATGAGACCTGCGAGCTTGGTGTACCATCCCATTGGCCACTTGGCATCGATTTGTGGTGACGATGAATTCCCATGTGGTGGTTTTGTATGGGCTGTGGGGCTAAGCTCGAGGATTCTGTGCCGTTGATCGACATGCCGCCCAGTCCAGGTGTCTTGGGTGTATTTGGCGATTTTGACTGGTTACTCTTGTGGCTTCCGTTGATGTCGATGGAGTTTCTACACAAAGTTAGTTGTTTGGCAGGTGAATATGTTTCAAGGAATAGGATAAGAACCTGTTGATTGAGGAAGCATAGGATGGTGAGGTTTCGACTCCTGTGCTGCCGAGCGTGTGCATCTGGCGATATTGGTAAGGACGGCTGAAGTGAGAATCGGCCGTGTCGGGTGTGTGTGAATACCCCGAGTCAAGGGTACCAGTGCCTATTGGGATGTCGTGGTTTAAAAGGTGCAAGTCGTACTCCGAAATGGGCTCGTGTGGGTTGTGTGAATAGCCATCCATTCCGTTCTTTGAAAGATCCAAGGAGAGCAACTCGTCTGTAGTGATTCCCATGGCGCCCAAGTACCCGGCTCCAGAGTTGAAAGTGGCATACGATTGCCCAAAATTGTTGTTGTTTTGACCAGGAATATTTCTGGGCATGGAGCCTTGCTGGTCGCCAGAGAGAGGCGACATTGTAAGTGCGGATGGATCGATACTCTCGTAGTTGTGAGCGTTGTAGCCTGGTGATTGGTGGCTGTAGCCAGCGTTATTCATCGAGTACGAGTCTGCGAACCCGTGTGGCTGAAATCGGCGTGGATGATCTGGCGGGCTGTCGAGCGGTTCGTTCTTGATATAAGGAGTGGGCGATGTTGGAATATTGCCGTTTGAGTTTCCGTTGAAGTTTGGCATTTGGTTGTGCGATGTGTCCACTCGCAGATCTCCAGAGCCCTTTTTGTAAGAGGATATTGTGTTGAATGCGCCTAGTTGCGTGCGTTGGTTCATTAGTAACATGGCCTTTTTTTTCTGTGACAACGGACGTCTAGAAGTAGCAGTGTCCAACTTACTAACTGTGGGCATGTCGATAATTTGGCGGCCGTGCGTGTGAGTCGATTCAAATACGAGCTTCTGTTGTATTCTCTTTTTCAGTCCCACAGAATTGGGATAACACCTTCCGCCCAACAGCACTTGTCAAACGGCGCAGAAGGGTCAACCGGGGTTGTTGTGTTACTGGTAGGGGGGGGTTTGGTGTGTGGAGGAGGGGGGGCTGGTTTAGGCCTGAAATAGATGTGAATTGGGGGGGGGCGAGTGCCAGTGGCTACAGACGAGCACTGAGATTCCGAGAATGAATAGGGTTTAGCGAAGCGGGCAAATTCGAGTTGGCTTTGCGGAAGCTTTGGCGCGAGGTTCTATGAACTTTAAAGTGATTGATGCTGATGATTCTGACGATGCTGATGATGATGTTGGGAAGTCACAGCGAGACGGACGACTGAGGCTTGTTGCAGCGAACAAACTGGGGCGTTTTTGAGACGGAATTGTTCTACTTCTTTTTGCTCCCAGTCAGCTCTCTTGTTGCAGCCTAGAATCTTTTGAGCCTGAAGGGCTTAGTACCACGCACGACTGCTGTACACCGACGGAGGGAAGACTGCGGGCCTTGAGGGAAGTTGCAGCAGCAGCACGGATAGACGAGTAGAGCACAAACAGAGCGCAGGCCAACCTTTGTAGACGGCCAATTTATGGCGAGTCGAGCTGGAGGTGGGGCGAGAGGGGTAGGGAGGATATATTCGAGGGCTGGGGATAGTGTGGGGAGAGGGAATCGGTGTGTGTGTGGTGGGAGCAGCAGCAGCGGCGGCAGCAGGAGGAGGAGGAGTGCGACTAACAAAGCACTCGAGCAAGTCGGCTCTGGGGACCGAGAGCTGAAGATGTACGAGGAATGGAGGCTGGCGAGTGGCCGAGGCTGGCGATGGGCGAATTATGTATACGGGACTGGGAAAGCATGTACGGACGAGCCCTCTTTGTTGCTTTGCTGTGAGCTGCGCGAGGACGGCGGACTAGATGAGCAAGGGCGAGCGAGAAGGCGGATCTTGCGAGCAATGTAGGGGCGGTATCTTGGGAGGGGGGAATATGGGGGCGAGCAGTTACTTAAAGGCGGCGGGCCTCTGTCGTTTTTTTGCAGACCGCGGCGAGATGACGCACGAAGAGAGCGAGAGCGAGCGCGACCGGGGGACGTTCTCGACTACTGCTACTGCTACTGCTGAAGGGGAGGGAGGGAGGGGGGGGGGGATGGTGGTGATGGTGGTGATGGTGGAGGTTATGGATGGAGGGGCAGCCAGGGGACGAGAGGGAGAGGGGTGGGGATGGGGTGCAGGGGGAAGGGGCAGGGAGCGAGGTCAAGGGGAGGGGGGGGGTGGGTGTGGATGGTGGGAGGGTGGGAGGGCGGGGAGAGGGGGAGGGGGAGGGGAGAGAGGCGTAGTGGGGGTGGTGGGCTATGGGGGGGGGGGGCGGACGCAGTCTCGAGGCATAGGGGCCTGCTCGCGACCTCCTCTCCTCCTCCTACACAGCACATCCCCCCTCTCAGCAGGAGGCCAGCCGGGCCGGAGGGCTAGCCGGCCATGGGCACGATGCGAGGGCGAGGAGGGCCCGCCTGGGGATACTGCTCGACTAGGAAATGCCCACGCCTCTGGCTTAGTAGCTGAGGGCTGATCTCCCTCGCGGATGCCTCTGCTTTTGGGCGCAGAACCATTCATTGAATTGCACTTGCTGGCTGGGCACGGTCACAATTCGATCGGTGGACGGAGTGACGGATGGTGGACGAGCAGTCCAGATATCCCAGCTGTATGCACGTAGCGCATACCTTCAGGCATCCATGCGTATGAAATGGTGAAATGTGGGGAAGGTGAAAAGAAAGAGCCGGCTATAACTTCTGCTGGAATCGCGACTGAATCAGAAGAAAAAAGGTAGGGACCCCAGGGCCCGGCTTGGATCTCGACTTTTTTGGATGATTGGGTCCCCAGGCTGTTGCGCTGCATGCGTGCATAAGCAACCGCACACGCTGCATAGAGATACATGCATAGAGTGCTGGATATCCATGGGCTGGCGGGGTCGGCATGTATCTCCAGTCCGAGTGTCCTCTGGCTACATCAAAGGTACCTGCCCCCGCGGGCGAAAGTAAGGAGCATCGTGAACATGATGGACATGATGCGCCGACGGGGACAGTATTTTTTTTTTTTTGATTTCATGTGCGGAGCGCATCCTCCCCATGAGGCATCTGGGCGCACACACGCACCCACCCACGCATTCACGCACGCACGCACGTACGCACGCATGTCCGCACACACCACACCAAGTACGAGAGAGTACTCACTCAACAAGTGCCCTCCCACACACACTCCCTCCTCTCACACACTCTCCCTTCCCTCTCCCTCACCCACACCCACACCTCACAGAGACCACAGGCACACATACAATCTACAACAAAAGTACCCTCTCACATGTAGCTAGGAATCCTAGATACCTATCCCAGAGTGCCTCACACGCACCTACGCCGTGCATCAAGCACCGGTACATCAGAAGCAGCGGCTCCAGAAGCACCTCAGAAATCTCCAAGACTCCTCAGAACCACCATTCTGTGGGGTTCATGTACAAAAAAGTACGCATGTACCTCACAACGGCTAGAGCGAGAGAGAGAGAAAGGTAAAATCAGTGGTTCATCCTAGGATCCTCTTTTGTTTGTTGCATGCATACATGCGCGCACAACTCTCTCGCAGCACACCATTCACACACACAAAAAAAAGTACTTGCATATACCTCCACGATCCGCCCCAATCAAGCACTCTCCAGCGTCACCAAGGTAGAGTAGGCAGGCAAGCAGAGCTCAATGCATTCAACTCAATCGAGATATGGCCATGGCAATGGACTCCGTTCCCCACCATCCCCCCCCCCCAAGAAATTCAAAAGTTGGGGGCTTTCCTCCGCAATGTAGGATATATTGGGTAGTCGAGCTAATGGCGCGGGGGTACGGCTGTGGGGCGGGGCGGGGGGGGGGGAATCAGAGGTTGGGGCCAGTATGAATATATGAAGGTACATGCCTCAAGTACTATATCAACATGCATCACACACAACTTATGGAGCAATTGTTGGAGGGAAAAACATTACATCCATGGTATCGTATCGAGATGATCTTCCCGGTAGATTTCCCGCATTTGATGATTTTACCCTTTTCCAGTTCGGTTGACGTCCCTCTTTCTTTGTATCCTTTTTTTAGTCTTTTTATTCAATTATTCATATTTTTGGGGGCTAGTTTGACCTCGCCGTACTCTTAACCTTTGTGATTAGGTATTGTTGGGAAATCTATTTGATGCGGTACCTACTTCCAAGAGATAGGAGGAGGTGGTAAGGAGGCGGGTAACCTCCTCTCTTGCGAGGTGTGGGGAGGGAAGGTTGGATCTGGCCACTGGATAACCGCCTTGGCACGATACACAGAACAAGTCTGTTTGAACTCTGGGGTAGACTTGTTGCAGAAAGCTCGAAGATCGGTGGTTGAGTTTGCAAGAGCGAGCGCGATGCCGAAAAGGATGCTAGGAGGTGGGTAGCAGGTGCAGGCCACACCGTTCCACCTCCGCCCCACCCCGCCTTCGAATCGAAGCTTCCTTCGGCCCGACCAGTCAAAAAGTTAGAGGCAGACAGATAGACAGAGACAGACAGCTGTCGGCGAAGGGCTGTCCTTTTTTCGGTTCTGCCTCGTCTGGCGCGCCCCCCCCCCCCCCTCCCCCGCGCCGGCAGCACACGGCCGTTAGACACACCCATGTTTTTGATATTATTCAATGGGGATCGATGGGGATACATCGAGGCGGAGTTTGGAAATCCCGATGATAGGCACGGCATACTATGTAGGAAGAGGAGGCCCCTGGAGAGGCGTATCAGAGGCGGCGGCGCAGGAAAGAGGAGAGAAAAAGAAAGAGGCGGGCAGAATGTTAGGCAGGATGTGTTCTGGCAGGATTGCCCCATACCATCCCGATTAAACATCGCCGCCCTCCACCTTCTCCAGCGTCCATCTTGCGTGTGCCGCAGAAATTGCCCACATTCCTCCTGCTGTTCCTGACGCTTTTCGACACCTTTGCAGCCCCCCGCAACCCCCACCCCACGCTTTTACATTTCTCCCAGCCTTCAACATGAATTATTCGCAAAGATTTTTTAGGGGGTTTGGGAGGGGCTGTTGACCGCCACTCGGCTTCTTGATATTGGCGGAGGTACGACCTCCGGAATTGTCCTGCCCAAACGTGGACTTTTTGAATTCGCTTATACAAGAACAAATGATAACGAGGTTCTTGGATAATATCGGAAGGAGAAATCAAGAGGAGATCTAGATACTTGCTAGACTTGACAGCCACTGTACTTCCTCCCCATTCATGGATCGGACGGAACTCCATTGCCTCAACATCAATTCTTGAATCAAATTTACTGGAATTCGAGATACTTGAATTTTTTTTAAAAATAGATTTATACAAACTCCGATGTATACCGAATTCCACTTGATTGGCTGGAAAGGGTTGCCAAATAAAGATAATAACAAGGCGGGTTTATATGGCCATGCTGTGAGCGCTTGCATGTGTCAACGGCGATGGTCACTTTTGAAGAGAGGAGATCTAGAGGCCCATGGTGGCTCATGAGATTTGGAGTTGGCTATGGATGGGATTCGGAAATGGATATTTGGGTGTGCGCCACATGTTTACCTCGGGCTCGCCACATGTTCAGCAAGTGTCGCTTGAAAAATATGAAACCGAAGGTACTGGTGTTTTTCTTGATACGGCACTATTGTCACCACCCTGGGGCCACAGATCCTAACGTATGTGTCTTTCCTCAATGAGAGTTGTTCTCGAGCTTTTCGAATACGAGGGCTGGAAACGAGACTGTTTTCGAAGGATTCATGGTATACAGGATCATGGAGCTCGAGAATAGCTTGGAGAGAAATAGATGGCCTTGGGGTAATCATTTCCAATATGTGTTTCCCAAATGTTGGTGTGGCATTGGTTGGGAAAAAGGTAGAAAACAGAAGAAGAGTCCTACACTTTGTGTATACACCGGAGAAGCTCAAGGTGGTATATCCAAGACGAAAACACTTCTTCCTCTGCAGGCTGACACTTGATAATCCGAGGTCTAGGATTTTGAAGTGATACCTGCCAGACAGCGTTATCTGATACCATATACTAATAAACCTATAGCTATTCAAGACACTGTCGAATTCTATATACTCGAGCAGCTACCTCATTGGTTAACGTTTTAGCTCCCTCTACCTAACATTCGAATTCGGATACAGGTAAGCCCTAGGCCAAGCTACCTAGCTGGACCGCCTTATAATAGAATGTTTTACAAAGAAGTTCATCCAATTCCAATTCCATGCTAATTCAAATTAATTCCGGGCCACGTTTCACCTCGCTGTTTGCTTTTTCTGGTGGATTTTATTTTATTCCTCGGGCTCAATATGATTATGATCCGGCAATTTTTTTTTTTTTTTGAATTATGTGAGTTCGGAGAAGGTAGGAGTAGGATCAGTGGGCCAGCCAATCGGTGCAGGTGTTCCCCATTGGGGAATTGAGGGCCGCTGTCGACCTCGGAACATCACGGGCGCCGGGGGGTGGGTGTTGATCGAAATTTTTTTTTTTTGTTTGTTTTGTTGTTCTTTACGATCGCACCCGCGCGCGCGCACATGTATGCATACAGTTGCACCAGTTGCAGCGGTGCAATCGAGCCGATTGCGCGTGAAGATTGGGAGGTGGGCCCAATATAGAGTACCTAGAAGTACTTGAGGTAGGTAACTGCAATTGCAATTGGAAGCTTTGTTTACTCGTACTCCTAACATCTCCACTGCCTATAGGCATCCCGCGGTATCATCTGGGCTCACGATCTTGAAAACCCACTCAAGTCACAAAGTCACCCGATTTCGCCCCGTTATGTCGAGATGCTGCCGATATGGACTGCACCTATTGGGTGTATTAGCTGGATGGGTATGGGAGCATCGACATTCTACTGGGAGTCAGTGGCCTCTCCCCCGCAATTGCGGCAACCGAATTGAGTATAGGTACTTGGTATCGATGCCCAGCGCCCCTCGCCCCATGCATGCTGCCTGCTTGACCTGCAGTCCGCGGCACACAGAGGGACTTGCACAAGCTCGGAGGCAGGAAGTGCTTGATGCCAGTCTGGGGCGGGGGGGAGGGGGGGGGGGGGGCGATACTTTCTCAACTAGGAAGTCGGCAGGAATAGGAAGTGGAATTGGGAAGAGGGGCGAGGGGCTTGATGCACGATCGAGGCAGCAAGCGGGGCGGAGTTGCTCTGAGTCCTCTACTCGTATGAGAAGTCGAATGTATGTATGGTGCTCGAAGAAGAAGTGCAGCACCCTCTGCAGGTATGCTATGCCTCGCCTTGCACCGCACCGCATCGAGGCCGCCGGCCACACGCCCCAGCCAATTGATTGGGCTTGAAACAACATCACCATATCATCACAGCATCAGCATATTTGGCAACCCCTCTTGCCTCCGAGATAATTTCCATACTGCTGCTGCTATATATGCTGCAATCACCATTTACTACCTGATCATTGCGACCATCCAATCGATACCGCTTCCACTCCTCCTTCCCCCCCCTCCTCCTCCCAAGCGTGCTTGCTTGCTTGCTTTGCTCCTCCTCCATTGCAATCCTGCTCCTCCTCCTCCGAAAGAAACATGGCGACTACTAAAGTCCCTTATCGCACAGGAAACAAAAAAAAAACGGCCTACCTACTTACCTACCTAGGCATGCGCTTGACCTACATACATAGATCGAGGAAACGAACAAGGACTAATGGCATGCCCGGAGCCCTTGTTCATATCGATATCATGATCAACCATCCCGGAAAAAATCTCCAAAGCCAAAAAAAAAAAAAAAAGGATTAGAGCCCTTGCAGTACAGGACACGCATGGGCTAGGATGTCGATATCGATAGCGATGCACAGGAGTTGCGCACTAGGTAGGTAGGCTGGTAAGAAGTATCTATACCCCAAGCAATGTTTTGAAATCTGCACACTTTCACACACACATATACCAAGCGTAATAACCACGGTTATATATTATTGCTTTGCCTTGAGATACTGCCGCGGCGTGAGGTGTGAGGTGCACTGCGCATGCTTTTCTTTCCCAAACTCACAAGGAATTTTCGAGGCAATCAGTGGCTCCACCACATCCGACGGCGGCGGCCCTGTCTGTATACCCTGTGCCCGCAGGACCAAGCCTCAGATCCTAAAAGTTTCTCGTTACAGCGCCGGTCACCTCCAATTTCTGGAATGCCCGGCCATGCCATGCCATGCCATGGCGAATTGCTGCAAGCAGATACAATTCTGGCGGCGCAACGCAACGAAATTCAAATATGGCAACATATAGGGCCGCGGCTGTGGGAGATCGATATAGAGAGGCCAGAGGTCCCTTCAATTTGTGGGCTGGCCAGCCAATTGGCAATGTCGACATGAGTATGGCCCATCCTCAAAGGGTACCCTCGAAGCAGAATACTCTTGAAGGAAACATCTGGCTTACCGGAAAGCAAAGGTATACCCCCGGCCCATGATACCCCGCAAACTAAAAGCCAAAATAATTAAAGAATAAATAAAAGAAAAATAGAAAAGATGAATATGTGCATGTGAATATAAGGTGTATGTACTCTTCTTATTAACCTGATGGTTCATGTTCTGCTCACGTTTAATCTATATTTGACCGCCCCCCCCCCCCTCCCAGCACCAGTTATTGCAATTGCAAGGAGGAGGCCTCCCGACATATCCACATTGATTGATTACAGCTTGAGCTTGGGGCTTAAATTTAATTTTTTGACGCAGTGACACCCCGTCTGTCATTGTGCTCCATCATAATATGCGGGGTCCGTACACACTCTACTCCTACTCTATATTTCAACCCCACGTTCGATGCCATGGGGAGGGAGAGCTGCAATTGCCGGGGGGGCTTGCACAATTGATGCTTAAGCTTGGTACTTTGGCGATGAGGCCTGCCTGCACCTAACCTCTCTTGAGTAAGTACAAGTTAGTGGATAGTCTAATTGTCGAAGAAATGGTTTTGAAGCTAACTAATAAAGATACAGACAGGGCTTCAAAAACCCAAAATGCGGGGATAAGCTCTTCCGCGCTGGCCTATCTTGAGGCCGGAATATCATCTTTGCAGGAGATAGAGTAGAGTAGATGTTTTTTGTGCTTTCGAACCCCCTCCCTCCCCTCTCTTTCTCAACCCCCGGACCGCAACTAGAGTAGAGCAGTACTGCTACTTATTCCTAATGTGGACTTGTCGCGATCTGCTTATTTCACGCCGATCTGATTCCATGTTTATAAGCTGAGAAGCGGGGTGCGGTGCACTGGGAACAAGAGAGAAAAAAGAGGAGCAGAGTGTCGGAAGGGAAAGATGCTAGGAGTTAAAGAGTATATCCTAGGGGGTTGCATCGAATGGATGGGCGAGATCCCTTGCAAGCAATCGTTGCAGCATCCGATCGCAGCAACTTTTCACACTTTTTGTGGTGCCCTGGCTGGTGCGATCTAAAAGGAAAGTGAGTGAGTGGGCGGGCTGTGGGGCCCTAGCGTGTATGATGAAATACTCAATGCATTGTGCACGACACGGCAAGCAAGATCGCAGCAGCAGCGCACACCCCCGTATACGAGCTCAGATCTATACCATTGTTTGCTGCGATCGTTTGATTCAGGCTGGATGAATGAATGAGATGCATATGGGGGGAGGGTAGGTGGGAGGAAAAGGGATGTGGATGCATGGCGTTGAGGCACTGGGGAGGGAATCTGGACGAGACGGGGGCGCACAGGTGGTTCTGGCGGGGATTGCTGATGGCTCTGCAAGTGTCGTACTGGTTGTCGTAGTTGCCATTCAATCTCGACTGACATGCCGACATCTTCAAACTGGAGCGAGGCTGGGCACGTGCACGTTGAGTAGCGAGGTGAAGTGTGGCTGCTGGCCGTGCAGTAGCCGCCTTCCCCACACGTTGAGCTCCACAGCTTGGTGACTTCAGTGGAAGCCGCCAGACCGCCAAGGCTGGAGCTCCCTCCGGACCCGTGCTTTCCATCGCCGCCCCTGTCTGTATCAACCTCGACCCTTCTCACGCCAACAAGCTGCGGTCACTTTGATTGAACCACGAGGTTAACCCATTTCCTCTACTAATCTGAAAATAGGCCCGCCTCCCCTCCCCCCCCATTTGGCTGTTTTTTTTCTTGTTGTTTCCGTCCAATATCGATATCCACACCACCTCCGACCCGCCAAACTCCGCACCCCCGGTCCCTCCGCACCCCGAACATCTCAGCAGGCTCATAGATACACACCATACATACAACCACACACACACACAAAAATTCCACTTGAAACCGGATCTCAACTGTCATCTGGACCGTATCGAGTGAAGCCATCAGACAGACAAATACAAAAACCCTAGAACTTCGATCACGCCCCCCCCCCCCTCCACCCGCAGCCTCTCAGCCGGCTATCCGAACACACCTACCACTACCAACCTCTACCTAGGCCCCACCTACCTGCCTTCCGCCCCGCTGTCTCATCGATAACCGTCTAGCCTTCCTTGCTGGGGCCGCTCCGGGGTCGCATGGCATCCGACACGTTCAGGTCACAGATGAACTCGCTAGGCTGGTCGCGGCGGGTGGATACCCCTGGTGCCACGACTACTGCGAATACGAATGGCACAACGTCATCGGCGCCGTTTTTGTCGAGGGTGCAGTCGTTTAATCCGTTTGGCGCGGGGGGGTATGTGAGGTTACCTGTGAGTAATCAGGATGTTGCGAGGGAGCAGCAGCAGCAGAGGGCCGAGGAGGAGAGTTGTTTTGGATGTGAGTTTTATATTTTTCGTGATTCTTCAGCATATATGCGCTGGCGGGGAAAAAAGAAAACGGAAAAACAGAAAGAGGGATGGATTATTTGCAATGCAATGGCATGGTCATGGGATATCAGTACCGGTGCACGTGGCGGGGTGGGCGGGATGTTTATATATGATCATCTATATGGACATGTATACACATACACATATACATTTTTTATATTCTTTTTGGCTCTTGATTTTGATTTTTTATTTTATTTTTTTTGAGATCATGTTTGCTGATTTAAGGTATCATGATAGTGAGCCGCTGGGACAGGATACTGGCGTTTACGATATGCAATCTTGGGGCACTGGCGTGCTTTGTGATTTGCTTTGCGCTGTTTCCGGTGTTGACGCTGAAGCCGAGGAAGTTTGCGGTTTTGTAGGTTTTTCTAAAAAGTTGTTTTGGAGATAGATACCCGTATTGACTTGTGATTTTTTTCAGATGGACCGTTGGCTCAGCGTTGTTTCTGAGCTCGTGGGCGATCATGCAGGGCCCGATTGCGTATGGCAGGCATTTATTGTCTGCGCAGAGGATGCCGTTTACGGTGGCGTACTTTGGATCGATTTTTTTGACGCTGTTTTTTTCGATAAAGGTATTTTTTTTTTTCTTTTTTCTGCAGGATGAGTGAATGTGATGTGATACTGACTGACATGCCGACTGAAGGTTCAATCGACGATATTGACGTTGTTTGCGGCGATTTTGCAGTTGTGTGCGTTGATGTGGTATCTGGTGTCGTATTTCCCGATGGGGTCGCAGGGTATGTTGTTGTTTTTTTTTCTTTTTCTTTTTTTTTTTTTTTGGGGGGGGGGTGTGTGTGTTTATGGTTGTTCGAATCTGGCTATGGGATGCTAACAAATTTGTTTTTAAATTTAGGACTGAGGTTTGCGAGTCAGATGGGCGCGAGGAGGGCCGCGTCGTGGATGCAGGGGTGATCAGAGGGTGATTGTGATTGCGTTTTGTGAAGTGGGTGGGGGTTGGGGTTGGGGATGTGGGTTGAGGTTGGGTCTATTAGGGGGGGGGGGCGATATCTGGATGGGAGATTTAGAGGCCCAGGCGTAGGTGTACTCGATGTTTTTCTTTTCTTTGAAATTGATATTGGAATCAGTGCAGGTATACGTGTACGTACTCATACTTGTTATATATAATTACTATAAGCCTGTGAATTATAATTAGCAAAACTACAAAAATCGGCGCTTTGTGAGGGTGGAGTGGAGTGCCGGATGTGGATCGGGAATTCGAGGTTTTAGTGAAGACCATGGATATGGATGGCTATTTGATCATGATGATGATGATGGAAGGAAGGAAGGAAGGAAGGAAGAGAAGGGAAGGTCTGGAGATTAATTCCTTGAGCTTGAGCTTAATTTGGAGATATCGATCGTTTAAGTGATTATAGTTGATGGATGGGTTTTGGGGGGGTTTTCTTTTTCTTTTGATTGAGTTGAGTGAGTGAGTGAGTGAGTGAGTAAGCGGATATCGATATCGATCATCATGGTCATGGTCATGGTCAGGTGGGCGGTACTATTTAGGTATGTAGATACTTACTCTAGGTGGGTAGTTTGAAAAGTGCAATTGCAATTGCAATTTGCCCTTACGGCCGCCGCGGGGGGGATGGGGGGAGGGGGGGGGCGGGGCGGGTGAATGAAGTATATATGGGATCCGGATCTGGTGGGTTTAGTGTTATATATGTATTATACTATGACTGTGACTGCAAAATTATAATATAAGGTACCGAGCTCCCTCCGGAAGATTGGTATCGATATAGGGAGATGTTTGTGGATCTTTGTGGTGGTCACGTTTGAGATTTGATGGATCTTTGCAATTGGTTTTGGTTTTTGTTTGTTTGGTTTGGTTTGGTTTTTTGAGGGTTATATAATGCGAGATGCATATGTATATGGCGGTTTTGGTTTTTTTTACTTGAGCTTCATGGCTACTTTTTGTTCTGGTTTTTGAGCACCGGGGAGGGGGTTTGAGGTTTGGGATGTGGGATAAGAGATATGGGGTATGGGATAGGGATGCATTGTGAGTTTACTCAGGCTGTTTGTGTACTTATTTTTTTTGGGGGGGGTGCATGGAAAGTGCCAGGTAATGTGATCATGAAGCACTTGTTTCTGGAACTTAAGTAGGCCAAGAGTTGATGGGAACGTTCAGTGCTTTTATTTTCTTTCGTTAGGGCTGGCACAGATAATATGCCTAATTGTGATCATGATGAATCAGGCCAAGGTCGGCCTCCGAGTGCACTCGAGCTCTTGTTTACCTACATAGGTATGTACTTACATAAGTAAATAGGTACATAGGTAGGTAATTTGCCTACATCTCCATAAACCGACAAGCTCAAGGAGATCTTTCTCATAACCCGCCAGCCTTTGTGGAGTACCTCACTCTATCTAATCGCTCCTAGTGAGGGTTCCACCACATGTGCACGCCCATAATCTGTGATGCAAGATGCAATTGAGCGATGTACATGTCCGGGCCCATCATGACCGCCATGACCGTTTTGACACAAAACCCCAAAACCTCAAAACCAACCTCTAAAATATCGACTTTTTCTTACGTGGGGGGATCCAGAGTCTGGGTGATCGGTTCAAATTACATCAAGAAAGCTTATGGCATACCTATCATAGATTAAACCTTCAAATTTTTCTTGGGGATTGGGATTGGGGTCTGGGAGGGTATACGTAGTTCGTGATCACATAATTGCACAAACACATGTACATATTACTTGCGGCGATTCTTTCTCTATGCTTTTTTGTGGAAATGGGTTCTCGTTCATGATCGGTACAAAACTGGCAAGGGGGGATCTGAGTCTTTGCTGTACGGAGTGAGTACATACTTAGGTACCTACGGTACTTAGGTAAGTACCTAGATCTGTTCCCACAATTGCAGTGACTGTTTGTGGCTATACATGCGGAGGTTACTTGCCAAGACAGTTGCAGTTGGTGTGAGTTTCGAGAGTTACCAACAACAGACATGGGTTGGCTACTTCTTTCGGTAGTCTTCGCTACCCAGCCCCTCCCCACCTGCTCCTACCGCAAAAACCAGGCCCTGGTCTTTCTTTCTCCACAGACAGACAGTTGTATGCACGGCCAAAAAAAAAGTCATTGAAAACAGGCAATTATCTTCACTGATCTGATTCTTAAGCTTGCTGTGAAGGGAAAAGCTCAAAACCAAAAAACTGACAGGGCCAGTCTCGGCCCCCCTCCAAGGACTTTCGGTAGGGGTTCAGATGGATGGATCGTTGCCGCTTTATCAGGGCCGTGCGCAGTTTTTGAATCTTTTTGCTTTGGGGGTTGGTTTGCTTATCGATTCGGGACCCGTAGCCTGAGGGTTCGACGTCCAGGCTTACCCGATGGAGATTGCGGGGGGGGGTTGTCTTTCCTTGTGGGGGAGGAGGGGGAATTTGGGTTGGGGTTGGAGTTGGGGGATGCTTGGCCTTGGAGGGGTTGGGGAGTTGGAGTTGGGGATCTGAAGATGCTTGGCATTGTGGTGGGAAGCGAGCGTCAAGGTCCGTACCGATGTGATCATATGGGGGTTCTGGGGGTTTTGGGGATTGGAGATCGGGGAGGTTATTGAATACCGCATGTAATTCCTGAGGTGGGATTGGCCATGGATTGTGGAATAGACTTTTGTGGTTAACGTTCCTATTCGGGAGCGCGGTTTTGTGAAAGGTTTGTGCGAGGACAGGCGCGAGGTTTGTGTGAATGAATGGTACTTGGTATCAGTGGTTACACTGCTTGGATGGGTGGATGCCCTATTCAATTCTTCCTAATTGAACTTTTCAATTGTATTTAGAGAGGTTTTTCTTTCTTTTTTTTTGATTTACGTTCGATTCTGTCTCGCCAGTGGACCGCAGAGAGCTTTTTTTTTCCTTTCTTTTTTACTTTTGTGCTAGGGACGGATATCTGTGGATCCCTGTTGGCTCGAGCGGAGCGAGCTCGGGTACGGCGCGGCGGGGGATCTTTCCGTGGGTTTCTGGGGGTGAGAGGGTGGATGGGCCATGGGGATGGGGTCGATGGGGTCCAGAACAATAAGGCCCTTGCAAAGTTCAAGCACCGTGGTCTAAGAATCCTCTGGGTCTCAGTTCAGCGCGAATTGAGAGGTTGCACTTTTCTTCCCTTGAAGGTGGCCGGAATTCGACCTGAGCATATCTCAATGGCGGAGGTGGCGGGTGCCTTTGCCCTCTTGGTTGCAATTGCTAGCTGCTCTTTGCTAGCGGGCAATTTCCGCAGCGCCATTGGCCGGCGATGGGCGCTGCCTCATGTAGGGCCGGCGGGAATGACCTGCAGTTCTCCATCTCGAAGCACTGGGCTGCGTGTACGTAGCAGACCGCCAAGGCCAGCACGGTGCGTTTAAACATTCAACGTCTCTGCAAAAGCCGTCCAACCATCGATGGCAGCCCTTCACAGTGGCGATGTCACGATTTGTTCACAACGAGCGATGCATGATGCTACCGAGGCAGGCCTCTGGGCGCCGTAATCATCACCAGAGAATCGCCACATTGGATGGAGTGTTTGCCGCGGGATGCATGGTGGAAAGAGTAGGCGGAAGGAGCGCACCCCACATGCGGTTTTCTCTGCCGCATCGAGCCACCCATCTCATCACGCTAAGGGGCGCTGGGGCGGATGTGGGATGATGGAGATGCCCTATGGATGCCCTGAGTGCGACTTGTCGCCGACATTGTCGAATGTTCTACAAGCTTGGGCGTTTGTATTTAAGTATTCCTGTGTGCCCGGAGGTCAAACAGGCGCCCACCTCGCCTCCACATGCCATAACACAGGCCGCTAGACTGTGCCTTGTGTCGCGATACTTCGAGATTGGTGATATCTGGCAGTCATAGGCGCACCATTGAATATGAAAACCTTCTCGAAACACGCCTAAACGGATGCTGCCGGCGTGGGTAGCTAATCGCAGAGTCAATTGGTGCAAGTTTGGTCAGCACATTCGAATTGGAGAATACATTACGCTCTTCCAGCGCCTCCATGATGGCATATCTTCATCACACTAACCCTAGCTGGGACTGAACCGCCATCTCTATCCTCTCGGGTCCCATAGCTTTGGGTATATACGTAGGAGTGCTCGTCCTTTTCCCCAGAATCGTCTGCCGCTTAGCACGCGTGGTGTGGTAATGACACGCACGGACCAAGTAACATGGTGATGAATGAAGCTTTACGTTTGCCCGCCGAATGCCGCTGGGGCAGAGGCCAGGCCACGCGAATGTGATAAAGGCAGGGCGCCCCCGGGGTGTATCGTTGCGACAGCAGCTACTGAGGTATCGTCGAGCCCACAGCGTCCTTTGCCAACCGCTCCACTCGTCTGTAGGCCCTGGAGATCAGGGCCCGTCCGCACTTGCGAGCTTCCGGTTAGCCCGCAGCCCCTCCCTCGCACTCATCTCGCTCTTTTCGACGCCCGCCGCGGCCGGCCTGTCTGCCCCTCCATTGTCCGCCCGTTCGCTCGCACGCACACACGCACGCACGCACGAACGCACGCAGCGCATCCGCTCCGCACTCCTCGCACCGCTTCCGCCGTCCCAGCCGCCGGCCCTCGCTCACTCCCGCCGGCCGTACCAGGGCCCGCCGCAGACGCGCTACTCGCAGATTCTGAAAGAGTTTGGAGCCATACATTCCCAAGACTGCCCACAACGCAGTCACGAAGATCTAACTGAGCCTCATCCTTAAACCCGTTACACGCCCCACGACACCCCCCCCCCCCCCCCCCCTCGCCCGCCTCTACCCACCCACCCATTCCAACTGATCTATCCTCCACCAACCACCCCCCCCCCCCCCCCCTCCAAACCACACCCCCGACCCCCGTTCATCACCACCGTCCAATCATCGGCCCTTCAGCAAACGTCTTTGCTGCCAGCGTCCAGCGTCCAGTGTCTACCGTCGGACGTCCTATTTGCTCCCGTGCCTGCCCAACGAAAGGGCCAATCGCACCTGGGGAACATTCTCCACATTCACTTCAATCTATTGTCCTTGACCGACTTTCGGCCAGTCCCTGTCTCTTGCCCTGAAGCATACTTGGGGCTTCACCTGACTTGATCAACCGCAATCCCCGCTCCGAGTGGCTCGGACCCTTCGACCTCTTCTTCGTCATCGACACAGGGTTGGGAATTCTTCCTGCCATACGTCTGACAAAGCGTTCGACTCATCCCAACGCCCCATCGACTCCTCTTCTGCCATCCCCAAACTTCTGGGAAAAAGGAAAAGGGTCTCTGATCGGTAAAGACCGGCTTGTCGACACACTGTGCCCAGTGCAGTGTCGCCTCTGCTACTACTACAAGAGTAATCATCTCTTAGTACGCCCCCAGTCAACCCGGCAATCAGCCCTGACCTGCGTTTGCGGTCACATCGTATTTCCTGCCTTTGGCATCAGTCTTCGAGAAAGCGAGAAAGGTGTTTTTCGCTGCACTTCACATTTGGAAAGAATATCGTTGAGCCGATTGTGCTCAAGATCTGTCTGGTACTGAACGGCCATATAATCTAATTCCTTCTTCAGGCTTATTCACACCTCGAACACACCGAGTGATTAAACTTCCAATATCCCAATTCGGCTTTCGGGATTGAAAGGCAAACGAATTTTTCTATTGCCCGTCCCGGATCAACCGCTTCTGAACAGAATGACCACTTTATCTATACCACCCAAAACTACCACATCGGCAGAGACAGCCTTCTCGTACGCTGCAGCGGCTTCCGGAAAGCATTCGCCGAAGCCTGCCACATCACCAAAATCTCTACCAACCCCACAAGCAGGGAGCACTGGTAGAAGCACACCCAACAGCAACGCTACCAACAACATGAGCGTCTCAACTGACTCGCCTTCGCCACTCGAAATGAAAGACGAATTGAAGGCTAAAAACACAAATGCCACACCGGCTCCATCAGCCCCATCGACAAGTCCACCAAGTTCCATGGTCAATGGCGATGCAAGCTCTGCATTGACGAAAACTGTTTATGAGGTTTCAATCAATGAGGCCGTTTCTCCAAGTGAGAAGTCACAGCCAGGCGAAACAACTAGTGCCACAAAGGAAGCCTCTAAACCCTCTGAACCTGCAAAGCTTATTCCAGCGCCCGCCCCAGCAGTCAACATCTGGAAAATTCGTGCCGAGACATTGATCCCGAAGAACAAGTCTCCCTCACCTTCTGCTTCTACAACCACTGGTGCTACGTCACCTTCAAAAGCCCAACAAGCCAAGGGTTCAGAGAAGCCGACAGAGCAGAAACAAGATGGGCGGAAGAAGTCTAATCACAAAGCAGATGCAGCAGCATCTGAGGTTGACAAGAAAGATAACCAATCAGAGCAGAAGAGCGCTGCAAAAGAGGCGAAAGATCGGAAGAGAAGCACTGATGGAGGCCGAGTGGGTGGGCCTCAAAGAGATGATGGTAAATTCCAATTTCTATCCGGGGCAATGAATTACCGCACTGACATATTCGCTAGCCAATTCGCGGCATGGAAAACCCAAGGGTTCGAAGTCCGCATCTGACAAGGAGGTAGCACCAGAGGCTCCTCCTCCCCTGGGAGATGCAACGTCTTGGCCAACGCCTGTTATTGCACAAGATGAAGAGAAGCGAGAAAGGGAGCGTATACAAAAGGAAGAAAAGGAGAAGGAAAAGCCTTCGGTAACACGCTCATCAGGCCCTACCAAATTTGTGCCTGCTCCATTCACTCCTACCATTGTGCATAACGCCCCATTGCCCGCAAAGAGTGGAAGGGGTGGCAAAAACTCACGTGGACGTGGTGGTAATGCATCCATGGCACCCGGCGAAGCTCGTCCTGAGAGAGCAGACAAATCGTCCAACAACGCAGGCACACCACCAGTTGAAGCAGAGCGTGAAAGAATCAACAATCGTGGCTCTGGTTTCCCCAATAGAGGTGGCTACCACTCTGTACGGGGAGGCAGACGACCTGGCAGTGTTGGAACCAATCCTCCACGGAAGGTTTCCACATCAGCCGCGCCAGGAGAAGAAAGAGCCCAGGCAGAACAACCAGTACAGCCCAGAGAGCAGGCAACACCCTCACTAAACCCGGTGCAGGCGCCCATGGTAAATAGGGTTCAAGATGTTCAAAATGTAGTTCCGCCAAGAGCACATGATGACGGTGCCTTCGTTGGCCAAGGGGTTATTCCACCACAATACGCCGAGAGGCCAACACGCTCAAATAGCCACAGCTTCAGTAATTCTAGTGGACAAGGTTATCAGCAACCAAACCTTCAAGCTCCAACGCCGGAGCAACAAATGGGCTACACACAGGGGCGACCAGATCGAGGACCTGGAGGATCCCGGGGTGGTTACAGAGGCCGTGGTGGGCAGTATAATCCCCACTACCAACACGGCCCTGTACATGCAAGTGGAGCATCAAACCACATGCTTGCGCCTCAGTATGCCGCCCAGAACTTGAGGCATGGTCGCGGAGGTTCCCGAATGAATCATAACGCCCCTCGCAACTTTCCTCCTGCCTACCCGCAACACAATTACGCTCCTCAATATGTCATGCCCAATGTTCCCGTGTATGACTACCCTGCAATTCCAAATCCGGAAGAGTCCAGAGATACTCCAGTGCTAGTCTCGTCTCCACTGCCACCATCAAGGGAATATTACGAAGAAATAACCCAACAGATAGTGAAACAAGTGTTGGTTTCGCCTTTTCCTCCGATTTGAATGCATTTACTAACCTATAAACTTAGGGAATACTACTTTTCTGTCGATAATCTGTGTAAGGATCTCTATCTGCGTCGCCGTATGGACAATGACGGATTTGTGGATTTGACCACGATTGGAGGCTTCGGTTTGATCAAGAAGCACACGCACAGTATTGAATTTTTGCGTGATGCTTGCAGCCGGTCTCCGCACCTTGAAGTTGTGCTGGCCCCAGATGGATACAGAATCCGGAAAGCTACTGGTTGGCAGCTATTTGTTGTGCGTTCTGAGGAGAGAGAGCCAAAGTACAGAAACCGAAGTACTTTGGTTGGCATCAATACTTTGGCTGGGATCAATACTTTGGCTGGTATCAACTCACAGATGTCTGCCGCAGCCCCGGCGTTTCAACCAACTCAGCACATGCAACACCCCCACTCCCAGAGTAGCTTTGCGCCTTCAGCAGAAGCTTTTACCATGAGCAATACTCAGCCGCTTGTGAATGGATCTGCTCCATCGCCAATCGCCACCCACATTGCTAACGGTATTCAACGATCGAGTTCTCAACTATCTGCTGATGCAGCTGAATTCTCCCCATTGGCCAACGGGTTCACCATCAACACTACTCCTGCCAACACGCAACCAACTACTCAGCCAAGTGAATTTCCAGATGAGAGGATAAGCGATGTGAACATCATCTACAGGAAATCACTTTTGGACAATACCCCGTCAACCGAAGCTTCAAGGAGCAAAACTCCCCCAAGTGGTGATGTTTTGAGGTAAGAACAACCGTGCCCTTTCTATTTCTATTTCTAAACTGACCCAATGCTAGCAATGGCACTAGTGATCCGGAATCATGTCCAGCCAGTCCCACCAGCCCAAACAGCAACGGCCTTTCTCAAAACGGGGTGAGTTGGTCAATAGGACAACCGGAAGAGTCAGCAACGTACAGGCACGTACATGAAAAGTACACTGCGCTCAGGACAGCTGCGTTACAGAAGAGACTCGAAGGTTCCCCAACATCGGTCAAGATGACTATCCTTTATCGATTTTGGAAACACTTTTTGACTAAGAACTTCAATCGAAAAATGTACGAGGAGTTCAAGTCGCTGGCAAATGAAGATACTCAGATTACCTCTGGCAAGAGCATGGACATTCTCCTGGAATTTTATGACGCTGTGCTCACATCTCTTGATTCGCCACGGCCTGAATTTACCAAGGACTTCATCGATCTTGTTCAAAAAGAAGGATCCAAATCCGGCTATAACGCACTTAACAAGGTGCTCAACAACCCAAATACTAAAGCCCCCGTTAGGGCCGCTTTGGACGCATTGATTAGTGCGGAATTAAGAAAGGCTCTTTAACTTGAGCGTTCTCCAGCAAAAAAAAATTCGAGTAAGTGGATCCACTTAATCTACAATGTTCTGTGGCTAATACTATTTGAAGTCATTCGCATCTTTTCGACATTTTCTAGGCCATCATTCTAGGAAATTTGAAGCATTTCTTTCAGTCGGGGCAGTTAATTGAACCAATTTATCATCCAGTCCATACCCTGGGAAAATCATCTTCGTTTCTTCATTTCCGCACATTGTTTTTCTGTTCCTCTTTTTCTCTTTTTCTACTTTCTTTTTCTTTTCTCCCAATTCGCTTACCTGTGGTGTGCATCTAGAGTTCTCTTGCTTTTCCCTTTCTTTACAAATATTTGCTTTCTTCTCTGTTTAGGCGCCTTTTTCTAGTCCCCTCTTCTAGTCCTCTCTTATCACTGCACATCCTCCTACAATTGTTCTTTTATTATTATCCCTTCCTGTTCCATTGGTACGCTCACAATATATCAGAGGTGTCCTCCCTCAGAACAAAAGCACTTGAATCTATTACACTTCTCTAAAAGGCTTGTCTGCGAATGCTTCCATCGTCTTCCTACTCAATCCCCCACTTTTCAATTCACCCCCTTTCTTATTTTCGGATTTACATTGGCTTTTTCTTTTTCTTTTTTTTTTTGTCCTGAAATTATATACAGGCATGTGTCTTGTAATTCGGGGTCCTTTTTTCTTTTCTTTTTTCTTTTTTTTTTCTCAACCACTTGCACTTCCTACTACCTTCACACTGGCGCCCAACTCGCTCAAGAGAATCGATCTCGCTTAAGAGATCTACCGAAAAAAAAACTTTGGACACTTTTTTTGTCCTCAACAACCACCGACACTTCCTATTGATTACCTTCAAGCTGGCGCCGACCTCGCTCACCAGAACCGAACAAATCATCATATACCTTTTATTTCTCAACTACTACACTTCCTATTACATTCATACTGGCGTCGACCTTGCTCACGGAAAAAAAAGAACTTGGGATACTTTCTTATTTCTCAACCACTGACACATCCTATTACCTTCAAACTGGCGTCGACCTCGCTCACGAGAACCGAACTAAAAAAATCAGTTGTCTGAAAAAGGAAGTTAAATTCACAACAACTGAGAATGATACGGCGATACAATCAACATGGTTGAACTCACAACAACTGGGGAAACAACAGCATGTTCTTCTGACTTATCACACCCTTTGCTCTTTTTTTAATCGTTACATATATGACTTTTGAAATTTCACTACAAGTTGCTTTTTCCTTTTTCCTTTACCCTCGCCACTCCACTTCCCCGCGGAATTGATTCAAGGGCCCTGCTAAGGAAAGAGAAATATGCATGTTTTGACTGTATTGTTTGTAAAGTTTGCGTTGGTTTGCGTTGCGTTGCGTATGTGCATGCGGAAATGAAGTACAAAGCGTTTTGAAGATGGAGGTGTTACATTGTGGAGCCCTGTGAAATTGTGAAGTGAGGTTTCTGTGTGTGCCTATGTGCATATATATGTGTGTGTGGGTGGGTGTGTGTTTGACATGTGGCATTGAACAATTGCCATACCAATCATTTAGTCACATTCCCGAGGTACGGACCCCGGACGGCACGCCAATCCATACTACCGACGAATATACAACAGAAGCAACCGAATGGAGCACTACGGGCACTTGGCAAAAAAAAAAACATCCCCATCTATTCTGCCTATCTCGGATGCTCGGATATTGATGTGCTTTGGATTTGTCGGCCTCGGAATGCATACATTGGTTTCAAGGGGAGCAGTTTGAATGATTCTCAAAGGAATGGATTTTCCCATTACGAAAAAGAGAGAAATGCCCCTCTCATGAAAGCTGGGTGCCGGTTTGAAGTTTCCCGGCACGCTCCCCAGCACTGGACCGATATATCCCGGAACGGAGGGCCCCCTGGAATGTTTGGTGCTGGATATTAAATCGCAGGCGAGATGATGCGATGCGATGTTAAAGACCCAGTTACATCTCTGTGGCTGAGAAATTAAAATGGGCGACTGTGGTCCCCCCATCCCCTATTACACAGCCAGAAGTGTGTTACATGGGTTTTTGATGGAGTTTCGACCTAGTCAAAACTTTCCTTAAATTATCTTGTTTGAATTTCTCTTACTCTGGTTTTTTGCTTTCTCTCTTTTTTTCTTTTTCTCTTTTCTCGTTTGTTCAATTTTTGCGTTACGCTCATTAACTGTGCCAAAGGGTGGCTAACCTAGGGTTGGTGTGAGAAGATCCGGAAAAAGCGAAGAATAAAAGGGTGAAAACACCCCAAAAAAGCACGAAAAAAAATTGTTATTACCTTGTTTGAATTCTCTCTTTTGTTCTTTTTCCACTTGGGTTTTTTTACTTGGTGTTTGTAGCTGGATTCGCTACTGGTTATTCTCTTCTGTTTTCCTGGGCCCGGGAATATTAACTTCTCACATGTTGTTTTCCTTCTGCTGGGTCTTGATTGATTTATTTGATCTACTTACAAAATGGAGGAGGCGAGGCTTATAAAAGTAGGGGTGTACGGTTTATAGATTTTAGAGGCTAATGGCCATGGGGTTGATTGAGGTATACGTATACGTATCGACTCAAAATTATGAGGGCGGGTTTGATTTTTTTTTTTCTTTTTTTTCTTTTTTTTCTTTTTTTTCTTTTTTTTTTTTTTTGTCGATTATGCACGATTTGTTGATAAAAGTACGGGCCCAGCTGGAGTGCACCCATGATCAGTGGTGCTCTCGCGGATGTGTCAGGTACCTAACCTCTTACCCTGTATTCAACATACTGGGCCTATATTCTGCTTCGTGTTTTCAAGGGTGTGTATATAATGGTCGGGTTCAAGATTTACTATTAGACAAGTACTGCCTGCAGTTGATCATAAAGCAAGCTTTAGCTACACCTAGCGCTGCAGGCTACGATAATACTTAATACAATGGTCGAATTACACCCGAATCTTGATGTTCTAATTTTATGTGCTCGCTATAAAGTATATAATAGGTTAGAGTTCATCTGTATCATTTGCTATTGAGGTGATTGAGAACAGTATTGATGGTAACCTCGGGTAGCATCTAAAAATTTATGAGCTCGAGGTTCCATGCTAAAAATTGTTTGGAGGCGTGGTCACAGTCTCGAGCGTGGTCATTGAATTATGTGTAATGCAGGGACGCTGCACGTGGGATGCAGGAAACGTAACGGGGTACCGGTAAATCTGGCGAGTAAGACCCCCCTGTCAGAGCTTCACAGAGGCAAACTCTTCATACAACGGAAAGTTGCATTCACCAGAATTCTTCACTTGACTGGGGGGTCTTACTCGCCAGATTTCCCGGTACTGTAGGTACCGGTACCCCAGCTTCTGCCTGGCATTTGCACAAGCTGCCGGCACCGATCGCGATGTGCCACCGAGGGACAAGCTTTCTTGCATCAGAATAAGTGAAGTGATGCCTTTCAAGGAATGCTCGGGTCATTTTTTCTAACCATTCACAGTAATTCTATAACCGATTTGGTGAGGTGCACGTCGCCGGTCCGTTTGGATCTCGTGCAAGAAACTGTGCCTCAATAGAGACTCCAGGGATAATAGATTTTTCGGAACTCTCTCAATGCATATGCCGATTGCTGGCAGTAAAATTTAAATGTAAGCAGTGTAACAAGTAGTAATTGGGATCTTGGATAGTTTTCGGGCACTTTTTAGGGATCGGTGCCGGTGGGCGATTCAGAGTGTAACCCTGACCTTGTGGAATAGAATATCTTGAGTGCTTATTTGAGTACATACATACTTACCTCAATGAACGTCCATTGACCGCGGGCACTGAGTCTCTTCGGGCACTTTAGATTTACCTACTCCGTATTCGAGGGTCTGGGCATGAGACTAAATCCGTAGTCCCGACAGAGCCGCGCTACATATTAGATACTTGCTAGCGCCATTGTAATCAAGCTCCCGTGCAAATCAGGCCGCCCATCGGAAAAAGGCCCCCCGCAGGGACGGAGATCGCCTGCGAGGATTGGTCTCAGCTGAACCGAACCACTTGGATTCGGATCCCTGTGGGTTTTGTGTTCTGGTTTTGGTTTTTGCTTTCCTCGAGGATAGCTATGAATTATGGGAAGTTTATGTTTATGTGATTCACGTGCTCGTATACCTAATCGCCAAGTAAGGTTATGACCAAATGAATGCATGAATGCTTTTTAGTCGCATTTCGATGGTTTAGCTAAAGGGTCATTCCAAAAAAAGACAATGAATGAAGAGGAATTGTTCTCCATTGTGAGAGGGAGCATTCATTTAAACCCCTTAGGTGCCCTCGACGTGGACGCGTACCTGGTACCAGCTGCAGGTACCCCAGCTTTCAGGTGCTGACGTCGAAAGAGGCTCATTTTTTTTTTTTTTTATTGACTCATGTATGGGGTAGGGTCGGCGTTCGAGACAATTCGACTCATGCGCTGCTCATCGCACGGCGCCGCAACAGGCATTATGCGCAGGGCCGGCGCGGGTGCGCTTTGGTCGAGGCCGCAGACTACAAAAGCGTTGGCGGGGAGCCGCCATCATTCCTACATCAACAACAACAACCACTTCGAGTACCGACTTCAATTGCAGCAGCAGCAGCAGAGCCGCCATTACTCCTTCTTTTCTCAACACCGCTGCTCAAGCGCTCCTCCGCTGCGTCTACGCCGGTCACACGCACGAGAACACCCACACTCTCACTCACATCACACTCTACAGCAACAGCAATATCGGAGTAATTTAAGACAGTTAAACATCCTTGTCCAACAACATCTACCACTAGGACTCTTTACAACACATTCCACGCCGGCCTCTGTGGTACGTTTCTCATACACAGCTATAAACAACACTCAAGGAGGCTGGTTTACGAGAGTAGCAAAAGCCATGGATCCACATGTACAAGTGTCAACGGTCGAAGATCTAAATGCCGAAGTCGAAGAGCTCAAGGTCGAAGAGCCAGTAGTCGAAAAGCAGCCAGTCGAGGCCACCAAGGTTGAACTCCCAAAGGCCAAAAAGGTCCTCTCGGGGTCATTGACCCAACCGAAATACCAATCACCAGCCGAAATCAACAACCTAGTCGCCCAGCTTGAACAGGGCCTTAAGAAGGGATCCGGAAGGAAATCCGGATACTCGTGCAAAAAGACGGTTTTCGATCTCGAGGGGAAAGATATCGCTGTCAGCAGCTGGAAGTTCAACGATTGGGATTACAAGAAATTCGATCTCCCCACGTATGCGAGGGGCTTGTTCACGTACAGAGATCCGGTCTCTGGGAACTACGAGATCGTTACTCGTGGATACGATAAGTTCTTCAATGTCGACGAAGTGACAAATACAAAGTGGAGTCACATCGAATCACATACGAAGGGGCCATATGAGTTGACGGTGAAGGAGAATGGATGTATCATCTTCTTGTCGGGATTGCCAGATGGATCACTCCTGGTATGCAGTAAACATTCAACCGGGACTCGAGGCAATCCAGAGGCTTCCCATGCCGCAACGGGAGAGAAGTGGATTGAAAGGCATCTCCAATCCGTCGGAAAGACCAAGGAAGAATTGGCCAAATGGCTGCGGGACATGAACGCCACTGCGGTGGCAGAACTTTGCGATGATTCCTTCGAGGAACACATTCTCGCATACGAACCAGAACAGGCCGGTCTCTACGTCCACGGACTCAACTTCAACGTTCCGACATTCGCCACGTGCTCGCAGGCCGAAGTACAGAGCTTTGCAGAGACATTTGGAATGAGAAAGACAGACTACTTCACCATGAATGATGTCGCTTCTCTGAAGAAGTTTCTGGAAGAGGCTGCAGAGACTGGAAGCTGGGATGGCAAGGATGTGGAGGGATTTGTGATCCGCTGTGAGGCAAGGCAAGGACAAAATACCTGGAACGATTGGTTCTTCAAGTACAAATTCGAAGAACCATACCTAATGTACCGCCAATGGAGAGAGGTCACCAAGGCTATGATCAACCGAAGGGAACCAAAGTACAAGAAGCATGTCAAGGTGACTAAAGCATATGTCGAGTTTGCCAGGAAGTATTTTCATGCGAACCCAGAGGCAGCAAAGCAATATCAGCTCAACCACGGAATCATTGCCTTGCGTGATGCTTTCTTGAAATCCCTCGGAGCAAAGGGGAGTGAACTCATACATGAAGGGGAGGAGGAAGAAGGTACAACGGCGCCAAGGGCGCAAAGCGAGAGACCGGATGAAGCCTCAGCTCAGGTTCCGGCCAAAGATCTCAAAGTATTGCTGGTTCCTATTGCCACTATCGGCTGCGGAAAGACTACTCTTGCTGTGGCCTTGACAAAACTCTTCAAATGGGGCCACATCCAAAACGACGATATCATGGGCAGCAGCCGCCCTCCTCGTTTTGCCGGTCTCATCTGCAAAGCGTTTGAGAAAGAATCGGTGATCGTTGCCGATAGAAATAATCACCAGTTTAGAGAACGTGAGCAGCTCTTTAAGGATATCACACCGAGGGTTCCAAGCGTTCAAATGGTCGCCCTTCACTATGTTCACTATAGAGATGACGTTGATTCCGGAGAAATGAGGAACAGGATTGAGAAAGCTACACACGACCGAGTGTTTGCTAGAGGTGATAGGCATCAGACAATTCAAGCAGCCACGAAGAACCAAGAGAACATCAAATTCATCATGAGAGGATTTGTGAAACGATTTGAGCCACTCGATGTCTCCAACAGCCCAGATTGGTCATTCCGCTCTGTGATCGACTTGGATATAGAGGCAGACACACGGGTCAACTTGGAGACAGTTGTAAGGGCCCTTCGCAAGGATTATCCATCGCTCATCAAAACACTACCCACCGCCGAGGAGATGGATCGAGCAGTCGAATATGCTTTGAACCACTACGAACCCAAGCAACCCAATAACAAACAAAAAGCAAAGGGCCAAAACCAATCAGCTTCTACTCCGGCTGCGAAAAAGGCCAAGGCCGTAGAGTACTTTTCGGTTTCAGTCCCAACTGACAAGCTTCTCGAGGCCATCAAAAAAGCCATGGATTATTCGAAGGCCGACGCTTCCACATTTTACGATCAACTTAAAAATGCGAAACGAGTCCAAGATGCCTTCCACGTTACACTCATCCACCGCGCCTCCATCAGGACCAAGGGGGCCCATTCTCGAGCTCAGTCGCTTTGGGATAGATACATCAATCTCATCGGCACAACTCCGGAAGAGTCAGTCAAAGTTGGCATCAAGCTCGGAAGATTGGTATGGGATGGGAGACTTATGGCAGCTACAGTGGAAGTTCTTCCGGTTGAGGGCTCGGAGCTGGATTTCCCGTGTTTTAACGAGACGCCACATATTACTATTGGCACTAAGGATAAATCAGTAAAACCAGTCGAGTCCAATGACATGTTGACGAGGTGGAAGGCGGATGGGAAGAGTGCGCAGTCGCTTAATTTGGGTGGAGCTGCTATTGAGGGAACCTTCCATGCCGTGTCTCTTAACCGTTAGAAAGGCAAAGGACGCCCGGAAATTGGAGGGTATAAATGGTGGAAGAAGAAGATGGCGAGGATGGCAGCGCGGACTTGATATCGGGGATGTTGTGCTGGTGTGGGAGACCGTGGATATCATTATGGGAGGGCATAACGGGTTGATGTAACCTGCTCTAGGAGGGCGTTTGACTTTTTTTTTCAGTTGAAATTATTTTTATTTGTTTATTTCTTTATTATCTATTTTTTTTTTTGCATTCAAAGCATATACTGTGGGCTATTTACCAAATACATATCATCTAGGTATTCGGAAGGACTATCGGAAGGAATGAAGTACACAGTTTGAATGGTAGATTGAGTCTCTGGCCGATACGAGACTGTGCATTCATCAAAACAGTTACAAGCACGTGCACATCCCGTGACGAGATAGTCGGCCGCGCGCTCGAAATAAGGTATTTATTTACGGCCCCTGTGCGACCGCGTGACGTAGGTCGAAGATGTGCGACTCGCCGCCCTAAGCGCTGCGTGCGGCCGCCACGGGTGCGCTGCGGGGATCAGCCCAAGCGATGGCGCCTGCAAGGATTGCGTGCCTAGCGCCGCCAAGGCTGGCGCTGCTTGGCCGATGCAGGCTTACATATACGGCCCACCCGCACGACCGCCGCGCGGTTTCGCCCCGTATCCCCCGCTGCTTTTTCTCAACGTCCGCCCGCCCCGCCGCCGCTCGCTAACCCCCACCACTCCCGCCCGCCCGCCGGCCGTTAGACCACAGGCTCCCCAGGCCCCAGGTGCCCAGCAGCAGCTCGCGTCCCCCCGACTCCGTCCCCGCGGTGCCCCCGGCGCCCGCCCCAAGGCAGCAGGCAGACCGCCAGACAGGCCCCGTCGGCAGACAGGCAGCACTCCAGCAGGCCCCCCGCGCGAGCTGCCCCCCCCGATAGCAGCGCATCGGCGCACGCACGCACGCACGCACGCACGCAGCACGCAGCAGCCAGATCGCCCCGCGCGCCCTCCCCCCCCCCCGCCAATCAGCCCCGTCCGCTCGCGATGAACAGCGGAGACGACGAGATGGCCCTGCCCATGGGCATGGACCCGCACCCCCACGTCCACCCGCTTCCGCTGCAGCACCAGCACCAGCACCACTCGCCGCCAGACCTCGACGAATGGAGACGCAGACTGTTCACGGTGGACACGTCCATCACCATGACCGCGGCCGAGTGAGTAGCAAGCACGCAGAAGCCGCCCTAAGGCCTGTCCCAAGTCGAGTGCAGAGTGCAATGCTAACGAACACCGCCCCTGCCTTCCCGGCTGCGGCGTGCTTCACAGGTGGGATACATACTGGCCTTACATCGATAACGTTTGGTAGATACCAATCGCTCCTCTTTTTCTTCCCCAGCACCCCTTCCTCCCTCTTTTCCCCTTCGTCCTCTTTCCCAATCCCCATTCCTATGCCCCTCTCGTTCCTTTTCGAATGAGCCCCGCCTCACCCCCCCCCCCCCCCCCACCCCTCCTCTGCGTCTTCCTTCGTTCTTTCTTCTAGCTGTCCCTTCACACACGTCGTTTTCGTGCAAAATTGTATGTTGGCCAGTCTTTCTCATGCAAACCCTCCCCCCTCCTCGCGTCCCGGGCTCCGAATTTTAAAGGTCTCATCGCTCAACCCAAAGATCAAAGAAGGGCCCCTTCGTCACACATTACTATGACTGTCGACTCAAGGGTCGGCCTCCAGGGACACCCGTCAACCAAGACCCCAACAAGAAGAAGCGCAAACGCACTGCCCGTGAGCGTGATCTCTGCGAAATGAAAATCAAAATCATCGAAACTACAACCCCAAACAAAACCTACACAATTGAAAAGGTCAAGCGGGAGATTGGGACAAATGGCGAGGAGCCGGCGGGGGAGTACCACAGGCATACCTTGGACGAAAGCGACAGAATCAAACGGAATAGTGTTTTGAGGCAGGCAATCAAGTTGGAGAAAGAGATCAAAAAGGTGCAGGTGAGTCGGTTGCCTTTTTTTTTTTCATTTTGGTGTTTCTATCTTTTGCTTCATTTCACATGTCAATTATGCTGTGGCGATGTTGGATTGTGAAATGCGGAAATTACATATTTCGCTTGAGGCCTTCCACCGCCCCAAGGGCACTGTATGGCGTCTTGATCTTCCTGGTTGCTGCTTTTTGTCATCTTCCTCATATCTCTCTTTCACTCGGTGCACCATTGGAGATAATATCTCTGAACGTGCAGTTGGTGCACAAACCGCTGATAGATGTCATGGCGGAGACCAATCAGCAACAGAAAACGTATCACAAGAAGGCAACGGGACAGGCACTGCAAACAGTCAAAAGGCATTCTAAAAGTAATGACCTGAAGGTCTTTGGAAGTTGTTTCTGGTAAGCATTGAAATTGCTCTTGAATTGGGTATCTGCTAATTCATATGCAACAGCCCGTTTGCGCAGGTTGGTTATCGATTCCCTAGTTGGTATGTTTGTATTATTGCTAATTGGGACTAGCGTGTGTGGATCGCTCTTGAGGTCAAAGGCATCAATTATCAGTACATAGAAGTCGATCCCTACAAGAAGCCCGCAAATCTACTGGAAATCGATCCAAGAGGCCTAGTTCCCTCCCTCAAGCATGGAGAGTATGTATTTCTACAATTTGTAGTTTACACAGGTGCTGACAATGTTGGCACAGTTGGGGTTGTTACGAAAGTTCTGTCATACTGGAATATGTAAGAACCTTTTGCCTTATCTAAATCATACTAGACTAACAAATTCATAAATTGTAGCTCGAGGACCTTCAGGTTGGACATCAGTTGCTCCATAACCATTCCCAAATTCGAGCAAATTCGAGGTTGTGGTGCCATCACGTGAGTTATGAACTGAATTATTATTTTTATCCACCACGATGCCCTTTGCATTGGTCGAGTTTTAAATCGTTCTGAAGCAAGCCCTTCATCGATCGTGCATCATGCAGGTTAAAGTTTAATTTAACTGCACTTCACATCTTGACTTTCCTTGACTCTTACATGTTCGGATAGGATGTCACTAACTTTATTTCACTTCCAATGCCCGCTACATATACGGGCTCGGGATATTTTTTTCATTTTTATAGATTGATCGAAGAATCGTCCCTCGATTCAACCGCTACATACAAGAACAGGATCCATTAAAATTTGCAGAGCATGGGGAAGAATTGCGAATGGAGGTATGAAGGTCATCGTGGCATATTAATGCTGGCAAACTTCAGGGTAATTGCAGACAGACATCTAACAATTTCTTGAAACTTCAGATCACCAAACTCGTCAATAATGCGGATCCTGTGGGGCCATTTTTCCTAGTAAGCCATTTACTAGTTTCTCATCGTCTTTGAATAAGGGCTAACGGACATAGGGATCATTCATAACACTGGTCGATGTATCAATTGCGCCTTGGTTTTTGCGCTTACGACGGGTTTTGACACCGTGTCGAGGATGGCAACCAGCAGACGAAGGCAGTAGATTGGGGATTTGGATTGCTGCATTGGAAGCCAGTGAGGCTGTCAAAAATACGACAAGCGACGATTCGCTATACTTGGATAGTTATGATCGATATAGCGGTAAGTCCTATTACCCCATATTCAACCTCAGAAGCAACTACATTGATGTTTTGAGAGACTTTTTTTGCCGTCAAGACGTTTCGCAAAATTGTTCTTGCATCGCTAAGTTTTCATTTTTAGATAACAACAACCTTGATTTTATCGATCTGGTGTTCGATCGCAATTAATCAACCAACTGTCGCTCATTCGATAGAAAAGTTGGTGGTAGATTTTGGTCAAAATTGCCAGTGATGAACGGAAGGAGGGAGCCTTCCAAGCTCGCTAAGACTGTAATGCAAAAATTGGAATACGTGATGTAGTGTTCAAAGAAGAGTTGGTATAATTGGACAAATTGGTCGATCGACGGATTTATCTTTTTGGGTTTATTTTTTCGCGTAATAATTACTTCTTAGGGTTTTTTTTTTCATTTGTTTTTAATGTATGCTCATTTGCAGGATGGAATATGGATACCTCATTTTATTAACATTTTATTCTTTTTTTTTGTTTTCGAGTTTGGTGTTCTATTCTTCACCACGACCTTTTTCTTTTTTTGTTGGTTTCACATTTCGTTTTGGGTACTGGTGGCAGTCTCGACCCTACTGGTGGCTTCTGATTCTCCCCGAGTAGTTCTTTAATAAATGAGCGTCCTATCGAGTACCTTCGTCAGAAGCCACGACATGTAAGATGGCAGGCCACGACTGTTGCTGCTAGTCATCACTAGATCTACAGACATAGCCTCGACCCAGGCGTTGAGAACCTTGGGGTGCGGTACTGATATCCATGTGTATATCCGTACACTATGGGATTAAGCTCGACAGCCTGACTGTAGACATGGGCTTTCAGGTTTCTGCGTATCGGTAGTTTACATGACTATGACGGAGATCGTCATTGGTGGAGCTGTGACGTCTCATTCGGGAAGTAGAAGTATCGTCCCAACTTGGTAGCGTAGAAAGACGCTACTACTTACTTAGGTAGTTAGTCTCGTACTGGCCTGTACTATTACTACCCTGAACTCCGCCCGGTTTTTGATTTACCAGCTTCGCTTCTTTCCTTCCCACTCGTCACCAACACTCGTCATTCCTTCTCCCAACTTTTGTCTCTCAGCCACCAGACTATCTCTCCACTTGTCTCAGAGATCCATTCCATACCTAGGTAACTTTGACTCGCCAGATCTTGCCTTACTTTGTGCCATGACTTTGACTCGCCAGATCTTGCCTTCCTTTGTGCTTGGCTTTACTCGCGTACGAGACTAGCTTAGAGTACTCGCATCCGGCCCCTCAGATCGAATCGAAAGGGTTCTTGTTGATCACTCAGGTAGGCACACGTGTCGCGGTGTCAGTACTTTATTTCTTACTTTACTTTACTTTATAACAAGAGTTGCGTTTTCCTTCCTGGATATACCATATAATTAATCTCCCCCCCTCCCCCATGTATCCGCAAAGTACCAACCAATGAAGATGCAAGCGTTACTGGCCCGGAACACTGTCCGCATAACTCAGTTGTTCTTTCCGGCCGGAGTGCTTCCGGATCTTCACCCGTTAAGCAGGAAGTAGGAAAGAAAGAAAGGGAAAAAAGAATATAGCCCACTTGTGTGGGCGTTTGTAGTGGACAATGAATATTTCTATGACTGGTTGAGAGTATGCTGAGAAATGAGGATGGGTGCCGTTGCGCCAAAAGTCAATTGACAATGGGTATCGGTCCATTACCTCTATCACTCACATAACATGCTGATGGATGTGATCAGATTTTTAGGAGGTACGTACTTTCCCTCCACCCTGATGAGACTACGGTAATGTGCCATCACTTTTCTTTTCCTCGATGAAATACACGGGTTTCTCGATCACTGGATACTCTAGTTACATGTAGGCGGGTGGACTAGGAAAAGTAACTAAGAAAGCAAGCCTTTTTACCACTTGATTTTGACAATTAACGACGTCTCCCCACCCCCCTCCATCTCTCCCGCACCGCTGGCCTGTGCATTAATGCATGTGCCAGATAATTACTGACCCTTGTGTCGGTAGGGTTCGTTAACTCTAATGCGCCAGTGTCGATCATTCGTTCATCTGCTAATGCTTCAACTATGTGGATAGATTTAGACTACACCTCTACCTGCTTAAAACCTTACTCGGTGAAGGGGGGGGGAGGCTTGGATTCGCTCACAGCGGGAATGACGGATACGAGATACGATTGGCTCGGAAATTGATTCCTTAACCAACAACAAGCTGCTGAGATCGAGAAGAAAGGTAAAGTTTGTCATCTACACCTTCAGATCCAGGGTTGAGAAACAGGTGTGTGTACTCTACCCTATTTTTGTTTACTGGAGTTATGCCGTTTAGTCCTTTCCTCATTGGGTAGTGCGAGATGTCGATCTTTGATGCCTCGAGGACCAGGAAGTTGGTTGATCGATTTCATGTGGGAATTGTATATGCAATGCAAATGCTAATTTTTATAGAATATTGTGGTGCCTTCTACTCCGTACCGGCCCTCGAGTTCTGATCACGCTAGTCTATTGGCCCATGATGCCTGGGATTTATAGCTTCTCGAGTACATGTCGGCATTGGTTGTCAAGAACGGGAGAGATAGAGGCGGCTCTGCAGGACGCATGCTGATCCAGAAGCACAGCAGAGTACTTTACTCGAGTACACGCCAGATCTTGTTTCATGGGAGATGCTTTAATGTGATAATAGGCGATAAAAGTGCATTCCAAGGACAGGTAACTCCGAATCACAATCTCTTGACGAGAATTATTACGAATCATTTCCGGCAAATACAAATCATGGTTTTGGGGATAGAAATTGGTCAACAAATTACTACAAAGTAGTTTACTCACAGTAGCTTCCCCGCGGGTAGTGCCCACTTTGTACTCGGGTCAGGCAAGAAGTAGTTGGAAGATGGTGTGTAGCTCCCTTTACCAATTATGGCAAGCTGGGGCCGTGCGCAAAAGAATTTATATGGAGTTGATCCTGTCAAGCCACTCGACTGCTCCACACCATCTTCCAACTACTTCTTGCCTGACCCGAGTAGTTTCATTCCCCAGAGTCCTCTAGCCTTTCCCTCAAACCATTTACGGTATCACCTGAAACTCCAAGGGACCCACATCCCTGGAAATCAGACCCTAGCGCCACAACAGCACGTTATCTGGCTCTTGACAACCGATATTGACGAGGCCACCACCCACGCATAAAAGAAAAAAACTAGATTTTGGACCAAATCAGGTTTTTTGTTGTTCCTGGCCATGCTACGGATACATATACCCGATTATTACAACGACGCAATCAATGTCCACTCCGCCTAGCAAAATTGCTAGTGCAATCTCGGTGGTTTCCCAACAACTACTCGAGCACTCGAGTACCTAGTACGTTCTATCTCCAAAACGCAAAGGCTAGTGATTATATCTACTTCATGCAAGGTAGATGTGATTTCTGGTTATTACTATAGATCTATCTAATCTATATGCAGATATTCTAGGCATCTTGCGTGAGAATCGGCGGGGGTGAGCTTCTGGTGGGAATGGGCCCTGATTACGGCTGCAATCACCGGGTGGAGGTAAGTTGGATATTCCTAGAACTTGAAATTGGCCTGGACCTATTCTTTAGATTGCTGTGGATATTGTTCAGTGTGGATTTTGCTAATTGAGCATACCTACTCAGATATTATACAGCCCTCACATTCTAGGCTCCAAGTGAAGCAGAAAGCGCAAGAAAAATGCTTGGTTTATGGAAGCTTGCGACGACTCTTCGCCCCCAACATTCTGGGCGTATCGAGATCCACCTCTATCAAATCTATCGATGTCTTGGATACCAACGATAGCACCAAGACTTCTACTCCCACTTTCCCCTTTCGGTATCTCTAATTGATTTATTGACTGAATTACTATAGTTGCATTCTAACTTAAAAGCTCAGCCATTTCGGGGCAACAAATCCTGTTCAGCCAACTAATTGTTTTCAACTCTGCAGGGCCAGTCAATCATGGGTTGCAGAATACCGTTAGGTAAACTCGTGTTTTTAATATCCAGCATTGTTTTTGATAAATTTTACGGAAGCGAAAGGGTTATCATTTCTTCGTCTGGACGCTGGCTCAGCCGCACATGTAAACCTCATAACGGATCTCAATTCCATGTTTAACACATGTGCTACTGTTGATGGAGATCTTCAAGAGCTTGTGCCGTGCACTGCCTACACTACCGGGAGATCTTGCGAGCAAGACCCCCCAGTCAAACGAAGAATTTTGGTGAATGCAACTTTTCGTTGAATGAAGAGTTTGCCTCTGTGAAGCTCTTGCAGGGGGGTCTTACTCGCCAGAGCTTCCGGTATATTCATTGTTGAAAAAATATGGAAACTTCCAATATTCACCAATGATTTCTCGGATCGAATTATTTATTCGTATACCCTGAAGCTAACGTTTTCCAAATTCAACCATATCGAAATTACAAGGCCTGCCTAATTCTACACACTTCAGTCAAGCATTACCGGGACCAGCGGTAAAGCTCTAAGTTAATCTACGGGTAGTGCGAGCCACAAACAATGGAAGCCAATAGCAGGAGTCGAGAATCTATGACACTAAAACGCTAATCTCACTAGAAAGATGGACAAAGCTACCATTATTCCATATATATACCAAGCTAGTACGTGCCGGTATTCCTGGACTTCACGTCAGAACTAAAGTATCAGTGCTGACTCAAATACGATGGTAGGTTTTGCACAAAAGTAACATATCGTCATCAAGGAGGACATCGAACTCACACCGGTGGACATACCATCAAGGACACAACTCTGGTATGGGACTCTGTCTTAACCGTAAGACGTTGGAACTTCTTGGTACGTAATCCCCTTAACCGCTCGAGTCCCGAGCACCGTACAGAGTATACGAAGCACTGACCAATAATTCCTTGATGTATGCATGCAAATTTGCATAAGCACAAATGCAAGCTCGGTGCATCTGGAACATGATCAAACAGTCAGCTTATTTACACCGGGGTAATCGTCACAGTAGTCATAGTCATAAAACAATGGCTGTGACATCCACACTTGTGCTACCTACCTACCGCTCGTCTCGACTTGACGTTAGCTTGGGTACGAGGCTAGTGCGTCGACATAAACATTTCCATTCCATCTGGGCCCCGGCCCAGTCACATCTTTGACGTCAACGGTGTTTCAGTTCCAGAACCGCTTACTGCTGTGTATGGATGAACTGTCCCATCCAATTGAAAGCCACATAACCAACCCCGTACAGATGACGATGGTCGATCATGATCATCAGGCAATATTTGTGCAGACAGGAAAAAAAAAAAAGAAAGGAAATGTATCTTAGGTAAGTTTTATAAAATTTCCTGGAATTGATGTATAATTTCATGGCAATTGATTAGTTGGAGAACATGTGCAGGCGTCTGCATACGTGTACCACCGAGTTGCTGGCTCTTACTCACTCCTCAGGTATTTTAGGCCCAGGGAGCTCCTAGACAGGTCTCATCCAAACACTTTCGAGGCAAAAAGAAGAAAACAAACAAACAAAAGTTTCCGGAGAGGGAGGGTGGGGGTTTTCCATCTGTTGGTGCTCACTGCAACCTTTTCCAATTGGCGTGGTGCTCTAGCTAATGGCTTCTGGCATAGGTCATATTATCGATTTATTAGCCACCATAAGATCTTGAGCTAAAACACTCACTGAACCTGGGATGCTGTATAAGTATATCAAATAGGACCGCAACTAGGAATAACCAGCTGCCTCACCGACAGCGACCAGCCAGCACGATCTACAGAAGTATCGTGGCGTTAAAAGGAAGGAATGATAAAGAGATGTTATTAAAAAAAAGAAAATATACATGAGGCACGTCCGATTAGAGTAACTGATCCTAATCGGGAAGTAAGGGGGCGGACCACCCGATTCGGTAAATAACCGCCTCATTTATTCTCGTGCCATTTTTTTTTGCGCTTTTGAGAAATACTAATTCACCGAATAAACCCCCCAGCAAAACCAATTCGCAGAACTGAATGCTGCAGTGCTACTTATTTGCAAAATCGGTAGATGTCATCCCGATTGTACTGTATGTATGCTTATGCCAGTTTATTTCATGGCTGCATGCATTACGTTAATCTGGGCCCAGAACTTGCAACGGTGGGCCATAGTGGGCCCGTGCAATCTAGTGAAAAGGTTACTCTATCTCCGGCTAGTCGACCGATTTCCGAGCACTATCACATCCGATGCGCTCTTTTTATCTATAACCCCGGTACGCAAGAAAAAAGTAACGCTTCATCTTTTGAATGAGGTGAAGAAGCGACCGGCACAGGAAGCTACTGTACAGTAGGCGTCTCATGTGTTGTTCGATACAGTCTTTACAGTCTTTCCTTCTTCTCTTGGCCTTGAGATTATTGATCTACTATCATATTTTTAGCTATCGACGTTAATGGGACGGAACGGAGATTGCCCTGGCACTCGTTGTCAGTATGCTTTCTGAAGGGCCACCAAGAAAAAATCATTTCAACCTCACCTAACAACCATTAGCACACAGGACTCATCACTCATGCTAAATTTGCATTTTCTTACAAGTCGTATCACGGGCTAGACGTCATACAGCAGGTGGCATCGATCGAAATCACTGATTGACATCGGAATTATTGACAGATAACGAGCTCTTGGTAGGAGAAAAACAAACTTAAAAGTAAAAAAGGAAAGGCAGGAAGAAAAAGAAAGGGTCGATATCAAATGAATATCATGGATTGATTGTCATTTTGAAAACACGGAAGAGTAGATGATGTGCATAGGAAAGAAGCAATCAATTGAATTGGGATCACGAGGTCAGGGTGTTGTATGGTTGTTGGTCGAACGAGATTGGATGCTCTCCGGTGCGAAACAAAGTTTTTTTGCCTGGTCTAAAGATTTGCCTTATCCCATGGGCGGGAGAAAGTCGGGAATCCATGTCAGGGACATCCGATATGATATGGCCCCCCAGCTCTCCACACCACCTGTCAATTGCAATTGCAGATGCAATTCCTCAAATGAATTCGCCATTGGCATCAACTAATATTCATCAGGGGGTAGGGATTGTGGCGATAGGCAACCGCCTTTCTGCCTGCATCAGCCGGAACGAAACCCGATTGTATGGGATAGAAATTTATCAAAGTATTTAAGCTTCCGCTGCTGCATATACATTAGCTTGATTGTACAACGGGCACTGATATAGGTATTGATGCTCTTCCATGAAAGGGCATATCGAATTTCGAGGGATTGAAATGAATTGGACACAGGCCGAGTAAAAGTGGAGATGAATTCACATTGTGAACAAATCATCAAACCAAAGCAAATTGAAAGGGGTCGAAATGTAGCGTAGATCATGCATGACTCGAGAGTGCTTACTGCAAAGGCCAGGTATCTCCTCCAACTTTTCCAACTTTTTTCAACTTTTGTATAAACATATTTCCTAAAGAAGTCCAGCGTGATGGCAAGGATCAGGGGGCTTTCGGCTAACGGAGATTTACATGCTTTTTCCCTACTCTCCTGCAATATTAGTGCCCTTCAAAGGGTACACAATCACGTCAAGGTAACACGCAATAAGCAACAAGCAACGTCAGATGTTGATGAAAGTTGGTGAATAGCTACCTTCCATTGTGGACCTCATTTAATTCCTCAACAAGGCGAGAGATGGTTCTTATTGCTTTCCCTTGCCAATCCTTGTATGTCTTCCTTGGATGTCTCCTCTGGCTGATTAAATAGTATTATTTCAAAAATGCAGCTAGTCAATTTGTTTCCAGGCGGCTCAAGGATTGACTTGACGTCCTCGCTCACGCTTCTGAGCAACTCTGATACTTTAGCATGCAAGAGGGTGTGCAAATGACAGGGTAAAGGCAATGTGTAGGGGTGACATTCTAAACGGAAAATACAAGTTATCTGGATAGATTGCCTTTGAGAATAAAAGAAGAAGCAGAGGTGGGGTGGAAACAGAACTTTGGGAATCTGAGCTATCACAAAATACCCACCTCACTCAGGCCCTCCTTCTCTGGTGCGTTCTTAGAGTACAAGCCTGGGAATATGACGGCGCCTTCTCCCACAAAGTCCGTCGCGCACACAATGGCGCTGCGCATGTTAAACGTCTTGTCTAGGACTGGGTCAAGACCAGGAAAACTAGACGGGTACGTTTATGCAACAGGGGTGGAGAGTGAAAGGTATTGCGTACGGATGATAATTCCAACCAATCAGAAACCTCGCCTACCAGCTGGGATTGCAGAAGGATAGCTGCTAGAGGCTTCCAGTCGGCTTAGGGACAAAGATAGATGTGACAGCCTGCTCCATGGTACTCGAGTATCTAATTGTGAAGATATCTAAGTCGAGATAAGCAAGGTGCTCTACTCCAAAATACCGACATAAAGAGGAAGCAAGTACTTCATGTCCAAGATTTAAGTTGGGAAATAAATCGAGAAGTGAGTTTGATGAAATTGTGCTTTAATCAACCGCCGTCAAGGGATTGGACAAGGACGGTAAGGCGGTCCTAAATCGGCATCAATTGATCCGCCGAATTGTGTACCTGAATTGGCGTTGAGTAAAGTGCCTGTGCACGTGCCCGAGAGCATCGTTAGTTGTGTTCTATTTCTGAATTAGTGGGCACCAATGGGTGGTGGAGTATATAGTATTTAAGGGCTCGCTGCACATATCAAATGTGATATCGGCTCTGGTCCACGAGGACACTTCTTGCCAAGAGAAAGAGTCCCTGAGAAACATAGAGACGTCAGGATCGTCTCTTAGTTCTCCACATGCAATTCCTCATAGATTATTGAGGTGCATACGTGAAGCCAATTTCTGGTGTTGCACTGCAAAGCTATCCAGATATAAACGATTTCTTGATTCCAGTGCATGTTAGCAACGTAACGTTTGAGAGCAGAAACCTTAAAGGATACGCATATGAGGGGTCGGGGAGTGGGGGGAAAGGGAGGATGTTTCATGATTCATAAAAAAATCTACTCATTAAACCGCCAACCCGACCCAGGATGACCTCGGTGCCATGACCAGATTCTTCGGTCTGAAGCGCAGAATCTGGGTAAAATAAGAGTTTATAAGGCTTGAAAATTACTGCAAGCCAAGTGATTGATGTGAAGGTGCAACGGGAAAAAAGATTTGGCGTTTTTTGCTGCTACTTTGGAAGTAGATTATGATCCGAGAAGAGGTAGCGGTTAGCCAATAATAAGCTTAAAATTATAAAATTATGCTTCTGTCGCTCGATGGGTGACAGATTGAGCTTAAACTTCATGACGGATGGCTAAATTCTCGAAAATGGTGAAGCACAATTTTAGATATCAATAAGTAGTTAGCCATAAGAATATGTGAGCAAAGATTAGTACTTACAAAAGCACATCAATATCTTCATCTCTGAGTGGCCTCTATCAAATCTAGAATAGAAACCCATGCGCAAGATGTTCCCTTGGTTAAAATAGCTGAAGAGAAAAAGTGCAATGACATCGTCTAGCCGTAAGATGTCAATGCAATACCACGGTCAAGAGACGTAATTTCGAAAAGACTGCTCTTGCATATGATATTTTTCCAGAGGGGTGATATTGCGTGCGTTCCGTACAATATGAATCTTGTCTTGCTCACAGTGTTCTACCGAGGGTCACCTAAATGTCTATGTGTTCTCGTGACAGGGGTTACCTACCATAAATGTCAAAACCTGCTACGTCCTGTGGGCTATTGAAGTGCCTGTGTGTGTGTGTGTGTGTGCCGAAATGTGACTCCGGCGACCTCAAGAGAGAGGACATTACTTGCATAAAGCTTTGAATGCAGTACATTTTTGCTTTCTTTGATGATGTGTGCATGCAACTGTGTCATTGCCCTCTTAGCATGGTGCGGCTGCGGCAGGCCCATTCCCATCCCATTGGCAGACTGCATGAGGGAGGGGTGTGATTATGGTGGGGAAAACGGCGAACTAAGCAAGCCGCGGAATCTTCTTTAACGATTTCCAAGAGATCTGGAGATCTGGAGAAGATGTGTTAATACCTTGCCATATCACTGCATTGCCGGGGAGGAGGACAGACATACAACGCACCGAGGGTATGTACATTCTAAGGTTGCTATTCTCAACGGGCACAGGTTCGGAGGAAGCAGGTAGGGGTCACCGGTGGCCGGGAGGCTAGTTGTTGGGGGTAGGTACAGTGCGCCCCCGTGCCTTGTGGAATTATAGAGTATTGGTATTCTAATACTGTTGTAACTCATGAGTAATGGAAACCTGATGAAGTTGAGCCACCCCCAGGGATTGCCCGTTGGCTTGTCGTAAAATGTGAGATCCCGGGCGAGTGAGGAGGCGGAGGAAGTGAATTGGCCTGGGGGGAAAGAGGTGGGGAATTGGAATTGAGCTTTGCAGCTGGCAGTTGGTGGCATTCTACTCGTCTCGGAGGGAGAGTGCCTCTCCTACATACTCCTACTTCCCAATTAAGCCCGCTCGAGTAGCTCATGCCCCGATCGAGAAGTCGGCTGCCCCAAGATCCATCGTCGCCACGCTAAGATCTCTCAGAACAGCAGGCGTGTGAGACCGGCCCCATCCCGCGCTCCCGCCACAGCGCCCCCGCAACGCAAAGCACACGCAGTGCAGGTGAATGTGCCCCTGCGCATCCGGCTCCGGTGCATGGGGCTCGAGCTGGCATGGGCATGTCGCCGCAGTCACGACACCAGAGTGCGTGCCTCGCCAAGGGCCCGATACTTGGCGCCACTCGCTGAGCGAGGAGGTGGCCGGAATCGAGGCGGCCGTAGGGTCATCGAGGTCACGAGCGATCCGCGCGGCGACGGTTTTCGATTGCGGCGCAAAGCTCAGATCAATGCGGGGTCCCTGCCGAGCGGAAAAACAAAAGTCTGGGGGAAAAGTTGAATAAGCGGTGAGATTACTCTTCGTGATGGTGCGCTTTTTCCGAGCTGGAGCGCCGCCATGGCGTCCGCGTGATCTCGTGAGGCCTTCGGAATGGACAGCGTGTACGGGCGCGCGGGCTGCTGGCAGTGGAGTGCTCGCGCCGTTGTGCTTGGTGCACCAATCAGTCGCGGATCGACTCAATACCGACGTGTCTGTCATTCCGTAGCAGCCAATGGATACCGATAATACATTAGCACAGACTAGAGGAATATGGGATGATGAGGACTGGGCGAGGGTCGGCCCGGCCGGGAACGCTGCACTCTTCTGGGGCCCGAATCCGTGTCAAAATAATGCCGCCGAGTGGGAGCTGGCTTTGTCACATGATCTCTGTGCTAGCCGTGCACCAATCGTGCCGGCCCGACGTAGACAATCGGAACGCAGCACAAGCAGTGTTATTGGTGTATACAACTGCTTCAATTCCAGTACCGGCACCCCGTACTGCTGTGTAGCTGTGACAACTGCGAAAGGCGAGACCAGGGGCGCTGGGCAAGGCAATTCCGAATTCTTGTCGTCCGGTGACGTACGATTTGCTTGCGCATCACGCATGCACATGATACAGGTGTGTTACCACCGCCGCCCCAGTTCATGAGTGATGGAAAATGCTTTTGGCTGTTGCTTTTGGGGTAGCATCGTCCCGCTTTGGGGCCAATCCTCGACTCTGGGCCTCGACGCAGGCTCGGGGCCATCTTGTCCGCACATCTGGCCTTCGCTGTGTGCGTACATCTGCAATGCGGGCCTTGGCGGCCGTCGCGCGGTCTCGTAGAGTCTGCGGCCGCCGCTCAGGGTTCGCGCTCCTGCAGGCCGGGATGCCAAGGCCCGATGTGCCCCCATTTTCCCGATCGCTCTCGCGGTTGATAGCAGCGGGGCCGCTAGCGGAGTCCTAAGGGGGGGGTGTCGGCGTGCATGCGACGTGCATACTCCACACTCCAGCGGCCAGGGTGCTGGGGTTCCGTCAACGGCAGCAGAGGCTGCGACGCCCTACACTTCGCAGCAGCCAGAGCGAGCGCAAGGCATGCCCCGTGGGAGGTATGTGTAGGTATGTGGGGTATTATGTGATATATTGGGAAATGGAGGAGGAGAAGATGGATGGAGCCGTGGAGGAGGAGGAGGAGAGGAGAGGAGGAGGAGGAAGCCGTGGCCGCATAAGTGCGTGTGTTTGCGTGCGTTCGTTCATGCGTGCCGACGGAGGTCGAAAGTGTCAGACGGACGGAGCCATGAGTAGACGGCGAGGGACGGTGAGGGGCCAAGGCGACCCCATTTACGGCCGGCTTCGAGGCTTCGGGTCGAGCAAGCCACAGGTAAGCGCGACACGGCTCATGTGACTTTGTGATTCCTCCATGGCTACGGAGTACTCAAGTGTATCATACCCATTATGATGGCTATAGGAGGTATAGGATGTTCTGACGAGAACTTGAGAGGTTGCTTGCTCTTTGCCACGCATACGCAGACTTACTTTTTCCTTTTACTTTTATTTTTACTTCTGTTAATACACAGAAAGTTGATGCAGAAGGAAATAAGATTGAGATGAGCTCAAGATAGTGGACTACGTAATTCACAACACAAGTATATTCATTTATTGAAACTCTAGTATGCCAAACAGTATTCTCGTGGCTACAACGCCTCTTTCCGTTGTTTCACTCCACATCAAACCGCGTTTCCCTCCAACTGGGTCCCTGGGCAGGAGGCAGACCAGGCGTAAAAGTAGCCTGGTGCGTAAAAGCCGTGATCGCCATGCCCCATTAGCATCGATGCCCTATGTTCTCCGCCGAGCGCAGCCCGACTCTGTTTAAAAAGGTGATGCCCCGACCCGCCGGAAGCGGAGACCCGTATCGGCCACAGCCCATCGCCGTTGCCACAAATGTGGCCGCCTGTTCAGCCAGCTGCGATGAGAGCGCTGGGGCGTTGTCCAGACACACATGGGCCTGTTCTCGTACATGGGGCCCCGGAGAGGGTCTTGTCCATAATTCCTTTTCTCTTCGAATTCCAATTCTTGACAACACCCGAGTTGACCATGTCAATGAGGCTTGCGACTAGCACCCTTTCGTCCAGTCGTTACGGCATTGGTGCAGTAGCCAGTAGGGAATTTCTGAGTTGAAAACGTCCACCGTGGCGAATTGGCTTATTCGTCGGCGTGAAACTACGTGGATGGGAGCTGCAACCAACCTTGATGATGATGATGCTGTCTAGCTGTCGTTTATCCTGGTGCGCACATATGTTGCTGCTGAAATTGATACCTCCAGCGCCCCTCTAAACCCTTGATCGGTGTAAGATGTAATATACAGCCGCTGTAGTGAGGCCACTGAAGGATGATTTCGGGCTGTAGTTTTGTTTCCTTTGAAACCCCAAGCTCGTCTCCAACCCACCCCAGAACAACCAACCATAGACTTTTATGTAGAGAGTGCTCTGAACTCATCTACCGCTGCAACTAATTTTCCTTGCCAACAACCGAAGTGGCAAGAGAGAATACCTCCGGAGGGGGGCGAGATTAACCTCCGGAGAACAAGCAAAGTATGAAAGCAACATTATTCTCGTGCCCAGGAACTAGGGCCAACATTGGTACCCTGTGGATCGGAAATAAAAATCCCGAAGACAGTCGGATGGATCGAAGGGCGTGGATGTAAGTGTAGATACTTATTGAGAAGTACCAAAGATCGTAATATCAATATGTTATTATTGGATCTGCAACATGTTTATGCCCTAGAATAGCACCCGAAAACATGAAGGGATCTCCGTACTAGTATTGATGTTTGGGCATCAGAAGCCATAAATGCGAAACCGATCATAGCCGGTTGGTGCATCGTGACGAGAGATCAAATATCAAAGGATAGACTGATACTTTTGGGAGAGGCATCTATTTGCATCCACTATGAGTAAACATATACTTGGCAATGGCTCTCCATGACTGGAATACCTCATATACCCGAAGTATGTTGTAATTAGTGAACGCAGCTTCGGGAAGTTGGTATACACATGTTACCTACCTACATGGCTGCCGAATTTCATAATTGCACCATCCTGGCCGCATTCTTTTTTTTTCTCTTGCCTCGAATTTCTTCCTAGAAAAAAGTTCCTACCCGGTACCTACAAAATTTACCTCAACTTCCTTGCTATGATACGTACTGGAGTATTCTTCATAGACAGGGGGGTGAGGTCGAATCATTTCCCGGGGGAGGGGGGGGTGGTGCTCGAAATGAAGTGCTTCGAAGCCACTGATAGCTAGATAGCGATTTTTTTTTCTTTTCTTTTTTGTTGTCAACTTAGGCTGGTAAGACTCTGATATTGCACCCAAAGCAAATGGTTCGTTGAGCTTCGTCTCGAGTAACCGGCATGTTGTGGCCTAAAATATACAGGGTCAGCGTTTGCCTCCACTCTGTTCTTGCCAAAATGCACTACTTATCTTATGCTAGAGTATCTGTTACCCCCCCCTCAAAGTGCTGGTGCATGCATATGATATACAAGCATGACTTTCCAGTCTCGCTCAACCTCGCTGAGGATCATGACTCTGACGATGAGACTAACTTTGACGGGGGGAACGAGCAACAGACATTGCATTGGTCGTCAAAAAGCCGTGTAAACTTGGCAAGGGATAATATCAGGCGTACGGTTTGAGCTGAAGAGGTCCGCGGAGGTATGGTAGATGTGGCGGAAGCGAAGTGGTGACAGTTGTGCTGGCGTGCACGCGTAGTGTCGAGAATGAAAAGTGTCCAGGGTACGATTAAATTTGAAGCCCTTGACATCGTGTAACAAAGGACTTCCTTCTTTGGTCGCGCTCGGAACGTTGAAATTAGACTACAAAGTCAAAAGCAACCACTTCCTGTTGAGGAACAATGTTAAGTTTAACTACAGCCCACAACAGGTAGTCTCAAATGTGTGGTGTCGTCTATGCCCAGATTAGGTACAAGGCAGTCTCGGCACAATAACGAGCGAGGAAACTTCGGATCTAGTCTCGACGAAGAGATCCGAGATCACTTGCTAACAAACATCCTATGACCAGGAAAACTGCTACTCAAGTCATAACTGCCTCTGTAGCCTTGTGAGGAAGAATTGTTGATACATTCCTGGAATTCTCAGCATATGCGGGTTTTTAGCATCACCTTCAAAGTGCGCTCAATACACCGCGGCTATGGCGGTGGACTTATACAGGCGCTCATACGGCCAAGGACCACTGTTTCGGCGGTCGGGCTTGAATCAGATCACGAACAATCCTGTATGGACCATGTGCATGCTCGCACTATACAAGAGCACACCACACTATAAGTACCATGCATAGATGAGAACACATGCATAGGTATGAAGCACTTGTCTTGGGATTAAAGGAAAAAAATTCTCCCAGAAGGCGCCTGCCTCTCTTTGAGTTGGGCTAAGAGCATGAGTGAGGCTACTGGACAAGGAGGTATGAGATTCATACATAATCGCTTCGCACTCCGACCCCCATCCAGATCTCGCTTTTCTCTAGATGAGTGTGGGGGGCATTGAACATCTAGATCGCGCGGGCCTCACCCTAGCAGCGCTCTGCTCGCTGGCTAAACTTCGTTGCACCTGAAGTGGATTAGAAGTGGCTAACTGGCGCCATGGCGAGCAGCTATGATGGGGTTGCTGTAACTATATCCAAATCTAATGTACCTGGAGGATTTTATAGTGCCCTACATTAATTAGAGTACAGGAGTATAGGAGTGCATAGGAGAACGTAGGAGGTAGGTACTTCAGGTACTAAACCAATGACCCCATGCATGTCTGGGAGAGAGACCGAGAGTCTTATACTGGGCTAATGGGGCTTCATAGACATATCTCGCACTTATTAGTAAATGTCGTGGCAATTGCATGCTGCGCGTCCCATTGCCTACTTGGTTGCACTACGCAGGGTCATATCCCTTATCGATCGCGGATATATCATAGTGGATAGTGCACGCATTCATGTACTCACCTCATCCTCACGCAATCGCAAGGCCTAGTCGAGGCGTAAATTTATACATCTGGGCTCAGCTTTTAGGTTCAGCCAATTTGGCCGCCGAAACCACGCCAGCGCCGATGTGAACTACCAGCGCCGACACGTTGCAATGATCATATGAGGACTGTTCTCATGGTTGGAGGCTGGCGTCAATTGGCTTGCCCGAAGAAAAATGTGTAATGCTAGGCCTTCTCTCAACTTAAGCTGTGTAACGCCAGGGCGGCTGGCTCGGTTGACTGTGCAGGTTGCAATGCGACGCTACTTGGTACTACTTAGCCTACTCAAAGATCCCTAGGTTTCGGCCTGAATGACTATGACGACGCTCATTTAGTCTCGTCCCGTGTTCACCATCAAAATAGTTTCGTCCATCAAAATAGCTTATGACCTTGAGTTTTCATTTATCGCTGGGGATGGCTCTGGGCGCACTGATGACTATGACTATGACTTGACTCAATTGTTTAAACTTGACTATGACCCTATGACCCTATGACCCTGTAAACAGGAGAGACTCTTACTGTAAGCATTGATAGTCGCCTAACCGAGTCACGAGACTGCTTAGTCGAGAAGGTTAGAGAAGAAGATGAAGCTAAATAGTACTTGTGAATCGCTATGACGCAGTACTAGAATAACTCATAAAATCAGAACGAGCGGCTAGCTTTCCTCTACGTCCGGGCCCAGGACTTACGTTACGGTCCCTGCACTACATGTTCACCACCACATACACTATCGCCCCAAGGCCATCATTAGGCGCCAGCTGGTTCGAAGCCGCAGATGCAAACGACATGTGTGTCCTGGCAAATCTCCATGAATGAGTTTCAATCTGGGTGGCCCTTAATCGATCGTAAACATCAACCCCACATAACGTCGAATGCAAAAGTCAACACAGATTCAGTCAAAAAGAATCGGGAATAACGAGTTCGTGCACTGCTATGATCTAGCTCCTGTGCCCATATTCTCACTCAGCACATCCTCGCGCAAGCAAACACCGAACAATACACGCTACTTGATCAGATTGTGTGGACAGCGGGTTAGCTGATAAGCTAGAGCCATCACTGGTGACAAGAACGCTCTCCCGTCAAAAGCCGGACGAGGATACCGCACCGACGCCAAGTAGCTTCAGACCGCCAGTGATACAGCCTAACAGCCAGGCACCAAGTTCCGGGGGACGATTGTCGTTGCTGCACTACACAAGTCGTTCAGCGGCACCAGACTACGCTCAGCTTTTAGTCTCGCTCCCTCAGCTATCCGCGATTCTGGCTCCCTTTTTGGGGTCTTTGGGCCGTGGTAGTTTGGCTCCAAGCTACTACGTTAGGCTGTAGCCTTGTTCCCGTTCCCGGGTCTCGGCTGGCAGTCTCGAGCCTTCGGCTGGCTGGGTTCACCGCGGATGGGGCTCCATCTCCATTGACCAAGCATCTACAACATGAACTAGGGACTTGGTACATGGACACGCGTACGGGGGATCGACTCAAATGCTCAGGGCCAATATATTCTACACATCCTGCGGGAGGCTACCGCCCTACGACGCCCGACGATTCTAGCCCGAATTGCACTGCAATTGCAATCACTGGTGCGGGTATTGACAGCGCTGCCTAGGGCAACTGGTTCCAACCCTTTCAATCGATTGACCACAAGGCGTGTGCCCTCGACGACACTCGTGCCGACGCCGACCCTGACAACATGACGCCTGGTATGTGACGCCTCTACGCGAACACATCGTCATGTCTGTATCAACGATAAGGAGATTGGGGGGTAGCAACGGGGCTGGATGAAGATGACTTGTGCCCCTGGATCCTGGCAGGCCGGGTTGGGTTCTTGCGACCTTGCGGCGTCAATTGCAAACTTGGCCATAGAAGCAGAGGAACCATGACATGACTCCTGAACGCCCCTGCCAGGTACCTGTTACGCTCGAGGCCGGACGTCCAGGCCGGCGCTGGCCCTGGTCCGGGTCCGTCTGGTCTCGCGCCCACCCACCCCACCCGTCAACGACAGCCTTGACGACCGGACCAGCCTGGGGACGAGGCTGCCTGCCTCGGTCGATAGAGCGAGAGAATTAAGCTGCACACGCCGCCGTGTAGTCCTGGGCCGCCGTGCTGCCTGGCTCACAAGCGATCCGACGTCCTCGCCCCCTCGCTCGCCCACTCCGGCCGGCCCTATGCTCTACGCTGCCTCCCTCGGCCCTCCTACTAGGCAGGCTCGCACGCACGCACGCACGCACGCACGCACGCAGACCCATGCGCGGCCGCCGCCATCCCTCCCTCCCTCCCTCCCTCCCAGAGCACCCTCGCCCTCTGGCCCGCCCGCCCTGCCCGCCCGCCCTCGCCATGGACATGAGCAAAATCGCCCTTCCGTCGCTTCCAGTTACCCACCCCCCCCCCATTGCGCCCACCCCTGCCGTCGTGCCCACCCCTGGCCGCTCCTGCTCCTGCTCCTGCACCGCTTCCACCACCAGCATCACCACTTCCACCGCCCACACACCCCTCCACACCTCCCTCATGTGCAACTTAAAGGTGCCTGCCACCCACACCCCTTCAACACGTCCTACAAGGTGCAACTCTGCGTCGATACCACCCACCCACACCCTCGCACCCCAGACCCCAGAAACCGCTGCTGCTGCTGCTAGAGCACTCTAACGCACCCTCTCACCCCACCACCACCACCACCACGACCATCACCACCACCACCTCCACCACCACTACCAGTCCAGCCAGTCGCTGCTGCTCGAATCAAAAGCCCCTTCCCTCACCCTCCCACTACTGCCCGCCGCAACGACCCACTACTGCCTTCGCGCACCCTCCCCCCCCCCCCCAGGACCTCGCACCTTCCCACACCACCATAACAACCCCCCCCTCCCACACCCACACTTGCACCCCACAATAGCTAAACCTTCTCACCTCCACCGACGGCCCATCGAGAAGCTCCGTTATATTAAATACTCCGCTTCGGCCCCCCTTCTCTCTCCCTCTCCATTCGGTATTCACACACTCATCATCCATCACAACCATCATCCACACAACCAAACACTCTACTACTGCCGCTGTTCTGCTTCCTTATTGCCCTTCAGACGCATCATACTTCCCACTCATCTTAACGGCCTGTGAAGTCGACAGCCCGATAAGAAGAAGACAGACATTTGCAATCACACTTTCACGACAGCAATGGATCACTGGGCTATTACCACATCGTCAGGACGACGAGTCTCGCTTCTCTGCGATGACGATAACGACAGCTATTCCTACTCATCGGCTTGTTCCAACTCAGCGCCCACTCCCCCATTGTCACCAGACACGAGGAAGGCAAGGGCCTACCGCGAAGGCTCCACGTCTTCGGGCTCTTCATCAAGCTCTGTTCGATCATACTCACCACCACACTACTCCCCACAGACACCTCCAAACTTCAGCTTGCCACCGCTGGAGAAGCTGTTGCCAGTGCATGGTGATCAGTTCTTTCCATCTCTAGCCAGCTCCAGATCAAATTCGTTCTCATCGTCTTCAATTGCGTCACCACTTTACCCAACACATGAAGAAAGTGTCAAGTCAAAAATCACGCCACCATCATCGATCGCAACCATCTCAAATCCGCCATCACCAAAGTCGACAACTTCTAATCCAGTAATCAAGCGCTCATCGCGCCGTTACACATGCCAATGCGGTAAATCATTCACGACATCCGGTCATTTGGCTCGACACACCCGTATTCACACTGGCGAGAAGAACTACGTCTGCCCTGACCACAACTGCACCGCCCGCTTCAGTCGCCAGGACAATTGCATGCAACACTATAGGACTCATCAAAGCGGCTCGGCTAGCAAGCGCGCTGCCAGGAGAAGGAGAATGTCTACCGATTCGTCTATTAGCGGACCAGATCGGGAGATGGATACCGAGCCAACTAGCCCAGCTTCAATGCCTCACCACCAACGATCACTTTCATACCACTCTTCTCAACAACACTTTTCATATAACCGACTATCGGGTTCATTCGGTTCAGAGGATGGTTTGACCGCTTTGGCATCCGTAGCCATTGCATACCCATAATCGCAATCACACTCAGCTTTCTTATTTTCACTCCTGGAGAGACTAGCATTTGGGGGGATTTATCTGGTTATACACATAAATTGGATCGAAGAGCAAAAAAATTTCACATATACATATTGGTGGCCTTGTTCTGATTTTTTTTCTTTTCCGTTTGTTTCTTTCGACAATCCTAATTTTCTCGGTTTTATTTTCATATGGTGTGGTTAACTTTTTTGGCTCAACTTTAAACTGGATTGGTTTTCAGTCAGAGGAGTCAAGCAATCTTTGGTCTGCTTTTTGATTTACTTCCCGTTCTCTGTTCCGTTTGTTTTGCTTTGTGATTTCACACGCACACATCGTGTACCCGTTCAATTTCTTTTGGGAATTTTGGGACGGCTATCTTTTTTACTCTGCTCTTATTTTCCTTCTTTTTTGGGAAAGGACGGCTTTGCTTTTCTCGCAATCGATTTTTCTTTATGTGGAGGTTTTTTTTTAACTAGGGGGTGGATTGGTCGGAGTTTACTGGCGTTATTTTCCTTTCTTTTTTTTCGATATCGTCATATGGCTTTCCTCTTACTTTTTTTCTTTTTTTTTTTTTTTTTTGTTGGAGGATATTGATGTGTACCTCCATTCGCCCCTCCTCTCTCGATCTCACCTTTTTGGAAAAAAAATAAGCAAACGAAGAGGAAGGATTGTTTTTCGCAGGGTTCACACTGCAATGTTGCAGAACTTCAGCACATCTAAGAGTGCACAAAAAATACATGGACGCAATTTTGTCGTCAAACATATCATTCAAATTTTATCCTTCTTACATGTTGAAATTGGTTTGCTCCACCATGGATGTGGCCGGTGCATTTGAATGTGTTTTACGTGAGGCGGAGTTTGATCGAAAGTTGAGAGGAACGGTAATGTCGTCGTGTCTAGTTATAAGCTTGTTGTCAAATGAGGCGGCTAATTGCTTTTTCCTCTCTTGCTTTTTTTTCCCTCTCGGTGGACACAGTGTGCAAAGTCAAAAATTTCTTGTGAGGGGGGAAGAATAGTGATAAATATGATATGTGATTATGATACGTGTATGTGGGAATGGTATCAGGGTCCCGCATACAAGAAATCGACGTTCACGCAATGTGTGAATGGCAGAATAATATTGACCTTTGATATGAAAAAAAAAAAAAAAGTATGCTGCGGTTTAGTCCAATGGTTCGTAGAGAACGGCGAACGCAACACCGATAGAATCAATTCGAAGAAAAAAATGGATGCAGCGGTTTAGACAGCAGTTTTTACATGGTATACGCTTACATGGCTTGGTAGGCAGGGGCGGTCGGTCTGTGAACTCGACTAGATCCGTGACTCGACCGCAGTAGAAACCAAAAAATGGCTGGGCCATGTAGTTTGTATCCAGCAGCGTGCTGTTGGCTGAGACCCTGTTCTACCACTAAGCAGCTGTAGTTGCCGCATTGTTCCCAGCTGCGTGGTGGTGGACATATGTCTTGTACGCAAACGGAGGAAGAGGCGTATCTAGTTCCTCTGCTGGATTCAACACAAGGGCTTGGCTTGATGCCCACCGCTTCGGCACCTAAGTTATTGGTTAGACTGTTTCGGGAATGAGGCGGGGTGAGAAGCGAGGGCGTTTCTATAGCCGGTCAGTTGTTTGTGGGGGGAGGTGGAGAGTGGTGATGCTGGCGGTACTCGAGTACCTCCACCATACTTGAGTAGTAGCACATCCGGCCGACAAGGAGCGAGAAGGGTCTCGAGATGGGCACAGATCAGAGGCACGTTACTTACATGTAGGTACAGATCAGAGAAGGGTCCTGGCAGCTAAACGCGGTAGTCATATACTGCCACAGATAGTAGTCTCGTACAGATAGCCACAGTGTCTAGGACGGATCGGGAGCTGTCCACTGAATGTCTACGCGGCACGAGACTAGTCTACGCCAAGACCAGCCCTCCTCGCCTCTGCGTGCTAGACTCCGTCGCTCATCCCTCGGGCCATCCTCGTCCGCAGACGGCCAGCCTCAGGTCGAGGCATCACGATGATCACCAGCAAACAATGCCATTATCAGCAAGCCCAAACTTTTTTTTTGACGTTTGCCCGTCATTCCCACCCCCCTGGATTTGAAGGTCTTCTCTGGTTGGCCATGTTTTGCTAACAGCACCCGCAAAGCCGTTCAATGACTTACGAAATCCATTAGCTTTACAGCCATCACCCCCGCGGCGCCCTTCCACCCCCAGTGCGTCAGTCCAATTCTCAACTCCACCGGTTCCGATCTCGATTCCCGATCCGCCATTGTGGCGGAAGGGCTGGGTACGAGAACAGCGGAAGGGGGTGGGGTCATGTCTTCAATTTTTCTATTTAATGAATATTTGTTACTAATTTTTATTTGATCCATTTTCTTTTTTTGTTTGCTCGGATTGGACAGATGGGGAGCTGACATAGCTGGGCGCTAGTGAAACGAAACATAACCAGCCTTCTGCAGGGCATTGTGGGGCTATGAGCAACTGATTCCCTACATCGGTCCTCCTTGGCCATAGGGTCCACGAGCTGGGTCCCGAGGGTACCACGAGCTTATTGCTTGGTAGGTAGCTTTAGAGTGAGCGTGGGCGACGATCTGTGATCTGCCATCCTGCTCAGCACCTTTGACGCTTCCGGAACAAACTGTCCCACCACACCCAATGAGAAAGTTGGAAATAGCCAAGAGAAACCGGCATGGCTTTCTCCAGTGTCGATATCTGTATTTCTCGATCTAGTTGATATTGATACCCACACCGGCTAGCATTTCCTCGTGGCGTGTACAGCTTGATACGGCGAAGCTATTGGCTGACAGCCAAGCAGCTTGTTGGGGCAGGGTAAATCGACCTAGCTTCGAAATACTACAGACTCGAAAGAATGTGGCTGCAAATATAGGGTTTGTGCCCTTGATGAAGTTGGTGGCTTTATACTAATATCTCTGCGTTGCAAGGCAAGGCACCTGGGTATGATTGTTTCGTCCAGAAAATGAGAGAAAAACAAGAATTGATGGGCCATCGGATGCGATGCTCGGCCGTGGATCCCCATCCAGGCTGGCATATTTAGTCCCTTCCTCCAATGCATGCGTGCATGTGTGGATGTAGATCAATGATGGTTTATGAAGGGGATGAATCAACTTGGCCCCCTGCTCAAACGGGGCCTGTATTTGCATCTCGGCGCCCCAATTCAATATGTCATGGTTTCCCTCTATTCTGTTTCCACAAATGAGGATGAAAACGAATCTGAGGTGTTCCTGCCTTCAAACCCTATCGATGAGTGAGAAACCCGGAAAGCGAGAGAGTTCTATAACAACTTTGTGTTGATCGATTTCCGTGCTCTTGAGCTCTGGGAATATAAACCTGCCTCAACCTGTTATCTAGTCTCGTTCCCGCTGTTATCATCCGCCCCGGAAAATCGGTTATGGCTTAGCTAAACTTACGTATTTTTAGTACATTTGGTTTGTTTCCTTGGTGGTTTTTCATCCCCTAAACCATGACTTGACTGTCAGATGCTAATTCGAAATTTTAGATACTTTACTAACGGATTCATTAGAATGATCATCAAGGGAGAGATTGAGTTCAACGTAATCTGTAAATGCGTTGGGTATAGTGGTGATGGCCGCCGGAGACCAGGTCCGGGGTTTGTCGGCAATCAACGGATGTTGGCACACTCAATTGCTGGACCGCCGCCTTCAATGTCTTTCAGCTATGGGAATTCGAGATGGACTTTCTAATATCTGTATTAGGCGATCATCCATAGCCCTCTCCTGTTGCCTACAGCCAGCTCCGCCACCATGGTGATATCTATTAGCAATAAGTTGCACAAATTCAGCCAGGGAATTTGAGCGTCAGTGTAAGTATATCTAATATCTATGCTTTCGGGGAATTGGCATGCTGGGTACAGTTTTTTGAGGAGCCGAGACTGCTAAGTATTTGTGTAGTGCACGTTTTTTTCCGGCAGAATCAATCCTACAGTGTCGCCTCCCGCCAGAAATCAATAAGATATGAGTGTCCGAAGCATATGCAGATATGTATGTTATATTCATTACATATCACCATTTCAACCTTCCTTGCACGATAACAGAAACTGAAGGGAAAAAAAGCAATCATATGCGCCCTTTAGCAATTGCCATGGGGCAACCTGATTTACATGTGGGTCGCTTGAGGCGATCTCATACAGGGAATATCCCACCCTTGGCCCTCATTCTCGAGTTTTCTTTTCACATGAAGCATAGGAGCTCGCCACCAAAAGCGAGACAAAATGCTGGATTTTGGTGTTGTTGTGGTCATATCGTCTGCTGTGGTGAGGTGAGCAGAATTGGCCACACAAGATTTTGAATTCGTGGAGTGCCACACAGTGCACTCTTCTTTTGACACTTTGCTCAAGCCATCATGGTCTATCCGAATTCTACTAAGGAGTCACAGTCATGCAGCACACTATATGCAGCGGAAGCAGCATAAATCCTTGTCACCTGAGTGGTTTTTCTCGTTTCTTTCCTTTTGGGAATTGGCTTCGAGCACGACAACCATGTTCTCGACAACCAGGCAGACAGGCCTGCTCGTTTTGTTTGGAAGGCTTATTGGGAGGCATGGCAGTAGAGGTGCAGATGTGATAGGTCATTTTCCAGGTGAGCGCATAATAATAGACATTCACTTCTTCACCTTTCGAGCCTCTTGGACAGCCATTCACAAGCATGAGGATACTACTTCAGGTGTACTGACTTTGCTTTTTCTTGCAGTCCATTTTCGCCAAGGGAGAGTAGCCTCACCCCAGTCTCTCCGGCGGAATGGCCAAAGACAAGACTTGCACCCTAGCACTAGATCTGTTCTCTACCCTACATGACGAGACTACGGCACCCTAATGGTATCAAGTGGCTTGCGAACATTCAACATCTTAACTCCGTCCTCATTTTCCGTCCTATCAAGCGCCCATGTCATACTTCTGTATGTATGTCAAAAACGTCCCACTTCCTTCGAAACAACATGCCATTTGATTCAGTATTTCACGATACGCAAGCCTCAATACAGGAATCCGCGGTGATGCGATAGGCGTGGATAAATGCGGAACCGTCAGTCCGTCACTAGGAAGGTATGTATACGTATATGCTTCAAAATTCTGATTCTGTGACGTACCGTTCCGCACATCATATGCTTTAACTGGTGGTATATTCGAGATATTCCAGTCTTGTACCCGGTATATTCGAGCTATGGCTGGTGCCGACCTCGGGCTTTGCACATGTGCGGCCCGATGCGGCAAACCTTCACCTCATCCGACCCAGCCCTTACCCGACCCATGAAAACCGTAGCGTCGGTACAGGTAGTAGGTAGTACCCGTGGGCTTGTGGATCGCAAGAATCATCAATTGTTGTGGAAAGGGTCATCAATGGTGGCAATGACCGAATCTGCTGCTAGTAAAGTCATCATGCCCTGCAATTATCATGCCCCGCAATTAATGTCAGCTTCGCCATATGCATAGTGCTCTTTCATGAGCTCGCAACTGGGTTAGCACTGAAACTTTAAACATCGAATGAAGTACCGTTGAGTGAGCGCTCTGGGAGATGTGGTTCGATGTTTGAGGGGCCGAGTAGAAATTATAGTGGCGTGGTTTTGTTTTGTCTCGCCTGCACATTCATGGGCCCTAGGGCTAAGTACTATAAAATAACATCAGGTCACTTTCAACGATAAAAGACATTATCCGGTCAACAGGAATGGCCATGGGAGAAGGAGGAAAAAAAATTCCATCATGGAGGGAAAAAAAGCTCTAGATACAAGGAATCAATTAATGTTTTACCTTTGGAGAAAACGAGACTAACCTTCGGATATCCATTAGAACTCGAAACACCCATTAGCCTGCCATTGGGGACCCATACTCGAGCAGAGTACCGGTTTATCTGGCGAATAAGCCCCCCCCCCTGTTCTCGTCCCCCCCCTGCCTGTCTTAAGAATTCCTACACAGTTATTCGTGAGTAAATCCAAAGTTGACATACAAAAGATTTGGTGTGGGAATTCCTTAGACATACCGGTACCGGGGGGGGGGCGTATTCGACAGATAAACTGGTACCTTTGATGGTCTCAGTATATTACAGCTGCAGGGACTCCCAATTTTTTTTTACACATCACCATTAGCCAAAGTAACGTATCATATGTGATCGGGATTTTATTGGGGGGTCAAGAAAACGTTAACCATCCTAATTTTCCACCGAACACTAGCAAGCAAAAAAAAAAAAAAAAATGCCTTATTGAGAAGTGCTGCCGCTGCGCGCTGCAACTGCGCGCCGTTCCGCCAGGCATGCCATCTCTGGTGCAATATCATAATGACCTAACGCAATTCCGGATCCCCCTGGCCATGGCCCCATGGGCAATTGCCCCCCCCCCCCTCCCCTCCCCCCATTTTCTTGAACTCTCGAATCAGAAAAATTTATCGGCTTCGTTTTGTGGAGTAGGTCGATCCGGACTGATCTGTCACAAAATAGTAATACGGACTGGATATGGGAGATGGATGTTTATTTGTATTGCCAATAAACAACCCGAGCCGTCGATATCGATTGATTGACTGTCACCCTACCCTACCTACCTACTACGCAAGTGTGTGTTGGTTGTGTGTGATCTGAATCGTATCGTGTGGGGAAGGCTTAAGTTTAAGGAACCAGGTACTCGTACCATGATACGTGACGCATGATACGTTGCAAACTGGACTTGCACTTGGGAATGAGATGTAGAGCTAGCATTTTTATTTTATTTTAGTCTGTACACATGTACACAGGCTATAAAGCCTGTAGCTAATGTAAAGCGTCGACGTCGGGCCCTGAGAAATTTGTGGAGGTCATTAATTGAATTTTGAACTGGGTCAAATTGACGGGTAACTAGACGGGGGTTGGCGTCACTTGAGACTGATCTCGCACCACCTCTACAACGCAAGTACTCGAGCTCAGCTGCATGTTTTTTTTGTTTTCTGCTCGGTGGATGGATTGATGCGACGGAGCGGGGCTCTCTATAGATGGCCATGGGGCGCCATGGTCGGAGGTGACCTTGGGGAGCTAGCTAGCCTCGGCGAACATACATTGATGTAAGTAGAGTGCTCTGCGCTGAATATGTACTGTGATATTAGGTACAGAGTATACTAGCGGGGTTCATTTTATGTGATCCATGCCTAATAGGAGAGTAGTTTACATCATGAATCTGCTTGTACTTTTGGTAGTATATAAAACACGGCAGGTGTGATGGCGACGTCGAGAAATATCGGCTTGACTTCAACATCACAATATGGAGTTGTGTAGTGATTTTTGAGCCCCCCCGTTCCGTTCCGCGAGGAACGTCCCGAGGAACGACTAATTCTAACCTCTTGCCGAAACGAGTAGTTGGTGACTTCCCGATCAAGGTTAGCTACATAGCCGGCCGAGCCGAGACGACGGTGAAGTTAGGTAACTTACTTCTTGTGGCAGTCGGTTGTTGAAATTACCGTATGAGGTAGGAAGAAGTATTGAACCCTCTTTGCAATTGTGTTCGTTGATCCGCGTTGCACACCAGGCTACGTTGATCCATGCATTGAATCCTTGCAATTGGAGAAGTCGACGGCCCCATGGTATACACGTGAGTGTAGCTGCAGCAGCTGCACCGTCCATACTCGAGTATTCTCATTGGATCGATTACCTCCTCGTTATAATCCTGATTTGCTCCATCTTAAGGGATATACAGTTACTTAGTTACTAAAGAAGGCATTACTAGCTGTAACCTTGCAGTTGCAGACATGATACGCGAAGTCCAACTTCTGCGTGAAAATCGATACACATATGCAAGGTATATGTAAATATCCTTGAATCCCTGATATTGATAGCCCGAAAATCTGCATATGAGCGACAAGCCTTCGGTAGATCATGCATCATACATCCTGATGAATTGATGTCGACGTCAAGCGCAGCTTGAAGTTGAGCTCTAGCGCTTACGAGAGTAGAGTACCACCGTGCACACAGACTGGTCGATGGGGCAGCTAACCTTGATTTCCCCACAAAATAGAAGATTTCAATACTCAATTTAGGCACCCTCTCGAGTCAAGCTCGACTAGACTCGTAGCTCGACATGATCGATCATCCTCCCTTAGCTAGGCACTGCAGTGCAATTGAGCTTCATGGTGCACTGATCAACAGGTGCCCCCTTGTCCTTGGCCTTGTGTAGTGATGTACGATATACGGTACTTTAGAGCTCTTACCGGTATACTCGAGATGTGCATGGACGGGTTGATCATGATGGTGTTTTTTATCGTGTCACATTTCACATGTCATGTCGACTCAAGTGTAAAGTGATGCCCCAGGCCTGCAGGATGATGAGTTTGGAGGGATATCATGAAGGGTGCAGTTCGTCATGGTATCTTGAAAACAATATTGGACCGATCGGGAGATCTTCTTGGGTGCACTGAGTACTTGCTTTGCTATGTTTAGGTATTCTCCAGCTCGACAAGCGTACTTGAGCTCGAGGCACTAGCTGTACTTTAGTTGCAGTACTGTTGATCATCATGCATGTACCATGTATGCATGCAAGTCTCAAATTTACGTACCTAATGTTAAGCCAAGAGAAAAATTGGCAGAGAGTCGTAGTACAGAACATACTTACAATTACTAGTAGTTACTGTATGTGTGAATTCATAAAGAAGAGGTTTACTACCGTAGGTATGAGGTAAGTGGTCTCGTTGAGGCAAGTACTCTTAGCTATTTCATTGTAATTAATGCAAACTTGAATCAAATTTAAACCAGCTGAAGTATTGCAATGCGTTGCAGCTGTCATGACGTCAAACAAGTACCTACGATCGTGACGGCGGGTGATCATGACAAGAAAACTATCGTCATGTCACAAGCTTATTCTGGTGAGAGTGGGCTCATGTATGTACTTTCAACTCGAGCTCTCATCAATTTGATCCTGATCATAGCATCCAATCGTATGAAGGCCAATCTTTGCAGCTACCTGTCTCAGCTTCTGAGAGACGGGAGACCGATCGACACATGTTACATCACATCGATTACAAGGTAGCTAGTGCTCGCACGTGTATACATGCATCTCCAGCTCCTCTATATATTAACTGGCCATGGAATCTATTTTATCCAGAAGCACAGAAGAAATATAGAATTGAAACAACCACCAACTACCCAAAGAGAAATCCTAAACCTTGCTATCGATATCCGATTATCGTTATCTGCTGTGATGATCATGATTGCTATCATAGCATGCTAGCTACCTACCTAGCAGACTAGGTAGCAGCGATAAGCACTATACTACACCTCCCATATTGCAATGGGCCTGGCCATCTACCGCAAAATCTCGCGAGAATCGATCAGGCCCATGTCAGTTTCTCAACAGGCACTGTACAGGTGCACGGCCGAAATTCGCTTTAAAAGGCAATTTTCTTCACTGATCTCGATGTAAAAGGAAAGGTCTCAAGAAAATGGCATGGGCCTGATCGATATCTCGCCAGATATTGCGGTACTACATCCACCGGCGGCATCGCACCCAGCCCGTCTTTGAATTTCCCATTCCCTGGCAGCACATGTACAGGCACAGCATGCCGTCCATCCATCCCTGGCCCTCGAACATCCCCAATTTTCTATTCTTCCAGGCCTGGGCAGGCCTACTCCGTAATCTGATGTATATTTCGTAATGCACAGACACTATTACACTATCTATAGCTACCTGCTAAGCTTAATTTTCGAGACAAAACAAGAGGGCTGCATACTTAAAACTTAATGCAAGTGTTATGTATATGCACATGTACATGCAGCTCGCTGTAGAGTTGGCGTGCAGCGGAAGGATGTACTCGAGTACCTAGAGCACTACCTACTCGAGTACACTGCCATGGCCTAAGCTTCTCTATCTCTTCCTTTGGATACAAGGTATATGTACATAGGTAAGTTACTTATAGAGGAGCCTGGTTGTCTTATAGAGTACTCTTGGCTTATAGAGAAGTTTACTCTCATTCCCAGACGTCCAAGTAGGCCGATTATACCTGATATTCTGAATTGCAATAAATCTTGAAAGGTACTTTACTTGGTATAATGTTAAGCAGTGCACACTATACATGTACACGGATTGTATATGTGTTTCTTATGTCGATAGGCAGAAAATATCCTTGCGTTGCTACATCAGTTCCAGAGGATCTCGGGTGTAATTGACAATCTTCTGCCTCGAGCTCAGGTAATTTAAGGTGAATCTAGTTTTCCAAAACACATCAAGGCTGCAATTAATTAGCATGTAAAGACGTAGGTAGCCTGGTAGACGTAGGTAAGTAGGTAAGTAGCAAAATCGGGTAGCCGGTGAAGGTACGGTTAGTAAGGGAAGGATATGATACATGTAAATTCTCACAAAGTACAAATATCAGGCACGGTGGGATTGGCCGCGCCTTCAAGAGTCAAAATGACTCAATTGCCTTGAAAGTATAATTAATTCGAAAAGGTTGTGATGCCGAGCATGCAACTCAAGACCTCCTTTTACTGTTCTCGTCTTATTGCAATACATACTAGATCTTACATATATGGCGGGCGGTAGTTTCAAAGGTTTTGAGAAGTGTATACATGGCAGGCATGGCCAGACTAGGCAGAGTAAGGACTCAAGTACTGGCACATCTCCCCGTGCAGAGCCATAGAAGCTGATGTGCCTTCTCCTGCCTCTGGCATAGCCCTTACTGCTTCGGGCCACCGCGCCAGGGTCGATACCACATGCATGCGCCGAAACGCCCAGACATCAGCTGCTTACAGATCCATAGGGGCCTCGCCGATTCGCACACCAACATACATTAAAGAGCACTTTTCCTCACGTGTACTCACATTGCCGTTTATTGGCTGTGCGAGGTTGGTTAATTTGTTTCATTGTTTTTTCTCGCTATAAGCTAAGCCACGAGAATTCTATCATACATGGATCTATAGTACAAAAGAACAAATACCCACAAAAGCAAAGCAAACATAAAAACAAGGATTGAAAACTCGCTCCAACTCTGTCTCGTGTGCCGATCAAGCGCGTGAAAAAATGGTAAGGGAGAGGAGAGAGGAGAGAGGAAAGTGGGAGAGGGTGGGAGACTTACTTGGATTGACAGCCAGTGCCGCTCAGAGGCCCACTATGCCGGTGTAAATGAAGCAAAAAGTAATGGAAAATGGCAACAACAACAAGCCAATAGCGGATGCAATGCAATCGACATAGGACATATCGTATGCTGGTTATTATGCAATCGACAAGGACATATCGTATGCTGGTGATTATGCAGGATGTGTAAATGCTATGCACTGGTTATGATTGGGAATCATAGATCTTGGTTCCACGACTCGAGGAACGAACTAAATATGCTATTAACCGAAATGTCAAAATTTGAGTAAAATGTGCATCGAGGCCACCCAAGCCGGAGGTGTTCTCGTCACCAGATCAGGAGGTCAGCCAAGGAGGGCCTTGATGCAAATGCAAAGTGGAAAGAAAGAAATATGATCTGTAAGGAGAGCGGAGAGCTGACGCAAAGAAAGTCAGGTAAAGTTGTCTTTCGTCCACGGGCTGAAGGGTCTGTAGGGAGACAGGCAGATGACGACAGATGGTCAGCACAAAGTGTCACCTGCAGATGACATGCATGTAGACATGGGACGCTAGCCCCGAGTCATAGGGCAACAGAGGCGTCAACTCACCATCGGACATGACTCCAAGTCATCAAGGCGTCTGTGACGAGGCGTCGTGTGTGGAGGAGCTCGAGGCTGCGCTAGAGAAGCCCCGGAATTGACACGCGGGGTTTCCGAGAGAAGGTCTTTCAGGCGAGTGGTTGAAGGCGGAAATGGGGAATCGTTGCGTCTGTCCGTCAGGGGGGGGAGGCGGTTTTTTATTTCATGGATTAAGTCCATCCGGGGTCCAAAAGGTTGAAACATCCAAAGTGCACAAATACCGTGCTCGTCTGCTAATTGAAGAGAAAATTCAATATGAGATGGCTTGGATATTATGGTTCTGGGAAGGAGGTCACGTCAGCATATTCGTTGCAGTGGGGAGTACCGCGATATCCTGCGCATGATCGGTGAGAGACAGAGCTGGATCGAAGGCCTCTGGCCTGATGGCGAGAGAAAGAAAAGGACGAAGGAGATGGGGCGGGCCCCGGGGCTTTATAGTCGGCGGCCCCGTCGGCGCTCAGGTCCTCGACCCAGAGGGGGGTAATTGCCCGCGGCGGGGCGGCGTTTCTGCAGAGAGAAGTATCGCGGCGGGCACGAGACGTAGATGCCCTTTTCCGGTGTTCGACTTGGTGTGGAGCCGCCCCGACTGCCGCATCGGGAAGCTTTCTTGCCCGCTAGCGTGTGGCGGCTGCCACCTTGCCGCCGGGCTGGGAAGTCATGCAAGGTGCAGTCGCGGCTCGTCCAGCCGCCGCCGCCATCCCGCCACTACCCCCTTGGTCCTCAGTCATGACGGCAAACCCAAGTGCCTCCATTGGCATGCACGAGGTGTGACTTCCACTTGCGCGGTGGCAGCCCACCACGCCGGCCACCTGCTCAGTGCCCCCACTCGCCACTCGCCCCGTCATTCGTGTCTTGCTCCCCGAGACTGTCTTGCTCCCACCATCGCCTCCTGATCACCAGATCTCCCACTTTCATCACCACCGGCTGCGGCCGATTTCAATCAAGCTGTACGCTTGCTGATCATGGCACTCTACACATACTCAGTTCCCCAAGGGATGTTCAGGAGGGCGAGAATACCGATCGAGATACTGAATGATGGAAAACCGTCATATTCACAAGAACTGAGGTAGCCTAGAAGCTCGAGTGTGATTCCCACACCCCGGGCCCCCTCGCTTCCCCGATTTTCAAGCATACTGCAGCTGCTGGCTAATAGCATGCAATATATCTGAGGCACTTGTTGCTCGGAATTCAGTCTCTCCGTTATCACCCCAACAGCCATCCAGGCAAAAGAGAAATCGCCCCAAAGCAGTTGACCGGCGGCAGGCACTACATTTGCCCTCCATATAGCAAGCAAAGCTCGTGAAAGCACTTGATTAAAAAACACACACACTCTCATGGATATACCGACATGTGCTAATGCTTTTCTGTAGAATACCATGTCATGTCAAACTTAATTTCCATAGAAATGCAATCACCCATGCTGGAGTGCACCAAATCCGCATTGTATGAAGCAGACGATGAATTCATGGCCTCCCGTACACACTGCTTATTCATAAGGTCAAGTGCCAGCTTGTTATTCCTTGCTCCCCGACCTGCTGCAGTTGCTAACGAGGAGCGAATAGTGCAAGAGCAAATGAGCTACACACAGACGAATCCCAAATGCCCGAGCTCTCAGTACCGTCTGAAAAAGTTACAGTCACAATGAAAAACGAGTATCTAGTCAACTGGAAGTACCGGTATATGTTGTAACATCTATCCTAGGTACTTACCAGCATCCCTCGTTATTTTTCTAATTTAATATATTGCATAACAATAATGTTTTGACGTACACACTGATTGGTGCGAAAGCAGGCATGGTTCAATGCAGTCGTAACAATCCATGACCAGCTCTAGATGGATGATGAATCGGGCTGGATTGGTGACGGTACATGTTGTAACATTGATGGCGGCAGCATGCAAGGATATCAAGAAAAATAATCAAAAAATATTAAAAAATATTAGGGAAAAGTGAGATACAGCTAAGTGATTTGGGCACACATATCAGCGCTAATCTTTCAGCTAAAATATCTTAGATTTCCACATTATAATTGGCGACTTCATTAGTGAACCTACAAATCCACTCCGGAGTTTCCCGCCATCTTTTGGAATTCCAAATTCGAACATTTTTTGTTACGAGGGTTAACGTTGTCGGGATCGTTATCAGGAACTATATACAATACGGGCCAGGTACCAAGGTCTATCAGCCGCCGTGCTGACGCTGTCTTCGCTCACACCTAGGTAGAGGCTTCCGGATATGTGTGCTGAAGGTTGCTATGTCTGTCAGTTAGAGAAGCGGACTACCTTCTGTAGACTGTTTCTTTCCATCATCTCTGCGGCCCCCTGGACATGCATACCGTGTTACGCATACGACCTATCACATTGCGGGGTAAAGCATCTTCTCCTGGGATTGGGTCGAGGACCTATCAGAAGCTAACTCGAATATCATTAGTGCTTTGAAATAACGATCCACGTGCGGCCAAAAGTAGCTCATGGTTCAGAATGGTGTGCTGCACGCCGCATCTCCAAAGGCCAAGGAAATAATGGGATGAACAGAAATAGGCTGCGAGTGGAGCCACCTAACGACTTGCTGGTGCAACAAAAAACAAATGCGTAAAGCAGATTATTTACTGCGACTGATCGCTATAAGTTTTACGATCTGGCCTGCCAGTTCAACAAAAGAAATTATAAAAAGAAAAGAAAGATAGAAAAAAAATCAACCGCAAACGCCAATTTACTTTCACTTGCCTGTGCATGCACAGGCCGCGGGCATCGCAGAAAAAAACAGACTCTAGGATATTTCCGTTCGAAGGACGTCCAGGTACGTATACGTAATGTGGAGTATCGAATGATTAATAAAAAAAGAATTAACACCAAGACATTTATTTGCAGAACAGTAGCTGCTCGAACTCGGCGGCGCGAGACTAAGCTCGGCTAGCCAAAGGAATTAGAAATGCAGGCAATCATCTACATGGAAAAAAAGATAAATAAGAAGAAAATTAAAGCTATGTTTAAACTAGATTTTTGTGATTGGTTAATAAATTTAAAGCAAAATCTATAGCCAATGTAAGGTATGCCAATAACTCCGCAGCTTCATATTTCCTCCTCTCGACATGATTAAGGTTGCCAATGGCCATTAGCTATATTTTAATTAGTGTTCAGGATCCCATTATTTAAAGGTCGTATTCCACAGTAGCCAGGATCAGGCATCGGTATACCGAGATTGCATGCCATGATGAGAAGTTTTGGACATGTCGACCGTGCAAGACTTATGGTTTCTCTGGAGGATATCCGAACAGAGAGTTATAGATAAGCTTAAACTCGAGCCCACCTTACTTCCTACTCTTTCAAACCAAAGTACAGCTGTAGTTCTTCATCGACATGAATGCCATGGAAATGATGTCTCGGCGGGAAGCTTCAGCTATCACTGGAACCTGGAACCTGTCTAAAAACATACTATACAGGAATTATTGCGCGAGCGGCAATCAATCGATGTCGATTCAACAAGAGATTGCAATATACACTTGACTGGTTATATATCCTGTTACTTACTCTTTAAGTATGTAGGTTATATGACATCCCTCTTACATAATACCCTTTGGAAATTACCTGCAGAGTGGCAGAGAATGCATTTAAATAAAGCATGCACGATTAATATTAGTACTACGCATAGAAACTCGAAATTGATCATACCACCTTGTCTGCAGTTCTACCAAGTTATATACTACAAGTCTACCCCGACATGGCCAGGCGAGCATCTACAAGATACAGGTAAGTATGATCTGCGATCCTTCTTTCTTTCTGATCCTGTTATCTTGCAATTGATCATGATATCGGTGGTATGTATATTTCTCTAGTATTGTGTGCTGCGGCATGCATGGCTCTGGTATCTTAATTTTAAGTTACATCAAAACCATAACAAATCAAGCTTAAACAACGTTAACAGGGCAAAAGATACTCAAAGTTCAACAAATTTTAGGTTTGACGTCTGGGAGGGGAGGGGAGGCATGCCGCGCCTTAGGGTTGGTTACCTACATCTTCGTCGAAGCTTCCCCAAATATTCAAAATTTGTTATACAGAGATTAGGTAGTCTCGTGCCCGTCTAAACAGACGTTTCAGAAGCCTAAGCTTAAGATGCAACAACATATTTTGCACTACATGTGTGCATAAATACATGGCTAGTGATATCGATCATGAGGAACCAGAGTCTGCTTATGGGCAATAAAGAACGTAAAGTTTTGACAGCAAAAAAGTTAAAAAAGGAGATGTGGAGATGTATTTGGGTAACCTTCATCATTAAAGTTAGGGAAAAGCTACTGTACTACTGCAGCAACCCGTTATTACTTGTTGGTTCCACTACATATCGCATCTGTGATCCATGGGCTGAATTCGGGGCTTAAGCTGCCTAACACCATGGTCAGAAGCATTGCCACAGGTTCTGATATATATGCACTTCAGTGAGAATACTTCTGACACAATTGCAATGGACGAAAGGTACAAACAGATTCCAGCAAAGGAGATAACTGAACTGGTACGTATATGCGTATTCAATTTGACAGAACCATACTTATCTAGGAACAGATGATGCCTGTTGTCGAATGTCCGACTGTCCGTGCACCGGCAACGACCACCAAAGATACAGCAGAATGCACAGATCATTCAAGCTAGGCCCGAACACCGGCACACATGATACTGCCTGGCTACAGGCAGGCGCTCTTTCATGTATTCCAAGGCAGTAGAAAACACTGGTGGTACAATCCCAGATGCCGAGCCGAAGAATAATTTCAAAGACAATACCGACATGTAACCCTTGACGAGTCGGCCAACTTTGAAAACGGCCCAACCAGCTGTCGGTAATTGCTGTTCATAACCTAGTGAGCATGAAAAACTCTTGCTCTCTCTCAACCGAAGAGCTGAGTATTTTTTGTAGTTGGAATGTATTCCGAGATTTTGTTGACAATCCCTCCTCCTCTTTCTCAACCTGATCTTCGTCCCAGACCCCACCCTGACCCATCAACCCCTTCCCGAGTTCCGTCTGATGGAGTCAGCTTCATTCTAGTGCCAGAGCTCCCATTATCCATTGTAAAGTGTACCAACATCACTCTGTTGTTCGCTTGGCGCTTATCCAGCCTGCTCAGAGGTCCCACCGCAATCTGGAACTGGGATTTTGAGGACTAGCCGGCACTTACTCCAACGAAAATCGGTAATATGAAGTGAAATCTCTTTCTCTGTACCACTCCCGGTATTATCGTGTCCCTTCCCTGTAAGCCCAAACCTCAGGAAGTGCATCCAGCTCAAGCCTTAGTTTTTGTTGTCAAATATGATCGGTATGATAAGGTGTTGCTGGTATCGGGTATACCTTCCAGTCCCAATTGAAACTTTGAAGAGAGTGCAAGTAGTGCAAGCTGGGAGGATCTTGTGTGGTTCAGTGACGACAGGGCTTCTGTGTAGCTGTGATATGTTTCGTTGATTTGCTTTCACTGTGCATACGAAAGATAAGCAAGAAGCACAAGGTATCCAGAGGAAGATCCAGACACACTTTGTTCTCAATTCCACCTGACGAGTTCCGAGCCCATCACTTCCTGCAGAGAGATGTCACACACCGCCTTGTGTCTCCTTTTCTGCTTTGTATGACCCAGTCGCCTTTCGAGAGGTGAAGAAAAGTGCAGCTTACAAAAATGATGAAGAGGTCACCACTTGGTAAGTAGAGCACTATGGGTATAAACTTATGGTGAGGCCTTGGCAAGTATTTCACCAGTGTACTTCCCTATGCGGACTAGACTCTGTGAGGCCACTCCATTCTAGGGAGTTTGCGGGGCAGGTCTGCACACGTGAAAGCACGCCCACGGGGTATGGCCGACTCGACTGATGGATGGGCTCACCACCGTTCACCGTCACGCCGCCACACAGCCGTTATTGTGCCTGCCTCATCTTCTGACAATCCCCCAACTCCGAGCTCATTGCCGTCCTTTTGCCACATCCTCGCCTTCCCCGACATCGGTATGCCCTTCGCATCTCCCAGCCAAGTTTCTGCTATCGTCTGCCAGTGGAGAAAAAGAACCCAAACCCCTGCTGTTGTGCAAGCAGCCTTGAGTCGATATTCATGAGGATCAAATGAGAGATGCGGGGGCCCTCTCCGAACGTGCATAACCCCGTCAAATTCACCTCCTAGCAGCGAGATACCAGCTTCTGCCCCCAATCCACGCCTTGGGTCAATGCGAAGTATGCGGGCCAACCCACAACACCTAGCGAAGCGCTGCTATAGAGGGGCCATTGGAGTAATACGAGCAGACAAGAAGCTGGTTGACGTGTGTTCAGTTGTGTGCGAGGGCAAGACTGTTGTGATGGAAACTCACTGGTGTAGTCTGTAGCCCGAGAGGGAATGGGCCCTGCCGGCTGTCATCACCCGTTGGAGAAAAATCAAGGATTTCGATTGCGCTGCGGGAATGCACATTGGACCCGTTCACCCTGCCGAAACCGCCCCTGAGCTATTTCTACAGCATATCAACTTTCAGAAAATATGATATCTCTTCTTGATGGGTAGATGCATATGATGCTAGCCTAGCCCAACGGAAGGTTTACTCAATTAGTCCTCAATTAAACAGATCGATCACATTGTGACGAAAGTCGAAACCGTTTCAACTGCGCCAATCATGCCAGTTGCCGATTCATAGTACCTTCTACCATGATGATCTTGGATTCGGGTTGATCGCTTACGACTTGGCCATGTTTCAAACAAACCGGTTCCGCTTGGTGGATTGCCTTTACGCACAAAGGCCATGGTCGCACGCACATGGAGGCATCGAGGTCGTGGACCCTTCTTTTTTATTTTATTTTTTAATTTGCTTAGCTAATTGCTACCTGTCAAAAAAGAAAATCGAAACCCATGATCAACCTCCCACATATTCTTACTGTAGCCCCATCCACAACAGTAGCTCAGCTCGATATGCAGGAAAGCGTCCACGGTGCTGTTGGAAATTTCGCTTTGGGCTCCGGCGAAAACCACTAGAATCGAGGACTTGGGTAGAGTATCGTCGAATCTGAAGTTTCCGGGCATTGGCCCTTGGTCGATTGCGAAATCACAACTCAAGGGCGGCTGTTTTTTTCCCTGCATCAAAGGGCCACAGTCGTGTCCCTGGCCACCTGGGCTTTATTTGAAGATAATAATTGGAGATCTGAGTCTGTGGTACTAGTGCACGAGGCACATTATCATGAACACTTCCCTGGTATGTACTGATGAAGTACATGAGGCGTCATGATTGACGCATACTGCCCTAATTCGCATTTAATTTATGGCCATTACTGACAACTTTCACAGATTACTTGATTATGAAAATCTAGGCCCAAGAGTTCCTGGCGATAAACCGCTTGCGCAGTCAATGATTGTATTAACTCACCAATTCTGTTTTTGTCAAAATAGCATCTCATACTTCCGAATAAGCAACTACCTAGGTACTCAACAGGAGGATATATCTATAGTGGTTGGTATTTCGTTGAAACCAACTTTGTGATTGGTTTACAATTTCCATACGATAAGGGCACACGAGAACGTACCCGTCACAGATTGGAGATCGCAATTTCGGTGTTTGGTTTACAATTACTATGATGAATCGCTGGTTCGGGATTGACCCGCGGTCGTTGTGATCTAAATCGTGAACTAAGGGCAAATCGACCGATTGAAGATGCCTGGCATCTAGAAGAGGGAAAAAAAAGTGATATATTAACGCAAGAATTTTTTTTCTGGTTCGACTGCAAATACAATTTGTTTTTCTTCATCAGTGGCATAATAGGAAATGGTCAGGCATTTCCCTCAATACCTTCGCTTACAACCTTTTTTTTTCGTCGGTGGCAAAAAAAAAACAAGCTGATAAAACTACGCAGGCATACATTAAATTCATTACATATGCTTTGCAGCGATAACCAGCCGGAAAATTCGCCTGGTCCTTGGGCAAGGGTATGGGCATGGAGCATACAATTCGGTACGGATTGAATACTATGCAATAAGTCCAATAGGATGCATGTTCAGCATCATAATTCAGCGACTCCGACTCGGCTTGCGGCGGTATACTCGCCTCACATATACGGACGGATACCTCACCCAAGCCCTCCTGTCCGAGAAGGTTCTCTGATCGAGGTTCCTCCGGAGGCTTTTCTCCCCACAATTACCATGCAGGCGACCCGCATCCCCCATGCCCCCCATGCACTCCCACTTTACACGTACCAGAGTCACATTGCATTACTCTACGACGCCCGTCGCCGTCACCGCCACTAAACGCTTTTCGGAACTCAGCGCACCTCTTTCCGCCGTATGCATCTCATCGATCGATCTCACTCAAACTGGGCGTGTGGTGGCACTGGCAGGGTTAACAGAGAAAGAAAAAAACGGGTGGTTAGGTTCCCCATATTTTCCCACTCGCGTGTGGGATATGCAGTGTCTCAGCTCGGATTGACAGACCGCAGCGCCAACTTGGACCTCACGTGTCTTCCAAGTCTTTTCTTTTTATGGCAAGAATGGACGTCAGGGGCTCCTCCGGCTTTCCATCAACATCATCTTGTCTGGACCCTTGGCCTCCTTCTCATTCGATCACCGGAAAATCCGGGGCATGCACTCAACAACAGACTGCCAATTGCACATTGCGCAGCAGACAGAATGCGTATGCGGCCGGGCGGCATGTTTGTTGGTAAACCACACTCCCGGGCATATTATCAACAATGCCAAATGCAGCATGCGTCACTCTTACCCTCCAATTCAACCCTATGTTTACTTTTTCCGGTCTATTGCGAAACCTCAGTATTACATTCATTTATGTATGTTACCGGCAAATACATTGATATAATTCAGGGAAAAATGTACAGTAGTGTGAGGATGGAACGTTCGACTACTTAAAAGAGCATCTCGAAGAACACGGGCAGTACTGGGAAGCAGTTCTGATGGAAATTTCAAGATATAATGGTCTGAATACGAATCTCCATCTAGATACATTCGGTCATGGTCTGGCCATGTGGCAGGGGTTGGAGTGATGTAAGGTGCAGAAAAGGGAGGAGGAGGGGGGGCGCGGAATGACTATTTCCCATCAGTCGTGTAGGCTTCTCATAGGTAGGAGGCCTACGCCTGAAAAAAGAACATACCGAACCAGCCCCAGTTCGCCAATTTTTTTCTTCATGTCTCTTTCCTTTTTCTTAGCACCCATCAGCCATTCGAACCCCGCAACTGGATACCCTGCTTCTCTCTTGCATCTAACTTACGATCCCTCTCTGTCTCTTCGATAAAGATATAAAACCTGCATCCCCCGCGTTTTGCTCGACGCATCGGACTCTCAGTGAGCATCGAACTTTTCGACCTTCGCCGGACTCGAATCCAGGGCTCCAGTGGTCTGAGCTGCAGATACACTAACTTCAATAGACACACCACGTCGATCTCCGAGGCCCGCAAAGAGCTATCAGCTTTGGAATTGGCCTTATCCAACATTCACGATCATTATTGTTTTTACCAGCCACCCACACCTTCTCACAACACACTTCCATCCCCCTGGCGTGAGGAAAGACAACAGCAGGCAGAAAGGCAGACAGTGTTTACAATGAATGGAACACCCTAAGAGCAACCGGCCTACGAATGATGCACTATATACTTACGCACAACTCAGCAAATATCACCTGAGCGAGGCAGCTACTAGTGATCAGTTTATCTTACCTCGGGGGAAGGTTCCTTTGGTTGGTGGTGACATGCTACCGCCTCATGACTTGTGGACGTATTAGGCAAAGACAGGGAGGTCATCGCATGACAGCTGCAGGCTATTTACAACAGCTATAACTTTTCAAAATATAATATAGCCATAAACGCTTATGCAAAAGGCCTTGGAGGAGGTTATGGAGGAGGAAGGGCTACCAGCATTAGTGGAATGTGGGGGAGGCAGCGGGTACAAATGCGGTTGCAGGAATTTATTACCCTCTAATGTGGGGTATTATTATTGCGAGGGTTGGTTGTGTGATGCGGCTACGCACTCCACAAGGAGAGACCACCATATCCAAGGTTGAGATCCCCGTCAAAACCCGGATAGAGGTGGATATGGTAGGGGTGCGTGTACTCGGCAGGCGGGCGGGCGGGAGGGAGGGAAACAACGTTAGTTTTAAACGCAGCGGCATTGAAAACAGGGGACACGACAGGCATGGAAGAACAAATTTCCCGGTCAAGATCGAGTTAAGATGTCACGGATCGGAGCGAGCTTACAATCTAGGATACAGGAAACCTACGAGGAAAAATAACTTTCACCACCGCAAAGTACCGGTGGCGGTAATGGAATTGGCAATGGTCATCTTGGTGGGGGCGTCAACAGGTACGGCGTCCAGCCTGGAAGCCGGATTGATATGCCGGACTGTCTCAGGACATCGGGAAAACAATGCCATCTCAACAAAAAAAAAGTTGTTCCGCAACTGGATCTCTGCTCCCGATCTAGATCGAGGGGGGGTAAGTGTTACCTCATTTTCATTACTGATGTGCCTCTTATCGATACAGTGACAGAATAAAATAGGAGAAAAGTCAATTCATAACCAATCGTCCATGTCCACATCAATTATGACATGACGCCATCTAACACAAAGAAAATAGTCATTGAAGCAATGACGGGAACACTCCTTGATCAGACATCTAACGGAAGTCGGCTATTGTGTTTTGGAGATGAACGACATGTCGTTTATGTGACGAGTCATCAGCATAAGTCTTTGGCTCGTCACTTGGGAAACATGACATGGGCATGTCTTTCTAACCTGCCGATGTTAATGACGTCTCCGCTAGTTCAGGGTAACGCTACCCCCGGGCAACATTGCCGTCATGAATTCATGACCAAGCTCCATCAACAGTCTACCCTTCAGTACCATGTCATGACATACACTTTGTTTGGTTGTTCTATGACGGATCTCAAGTCTCATCATTTCCATCCTTTTGCAGTCATGGCATATATCTTTATATACTACAATATCAAATAACAATATTTTTTCTCTCTTGATGACCCACCCTCATGACTTTCTCTGACCTCTCTCTTATCATGATCCACGGCAACCGTTTTAAACGCAATCTTACGTACGATTCGGGGTGAATTTTTCCTTCGACGAGTCACTCATGCCTCGTGCCCCAGCCAGGCTCTTTCACATGCTTCAAGTCTGTTTTTTTTCCTTTCCTCAAATCGAGATTCATTTCGTCAGAACAACTCCTTCTCGAGCCTCGGGTGACGTCGGCTTTGAAAAAAATCCTCCATCATGTAAGTGATCATGACATGTCCATCTGATAATCCGAAAAAAAAAAAAAAAAAAATCAACAGATATCAATATATAGATATATCAATTACCTTTTTTCCGAGTATACTTCTTATAATTATATATCGCCTGCCCCCGAAAACATATCCAAACGCCACTCACACACACACTCTCTAGATCTCCACACCAAAACATTTTTCAAATTCAAAATTAAAAATCCAACACCTCCCTCCCTCCCTCCCTCCCTCCCACTTTAATTACCTTAAATTCAGGGTAACGTAACGTAACGTAACGTAACGCTCCATCCCCAATCAATCAAGTAAGGAAAAAAAATACTCCCAGAAACAAAGAATAATGAGTATAGTATAGTATAGTATGGTCATGGCCTTCCGCAACATGCGGAATGAACGTACACACAAAAAAAAAAAAAAAACGACAACAACCACGTGCACTACCTAACTCTCCCAAACCCATTTGCAAATTAGAAAAAAAGCGAGGTACGAAGGAACGTACAAAGTACTGCATATGCAAGTATAATAACAGAAAAAAAGAAAGAAATATAGAATGAAAAAGTGCAAGTAAAAAAATGGCAGGCTAGAGCAATTGCAATCAAAGGAAAAAAAGCTATCTGACGAAACAAAAATGAAATTAAAGGCAAGGAAAATGGCGGAAACCATGATGGATGGATGGATGGATGTGAATAGGATTCTATGTTGCAAACGATCGACATCAAAAATGGGTCGCGTGGCTCAATCGGCAGAGCATCGTGCTAATAGATATATTAGTCCTACGTAACGCGAGGGTTGTGAGTTCGAGTCTCACCGTGACCATTTCTTTTTGTTCTTTTCTTTTTACGTTTCATCAATTGAATGTTTATTTCACTGTTGTGTGTGTGAATGTCTGTCATATGTAGAGAGATTCCAGCTTACTTTAGGTAGGTATTCCGCAGATTTAGAAAAGCGTCGGGGGAAGGTTGTTTTCTTTTTTTTTTTACAATAATTGTTTGTTGTATGAAGCTTCAGGGTAACTACATCGACTCATATATTTTGCCAGAGTATGTGGTTTTCCTTAATGGACAAAAGACTAGACTATACGGAGGGAAGTAAGGAAGGAAGCTTAAGTATCCCCATCATATAGTATAATAATATTACAGCTGTTGCCAGGCCTCAAACCGCGCCGGTAGTACATACATAAAAAAAAAATTTCAAGATCCGGATCCACCGAGTACTAGTGCTCGCGCACAGCCTGCCATACTTCAAACTCATCATGTCAAACAGCACCCAGACTCATAACATGTTCCAGTGGTATATATGAAGAAGCAAAAAGAAAAAAACAATAGTTCCCAAGCCCTAGAGTAAAAAAAAAGCACAAAGAAAAGAAAAAAGTAGAAAAAAAAACCAAGCCCAAACCCGTGCATACACATACAATAATGTGTAAGGAAAAAGAATGTAGAAGAGCAATGCAAGCTTAAGAAGAGAATGAGAAAAGGTAAAAAAAGATAATGTACATGAATCGAAAACAAAGGAAAAAGAAAAAGCCAAACATAATTTAGTAAGCTCGATATCCAGTAGAAGAAATAAGCTCACTGGGGTATCAGGGTAATATTACAGCAAAAGAAGAACAGGTAGAAGATGACAGAAAGAAACAAATGGGGGAAGGAGTTAAAAGGATGCTAGTACTAATTTTTGTTCAGGCTCAACCAACTGACATCTCCAGGAGTCCTCAGAGGCCGCCGATTGTCATCCCCTCGCCCAGGCTCACCCGCATTATCCCATTCCTCGGGGTACACTGTGACTGCACTTTCAGGGTATACACTGCTTCCGCGACTTTCCATCGTCAAGACGCCCCATCCCCGGGGACTATTTCGCACGCCAGAGACTTCCGTCGGCATTGATGGCATTGTGACTGTGGCTGCTGCTCCATTTCCAACAGGACTCCATATGCCTCGCTCTGCGATACTTTCTGGGACACCACTTGAGAAGAATGAACTTGCGCCGCCCAAGCTGGAAACAGAAGATCGCCTGGAGTTCCTGGAGTTTTTGAAGCTGGCTGCACTGACATTAAGAGTTGCACCAGGAAGATCGAGTACCAGGCCTTGAGAGCGGTTATCTGATGCAAGGCTGACTCCGCTCTCGTAAGGATACCTGGTAGAGACGTTGGTACCGTAGACAGATGACCCTATTGTTGCATTGGAATATGACCGAGATGGAAGAGCGACGAGATTCGTCGCACTGTTGCCAGAAAAGTATCTACTCCAACCCGAGCCGCGCTGTTCTTGGTTCTCTTGAATCTGCCTTGTGCCTGGTTGTGGACGAGGTACGGGCACCTCGTCCATGAAATTCTTATCGCCTGGACCAAAACGACCACCAGCTTCTTTGGAGTACCGTAGCCCACGGTCCTGGAAGCTCATCTTTGACTTTCCAGTCCCGCTGCGGTTGAGTGATAGTTTGATTTTGTTCTTTCGCTTTTTCAAAAGGAACAGGATTGCTCCGAGGAGGAAAGCAGCTGCCAAAAGTGACCCAAGTGCAATGAATATTTTCTGTACGTTATTAAGTCCATTCCTTTTTATTGGCCCAAGTACTGCTGTTTCGGTTGGTGATGGTGTAGAATTTTCTCCATCTGTAATCGTTCGCTGGTCGCCCCCATCGTCTGGCAGGTTTCCTGAATCATCTGTAGTCTCGTCATTGAATACTCGCGTAGTGTCGTTCCAATGATTCTGTCGAATGTCAAAAACACATAGTGGATCCTGATTATTTCCTCCGCTGAAAACTAGAGTCGAGCCGTTTTGTGCAAATGAAAATGCTGTTTCTACTCGAGCTGGTGCAAACTTTCCATCATATGGTGGCCAATTAAATTCCGTCAAACCCTTTTTCCCACCGAATGAATTGTCCCCTGGAGATCCTGGGCCCCTAAAATCAACGCTAGCCTTCTGGACTTTTACACGCTCGAACCGCACTGGCTCGCTTGATATGTCAAACGTCAAAAGCATCTTGCTTCCATCATCAGCGTCCACAATCGTTGCACCAGCCAGCCGAGGGCTTAGACCCTTTGAGAGTTTTGCCTCCAAGTTTGCCCAACCCTTTGTGGGGCTGTATGTGTACAGCGCCGTGTTTTCCGCACCACCGCCCACAATGAGCCCTGTGTCGTCCCCGAAAGGTACCAAGATTGGAGCTAGCAATGGAGGTGCCAATTCTGTCGATATCGCAGTTATGGTGTATGGGGCTGCAGCTTTTATTAAAAAGGCCATTGCACTTGGTGTTTCCTCCTGAGGCCATCTCGCGCCAGAAAACATCATGATCTCATTTGTCGCCTTGAGAAATGTCGCGCCGTGATTTGTAAGGTTGAAGGCGATGGGGTCTGGTGTCTGCACGTTTTCCCACTGTTGAGTACCGAATGTAAACTTTTGGACTCCCATGTATCCTGTCTCTGGCACCATTGTTGTATTTGTTGAAGTTCCACCCATGACGAATAACGCTTCTTCGGGCGTTCCCTTGTTTGTATGCACACAAACTGCGCCCTTGGTGCCGAAAATCATTGGTATTTCCTGCCATTCTGCGCCCTTTTCCATCCGTAATGACTGAAAACACGTTTCTGAAAATGTGTACAAAGTTCCATTGACCATCACGGAACAATGCTGGCCCAAGACCTGTTTGGGAAGGGGTACTACATGATCTCCAGCCATTTTTGCTAGTCGTCTAGTCGCTAGGCCTGAGTGGCTTGCTGTGAAAGCTGAACGTATTTGAGTCGAGTCTCTGATTCGGTAAACTCTGACAAGATTCGAGTGATGAAATGGCGCCGTAAATTTGTTTCGAGCTCATAAGTCGACTCTTATCGCGGGGGTTTGTGTTTTGTTGTGACTAACTTTTTGTGAGTTTGGCTCTCTGTAGGGAATGTGCTCTAGACCCTACTTTGAATCCGAAGCTGGTAATCTTTTCCACCGCCTAACTCAGCTAAACGTCATGTGCGATGGATAGTGTGAGTGTTGAATATGATTCCGCTTGGGGAACAAATGTGGATTAGACGAGTGGGGTGGGAGTACAAAATTAAAAGAAAAAAGTAATCAAGAGATGAGAGAGAAAGACTGATGGAGGAGAGAGTGGGAGGGAGGGGGGAGCTGGGAAATTCAATGAACCGCGAAAGTGCCGACCGCTTTTTTTTAGGTTTGTAGGCGGGACGGGTGGAGTGACTTGGACAGTTTCAAGAGGGCGGCCAGTAACAGAATCCCGGAAGGAGTGCCGATGTCTGTATTAATTCAATAATACAGAACAAGGCGATACACTCTAGAATAGTGTGTATTGAGTGATGGAGTCGAGAAGGGGGATGAATGAGCGGAAGGGGCCTGGAGCGTGTGGGGACGGCCGCCAATGGGTATCAGGGAGGATTGGCAGGGAGCCGAGTGCGCGAGTGCGGGCAACTGTAGGCTTTTGTCTCTTGCTCCTGCGCAGGCGGGTGTTGTGCTTGAAACACAAGTGGGGGGGTGGAAGTCTCGTGAGGGAGGGCCGAGGGCGAGGGGGGGAAAGAGAGAGAGAGAGAGAGAAGGATTCGAAGCAATGGAAGGGGTGTGTGGGATGATGTACTTGGTACTTCTCCGCACTATGCTATTGGCCTTCTTCGAGATGAATGGATGGAAATGAGTAGAGGCATCCCTCCGACATGCTCTCGCATCTCTCTGAATGCACGTAAATTAATATCACTATTGTGGAATCTCCATTGCGCCTGCAGCTGGGTTCTGCCTGGCTTGGGTCCTCTGGGTCCTAATGGATCTTCCCTCTCACCACTATCCCCCTATCATTGGGCCTGGCAGTTTGGACTGACAGTATAATGCGATATAATAGGGCATACCTGGTATATAATTCATGCCCGCCCCCCCTGGAGCATGATCAATACATTTCCTTGCTCTTCTCGAGCTGGAGTTGGGTGAGATGTGATCGATGCCGATGCTGATGTGTGTGCCAGCTTACTTGCCTGCCTATACCTGGTCTCAAAGTCCGCCCAAAATGTATAGATGTTCATGCCGAACGGTGTTCGCCAGATACCAGACCATCGCGATTCCGCACAGCAAACAAAGCGACAGCATTCCCTCTCGCCTTTAGCCTAGGTAGAGTCGCAACTGTGCGCTTCTGCTGCCCCTCGCTGTCTCACCACCCACTCGCGGCCGCAACAACGCGAGATGATCCCCGCACTCGCCCTCCCCACAAGGGTCCTTCCCCTGCAGCGGCGCCGCCAAGGCCCCCCTCATCCCCCGGGCCTGTCGCTTACTCGAGTGCAGCAGCAGCTGGCGCCCCATTTTGACACCCGCCAGGGATGCCCGAGGGACTCTGCCGGCTGCAATTGGCCCCAGAGAGATTTTTTCCGATTCGAGCTGCCTCAGCAGACGTGCTGGTGAAGAGGATGAAGAAGATGAAGATGGGGATGACGAGACGGTGATGTTGCGCATTTCCTACCCGTCGCTCGCCAGCCAATACGAGCGGCATCTGCCCATGTGACCAGCAGCTGAAAGTCACGCTCATTTCCGCCACGCCACGCCCCATTGGCTGCTGGGCCAATTGCAAAACATTGGACGGATCAAAACCATAACCTTTCTCTCTCGTGCCTGCCGAGCCCCCCCCTGCAGCATGCCAGTGATTGGGAGGGGGAAAAAGAAAAAACAAGCAACAAACTTTCGAAATCAGGCAGATCCACCGACATTTAACATTGTGCGGGGGCGCGCCACGGCCGGTGTGGAAAGATTAGGAAGACAAGGCCTGGCATTTGTGCAAATGGATCGCCGTCGCACACTTTAAAAAAAGGATTAAACGCGTCAGTTGCGCTCATGGCCGATTTACCTGGTCGAGTCCGTGGGATGTTTCTCGCTTCACCTTTTGTTTTTCCAGAATCCCGTCCTTCCTTCTTCCCTCGAGATAAGAGTCTCCAGACGATTAGTCTCGTTACCTACCAGAAGGCACGCCCGCGGCGAGCGGCCTCTCTATAGATCTAGACCTTCTCCACTGTGTGTGGCGTGCGCAAACGAGGCTACGTGCGCAACCCCATGAACGTGAAACCGCCCAGACGGAGCAGGCGGCCTCATGCAAGCCAGCGCCAAGCCACATGGAGCGCCTAGTGGCAAGTGGATGTGGACTTCCTATTCCGGACACCGTCTTGGCAATCAAACCGATTCCAGTAATTGTCCAATTTGTCCCACTGGGTCGCTCGACATCGTACGGCCGAGCCAACGAGACTAGGCCGAGTCGAGTAAATTCGTCGACGACCGAACAAAAAGAAAACACCATTCCTTTCGAGCTCATGGGCGCTCAGAGCTATAGATAGCTATCCGGCTCAAAGCAATCGATGTCCTGATCATGACCATGAGCAGTCATCCTCGCCAACTGCAAATCAAATCATCCGGACACCCGATTTTTGAAGTACTTGCCCAAATATCGATGTAATATATAGGTATCGATATCTTTGTATACCTATGTATACGCGTGCTTTGCTCTATAAGATACATCCAGTTATTATAATACATACTCTTCAACTATAGCTAAAATACATTACTACTCTCCAGCCACCCCCAGACCCCTGGCCAGGCCTGGCAGGCTGCAGGTTTCACGAAAATATAATAAACGTCCACTCAACTTGCAGTGTTTCCCCCCAATTGCACTTGCACTTGCAATTGCAGATACTCCCCATTTATTGCAATTGGCTATAGCTCAACTATCATGACCAGGATTATTGCAAGAATTCATCATGATCATGATCTGCACATGTGCATGCCCTCAGGTACATGTACGTACCTCCCCCGCACCGACACCGAATTTCACCGAGAGAGATCTGAGAGAGCTCCCAAAGTATCTATATGGTGTGATATGCGTAGGCATGACAGGCCCGATACCCCCATATCGATCTCGATACAAGTACACCTCTAATGATATCGATATATTACAATATCATGATATCGATCTTGGCCAGCTGCAGTCGGATGAACTTGGAATTCGAAGAAATTTAAAAGCTGCTCTATAGCAAGGTATCTACCTAGGATATCTCGAGCACTGCCATTGAGGGATATATTAGATTGGATACATAGCGTATACAAAATTCTTGGAAAATAAAAGATTTGAATCATCTCTTGATCGGCCGAGCTGTTACCGTAACGTTAGGTGCCGAGAAAAAAAATCCTGCACTCGGATTTTTTACATTCCGGTTCTTAGCCCTCTGCCTTCCCCCGAAACCCCCCCATAGTTTCCAATTCATGGCATGAAACTACAAGTTGTTTATTATTTTTTGCAATCGTTGTTCTAAATGAAGTACTGTCTATTAGGTAGCCAACGAGACGTTGCAATTGGTACCTGTATTTATACATTCGATCGGTCTAGATCTCTAGATCTATACCTCCGAGCTCGAGGTCTTAAGCTCAAAGTTTTATCTATCTGATCTTCCACCAATGAATGTATACATCTCACGCTGGGTGTCGATCACCACACAATCCATCAGTACTTGCATGAGCGCACTTTCGAGTGGGTTCGATTAACCGCACCCGCCGTATATATACGCACGACCGGCCGACCGTTATCTATCAAAAAGAAAAAGAAAGAGATAATTCCCGGTCGAATCGATGCATGCATGCATGGATGCTAAGCTTGTTCCTGACTTTTACTACTACTACTGTAGATAGCACACAAGTCTGGGCACGAGAACAAGAGCACACTCTACTCGATCTCTACGTGTGTGCGTTGCATTCTGCATCAAAATTATACACCTGGATATATATCGATCTGCATATCCTAAGTGCTGCTGTATACATACAATTGCAAGGTAGGTTAGGTACCTACCTCCTACCTCGATCTACTCTACACGTTACCCGTGTTACAACCAAAGAACGTTCGAATTCGTTCATATATTCCAGAATTAATCAAGTATATAAGTATATGTAAAGGTAATTGCAGTGCTAGCTGTCTAGCTATAGTCTGAGGTGAATTACCTCCTATGATCATGAAGTATCATATCAATATCAATATCTCGTTCGAAACACATGTACATGTTTGAACTTGATTCAGGAGAAAATTAGCTACAAAACCTTCAAACTGCATGTCCCCACACCAGCGTTAACATCATTGGTGCGTACCTACATAGTATCCTAGAGTAGGGAATAAGGTAAATCCCTATAAAATGTTTGTAGGGGATTTTATTCCTGACCGCTGTGGGAAATATAGATGTGTCCCGTGAATTAACCCGCAAATTTGCCGGCTTGAAATCCTGTATCCAATAAACATGCCTTATGATCAAGGCGGGCCTTGGTGATTAAATCCCGGTGTGCTCCCGCAGAATTATCCCGAGTCATGCAAACTCAGATTCTATATCTGCATTTTCAAGCCCATATACGTGAAAATTTGTCCCGCCAAGAAAAAATACTATCCCATACCCATAGGGCTTCATCCCACAAAACGGTCCCGAGCAACCTAATCCCAGAGTCCATGTCCATAAACTTTAGGCCCGTTGGCCATAACTTCAGGCCCGTCTACATAAAAAATATCCCATACAAGACGATGTAGAATTCCATATCTAATTTACCCACCCCCGCATCTTAATTCCAACTGAGTCCCGCTCAATACCACCCATTCTGCATTATCTATGAAATTCACTTCTGTATTCCACACGCCCATATCCTTGTCAAACCCATTTGGCATATGAACATATCCTGTTGCACCTGAAATTATACCCATTCCATATATAACCTATTCCGGGACCTTTATATATTATCCGGTTATAGGCCTAGGTACAGCACCCAGTATATGGCCTACACCAAACAGCAATCCATAAGAACGTTGTCGGTTGTAGGGTAACAATTAATCCTCAATTCCAAGGCCACATTTAAACTCCCATAAATATGTCCCTGTCCATAGTTCATTGGCACACCAATCCCACATTATGTTTGTGGGATACAATAAAGTTGTACGGGAATATCTTAATCATCTCATTTTGGATTTTTCGATGTATATTCCCAGTCACATCAATTCTGGTAAGTGTGTCATAACAAGTTGGCAACGCATACCATAAGGGATTTTATACGGATATGCATAAATGGGTTTAAATTATTCCCTATATACAACATGTTGTATACAACTATAGGGAATTCCATATGAGGCAACGGAGACTGATTCTATAAACCCATGGTTCCCAATTCTGTACATATCAGTATTAAACGGGATCATCTTGTGTACACAACATAATACACGGGACATGGTCTTTGAAGGGTCTTAAACCTAGATATATGCGGGACATTGGAAAAGTGATTTCTAAACGGGACACTTTTAGATTCAACAAAATAATCATCCTGAATATATGAATTTTTGCAAAATAATCACGGAATATTATGTATATAAAAAATTATACAAAGTGCATATTGCATATTATGTATGCAACGGAATTGGAGTTTATTGTTTGGGATTTCTACGAGTAATTTAAATTCATTTTTGGAAATTTTTGAATTCACAAGTAAATTCACTTTATATGTTGCAATAATAGCATTATAATATACCTTCATTGCCATTGTTTTGCCCATCATTATCGTCGTTACCTGCCTCCCCACTACCATTAACGACATCGTCTCCACCACCATGAAATGTTAGCCCAGGATTCATTATTGTCCTGTTTTTACTGACGGGGGTTATAATGTATTCAACCTCCGCCCCATCATCATTCCCCGTCACCTTGAACCTTCCGACCAAGCCCTCAATCTTTTTAACATCAATCCACATCCACTTTGGCACCCATTCATCTATAGGTCCAACGGGCACACCTCTTCCCCGTGGTCCACGAACAACATGCGGTCTATCATTCGGATTTCGAACAGTAATAAGTCGATATCCAAGCAATGAGTCAGGCACCTCGTCCTCATAACTGACTGGGTGTTGCAAAACCCGAGCTAGGTACTGATGAGCATTGCTTCCAGCTAGATTCTCTTGTGAGCCATCAAAGGCAGTGATCATCTCATATAGAGGATTGTTTTGCTGAATTTCTAGAACTGCATAGTAAGAGACTTGTCCGTAGCATATGCGAGGCTCTCCATTGGCATTATCCCAATCACTCCACTGAATCCAACTACAATCTCTGTTGACAGCACCCACCCGTTGATTGTACACGGATCCAATTGACTCATACAAATTGCTTCCATTGTATGTACTATCCTTCTGGATGAACCGCCCATACTTGTCAATGTTGTAGGCAATCATGCCCATTGGGATAGAGGTAGCAGGTTGACCACCATTGACCTGGCTTGCAAGATACTGCCGTAAGTGCAGTCTCTCTGTATACAATAGCACACAACTTGCACTCTTGCTCCTGAACTGGCCGTACGGGATATTGACCACATGTGCTGGCATGGTGTCCATGGTTGCATTGTACGCTGTATTTGGATCATCACTAGGCCAGGCCTGCATTCTGACATGTAAATCCAGCTCTGCGCGAGACAGCTGGGCATGGTTCAATAGGTCCTCGAGGCTGATGGCATTGGCCAATGATACATCAATGTGAACCTTGCTCTTGGCTTTCCCTTCCAACATGCCACAGAAACGCTCCATAGGGAAACACCACCACCCAGGGCCTGGCCCAGCATCCCGCATGGCATCCGCTAGATGCACAAGTGAATGGATGTTGGACTTCATCAGCTTGACTCGTGACTTTCTACCCCGAAAGTACAATCGCTCGTATCCTTGTACAAACTCCTGGCAAAGCTTCTCCACTCGGTCAATTTCATTCTTGGATATCACTCTCAGGCACACGTATCCCCAGATCTGAACAAGCTTCCTCCAGTGCTTAAAGTACTCTGTAGGGAGGCGGCGGTGGAGGAGTGGAAGTGAGTAGAGCAGTGCAAAGTCGGACCACTCCGCCGCCTGGAATGACTTGTTGTATAGATTGATATCGCGTGGAGGCCTCCCAAATGCCCCGGGGATGTTGACTCGATTACTTGCCATGTCTTCTCCTATCTGCTTCCACACATTGGACCCAAGGAGGAAGGTATCGTACTCATCATATCCCCCTCCCCCACCCCCTTCACCATTGGGTGGATTCACTGCATGTCCATGGGGCTGATCCAATTCCTGTAGTTGATGGAAATTGCCTTCCTCTTCCTCTTCCTGTGCATTCTGTTCCTGGTCTGACTCATATTCGGAGAGGCCTGGCACTGGTGGAGGGGGGCTTGCATTGGGTGAGCGGGCAGGCAAAGTAAAGGAAATCTTGCCCATCCACAACTCAACTAACTGTGGAATGATGTTTTGAAGGATTGCGTGCATCGTATCATATAGGAAGCTCCTATTAAAGTGAAGAGACTTGATTATTGTAAGCTGGCTCAACCCAGATATACCATGCTCCTTGCGCAGCCGATCATTATCTGCTCTTGCAATATTCACTATAAGCCGCCGTAGGTTGACACGGAGTGGTGGATTATTAAAGTCATATGGCTCTGCTGGAACAACAATAGCATCTTGGGCTCCTTCCTCCATTTGTTGATCACGTTCAGTTAAATTGTCTCGGCCACAGTGTACATAGTAGTAAATTGTACCAATGCATCGAACCCCAGCCATGGAGCACATGCGACGCCCCCTTTTACTTCCGGCGCCCTTCATTTGTATAGCCTTCCTTACAGCAACTTGATCCGCAGTCGAAATTGGTATGTTTGCCTGCAAGTTAAACACTTGACCATTGCTACCATCAACAGCAGTAACAGTTCCAGCCCGTAGTATCTGCATTTCCTCGATTAAAGGTATGAGAAATGAGTTGAGGTTTCCAGGTTCACGGGGTCCAGGTAGAATCATGTAGGGCAGCATATTTTTTTTTTTTACTCGTATATCTGGCGGAAGATTGAGATTCAACAGCAGGAATATCAAATCAGAGTGTTTGTTCTTGAGGATGGCAATTCCATCATACGTGAGTAGTAGCCCAAGCTCACGTACATCCTTAAATATCCCATGATCTTGCTGTAGCTCTTCGCATAGTCGGCCTATCAAGATAGTATTAGTTTCATGTCTCCATACTTTATTACTGCAGCTGGAGCTACATACCCGACCAGAAGTCCGTCAACTCTGTGCAATTTGACCAACTCCTGTTTAGCGTACTTTGGCGGTAATTCTTCATTAACGCTGCCTGTTGTGGGTTGGACCACTGTATCAATAGCCGCTGTATTAAGGGGATAATATAAAATGATCTCATTGGGCGTTTTGTTTCCAATCTTCTGCGCTGTTGTGTTGTAAGTCTTTCTACTGGTATATTATTGGTGTTCCTGCGTACTTGATACCTTGGCTTTTGGCAGAGCGGACAGGCTTCTTTGTCGGCATGTCGACCTGTGAATGCTATACAATTGTCAACGCAGCAGTCGATTCTCTTAATCTTGTAGCCAACAAGCCGCTGTAGTTGGCCCAGTATAATGGTAAATGAGGGAAGGAGTTGATAAATCTCAAGAATCTTTCGCAGTACAACAAAAGCTCTAATGGATATCTTGAAGTGGGACTTCCATTGGAGGAGGTACATTGCAAGTCCCAGATGATCGTCGACAGGTAAGCCTGGTGCCTCCAACAGATCGTAGATGTCAAACCCATCGAAAAAGTCTCCAATGAAGCCTTGTGCTTGTTCAACATTGTCTTCCTCTTCCAAATCCGCTTAGATTTCTGGAATATCTTGCTCATTCCCGTCACCTTCATTCAGGTGTCTCATTTCCTCTTCATCCGCATACCCTTCATTGATTCCGTGTAGTTGCTCATCAAAATCATCCTCAACTGAAGACATACTAGAAGTGTAACGTTGTGGATACTCAAGAAACTCTTCATCATTGTTTGGGCCCTGAAGTTCCCCGTCCCAACTACCTCTGTCTTCTGCCTGCCCAGGCAAATACTCAAAGGAAATGTTTGATGCAATTGAAGGTGATATGTTACGACGTACATATACTTGGTTCACGTCATCCAGGAGCGGAGACTGGCTCAGCTCTATATCTATCCTTTGTTCATCATCTGCTTCTGTTGCCCTTGGAGAGTGCATATCGTCTCCCTCTTGCCCTGATTCGCTATAGTCTCCTTGATATGCCTCGTGCTCGGCAAAGTTGTTGGGTAGACTTTCATCATCGTCTTGTAGCTCCATAGCAGGTGATTGATGAAGTGGTTCCTGAAACTGGTTGGATGGGGGGTCGGTATTATCTCGCAAGTCAGCTGGCCGTCCTCCCAAACGGAACATTTCTGGCGGCCCTTCCCGTGACAATTGGCCTGGCGGAAACCATCCTTGGTTGCGACCAATATTAAAACTGTTTTGATCAGCTTGGTTTTGTGCCCAACGCCAATTTTCATCTATATTGAGATTTGCACGGCCAGCATTGTCTTCGTCCTCGGCCATCAGCGACTCTTGCTCCAGCTCTTCATCATTGTCATCATCTGGTAGGCCGCCTTGAGAGGATAGTGCAAATGCCGATGATGCTTGCTGGTGTCTAAAGTACGTGCTTCGGGCAACATAATGTGGAAACGTTCGTCGATTGCAATTGCACCGAACTCTTCTTCCTCCATTTGTGGGATCATTCTGCTGGCTGTGCTGGTGGCGCTGAGGTGGCATGGTGTCCTGATAAGTATATGGTATTAAGGAGCATTGGTAGTTTACGTTGGTCGCCTATGTCAATGAGCAGAATATGCAAATTCTACATGCAATCAATGCATTGCTAGGTTGGGCCATTGACCGTATGCTGTATACTATAGGGCACAAGACTATGTATATGCAATACTACACGTCATGCATAATTAAAGTCTACCGTGCTACTGAGCCATGAAACTCGAATTCCTTGAGAATTTAACACTGCTATGACATTATATTCATCATTAAAGAGTCTCAAATAAATCCAAAAATCATTAGAAAGAATAAATGTCATCAGCTGAGGTTGATTGGCGCCATAGTAACAATGGTGCAATAGGTGTGATCTACTGGCACAGAAACATAAGCTTCTTTGCATGCCGCGCGCTATAGCAACACTGTATCCCCCTATATTATGATGGCTTTTGTAATGATGGGTGTATCCAAAGTATTGAAGCACACAAGAAGAGGAGCAGTAGGTCTTGTTGTGTATATGCGAAGAAGGTCTTCGAGCAAACCAAGAAGTCTTGAAGCAGAAGACTTCACGAAGAAGATGCAGAAGAAGAAGAAGTTCGAGGGGACAAGAAGATATAGAAGAGAATGTGCACAAAGTAATTGAATACACGAAGAGGAGCGAGATTACAGAATCCGAATATAGAGCGAGATCTATGTATGAGATTCTTATTGAGTTGTCAAGTAAAGAACTATACAAAAGGGGAATGCTTCGAGTTATATACAAGATTGTGCCAAGAACTCAAACCAACAAAATGTGCGAACAATGTTAGCTAAACCCATAATGCTTCGGACTTAAGAGAGCAGTCACACGAAGTGCGAGAGACTGCGAAAAGCAGCCCCCTTAACTCCGAAGGACTGTCACACTAATGAAGTAGGGTAGGATAGTGTGGGGGCTAGTGAGGCTTTCAACCGAAGCGACCTTCCGAATAGGGAACATGATTGGGTAATAAGAAGTGGGGTATGTTGGCAGGATTGCGAACCGAGATGCCGAATAGAAACAGGTGTGGGGTGAGAACTAAAAATAGGACTGGTGAAGTAGCTTCGGGGAGTTCGGGCATATAAGCTAGTGGCTTAGTGTAACGAAGCATAGCGAATGTTACAGCTTTCCAGCAGCTTCTGTCACAGTAGTACCAATTCCCAGCCGAATTGTACTTCAGCAAGACTTTATGCCACCCTCGTATGACGGCTCCATGGCGGAGGTTGTCACGGAGTCAGGTAAGCTAGTCCTATTCCTCTCTAATGCATAAGACCGGGGACTAACCGTGACACGGACTGATCATCCACACGCTAGTTAGGCAGCTATATTTGGAGTTGGATTTCTATAAAGTTTTAGCCGCATCTCTAGTTGGATTTGTCAGGCAACTACCCCGCTTTGTGGCTGAAGCCGCAAGCGAGGTAGCTATGGTTTTCAGGGTCAAATAGACTCCCCGCGTTTTATTCTTATTTCCTGTCATGTATTTCGTTTAGCAGCCGGTCGGCTATATATACCCGACCGCCCACTTAGTTTAGAAGGACAAGCGAATAGCGTTGTTCTAAGTATCTATCTACTTTTACACTTATATCGGATTATCGCATCTTCAGTACTTTGTACTTAGTGAATATCTCGTCGCACCTCTTAGTACTTGGTACTTCCGCGAATAAGTCGATTCATCAAGTGAACCGTAACAGAGGTTCGCTATTTTTCAAATGTTGCTAATGTTTACCATGCTAAATTGGGAGAATTGGGAATTAAAGTATTGTACATATATTTCAAAATATCCTTATACCTAAACTCTCAGGCTGTCTGCTTTCTGTTTTGCATCCAATTTTCAACTCGTTTGATTAAAGTTGAACTGGTTTGAGCTGAAGAGCCAACCCAAGTGTAATTTTCCCTGGAAACTTTACCTTCAACCGTGCCATGGACATCACTCTTTCCTCTCCAGATGATTTCCCAAATACAATCAGTTCTTGCAGCAAAATCAACCTTTATGCGATAAGGAACAACATAGAAAAACCCATCAACCATAGCATTATTTTCAGATGCTTGCATAGTACCTGTAATTTTGTCCACTAATCCCCAAACACCAAAGGTAAAAAGGCTACCATCATTGTCCTTGTGTGGGCAATTAGAAAACATCAGGAAGAAAATAGTGCCGTTATAAGGCCTGGTGGTCCGTTATAAGGCACGGCTCCGTTATTGCCGTTATGCCGTTATAAGGTCGATCATTACCGTTATGCCGTTATAAGACAAACAATGTAATGGTCTTCGTTCGGACGCTTTCAAGGCAGAATCCGACGTTATAAGAATCTTTAATTCTTGTCCTCCGCTGTAAGTCGATTTCCCCGAACATGATCCTTATAATTTTCAACACAATATTTATTCCCGGTTCCAATTGGTTATTTGTAATTTATGTGTTCCCGATGGTTAAGCGTCCGAAAACGGACTGAAACCGGCCATTTAACCATTTCAATTATATCATCGGACATCATTTTATTATTTCAATTATATCATCGGACATCATTTTATTTTTTTTCTATATACACACACGCTATATACAGATTAAACTAAAATACATCGTCATAAATGTCATGCCAGGTTTCAAAATCAATACGGTTGTTGACCAACCAGCGCTCTCCAGGCTCTAACGGAATTAGATGTGCAATCCCTACGATTTCACTAATGCGAATTAAAACCGACATGTCCTTCGTCGGGAATCCGACTCTTATCATTCCTTCAGGTCCTGATGGCCTTGAGCCGCCGTATGCCTCGAGCAAACTAACATGCGCAAACAAATGGATTCCATGGTGTAATGTACGCAATTTAAAAAGCGCATTAAGCTTTCCCGGAAGTCGGCCATTAAGCGTCCCTCGTAGGGAATCCGACGCTTGCCGTCTCCTAACCCACACCCAGTCGGCGCGTTGTGTACCTTTGCGAAATAAAAAGGGGCCTGTACTGCGCGCAACATGTGAGTTAATTTCCCCGCCTTGAAAATTGGAAACAGGAATGACAAGACTCGAGAAACACTCCAATGTGGAATCATTTATAATTCTTGCGGTCTGGTCACCGTGTGATGCAAACCGTCGGGAAAGAAGATCAAAAAGGTCGGGTATCCGATGGCTGTCTGCAAGCTGTGTAACAGTCGATATCTTTGACATATCCACACGCCCTTGAAGTTTCACGTAGGTTTTGGTGTCCTTGGACTTTTCGATAGCGACGGTCGGTTTTCCGACCAAATTGATGATATCTGAAGGCACTTCGCAGTCTGCATTCGACAGGTATTCTCTGAGATTCTGAGCGTGCATGTGCATGTTATGGTCGCGGCTGTATTTGACAATTATCTGTGGGGTAGCGTTGATGTGATTCGTTCGACGGTATGCGTCCTTCAATGGCTTGTGAGAGGCTTCGCATACCTCTGTTGAATACTGAGGCAGTGAACCGAATTGCGAGATCTGCTCAGCGTAATGTGACAAAATATGGATTTTAGGAATATTATAATGGGCCTTTTCCTCTAGCATTTCTTCCATCAATTCCGCTCTTTTCTTTTGATCAATTTCCTTTTGCTTCCTCTTCACAACTGCAGACATTTTGTGTCGGTTTGCCGACAGTCTTTCCGCTTGTTCCGACGCCAACAGTCGGATTGCATCTTTGGCACCTTTTCGCGCAACCTTTCCAGCTCGGTATTGCAGAAATACATCCTTATATCGATGGAAATTGCTTAAAGAATTGTCCATATAACGAATAGTATCCTCGGTGTGTTGTCGGTATTGAGCGTAAAGGCTGAAGTCGGCCATGTGGCGAACACAAGAGATTGCACGATCGAAGTCCCTAAGTTGATCCTTGGTCGGACGGTTTTGGGTTGTTTTCCGACGCAGAGCTGCCGTGAATGCTCCAAGTATTACTCGCCCTAAATTTCTCATCTCCTTGCCCTGCCATTGTGTTACCGCTGAGTATGCCTTTGTTGGAGGGGTGAAGCCAGGGTACGGGGGAAGCTGTTTCCAAATTTCGTTAAAGTCGGATAACCGACCATTATCGTCCAAAAATTCAACGACCCAGTCCATTAGATGCTTAAACGTCCCAAGGTATATATTGTGCAATAGGTCCCCACGTACCAGGTCCCGTGGTTGTATATCCATGTGCCACAACGCATTATTGATTTTTTTAACTCCATCATTGGTCAACGTCGAATGGTCCTTAGTCTGCAATGCCTCTGCATACAATCGATGGTCTCGAAGGGGAAACTTATCGTCGGAAATGGTACCCAATTCGTCGGGTTTAGCAGTACAGCTAGGGCATCGGTTGACGTTGATTGCGTGGAGGTTTGCGTTTTCCATATGATCGGCGAGCCATGTTGAAATCACCGGAAAGCAATGTCTATAATTTCCGTCATTACAAAGCATCTCGTATCTGTCGTGACTTCTTTCGTCGGAAATCGGACTCATGAGGTCGCTGATCACCTCATGCAAAATCTGAAGAGACTCGAGTTCCTGATCCTCCATATTGAATCCGCGTATCTTGGTCATGCGCTTGGGGGCTATGGGTAGAAGTGCCAGGGGGATCCACGCTTGCTGTGACGGCTTATTGCGAAATTCGGATTTAATATTTCCCAGAGAAATATAAATCGGCCAAAGCTTTTTATCGCCGGAAAAGTTAGTCAAGTGTGTCTGATCCGACGCTAATAGTACTGGAATGAGCGTACTTCCGTCGGGTAATGTCTTTTGCTTCTCTGCCCACCAATTGGCCGTATGCATATCGGAATATATCCTTTGGCCTGCCAGGTTATATTCATAAACCGGAGCCCAGACCATATGTGGAGCGTACGATTTCTGACTCAATAGGTACTCCACGCAGTCTAGTGGATTGCGGTGAAAATACTCCGTATTAGGCTGCAATGTGAATTCAACTTTTCCACGAAACCAAGGGGGGTCCACAATCATGCTATCGAGCTTTTTATTGAGCGTGTATGCTGACTTAAAACTGATGCTTTGCGTCGGATTTGGGCTTAGAATGCGCACCAAACCGTCTTTGAAAAACTCATCAATCTTTGTCATTGAAATCCGGCTACTGTTGAAAAATCGCGCGAGCTTATAGTCCAGGGCGGAGGTGAATGGACTTAACCAGGCTGATTTTTTGAAAACCTGTGGGTGTTGCTCGACCCGGTGAACATGACCTGCGCGAAACTTTGCTGGAAACGGAGAAGTATTGAAACAGTCGGATAAAGGATCATGAGCGTCCGAAGAGTCATGCTTTTCTGCGGAAGCATCCAAGGTCTTCCCTCCCTGCCTTCCCTGGTTTCTCCACTGATTCTAAATCTTCCACAGAAAATTCCACTTCTTCACGATCGGAATTGGCCCCCTCGTCCTCCCCCTCTGTAAAGGGCTCCTTGCACAGTGGGTCCCCGTCTTGCAATGAAGCAAACACGTCCTGTAAAGAGGCATCGTCCTCCTCCCCCTCCTCTTGCTCTTCCTTGATACGGATACCGTCGGATTCGGTACTCTTCGGTAGATCCATAGATCGTTCCCGTCCAATGCGCCTGGGGTGATTATTCTCCAGATCTTTAGCACGTTCCGGATGCTTATTTCGTACATGGCTGGTATATGTTGTCACGTTTCCGTATAACTTCCGGCACCACCGACAGCGCTGCTTCTGTGCATACATTGAACTGACTGGAAGTTGGATCTTTCTTTCGAGGAAGCTGGCGCAAGGTCGCCGACAGTCCGAAATCCGACGCTTTTGAGTATTGAGAGGGCGTTGTCTAGTCGGTTTGGTGTTGGTTGGAAACTTGCAATCAACCCTTGAAAACCGCTCGCTTTTGTTCGCATGCCCGCGAAGTCCATCGAATATTGTTGGTTAGAAACTTCGCGCAAGTAAGAGTTTCTCGGAGGTTATAGCTTTACCTTTAATGAAGATCTTGTTTGATAATTCCGACGGTTTGTATACAGTTTTGTACGTTTTCCGACTGCGCGGAGGTTGTTGTCTGCCTTTCGTTTCGATTCCGCGAAGACCTTAGAATATTCAACCCACGCCTGTTTGCCTTTTCATCACAATTAAGCATTCTCCGGGGTGCTTGCTCCTGCATGCTGCAGGGCATGCTTGCAGATCCCTGCAAAGCAAAGCTAGCTCGTGAATTCTAGAAATTTAGATTAGCACTCGGTTACAGCGGTTGCGGTTGCTGTGGACACGGACCGCAAGGGAAAGGGGCTCCTAGCGTCATAAATCCGACGGTTTTGGTTCCGTGTAAACATCAAAATATTTCCCAATTGGGGAATTACTTTGGAGGTGTAACCCGTCGAGCAAGAGAACTTTCGAGCAAGATGGCCATATTTTTGGCCAGAAGTTCGGTTACATCAAAGAAACATTGTGTTCCAAGGGGATGGCCATGGATAACAATCGATGGCCATATTGGCATGGATTTGGCCATGCTCGCGTGGATATATAACCCTCCCAAGTCCCCGGGATTAAGCTCCCTATACCATACGAGTACTCAATTTCACTATTACCAACCCAAAGAACAACACCACAATCAGCATTGACGAAATACCTGTAACAGTACCTTTTCCGACGCATTAGCATTCATTCTCACGCTCCTCTGATAAAGCTCGTTGAAAAGTGTTCACTTTCAAGAATCCCCGGGTTTCAAGTTTCAGATATATTTCATAGTTTAGGAGCAACCGATCCGGACCAAGTAAGTATTTGCCGTACCTATATCCGACTAGGTTTAGTCTAAATCCCGACGCTTACTGCCCTTTACTAACCTGGCCGGCACAGCATGGTTACCCCTCCGAATTTGATCGAGAATTCCAAGAGAAGGCTCGGTTTTGCATTGGCCAAAGGGCCAAGCCAGAGCGCGTATCTCACATGGAGAAGAACAATCCAGGCTGAGGCCCGGAGGGATCCAGCCGACATTGTGACTGGAGTGAAGCACACTCGATTCAGAGAGCTAAGGACTCTTGCAGTCGGGTATAAGACGTTCCCTGGAAAGGCCCTGCTTGAGGCCGAAAAAAAAAAATATCCGACAACGTTCGAAGGTGCGCCATGCCACCAGGCGTTGGAAGCATTGGTAGCAGACACCATCAAAAAGATTATGAGCACAGAATCGAAGCACAAGAAACTAACGCTGGCAGAGGCGGAAGCCTTTGCGGAACTTGGTCCCGGAGACCAACCGACGGCCTCTGGGAGCAATCCCGACGCAAATGGTCCGCAACAACCCTCACAATGGGCCATCCGGGTCTACCTACGGGATCCGAATTTAGCTATCACCAATGACCTGGCGTGGAACAGCAATGCCATTAGGCATATTAAAATGATCAAAAGTCCGACGCTGGAAAATATATATGAGATCATGAAGAGTGCGATCCCGGAGGGTCGCACAGTTCGAGAAATCCAGGGGGCTCTCATGAACAGCGAACCTCCCGCAGCAGGAGCCCCCAGCAATCCCCCAGCTGACATTACCCCCTTGCGCGATGATGAGGAGGTGCACGCATGGCTCTTGAGCACAGAGTCCCGCCCCATAAAGGTGCTCATTACCCTCCACAGTACCCCCCCAAGACCCGACACCCCTGTTCCCGACGGTGGACAGTCCTATTTCGGACCAGATAAGTTCAATACGTACGACAGTGAGCCTGAGGATTCATCGGACGAATCCAAGGCCACTCGCAAGATCCCAATGCCGAAGGCCGACCGGGTTTTCTTGTCGCGAATCCGAAAGACGGAATCCAAAAAGAGGAGAATTCAGGCCAATTTGGAAAAGCTCACTGCGGCCTATATCCGTCTATTTCCCGACACTGACGACAACAATTGCCCCATTCGCCCCAATCCAGCGGATGAGTATGCCCAAGGGGCTTGGGATATTTTCATGGCCTTGGATTTGCCAGACGACCCGCACGCCCTATTGTGGGGACGTCGCGCAGTACTTTCAGAGAATTGTCAGAACAGGTTTGGGGACATGGATATTGGAACCTACGCGCAGCGTGTAGCAGCTGCTGTGGTAGACGCAAATGAGTGGTTGAGGGACAATCCGTACGCAGGCCGTGGTTAGAGTAAGACTGTTTCCGTCGGTTAGGTATTATTTCTGTGTCGGATTTGTGTTCCGGGTTAGGATTGCTTTTTGTTTCATTTCTTTTTATTTCTTTTTTCTCGGATCTCAGTAATTAATGTGGTTAGCATCGCGAAGCAATTGTCTGTGGGTATTTTGTGGCTTTTTTAGGGTGTAGTTGGTTGGAATGTAATGTGGTTAGCAACGCGAAGCAATTGTCTGTGGGTATTTTGTGGGTTTTTTAGGGTGTAGTTGGTTGGAATGTAGCCCGAGCGGAACATGTAGCAACGGAAGTTAAAAACAGGACGGTTTCCGTCAGTTTGCCGACTAAAAGTGTACTTTTAAGTTTACGTGCGCTTAGCTCAGCAATCATGTCACGCAGAGCCCCCCTTGCAAATCGAAAAGACGTGGTGAACAATACCCCGCCATCGGGGCAACATCCATCATCATCATCATCATCATCCTCACTCTCCAAGCCTCGCAAACGCACGTCGAGTGCAGCCTTGGACAGCTTAGATGATGAAGGGGACGTACCAGCTGCTCCTCACCTACAACCGTCGGCAAAGAGACGCATTGCGTCGGGAGAAGCGTTGAGAGCCCCTTCCTCCGCCTCCTCCTCCTCTCTCAGCCGGTCATCGAGTTTCACAAACTATCGACATCAGCGGGTAAGGCCGAAAATATCTATTTCTAGTATTTGCTAATATGTTCAGGTATTATCATCGTCGCCTCCTCCGTCCAGTCCCCTGGCAAGAAAAAAAAGCCAAAATACGCAAAAGGACAGTAACCGTCGGGAATCCGATATTCCGGAGGAGTTATCGGACCATGACACAACTGCGGGTCCTACCAAGCGGCAGTCACGATCCCTCAAGTACATCCCCGCTGAGTTTCAGGAGGTCTTGCTTCTCACCAATGATTATATCAAGCATCATGTTTTTTTTGTTAATCCACTACCAAGTATTGTGGAGTGCATTGACCTGATGGCGGATGCATGGAAAGAGAGCTGCGTGGCTGTTGACACTTTTTGGGCAAGAAATGCGGAAGCCGACGCTCATGTAAGTACTATCCGACGGTATCCATTCTGTCATAGCCTAACTAATTTCTTTTAGATCAAGAGTATAATTTCCCGCTACCGATCTTTGCTCATCCATCAATGCAAAAGACTCCTTCCCAGGATTTACGACTTTGAGAAACTTGCGCGACATGAACGTGCCGTCACAATCAATTGGTTGCTAGAGGAAGATCGGTTTTTGTGCTCAAAGACTGGCCGAGGAGTACAAGACCCCTTATCGTTCCTCGTTGTTTAATAACTAACCGAAACCGTCGGGAAATAGACGTCTCAAGAGCGATTCATTGCCGAAGAAGTGTCGGATTTCATTTACGAGCGTTTCTTCTCTGGCCCCAAGAGTCTTGGGAACGCCGACCCAACTTTTTTCGAAAAAATCAACAAGGTATTTTTATGCTTTGTTTGTACAGCCATACAACATAGCCTTAAGGCATGGAGAACAGGTGTTCTTGACGAACAGAAGGTAGAGTTTAGCTACCAGAACTCACACCGTAAGTACACTTCCGACTGTTTTCATGATATAAAGTACTGATACCGTGCGACATAGAAACATACCTGAGAATTCTAGGTACATACGAGAGACATCCTCCCCGCATGCAATCAATGATCCTAGATGTCATCCGGAATCGACTTGACAGGGCTATCCAGAAAGGCCATGGCGGCCCTGCTGACGTTGAGTCCAGTACCGTGCTTGACATTGGCGATGTCAATGCCTACACGGCCCAGCTTGAAAAACAGGTCGCGGAACTTCAAGCGGAGTCACGTACCAGAAACAGCAGAATGCGTCGGATTTCTGACCATTTAAGTCCATCTCCCAACGCACAATTGCAGGAGGCGCTTGCCCGAGATTTTCCAATGGTCCGCACTCCTGCACGGAGTGGAATAACCAATAGTTCAGAGTGTAGCACCACCGACAGGGATGAATCCGGGGATGAAGGGTCAGAGGAGGAATCAATTCTAGACGGGGGGTTCAAGATACACGTGGATGTGCCTGCATCAGACGACGACGCATAACGTCGGAAATCACACGCATCCAACCCGCTTCTCTCCTCTCTATTTTTTTATTTATATCTTTTTTTTTTTTTTTTGTACTACGTTGTTTTTTTTTTTTTTAAGTCTTGCGTCGGATATCTCATTGTTTGTGTCGGATCTGGGTTTAATTTGCAGGTATACGTGTGCCCAGTTGGAGTGTTTTTTTCCTTTATCTACATGCTTTCTCGCTTTTTTGTCTTTTGTTATTTTATTTTTATTTTTGTCTATCGCGTCTCTATATATATATCAATATCAATGCCACATCGTTTGACGCATACAACGTTTGACGCACACAAAGCCTCTTGCCGCCGCCATGAAACCGACCCATGTTGATTCTGGAAATTACGGTTCTCATCATTTTATGCCAGACTTATAACGTCGGGTAAGAGATTCAATAAGTCTTATAAGGAATTATCATAAATTATATACCCGTTATAGCAATCGTTTTACAAACCTCCGCTGATTATAAGGAAAGGTATATTTCTAGTCTTTTATTATAACGGGAAGCGTCGGATATCCGACCGTTATAATCCCCTTACGTCGGATCACATATAGTTATAACGTTGGCCTACTTAATGACATTCATCTTATAAGGGAACCCTCCGATACCACCTCCGTTATAACAATCACTCTCCGTTATAACAATCACTCTCCGTTATAACAATCACTCTCCGTTATGTGCCGTTATAACGCGCACAGTCCGACAGCCTCCGTTATAACGGAAATGGTCCGAGATCCGACGTTATAAGACGCAGTTTGTCTTTTTGCCGTTATGACCCTTATGACCCTTATAAGGGACGAAAGGCAAACACCGTTCTTGCTGATGAATGTTATACCTGCACGATTAGACATGGTATAAGTGAGGTTGGAAGCAAAACAATAGTCCTGCACATCAGGATCATTATGTTGAACAATAAACTCATGGCCCCATAAAGGCACAGATTGAAGGTGCGAGATTTGTTGGGTAGAGGCAAATAAGGCAGGTGCGAAAGAACAAAACCTTGTTCCATAAAATGAATGTATGCCGTAGTCATTTTTCCTCAATGCTTCCCACTCACTCTTCCTCTTTCCATTTTCTGGATACACGTACTTGTCAAAAGGAACTCCGGCTTCATAGCCACCTCTCCAGCCCATAGCCCACATCTCGCCAGAAATCTGTGCACCATTGGAGTGGATCTTTGCATGTAGCTTGGAGTCTCGCATGATGTGTTGAAAAAAGAAACCAAATTCAGCGGCATTTGCGTTGGTGGAAGATTTCTCTTCAATTGAATCCATCGATGAATTGTTGTCAGGATTAGATTGTACTGGAGTGACTTGTACCCCTAGTACAATTTGATCGGAAGCTTTATCCCATACAAAGAAGGTACCGGTAGTATGAATACTTTGATAGTTATCAAAAACAGGATTATCTGCTTCCATGGCACTCTTGCAATGAGTCCTCAAAATCTCTTCCTCATGCTGGTCATCTCGCGTGGTGTAGATGATTCTGAAAGCATTTGTATCTTCAGGCTTGTAGCCCGCTTGTCTTGCTGCACTTTTATACTCGACATCAGTAATTGCACTTTTTCTCAAATTTGCATTATGCCTCTTTCGCTCTTTCCTTTCCAAATCTCGCTCAGCCTTCGCAATCCCCTTTCTCTCCCAGGCATTCATCTTGTTTTCAGTACTCGAAGCCTCGCCTTGGTAACACCAGTTGAGGGCTTAAACAAAGTAAATGAATAAACAATTGAACGCAAAGAAGGAAAGTAGATTGCTAGCAAGAGGTTGAATTGTCAAATCCACCGTCGAATCCACCGTCGAATCCACCGTCGAATCCACCGTCGAATCCACGCGTAGTGTATTTGATGATCCTGGGGCTGCTGCTAAGAACCCAAAGGCGGCAATGAGATTCTGTAAAGGACACTCTGTAGCGGATACGATAGTTAGCACGATTCAGGCATACAATGGAGGCATGGAGTATGATGTGGAGAGAAGCGACCCTATGGCAGAGATGAGGCTACGTACGGCGTGGGCAGTGTGATGTCAAGTGTGATGTCGTTAGCAGCAGCGGGAAACAGTATCAGAGCAAGCGAGCGGTAACTGGCGTGGGAGGTGAAGAGTGCGATATGGAGATGATTGAGCGAGTAAACGGAAACAGGCGCACGGTGGGTCAAGGCTAGTGTACCGCGTGAGGAGTTTGATGTCGATAGCAATAGCGGGAAACTGTGTAAGAGCGGGCGAGCGGAAAGAGGCGTATCACTTTGGCGGCCGAAACCTCAAAAAACCGATCAGGAGGGTGAAGTTGAGAGTAAACTCAGGAATAGACGAAGTATACCTAATACTGAGTCGAGCTTGGGCCACAAGTTTAACCTTTGAGAGTAAGGTGATGAACAAATTCAGTAAAGTGAACAGCTTTTTTTACCCTGGTCGGTCGGCACCCAATTTTTGAGGTTTCGGCCGCCAAAGGGATGGCGTGAGGAGTGTGATGTAAAGTGTGATGTAGAGCTGTAACTGGCGTACGGCGTGAGGATTGCGATATGGAGAGCTGCGAGCGAGTGAGTGAGCGGAAACAGGCGTATGGCAGAGATGAGGGTACGTACGGCGTGGGGAGTGTGTTGTCTCTTGCCCATACCCTCGTAGAGGGGGTCGAGGCTATCGTAGAGGGGGGGTGTGATGTTCTCGTGTGTGATGTGGAGTGTAATGTGAAGTGTGATGACAGATCAATTGACCTGGGGTCGTCGATTCCATGTGATTCCATGCGAATCCATGGAGTTCTACTCGAGTACGAGGTCTATCGATCGATCTATCACTGCCATTACCCTCAGCTTGAGTCGCTGGAGCGCCACACCAGCGCTAGCAGTGACAATCTGTGCACGGAGAACTCTCTAGATACATGATTAACTCGTCCGCAGTGCTTGCCTGCCTATCCTTCTTCCGTTTATGTTATCCTTGACCCTCCTTCTCCTCCTGCCAAGAACAATTACATCAGCCCCTAAGTACAATGGAAACTATGTAACCTCTCAACAACCACTCTCGTACTCCGCTATCAACTTATCTCATTAAACCATGCTAGTTGCTTTTGCATACATTCCCGTGTTGCCACCGCGCCAAATGGACCTTGCTTGATGGTTTTAAAGTAAGCATTATTTTCAAATTTATATAAATGTCTTGTGCAATACTTGCCTTAGACTTAAATTTCTCAAGTCAATTTGAAAATTAATATTTTAAAACAAATCACTTATGCGCTTTACATAATCAAATTATATAATACAGTAGAAATGTATGTACCTGATGCAATAGCTCAGATAATTTGGAACTAAGTATGGATGTGTACAGGACACTCTAGTATCCAGGTTAGCCTCGTGTATCAGGGCAGCTCTATAGAGAGTTCGTAGAGTCTATAGAGAAGAGGGAGGTTGATTTGTCTAGGTACAGTGTCTATCTACTTTTCTGCTTCTCCACCCCTGTCGTAGCTTTCCCTTCGCCTTCCCATTATGTCACTTCCCCTCCTGCTTCTTGCCGCCAAGCACTCTTGATCACGTTAGCGGGCACAAAACTAGCTTTACCACCAACCAGCATTGCTGTAATTGTACTAGTCTCGAAATTGCCAATATCCTAATGCTTTAAAGTAACCCTTGGCATCTGAATAGGGTAATACATGGGATAGATTTCTACTTTTGGATTTTAATTAAGTAATGGATTGCAGTTTTAAGCCAAATGTGAATTTTTCCACCGAGCCCAAAGGAATTGAGTAGAGAATCGATTGCGCAGGGGATGGAACTCATTTGCAGAAGCACTTAACCAAACCTTGTCAGTCCTCACTTTGCAACATTTATAACATTTTAATACCAGAAGTTGCGTGCACTGGACTCGGCTAAACTTTCACGTTGCGATTGGACAATTTACACGGTGACGTATTTCAAAAGGTACCAGAGATCATCAACTCCCTTACATGTAAAGTGGCAATTCAACTGACCAAATGCACATAGGCAATTCATTGTGTAGAATTGTGCACATCGACCACCTTTGTAAACCTGAGAATACCAGAAAACCTTAGCCATGACCAATCTTCAGATTACGGGAATAGATGAGGAGGCACTGGAACGCATTAAGCATTTCATTGAGGAGGAGAAGCGCAGGTCAAACGCTCGTATGTAATCCATTTGTGATCACTGTAGGGTGAGTAAACTATGGGCACTAGAGAAGAAAACTAACGGTGAGACCAATAGATCCTCATCAGCCAGTTGCACGAAATCGACAACACCGTGAGGATGAGGTACAACCAGCTCCACGAAATCGCCAATTCCGAGATGAAGAGATGCAGGCTGCACGCAATTGACGCTATCACAATGATGACGTTCCTCAATCAGCACAACGAAATCGACAATATCTTGAGGAAGAAGTGCAGCAGCCACATAATCAACAGTACTATAAGGATGATATACAGCCAGTTGCAAGATATCGACAAAGCCGTGACAATGAGGTGCAACCGGCTCCACAAAACCAACATACTCGAGATGAAGGATATCAACCATCTGTGCGGAGAGGGCGCAATCGTGATGACGACTTGGTACTGGTTCCACCAACAACTCAACAACCAAGGCAGTCCAACCAACATATCCTGGCCTCAATAGAGATGGGCAGAGCTTCCTCTCGCAATCCATTAAATTCCCGACAGCCACAGGCAAATTTAGGGCAGCGGGCTCCACCAAAGGTGCCAGGAGGCATAAAGAATCCATCTCGCTTGGTTGACAAGCCAAAGGGTGATCCGTCTGCTTCAGATGTTAAGGAATTGTTCGGGATAACATCCGCAAAATGGATTGAGCTCAAGGATCAGGGCCGGGACTGTATTGCTACCCACGATATGAAAGAGAAAGATGCAAATGGGGAACCTTTGCAGTTCCGTGGGATTCCAGAGTCCAAGCTGAACAAGGCAAAAACGGACCTACTCAATGATCCACGATTTCCATTTTTACGTCTGGCAAGGAACAACTGGCTTGCCCACTGGGTCATTAAACATGCTGTGAATGACTGGATCAAGTCATATAAACGCAAAACCTTCAAAGATGAAGATGAACCTCCAGGTCAGACCAGTAGGGGTAGTAGGAACACAAACTTTGATGATAATGATTATGCAACTAATGTTGCACAAGCTTCAACACATACAAGCAGCACCTATCTAGGCTCAGGAAACGCAGATGAGGAGTCTGAGTTGTTTGATTGCATGGACGCCAATGATTGGGAGATGCGTGAAGTCAATGGAGAGCGGATGTACTATCCCATAATCAATCAAGATAATGCCGACGACGATGGCAATGACTACCAGCTACCAAATCCAGTTTCTGCCAGACGGAGTAACAACACTGACTATTACAGGGAGGATGACCTGTTTGGAGATTCAGAGGAGCTGCCAGCTCTTGTCAAAGTCAATCGGAAGCAGGAGGTTACCAGCACTCCACCGTCACATGTGAATGCTAAAGCACACGTTGTTCGCGACCCCAATACTGGTAGATTTCAGTCTTCCTCCTCCCCCTCCAAGGAAGAAAGTACAAGTTATGCCACCGGTCCCATTGCAAGGGGTGAAGGTACAGGTTATGCTACCAGTTCCGTTTCTAAAGCTGCTAAAGGAAAAAACAAGAGACCTGGGTCACCCGACAATTTAGACCCTCTAAGTGGCATGAGCAAAGACGAAATATCCGAAGCATTGTTATTTTACAAGCGACACAAGGCACAGCAATTGCTAAAACAGAATGCATCATCGTCACGACCAGTTGCCAAACCAGCAGGTGAGATATCACAGGTCATTGATCTCGATGATGATGATATTCCAACAAGTGCCCAACCTGCCACGAGACCTCAGCAGCCATCATTTCGTCCTTACCCCCCTCGCGCACCTACACCAGGAATTGCTATGAGACAATCTGTTGCAAATCTCAACATCCTGACCCCTAGAGCAGCAACCCCCCTGGCCAAAAATGTTAGTACGGCAGATATGCTACATAACGTTGCCATTGAGCAACAATATCGCCCAAGAGAGATGCAAAGCATACCTGAAAATATGAGAAGAGGAACCCCAGGGCTACAAGGACAAGCTGTTCAAAACACCTACGAAAGTGCATCTATCCCAGCAGCTGCCCATCACCGGCATGCAGAGGCGCCGAGTAGACCACTACCACGTCAGCCAGCTCCAGCAATCAATGTGGAACTAAATAACCGCCCTCAATCAAGAAGCGGTACAACCCGTCAGCCAGCTCAGGCAATTAACGTGGAACCAACCATGGGCGCTCAATCAAGAAGTAGTACAACCATTGAAACGGATGGTCCCGGCCCTACCGAACTCAGTTTGGATGTCAGTAACATGCATGGAACATTGCGTGGGCAGGCAGGAAGATACTACTTTGAGTGGGTTCCATCTCTTACAACATATACAATATGGACACAGTATGCGTGCGAGCTCTTCTTCCCCGATGCCACCGATGCCCAACTCATCAGCTGGGCAAGGCAGTGTGGGTTTTCATATAAGACACGCCCATCCGATGAGGATGAAATAGTCTGTCGAAAGGAGAATTATGGGCTCATGTGTCAACAGGCTTTAAACGAAAGACAGCGAGTGTACATCAGCTTGATCAAAACACCTGGGCGTGCGGTTCCTACTTTTGATCCGTATTTAGAGATGGACCCCCTCAGCCACCCACAGCGGCCGAATAATGATTCAAATCGCAATAATGGACCAATGCCTCCTCCACCACCACCTGGCCAAGGAAGGAGAAACAATAATGGTAATTCCAGCAACAATTCCAATGCAAACAACCGACGGGCAAATGCTGCATTGGGTGAGCAGGCCAGAGAGCAGTTGGGTACCGAAAGCTCTGGTCAGACAGCTGGAGGTGGTGGTATCGCAGGACATGAGGTGATTGACCTCACTAGTGACTCCTCCGATCCCAAGAATGGTGAAAAGGAGATTAAAAAGGAGGAGTATACTACAAACCTTGATTTTAAAAAGCTCAAGGAAAGATATAAAGAGATTGCATGGCAGTCTTTCAAGCTTGCAGCTTTGATGAAAAATAATTATGGAAGGCCCAATCTGGCTCAGGATATCACGGTACAGATCAATGAGTTGGCAGGTGTAGTTGTGCAATATACAAAAACAAGTGAGAGGAAGTTTAACGACAATAGCGTTCCGGTGCCTGCCAAGTTAATGAAGGCCATAGGACTCTATTGTGGATAAGACGGTCAACGCAAAAGCCAACAAAAGCTAGTATGTGAGGCAACGCCTGAGCCTCAATATACAAAAATAACCCGTAAAAATAAGGAAATAGAGGAAGAAGAGAAAGAAGAGGAAGAAGAGGAACATGAAGAGGAAGACGATGAGGAAGAAGAGGAAGAGGTGGAATCAGAAAGTGAAACTTCCTTAATCTATGGTAGCCAACAAAGACGTGATGCAAGTCCAGAGTTAGGAACAATTGGCTTTAAGGTGATTAAATCAAAGCTTGCAACCAAAAGCTTCAAGGCCGATCCGTCTAAAATTGATTTCTACTTTGGGCTGCAAGCGTCCAAGACAGCAGCTGCCTCTGCTGCTATGCAAAAGCTACCTCCTTCTGGTCCTGGAAACCACCCACCGATATTGACACCTCCAGGGACCTTCAAAGATCAAAATTCGGGTGAAACACGTAATGGGGCAGCTTCTCAGGCTCTAGCTCCGGCTGTTTCCCCAATGAAGCCTGCACATTACGAGTGGCCCTGCCCCTTGCAGCCTATTGCACCAACTCAACTTGGCATGTGTCTTGTGAATGGACATGCAAACCTTCTCGTCAATGCAAAAGTTTCTCCACAGTCCCACAACACTCCACAATCTACATGTGAAACATTGCTTGACACTACCACTGCATGCAAGAGAGTTGGCATTGCAAGTGCTGCAATCAATAGAACGTTCAATCCCAATATGGCTCAACAGGAAAAGGAAAATCAGGTACCTGTTGTACCCAATGCCTTGCAAAAACGTTTCGTATGTATGTCTTCAGGCGTGCAGGGTACATTAATGGCACGGAAGACTGTGGTATTGCAACCACATGAAGCAGATGCCACAGCAATTAATAGTACGCAGCATGTGGTGATTCAAGTACCATGCACACAATTCCAGAAGCCGATAGTACAAGCAGGAACTCGATATGGGTATGAGGAGGATGGAGGCCTGCAGATCATGGACAGTATACATAATACCCCAGAGCCGGAGCCCCAGGTGCAAGTCCCTTCCACCATCAAACCCCAAGTGCATGTAGCTGCAGGTAGCACTGCTACTTGCCAGCCAATCATCCTCCTCATGGTACGCATGCATCCACTGCCTATCGACAAAGAAGAAGAAAAGCTAACTGGTGCGTTGATGTAGAAACGGAAGCATGGAAGACCCAAGGGATCACTAAACAAGGCAACGATATGGAAGATGCAAAAGGCAAAGATCATGGCATTGCCGCTTGTTACTGGCACTGGGCCTACAGGGTTGTTTAATGGTACTGCTCCTTCTGGCGGACACCTGAATGCAAGTAGTATACAGACAATATTGTGGGCAGGATTGCTAATTTGCAAAATAGGAACAACAAATCGATCAATTGGTATCTGCCAGTTTGGGCCTGCCAATTGTCAGAAGGTCCACACGGGTGCGCAAGCCTAGTATAATCTGCCTGGAGAACCAGGCAATGGCTGCAACAAGGCTTGCGCAAAAGAATAGGAGGGCAGTAGTTAAACAAAGACTGGCTGCAAGGAAGGCTGCTCTGGCTGCGCTGACAGCGGGCAATGTTAATATGCTGTCGCAGCAGTAGCGTGAGTAAAGGGTGTTTTAATGGTATATTGCCTGTTGTTTTTTTTGCAATGTTTTATCATTTTTTATTTTTTACCACTGCAACGTGGTTTCATACCAATTTGCTATTGCATTCATTTCTTATTTTCATGAGTATTTTCATTTTTGTTAATGTTTATTTCAACGGGACCGAGTACTTACAGCTGTAAGGGAGGAGGACTTGATTCTAACCCCGTACAGGATGGGGATGTGGGAGGACAGTACATAAGTATTAGATAGAGACTAGATAGCAATATAGTGTAATTACACACAACTCAAGTGACTATTTTCCCGAGTGACGTGACATGTCCCGTATATATATCTATGTGTTGGGGAATTCCATATATTTTTTAAGGATTTCCACACATATTTTCATGGAATTCCCTAAACTAGTCTATAGAGGAGTATAATAGTTATCAATCTGCATGGTACGTTATCAGTAATGTGGGTAATAGTCCCGTAAACGGGACTATTACCTGCTATCCTTTCATGTACCGGATTATATCCCATACATCTACCACATTTTATCCTCTACCAGTCCCATGGAACATGCAGTTGCTTTTTTACCAGCCTTTTTCCCGTAATAAGTTCACCTATTATATTTCCCGTAAAATATGTTGAGAATTCTACTAAATGGAAGTATATCCCGCTTGTAAGAGAATAGTGGTGCTTTATACCTATAAACCCAAATTGGACGGGATCAACACCTTTAGATCCCGTAAACAAGGGACTTAATCATGGTGTACTGGGACAATATTCCGGTCTTCATACAGTAGTGGGGACCTTAACCTGAATTTCGCCATGTAGAGGACAATATACTGTATATCATAGCGTTTATCGGATAACGTCCCACAAGATAAGGGTGCAAGTCACCACTTTGCATTACATTATTTTATGGCATCCCACTAGCATTTGCATATCCTCAATGTTGATATTATGGCATCCTGTTTACGGAATGACTGTTCGGGATAAACTGCAGGGAATCATCTGGTAACCCCAGTCGCATTTGTACCGTACATATACGGCACAAGCGCCCTGATACTTCTGCGGAACCCCTTTACATAGATATACGGAACATCACGTACGGGAGAAATTTTTTTGAGGATTTGAATTCAGGTTCCGTAAACTACATCCCGTACAAACATTTCATAGGGAATTTCCTCTTACTTTTTACAGAGTAATTTTAAGTGTACATGTACAAGCTCAAGATTTTTGAGAGCAATATAATTGATTTTTTGAATTTCGGCCCCCGATATCGATTCAAATTTACCCCACAATTCACAATATCCCCCCAGTCGCTTTCGACGTTACCTGTCAGGCAGGTACTGGTACCTGATTTATTTCATCTTTTAATTAATATGCAGCCTCTGATCCTCTCGAGCTCCTCTCCTCTCCTCTCCCCGCCTTCCTATTCCTCTTTCCGCCTTCTATCTTGGTTTGAATTTATTTGTCCTGAATTACAGTGTACATGTTACAGGCATATTTATCTTGCAATACAAGTAGGTGGCTATAGTACAAATTATGCATATACATACATAGGTAAGTATGCAAATCTAGAGCTTGAGTTTACCCGTTCGGCTTCTTTATCCTACCGAGGTCAACTGGCCGCGGCCCAGCTGCAGTATACGTACCTGAGTTAACGTTGATACGATGTATACCATTTATATTATATACTGACTGACGATGCATGCATGGCATACGTATACTAAGGCTTAAGCAAAACGTTATGATCAGATCAAGCTCTTCGACCAAAATCTACATGTACCTTATATGCTAGCTGTAATGCATGATCATGAAGTAATTTAGGTAAATACCTTATACTGGATATTCCTCATCTTATTATAGAGGTCTTCTTTGAAATATCTGTACATCTACCGTTACAAGAAGATCATCATGATGCAGGTACAGTCCGGATCCTGTGCAACCAACATCGATTTCGATATCCGCGGCTTGCGCGCGCGCCTGCGAAGTTATTCAATCCCACAAAGATTTAAAATTGCAGATCTAGGGCCCAGGGATCCGGACCTGGGTATTTTTTTCTCATTTTCCGTTTGGTGGATTATTCATGAGGATTGAGTGCATATGCGAACACGGGAGTTATCGATACCGGCAGTATGATCATGACAGCTGTAGCTATAGGTACGGCTTAATCGATAAGACAGATCTAGACTTCCTTCCTTCATATGTGTGCTTCCTTCCTTTTTTTGAATTTGGAGAGAAACTCACGCATGGATCATGAAAGTGCAGTTCTTTCCCAAGTACTCGCAAATATCTGCAGAAAAAAGACCCTTCGAGCTCTCCGAGTCACTTCAATTCATGACTACCTAGGGTAGTACTCCACTTCATCGAAGCGCCACACATGTACATGTGCACCCCTCCAGTTCGAGAAGTTCCTCCGTATAACCTTCATATATCGATATCCAAGTGGGTACTAGAGTGCAGATCTCACATCCAAGAACGAGCCACACCTACACAAAACCTAGCCACAGCTAACAGCATTGTAAGATAATTTTTAAGATTACAAAAACCAAAACGGGACCGTTGCAACCAACCAAATTTGTAAACCGAAAAAAAGCTTTAAAGCAGCTGGCCATGGAATCCCTGAGGAGGATCATTAGATGACTGAAGTGATCGACGGGATTGGCAGCTGCTGCAGCGCTGCAGATTGGAGATTGGGGAGTGATAAAAATAAAAATGAGAAGAGGAGGGGAGGATTACCTATTTATAAGGATATTTATCAAAGGTTGCAGTGTTAACTTGGAATATCAAGAACGCCCATTTAAGGGTGTAGAATTCGACATGTCCGAGAGCTTCAAATGATTGTGAGTATTAAGGGAATTCCCCAGTCCTCAACATGTAGACACTCGATGCGACGAGGCTTTTTGATGTCGATGAGCAGGTGACGCCGGAGAGGTAAATTAGTACAGTACTTAGGCGCCGTCGATACGGTGACATGATATCGAATTCGAACAGTTGTGTGCGCATTGCATTGTTTGACCATGAGCTCAAACTTGCGAAATCTTTACGTTCAGGGGAATTTCGAAGAAATTGGGTTTGAAGATCGTGCAGATCGGGCTTTCAGAGACGATTCCATCCACAACCAGAACACTATTCCATCCGGCAATGGCCGAATCGCTGATGATGTTGGTCACGAGATAACACTTTGAAATTTCAAATTTTCAAAAATGAGTAGGTAACGTCAGATGAGAAGTATAGGGTATATTTTACCGACTTACCCTGAAGCGGGAATTTCAATCTCGGTAGCGAGAAAGTCATGCACCGGCCGTTCCTATCGTGACGTTTGACGTCGACGTTAAGCTATGCAAGTACTCGCTCGCTTGCTTATCGATAAGATAACCGAGCTACCTACCGCACCCCGCCATCCAATCATCCGTGCGTGCGCACGTGGGAAACATCAAAGCTCCCTCCCCCTAAGAAGCTTTTTACCTTCTTCCAAACTCTTGCCCCAGATGTCCTCCTCCTCCTCCTCCTCACCAGCATACACAACCCACCACTACCACCCCTCCCTCCCCCCCCACCCCCTCCACACTCTCCACATCCTCACTCCCCCCTCTCCTCCAGCGCCCACAAATCCCTCAACAACAACAACAACGCCCACCCCCCTCTGGCTCATCTACATCCACGGCGGCGCCTGGCGCGACCCCACCACAACCCTCCACACGGGCCACCCCCTCCTCACCCACCTCCTCACCACCCTCCAACCCACCCACCCCACCACCCCCCTCCACGCCGCCTCCCTCGCCTACCGCCTCTCCCCGGGCCACCACCTCCTCCCCAAAAACCAAGAAACCACAGCCCACCCAGGCCATGTTCAAGACATCGCTACCGCGCTCACATACCTCTCTCGCGAGCACGGCCTGAAATCATGCATACTAATCGGGCACTCCGCGGGGGCATGTCTCGCCATCCAGGTGTTGGAGTATCTATACCCGCAGGATCATAGTACTCGTAGTAGTATCGGTACCGGCAGCACAAACAATTCAAAAAACAATTCGAGTAATTCAGGTCCGGATCCATCAAACATCGATATCGATGTCAAAGCCCTAATCCTGCTATCGGGGATATTCTCCCTCCCGGATCTCTACTTGCAGTATCCCTCATACAAGGGCTTTATCGAGGGGGCTTTCGGGCCGAGTCCATTTCCACCTTCACCATCATCATCATTATCCAAAGATAACAATCCAATCCCCCCAAACCATCCCTGGGCCACAGCCTCGCCGATCAACATCACCCTCCCTGCCGAGAAGATCAAGAAAATCACAGTGATACATAGTACCCGGGACGAGCTCCTCGATCTCTCGCAGACCGAGATGATGGTTCGCAAGTGGAGGGAAGATGGGTGGGGAGATGAGGAGGAGGAGGAGCAGAAGGGTGAGAGGAAGTTAACTGTCCTCGTAGGGGATTTTGGGAAGCATGATGAGGTGCCGACGGTTAGGAGCGAGGCGTGGGACGGGGTTGCGAGGACTGTTGAGGAGGTGCTCAAGAGTTAAGGGAGGATGTTTTTATGGGATGGTGTTGAGGATGTGAGTTTTGGTAGCCTCGTACGCTGGCCTCTGTACAACAAGTTTTTGGCCATGTTGGTAATTATAAGCTTGAGTATTTTACTTGATTTGGAGATTATGTAAAATGAATGCATACTTGAATCGATATGAATTATCATAAATAGTCTAGGTTAAAGCCTCCAGAAGAACAATCTGTGTACAAAATAAATCGCATAGGTATGTTTGGTTAAAATAAAACAGAAAATGAGAACGTACCAATTGGTATCTTTCATTTGCATTAAGTACCTATGTTACCCTGTACCCACGAACCCCCCCCACCCCATATGAACAAATTTTGGCAATCCATATAATAAAAGCAGACATTTATTCTTTTCCATCCCACCATGAAAGGGGAAATATAAAAAAAAGTACGTATGTAAGGCAACCCTTCGGATTTCGGATACCTTGAGAAAAAAATTTCAACCCCAACCGGATCCGGAATCACCAGGCACGCAAAAATAGAATAAAAACCCCCTTTTCTTTCAGACCGGAGAAACACTTCGTTCGTTCCAAAAAGGAATTCGAGCATCACCTTCATAAAAAGGAAGTATTCTGCAATTTCTGCATTTCCTCCGCAATTAAGAAATAAAAGGAGACAACCAATCAAACCCCTTCCGCTTTTCTTTTCCCAGCTTTTTGTTCAACTACTGCCTTTCTAAAACCCAGCCACAACCCATCCAGCATTCTGCCACCTTCCCTTCACAGCCTCCTTCAACTCTCCAACGGCCTTATCGCTGGCTTTGACAAGCTGTAATAGGGCTAATGATTGAGCAACATCATCAATGGTGTATTTATCTGCATCCTTCTTTGCCGACTCGACGACACTAGTCTCTATCTTTGGTGTTGAAGATTGGTCAATTAGGAATCGAGCACGGAGAGCTAAATTCATAGGAGGGTTTATATTAGTATTCAGGGGAACTAAGAGGGGGTCGAATGAGAACGAGAAAAACAAACCTCCTCGTAGCTTCTCTGGGCAATCCTTGTGCTTCTTGAGATATTGCTCGTTGAAGGCAACAAGATCCGCATCTTTCGATGGTAATATGTTTGTGTAAAACTCCGAGTTGACGATTTCTGTGGCCTCAGCTGGCAATACTTCTGATCCAGGTGCATCCACTGTAACATTTATTAGTCAATCTGCTTGTAAACGTGTAAACAGCAAGGGAATACTTACAAGATTTCTTGAAGCGGATAATGTTCTCGTGAACAGTAGCGTCTTCTGGTGATAGCTTATGTGCTGCTAGGAGACTCTTGAGGGCCAACAAGTGCTTCTCTAAGGGAATCGTCAATTCAGTTGCATTGTTAAAGTGTGATAGGATAGAAAACATACTCCTTCGTAGATAAACCTCGAATGCAATGTTCTGCACCTTCAACAAAAGCGGCGAATACTCCACCAAAGCATTGACAAACTTCATCGCATCAACCAATGGCTCTGTGGTTTGTGCCAGCTTCTGTCCAACTGGATCATCGTCTTCCTTCTTTGGCGCATCTTCATTTGCAATCTTCTTGTCATCCTTCTTCGCCGCACGTTCAGCAGCCTCCTTCTCCTGCTGCTTCTGGGCTTCCCTCTTCGCCTTCTTGAGTGCCTTCTTCCTGTCTGCGGTGCTGAGCGAGTCAAAATCAACCTCACCATCTCCGCCATTTGCTAAGGTGCCATGGGCAAGATGGGGCTTCTCGGCAAGAAGAAGGTAGGTTTTCACGGCACCGATGGCAGCACGGGTAAAGAATGGATGGGATCTGAGGGTGTTTTCCCAGCGGATCATGTCGATATAAGCACGAATTTGTCCCTTTCGTAATGAGAAGGAGTGGAAATCAAATTGATCCTCAGTCCAATCCTCAAAGATCTGTCATTATATGTGAGTATGCTGAACCGAAATTTGATACTCAAGAGTTCAGAAATTACCTTCCAGATTGCTTGATAGCGTTTTAAGGCAAGTCCAACTTTCTTCTGTCGGTAATATGCCTCGGCGTCCTCGGTGAGATACCACACACACTGCATCTCCAAAAGATCCCCCAAAGGACCTCCGTTTGCCTCATTCTAAAATTCAGTCAGCAAGGCATCCTGGTCAGGAGTATTTATTGTCACAAACCCGTGTAAACAGACTCATGGTCTTCAAAGCCTCCTCGTTGCAGTTGTTCCTGAGCTGGTACTTGGCGCACTTGGTGTTGATGAATCTGTCCTTCAAGTCTGACTCTCTTGCCTTGTTCATGATGTCCATGGCACCTGCCACATCGCCCATGTGCTTGTGTATCCGCGCAAGAGTCATCTGAAGCTCAACAAGAGTAGGAGAAGCCTCCAAAGCCTTGTTGATGTATTCTAGTGCCTTCTTGGTATCTCTAGTTCTGTGGTGATCATAGTGTTGAGCAAGGAAATACCATGTCCAGACCAAGGTCTTTGGGGTACTGCCGTTTGCTTCGGTATTCTCGCCTTCCAGTGACAGAAGAAAGTCGTGAACGAGCTCTGGAATGACTGTTCGCTTGGCTGGGTCGGCATATAGGGCCTTGACATTGGCAAATGTCGATGGTACTTCTCGTCGTAGTAACCCCTTCAAATAATTATCGGCAGCAGCCTTGAAGGCATCTCCTGTTTTTCATTAGCTGTATGCCGTGTGACTCTTTTCAATGACCATTACCCTCTAGAAAGTCCAATGGAACCCGTTTTGGGGCATCGGCCCTTGGGTATTTCTCTGTAAGTTTTGCATATTTTTCCTGAAACTGTGCTCTCTTTGCACCAGTAATCTCCTCCCCCTTGGCCCAACACCGCTCCAATTCAATATAATAGCCTCTCTTATCTGGATTTCTATCCACTAGCACATCATATGACTTCTCCGCCTCCTCCCATCTTCCGAGTAGTGATAGGTACTTGGCCCTCGACTCAAGAATGCTCAATTTGTCCAATGTAAGTTTTTGGATAGTGTCCAGATGCTCCAATGCTCTTTCAATATCCCCCGCCTCATAAATGACCATGTTCTTGTACAGTCCAGCTTCGGAATGCTCAATGTACTCGGGAGTGCCCTTTGGTGGCGCCTTCTTGAGGGTACCCTCGAATTTTGTAAGGATGCTTTCAGCTTCGGCGTAGTTGCCATTGAGGTGTTGTGCAATGGCGAGCCCTGTCCAGTTGGCCCTCAATTGAGGCCTGCCTTGTAGGATGAGTCTTCGGCTCTCTACGTATCCAGCATAGTCCTTCATCTGGACTTGCAAGTAGGCCAAGTCGCGGAGAATTTGCTGTGAGTCTGGTTCGAATCGTAGTGCGAATTTGTATGCCTTGATGGCCTCATCAAAGTTCTTGATGCTTCTCCATAACAGTCCATAAACGTGCCAGCAAACATGGCTTTGCATGTCCTGTTTGATGGCATCCTTTGCAATGGTGAATGCTTCGTCAGAGCGGCCCAGGCAGTTGATGATGAGGGCCTTCATCGCAAGGGTTTCGCCATGCTTTGGGTTTTTGCGGAGAATTTGCTGTAACCAATTAGCTTAGAGCGTTCGAGATGGGGAGGGGTGGGCGGGGTGTGATTCGGTCAACACACCTCGGCAGCCTTGAGCCCTTTCTTGTACTGTTTTGTCTCGTAAAATTTGAGAACTTGCCTGAATAGCGAGGCATCTTTGGCCGCCAACGGAGGTTGCTTCATGGTGGGTGGTGGTTGTGTGGAGAGGTTGAGGGCGGTTTGGGGTTCGAAGGTGGGGTTCGTTCTCTGCGCAGTGGTGGTGGGGGGTTTTGTGGGTGGGGGTTGCGTGCGGGTTATGGTATTTGTGCTGCGACTGGGCGGGAAGCTTCCTCAATGTTCAGCTAGTAGGCTTTGAATGCCTCCCGTAGATGGCTGTCAGGGATTTGGGGAATTAAGGGCACTGGCCTCGGGTTCGGGCGGCCAGTTCACAGGGCTGCCTGCGTTCTCGGTAGCGAGCGGTGGGTTCGGCCAGTCAGCATCACAATTGCGCCAAGCTCTCACGATATTAAGTGCTTTAACAAGTCACGAGACCTTTGAGGGGAGCCATTGAGGCTGAAGAAACGGCCGCGGGTTGCCGGATTTGGGTATTTGTGAATACAGTTACGGTTGCAAGGCCAAAGGTTCGGCACGGAAGGATGATACATCACCAAACATCCCGTTCACCGAATTGCAAGGCAATTCTCATCACGGGCTTCTTTCTCAGTCCTCAAAGCATAAAAATTCTTGGTCAAGTTCACTTGTATAATTAAGGGTATATCATGCGATTATCGGGATAAACAATTGGGGGAAAGTAGTGCAGGGCCGCTCGGTCTGTTACAAAGTAATGCTCATGAAGCTGCCGCGGGGTTGGATTTGAGCGCGGATCTTCCTCTCCTAAGCGTTGGCGGGGGGGAAACTCTGGCGGGCGCAGCTGCAGCTTTGCGCCGCTTTGGGACAGGGGCCTCTTCGTCTACCGCAGTCTCCTCCGCCTGTGCAGTCGGCTTGGCCTTTCGACCTCTCTTGACCACTGGCTTTTCCTCCGTAATGGTATGCTCTGTTCCCGTGCCCGGACTTTGCTCTTCTGGGCCAGTCTCCTCTTTAGCAACTGTCTTTTTCGAAGTTCTACCAGCTGGTTTCTTTGCAACTTCCTCTGTTGTGGCAGCTTCCTTCTTAACCTTCGAGACCACAACCTTCTTGACGGTTGTCGTTTTGCGAGAGCCTGTCGCCTTGGGCTCTTCCCCTTCTACCTCCTCCTCCGACAATTCCTCTACTTTCTTCCCTCTCTTTCCTTTCACTGCCTTGGGTTTCTCCTCTTCTTCATCTAATGACGATGCCTCCTTCTTTCCCTTCTTGCCTTTTGCAGGTTTTATAACTTCAGCATCGGGAGCGGGATCGTTTGCGCCCCTCTTCTGAAGTGATGGCACATAAGCGCTTGTCCTTCCACTGACGGTGATAAACTCGATTTTCTCTCCAGTTGGCAGCTTCCCTGCTCCACCCTCGTTATTCTTCCCCTTCCCCCAACGGTGCAGCATCAACCAGTTCTTTGGAAAGAGCGATTGCTCCGCTTCGGCCTCCACGGCTGTCTTTGTAACATAATTTATGCTATCAAACAACGCTTGCATCTGCCCCTCTGACAGATTGTTTGTGACTGTCTCTGGATATATTCTGGCGTGATATAAAATCTCGTCTGCAACCCAGTTCCCGATACCTGCAATGATTGCCTGGTCTAGGAGGAACCCTTTCACTGGGACAGCTTTCTTTCGAAGTCGTGTAAAAAGCCAATCCTTATCAAGCTTCTCCTGTACAGGGTCTGGGCCGTTTGCGGATAGAGGAGCGACGTTTCTGATATTGTTTCCGTCCTTTTCGTTGATTAATTGGACTCTCCCAAAGCGCCTGACATCGGCAAATGCAAACTGATTGTTGCTCCCCTCGATTTCGAGTACAAACTTTGAGAATTTTGGCGGCCACTGTGTGGATTCATCGGCGCCGGACTTCATCGACTGGTATGATGCCTTGGGATCGTTCTTGATGTGGAGCCATCCAGTCATGCCGAAATGCAATAGCGCATGAGGCGGAGAAGACATGACGAGCCTACACCTCATTAGAAACTCTGTGCAAAATATTGCTGGGTTCATGTTGGGTTAATACCAGAAATATTTTCCCCATTGCTTGACTGTAAACCACACTCATCAGAAATGCCCACAGATACATAATCAGAGCATTCATACCATCAACGACTTGCTTTCCCGTCATCAAAGTCGTAAACTCCTTCGCTGTTGTATTTTTAAATAATTTCAAATCCTCCGGTGCGTCCACCTTGGAGATGGTCTTGCCAACAAGATGTTTCCTTAGGTGGCTGACCACCCGCGCGACCTCTCCTATCTCTGGCATTATTGATGGCTTGTGGGCTAGTTTATTCTTGGTTGGGAATTCGAAATGTTGTGCTGAGTCGTGATGGATGTATAGTGTAAATGGCGTTTCTGCACAGTTGTTCAGTTCTCTGTTGGATCGCGTAAAGTGGCCTGTGGTGGGACGCGCAGCACGCACTTCACAGACGTGCCTCTTCGAGGGACTGGGTACGACGTGGGGTCTTGGCATGAGTCTTTTGGAAGTGCTTAACTTTCTTAGGAAGTATTCGGTGCCATTATGCAGAGGTAGTCACTTACCTTGCAGGTGATGCATGGTAGATCCACCCATTCAGTGAAACGTAGCCTGGAGAGAAACGTAGTCTCGTACCCGAGAAACGTAGCCTGATTGTGCAGAGAAACGAGACTCGACCCGAGACTCTTATGTATGTATTCTGTTTCTAGCATACAGAAACCTAGAGTACTTGGTGGTTTATGTACACCTGGACCAGGTATGGTGAGTGTTTCACGCACAATTTTTGCAGGCCAGTTTGCTATGGCATCAAGACACAAGGCGGGGGTGGATTCTTCAAAGATGGCATAGTACTAACCTATCATAGCATAGAGTTTGATGATACGGAGAGTCAATTACTCCGTCTATTTGAAATACCGTTCTATAATCCATATGCATATGTACAAGTTAACGCAGTGGGGGGTGGGCAATCATGGTCCTTAAATCCATCATATTATAATTATTCTCGATATCCGAATCAAGCTCCTCTAACTCTCCATCCATCTGAACCACTAGCTGAAATGGTTTGGTGATTGTAGCTCGAGATCTAGAGATGGCCATACGCGTTGTGTGGGCCGCATTGTGACGGACTTGGCGGCAAGCGTTCGAGTTCCCGGCACCATCCGGGCTGTTTTGTGGTGGGGCCTGCGTCATACGACTGCGGAAAGTATCACCAAAAGCCACCACATAACATTCCACCTCAGCGCCGATACGAGAACACTCAACGCCCGCATCTTCCAACGAGTTCTATCCGTAACAATCTGAGTTCTCTATTCCCCGAGGACATTCGAACACGAGCGAAACCCGCTCACATGGACACGTCTTCGGCTCGAGGCGCAGTCGCTACCCCACCACGCCTCACTCCTCAGTTTTGCTTCTCCACCTCGGCATTAAAAGGTACTTGGCAATCCTCGCCTGGTATTCATCTCTGGAGTTCACTAACCCATTCTTGCAGACTTCCTGCGCCTATCCCGTAGCACAATTGACGACAGTATCACACAGAACCTCAATGCGCTTCACACACCTTCCCGGGACGGCTTCTCACCATCATCAACCACACAGCGCAACATCAACCTAAAACGTACCCTCCCGACCGCTGTCTGCCAGAGCTTCACCTCAAACATACTCTTTCCTTCTTGGCAAAGCCGCTCAGATGTGATAAATTACTGCGCCTCCGTAGCCACCTCGGACGACCCGAATGACCCCGACAGTCTAAGCCGGTTAGCAGAGTCGGAGGCATACAGAGAGAAAGTTATCGATGAACGATTAGACCCCTACAGCGGGAGGTGGTTTCCCAAGGAAAGCAGGTCCGAGATACTGGCGGGTGTTTTGAGGAACGAGAGGATGGTGGAAGACATAATCCGGGACCGAACCTGGCGAATCGTGGGGGAAAGATGTGGAGGACTTGAGGACCTCGGTGGACAGGACTGGAGAGATGCGTTGGAAAAGTGGCGCCTGGAACGGGCGACTGGAACTCTGTTCTCTGCAACTCGGGCTTAAGGGAATATTTCACGTCTGGTTTTCTGGATTTTTGCAGTCGCATTTGCAAGTAGAGGAGCCATACATTTTGGGACCGGAACGCTTTTTTTTATCTTCGCAGCATTATCATATCTTATCGCAACTCAGCTGTACATAGAGAGAGGAGAGTTACCCTGCCATAACTATAGATATCAACCACTCAACTCATATAAAAATTTCAAACCAGGATTAATACAACGGGTATCCTATCCATCCAGAACTCGAGATTGCGGCTGTCATTGACGGTGCTACAGACAGACAATTAGTAATTCGGATTACTCTCGAATGACAACGAATGGAGCGAGGCTACACAAGAGGGTATATACGAGGAAACGAAACTATACGAGGAAGCTGCTTAACAGTGCCCTATCGATCGAGCGAGGGTGTTTTCGCTCCCAGAGGGGACGAGACTATTCCCAGACCTTGGGAGTAACGCCACTTCCGCACCAGCAGCCGGACCTGCATGACCTTGCATCTCAGGCATTTGCAATTCGCATATGTAGGTACCTAATGCACTTTGCACTCTCCATCATTACCACATGGAGTACTACATACCTTCCCGAACCTCTCACGCAATCCTCCCTACTTCTTACACCATTCGCACAACGCCTCCCCGGCCCAACCATCACCACCACGGCACAAATCATGAAACGCCCGCCTTTCAGACTCCAACTCGAGCGCGCCCCTCGCCAACAGGCCATTCCTTCAGCCTTAAGCCGTTTATTTTAACCTTAATTAGAGAGATGCCATGTATTGTGCTATCCCAGTAGGATTCTTGCTCCATGGCCAGATGGATGGATAAGCTTATAAGCAGCCTGGCCACCTGAGCTGCAAGCACGCTTGGCCCTGGGGATGATGCCACATTGGCCTGGATTGCGCCTGCTCGGGAATGTTCCAATGTCCTTTTTTTTTTACTCGCTTCAACGGTTAACGCATTTATAGCATGTATTTTTTTATCTCACTCCGAGGACTACCGGGCATTGAGCTCGACATTCTTTCCCTTACTCCCTCTGATTTCGAGACAAAGGCCTTTCCTCCTTGATACCTATTTTACTCAAATATACCATCTAGAAAAACTCTGAAAAAATATACCGGCCCTGCATAATTAAGACACACCTTCTCGTCTGTTCAGCACCGTTACGTTCAGTTATTCTCCAGTATGAGTTACTACGCAAAACGAAATATACGTGATGGAGAACGGGGCATGGTTGGAAAGGCAATTAACATTGTCATCAATTCCTCTGGTCCTCTAGTCCCACCCACAAGCACGGTTGCAGGTCCAGCATCGCCTACTTCTCTGGAAATCCGTGATCACCCCGGTAGATCTGGAGTTGGTGAAGACAAAGTTATAACGATACCAACAACAGAAAGAGCAAATGTATCGATAGCGGCGGCGATTGAACTACTACAATTGGAAGAAAATGCATCACGGCACCCAAAACTTCCACCTGGGCATCCACCAGTACCTTCATCAAGCTCTGTTTGCCCATTTAAATCATTATCTGCACAATCTACAGCATCGCCATCATCGTCAATATCATCACCCGCATCATTAACATCATCACCATCATCACCATCATCGTCAATATGCCCAGAATCTCCCTCACAATCTCCATTTGCATCCACATTCACATCCACGCCAATTTCAACACCTTCAGAACCCATACCAGAAACCCTTCCCCCACCAATCACCCCACTTCCAAGCTACCCTGCAAACCACGCCCTCCAAAGCTCTCCATATCCATCACACACCCACCTCCTCCCACTCCTCACCCTCTCCCCTGCTCTCCGCCTGGTCTCCATCGCCCTCACAGCACTGGCCCCAATCACCCCCCAATACGCCACAACAGCATACAAACACGCATTCAATTGGCCCGTCATCGTCTCCACCCTCCGCGAACTCCACCAGACAAACGTCCTCCCTCAAGATGACGAAACCGAATCCGAAGCAGCACCATCCTCCTCATCAGAAAAGCCATTCCCGCACACAGAAGCATATATTATCGTCTTTAGAAGCCGAGTTCCTCCAGACTATAACGCCCCAAGACTCCACGATCTCGACATCCTGGCGCACGAGGAGGCGAATTTATCGGGCGGGCTACTCAAGTATTGGTTTGGCACCCCTGATGCGGATGGGAGGAATTTGGCCACGTGTCTATGGCGGCACCAGGCAGATGCTAAAATGGGTGGCAAGGGGGAGGGGCATAAGTGTGCAATGAGGGAGGTTGCGGGCCATTATTTGGAGTGGACGGTCGAAAGGTTGAGGCTTGTGGTTTATGAGGGGGCTGAGAAGTGGGATATTGTTCAGTGGTAGTGGATTGTTTTTTTTCATGTAGGAGTACCCCAATTCTTTTAATTTTGTTATTGTACTGGATGTCAGTCACGCCCAGGCTAGATGTCTGTTGGAAAAATGGTGGTCTATAAGCGGGTAGGTATCATGTGTCAGCATTGATTTTCTATTTTGGTTTTGAGTTAATATGGGCCTCGGAGGAGGAGGAAGGTTGTCTTATTTCAGAGGTAAATATAGAAGTGTGTTATTTAAAAGCTATTTTTGTGTGAGTATGCATGTGTTTATAAACAATCTGATATCATTCGATTATTCGTTCATTAATTTTTGTCAATCAAATCAACCTCGAGCTCCAACAGGAGAGAATATTAATACTCCTAGTCAATACGGGCAATAGGGAAGAAATGTCCGATGAACTTCTAGAGATAGAAATTGCATGGTGCCTACTAAGATGTTTGCACATATAGCATATTTGAATAACGTGGAGCTGTACCATATATATATATGTATGCAATTCATATACATTAGAAAGGGCCTAACTAGAAAGATAAAACAGCAATCATGAACCAACAATACCAAAAAGCAACACCCCCAAATAAGCCTCCCCAACAACTTTACTTGAAGGGAATAGAACTAGAAATTAAGAGAGAGAGAGAGAAAATTTATATTAAGAAGCAAAAAACTAGCGTGGGGCACCTGGAGCACCTGCTCCTGAACCACCCATCAAGTTCTTCGCCCTAAGAGTGAGAAAAAAAAGTTCATGTCAGTCTCAGTGTTCAGATAGGGGATTGAATTCGCAACATAGCAGAGAAAACTCACATTTCAGCGATGCTAGGATCCGACATCAAGCTTCCCAAATCCGGTAGTCCGCCACCCCTTCCACCGCTACCACCGGCTCCGCTACCACCGCCAACACCATCCATCATCTCCTTTACCTTTGGATTGTTCATCATCTTTCCAATCATATCCGGGTTCTTCATCAAGTTCTGCGCCATCTGGGCAATCATTGGGTTACTCATGAGCCCCGCAAGATCTGGTCCACCACCACCTCCACCGCCGCCAAACATGCCCGCTAGAGCACTGAAATCGGGCATCCCGCCACCTCCGAATGGGTTATCACCACCGCCTGGCGCACCCCTATCGAGGGAATTCATATCATCGTCATCAGCCTCCTCCTCTGCAAGTCTCCTCTTTGCAGTCTCGTATCCACGACGCATAGCCTCGCTTGCACTCTTTCCGCCCTCGGCCTCAATCCCCTTTTCGTAAGCAAGCATGCTTCCCCTGGTATCCCCCAAGGCGAACTTTGCGAGCCCCAAGCGGCTCCAGGCCTTTGAGTATTTCGGGTCCGCGTCGACGGCGGCTTGGGCGTCGAGGGCGGCCTTCTCGTGCTGTTGCGAGGCGCTATATGCGGCCGCACGGTTCGAGAGGAAGATTGGGTTTCCCGGTGTGATTGCGAGGGCCTTGGTGTAGAGGTCGATAGCACTTGCGTACTCCTTCTTTGCCATCGCAGAGTTTCCCTGGGCCTTGAGTTGCTCCGCCTCGGCCTTCTGTGCATCTGTAGCTCCCGCCGCTGCTGCCGCTGGGGGGGTAGGTGTAGGTGCTGACGTCGGGGGGGTTTTAGCTGCTGGAGATGCGGATGCTGGGGCCTTGTTCTTTCCCTTCATCTTTTCAAAGACGCCATAGATTGAGAGGAGGGATTGGCCTCCCAGGGCGTCTGCGACTGCGGATTTGTCGGATGGGTCGACGCCGAAGGAGTCGGCGATGATTTGTGTTGCGACTTCGATGGATTCGGATTCGTCAGAGGGGATTGTGCCGTCTTTGGAGGAGGTGTTTAGGAAGTCGATGATAGCTAATGCTAGTCTTTTCTTTGACTCGGAAGCCTGTAGGTTGGGTAAAGGAGGGTGTTAGCTTTCAGTTTACTCCATTCTATTCCGTATGTTCTTTTTTATTTTTGGTGAAATGCTTTGGATGATGATGATCAAAGGGGCGAGGGGGGGGGAGTGGACCGGAACATACCATATTGTATGATGTGATGGGTATTACCGGAGAGAAAGTGCCTCTACTATCTCTGACCGAGTATTATATAAAGCTAAGCACAGTGTTGGGCGAGCAGTGTGAGAGTGGGTTGTTGCTGTATATAGGTGGTGGTGGAGGTAGTGGGGGGTTGATGGGATGGTGTTGCAGCAGGCAAGCTGTTTTGTACGGGACTGCCGCGGCGCTGTGCTGCCCCTCTAGCACCTGAGCTTTGCGGTACCGCCGGAAAGCGGGGCGCGGCCGCGTGGGGCGAATCGAAGCTTCTCGTGCCTCCGTCTGGCGTGAAAGCTAAGGTGCAGTTGGTTATGCAGGCATGTGTGTGGTGCATATTTGGAGCTTTATGCAAGTAATTGGTGGGGCAAATACTTGGTTCTTCCGCATTCGATTTCCGTGGAAAATCAAGATGGCCACAGTTGGAAAATCCATGTTCTCGTGCCCAGAGAAAATCCATATACATGTCACTATGATAACAGTTTGTCGGTAAGTAAATTGATGTCAATTTAATTGAGAAAAAAATGCAACGGCTATGTATCATGAAAAGAAAATAAGAGAAAAAACGAGATTATGCAAATTATATGCACCCATCATTCAAGTAGTATTGAAACCTTCTTAAAATTCCACCCAACTTCGACCATGGGATTTCTCATAGTCATCCCACCTCAATTCTTCCTATTAATCCATGATAGAACTTGTAGAGAGGGGAATGAGCCAAACACTCCCTAAATTTACAACTTGAGCTTATTGATGGGATTGTTTTCCCTCTTGTCCGCTCTTCCCTTATCCGCCTGCTTGTTCTTGAATGGGAATCCACTTGTCCTTTGATCGGCGCCAGTTTCTACAGAAAAGAAAGAAAAAGATCCAATTAGCCACACAGTTCGACTTCACAAACGATCTAGGGAGGAGACCGGGGGGGGGGGGGTTGGAACTTACTCCTTGAAATCTTCCCGTTCGACGCCGCAAACAACAAACACCACAGGCCAATCGCAAACAACACACAACTGACCAAACTACTAATCCCAAACGCCAGACTGAAGCCCAAGGTATACTGGGTGTAGCAGTAAAACGCAACCATACCATGATATGCCAGCGTCAAGGAGAGTGTCGGGACTGCGTATGGCGCCGTGGGATCTTCGAGGTCCATGTCCACGCCCGTGGCTTGGGTGGAGAGAGAGGATGCGAGGGGTATTGAGCCCGTGAGGAGGAGGATCAGGGCTGCGATGGCGAGGAGGGAGAAGCCGAGAGAGCGGGAGAGGTAGGCTTCGAGGGCTGCATTTTTGGAAAGACGGGTATTATTAGTTCTTGGGGGTCTTTTCCGGCGGCGAGAAAGAAAACATTGGGCAGGAGGAAGAAGGGAGAGGAAAACGTACGAGTGGTTTCTCGGACTTCGGGAGAGAGGAGTGTGATGATCATTGTTGGGGAGGCGATTAATGGGACTGCCTGAACCGCCATCCATCCTGCGGATACTGTGGTTTTCGGAATCACTGGTTAGATTTCACTGCTGGAAATAACATCCTCGCCAGCCAAACCGCCGAGAATTGGAGAGAGAGAGTGCCATACGGTAGTTGAAAGAATAGTAAACATCCATGATGACTATGATTGTGCTGGGAATGCGATCCTCAATTTGTTGGTATTTTAAGAGTTGGCTGAGGTGGGGGTGGGTATAAGTTTTATTTGTGATTGGTTTGTGTAAAGTGAGAGTGTAGTGGACGAGAACAGTGTAGTGGGAAGGATACGTCTTATTGATGGATGGATCAAGTGGGAACGGCAATTAATGGGCGAGGGCTAAGATCCGTACTTTAAGTACTACTCGGAGGCTATTATGGATGCCTCTTTCCCGGGCAGAGCAGCCCGCGCAGGCCTGTGATACACGCTTTGTTCCTGGCCTTGCAAGCCTCCTGCATGCATGCAAGTTGTGTAGCTCCGTGGTGTTTCGATACCCGCGACGTCATGCTTAGTCAAAACAGCTTGGTCGTGCCGTCTACGTCACCCCTGCCAGTAGCTGCTCGCTTGAATATTTCAGGGTAATGGCCTAGTCTCGAGTAATGGCCGAGTGCGAAAGGTGGCTTTACCAGAACGAGATGCTTGCCGCCCAAATCAGGCTCTGGCAGCTCCCGCTTACGACCAGGCTACCGCTTATGGCCCGATTGGCGAAACTTTTTTTGGCACTTATCGGCACGTGAAGTTAAATTGAGCAAGCGGGATTCGTTCCATGAATTTTATTGACAATCAGATAAGACTACCTAAACTAGCAATATATCGAAACGAAATTCGGTACTTAACTTAGGTAGATAAGGACAAGATATTTCAATGAACAATCGGCAAATAATCAAAATCAAGTGACAAATGAAAAATGGGGGCGATTCCAGCTACGATAAAACAAAAAAACGAAACTCCTCCACACCAAAACAGAAAATTTCAAACGATTATAACAAGGAAAGAATCATTGCCACATGCGCCGTCCAGTCTGGTATTGCTCGCATTGATCCAGAAACTGCTGGAGTGCAGCAAGACCGTCGCTACGAGCACTGGAGCTAGAACTAGAAGCAGGCCCCGGAGTGTCTATATGAACACTACTGCCCTCAAATAGATATCCGTGGTCACTTTGACTAGGCGTCGAGCAAGTGTTTGTCGTTGTTAGGGCCAGCCCGTCGTCCGATGCATTGCTCAGCATGTCTTCCCAAAACAGATCCATCTCCTTGTATAAAGCTGGATTGCGATGGGTACTTGTGATGTGGGGCATGTCAAGCATGGGCATCAAAAGCTCAAAGCCGAATCTATCGTCTTCTCCGATAACACCTCTTTGCACACCAACTTCATCGCAGAGTCGTTCCACAAAAGCCTTATCACAGCCTGCGAAATGTACCCTGATGGTGTCCTCCTTGTCCTTTGCCAATGTAATGGGCAAATCACCGAGAGTAGCCAACTTCTTGAGATCGGCGAACACGGCGGTGATATCGGAAACAATCATGCCAAAGTCGGCAGACAAGCGGCCCATGAATCCTTCCTGCTCAAGAGTCTGTTGTCCGAACCTGCTGAGGGAGGTAAAGGTCGGGGCCATGTGGAAATCCACAAAGGCACCTGGTGCGGTACCATTCTCAGAAAGTGCAGCAGCCAGCTGAGCACGAACTCCGACCCTCCCGTTTGTGCCGTTGTGACGGCGGTATTCCTTCATGCCATCCTTTCCATTCAGGACAAAGGCTCTCATTGCTGCCGAGACCTGTGAGATGACCTGTGCGGGAGCAGCTGGAGAGTGGGAGAAGAACCGAGCACCGTGTGCGCCTCCATTGCCGAGAGAGTATCCAGAAGAAGTGCGGGGGAATGCACCACCTCCGAGCTTTGGCCTCAGAGTTGTTGCGAACGGGCTTGTAGTTGTGATGCGCCCTACTGCAGCGGTGATCTTGGAGGCCTTATCGCCGGAGCGGGATGCGGTGTTTTTGAGGGCCTGGTGATGTGTGGTGAACCACCTCTTGCCAACCTTGATGCGTTCGAGTGGGTGTCCGCTTGCTGTGTGAGACCGTGCGAGTGCTGGTTGGAGCTCGGCTAAGATGGTTCGTGTGGTTGTGTGCTGTGCAATCGTGATGCGGTTGCGTAGGATTGCGAATCCCTTCTTTATCGCAGCCCTGTACTCCAAAATGCGACCCATGAGCTTTCACACAACTTCAAACGAAATAGGCTGCAATAATATCAAAGGGTGGGTGTTTACATACCTCAGGAACCGAAGGGGTACATGAACCCCGGGCGCCATAGTGGGCAAGTTTGTGTGATGGAAAGCTTGACGAGCTGTCCGTCAGTACTGGTGTGGGGATAGTTACAAAGCTTGACCGCGGGGGGCGGAAGACGCGGCCTTTAATGGGCCCGAAGCCAAGCTCAGCTCCGGCGGGCCAGCAGCTCGAGGGCCTGCAGGGTGGCAAGGCAAGCTCCAAGCTCACAGCATGCGCCAGTGCGCCATACGCGCCAAGCCCCGCCGTGACTGGCGGCTGCTAGTGATCGCCGCTGCGCCCTGGGAAGTGCATGGGCCGGGCGCAGTGGCTGTGGCTGGTGCCTGCGAGCTATCGTCTGCCAGCCAGTGGAGTGGCCGACAGACAGATCTCGACAGCCAGGCCGGGCCGTTGCGAACAGAGGCACAGCACAAAAGGACAGCACAGGACACTCATTCGGCAGCATCTTGACACGAAGCTATCGACCCGCACCTCCGCCCTCTCCTCAACAGACGCAAGCACGGCAGCGGCGCAGATATAGTGGAAGGATGTCGGGAAGCACAGGTGGGTTTGTCCAGTGGCCGTGGCCGTGGGCACATCTCGCAGAGAGCTATGAAACACAAGTGCTAATCGCCCATCGCCTACCTTTCGCGACCGCAGGCGGCCTTTTTCCGAGACTAGACGATGCCGACGCTCAGATGCTCTCCACGCCAGACACTCCGCCCGCAACAGGCACCCAGTCAGGCTTCTTTCAACCCGCACAGCAGCAGCTTGAGCCCATAAGCTCAGGGCGCCGCGACAATCTGCACGGCATGGAGACCCCCCCGCCCTCGGCAATGCACAGCTTCACTAGAATGGACAGCAGTGGAATGCTACCCACGCCGCCCTCTGCTGGAGGGCCATCATCCCAGGACAAAAAGACTTTGGTTGAAACGTTTGCCCAGGCCGGCTGGGGGGGAAAGAAGGCTGTTGAAGAGTGTATGTTGCGATTTACATACACCCTTTATAAATGTGGACATCAAGCTCACGTGACCAGATGAGACTACCAAAGAACGTCTACTTGATGGCGGATTTGAGCTATGTAAGTAGAGACCATCAACATTCTCGGATAAATATATTACTAACATGGTTCATCAGCATGGGCCGGGGATGATAATGATGAAAGTGACATGTGGAAGAACTGAGCAATGAGGCTTGGGAGGTAATTGAGTTCATCGGCGTTCTTGCATACATTTCTTAATCACATATTTCAATTAATCAAAACTTTGATTATGATTGCGCTCTTTTTTAGGTATCATCTGTTTTTTTGTGTAATAAGGCAGATTATTTACTTTGCCTCATCCTGCAACTTGAGTTTCGAAAGATCTGCAACATCGTCTGCTGCATCAACATCATCATCACCCCCAACTGTCCCAGACTGGTACAGCTGCTTGCCAGTCATTCTCTTTTTCATGGCCTCCACTCCCGCCATTCCGCCTTGCATCGCCCCTCGTCTCCCCTTCTCTTCCTCATCCTTCTCCATTTGCCGTTGCTTCTTTATCGCATTCATCTCCTCAAAGAACTTATTCCGCCATTCGGTGAACGTCTCTTTGGTGACTGGTGTACCCTTGAATTTTGCCATCTCCTTCTCCTCTTCTATCAAGGCTGCTGCCTCCCTCTTCTTTGTAAGGGCGTCAAAGCGCTCCTGTAGCATGTTTTCCGCAGCTTCCTTGACCGTCGTAACCAGCGTGAATACCATCGCCATGCCCAAGTTCTCTTCAATTGTAGTGTTCAACTCCTTCAGTATCGCGGTCTTGTCGTCGGGGAAGTCTAGGGTTTGTTTCGGGCATGATGGGTCTAGTGAGAGATCGAGATTCGGGGCAACGTCGGGGTAGTTGGCTGAGTATTTGACCGAGAGTATCAAAGTCGCTGTTTCGGCAAGAGAAAACTCTCTAAAATTAGCACCAAGACAGTGAGGCAGATGATGAACCTGAACAGGCGGCGGGCATACGCGGTCTGTCTTCAATGTCCTCCGCCGGCATCCCCCATGGGCTCTCGAGCTCTATCCGTATCCTCAACTCCTCGTCGGAGATTACTGCGGCACAATTCATATCCATCAGCACACGTCCCCACTCCCGGGGCGCCGGTGGGAGCCGCCACATACTTGTGAGTTCATCGGGGTAAATTGACTGTAGAACCTCAATCTCCTGCTCTTGCTCCTCGTTGATTGGCATGTTTCTCTGCCTTTTATAATGTGCGATTTTCGTCTATTAATTGCCGTGGATTGCGATTCGTGGTGGGCGCTGCGTGATTCTCTGTATCTAACGTGGTTGGTTTGGTGGTGGTGGTGGGGGGGGGTAAATGCGTCCTTGGTGGGGCAGTTCAGCGACAACTTTCAGCGCAGGAAGCTCTTCGCCCGCAGGTTCGAGGGAATGCGGGGCCTCTAGTCTCCTTTGGGCCTAGTCACTAAGCCCCATTCGGCCTCACAAAGTTCCAAACTCTAAATTTTTGATATGTACACCCCCCTCCACACACAAACTTTTTCTCCCGCACACAAAGCTTCCCCGTAGGCCAACCAGCAGCAGCAGCAGGAGGCCGAGATACCCAGCCCGCCACCACTCCCACACTCTGCTATCCCACAGCTACTAGACTCACCCTCCAGCACACACACACTCTCTCTCACACACACAGCCAGGCAAAAAGATGGCAAAAACAAAACCACCGACAAAAAGCTCCCAGGCGGACCGAAAAAAGAAATCGAAATCCCGCTCTGCCCCGGGCGACAGGACCGCTGAAAACCCATTCACCCCAACCGAGCAGCCCGAGACGATAATAGCGACCGCAACCGCGCTTCTCCGGGAATCCTGCGACCCCGACAGAGCCCTGAAGGAAGTGTCCCGCGCCATCGCCGCTTACCCCACCAACCTCCCCGCACTCGAGCTCGCCGGCGAAATCAACGTCGAGATTGGAGACATCCCGACTGCGCTCGAGTGGTTCCAGAAGGCGGTCTCATACGATCCAGATGGACTCCACGAGGACGCAGGCGGTTCTGGGCCAGAAAAGTTTTTGTGGCTGGCTCAGCTGTGTGAGAATGGTGGGTTGGAGGCAATTGGGTGGTTTGATAGGGCTGTTACGGTCCTACGGAATTGGATCGGGGAGTGTGAATCTACGGGAAGGAAAAGCGAAATGCTGGTGGAGAGGGGGCTGAAGGGAAAGCTGTGCAGTGCGTTGTGCGCAATGGCGGAGCTATACATGACGGATTTATGGTATGGCATATGCAACACCTTGATCCGCTGAGAGTCAAACAGGAGCCAATGGACTAACTCAATTCCAACAGTATGGAGCCAAATGCGGAGGAGATGTGCGAGAAGCTGGTCACGGAGGCATTATTTGCCGTCCCCGACTCGGCGGAGGCATTACAGACGCTGGCGAGTGTGAGGATCAGTCAATCTCGACCCGAGGACGCACAGGCTGCACTTACACGGAGTTATGGTCTATGGAAAGATTTAGCGCCAGGTTAGAACATATCTCCTCTTCATTTATCTATCACATTTCTGCTTGGGTCGGAGTGGGAGCTAACATGATCAATAATCCCTTTGGAAAATGTATAGACTCTCCTCAAATCCCACCCTATGCAACACGAATGGCCATTTCACGCCTACTAATGGAAACCGAAATGTACGAAATGGCATTCGACGTTCTAGAACGGCTACAGGAGGAGGACGATCAAGTCGTGGATCTATGGTATCTTGGCGGATGGTGTCTCTACCTCCTTGGAGAGAGGAGACGCGAGGAGGAGCTTAAAGCAGGCGGTGACTCCACGGGGAAGGGGAAAGAGAAGGCCGTAGCGCCCTCAAAGTCTCTGAAGATGACTGATGGTGAAGACGATATTGAGAGTGATGATGATGATGATGAGGATGAGGATGACGAGGAGGAAGATGACTGGAAGACGTTATGGGATGCGTCGAGAGAGTGGTTGAATAACTGCGCTCGGGTATGTTTTCATCTTTCTCTTATTATCACCCCTCCCTCCTCCTCCCGCTCTTTCATCTTTCGAAATTTTCGGCATTTTTGTGTGTGTGTGTGTGTGTGTGTGTGTGTGTGGAAAAGCACAAAAAGAAAGGATCCGTGCTGACGATTACCTACCTATTTTTTTTAGTTATACCAAGCCCTCGACTGGGAAGACGACCGACTACGGGGCCACGCAATCGAGCTTCTCGGTAACATCAATTCCGTTCTTGGGGAGGAGATGGAGGACGAGGAGGGAGACGCTGATGAGGATGGCGGCGAGGACTGGGTCGATGCTGATGGTGATGCGAGTGATTCTGAGGTTGTAATGGAGGATTCATGATGGGGCGTTATTATCTGAGTTTTTTTATTTTTGTTTTTTTTATGTATTTGGGGGACGGGGGGGGGGTTCTCGGATTTTTTTTTTTTTTCTTTGTAAAAAGGGCAATATTGTTAGAAGGAGGCCTACCTAGGGATATCGATCTGGATGCGGGGGAGGGGTAGAGGGGCTTGAATTTCCCTTATAGTACATTTTTATATCATGCCAAAATTTCTTATTCATTTATATCTCTTTTTTTACTAGTTATAATTATAGCTAGATCTCATGGCCTTTTTTTTTTTTTTTCTTTCCCCGAGACCGGCATATGCATGATCACCTGCTCCTTTTTCATTGTTTCTCGTTGTGATGCACATGTACATTCTCATTTTGCAAATTGAGTCCTGCTTAAGCTTGTTTCCCTCTTGGGTTTATGTGGTCGATTGATCAGATCGGTAAGATACCAAGTACTAGTACTTATAAACAGGAAGAACATCATGATCAGGGGAAATAGTTTAGCGAGTTTCTTGTGATCGGGTGCTCCAGAGCTCGAGCACAAGTTTCTCTATTTGCATGCATATCGAGCGCCTTTTTGCAAACAAATTTTTTTTAAAAAGGTTTTTACTTTTGAGAAATCCAAAGCTATAGACATGTACACTCCCCTAATCATGAACATAATTTTTCATGAATTTCTAAAAATTATTTTCAGCTAGTATATATATATTCGCATGTAAAATTTGAGAGAAAAACCCCTCTGAGACAATTGGCTGCGATCACCCAGAGCACAGGATCACCCGATCATGATCACAGGATCACGAAAAACTCGTTCCCCTGATGTTTATAACATGATTACATACTACTTGTAGATTTTTGTAGATTAGATACTCTAGTACTCAGCAAGTAGCTATATAGAGATCTACAATTGACGTTGACATCGACCCATTATGTAACACATCGGTCCTTTGGGATTTGTACCTCGAGCTCAGGTAGGTAGTACATTGTAGGTAATATCGTCCCACCTCCTAGGTAGGTAGGTAAGTAGATTTGGCCAAATGGGACCGGTAGGCTGCGCACGGCTTTATAAAGCTGATTTAAGCTTAAGCAGAAATAGGCGTTCATGCAAAGCATGCACACTTTATACTTTAAAAGTAGGTAAATCCAGAACTTTGTTTGTCGACGTCAATTTTAAGCAGTACCGATGGCACACCAGGCTACTACCTTGGGTACCTGTCTCGTATCACCTCAGGCAGAGGAGGGGCTGGGCACGAGACTACACCTCAGGTACATACATTACATACAGCTCATAGAAATAGACTTTAAAGCATGTGCACGGAAGTGGCATGGTGCTCTGTTCTCGTTCCCAGATAGTGCTCCAAGCGTAAGGAAGATGTGTTCTCGTAGGAAGAAATAGGATGTGCTCGGGAATTACTGCAGACGTCAGGCTGTTGACGCCATCCTCCATGGCCATGCATGCATGATCTAGCCCAAGGACTTCATGATATAGGTACCTACTTGGATAGTCATAAGTTGTTTTAATATTAGTGATTATCGCAAAGTACCGATCGATATGGGAGGGATATAAAGTAATCCTGAAAATCGAAATCTCTTTTTTCGTTCATGTTTATGCCATGACCAGAGAGGATGATTTATTATTTGTATGTACTTATTTATGGGTCGATCAGCTTTAGATCTGGGGGCGAGGCAAACCGGCGCGGTAGAGAGTTCGGGAAGTCGAAAAAAAGCAGCTTGAGTGTCGCTTCCATAATATTTGTGATTGCCTTGTAACACTGATCATGGGCTCATCAAGCCTTGAAGTGAGCTTGAATCCATGTATGGCAATATGCATTTATGTTTCGAGAAGGTTGAGGGTCATAAAGAGGCGTGATCGAAGCTAATGAGGCGTATTCTTGAAACTCGATGCTTGTTTTTTTTGTGAATGTGGCCCCCATATTGGCTTCGCCATATCCGTGGTGTTCCTTCTCGAGCTCTGCATGGTATTGAAATGATCCAGGTACCGTAACCCCCCATGCATCAAATTCGAAGAAAAATCATCGATATCGGTTAATTTACCAGACAAGTTAGTCTTACTTCCCAATGTAGTGCCCATGACGCGAGTGAGGTCGAGAAGCAAGGAAAGGAAGTTTATGAAACAAATTATGGACTGTTGTTTTTTTCTGTTCATCTCTGTGAATGTGTAGTTTCTTTTTGATATCTCTGGTCCCCTACTACGTATACCCTGCGGAACATATTTCCTAGGCCCTTGGCCAATTAAACATCCCCTGCCCGGCGATTGAAAGATGGAAAAGAAAGTAAAAAGAAGGAACGTCAGGAACGGATATGAAGCTTGCTGACCAAGCTCCCCTTGTTCGTTCTTGCTATAATTTGAGCCGTGTATGGCTTTATTTGGCTTCTTATTCAATTGCAAAAGGCTTGTTATGTTGCGTGTGTGGAGAATAGACCTAATAGCGACGGGACATCGGAGAATGGGCGGGACAATTATCCCCATCGGTTGTTGATTGAGCCTTTTTTTCCTAGACTGACTTTGATAGCACAAGCATTCCACGGCAATCATTTAAGCTTCCTTGAAAAATGTCCTCTCAGCTGCTGCCTTAGTCTCATGCGACTGCTGCCTCCATTGCGCACTCGGATTTTTTTTCTTTACTAATGCCCGGTTCGAGACTGCCAATGCCCTGCCTTGCATACCAAATAACACCACCCCCCTGGTACCTGGACACCACTAACAGCAACCGCGGCCGCCCAACATCTGCTGCAATCTCTCGAGCCCTGGATCCACCCACATGCACCCACACCCACCCGCGTAAGTCGCTGCCATGCTCCAACCGACATGGTCTGGCCTGGTCTGATTACCTTCCAAAGTGCTGACTTTCCAGCTGGGGAGGCTGCGAATGCACATCGACCTGTCTGCGGTTATTGGCCGTGTTGGCTTGATGTTTGTTTCATCAGCTAGGGGACGGGTGTTTATATCCATCTGCCTCGATGCCAATAGGCCGGCAGATGGGCAGGCGGTGTTGCAAGTTGAGGAGGTGAGCTGTGTTTGGAGCTGGATGATGGTGAAGAGGAGGGTTGGTTTAATTGACGTTTATTCCTGCAGACCTCTCCTCTCGTCCGATCTCTCTCTCTCGCTCCCACGCGTTCCCTCGGCGCGGCGCCGCATGCACATGCACGCACTCACGCACGCACGCACGTACGCACGCACGGCACGGAGCAGCGCGGTGCGCGTAGAGTGCGTATTTTGAGGCACCGGGGAGAAGCAGGCCCTCCGCTCTCCTGCACCGTAGGCTTCTCGCAGCCGAGCCCGGGCGGCGCTACGGCCTGGGGATGCCAGGCACGAGCTGCGCCGAGTACGCGAGGTCGCTCACGATCAGACTCGGATCACACAGATCACAGAGGGCGATCTGCTGAGCCCGTGACACGACACAAACAGCATTGCAAACCCCATCATCGCACATGCCCCGGTAGTCTTTTGTCCTTCAAGCTCTAGCCTCAGATCTCATGGCGGATCTCCATCAAGAAGCGACGGCCGTGGCAGCGGCTGAAGAAACGGGGTGTGCGGTTGGAGGCAAGACTGGCTGGATCAATCTGTCCTGGGACGGACTGTCTTCAGATGGCCTTAGAGCAGGCTCGACTCGACGGGGGAACAAATCCCTCTTCACATCCGCCCTCAATTGCCTCCCATTTCCACACTGAACAAGTGCCTAACCTCCATTCCCAGGGCGCGCAAGCGGGAATATCCCCCCCCTACAACACCAGCCAATTGTGTCTCCCCCCCTGACGACTTACGGCCTCCACCTGGGCCCATCATTGCCTCCTCGTAGACAGGCCCCCCCTCCCTCTGCCTCCCTCGCTACCTGCTGAAAAAATCCTCCTTCCTTCGCGATTCTCTCCTCATCGCTCGCTCGCCGAAAGACTGCTCGAAAGTCCCTCTTTTCGAATTCCATTCGCTCGTTGGCAAGCCGGCAGATTCTCGGCTCGCTGCTCGCTTCTCCTCAGTTACATTCGGCCCAGCCCCTTTCGCTTCGAGCCGGCCCAGTTACTCCTTCTCGGGAACACAGTGCTTATATCTCGCCGATATACCAGACTCTGGCTATACCCCCTTCTTACTGCACCTTGGCTATACCCCCCCGCTGGCCTTCCCCGGTCCGCTCCCTCCGCGTTAAATTCGGTACTTTCGAGCGCAGCCCAGAGGCTCCAGTACCACCATCCCGGGCCCTGGCCTTCGCTTTTCTGACAATCGAAATTAGACGGGACAGGACAGGCCATACTGGGTGAAAGGCAGTGGAAGAAATCACATCTAGAGATCGAAAAGAAAAAGGTAGATTGAGAGTCGGCAAGATTGCTTCGAGACGGGGGCGGCTGTGGCTGTACCTGAGTCGAGTGTGCAACCTTTCACAAGCTCCCTGATAATACCCGTTCGGCGAGAGTGCCCCAGTTCGGTGTCGTCTATTCTGCCCGGCCGAAAACGCACCACCACCACGATTCACGTTGAGCGGTCCAGACGCCTACACATTGAGCCTCCTTCTCACCTAATCCTGCAAAGGTCTCTCAATCGTGTCCAAGCGCCCTCCAGATTTCGGCGTCTTGCACCACACACACACACACTTGCACATTTTATTTTCACCTTCCTGAGTCTGCTTTCCCCAAGCACTTTAGCGAGCCCCCCTTCACAACCAGAGCTTAGTTCGAGGGCCCGAGCTCACCGCCCTAAATACTAGTTAAGCCCCGGAAAGTCCAGTATCCAGGAGGAAGACTCCAATTCACTAAAAGAGGATTAATAAGAGCGATATTAAAATACCACCGACAAGGAACAGAGAAGGAAACAAGCAAGGAAGAAGAATACCAGAAGCGCTTCTGACATCTTTTCGAATACCGCCCAATTCGAGCTGCCTGTGAGGGTGTTGGAGTATATTGCCCCTTCCTGACCGGGCTCACCCCAGGTCCCAAAATATTATAGGTCAAATGGCCCCGTCCTATGCCTCCCCGGCATCCCCCCCGCCCACATATCATGCCAACGGCAGCAGTTACAACAGCAACAACAATAACAACAACCACAGCAATAATTACAATTACAACAACAGCAGCAGTAGCAATAACAACAGCTACGTTACAGGCAGAGGTGGTTCCAATAGCGCTAGCGATTACAGCAGCCATCATAACTATCACGCCAGCCTCAGCAGCAACAGCTTTACTTCTGGAAACGATAGCAGCAATACATACTCAATGCCTACACTCGCAGTTCCAGGCCGGCCAAGGCGGTCAGCAAAGCATTCGATGCTTCCAGACATTGCCGAGACTTCACCAATCACCCCAACTCCAGTACGTCCGCCAATTCGAGCTATTCGCCCTCTATCGATTCAGAGTCTTTTATCGGATGGAACAATCGAGGTTGACGGTTTCGGATTTTTAGAAGAAAACCCCGAGGATAATGATTCCGAGGAGTACGATACCTGGGATTTGGAAAGTACGACATCGCCCAGTCTGTATGAAGGCAGTGTATATGATGGATATGGAGGTGAAAATGATGATGGAAGGGTTACGCCTTCGACGTTGAGTCGGCGCGCCGAAAGGGTGTTGGAGAATGCAAAGAAGAAATTGGATTTATGTGGCCAAAACCTTACGAGGGCAAGGCACTCTTTAGTCTTGTCGCCTCCGGGATCGTCTCTTTCGAGATACTCTGATACCGATTCGGAAACGACAATTGGGGAGAATAGGTCTTTACCAGCAGCTTTAGCACGAACATCGACTCCACCAATTTCGCATCCGGCGTCAACACCAACGCCTCCGAGAAATACAGCATCACCTACGATGAAGAGGATATCTCCACAATTACCACCGTCTGCAATCAGTGCAAGTCACCTTAGGACAATGACGCATTACAGGACGGTTAGTGAGAGTGCGGTGCCAACTGCGTACAACCTTAAGAGGGCCAACTCAGACCGTAGCACCCCAGAGGAGAATGTTCCGGCACAAGGCACAGAAGTAACAAGATCTCAATCAGCACAGCAAATGCGAAGTCTGAGGGACCAGATGAAAGATCTCCGAGGGAAAATCAGTAATCTTCAGCAACAGACTCAGACGGACTCGCTGCGCCGCAGGAGTTCAAATAATCTGAAAACAGCTCGAGCATATCAGAACAACTTACCGAATCCAGTAGGTCGAGAAACGCCAACCTGGGAAGAGGAAGAGGATGGCTTTGGTAATCGGCAATCGGCGTACCCAGATAGTATCGGCAGCAGCCGAGCTTCAACACCCAAACCACTGAAGGCACAGAGAGAGTCTAGACATGAAGATAGGGAAGATGCATTCAGTTATGACTCGCTATTCCTGGGAAATGGGATTTATGCTCCACGTGCCATCCTCAGTCCAGACCTGGGAACGAGAATAAGTCAAGACCACCTGACGAGACAGCGAGCCACGTCTATCGACCGGTTTAGTGAAGCACACTCCGATGTCACTGAGACTGGATATCAAAATAAATCACCAACAACTAGCGAGAAGTTACGGCAGGTCATATCACCCCTCAAGCGAGGGGATAGCTTTACTTCTCTCTCGTCCTATGCGACAGCCGATGATGGTGGATTCCGTTCTCCTTCATCTGCAGGCTCGCTGAATTCCACGAGTTCGTCTTCATCCTCACATGCTGCTGCTAGAGCAGTGGCTAGAGCTTCATCATCAAGACTTCGGGCTTCGCCAACACATCATGATGAGGATAAAGGTCGCGATGATGGGTACCACAGCGCACCTCATACCCCACGTGGCGCAGCAGCTCACCAGAAATCTAGTGGTTTATCTTCCTCTTCCCCACCGACGGTCATCACGCCATCTTCGTCATCCACCACTCTCGCCCGATCATCGTCATCCAGCTCATCTCTCCGGCATCAAGTCGGTGCCCTACCCCAGCGTAGGTCGAGAATAATATCTGGTGCGGCGGGAATCGAGGTTTTGGGAGACGGGGAGGTGCTTACAACCGCATCATCACCTGGAAGAGCACCAGAGGTATCTCTTCGACTTGCAGAGGAGGATAGGTACTTAATCGAGAGACTTATCGAGGAGTTGGGAAAGACTTGCTGTGCGATGGAATGTGCAGACAACGAAAGCGATGTTGCTGTATACCGGCGAAAGTTGATTACCGCATTAAGGGTATTTGAAGTATAAAGAAAAAAAGAAAAAAAAGGAAATGGCTATGGAAATGGACATGGAAATGGAAACGGGAAATGTGAGCGGTGGATGCTGTGAATAATATTGGTTGGAAATGGGGTATAATGAAGGGAAGGTATACGAATTGGGTGTTTGGTTGAGTGTGGTGGAGGGTAAGGGTGATGATGATGATGAGACGACTGTGTTTTTTTCCTTGTATTTCCTTATTTCCTTTGTCGACTTATATCCTAGTTGTGGATTCGATCCACGCTCGTATTTCCCGCCTTCATCCGCTCATCCAATCTGACCTCTCTATCCAGTTCCATGTTTTTTTTTTTGTTCATTCTTCACTAATCCTTTCTTCTTCTTTCTTTCTCGGTCCTTTTTATATTGATCAGGATTGCTTTTGCTTTTCATTTTATTTTCCGCGTTTTTTTCATCATGACTAGCTACATCATCTGTTGATTTTGTTTTTTTATTTTCAAGTTTTCATTCTCATCAGGAGGCTTCATCTCATTATACAGGACACTTGAGCGGAGGGCAATTTTTTTTTTTTTTTTTTTTTTTTTTTTCTACCGGTATCATTTGTACTATTGGTTTTTTTCTTATCTTTTCTTTTCATTCTTTATATTTGCTTTTAAAAACAAAGTCGAGGAAGGAATTCAGCAAATCCTGGATGGGGCTGCATTGTTTTCTCCTTATTTTTTTTTGTTCTTTTTCATTCATGGGTAAATTATCTTTTCTTTCTTTCTGTTTTTAAGGGATTGGTGCGTAGTTGCTTTCTACCTGTTTTAGTTTTCTTTTCTTTTGTTATCTCCTTTTGTTGTATTCCATTCGATTTTTTACAATTTGTATTGAGGCCTCGATTGCACGAGCTCGTTATAAAGCTAGCTACATGGTTATACCTCCTAGGTTACCCTGTTTTTTTGCTATGATACACATATAAATATAAATGTCATGTTAATATCTACATACCTCTACTGGGTCCAGATCCGGATTAATATTTCTCGGTCCTCGTGCATGCCCTGACTTATAGGAAAATATATGGCCTACCTCTGTCCTGATATGGACAACTACAAGGCAATGCTTACCGTAAAATCTCACCAAAATAGACCGTACTCAATGTTCAGACCATACTGCTGAAAGAGATCCTTAGGGTATACATAGTTTCGGCGGTCATTCATGACCTGCAATGCATATGGTCTCATGGAAAAGAACCCCATTGCAACGTATAGAATTCACTTATTTTGTAGTGATATAGGGAAAATTAGGTATACGTACTAGATATCATCTTACGTACGTATGCTTCTGAAGCAGAGATGGTGTAAAAGACCCCCTCTTCGTGGAAAAGATCCTAGTTGCACAAGTCAATCTAGCTGCGCTTATCTGGATAAAAGACCTGATCTCTTTTGCGAGATTCTACGGTGTCTTGCTGTGAAACCAAACAGAAAACAGCAACAAGTAGGAGCAGCAGTACCTCCCGCAGCAATAAGTACATAGGTAGGTTTTTCACCCAAACCTACAAGAAAACTTCATCGCTGGCCATCGGAGAGAAACAGAGGCTTGACGGACGGGCTGCGACTTTTCTTGCGAGGTTCGAGATCGGTGGGAAGGTTTGAGGTAGGTACAGTACATAGCTACATAGGAAAAGATGTTTGATCCCCAGTACGCGGCCCACAGCTAGTATCTACCTATGTAGGTATCGAACTATGCTTTTCAGCCAGAAGGAAGGAAGACCGTGATCATGATCATGACATGTCCATGAGGTACATACCTATGTACTGTAAGTACATCATATGCATGTATAGCCGTATTCTACATAGGTACATTACATATACGTCCATCTATCTATCTATCTATCTATCTTACAGTGCGTAGAGTACCGAAAACCTACTAGATCTAGATGTCTCATTTAATTTCTTACATAATATTGGGTACACGATCGCGATCCACCTGAACTAGAGGGTGTGGGATCGATAATCGAGTGATCTCTGCAATTGGCGATGTTTGTTTCAAGTAATAGGTACTTAGGTAGGTATGTATACATGTACCAGGGGATTTCTCCTCAGATTGTTTGTACGTATGTACCGGTCGACGGACACCTTGCCCCGGGCTATCCACCGATACCGATACCGATCGATATCGATCGACACAAATTAAAGCTGTAGCCTTGCCTTGATCATGATCATTATCATGATTCTCACAAGCGGAACAACTTTCCTACCTTACTACCTTACGCTTATAAACCCTTACCTACCAGGTAGTTCGACGCAAAAGACATGGAAAAAAATTTAAAAGAGTTACATAGCGTATACGTCAACGCGTAAACAAAGCTCACAAAATTAAGGTATAACATGTACAGGTTATAATTAGGTAGGTGTTATAATAATATATATTTTTAAATTCAAAAGCTGATCATGAAAAAAAAAAAAAAACAAACTTAAACGATAATAGCAATAGCAATAGCAGTTGCAAAAAAAAAAAAAAAAAAAAAGAGCAAACAAAACAACATAAACAAGATAGGATAGCAAGGAAAAAAAAATAAAAATAAATCAAATGTCCTCCAGATCAGTTATCCCCCCCCCCCCCCATGCCCATCCACGCCTTTCACTTCATTTTTTCCTTTCCCTTTCCTATTAATTCCAATTTCGTCCCAAGCCCCCCACCCTTTCCTCCACGACGTCCCATACCCAAACCTTTCCTTTCCCTCCCAACCCACCCATCCATCCATGCAAACCCAGGCCTGGCCTAATTAAGAAAAAAAGAGAATGGTATCGGGCAAGAAAAGAAAAAGAGAAAAGAAAAAAGAAAAGAAGAGAAAAAAGATATAAACTCGCCTTCCCAAATGCATTCCCACTCACTTGCATATAGCTAGCTAGGCTTGGGCGCCCCTGCATGCAAGTTAAAGTAAGTGAGTTATAAGTAGTAAGTAAAACCAAACTAAACATAAAGCAAATCGATAAAAGCGCCTACCCATCACGCCAGAAAGAAAAGAAACCCTTTAGATAGTAAGGGTGACCAGGCAGTACAGTATATATATACCGTTACCCGCCTCGAGCTCTCACAATCATAATCAATTGCCACGAAGAATCTGGATCAAGAGAGATATAAAAAAAGTATAAAATTAACCTACATAATATAATTGATTGCATTGAATAATGGTTTGCTGGTTAACGTAAACGCTCCATATATAGGCCTCGACCGACCGTTCGTATAAATTGACATGAAAAGAAGGGGGTCCCCAGAAATCCGATTGAATTGCATATTGATCGCATTTGCAGAAGCTTAAGGCCTGGTCCTGGATTCGTGCGGGCGAGAGAGAGCTCGATGGTCCGACCGAGGAAGAAATCCGTGGCAAAGGAAAACCCAAACAAGAAAAACAGCCGACATAAATAAGGAGAACAACCACCACTTGAACGGGAAGGGGATGAAATGGGGAAGGGGTAGAATCGGACAATGAGATTAAAAGCAAACGTTAACAAGATCTTAAAGAAGAAACCATAGAATGAGCAATCCCAGACAGCCAGAAAGAGAGAGAGAGAGAGAGATAGGGAGATAGAGAAATAACTTGTATATCAAGTGAGTTTTACAGCCAAAGGAATAATAGCAAAATAAAAAAATCAGAAACCACAATAGACGCAAGACAATGAAACACCATGAAAAAGCAAAACACAGACAAAAAAAGATAGAAACAAGAGATAGGGCTAGAATAAGATATGAAGCAAGAATGAAAATAAAAATGTTACACGAACCATAAGATAACCCCTCCACCATTCCATGACTGTCCAGATGCTTGAAAGTAAGGAATTGGTAAGTGTGAAGGCCTTTTCAGAGCCGGTTTAACCTTTTGCTCTCTAAACTCAGACAAACAGACACACAGACAAGTCTTTTCGACAAATTTTCTCTCCACCGTATCCATAAACCCAAGATTCCAACACGATGATTTTTCTTTGTTTCCGAGACTTGTTTCATAAGAGGAGCTATTGAACAGCAGGTTTTTACATTAGTCACTTCATTTCAAGTAGTTGCTTGAATTATATGAAGTGAAGTAGAAGAAAGAATAAGGTCCCATTTCAAACCAAGCATATGTTTTTTTTTTTTTCGTTGCTTCGTAAAACACAAAGTGTACCTAGGTAGTCGCTGATGAGTATGCCGCTTGTATAATGTGCCAGGGATTTGACATGATGAATTGACTAGGTGCTTTTATGCGAAAGTGTTTTTTTGCTTTGGTGAATGGATGGTTTATCGTGATGGAAGGATGGCTGGGGCCATTTCTTTTGCCCATTCGCGTGCCAATATCGATGCTAGAAAAACATGTTAGTTATTGCTCTACGAAGTGAACGGGAAGTGAATGACAAACCTTTGGCATATTTCTTGCTGGCGTACTTATTGAAGAACGCCTTGTGTGCTGGACGGTGGATGTACTTGAACATCAAAAGGAAAATCGGCCTGATATCATCCTCGGTGTATCCAGAGTAGTGAATGAGGGCGGAATCCCATGGACCACGTCGCAAAATCATACGTGAGAGATACATGGAAGCCGCAGCAATTTGGCTGGGAAGGTATTCCATGAGCTTGTAATCAACCAAGCTGATCTCCATCAAGTACTTGGCAACAGTACGGGTGTGGATGTCGTAATTGTCGGCCTTTGAGATGCGTCTGAGAAAGTTCATTGGGTTTGGGTAACTCAAGTTGTAATCCAGAGATTGCAACATGAAACGCTCAGCACGCAGGATCTCCTCTTCTGAGAAGGTGTCGTCGGCAAGGTATCTGAAGTGGCCAATGTGGGGGGAGAAAACCTCCTCGTACTTGGCAGCTATAAACATGGCGGTGATTCCAACCAACTGGAGACGGTCAATCATGACAACCTTGACGCTAAGGAAACGATCAATGATGTTGATGGCGAGGTAAAGAGTCTCGGGTAATAGATGAAACTTGGTGTGAACCTCAATGAGCCAGTCTACAAGAATTCCACGCTGATCCCAGTGAAGTCCTTCTTGTGCTTCCATGTAATCCGGGTTTGGCTGTGTTGTATCTTCAAGCTCACGGAGGTACTGAAAGATCTCCACAGCGTACTCGGAGACCATCAACGGGTCGTGTTCGTCATCGTCGTCAAAGTCAACAGGGGGGGGCTTCGCCTCCTGTACCACGCGTTTCTTTGGCTGAGCAACAGCCTTGTGTGTTTCCTTTACTTCTGGGGCCTTGATCTCAACGGCAGTCATTCGAGTCGGTGGAGCTGGCTTGTCCTCCTTCAAGGGTTTGATGACAGCCTTTGCTGTGGTGACGGTGGTCTCTTGAATCTTTGATAATTCAGAAGAGATGATTCGCTTCTTTCGTGCTCCCATAACACCAGATCCATTGCCGCGTCTGGCATCCTTCTCATTGACTTCCTCGGTGATGGTGGCCTTGAGTGGTGCCTTTGCTGATTGACGAGTGGTGAGTTTGTGGACGCCGTTTGTTGCTGATGCCTTTGTCGATAAAACAACCTTGCCACCAAGAGCCTTCTTCAAAAGCTTCTCGTCCACGTTCTCCTTGTCCTCAGCTTTCCGTCCATTGTTACTAACATTTCCTAGGGCGGCACGCTTTCTTCCTGGCACTGCTGCTGGTACGGTCGAGTTTGCCTGTTTGGCACCTAATGGGGCCGCATTTTCATTCGCCAATGCTTTGGCCCGTGTTAGACGTGTGACTGCTGCAGTTGTATTTTCATCGTGCGTCACAACAGATCGCTGACGGGTTACCCTCCTCTGTATATCATTTTCGAACGTTAGCACGCGTCCCAACTTGGTATAACGGGGGAAGGTGTAGAGAATCTCATGACAGGGCAGGAGTGGAAAGGGATGTGAATAGGAATAACGTACAGAGTTCATTGTGATGTCAACGGGTTGTTGTTGTGTTTTTGCTTTGTTTGTGTACGTGCTCGTATTTACGTTTCGATGCGACGAAACCAAAGTTACACCCTCGTGATTGGATAGCTTCCAACGCTCAAAGTACTGCTCCTGTAAACAACACCTCGCTGTCAGTTGTTGATGCCAAACACACAAGGGCAACCACGGCACGGAAAACGTGACTGGAAGATAGGATGGACCACGTACCTGAATTAAATGTCAGAATTGGTGAATGCTATGCAAGCACAGCAAGCACTTTGTCGGGTTCCTGACGTATACCCGAGGCACACGAGCTCAAGATGGTCGGCTTGTGATGTAGAGCGTTGGCGATTCAGTTTTTTTTTTTTCTCCTTTCTCGATTACAGACGATGCGAGCCGGAAGGATGGAGGACGTGTTGATTAGAGTCAAGTCCTAACGTGCTATTCCGCAGAGAGAAATGGATGAGGTAGGGGTGGGGGTGAGGGCGAGAGCGAGAGAGAGAGGAGAGAGGGAGGGAGAGGAAGAGAGGGTAGGGGGGGTGGAGGGTTGGTTGTGGGCGAGTGCAAGTCAGTGAATGAGGAAAGAGTGTTTGTTTATGTTGTGGGACGGTGTGGGTGTGGGGAGAGGGGTGTGGGAGGGAGGGTGGGAGGGCTGCTCCTGCTGGTGTGCTGCTGGTGTGGGAGCGGAGAAGAGGGAGAGGGAAGAAGGAAGCGGGTTTTGGTGTGAGCGGTAGCGCGGTTTCTCCGACGCGGGGGGGGGCTTCCTGTGCTTCGCTGCGCGACTTGGCTTCCGGGCCTAGCTGGGCGTCTGCTTTTTCTTCTCGGCTGGGCGTAGAGTGAAGAGGAGACTTTGGCTGTAGGTGGTCCGAGCCGGGAAAAAGGTATCGAGAGAGCCTGTGCCGGTGTGACTGGGATGCAAATTCTATGAATGCTGTAGTCTTTTGGGCCCTCCGGATGCAAATTTAATAAATTGCGTGCGGCTGAGATTTCTTCGTGGTTGGATAAGCGTGTGATGGTAGTGAAGTTTAATGCGGTGGATCGTGTCTGGCCAAACTACGTGTGCGCTGCTGTGTGGGCAAATTGCAATACTTTGATGCTTTGGTGGTGCTGTATGTACTGGCGATATATATATAGGGCTTCAATCCCGATAGAAAAGGCTTCGGCGCGCGAGGGGAAACAGCGCCTGTGATATATACCCGCTCTCTCTGTCACCCATATCATGGCCACTGGCCATGGCCCGCGAGAGGTGTGCAGCTAGTTTCTCAGGTGTTGGCCATGTTAGCTTGCGATGAGACTGGCCGAGATGGCCGCAGCAAGAGCACTATTGCATAGGCAGCGAGTCGCAGAGAGTCGCATACGATGGCAGATGGTGCTCATACAATTGCATACCCATCTCAGCCCTGTCCCACCATTGTATCGGGCGCACAGCCTTTGATGCAAAGCTGTTTTACAATTCCAATTGCACATTGTAGCTCTTTTCAAAACTGTGCACGACTGGACTCTGGCTGCAGTTTGCTTGCCTGAAAGAACAGTTGCCTGGGCCGGTTACTCACCCCACATACCATCGTTCGTCTTGGCCTAGAATCCAGGCAGCCTCCCGAGAACAGGCCGCTCCACAGCTCTGCAAGTTGGGCTGCTTGTCAATTAATTGTCCCCAGTCTCTCAGTGGAGGCTGTTTGTTTTGCTAGCGGTGACATTGGACTCACTCGATGCCGGGATGAATGCCTCTCCCAAAGATCGAGTAAAGAGGCTACTGCATCGGTACCCAAGCATGCACCACACCCACCTTATCGGTCTGCACTTGAGAGTGGGGTTCATCCGCAAACGTTCTGCACTCGGTAACTCGGCCGCATAACGAAGAAGCTCTTGCGAACTCAGAGGAAGGGGCAATTGATCTGATGTAAACCCATAAACAAAGGAAAGCCACTCTGCAAACACTGTCGCTTGCTATCCATTGCAACTCCCTCCGCCATCCTGCTCGCTGGCAATCGCTGGCGGCCGTGTCGCCCTCAATGACATTATCCTTTCATGCACATGAGCTCTGCTGCAGGCAGTGTGATACCTATGGCCCATATGCATAACAGCAATTTCATCTGCAGCATCACAGGAAAACCTGCCTGCGTGCGCTTCGGGCTTGCTTGCAACGACGCTTGCAACTTCTGAAATCCAGTCAAGTGCACCACCAGCCCTCGCTTCCCCGGCCCAATTCCACCGAATGCAGCCACTCCCACGCACGGCGGCTAGCAAAGGTTCCTTGTCGCGACCTGACCCCGCCAAACAGGAAGAAAAATCAAAAGAAACAATAAACAAAGGATGCCGTCACGGGACTACGTAGCCCAGGTATCGCGTCAGCTTGGCTGTTCTGCCAGATGTGGCCGTGGTTACCACAGCAACTCCTCTTTGATTGCAACCCAAACAAACAACCCATTGATTGCTTCATAACAGCAAGCGGCAGGGCTTTGATGCCTGTCTATTGTTGGCATGAAACTCTTGGCGGCCGTTAGGCGGAGAGGCCCAGCACGCCAAGCAGCCCACCCCCTGCCGTTTCACAACTGCTGTGCGTTTTGCGATGTTGCGGGCGTGCGTGTGCGAAGAAAAAAAGCCGGATCACGTGCCTCGAAGCCCACCCATCCCGGTCGATATTCCCGAGCACTAGGCCCACACGTCACCGTCATTCGGCATCTCTGCCTCCAGATTACATGCATCTAGAGTCGATGATAATATATTCTACATTGCAGCAGTCGCCTGGAAGCTAGACGATCTAGATATTCGCAGACGTATTCTCAACTTGCACCAGGTTCAGGGCCTCCACTAAAAACGTCGCTCATCAAGAGCAGTCAAGCGAGGCAGCTCCCCCACCTTTGTCTACCTCATTCTCACATTTGACAACCAATTTTCGGCAAGACTTGATTGCAGACGTGTAATGGTTTGGAGGAAACTCTGAAGTTGTAATAAAGACAAGGCCTCATTCTGCAATGGCTGAAGAAGATGGTCCTGAAGCTGCTGCTGCTACTGCAGCAGATGGAAAGGCTCCAGAGGGCGAAACGACAGCTCTAGAAACCCCACGGCATCGACCCGATATCACACCCATACATCCCGAGAGCCAGACGCCGGTGTCTGCTGCAGAGCCCCGCCGTCGACTTACCTTCCCTAAGGATGTCCCGCTCAACCTACCGCCCCGACCCCAAAGGTTACCCGGCGTTCCTACAATTGCACAGCTACGGTCCCACACTCAGAGCCCGTTCAGGTCTTACATGTCCTCTGGCGCCGTGACGCCAACCTCCAGACTGTCTCACAAACCGAGCGTTTCGTCCATCAATCTCCAGCATCTGCTGGAGAAGCTTGAGATGGACCAATACGATACATATGGCGTCGAAGAACTACGAGATGGATTTTTCGATGCATCGTTTTTCAGACCAGCAGGAAATGCAACAACCGCAACAACGGCGGTATACAAGGCCCTCAATTCCTCTGAAATATACCCAAGCTTTTCATTTTATGGACTAGCGTATCATTTTTATGCAGTCAATATGGATTTTCTGTGGCAGGTCTTTCGAACTCATTATGGAATTAAATTGTTCAAATCTTTACTTGCTTATACCATCTGTTTTATCGTTTGTTTAGTATCAGGTAGGCAATCATGGCTAGGTAAACATAATTACTTTGCGGCCATTTCTGTTCTTCTGAATCACCCAGGTCGTACTTTTGGAGCTCAGATTGATGGGACTTTTCTATGTATCTTGGGTGCTGCAGTGGGTCTGGGATGGGGTTGTTTGTCACTTAAATTTGCAAGCTTCATCCCACATCAAGATGCTCGGAGAGAAGCACTTGTGGAAATTCTCCTGGTGATTTTCGTTGGCACATTGGCGTGGTTCAGGTCAACTTTGATCCGGCTATACCAGGCCTTGATGAGTGCTGGAATAGCAGTGTTTTTCCTATGTCTAGTCGAGCCTTCCTTGAGCCGTTGGGATTATGAGACTGTCAGAGAATTTGCCTTCCCATGGCTAGTGGGACAAGCCATATGTCTGTTGGTCAACATCATTGTTTTTCCCGGTGCTGGTGGCAGAGAGGTTGCGTAAGTATTCTTACTCTATCCAGAGAATATCATGTGCAATGAACTGACCAGATCTCTAGAACTGCTCTTCATGATGCTCTACTAGCTGCAATGGATGGCCTTGTAATACCAAGGCCAGACTCACCCGCCGACCGCCTGGATCTTAATATGCGCCTGGTGAACCTATCGGAAGCTTACAGGGACATGAGGAGTGAAATCACCCTTTCAAGTTTCCTCCCAGACGACATTTGCTATCTCCGAAATACATTACAAAGCGTGATGAAGGACCTCATTGCCGTTGATACCTCGACCACGTTATTTGAGGAACCACCCCCTTCAGTCCCTTCAACCGCAAGTGGAGAAGAAGTTCAAAACTTCATCCCAATAGACATCGATACCCCGGCGGCAGAACGTGGAGCATTCATAGATCTCGAAGATACTCTTCCGGCATTGACTCTCGTCCGAGGCGTCCTTGCTCCCGTCGCAAGAGAACTGATTGATACCATGCTTCAAATGCTCTCGGCATGTGATATCGAGTTGATGGCGATTGCAGGTTACCCCCAACTCCCTGCAAAAAACAAAATTACCTGCAACGTGGGTGTCGTCGAGGCCTACGCTGAGTTTAAGGATATCATGGATGCGTTTGATATAGCAGATGAGTCGTTAATTGACCATCCATTACTTCCAAACTCCTTTAGTAAACACCCGGAACTGGTCTCGCTGTTTCTGTTTGCCCATCCGCTCCGCCAGGCGGCGAATTCAGTGGATGTTTTGGCACAGAGAGTGCTTGCTATGAGGGCCCGCCCGAACGCGAGAAAGAAGAAATTACTCTGGCCAAGTTATCCGTGGAAAAAGGCATTCTATAGGTCCAACACCCAGGTTCGGCATGACCGCGGGGGGGTTACCGCGGGATACTACTTTCGGAGTAAAAAAGAGCTCGACGCAATCATGGGTGCTGGGGCAGTGGTTTCTGAGCCCCATCAGTTTGATAAAACCCGGAAATCCACGAGCGCCGTGTCGGATATATTTAATTCCGATGCGGCGAGTTTCTCGGGGGAGTCGCATACGAAGAGGTATCATGTGTGGAGGGCGATTCATAGGATGCAGGGCTTTGAGACGAGGTTTGCGATCAAGTTGGCGGTGGTGATTTCGTTCCTCTCGTTTCCGGCGTGGTTGAATAGGAGTACGGGGTGGTATAAGGAGAATGAATCTTGGTGGGCGGTTATTGGGGCGTGGTTTATGTTTCATCCTAGGGTAGGTGTTTTCCTTTTCCTTTTTGGGTTACATTCTTATGGTTGGTAATAAGGATGTTAATGTGCCATTATTCTTCAGGTCGGTGGAAATGCAGAGGATATGGCGGCTCGAAGTATTGCTGCCGTGTTGGGTTCGGTATGGGGAGGAGTAACGTACGCTGCCGGAAACGGTAACCCATATGTCATGACTGTTATGGCCGCCCTATTCATGTTTCCCGCACGTAAGTACCTACAATTCCTCTATCAAAAATTTACCACTTCTCCAAGTATCAGAAACTAACATGTTTGCATCCTTATAGTCTTCCGATACACTCAATCCGAGCATCCACGATCAGGCCTGATGGCATGCATGAGCTTCTCCGTCGTCTCCCTCTCGGCATACACCCACCATGGATATCCAAACGTGGCACACATTGCGTGGACCCGCGGCCTGGCGATTATGGTGGGGATATGTGCGGCCGTGTTGGTGAATTGGACGCTGTGGCCGTTTGTGGCGAGACACGAGTTGCGGAAGTCCATCTCGACGATGATGTTGACGCTTGCGGTTACGTATAGTGGGATTGTTGCAAAGTAAAATTCCTTTTCCTTTATATGTCCATCTATTTGAGTATCTTGTGTTTTTTTGTTTTTTGATGATGTGGGATAGAAAATAATTTTGTGGGGGGGGATAGATACATTTACCATGAGGAGGATATGGAGCCTACGAGAGAGGATATCGAGAGATCGCAGGTCCTGGAGGCGAAACTCCGTGAAGGATTCGTGAGGATGAGGGAGTTAATCGAGATGACTCGTCACGAAATCGTAAGCCCCCCCTTCCTTCCTTCCTTCCTTCCTTCCTTCCTTCCTTCCTTCCTTCCTTCCTTCCTTCCTTCCTTCCTTCCTTCCCCATTCCCCATCCCACCTCAAATATAATCACATAGCTAACCCACCCCCTCCCTCAAACAGCGTCTCCGGGGCCCCTTCGACCCAACCCCGTACTACCGCCTAATCGAAACCCTCGAGCGCTTCCTCGAGCACCTCGTGCAAGTCCGGCAATCCTCCCTCATCTTCCAACCCTCGGCACTCATCCCCTCCCCCGACGACGACAACGCAAAAGACATCTTGTCCTTTAGGAGAGACGCGGTGGCGAGTATCCTGATGAATCTGTATACCATGGCGGCGGGGTTGAGGGTAAAGAAGCCCATCCCGAAGTATCTCCCGTCGGCGGCGGTGGCGAGGAAGATGTTGCTGGATAAGATGGAGGAGGCGGAGCTGGATACGGAGGAGGAGAGGGTCGCGAGTCGGAGGAGGAGGAGGGGCGCGGGGCCGGGGTACCATCCGGATCATGGGAGGGGGGGCGGGGTTGGTGGTGGGGATGGGAGTGGGGAGTTGTATAAACGGTGGGCGGATGTTTATCGTGAGTCTATCCTATTCTTTTATTTGGGAGTGATGATAAATTATAATTACATTTACATGATGGGGCCGGGGGCTAATGTGGAGTTTTCTTTTCTTTTTTGTGCCAGAATTTGCGTATTCGTCTGCGCTGACGGATATTGTTGGCGAGCTTGAGGAGTTGGAGAGGTTGACGAAGGAGGTTTGCGGGGAGATGCCGCTGGATGTTCCGAATCTTTGATCTTTTTTTTTCTTTTTTTTTTCTTCTTTGCTCTATTTTTTACGACGTCGTGTTCGAAGTTTACGTTTACCATAGTATACCATGCCCTTTATTTCTTTTTTCGTTTGAATTTCTAGGGCTTGTTTTATTGCGTTTTTGTTGTTGATGCTATAAAGTGAGAGAAGTGATTGCGCATTTCTTGGTTTAGAGTGGATGTTTTCTTCATGTTTTTCTACGTATACAGGCACTTCGTGATCATCGTTATTGGATTTGGACTTTAAACTATATATAGATGAGAATTTCTTTGGATATATGTACATGTATTGTATTTTTTAGAAAAAGAGAATCGCTAGGATGGTGATCTTGCAATGGAAGTTGCATGTATGTACAGATACAGATACATACTTATCCAATTGCAAAGAGAAATTGATACTTCATGCGCGACACTCGACGTAGAAAGATCTAAGATAACAAAAGGGTTGTTTTGGGGGTATAAAAAGCCTAAACTGTATGTGGGTAAATTTTAAAATACCTTCAAGTACTTACTTACTAGTTCGTCATAATGCCGTTCGACTTGATCCAAAAATCCAAAAACCACACACTTGTACAATTGTCTCGATCGATCTGTCCATCTCCAACAAACTTACATAAGTGAATACCTGGTAAATACTCAGATCGCCTCAACAAGCATCTTCACATCTACCCTATCCTCCACATAGTGCTCCAGCCTTCGAAGTTCATCGTCCAACCTGTCCACGTGAATCGAATCTCTCTGTTAGCCCCAATTACTTGCATTCACCAAAACCCCCAGAAAAGGGGCCAGGAATGCATTTCTGGGTTATTTTTGCTTACACAATCTCCTTCTCCGGCTCATCAAACACAAGCTTCAGCGACAGGTGGAGTGGTTTCGCATTGAATAGTCTTCCCACTGCGCCTTTGAGTGCAGAGACGCTTGTGCTTTTGGGAATCTTCTTGTTGATTGTGTTGGTAGTGTTGTAGACGAATTCGATGCCTAGATGAATAGAAAGAAGGAGGTGAGAAGTTAATAATGTAATAAAAAAACAGAAAATATCAGAGGAAGAGGAAGAAGAAAAGTAGCAAGAACATACGAATAAGATTCCTTCCCAACGACTGCTTTTCAACATTCTGGTCTCGATTGACATATTGCCTTCCATGTACTAATAATCACCTTCAGTATAAAAACCCCTCCAAAGCCAAAACCAGGGTTGTTTGGTTTTCTGTGGGCAGAGTGGGGGGGGGACATACACTTTAGCAACTCTGCCCATCTACTATGCTTCGCCGTCACCTCATGCTCCCTCTCCGGCGGAACCTCCGCCATCTCCTTGACAATCTTGCTGATATAGTAGAGCTCCGCATTCGTCCTCTCCTGCATCGTGATGGTGCTAAAATTCAACATTCGAACCTTCCATCCTAGTCTTCCCACAGTCAACATATGTGCCTCCTCGGAATTCATTCCCGGGACATGATAGACCGGGTTATGCGATATCCTCATGCCTTCCACGTCTGGGAAAATGGCGTTAAGCTCATCAATAAACGCAAATGTTGGGATGTTATTGAATGAGAGGTCAAGGTATCTGACATGTGGGAATACCAATTTCCTTTCATTAGAGTCTTCTGGGCTAGTAGGAGTGGATTCGGCTGAATCGTCATGAGTTGCGGAGATATTATTATGTGCAAGGAGTAGCTTTCGTAGACTTTCAAGATTTGCGAGGGGCGCGAGAGAGGATAGGGAGATGAACTGGTTTCGTTCGAGTTTGATTTCGTCTATTTTTGGAGGGAAGATGGTGGATGTTGGTATGCCCGAGATTGTAGAGGGAATGCATGGGAGGCGATTTAGTGACAGGTCTATCGAGGTTACTGATGGGAAGTATGGTAGAATTTTGGATATCTAGGGAATAGGCAACCTTGTGAGAATATTGAAAATGATGGTAGATGGAGGGGATTTATATACCTGATCCCAGCTAAAGAGATTCTCCTCGAGTTCCAAATTTGTGACGGTACTAAAACCTGTTGTTGGATTTTCTGGGTTAATATCCAGATCTAGAGATGTGATCCTATTTCCACTGCAGTTCAATTCAAATTAGCTAAAGCTTTGAGTGGATATATACGAAAGAGTATTTTACCTGAGGCGCAAACGGCGGAGATTTGGAAGATTGCGACAGATTTTCTCAACCTCTTGGAGAGATTCCAAACGATTTCGAGATAGATCAAGCTCCTCGATATCTATTCAGTGCGTTAGAAAGTGGTTAGTGAATTTATTAGTGTCTAGTAGTATTGCTTACTTGGGCAAGTGGACTGGATCAGATCCTCGGCGTCGGCTCGATCAATTTGCAGGCCATCAATGAGCACGATGCGGAGCTCCTGAAGCTTCCTCAACTGCTTTCGAATCTTGTCAAATCCAATCTCTTGCACGACCTTGCCTCCCCACTCGATAGGGCGCTGGGCTGGGTTATTTGGGTCCTCATCCCCGTGATCAATGTATTTCTTGCGGAGTGCCTGGACGAAGGATAGAGTTGGATCCGTGACTCGTGACGGCCGGATGAAGCTTCCAGAGTTGTGAATCATGCCTGAAGACAGGCTCGTCAGTCAGGCCCATCAAATGGAGGCTACTGTCTCGGTAGAGGCCATACAGTCAAAGTACTTTTTTCCAGCATGCTCGCCAGAATGCTTGCCCCTCGCAGGCTCATCCCACTCCACACCCAGCCATTCCCCCGAGGTGCCCTCGACGGTGCCGATGTAGCGGACAGTGCAGAGCGAGTTTGCGTACGAGAGACGCTGGTTGATGTGGTAGTCTGAGGCTGCCATAGCTCCGTATTTCTGCGGATCGTACGGGTATACAAGCACTTGGAAAGGTGGACGTGTGGGGGGAGTACGCGGTTACTTTCCGCCGGATGATCCCTGAGATGCCCCACCAAAGATGGATCAAGACCTACAGGCGAGGAGAGTAGTCTCGTACCCGAAAGTAGTCTCGTGCCCAGACCCTCGAAAGGGTTTGGGCAGGATAGAGCTGTCCGTGCCTGCCCCCAGAACGAGACTACCCCAGATGGCCAGCTACATCTTCAGGCAGCAGGGCCACTGCCTAATCGATAAGAAAGCCGGTCACGTGCGCGTCTGCGCCAAGCGCGCTTTTGCCGCGAATTTTCCATTTTTTTGGCCGACCACCCGGCCGCCAGAGAGCCCGCAGCCGTCCGCAGCGCCCTCCCGCCCTCGCCCATCCCTCCCTCCCATCCCCCACACCCCTTCGCAGCCGAGGACCCCGCCATCCACTTGCCCCTAAGCAACGCGGGACGGACGAAGAAAAAAGAAGCTTATATACATCCCACAAGCCCAGCTGCGACCGCCGCACACCACCCGCGAAGCTTCAGCCCAATCGTGAGATATTGCATCTGGCAAATCAGCAGAGAGTGCTACAAATCATCCCCGGAGAAAAAATCCCACACGAATTCATATAATGCTGTACCCATTACGGCGGCAGGTCCTTACCCTGCCAATTGCCCGGTGCGCAGCCGCTACCTCGCCGCTTGCGTCGAGAGTTCCACTGGCCCCAGGCACTACCACAATTGCAAATCACACAACAGCTCGACTCTTCTCTACACCGCGGCTCTATGGTTCCCCGCTACCTCGGCCCAGGCTCGAGGCGGATTCCTTTGCCCCACGGACACTCGCATTGAGAAGCAACTTCTCGTCAATACAGCAATTGAGGCAAAACCAAACCAAGGCTGGTGAGGAAAAGCCGGAGGAGGAGCCAAAGTCGAAGTCGGAGGAACCAAAGGCGAAGACGGAGGAAGAGGGGCCAGAGACCGAAGATGGAAAGAAGGAAAAGGCCAAAAAAGAGGGACCTCCACCACCACCTCCCCCTCATGGAGACAAGTCTCCATTTGCAGTCTTCATGGAAACCTTCCGCGGCGAGCTCAAGAACTCCAAGGAATGGGAAGAGTCTACAAAGGCAATTGCGGATTCAGCCCATCAACTGAACGAGTCAGCTGCCATGAAGAAGGCTAGGGAGGCTTATGAGGCATCAGCAAAGGCTAGTGCCGAGGCAGCTTCCAAAGGAACAGAGACCCTCAAGAAAACCGCCAAAGTTGTTGGCCACGGCGCCCAATGGACTTGGAATACACCAGTTGTAAAGGCCGGAAGAACCGTTGTCCGGAAAACCGGAGAAGGTGTTGCTGCGGTCACAAAGCCTGTGAGAGAAACAAAGGTGTATCAGGATGTCAGCAAGAACGTCAAGGAGGTCATCGACGATGGAAGCAGCAGCAGATATGGTGGTTTCATCGAGAAAGAGGAGCGTCGGAAAGCAAAAGAGGCTCGAGAGTTGAAGGAGAAGGAGTTTGCGAAGACCCATGTGAAGATGGAGGAAGATCCAAAGTAAGCGGCTGAATATTGAGATACATCCCACCAATTCCAGTCACTAACAACAATTCTTAGCGCCGGAACAAATGTCACACTACACAAGGATGCAAAGTGGAAGGAGCAATGGAGGGATTTCCGAGACTCAAACAAGCTCATGCAATCCCTCTTCTCCGTGAAGAAGAACCTCGAAGAATCAGAGAATCCAATTGTTGAAGTTGGACGCACCATCAAGGATCGCTTTGCCGGATTTTTCGCCGAAAACGAAACCGCGCAGGTCATCAAAAAGTTCAAAGAAATGGATCCTTCATTCCAGGTCGAGACATTCCTGAGGGAACTCCGCGAGTATATTCTACCAGAGGTTTTGGATGCATATGTGAAGGGAGACGTCAAAACCCTGAAGCATTGGTTTTCCGCAGCACAATACTCCGTCTATGAAGCACTTACAAAACAATACACGACAGCCGGTTTGAAGTCGGCCGGTCAAGTTCTTGATATCCGAAATGTCGACATCGTGACGGCAAAGATATTAGAACCTGGTGACATTCCGGTGTTCATCATCCGATGCTCGTCGCAGGAGGTGCACGTCTTCCGAGACATCAAAACGGGAAACCTGGCTGCCGGCATGGAGGATAAAGTGCAACAAGTCACATATGCCATTGGTATTACTAGACTACCAGAGGAAATTGGCAATCCCGAGACGGCTGGATGGAGGCTCATCGAGCTCCAGAAGTCTGGTAGAGATTACATATAAAATTGCATTTTGCATCTCCATTTTTCATTCTAAAATATCGAAGCAAGAATCTCTGCTATTTCTCCCCTCCTTCTGATTTTGTTATATGCATAGGACATCTAATTGCGTCGTCATTTTTTTTGCCGAAGAAAAGGGTCGGAGTGATTGGTATATCGTAATGGTTTTCCTTAAGCCTCTTTCTTTGGTGTCTGTACATATCTTGTTTTTCTTTCTCGAGGTTTGATTTTTCTTTTGTAGTTTACATAGATGGAGTACGGGTGCTCAATACTTGACTTGGTTAGATTTAAAGCGTCCTTCAACTTCCCCTTAGCCCGGGTGTCAGATTTTCATTTTGGCCACCACCCATTTAGTCGTAACGCAGCTTCACGTGACTACGTGAGTCAATTAACCTCCGACCGGTGCCAACGCGACAAGGTGCAGGCAAGAACCGAGAAGTCCCATTTGTACCGCAGCTTCACAGCTTCGCAGCTCTCCAGAATATTCCGATAACTCGCCTCCGAAGCGCTCCCACGCAAAAAAAACACACAGGATAAGCAAGCTTCACAAGCTCCACACATCGAGAGAAGGGCGACATGGCGGACGAACAAGGATCGCAAGCCGAGGAAGGGTCCCAATATGGAGGGCCAGGAGCTCCAACGCCGGTCTCACAGCTGGAGGTATGTCCAGCAAGTGCCTCGTCCAATATGCACTCACTAACATTCCGCGCAGGGCAATGGAATTCAACCAAGAGACATCAAAGCGCTAATAGAAGCTGGCTACAACACTGTCGAATCAATAGCATATACGTAAGTCTGGCCAACATTTTACCGCCAGAGCAAAAACTAACTCAGTGCAACAGACCGAGGCGGGCGCTGCTTACTGTGAAGGGAATCTCGGAACCAAAGGCAGATAAAATTATAGCTGAAGGTATGGTCTCGAATTCAGCGAATCTAGAGATCAGTCACTAAACTCGATACATTCAGCGTCAAAACATGTCCCAATGGGTTTCACGACAGCTACCGAGATGCATCAGCGTCGAAGCGAGCTGATATCCATCACTACCGGATCGAAGCAACTCGACACTCTCCTCGCAGGTGGAGTCGAAACCGGTTCCATAACCGAAATTTTCGGCGAATTCAGGACTGGAAAGTCTCAGCTTTGCCACACCATGGCAGTGACATGCCAACTTCCCTTCGACATGGGCGGTGGAGAGGGGAAATGTCTTTACATTGATACGGAAGGAACATTCCGTCCCGTTCGATGCCTCGCGGTGGCCCAGCGGTATGGATTGAGTGGCGAAGAAGTCCTAGACAACATTGCGTATGCAAGAGCATATAATTCGGACCATCAGCTTGAGTTACTCAACAAGGCGGCTGCGATGATGACTGAAACAAGATTCAGCTTGTTGATTATCGACAGTGCAACAAGTCTTTACCGTACAGATTTTTCCGGGAGAGGCGAACTGTCGGCAAGACAAACACATTTGGCAAAGTTCATGAGAATGTTACAGAGGCTAGCAGATGAGGTATGTCACCACAATTCTACATTGTTTACGCATCGCTAATGGAGATGTAGTTTGGAATTGCGGTAGTCATCACAAACCAGGTCGTCGCCCAAGTCGATGGAGGTCCTGCGGCAATGTTCAATCCTGATCCCAAAAAGCCAATTGGAGGAAATATCATTGCACATGCCTCAACTACTCGTCTATTTCTGAAGAAGGGTCGTGGTGAGACTCGTATTTGCAAGATCTACGATTCACCATGCTTGCCAGAGTCCGAATGTCTATTTGCAATCAATGGTATAACTCCACCTTCTAAAATACTTCCATATGCATTGCTAATATCTTCCACAGAGGACGGGATTGGTGACCCAACGCCAAAAGATCTCGAGAAGTAGATTGAAGTAGAAGATGTAAATTCTAAGGATCTAGCGCAAAGTAGGGGCTTGTGGCTTAATTGAGATGTAATATTTGCAGCATGGAAAGCGCTGGAGGATTGCCGTTTTGGCTGTTGATTTCATTCGATGTCGGTTAGGGAGCATGGGGTTGGGCGTTTCTCGTTTTTAGGTACCTTTGCAGCTCTATCAGTTAGCTCCAGCGTGCGAATTTGCATCATTACTTTTTTTTTTATATATCATGAATTACTCCGTATTATAAAGTTTACTTTACCCACAAAAATCTCGCCTCGTGCATTATATGCGATTTTTCCGTGCCCTCATGGGCGCAGTGATCTTGCTCCATTCCCCGACGCTAGTAACCATCCCCGTGCCCAGGTGCACCACACCGGATGAGGCACAACGTATTTATTGAAAAAAAAACGATGTGTCATACAAAAGCCGCGCTTTCATTGATATTCCTGTTATCATTGTATTCTAGAGTTCCACCAGACCATTTGAAAACCGAAAAGAAACTTCTCAATGCTGCTAGCCAGGCCTCGTCTTGACCACTCTCAGCTGGCGCCACTGGCAGTTCAACCCCGTCATCCAAATCGAAATCCATCAATCAATCTTCCCATCCTGATGTAATTCTACAGGCCGAACCCTCTTTCTTGGCTTTCTGAATGCTCCCCTTTCAAACCCCTGAGTCTTTTGAGGTGAGTCAGCATCCATATGTCGTAGATGTTTTTGGTGAATTTGTATGCCGTCCATTTCTCTTTGCCGTTAAGCTCCGTGAAATCAAACTTTCGGACAGGATGGCGCCCACCCTGGTAGTCCCACCGGGAAATCCATCGTAAATGTGGTGTCACTGCCGTTCTCTCAAGCTGTATTGCTGCATGGGATTGCATGCATGGCTCAAGACCAAGCCGAGTTGAAAGGATAGCAAAAGTATGGTTGTTGTTGGTCGGTGTATAAATGTGAGTGCAGAGAAGCTTTTGTCAGACCACATATCTCAACTCTGCAATGCTAGAATCCCTATATGCCATCCACAATGGCCGACCAAATCCAATCAAGTGTGAACTTGTGCCAAATTCCGACATTGGTTTCCTCTGTTCGTTGATTGGTGACAAAACTCGGAAAATGGCGGCCCGTTGTGATTGGGAAACATCGTGAGTGTGGAGGTGGTGGTGGAGTGTGTGAAAGGTTGTGGTCGGAATTTGGCGTTACTTTTGCTGCTGCCTTCAAAAGTGTGTGTAGTATTTGCGAAGGCGTGAGGGTTCTTGTTCCCAGTGCGACGGCGATGTGACGGACGACGGTGAAGAAGGAAGAGAGCAGAGGGGGCGGTCTCGAGACTGGGGGCGGTCTCTTGCAACATACCTACTCAGTATAGCCTGGGCCTTCGACCCAAAATATGCTAACCTAAATAGGCAGTCAATCTGAAAGAAAACCCCCAAAAGGGTGAGGCCTTGCAAGAGCAGAATAGTCACGGTCCCGAGCAGAACAGCGGTTTTCAGGTTCTGGAATGAGGGGCCATATAATAGGTACTCGTCAATTGCCATATCATGATACCCCTTCTTGGCGAGGATATACAGGGGAGAGCGTCCACTCCGACCACCACCCATAATTATAAGCCGGTCGAGTTTGACATGATCAGCATGCATTGCATGGCAATCCGAGGCTGAGCTGAACTTCAGGATTTAAGGTTGAAAGCTTAGGTACGTAAGAAAGAAGTAGATCTACAACTTGATTAGAGAGCAAATGTACTTTCTACTCGAGTATGTTTCTTATCGATTGATATCGATCGATAAACGTGTGCTGAATATTAATGTCTGTCTCTCAATAAACGGAGAAACTCTTGCAAATGCAATTGTATCAGCTACTTCCGTTCTTGTTCCAGGTACTTACCTAGGTACTTACCTCTTACTTCCGATCTGAGACTTACCCCCCCCCCCTTCCCCCCCTCTTGCTCCCACACACACCTTTCTAATCCTTCAATATATATATGATCTTCAGCTTTCCCCGCCTTTAAATACCTTAATAACGGGGTAAAAAAATCTTGGTGATCTGGTATACGTAGATTATATTATATATATAAGAGACAAGAATTGGAAGGCCAAATTTCAAACTTACCCTCCAAACTCTCTCTCTCTCTCTCTCTCTCTCTCTCTCTACATACCATACCCTCCGTCTCCTCAATATCTGCAACCAAACCAATTACGAATTTCAACGCCTAACACACACACACACAAAGATGGCGGATACACAAGTAACACATATCGTCATGTTCAAGTTCTACGAGACGGTCTCGCAGGAGGACATTGCCGCAGTACCTATCCTCCTCCCACCCTTCTCCCCCTTCCAACCCCCCCCCCCCCCCCACCACACCGGAAACCAACTAACCCCCCCCTCTCCCCACATAGATCGTAACCTCCTTCCGCCTCCTCCCAACCCTCTGCATCCACCCCGCCACCGGCCAAACCTACATCACGCACCCCCTCCTGCACGGGACCAACAACTCCACAGAAGGCCTCGACGAAGGCATAACGCACATCTTCATCGCCACGTTCCCCGGCGGCGTCGACGACAGGGATTACTATGTCACCCAGGACCCCGCGCATCTTGCATTCATAGCGAGTTTGGATAAGAAGGTGGAGAAGGCGATTGTGGTTGATTTTGCGGGGGTTTAAGTGTGGCTGGCGTAGGTGGATTGTCGGTTATGGGAAAGGCAGTGAGGGGGGGTGTTACCCTGATATATACGTTGATTACCCTTTGGGCACTTGAGTAGAATTGCAGATTAGGTAGGTAGCTATGTTCAAACATGCTATTCACTTTGGGTTTGCAATTGGAGGGGGGGAGTTCTTGTTCTCGGGGAATGTGTATAAACTCAATTAACATTTCGTGCTAAAGCCTGGCCTTGTTCCCTACCTAAGAAATCAATGACCGGTTGGTTCACCGGTAATCGTGACTCTCCAAACGATCTCCTCACCCATGCCTCAGCATACAAAAGCTCTAAAACCCTGAAGTACAATCCTACATGTGCAATCCAATCCATTCATTCAATCGATCACGGCGTGCCAATGTATGTAGCAAGTTAGCCGCGTAACTTTGTCAGTTCTCAAGATATTGCCAAACGGATTGCAGGAGGGGTTTCCCCTCATTGGATAAGCCTATAGCTGGATCAGGCAGCACACCTACCTCTATAGCAGGACTTCTACATAACCGTGGAAATACGGCTACATACTTAAGTATTTTGGCAGAACCTTGTGGGGGGCAATATAATGTATATAATTTGTGAAGAAAAAAGCCAAGAAGGGCGCAATTACCAACACGAGAAAAAGTACTTACTAGGTAGGTACTATAACCAAGCAAGAAAGGAAAAAAAAAAAAAACACAAATTCAAAGTGCAGCCAGGTAATAATACATCAAGACGAAAAACGAAAGAAAGAAAAAAAAGCAATGACACTCCATTGTAATGTAAGTAAGCAAGGGGAAAGGGTAGGCAGGTTATACAAATACAAGTAAACAAATGATATGAGGAATATAAAACTTCCTAGGTGAAAAAGAAAAACAGCCAATTTGAGCTCCGGGGGTAAAAAAAAATGGAAACGATGAGAACCGTGAAAAACAATAAAACATGCGTGTGAAGAAGGGAGCCGCGAGAGGGAGAATGGATGAGAAAAAAGAAACGGAAAAAAGAGGGAAAAATCTACCACGAGTTTGAGAGAGACAGATGCCATGATGGTCCCATACACTGCAAAACCTTTCCAGATCCCTCCTTCCTTGTTTCCTTTCTTGAGCTTCATAAACCCAAATTTCCGTCCTAATGTTTCGAATTCCCAAACTTCCCGTGATTTCCATTCAACCCTCTTCCTTTTTTTTTTGATTCCTTTCGGGTTTTTTGTTATATATGATATGCCACATTTGGGTGTCCATATCCTCTGGTCCTTTCCCAATAGCCCTTTTTTACTCCAATTACTATCCTACAATCCTGCCTTTTTTCCCGCTCTTCTTGTTGTTATACCATCTCCATCAATTCCGACATAATCCCATTCCATCCATTCCAAACCATTCCATCCCATTTTTCTCAATTCGTAGACTCCTCATCATAACTATCCACCACCTCTTCTACCCTTCCATGCCTATGCTTACCCGCCAAACTCGACAATTGCTTCGCAGTCTCTTGATGTTGCCTAGCCAAGTGTCTTGCAACTTCCATATTCGTATCATCATCCTTTGTAGTATCATTCTCATCCAACAAGGAGAGGTCCTGTTGGTTGTTATTGTTCTGATAGTTGTTGTGATGATGGTGATGGTGGTGATGTCGTTGAGCCTTATCACCAGTAGAACTATCCATCGTGCTATCCTCCTCTGAATCAACCACGTCATGTCTATGATGATCCTCCCTCTCGGTATCAGATCCCGCGTCGACATCAACAAGCTTTGACTTTCCACCATTCACCTGGATCTCGCGCTCAAACTCCTCTTGCTCGCCTTCAGAGTCGAAGCCGTGGAGGTCCATGAAGTTGACTTGTTGGGGAGACTTTCCCTTTGTAGGGCTGTGGTGTCTATAGAGATGGCGGTGGGAGTGTGCGGGTGTGGGGAGGGAGTGTTTCCCTCCGTTGACCTCCTCGGCAACATCATAGAGAGCGTAGATCATGTCGCATTTCCAGTCCATCTCTGCAACCATCTCGTTGATCTCTGCGGTGATTTCCTTGCGGCGACGCTTTCCGCGGGAGGGGTCTAGGGAGAGGAATTCTTCAGCTTTTTCTTGGTACGCCCTATTTTGAAAATGTATATTAGCTTTGTTGTAAAGAAGAGGAAGATAGGTGGGAGCAACTACATCTTGAGATGGACAAACTCATCCTGGAGGCCACGGACAACCTTGGAGAGCTGGCTATCAGCGGGCCTGGATGGTCGAAGAGTGCTAGCCTCGTCGTAGCCATGACCTTTATCTTGTGAGAGCTTCCTGCTTTCTTCTTGGAGATTCTGCATTTCCTTGCGGGTACAAACGGTACATGTAAGTGGGTCATGCTCTGCCTCAGCATCAATCACAGACCGAATATGATCCGGAAGGATTGGCGCAGGAGGAAGGGCAGTTGTCTGGGTATTCCCCTCCCCGAATGTAAATGCGCTCTTGATTACCGATTGGGTCTTGCGGGCTGTGTGGAAAGTAGCATCAAGATCATCTGAAGACGGCGCAGTTTGTGTCACCTTGCTAAAGACAGGTGCAGCGAGTTCCTTAACTTCGGTGACTTTGCTTTTCGATGCAGAAGGTGGGGGAAGAATCTCGGTTGTATCAGCGTCCTCGTAGTATACAATCTTCTTGATTCTCCTCTTTTTTGGCTTGGATGCATGATCCGTGGTGTTCTGGGCAGGCATCTCAACGACGGGAGGGGCAGATACTGGGCGTGGAGGAAGGCTCTTAACCGCGGTGGTGTTATCATCACGGTTCGATGAGGATGAGGCCATCGCCTTCTTGCTTGAAGTACTTGTCGGTGTGGTTGTCTTCTTAGTGGGAGAGGATCCAATCACACTCTTTCCATTGTTTGTTCCAACAATCTGCCTGATCCTTTCCATCTCAGCTTTTGAGGAGGCAGCAAGCTTCTCAGCAGCCTTGCGTCTTCTCCTCTCTTCTTCGATCTCATCGGCAATGCGGCGAATGTAGTCACCCTAAAAAAGATACATTAGTAATTGGCACGAAAGGGCTTTCGAATTCCGGAAACTTACGTCAACAGTGTAGGTAGTGTCCACGCTGGAATCTTGCTGGGTGTGGTCGTTCTTGGTCGTCAAAAGTACCTTTGCTGGTGTATCTTTAACGGCCTTGGTAGCCTTCGAAGATGCAATTGACTTTTTGCTTGGGCTGCCAATTGTGTTCTCGTGAGTGCTCTTTGGTGGGATAACCAGGGTTGGAATAGTCACAGTGGCAGGTGCAGAGTGAATTGCAAGGTGACTCCTGGAATTGTAATTCTTTGTCGACGTGGATGGCGCATACTGAGAAGTAAAATAGCTCTTCAACTCCTCGGTATCATTAGCAGCAACAGATTTTCTCCTTTGCTTCTCTCCATTCTCCAATCGCTTCTGTAGCCCATGAATAGCTTCCCTGGCGACAGATTCAGCCTCTCTCGCCTTGTCAACTCGCTTCCTGAGGATTTGCTCTTTGGCCCTCCAGGCCTCCCTTTCCGAGTTGACTTGTGACTCAAACTGCATTCTCTCAACTCGTAAGATGTTGTTCTCCTCACGAAGTCTCTCGTTCTCCTCAAATAACTGCTTTTGTGAAGCCATGGCAGATGCAGCAGAGTTGACGGCAGAATTCCTCTCGTCTTGCATGTTGCGGAGGGCAATTTTGGTGATTTCAGCACGGTGAGAGATCTCATCGATTTGTGTTTTATAAGATGTAATTGAGTTCTCAAGTTCTGTGTGTGGTAAGATTAGCTTAAATTAACCATAGGAAGTAGATCCATATTTCGACTCACTCATCTTTTCCACGAGATGTGCTATCTTTAAGCGTTCAATCTCTTCGGCATTGTTTGAAATTGCCTCGGTGTCATCAGTGTTGATATTGGTGTGTGTTTTCCTCTTTTTGCCAGACTCTGCTTCTGCAACTCGTGCACGTCTGTGCTCATTCTCATACTTTTCACGCATCCTCTTCAGCTGCTCCTTCAATTCCTCGCATCTTTTCTCTGTGGCAGACTTTTGCTCTTTGAGTGAAGCCATTTGGTCTTGAAGCAGTTGCAAGGCCATCAAGATAGCTCTATTATCTTGTGGCACTGGGATGGACTCAATTGGCTTGTGTGTTGGAGGCTGACCGTGGGGGTTCCTCTTGCGAGCCGAAGCAGTGCCATTGTTGTAAATCTTGGTTGCCTCCTGCTGGATGAGCTCAGAGATGCCCCCAATGTTGGGAAGAAGAAACGACTCGTTGGTGTTTTGATCTTTTGTGAGCTCCAGTGTCTCGTCGTATGTTGGAGGGTTTTGCAAGTTGAGGGTGGCAGTGTGTCCATCAAGCCCAAGCTCCTGGATGAAGGCTTGAGTAGACTTGAACGTCTTTGGTACATCGTTGCTGGAAGCAGCGTTTGTAGACTTGCGTTTGACGGTGCCATTGTCCCGAGTCTCGGCAGCCTTCATGGCAGCCTTGAGGGATGGACCACGTGTATCACGGAGGTTGGCACTTCTCGAGGCCTTGCGCGTCTTTGATGGTATGATCTCGCCAATGCTGGCGATGCTGGAGTCTTCGTCCTCTGGCTGGGCCTCTTCGGGGGCACTGCTACTCCTGTGTCTGCTTGGGACTTGCTCGGTGGTCTTGCGTGGCTTGCCGTTGCTGCCATCGCTGGTATGACGAGCGTTTGCAGCGGTGGGCCGCTTCTGTGTGGCCTTGGACAGGTCGAACGTGTCATCCTGGAAGGCCCTGTTGCTCTCCTTGCCCTTGCGGAGGTTTTCTGCAAGATCTGAACGCAAGCTGTTGAGTCGATTCTGTCTGGGGGAGGCCATGTCTCTGCCTGCGGTGGCATAGGCCTCGCTTAGGCGTTTGGAGGCTGGCTTCGTTCCGGTGTTTGTGGACTTGCCCATGTACGCGATGCCACGGGAGTAGTCTTGACCACTCAAGCTCTTGTCCTTGCGTCCACGGGCAAGCTCGATGGACTCGTCTGTGAAGTCGTTTCCGGCCATGGAGAAGTCTGCAAATTCTGCTGCAAGTATCCTGGAGTTGATGGCAGGGCTGGACTGGAGCATGTTCGTGTTGATGTTCATGCGTCTGGTGGAAGTTGCCCTGGCGTCGTTGTCGATGTCAAATGTGTCCGTCTCGTCCAGGTCGAGGTTGAACGGCCTACCCGCGTTTTCCAGCCCAGACACGGATGACGACGAGAACGAGGGGTGATTCAAGTCGCGGTCGAGTTCGCGTTGGAGCCTCAGGCGGTCGCGTTCGAAGGATGCTTGGGGAAAAGATGTAAAGTGCTCGTTGGTGAGGCCTGTGGTATCACCAGTCAGATCGTACGCCATTGTAGTTTGGCCGGTGCCTTCGTGTTTTTATTCCGTTGTGGTGTGACGATGAGTGAAGTAATTGACTGTTTTGATTTTGAGTTTTTTTCTAATGCCGACAATGTGAAAGCTTTTTTTGCTGTTGGCAGGTACAAAAAATTAAAATAATCAAAAGGTTGGATATCCTTTTCTTTTTCTCTAGCCACAGCTGTTTGTTGATAAGACAAGAAAATAACCGACGAAGAGAGCACCTTGTTAGAAGTACTACTTGTACAAACCTTGTTTCGTGACTGAAGCGGGGGCAGTCTGAGATGCTACAAAGGCATTGCCGACGTGAAGGCGAGAGAGGTGTGTGTGGATGTGCGAGGGAGGATGGCCTTCACGAGGGGGGGCGTGTGGAGGCTGATCCGTGGTGCCGGGCGGTGGATGGAGGGGTGAAGCGTGAAGGGAAGTCCACAGGAGCGAGGGCGCAGGTGGACGAGACGGCCTTTGTTTGTTTTTGTTTTGGCGCCGACCAGGGGTTGCCGAGTCACGTGCGGCGGCCACCACCGGCCAGCACGGCTCCTAAGCAACGGGTGGAGATGGCTTGCCCTTATTCTCCGCAATTGTGCAAAGCCCATACACGATGCATTCTTTGAATGCCTAAAATACAACCGCGTGCACGAACAGAATACGAGTGCTCGAGTGAATTTGTTGTATTTTTTTTCCGTCTAGTTGCACGACAATACACACGCGTGCGTGAAACCTCTGCACCCGAGTCGCCCTCATCTCATCCGCACCCTCGCTCGGCCATCGTGCTGCAGCAGCATTGATTGCCCCACCACACCCCCCGACCGACTGCACCCCCGTTGGCTGGCTGCCGCAGCGGTGTGCAGTCTGCTACCGAGAAGAGCAGTCGGCAACAGCCAAGCCTTCGGCGCGCCAAGGCTCCTCCCTCCGGCCAAAACAACGGGACGCAACGCATCGCGACTCCCCGCCGAGCAGCGCTCTCACCGAGCACGCCCGCAGCCGCAACGCGTGAATAGGCCCATCTCCGCCCTCCCGAAGCCCCCAACACTCTCTGCACAATGGAAACTCGTGAGCGCCCGCGTCCAGAAAACCGCACTGCCGGAGGCTATTGCTAACAGACGGAAACAGATGAACAACGGGAGCAGCGCCGTCTTGAGCGGATTCGAGGCGCAGGGTGCGTTCCCTGAGTTGAGCTGGGCGGATGTCTTAAGGTGGATAGGTTGGACTGACGATTTAATTGCAGTGCTTCACACGTAATTGGAGGATTCTCATTCAACATCGACTTACCACCTCCACCACCACCTGTTCAAACACTTCCACCACCACCGCCGCCTCCTCCTCCTCCTCCGCCAAAGCAGCCGACACCAAAACAGCCCACACCGAAGCAGCAGACCCCATTACGATCCTCACCAAGAACCAATGGAGCATTGCAAGCCACCCCGACCCAACAACCTCGACGGGCGTCTGGTCGTCTTTCCCAATCAGCAGCCGTCCCCGATTCGCAGGAGTCGGGACCAGCCTCTGGAGGCACACCAAGCCGAAAGCGCAAGCAGTCCGAATTGACGAATGGGGAGAATGCTGCGCCATTTGCATCACCACCAAGACGACACACGGCAATTGCGGTTGTAACGCCTCAAACGAGAGGCCAGCGGACGAGGCAACAATCCCCAGGCAAATTTCTCACTCCAGGAGATGGCCCTGCAGCACAGTTATACCGTGCTAGTGACACTGATGGATCAATTAGCCCAAGGCGAGGATCGTTATTTGGGCGAACGCCCACAAATAGATCTTGGAAGAGTTTGGCCGAGGAAATGGAGTTAATGGACACCGATGAAGCTGAGCAGAAGGAGGATAGCGCGGATCAAAACACCGACGAGGTGGAAGCAAAGGGCGAATTACCGCAGCCTGTAATTGACGGACGTGCGCCCATATTAGGTGAAGCCCAAGACGTTGATGATGAGGAAGAGGATGAGGATGACGAGGAAGCGGAAAATGAGGACGAAGAGGAAGAAGACGACGGAGAAGAGGACGAGGAGGAGGAGGAAGAGGAAGAGGACGAGGAAGGTGCAGAAGAAGGCAGTGGAGAAACAATGGATGTCGATGTATCCATGACCCAAGCTGCTGATGGCGACGAGTCCATGATACAAATCACCGTTGCCCCAGACGAATTTGCGGAAGATGAAGAGGATGAAGACGAAGAGGAGACCGAAGAAGCTGAAGAGGAAGTAGAGGAAGAGGAGATAATACAAACGATACCGGAGGCAGAGACCCCCGTCCAGGCCATTCAAACCCCACCAAACAACAAACGCCGGAAAGTCATCCCAGAGCCTCCTCCTCCGGCCCCGGAAGAAGAAACAGAACCCGAGGAACCGGAAGCAATGGAGGAGGACTCCCCATCTCCCTCCCCATCCCCACCAAAACCACAACCCCAACAAAAGCCACGATCAAAACCCCCCGCAAAACCTTCAAAACCTTCTCCACAAGCCAAGAAACCACCACCAAAACAAGCCTCCCAACCCGCAAGAAAAACCACTACAAAACCACCGCCTTCCTCCGCCGCCGCCGCTCAAAAGAAACCACGCAAAGAGAAATCGAAAAATACAATTCCAATCGTCGTCCACAGGCTCAATAGATCAAGCGGGACAGTCTCGTCAATCACTCCTCTCGATGTAATTGCCCAGGTGTACAAGGAGTCCCTGAAAAAGGGACTCGACAAGGCCCAGACGGATTCGGGGAGTCGAGCGATCGAAGTTTTTGCAGATGAGTTGCATATTAGATTATTAGAACATGTATGTTTTTTCTTTTCTTTTTCTATATATCGATCCCTTATCACTTCTCCAAAGATGTTATCCCCGATTCAAGTAGCTTTTCACTAATCTTTTCTTAGATCGATATCCTAAACACCAGCATCGAAACGTCCCGCGAGCTCAGGAGGTATCAGCGGATAAAGAAGGGGAAGCGACAGGAGCTTTTGGATTTGAGGAAGGAGCTGGAGGATGTTGATTTGGAGATTGACGAGGCGCGGAGGATATATCAGGAGAATAGCACGAGGGATAGGGTATGTCTACACTCCTTACTCATTCCATCACCTTTTTTTCATTCGTACGCAAAAAAAAGAAAAATGTAATAAAGAAAGCAAAACTAACATGAGCGCTACTCACTTAAAAGGAAAAACAACTCATCTCACACACCCTCGAAGAAATCACCGTCTCGCGGGACCTCTCCAGTCGTCGAAAAGACACTACAAACGACCCATCCACAAACATCGAACTCCTCCTCAAGAAGCTCGCTGGGGACTTCACGACCCCGATCATCAAGCGGGAAGGGGACGACGAGGATGAAGACGAGGAAGAGGATATCGAGGAGTATTTGGAGACCATGAGGGAGGAGATGGGGTGCGATGGGATGCAGACGGGCGGGATCCTCGAGAGGGTGATGGGGTTCAATAAGTATCTGGAGAGGGCCGAGGAGGTGATTAGGATGGCGAATTTGAGGAGGACGAGTGCTGCTGCTGCTGCTGCTGCTGGGCATGGGGTACTTCGGTGATTTAAAAAAAAAAAAAAGCAGAATTACCGGTATCCTCAATCTCGATGGTCTTTTGATGTCATGCACGATATCCATAACCTGTCCAGCGTCTCTATCCCCCTCTTCTTTCTCTTCCTCTTTCCTTTTTCACGGCATTGTGTCTTTTTTAACAGCACAAGTCATCGATCTACTTCCTTATATATACCTCGAGCCATGCCCTCTTTTTTTTCTACATTTTTGTTTAAACGCTTCGAGTTGCTCTAAGATCTTGCAATATTGCAGTGGATACGAGTAGTGATGTATTTTTTACATATTTATCTTTTTTTGTTTTCTTTCTTTCTTTCTTTCTTTCCTGCGTTTCCATTTTTGGAGTTTTGGAGAATAGGAGTTGTGTGTGTGTGGGAATATTACCTAATTTACCTACTCATGTTCGAATTCATGCTTCCTTTTCTTTCATATTTTTCTTCTCTCACTTCGTCCTTTGATTCCTCAGGTAGTCATGGTCATACCATACCTAATGTTAGCGCATGAAAGCTGCACTGTACCATATACCGTATTGCCATATTATGCTAGAATTTCGATATGCGTTGGCGGTCTCGAGATCTACTGATGTGTGGGAAGAACATGCAAGCATTTGTCAAACTGAGATATAGACTTGTACATATTGTTCCAATCAACTGCAAACCTACTCACTCGTCATTCATTATTCACATGTTCAGAAAAAAAAGCCAAAATCAATTCATGCTTGCCGTATACATGCATACAAGTGCTTTTTTGTATATAAATTAGCACTTCTTACCCAAATAGGTAATAAATTAAACCCCAACTTTAATTTAGTCCTGTGCCCAACTTTTTGTTTTCAAATTATTTCATCATCACCATCTTTCCCGCCCCGTCCACCCCCACTATCCCCCAAGGTAGACAAATCAGGAACCCACCCGGCAGGCCTCTCACTCCCCCTAACAATCATCCCATAGACCGCCATCTCCACCTTCTCCACACACGCAACCATCACACTCATCTTCTTATCCACATCCTTCCCAATCCCACCATACCCGCCCCTCGCCGTATCTAGCGCCTCAAAGAACTGCCTAAACTCCCTCAAATCCGAGAGGATCTTTGGCGTCTCAATACCCCCCTTCCCTGGGCCAGCTAACGGCGTAGTCGCAATCAACGTGATCCCAATCCTCATCATCTCGCCTACAAGATCAAAGATCCCGCCGAGGTAGTCTGCGATTGTGAGGATGACGCCGGAGGGGAGGGATGCTTGGGCTTGGGCGACGGTGAGGAGGGTTCCGTGCAGGAGGTAGTGGTGGAAGGAGACTGCCTCGAGGTATTCCTGGATTCCGCCGGAGATGTTGCGTTGGTAGCGGTAGGCGTTGAGGGTGCCTGTGCCGATGTCGGGGAGGATGGAGGTGAAGAGGGCGTCGATTTGGGATTGGCGGAGGGAGAGGTCTTTGGCGATGAAGGGTGCTAGCGGGGGGGTGAGAGATCGGGTTCTATGGGATTTAGATGAGTATGTAGCAGTTTTCTTTGAGCTTTAGAAGTATATTGGAGGCTACCTCTGCATTGTAAAGATCCTGGCGGTTGCACGAGTGAAGTTAGCATGCAGATCATCGAGATAATTATCTTGATACTTGAATATGGGCTAACATCTTCTTGCTTTGGGCAGTGATATCCCTGGAAGCTTTGATGACCCGCTCACGGCGGTCGTGGTGCTCGTCAAGCTCGTCCCGAAACGTGTTGAACATGCCCATGAACGGGTTGTTTGTGAGAGCTACAGGATGGACCTCAGCCCCGGCAGCCTCTTCCACCTTGGTTGCCGCATCGTGATCGCTCTTGGGGCGTTTGTGTTGGTGGTGATGGCGGTGCTGCTCGTGGTCGGTTGACGACATCTCTGGCTGCGTGGGGCGGGTTGTGCTGGGCAGGAGCGCTGCCGGCCTGGCTGCCCCTCCGAAGCCTCAATTGCCCCAAAGCTGCAGAGGTCACCTCGTTCCTTATCGTGCGTTATCGGCCGGGCACGTGAGGGGCTGTTCTCCGTGCACATGACCGCCCCCCTGATGCGCTCCCGAGCGGCTGGTCCGACACATGGCGATCCCCAGGCTCGAGACTGGGCGATCCCCGCCAATGGCGCCGTGAGCGCCGTGATGAGCTGCGAACTTTGCTTCAACCATCACGCCCTGCATGCTTCAGTGCCATGGGGCCGGCTGTCAGCCATGCGCTCCGCCATCATCATTTAGCTAGTGTGTGTTTGTAGTCTGCCCACTCGGCCTCTGCAAAGTCCCTCAATCCCAGCGAATCCCACGATAATTCGGTCTGCCGTCACAAAAGCATTAAAGAGACACGGAACTCATCGCAAAGAGCACCAGCTGGCGAATCTACTCGATTACACAGAATGAAGTTCAAGCCACCACATACCAGGTACAGGCGTCACCACCTGTCAGAACGGGCCATGCTATTTTAGCGCAACTGTATCGAACGACACAAAAACACCAGAAGCTATCAAGCAATCCAGGGCCATCAAGCAATATCCACCATAGCCGGCTTGGGGGACGGCATCAACGTCTATATGCATCGTTATCCAGTACCGACATTGCACCCAGCCTGGTCCATCGGGTACCTCATATGAAGACAGGCCCTATACCTGGCGCCCGCTTGCTTGCGGGTACGTGAGCCTCAGGTGAGGATGAGCTGATGCCTGGCAAAGCTCGCAAAAGGCTAATAATGGGCCCACAGTTTCTGGCGAGCAGACTGACCGCCTGCCTGCCCCTTGCCCTGCCCATAGCCACAGCTTCTTTTTATTTTTCCAGCTCCTTCCTTATGACTGGGCAGACACCGACGGCACGGAGGTAGACATGGCTAGCCTGGAAGCAAGTATCGTACCACGCGCACATTGCACCACTTCATGGCCACGCACTGGCATTCGGCCTGGCATGCTCGACTAGCGGTTGGCTGACCTGGGGCGGAGGGGGAGGGGGAGGCGGCATTAATATAAGTATCAGGCTCTGGAACGACGCATCCCCCGGCCCAGAGGAATTCCTGGCAGAAAAGAGGAGGAGCTTGCGAGGGTGCAGCGGATACAAAAGAGGACCAGAACTGCTACAACTCAATGCGGGGAAGAGGAACCTACGGCAAATGGATCATGTTATGCGAGAGACACCTGAAAGTATTCCATTTCAGAGGAACATATCTGCGCTGGTACCTGGCGATGGAGGACCTGGACACACTGGTCGGCCCGTGGGCCAGTCAGTCGACGGGGTACAGAATGTGAATGTTGCCTTTGGGTATACTGGTGGGGCGATGTCAAGACACGGCTACAGCCTTGAAGCCTGGGACTGTGGTATACCGGTTTGCTGGTTGGTACTGGTTGCTGCAGTGGTTCAACGAGAACAATTCTGTTTTGAATATTGGTGGTGGATTGTTGTGGGCAGGTAGTGGGAGTCTCGGGGCAGTGGGCAGTGGACAGTGCTGGCGGGCTGTGGGCCTCATGGGTTTTGGAAAGGACTCTTACTGCCTCTAACTCTCGCGCGTCTCCTCGCGCCGCGTCCCCCCCCCCTCTATACCTTCTCGCTCCTTCATCGAGACTGTCATCCCCACACCATCATCCCTTCATCGAGACTGTCATCCCCACACCATCATCACCGAGAGACTGTCCATCACCACACCATCCGAGGACTACCTGTAGGAGTTTCTCGGCACCCAGGCAGATAGCCAGCACTGCACTTCCATCTACACCACGGCCTCGACGCTTCCTTCCAGAGCCGGAGTCTACTGTTTCCATCCACCGGAGTCCCCACTCCCAAAGGCAGAAGAACAGCCTGTGAGAGTTGAGGGGAAAGAAGATCTAAAAGGTAGGGTTCCACACCACTATCACAACTGCACACGCTATCATCTTCACACTTACCACAAACACATCTGCCATCAAGCAGCCCCATCTGCCCTTCTTCCTGCAATTTCCCCATTGATATCACTGGGTGGTGCCTTCCTAGCCCTTTCGTCTGCGTACACAATGTGCCTTTAACGGTAGTCTTCACAACAGCCCATCTCAATCCCCCATCCGTTCCCCTTCATATCAAATTTCTTCGTGTTCTTTGTGCTCGATACCCACTTCTCGTCTCTGATACCCATACGAAACCCCGTCACCACTAAATCATCTTGCATCATCTTCCTAGTCTTGTTTCTCAATCCGAGCTCTGTGAGCTGTTTAGATTAACTGTTGGGTGCCTCTCAGATGCAACCCAGTGAGGTCCGTCTTGTTTGCCCGCATGTTCACCTCGCCACGGCCCGCGATCACGGGTTCATGTTTATCCCGTTTCAAACCAAGGCGGAGTGCTCCCAGAATTGCATACAGTTTGTAGCATTCATGGTGCAGGAGCTAGATGCCTTTTCAGACCCCCGACCAGCAAGCGTACAAGCTTGGGTCCGCAAGAGTCTTATAGCCTGTGCACCGAGCTTCACACGTACCCTCACAGCCATCCCGGTTAAGCTTATTCCAATTTCGAGCCATGTCATGAATATCGACCGACAAGTGGAAGGAAGACTCATATCAGTCGACTTCGTGGCCGATCAGGCCATTTTCAAACTTGACAGAACCTCACAAAGCAAGTTGGCTGTGTTTTACACCGAACTTACTGGAAAAAATCCAAGTTTTGAATTTACGGAAAAACTCGATGCCATGAGGATAAGAATGGGTATGAGCGAGGTTGTGGGTATCGAGCTGTTGGACTTTGAAGAAGTGTTTGGAGAGGTTTTTGGCCTATCACCCACAACCAACGAAGATCAAGATGGTGATAGGGAACAGATCATTCCGGATGCCAACGTTGGAGAAGAATGGTCCAAACTTCGTCAATCGCTCTATGGACTGTCTGATACCGTTTTTTGCCCTTCTTATTATGAAGCAGGCTCGGACGGTGAGGCCTCTTCTGCCTCAACCGGTCTCACCAGATCTACAAATGATGTTCTCGAAACCTTTCCGGAAGATCGGGTGTCTACTCCGTGCGCATATTGGGGGCCAATGCAAATCAACTCACACAACGCTTTTGCGTACCCAGACCAAAGCGGTTTTTTCAATGGTAGTTCACCGTCAGTGATCGACCCCAGTTCTTCAAGCTCTTCAAACCCTAGATTCCGTGGCTCTGTGAAGACGTATGGAAATTTGGAGTATAAGAAACCGGCAAAAATTTGTCGAATTCCTGCAACTCCTGCACTGGTTTCTCTTGAGGATCCACCATCGCCCTCCATCTTTTCCCTACCAACTCCGGTATACTCGCAGCCACTACTCCCAACTTCACCATCTCCTGATATCAAAATATCCACCGGCTCGAGGCTCAAATTACCAGTCCATGCACACCAATGGAGCACTAATTCCCCTGAGTGTGAAAGCATCATTGAGAATACAAGTGAAAGATATCTAACGTCGGATTCTCCAAGTTCACAGAGCATGGACTATAAATTAAATACAGCCACCAAAGTATCCAATCCATCCAATCTTTCTAATCAATCAATATACAGTGCATTCCCGGCAACGCCGACGATAGCCTCAATTGATGGATCAAGTTCGCAATTTGCCAACTCTAATACAGTCCCTACCTCCTCAGAAATGTGGATTAATGGTGGGTATCCATTAGTATGCCAGCGGAATCCAAGCCAAAGAGCGGAGAAGTTCCAAATACCGTATTCAAATACCATTGCATTTGAGACTTCGCAAGCAATTAGGTCATTGCAAGGCCTTGAGGATCGTGTCGTGAGTACGCTCCCGCCTGATCACGAAGGGAGCCTAGCGGAATCCAATATCAAACATAATGATTATGGGGTGGCAGACGAATATGGGTTTGAATCAGACGATGGCCAAGGTGTTTGCGACGCAAGGCCAGAAAGGGCTACAGATGCTGCACAGATCATTATCCAGGAAAAGGTCAAAGCTATGCTCAATGCTGCTCAATCAGGCGGTATCGTTTTTAAGGCTACACGGGATGGTATTGATAACCACCCGATTTCAGTACGATTGAGGTCGCTCTCAGGCGTCCATAAGGCTATCGACGGAGCGTGGCAAGCAGAACATGATGCTGTAGCGGCAGCATATACACTTGAAAAGCTTTCAAAGCTCTCCAAGCAAAAGGGCATTCCCTCATTCGAAGAAGATGGCCATGTCAGGTAAGAAATGCCTACTATGAATAATTTACGTTCTTACTAACATCACCAGTCCAAACAACGAATGGCCTGGAAATCGCCCTGATTATCGAGTTCCACGCAGCAGCCCTTGTCAATCGTTGAAATATGGCAAAATAGAGACGACACATCGACAGCTTGAACACGGTGACAACTCCATCATCCAGTCAATGGCATCCACAACTAGTATTGAGGAGCTTCGTGCTCTTCGGGACAGATTCGAGGAGGAAGGTGAACTCATATTGGGGGCACTAAGCCGCACAATTGAGCGCATGCACGTACTGGATCAGTTGATTGGTGAAAAGGAGGGCACACATGTGATGGCCGTTAAAGCAAGGGCCAGAGAGATGATGGAATATTGGGGATACGATGAAAGCGCCTACATTCTCGAAAACATTTCCAACAAAAACGCAATCCCAACTAGCTCGGTAGAGCCTCAGATGTTTGATAGAAGTATTAGACCAAGTGCCGACGAACACCGGTTCTATACTTATTGCTGATATTGTGCTCTCACAGATTCCCTACCAACGGAATCCAAAAATCCTGAGCTTGTTGGTGCTAATGAAGTGATGGGTCCAAATTACCCCAGTGCTTGGAGCGTTTCTACTGATATTTCGCCATGTTGTCAATTGGGCGGGGGCAATGAAAAGAGCTATACTTTGAATTCAAAGGTTATGTGTGCACATGGTATGCTAAGAAAAATCAAACCACTGGTTTATCCAACAAGTTCAACTCTTTCGGCCAACAACATTGACACATGGAAATTGAACTACACCATTGGAGCAAAGCATGGAAAATCATTGAAACCGACCGTTGAACAACAGATTTCGCAAGAAAATACACCAGTCAGTACTCGCCCAATCAATATCCCTCCTGAGCTTTATACTGGAACAGATGTACCGCTGGCTGTCACTGGCACTGGACCGAATTTACGCACTTCCTATTCATGCGTTGCAGATTGGGCAATGAAACAGGCCACAGAGAAATATTCACCTACAAGAAAAAATTATTACGACAAACTATCTAGTTATTTCAGTCAGTCCCCGATTGATTATCAATTGGAACAGTTTCAGAATGTGGTTTCGCCAATTTCCACAGTGCAGCCAAAGCCCTGGCCTCGAATCGGCAATGAAAAGGATAAGATGGAGGGCAATTGGGAGGAGCATCTGGAAATGGGAATGGCTGGGATGCAAGAGACGGATTTCATGGGATAAGATGGCGCGAGTTGTGGGGAAGTAATATCTTGGTTTGAAAAAGAAAAAAAAAAAAAAAAAAGATATGGTATCGATCGGGGGGGCAGGTCGTTTTCTTTTTTTTTAACAATTTGCTTTCGGCAAATTTGTTTCTTTGGGAACGCCGAGAGGGATAGTAGGAAAAGATGGAGGGACAAATTGCGTGTTTAATTTGTGGTGGTGGATAAGGAAGGATATTTCTTTTCTCGGGCAACACAGGGACGAGGGAGAGGACGTATTCGGGCTGATTGAGATATCGGGTCACACGTTGTGCCCGTTTTCACAATCACGACATGCTTTGCACCCCACAGCGAATTTGGCTGGAGGATTTTCTTTCTTTTCTTTTTCCTGCTTGTTTGCGTAGGGACTCTAACACCCTCTATGCATGTTGATGTTGTTTATCGGTATGAGATATTGCTCGAGGAGGTGAACTCGTCTCTTTCGAATTCGTTTTCATTTGATTTTCTTTTTTTTTTTCTCCCCCCTTTCTGATTTCAGTCTCGTGCAATACGACGTATGTATACTGGAGGGTGTGTGGGAGTGGGGATGAGGAGGAGGAGGACGTTTTATGGTGAGCGCTGCAAGTCGGTTTTGTTCTTCTGCCCATGCTTCCTTCTGTTCCCTTAGTTCAAATGCATTGGTCCCATATGCATCGAGCTAAAGTTCTTTAAAAAGATAAGCAAAAAAAAGGTATTATGTAGTGTAGTGTTAAGTTGTTCTCGTGTTAAGTCTATGGCCATACTCCAGAGTATAAAGTACAAAGTAACGTTACTTTTTGTCCCAGCTGTCTACTCTATGTGTCCATGGCCACCAGCTTAGAAGATACTTCCTTGCTTAGTATGCGCTTAGTTCCTTGAACGGTGATTGTTTGATTTGATTGGGATGCTGAACCTCACCTTCTTCCTTCTTTCGAGTTCCTTCTCTTCTTTCTGGCTGCCTATGTTGCAATTGCGCCCTGACTGTGTGTGTGTGTGTGTGTGTGTGTGTGTGTGTGTGTGTGTATCCGTGCGCAAGCCGCCTGCGCTGCAGTAGGCTTAGTGCAGGCAGTGTCTTTTTGTCTTTGTCCTTTGGGTGGGTGTGTGTCAGTGGGCGTGAGCTCGAGTGGCAGTGGGAGTGCGGCTCGCGATCGCGATGATGGTGGTTGCGGTTGGGGGCATCTGGGCGGGCATCGGGTAGGTACTTGGGTTTTCTGTTCTTTTACTGTGAGGTGAGCGAGGACCAAATTGAGTCTCGCCCATTTCGAGACAGGTCGAAGGATGAGTTTCCGTTTATGGATATGGTGGATTGTGGATTGTGGATGGTGGAGGCTAAGTCCGTTCGATCGATTAGAGACCAGTAGAGCTCATCGATGTCTCCAAGATACATATCTAGAGATTTGAAGATGAGTTCCCTATAGCCAGCCCTATATAGCCCTTTCGATACTGAATTGGAAAGGCTAAGTAGTAGGTATCTATGATACATGGCTATGGTCTGGACTCGAGCTCTGTCTCTTAACGTTACCTATGTATACTCTATCATCAAGGGAGTCATGATATCATGCACATCGCAATCATCCCTCGAGTCCTGGTCCCCAATAGTTAACAAACATCGTATCGATATGTATCGTTGACTCGTCACAACATCCCATGGCTGGTATGTATGTATGTACTTCAAGAAGGGCTTACCTAGACGAGTGGCCGGAGAGGAGATACATCCGGTTCCGACCCGCGGTGCACTGCCCCATGTAAGAGTACTTAGAGGACGTCGATCCCTAATATATTTAGAGAGTTTACAGTACGGGCCTCGAATGTGCATGGATGTGCATGGAGGAGGTAGGTATGTATATGTATGTAGGTAGGAACGAACACCGGTGAAGACATGTGTTGGAGTAATAAGAGGTAGTATAAGGTGGGAGAGTGCGGTGCAGGGGGCTAACTTGCCATAGCTACATACTTAGGTTTAGTTGACGTTAACGTTGGCAACTGATTGATGGTCGCGATTGTGATGAAAAGTTACATCGAATGCGGGGGGTGGCGGAGGGCGATTCGAAGCTTTAGGCTTTACTTTAGGATGAAGATCATATATTGCAAAGTGATTTGGTACAGATTAGATTATACTCGAGTACATGTATGTAACATAACAGTATATTTAGGGGGGAAGCATTTGAACTGTATTGTTTGACGGTTTTCATGGACCGGCCTGTAGGCCTGAGCTCGCTTGCTTTCGTCAATATTATAGAAAAATGTCATGAAAGACGTCGACGATCTCGCTGAGATTCTAAGAAGTAGAGAATTAACTAAAGCAGGTAACGATATATACTTGACATTCAATGCCTGAATTGGGAATTTGGCTATTATCGATTCTCTCCTAGTCTCGTTTCTCTCCTCTATCTCCACCCCAGCCCAAGGAAGATGAAGTACCTACCACGGAGCTGGCCGTTCGAACTATCGACAGCTAGCAGGTGCCAGTGGTTGCTTGGAAGCTCGAGGTCGAGTACTTTCCATGCATATGCGATGCATGTGAACAACGATCTGTGCATGTCTGTTGCCTGTACGAGTATGCTTGCCTGGTTCCTGTAGGTGTGCCTGCGCTCAATTAAGGTGCCCTTAATTTCGGAGTTTGCCTACCTGAGAACAAGTTTGCCTTGAACATGATGCTGCAGACGGACTGTTCTCGTAGAACCAGACTACGAGCTCGTAGACGGACGTTCAAAAGGCCGGCTCGGCTCGGTAGCATTTGAAGTTATTTGAGTACATGTTAGGGCTAAGCTCATCATTGGGGAGCCCATGATCAGGATCAGAGAGGGTCTGAATATGCATGCGACGCGTATCAACATTACCTAGTAATTTACACAAATCACATTGATATCTGGACTGGGGCAAATAGGGCACGAGAACAGGGCAAATACAAAGTAGGAGGTATACACATATCATTATGATCTTCTGCAGACATACATTACTATGATTCTCACGCTTATAATTATGATCTTCGCAGATCTGCTCGTGCTCTTGGATTGCAGCGCTGTATACTATAAAGCCTCTGTATATAATTCAAGAGCGATGCATCAATTGCAATATTATTTCATGCAGAGCCGTAGCGCTCTTTTCAGAGGTATGCAGTATGCGATTCCACGCCCACCTCGCTTATCATAAGCGGCGTCGACGTCGACGTCGCTTGCCAAGCAGTGCACTCTGACTCTTACGTTGGGCCCATATGGGCTCGAGGTCATTGTACGTGAATATTCGAAAATGCGGGTGGTCATGATCACGAGATCTTATATGGGATGCGATGACTTTGTGCTCCCTGATCTATCTAGCTATAGCATGGTGTGCAACGCCCCCCTCTACCCTCGGGATCTATCTGATCTAAGTTCCGGTCCGGTCCGCATTTGTGTCGCCATGTCTTTGTTCTCTGAGATATGAATTGGGCATGTGAGTCGTTGCGATGCATCGATGTCCGCTTGCAAATTAATGATGCATGATGGGCTGGATGTGGCTTGCATACTTATATATGATTATTATACACATAAAATGGTAGCGAGAGCTATAGTACTAAGTAGTTATAGGGTGAGATCCATATTTCGTGGCCACTATGATAAGAGGACTCAATACAATATATACAGGACTTTATTTTTTTTGTTTGGTTTCATTCATTTATCTGAGGCGCCCGGAAGTCCCGTGACGGAATGGGGTTGATTCCGAGTTCACACCGGCGGTAGGAAGTCTCGTCGACCCCCCAGCCCACTCTAGAGTTTGTTCTCCTTCATGCGGAGACTCGGCGGCCGGATCTCGGTTGGAAAGGATGGGACGGGGCAGTCTCGACCCGGGACGGGGTTTTACGAGGCTAGGGACTGGGTCTGGGTACGAGAACAGGGACGGGGTAGGCTAGGTAGCACTTTGCACTTCTAGCCTCCGATTTTCCTTTCCCACGGGAAAAATAGAGAGTGTGATCTTGGATCTAGAGTAGAAGCAAAACCTTTTCCGGGATGAAGAAAAAACGTAGTGAGATGGATAGGTATAGATGGATTCGGGCTCGGGGAAGAAGACTAATACTCGAGGGACGATAAGACTACGGGACTCGAACCGCTCCGAGCCTACTCCATCACGACGCCCCCCCCCTTCCGCCCAATCATTCGCTCCCACGGAAGAATTGCTGGATCTAGACGGTTCTTTCGAACCCTCCTTGGCTGCTGAAGTAAATTTAGACTGGGAAGGGGATGAGGCTAACTGGGAAGGAACGTCAGTCGGGACGGGTCTAGACGTCACATTATATTGCCTAGGTGTGCCCCCGTACCGACCCTAGGGGTTCTGGCCGGGCAGTTGATCGAGACTTATTTCGTGTGCTGGTTGGGGGTGAGTGAGGCTGGTCAGGGTAGGAAGGGCTCCATCCCCGGCAGCAACCCTCGTCCTTGCAAACAAGCCAGCCGACAGAACTGCAAGGCAAGAGGAAAGAAAGCGAGCCTCCCTTCCCTCAATTGTCCCACACTCTCCATCCATTCCCTCCTATCATGCTTGCCCACCCCCACTCCCCTGGTCGTGCACTTTGCATCAGCAGCAGCAGAAAGCAGAAAAGCAGGAAGCAGCCGCGCCAGCAAGCCTGGGCTGGCCCAACCACGTAACCTATGGCCCATCCATGGAGGCGAGGGGGAGTCGGCTCTGCAGAAGTGCACTCGTTTTGTAGGGGGAAAAAGCATCTTCCAGCTGCTGCATCACTTGCCATGCCTTGCCTTGCTTGCCTGCCTGTCCATCTGCCTGTCAATAGCTCTTTCTGTCTGTGACCCACAGGAGGTGCCGAGTTGTGCTTTACCGTAGCGTACATGTACACGCGGCATCGGCAGCGGCAGCCAGCCACAGTCTCGACAGCCAGACTGACATCAAAAATCCAGGCAGAGGCAAAAGGCCGGAGGAGAGGAGCTGAGAGTGGATCACAGATGATACCGAGTCACCCCCCCCCCCCCCAAATCCAATCAAAGAAAGAAATAAAATAAAAAAAGTACCGTGCCGTGATAGTCCGCCCCCACTGCCGCCCACAAACAGCCCTCCATCCAGGTATTGCCTCTTTCCCGCGCACTGTGTGATCTGAATTCGAATTAGCTGCTGGGTGCGAGCTGGTCCCGCCAGACACGCACACTTGGACACCCACCACCACCACCACCACCACCACCGCCATCATCACGACAAGACGGCTTGCCACAAGCTGCCCTCCTTCACCCTCCCTCCACCAGCTCTTGCCACCCTCACCCTCACCCTCACACTCCCTCACACACACACACTTTCCATCCCGCCCTCGGCCGTCTCCTCCATCCGTGCTGCTGCTGCTCCTCCTCCATCCGTGCTGCCCGTTGCTTTGCTGCCCGCTGCTGCCCTCCATCCTGCTTGCCCTGGCCGCTCGCCCAGCCGTGGCCGTAGTCCAGTCCTGTCCTTCCGGCCTGCCTGCCACTTATCGCGGCTGGCATAAATTGGGACTGAACGGCAGCTTCGAGCTTGCAAGGATACCGACCGCCGCTGCACCGCAGCCAATAATCAGTGGGACAGAGTCTGTTTCGATCCTGCGGCCGCATATTTTTCGGGGGGGAGGGGGCCAAGGGCAAAATCGGTGAGCAAAGGGTGAACCTTAAACGCAACCTTGACCTCCACGCCCGGAGCCAACATCAAACCCAAGCCCACCAAGGACCTCCACCATCACCATCACCATCCCATCCCCATCACCTCCACCGCCATCCCCCCACCACATCGGCCACCACAACCACATCCACAACCACAGTCATTTACAGCACAAGTCACATTACGCACGGCCAATCCATTGCCGACAGACAGACGCACGAACGCACGCAGCGCAGCGCAACGCAACGCACGCCTTCCCTCGCACCCAACCGCCATCGTCACCCCAGAGGAAAGGTAATACCAGCAAACGCAGGCACAAGCAACAACTGCAACTTGGCTGCCGCCGCCGCTACTGCAGCAGCCGCCTACGATCCAGCATAACAAGCATCATCACCCACGGCTTCCCTCATTTCTCCAGCCCACACATCCTTCGTTTTGCAACACACAAACTTAGAATCTCGGGCCCGCCACACCCAATCCACCTTGGCCGCCCACTACAATTTTACTCCTAGCCAGCCCGACGGTAACTTTCGAGGCTTTCGGCATTACATTGAAAGCTACAAGTCACCAGCGGTAGACGCAACAACGGCCGCAGTAGAGCCATTCTTCTCTCACTCCCATCGCTTCAAATACCGGTGAACGGGAAGCGAATTAGAACTAGACTCGACGAGTTTGCAAGAGGGAAAACAAGATTTCGGATTGCAACTCTGTCCAGACGGATAAAAATTTAAACACAGAGAACCCCCCTTCACGGCATTAAGAGAAACCCTATATCCAAGAGTAGCGCAAAAGGAACGAGCTCTTATTATCACCTCGTCTACTCCTGCCCCAACTGCAGTAGGCGGAAGGGACAGAGCGTTGGACAAAGAAGGTACAGACGAGCCCTTTTGCCCGACCTCTAGCTGAACGAGCGGCCAAAGTCCCACCCGTCTTGTGTGTGCCTGTGTATGTGTGTGAGAAAAAAGTTTATGCAAAGAGATTGTGTGTGTGTGTGTCCTTGTATCTCATCACTCGCACCAAGAAACTCAAAAACGAAATTCAGCAATATAAGATTAGCGACGGGAAGTAGGGTGGCCTAAATCTACGGTTTCGAGAAGAAAAGACGGGGAAAATATATCTGGCCCTCATACACACCCACCCAACCAATTAAAATTACCCAACCGTTCTTACCTCAAGCAAAGCAAGAGAAACACGAGGGCGGGGAAGGGCTTACAATCGACTGGCTGCAACGCGAATAAACCCCCCCTCCATTCTTCAAGTTTACCGTTTTTACCGTTTTAATATTAAAACTGTCTACAAAGGAAAAAAAAATACTCACACATCATGTTGGTCGGTATATCGATACTGGTCGCATGTGCGACCTTCCTTTGCTATCTTCACCTCCCAGCGGGCTCCACACACGATCAGTCCGAGCCTTCAACGTCTAGCCACCATACACCGCCCACTTCAATTCCTACGCAGCAATCAAATTCATTTGCAGGCCTAATGTGGGCCTTCTTATGTGCGAGCCTGGGAGTCAGTTCCAGCGGAAGGAACAGAGGAGGTGGAGGAGGGGCTGGGTCACGAGGTTTGGGAGGCAGAACGCCTGCAGTGTCACCGGCCTCAATACAACTGCCGCTCCTGCGGCAAGGCTTACCATTTCCAGTGTCTGCGGCATCTTCATCTCTATCAACCCCATCTGCCCCTGCAATATCGCAGGTGCCGCAGATGATATTATCTTCGCCTGTGGAGTCGCCAGACACGACACCAAAAGCAAGGCCGACAGTGCCCAATGGGAATTCATATATTCCCTCTATATCACTATCGAGCCCTAATGGAATTGACGAAGACGACTTTGACGATGATGCCCCGCCATCCTTTCCAGCTATAAATTCGGCTCAACGAGCTAGGTCTGGAAACCATAAACCCTCCACCACACCCCTGGTAAGGCCAGGAAATACATTGTCATCCACACAAACATTAAGAAATCCAATGGCTCCCCCACCTCTACTTCCTCAAATCCGTGGGCGAAATCCACGCAGCCCACCTACTACACTTGCAGCCCAAGTATCATCACGAGCCTCACCAGCTGCATTGGCTCGTGGGGTGGTGCCACAGCGAAATATGCCAGGTACTGCCGGAGGGAACGGTATATCCTTGAACGGAGGAATCCCAAGCCTCATGGGCTCATCATCGTCGTTGGCCCTGCCACCAACACATACTGCCCCACCGGTAAAACCAAGCCGGAAGGTCATTCTCGAGCCTGGCCACTCACCATTAGACTGGGCCAGGTTATGCCGAACGTCACCACCGGAAGAACTACGAGGACCTAATCTTCCACCCACGTTGCTACGTGTGACGCCGAGTATGTTGGCAAAGTATGGAAGGCCGGCACGAAAGTCAAAGCGGTCAGTGGAAGTAGCTGACCCGAAAGCCCCGAAAGAGATGGTTTGGATGGCACTTGAAGGAAAGGTTTACAACATTACAGCATACATACCGTTCCATCCCGGCGGAGAGGGAGAACTACTAAGGTGTGCAGGCAAGGATGGTACAGACCTCTTCATGAAGACACACAGCTGGGTAAATGTCGATGGAATGCTTGGGGGCTGCTTGGTCGGGATACTGGTTTCGGAGGAAGAGGGAGATGAGGCTACGGTGGATACACCGGTAATAAATGGGAGGATGAATGATATCAATGGGAATAATGCTCCTGGAGTCATGGTTGGCCCAGGTTTGGAGGATGTCGACTAACGCCCCGAATAATGGGTGCAATGGATTCTTTTTTTTTGTGTTGTTCTCTTTTCTTCTTTCTTTTCATTCTCGTTTCCCTTTCTTTTCCTTCTCTTTCCTTTTTTCATTGACGTTGGCCTTTTATATATCAACTTTTGTTTTATTCTTTTATTTTTATATACTTGGGAAATGGGATGGCATGGGCTGCAATTGATCATATGTGTATTCTGCGTCTTCTTCTTCTTGTTTTCTTTCGTTTACTTCCGGATCCTTCTTCTTCTTCTTCCCTTTATTTTTCTTCGTCTTCTCCCCAGTGACGCTTCATTCTTTTGCAAAGGACTGGAGGATGGATGGGAGATTGGGGGGTGGTCAATTGGTTGGGCTGTGATTATACATGAGACTTTTTTTTCCTTCCTTTCTTTTTTTTTATTTCTTTCCTTTACTTCTATTTGGTTCATTGTTTCTTTTCTTTCCTTCTTTCTTTCACTTCAACCGACTGAAACCACTCAATTGGTAGTCGTTGGCTTTTGGCTTCTGGCTTTGACTTTCTATCTACAAACTTTGTCTATATGCTCTTCTATTAAATTTCTTTCGTTCGTTTCATTGTTTTTTCCATCTTTTATCTTATATTTTCTTGGGGGCACTTATATAACTTGAAAATTTTCCTTTCAGATTTCTTCTCTTTCTTTCTTTCTTTCTATTGATTGTCGTTTTATGATCAGGGCCAGCCGCGGCACCGGTTAGCAGGTAAGAGGTACCTGCAAGGTAAGTTGAGCAAGCAAGGTTTTTGATTTTTACAGATATAAACATGATACATTTTTTTTTTCCTTCTTTCTTTTGAGTTGTTCTTCTTGCTTTGGAATCGTGAGCTTCAAATATGCAATTTATTTTCCTTACGTGGGAAGAGGAAATATGATGGATTTTTCGCAATTGGCCATATGTGGTTCAATGTAACTTATTTAAGTAAGCAATATACGCCATCTATTTTCACTTTATAAATTTACCTTTCTCGGCTTTGCCTCATTCGAAGTCATAGCTGTGACAGGTTGGGCTTCTGGGGGGGGTGGGAGGGCCCGGGGTCGATCGATGGATGTCGGGTATGGATGGTGGTGAATGTGAGGGTAATTGTAATGGATTGGGATTGTAAACAATGTACACGTGATGTGTAAGGAGAATCTTTTTCTTTTTTTTTCCTTTTTTTGAACTTCTTCTCGATTACAATTCACCATGGGGGAAATTCTTTGAGATGAGGGGGGGTGGGGTTTCATGTGTATTTCCTTTTGGTTTTTCTTTTTTGTTGACGGGTTTCAGATAGGGAGCCTAGAGTTTCCCTTTTCTTGACTTGACGGTTATGCATAATATGCATATGCAATGCCAAGAGCTTTTTTTTATATAACCAACAGGGGTTGTGATGTGAGCGAGGTGCATATTTCTCTGGTGTGGTGGGTGGGGTGGGTGGGGTGGGGAGCGAACCAATCGGGAGGAAACCCCTTCGATAATTATCGGAGTACGTCGGACGGATATCCCACTCGCTCGCTCGCCCACGCAAAAAAGTCAGTCCATACGACACGACGCACGGAAAATCCTCGGATCGATATTCCCACTCACGCACGCGCACACACACACACACGCTTTTTTTGCGAGAAAGATAGATAGATAGCTCGACGCTGATCAATTGCGCCTAGGAGGATCTCTGGACGGAAGGGAAGGGAAGGAAGATTGCGAAGAGATCGGGTCGTTTGAATAGAAGGTAGGAATGGGATAGCTACCTACCTACTTACTGGTCGGCGGGATATGGGGAGGAGGTGGTTGGGGGATGGAGTGCGCCGGGGGTGGAGGCGATGTGGTGGTGAGGGTGGTGGTGGGATCAGATGAGCATCACCATCTTCACGATTGCACTCACCCCCGCGCTGCAACACCCCCCCCCCCCCCCACCACCACCATCACCTCCGGCGCCAACCCACTCTTTTGCTTTTAGGTTTTGGGTTTTGAAGGGGAACGAACATTATTCACTGACACTCAATTCCTTCTTTCTCTCTGGATATAGTCACCGCACCTACCACAACCACTTCACCACCACCACCACCACCACCACCACCACCTCCCCCACCAACCCCCCCCCACCAACCACCCACCATGTCCCTCGTGCACCTCGCAAACCTCTGCTCCCACCTCCAAAACACCTCCAAAGCCCGCCTCGGCCTCACCTCAATCCCGCACACGCACATGCTCCTCACCATCTCCCTCCTCCTGCAGCGCTCCGGCTTCATCTCCTCCGTCACCCGCGGCACAATCCACGGGCCCGACGAGTCCTACACGCCCACAACGCAATCCAACATCTCGAAACGACGACTATGGCTGGGCCTAAAGTACCTCGACAACGAGCCCGTGCTGAACCAGGCGCACCTGGTCAGCAAGCCCACGAAGCGCATCTGGGTCGGGTTTCGGGATCTGAGGGAGTTGACGATGGGCAGGGATAGGTGTTATGTCAAGGGGCTGCAGCCGGGGGAGGTGCTGTTTGTGAGTACGGATAGGGGGGTGATGGAGGCGAGGGAGGCGGTGGAGAGGTTGTTGGGGGGGCAGTTGCTAGTTAGGGCTAGTTAGAGTTGGGTGAGGGAGGGGGGGGGGGGGTGTGTTGGATTTCTTGTTTTTATGGTTTTGCGGAGGAGATGGAGATGGGGATGGGGATTGGGAGGTGGGGGGGGGGGGGTGTATGTATATAAGTGCTGTGTATGTGTTGTGTGTGTGTGTATGTGTGCGTGGGTGTGGCCTTGGGAAGGTGTAGATGGCGGAGGCGGAGGGCGGATGAAGAGCGAGCTCCAGGAGAAGGTTGCATTTTTTCTTATTGTATGTCCTTTTTTTTTCTTCCTTTTCTCTTTTATATTACCAAAAAAGTACGATTGCAACCTTTGGTCAAGGTGGTGGGAGAGGAGAGAGGGGAGGGTATTGGGAGTGTGGGTATCGGTGTAATGGGTATCGGCCCCCCCCACACAACGAAGCAACAGAGTTGCGTTCCATGTTCCTTTTTCTCATTTATCGTCATCAGGGGATCTGGGATTTCAGTAATTCTACAAAACGCTACTATACTCTTCTTTGAAAAGAACTCCTCCCATGAATGTAACACCACTGTGATGAGCTACTTATAAAATTACATGGAGAACACGAAGATAAATCAAAACGCCAGTTTAAAACTCCATCCAAATGACATGTACACAATTAAAGAAAAGGGCAAACTGAAGTGATATCAAGCAAGGAAAAAACGAGAAAATAGGGCAGAATTACATGCAATAACCCCCCCCACCCCCCTCCTCTCCACTCATCGTCCATAAGCCTGCGGCAACACCCCCGTCGACCAAAACTTATAAAACGCCTCAATCTTGAGCCCCCCATCCCCCGCCCCCGCCCCCGCCCCCGCAGCACCAGTCCCACCCACACCCGCACCCCCCCCACCACCACCAGTCTTCCTCTTGCCCTTCTCATCCAAACTCCCCACCTCCATCATCTCCGCGCTCAGCCCCGTCTGCACAAGCTCGATGCCCTCCTCCCTCTCCTCCATCGTATACGCATCATCCCAGTCCCTCTCCTCATTCAGCTCCCTCACCGCCTGCGCGGCCGCGTTCCACAGGTACGATGTGTCGTGTGTCGGCCATGAGGGGTGCAGGCCTGCTTCGCCCAGTTGTCGGCCGGCGTGCACCCATTCCTCGATGGGGGGTTGGAGTTTCTTGCGCATGAGCATCCCGATCATGGTTTCTTGCTCGCGCGCGGGGAAGGTTGGGTTTGGGTAGGCGACGAGGGCGTCGTGGGTTGCTGCTTGTTGTTGTTGTTGTTGTTGTTGGTGGGGGGTTTGTGAGGAGGAGGAGGAGGAGGTGGCGGGGGGGAGGGTGGGGAAGTGCGTTGAGAGGGTTTTTGAGAGGGATTCGAGGTTTGAGGAGAGGATTGCGAATTGGGCTTGCTGGTTTGGCCTTGATAACGGAGGAGGAGGAGGTGGTGTTAGTTTGTGGGTAATTTTTTGTAGATAGAGGGCGGGGCGGGGGATGGAAGGAAGAATGAAAAGAAGAGGAGGTATGGGACGCCGTGAACTTACCATGGGATGAGCTGCTCATTGTGGACGAGCGCAGAGTGGAAGGAACTCAGTGTGTTTGTGATGTTTGCGAATCGCATTCGTGCGGCTTCTAGGGCGCGCTGGTCGTTCTTGTCGAGATGGGACGCCATTGATTGGGGGGTCTGGTTCGGGGGGGTGGGGCTGAGTGAGTGAGTGAGTGTGGGTTGAGTGTAGGTCGTTGGTTGGGCGGAATGAAGGTGTGAGGACGAGACTGGGTGTGAGGTTAGTGAGGAAAGTAGCTGTGCCGAGTAGAGTATCACGAAGTCGTGGTTGGGTTTGGAGTGCTGTGCTTTACCCCGGAATGCAGGTAGCTCATGGCACTAGTGCCACGCCTGTTGCACGCCGCACACACGCAGCATCCATTATTCCCCCGCATAATTGTCACGCACCTGTAATTTGGATTTAGAGTGCAGTAGTTATACGCTGCGTGCGGGAGCTGGAGAGTGAATTGTTTGGGCTATCGCATATTTCGGGTTCAGTTTTAAACGCTGGAATGTTCATGTGGGAATATACATGTGAATTGAGTGATGAGAAGCTCAGGAAGCTGGTGATTTGCCGATAGCTTGGAATCCCGGCTCACTGACATGGCAACATTTCCAAACCGCCCCCAATCAACTATGCGATTTCAAACATCTTTCCCCCAAACACCTAACGTCAACGTCCACGCTGCATATTCGCACCCCCCCCGTGCGCCTTTTCTGCTGCATTGCCGCTGTTTGGCCGAGGCTGGCCGAGCGAGCTCTGCGGTCCTGCAGCTGTGCTCCCTCGCCGCTGCAGCTTAGCCCAACGCCCAAACTCCATAGGATCCACATATCCGCGGCGCAACCCGGCAGCGGGCCCATCCAATTAACCAGCTCGCTCCACCTCCCCATCACAGAATTGGATTGACACGCCGTGGATCGAGGCTTGTCTGCTCCACTTTCCCCCCCACCTCCTGCGACAGCCTCCCCTCTTCCCCGAGAAGCCGAGGCGAGAAGCAGACAATACCGACGACAGGAAAGAGCTGCAAACATGGCCGACAGTAAATCATCGCCGTCGTCTTCGCGGGGAGCGATTCCTCCTCCTACGGCGCCGGACATGGATCTCCTCACAGACACGGTGACGATTCATCCTCCGCTTGTGCCTGGACAGCCGAGCGGCGCCAATTCATCAACATTGCCAGCGTCACCATCGCCATCATCGACACTGGATATCACGAATTATGATAAATCACAGGAGCCACCTGGTTCGCAAAACATCTCGCCCGCTTTTGCACATGTAAGTGGTTGTTTTATTCTCAATGAGACTCCGAGCTTCGAGATATATATGGAGTGATCAATAAATTACTTGGTAACTAGCTAATCTCTTTCCCCTGAATCAAAACAGTTCCGCGATGCACCCTTCGAATTCCTCCGCGAAATCTCGCGGCATTACTCCGGCTCCGGATGGCGAGCCTACGACAACCCCATCGGCCAGCCCGTCTTCTACACCGGCTTCACAGAAGACATGAAGAACCGGGTGCAGAACTCTCCTCTCCTAAAGTCCCGAATAATGGGGCTAGCTACACGGCGGGTCGAGCTTGAGGTGAAAGAGGGGATGTTGTCTGGCGGGTTAGAAAAGATCCCCGGTGGGGAGGAGGCTAGGGTGAGGGAGTTGGAGAGGAGGAAGAATCGGAGGATGAGGGAGCTGCTGGTTAGTTTGGATGAGGTTGCGGCGAAGGATATTGATGGCATGATTTGCAAGTTTGAGAATAAGAGGTTTATTAGGGTATGGAATTCACTACATTTTATTTCATTAATTTCATTCATTCCCCCTGAGAGAACGAAAGGTGGCCATGGTGAACTTGAAAGTTGGATTTTTGTACTAATTTTTGAGAATTGGAATTTTGCCCATGGGGGGAGGGTATAAGCATTTACCACCCCCCCAAAAGGGTAGTTACATTCTAGTATTTCTCCATAATTTATAGGGAGCATACTACATGACCATGCAATTCCTTGCGAGGACTTACCACCAGGGAGTCCACGTCTCTACAGAAGAAGTCCTCCGTCTCCGCCACATTGCACAGATCGCCGCCTCGAAAAAACAATCACTCATTTTCCTCCCCTGCCACAGAAGCCACATTGACTACGTCTCCCTACAACTCATCTGCTACCGTCTCGGGATCGTCCTTCCTACTGTTGTTGCAGGTGATAACTTGAACTTCCCATTGGTGGGACAATTCCTACAGAATGCAGGCGCGTTTTACATCCGAAGGTCCTTTGGGAGAGATGGGTTGTATGGTGGTGTGGTGCAAGCATACGTCGACGCCATGCTAAGCGAGGGATATAATTTCGAGTGCTTCATCGAGGGCGGGAGATCCAGGACGGGGAAACTTCTTCCCCCGAAATTCGGCATCTTGAATTTCATACTGGACTCGTTGTTGAGTGGGAGGGTGACCGATAGTTACATCATCCCCGTGTCGACGCAGTACGACAAGGTCATTGAAACGGAGGCATATGTCAACGAACTTCTCGGGATCCCAAAGCAGAAGGAGAATCTCTACGATTTCTTGAACTCGTCAAAGGTGCTCTCGCTCAAGATGGGCCGAGTCGATGTGAGGTTCGGGGAGCCGTGGAGCTTGAGGGATTTCATTAATCAGCAGATTGAGAAGAATCCTGGGGCGAATATGTCTGAGAGTGGCACGGGGAGGGTCAAGTTGCTGAGGACTTTGGGGTATAAGGTTCTCGCGGATATTAATACCGTGTCGGTTGTTATGCCGACGAGTTTGATTGGGACGATCTTGTTGACGTTGAGAGGGAGGGGTGTGGGGAAGAGGGAGTTGATTAGGAGGATTGATTGGTTGAGTCAGCGGATCACTGCGAAGGGGGGGAGGGTTGCGGATTTTGGGAGGATTGGGACGGAGGCGGTGGTGGATCGGGGGTTGGAGGTGTTGGGTGAGCTTGTGGGGAGGGTTGAGGGGCTGGCAGAGGAGACGTATTATGCTGTTGATCGGTAAGTTCCCTGGACTGATATTTACATACATATCATTGATTTGCTAACACGAATATATCACTTCTTCTAGATTCCAGCTTTCATTCTACAGAAACATGGTTATCCATCTCTTCATCTCCGAGGCCATCGTCGCCGCAGCAATGTACACACGCATCAAACAAGGCGGCGGCCCCGCAAACCAAGTGGTACCCTACGATGCCCTCTTCCAACAAGTCGTGTTCCTCTCACAGCTGTTCCGAGGGGAATTCGTCTTTCCCTCCGAGGGAATCAAATCCAATCTCCACCGGACCCTCAATGGTCTCGAGCAAGATGGGATAATCACAATCGAGCGGTCCCCACTGATAAACCCAAGTACTCTCTCCCGTACGATTTTGAGTGTGTCTCTCTCAAACACGGAGAGGGATCTGGGTCGGGAGAATTACGATTTCTACTGTTTCCTGATCTGGCCGTTTATTGAGGGGAGTTGGTTAGCCGGGGTGTCGATTATTGGGCTTACACCTCCTTTATCAGCATCTTCTGCACTGGGGTTGAGGAATGTCAGTGGTGATGGCGATGACGACGAGGATAGACTCTGGGTCCCCGTCAAGGCTGCGCAGGAGATGGCGCAGTTACTGGGCAAGACGCTGTACCACCAGGGCGACCTCTCGTATTTCGAGGCGGTGAATAAGCAGACCATCGCAAACTCGTTCCAGAGTTTTGAGGACGAGGGCATTATCATCGTGAGGAAGCCGAGTGCTGTTGCCCCGCCTGATCCTTCTGCGTCGTCGTCGGGGGCTCTTCCGGTCTTCCCGACGGTGCCGGTGTGCCGCTTGTCCAAGGAGTGGAGGCCGAGTAGGGATCATGAGTCTGGGGGGATTGTGCCGGCCGGGAAGTTGTGGGAGTATGTTGAGGCGATTGCGAAGAGTCGGCGGGAGGGCAAGAATCGGAGGGATGGGAAGACGGTCAGTTCGAGGGTTGTGGGGCTGGTGGGGGAGTTGGGTGGGGAGTTGTTTGCGAGGAGTGGGGTTGTGCTTGGGGAGGGAGGGGAGGTTGTTGGGAATGGGAGTGGGTTGGGGAAGGTTGGTGGGGGAGGGGTTGTGCTTGAGGGGGAGGTTGGGAGGAGGGGGAGGAAGGGGAAGAGGGGCAGTTTGGCGAGGTTGTAGTCGACTGAGTCGGGGGGGGATGTGTTATGTTTATATTTGTGGAATTTAAGTAAGTACGTATATCAACATATTTGATGAGAGACGGAGCTGGCGGGAGAGGAGGAATTCTAAGCTCGCTTTTGTGTTTTGGTTCGGTTTATGGTATCTCTGCGTATAAGTACCTCCTCATACTTTACTTGTTTGATTTTTTTTGTTATGGCTTTAGTTTGAATTTTGGTCTTTTTTTTTTTTTTTTTTTTGTTTGTTTGCAGTATTGCCATATATTGAAGCATTGCAGCTTTCAGCTCGTTCATATACATACGTCTTGAGTACTTATATATCATTATACAGAAAGATACCGTGTACGCGATTGGTTAGAAAGCAAACATTAATAATTTTTCTATCTTGCCTAATGTGGAAATGGCTGATTATAAAATAGGAAGATTCGTAAATTGGTTAGGTACTTGCAATTGCTTGTGGCTTTCCCCACACTTTTCCCACAACTTGATATTAAAATGTTTGATGTCAATTACCTTGGTAGGTAATATTAATGTTTACTCTTCACTTTCTTTTTCATCTGCTTTACCTACTGTGCACATGTCATCCGTTGCCCTGTTTTTTTTCGAACCAGCCAATCACGCTGCCGGCTTTCCAAGCGAACGCGGGTTAGTGACGACTAGTGACGTCCCACATTCTGGAACCCGGGCACGGCCGCGCCAAGACCCGGGGTATTTACTCTCCACGATCGAGGAGCCGAGGCATCCCACCGCTGGAGGAACCGTGTGGGGTCACATGGGGCGCGGGGCAGCCGGTGTGGGGGGAGCTCCGGAGTGGGCAGTCGCAGTGAGACTACAGCACCTAGCAGAAAAAGAACAGGCAGGGCCTTCACATGCCGCGGCGCACACGGCGTTCCCCGGATATCCGTGGGAAGCCACCCAGCCGGGAAGGGGGGGGGGGGGATGGATGGATGGGGTGTTAACCGATCCAACAATGCCCTTTTTATTTTTCCTCTCGCCCTCTACAACTACATCTACATTCCTCACACCTCGTGGCATTTTCAGTTATTCACATACCTCTACATACCTAATACCTACATACGAAAGAAGGAAGGAAAGATAAGATGGCAAAGGTGTTTTCTCTCGAGGAGGTTGCGCAGCACAAGACGAAGGATTCGCTGTGGATCGTGGTCGATGGGGAGGTGTTTGATGTTACAAAGTAAGTCGAGAGTCTCTCAATCTATTACCTACCTGCCTACTACACAGAAGCAATCTTCCTTCTTTCTTTCTTTCTTTGTTCTCCTTCTAACACACCCGCGAAATAGATTCCAAACCGAGCACCCAGGTGGCCAGAAGATCCTATCGCGCGTCGGAGGAAAAGATGCATCTACACAATTCTGGAAGTACCACAGCCAGGGCGTGTTTAACAAGTACAAGCCAAAGCTCTCGATTGGAACCATTGAGGGTAAGGCTGTTGCTGCACCACCACCACCACCGGCTCCAGTAGCTCCAGTGGCTGCGCCAGTGAAGGCTGCGGTCGCGGTTGTGTCGTCGCAGGAGGTGGAGAAGAAGGAGGCTCTGGAGCCATGGGGAGAGTTGATTCCATTCGGTGATCCTTCATGGTACCAGGGTGTATGTACTACCTTACGTCGCAAACAAGAGAGAAAGGTGCTAATGCGTTTTGTGAATTGCAGTACCCATCGGCTTACTACAACGAGACCCACGCCGCTCTTCGTAATGAGGTGCGCGCATGGATGGAGGAGAAGGTCGAGCCATTCCTGAACGAGTGGGACGAGGCAAAGCGTGTGCCCGAGGAGATCTACAAGGAGATGGGCACCCGCGGGTATCTCTCCGGCTTACTCGGAGTCCACTTCCCCACACAATACACGCAGAACCGTGTCGCATCCGTGCCAGCAGAGAAGTGGGATCTGTTCCACGAGTTTGTGCTCACAGATGAGCTCTCCCGCTCGGGAAGTGGTGGGTTCGTGTGGAATGTCATTGGTGGATACGCAATTGGTTTACCGCCATTGCTAAAGTTTGGAACAAAGGAAGTCAAGGAGAGGGTTATCCCTGGTATCTTGAACGGTGACAAGAGGATTTGCTTGGCTATCACTGAGCCTGATGCGGGAAGTGATGTCGCAAACTTGGGTTGCACGGCGGAGAAGACTGCTGACGGAAAGCACTACATCGTCAACGGAGAGAGTAAGATACCCACTTGAGCATATGCACGCCGTTTTGGATACCATGCTAACAGTATTCAACAGAGAAATGGATCACCAACGGTATCTGGGCCGACTACTTCACCGTCGCCGTCCGAACCGGTGGACCTGGCATGGGCGGAATCTCCATCCTCTTGATTGAGAAGGACTTCCCCGGTGTCAAGACCCGCAAGATGGACTGCCAGGGAGTCTGGGCCTCCGGAACCACCTACATCACCTTCGAGGACGTCAAGGTCCCCGTTGAGAACCTTATCGGAAAGGAGAACCAGGGGTTCAAGGTCATCATGACCAACTTCAACCACGAGCGTATCGGAATCATCATCCAGTGCTCCCGCTTCGCCCGTGTGCTCTACCAAGAATCCGTCAAGTACGCACACAAGAGAAAGACGTTTGGCCAGCCACTCATCAACCACCCCGTCATCCGCCTCAAGCTTGCACACATGCTCAGACAGGTTGAGGCGACACACTCGTGGTTGGAGTCGTTGATCTTCCAGGTCTCGAATATGGATGAGCAGGAGGCCATGTTCAAGCTCGGCGGACCGATTGCCGCGCTCAAGGCGCAGAGCACGGTTACGTTTGAGTTTTGCGCGAGGGAGGCTGCGCAGATCTTTGGTGGGCTTGGATACACGAGGGGTGGAATTGGTGCAAAGGTCGAGAGGCTGTATAGGGATGTCCGTGGGTATGCCATCCCAGGTGGTAGCGAGGAGATCATGTTGGACTTGAGTGTCAGGCAGAGTTTGAAGGTGCACAAGGTTTTGGGTATGAAGCTTTAAAGCATTTTTTGGATGAGTTTGTGTCTTTTTTTCCTTGTGTTCCTTTTTTCTTGTTCATGGATTAGTGTATAAATAGAAAGAGTAATTGGGGAGGAGGGGGTGGTGGTGGTGGTGGTGGTGCGATTGGTTGGGTTGATCAGATTGGTCATGGTTCCCGGATCCGGATATATCATTTTCTTGGTTTTCTTTATATCTTATTCCCTTTTCTTTCTCTTTTTTTTCCCTTCCCTTTTTTTCTCTCCATTCTCTTTTTGGGCTCTCCATATGCTTCTATTCTTTTTTTAATGGATATGAAGTTCTGCATCGCGGATAGTTTGTTTTTATACTAGCTCATAGCTGTTGCGGTTTTGTTTTATATATGTATCAATGAAGTTCTTATCATATATACTGGAGCTCGCTCATTTGTTTGAAGGAAAAACATGAGTCTCTCTGATCATCGTGAAGTGAATTCCTCTTGCTCTTATAGATAGATCGTGATCGTAAGAGGTAAGTAATTGTAGAATGTATTTTCCTGTTACTTACTGCCTCATGCAGTAAGAGTGCCGGCCCAAACATGTAGGTATGCTCAAGTGAATCTCTAGACTTTCCCACACTGGTTCTCGCTCACTTTACTCCATCTTCCCTTCCTGCCATGATTCTCATTTCAGCTGGCGGATTATAGTTACTTACCCACAAACAAGCCAGCTAGCTGGACCTATGATATGGTTGCATGGTGACCTTCAAGTTGCAAGTCGACTCTCGAAAACATACTGTTCGGAATAAGTCAGGCAGGCCAGGCAATGCCGTACGTAATTCCGGAGCTAGCTGGTGGGTATATACCTTCTGCTTGATGGACAGCCTGGGCCTTCTAACGGTTTCTACCCAGCCGGCCACAGCGCTGGTGTACGTGGTTGCAATTTGGAAATTTAAATGTTTGCTGGTGTACTTTTTTTTTTATGTATGTACAACCATTGCAATCACCCATTACCCGTTACCCTCAACTCTACTTGCACAAGATGTCATGATCAGTTGCTTACTTTGATCATGATTCAATACAAATCAATATAGGGAAAAAAAACAAATCAGCCGCAGTATGGCCGGCCCCTAGGCCTATAGCGATTATGATACCCCCAATCGGCGAACATATACTCTAGGGACCGGTTCGAAATTACATAATCTCGATAGACCGACTACAAATCACGATACATCCCCACTCAATAAATAAGAATTAAACATGGCCATGGATTCGAACATTACAGCTGCCTGACCTGGCCAATCGGTACTAGGCTTGGAAGTTTGAGAAGAGTTGAGACCAGACGGCCTTTTTACTTTCTTTTGTTCGAATTCTATACCCTTTGCTGCGACCATGGGTGAGTTCGAGTGGGGGTTTTGAATCGGGCACGCGGCATGAGGCATGAAGACTTAAATAGGTAAGTTAGGTGAGTACTAGGGTGCACGCGTCGAGTATTTGTTTATGTTTGTTTGCAAGGACTATAAAATTCCTCTGGATCCCATTATATCATTCGCTCAAATATTCTTTTTGGCCTGGCCCTGGGCTCACCGCGCCGTTAACGTTATAGCTACTAGCTCTATAACCACATCCAAGCTTACAGCAGCGAGAGAGCTTGACCATGATCACTTAAGTCCGGCCCTGGTTGGCAGCGAAAATAATACCCGTCTTTGTCTTTGTTATGTAAGTTCGAGCTGGCAAACAACGTTAACGTTAACGTTTTAGGGCATGAATTTCACGTAGTACCTAATTAGTAGCGTAATGTACATGAAGAGTGCACTCGTCCTGCAGATTATTACAAAACGGAAGACGGAAGGATAGAGTATAATACAAGTCGAATACACTGCACTATACTGCACCGCTATGACAATGAGATTCGAGGTAGGTACGTTCTCCCCAGCTTGCCTACTGTAGCCACAAACCCTTGATTTGAATTTCCATCATGCGTATCAGATAAAGTAACGTACCTACCTCCTAGGGTACTAGCTAACCTACCTACCCATCCATTCTTACTCTACATCTCATATCTCATATCTCGATCGATATCCCTGCTGGAACCTGCCCCGGGAGCGGCCGTCGTCATTTTTTTAATTCGAATTTAAGATATATATGGGGGCCCTGGGGGGGTTATAATTAATCTATCTGACACCCAGCTAGCTATAGTTTTCAAATCTTGGGTAAAAAAGTAATTATCGTTGACGTTAACGTTAACCATGGACGAACGACAAGCGGGTCCCCCGGGATTTCCGAAAGATCCTTTACCTACTTCTGTACTCTGTACTCGTTTCTACTTCTAATATTGTTACATGTGTTGATGTGATGTAGCTACCTTAATTACCTGTTATGGTGGAACAAGGTAGGCATGTACTTTATATGCACTATCTAGTATGTTTATGCAAAACATAATTTTCGAAAGATCTAGATCTAGATCATTGAAAGCTGCAAGAAAGAATGTCTAGATCGATTCTACTCTATATCTGATGCTGTAAGAAGTACTTATAAGTGCTTCTATGAACTCGTGGTAATATTGCATGTGGGTAGAGAACGCCCCTACCTCTACCTAAGTACATACCGTACATACTAAAAGTACAGCTGGTATTGATCATGAGTACTATGTAGAGTTAGTTGCGTTACTTCTAGATCTGAAATCGGGAATACATGTCTCCGTCTTTCCACTCCCCACTCCCAAAAAGGGGAATCGAGGCGGGGTGGGCACGGGGCTCTACTCGCACTCGATACAAAAAAATGATACCTCACACACGCACTTCCTGCTTCTTCCCTACTTCCTACTTGGGCAGCTACAAACGTATACCTTCTTTCGATCTACCCCACCATGGCAACTAGAAAAACCCCCACTAGCTTGAAGTTTCCCCATACAAAAAAAACGTCAATCGACGTTAACTCTAACGAGATACTGTAGGTAGCTGGGCCATTGAACGAACTACCCCACATGTCAGCAAAAAAAAGACATCCTCAACTACCTACCCAAGTATGTAAGTACGGATGAAATGACATAACACCCACCAAACCATACCTACTTACATGGGGGCCAGGCATGGCCAGCAAGCACTACCTACCTGCGTAGCTACCAGCGCGGCCGATCCGGCGCGGACGGGTATCGAGGCGAAAAAAAAAAAAAAAAAAAAGTCTGGGGAAAAAAGATCTTAGGTGCTAGTGAGACTCCCGCTTAAGCTCCGATATTAAACGGCAAAATTTAAAGCTTTAAAGCTCAATGCTTTGAAACTCGATATTCGAATTCGATATTGATCCGGATGGATATTAGGCTCGAGCCGAACTCGAGAAATATCGCGCACTATACTCCAGATCTAGAGTAGAGTATGTAACCAAGTATGTAGGTAAGAATCTTCATTACGTATACAAGCACATGTAATCTGTACGAATTTTCCTAATGAGCTCGATGGCGATATCGATCAATTGAAGCAGTATTAGTTATATTCGACCGCCATGTAATTATAATAGATCTAGAGCTCAATGAGCTCAAAACCCAAAAACAAAATAAAAAATAAAGAATCATCAAGTTAAACTATTTCTACCTTTGTGCAAAAAAAAAAAAAAAAGAAGACGAATAAGAAGTAAGAAAAAAAAGTCATGATCATGATGTCCACACCCGCAAAAGCAAGAACACACACACATCAATTGATCGAGATATCAATCAACCGAGGAGTAAGAGGTAGCAGTAGCAGCAAATGAGTACTCGTGAACAAAACGAAAAGAGAAAGAAGAGAAAAGAAATCCAACAAACACAAAAAAAGTTAAAAAAAAAAAACAGATCCCATCCTTTCCGGCCCCGATTTAAAGTAACCCCTTCTTCCCGGTTCCGTAGTACATGACACATATAAAAAAGTGAAAAAAAGAGAAAAGACAACAAAAAGCACGAAATCCCGGAAACAAATCGCCAGCTATATAAGAGGAAAAAAGAGAAATAAAAAAAACCAAATCAACCCCGACCAGAAAAATCCGACTCTTTGTGCCACCATAAAAAGATAGTGGTGTGCACTTATTCCACCACCATTTGCCATTCGCTAGGACTCCATATAACCTTCCTTCCAACCCACAATTTCTACCCCAATAAATCAAATCAACAAACCAACCAACCAACCCAACACAATTCAGGGACCATTTTCGCTTTTTTTCCTCCGCTGTGAGACGCAAGACGCATAGATTTGTAACAGGACGACGAAAACATGTAAAGGCATATAAGTAGGCAGGTGTAGATAAGAAGGGAGTGGGGGGTAATGTGCGAAAAAGAACGAGGTATATTGAGGAGTAATTAAATAGATGGTTGGTGGAATAAAGCACATATGCAAAAAAGAAAAAAAGAAAACAAGGGAATATTTAAAAAAAGAAAATGGAGTGTGAGAAAATTCAGATCACGCAGATGGATGAGTTAGTGCATTTATGCTGCAATGACCTGCTCCTCGTGCTGCTCAACTGCATCTCCCTTTACTTCTTCGGCTTCTTCTTGAACATCATCCTCGTGGACCAAGGTAGACTCGCTTCCAGGGGTGTGAACGTCCATAGCCTCAACTTTGTCGCCGGGTAGGAGTTCCAAAGCAGAAGGCTTGGTTGGCTTCTCTGATGTCTCCACTGGTGTGGATTCGATCTCCTCTTCGGTTTCCTCAATGACTGGTGCATCTTCTCCTTCTGGGGAGAGATTGAGCCTTGGTGGGGAGTGAGACATCTTCCTTCGCCGAGACACTGGAGACCCGTCGTGAGTGCTTCCTCCAGGATTGCTTCCAACGCTAACCCTTCGGCTAGATCGCCCTTGGTTGCTACTCATTCGGCTAGTAGACCTAGAGCCAATTTCCTTTAGCTCTTCCTTGCTGACAATCTTACTGGCCGAGGCAGTAGTGGGGCGGGTGATCATCTCGAGGAACTCTTCAGTAGGAAGAGTGGGGACTGGAGGTGCCTCCTCAGCTGGTGGTGGTGGTGGTGGTGGTGGTGCAACGGGTTTTGCGACAACCTTCTTTGGCGCAGTTGCTGCTGCAGCCCCCTTAGCTGGGCCTGTTGCTCTGGAGGATGCTGCAGTAGCTGCTCTCTTATCTGTTGGCCTAGAAGTACCAAGTGAAGACTTTGGTCGATGTGCAGCAACGGATGCTGGTCGTCTGGCAGTGCTGGTGGCAATTGTCTTTGCCTTCTCCTTCTCATCACCGAGTCTAGCAGCTGATGCTGCGGTGGGTGCATACAAACGGGAAGCAGCAGGGACAGTTGGCTTGCGTGGCACTAGAGGGTGATCAGATACAGTTGGTGTTTTTGATCGTAGACCGGTAGCAGTGGCCGAACGAGGGCCTGTGGCTGTGGCAGAACGCACTGACTTGACGGGTCCAGCAGTCTTCTCTCTGGGCTTGGTGGAAGTGCTGGAAGTAGTTCCTGCAGTGGAGGATGATGGTTTGGCTGCCGTTGTCGTTTTTGCGGGTGCAAGTCTGGGGGAGGGAATTGGTGTGGTAGCCTTCCTCGTGGTTGCAGTGGCTACAGTCAAACCTTTTGAGGCAGGTTTAGCTGTAGTGGCCGAAGCTGACGAGCTGGATGCCGATGTTTTGGTGATGGCAGGTGGTTTTGTAGATGTAGTCTTTGTGATGGGAGGCTTCGAAGCTGTTACTGGCTTCTTTTCTGTGGGTTTTGAGATTGGTGCTGAGACCTTTGGCTTTTCCTTTGTCGCTTGTGCCTTTGGTGCCTTTGTCGGAGCTTTCTCGACGACAGCCTTTTCTTTTGTGGATTTGTCAATTGCAGCCTTCTCAGGTACAGGTTTCTCGGCTGCAGGTTGCTCTGCTTCAACCTGCTCTGCTGGAGCTTGAGCTGGAGCCGGTACAGCTTGTTCAGCTGGTGTTGCATTAATCTTGAATTTAGGAGGGCTTGCTGGCTCGGGCTTCTTTGCGGCAGGCTCTTTCTTGACAGATGCAGGTGGAGACACGACCACTGCCTTCACTGCTGGTTTTTCCTCTTCCTTCTCGTCAGATTGGGGAACAATCCTGTCTGGTTCGACAACCTGACCAGCGAGCTTTGCCCCTTCTGCAATACTTATTTCAGGGCCCGCTGTCGAAGTCGGAGACGAGAGTTTCTGTAGGCCGACCATGGCTCCGCTTCCAGTGACGGCAACGAAGGAAGTTCTGACTCTGCCGAGGGGTTTGGGGCTGATTTCTCTGATGGGTGTAGATGGCCCGGAGGAAGGTTGTTGGTTTCCCTGCTCGAACATGGCCCGAATGTTCTTAAATCCTGCGGGAGACATCTTTTCCCAGACTTTGATTTTTTCCAGCACGGTGACTTGCTTTGCTGGTTATGTTGAGTGAATGAAGAGGGGAAGGAAGTGTGGGGTGGCTGGAAGGTTTAAGATTGTGCTGCGTCGGTAGCGTGATTAATCACGGGTGGACCCGTTCTCGCCTGTTGCGGGTGCTCTCTCTCGTGTAAGTCTAGCTGTCTTGTGTGGACGTCGCTACCAGCTGAGGCGTGCGTTCACCGCTACTGTTGGATACGTGGGGCGATATTGCGGGATATTAGTGGGGGAGAAAGGGGATGCAGATAATTGGAGGCGAGTGGTATCAAGAATAAGGATGCAATTCAGAAAAAAAAAGCCCACGATATTATAACCAGTGCAGGACTTCTTTCCACCCTCGCACACCACCACTGGGAGGGGCTACGGGGGGGGGTGAGAGCGTGCGGCCGGGTACGGGCAGTGCGGGCAGTTGGTGGCTGGGCGCTGTTTTGTGCGTCGCAGGGCGGCTGCGTGCGCGGATGCGCTGCTACAGCGAGTGGGCGAGTCCGCTGGGAGCGAGCGAGGCCCGGGCTGGCAGGCGGCGGCCGCTGCTGCTACTGGTGCGCTGCGGTGCGCGTTCCTCGGGCTTGCGCGCGGAGGGTGCGCTTTCGGATGGCGGTGTGCGGTGCTAAGAGGGCGAGGTCGAGATGCGCTGCGCGTTCCGCGTGGCAGACAATGGCATATGATGGGAGTGCAGAGTCGAGGGCGAGCGTCGTCGGGCGTGTGTGCCAGAGGTTGTTTGTGAATATATGGCGTCTGAGTGTGCAAAGTGGCCAGATCGTGAATATGGGAGACGAGCGAGTGGATTTCTGGAGTCGAGGAGGCGGGCGCGGTGGGCTGGCGGGGGCTTAAGGGGCCCGTCCAGTCCTGTCCTGACCCTCCCACCCTTCCTCACACTTCCCTCTGGCCCTACCAATATTATTGTGCCATTGCCCCCATCGACATCCCTCCCCCCCCTTCATCCTCTTTACCCTCATCCCACCCTCCCCCACCTCACGGCTCTCCAGTCGTCCTCACGCCGCCGGCCCTCCAACTCGACTCGCTGCTCTCTCTCAGAGGAGGGGCGCCAGGCCTATGGACAGGCATCTGCGCTTGCAGGGATAAGGGACAGGGCCTGTGGTGGGGATTGGGAGAGACCAGCGGCAGTGCTAATATAATCCACACGCGGCCGAAATTAGAACCTGAACGGAGGGCCGTCGAAGCACCAGCCGCCGAAATTACGGCGCGCAGAGAGGGCATTTGGTCGCGATGGCTGCTCTTGCCATGGAGGTGGGTCGACGAGATGGCCATTGCTTTTTTCTTTGCTCGCTCAGTTGAGCAGTGTGGGTGGGCATCCATCCTCATCTCGCGCGCCAATCGTAAGACGTCGGGCAGCAGCAAGCTGCAAGTTGCAAACAGCAGATCAATAGCAGAGCAGCATGATGGAAATCAAATCTGCATGCCCCCCCCGTCACAGTAAACCGCTCTTGCGATGCCCCATTTCCCACCCATGTTGAGATCGGTCGGCACAGACGAGAAGTGGAGAGGCTTCATGGAAGCAGCTCAAAAGTGTCTCCAAATGTGGAGATGGCCCAATCAAGTGTGGAAGTGTAAGCAGCGCCGTGTCTTGTGTCGTTCTCCAGGCAAATCATCGCTAGTTGCCACCGTGGTTTGCCATCGCCCACAAAGAACCTACGCGACGACATATCAGAAACACTGCTCGTATCTTCAACACTCCAAACCTCTAAACTCTCCAACAATTCACAGGTACGGAAATGCCCCTTGCAAAAAAAATATTGCGACGGCGACCAGTCACAGCAGCCCATCGACCAAGCGGCAACATCCAACCACCCGCGTCCAAACAACCGAATGCGCTTTTGAATCCTCGTTAGCTGCCATCCGCCAGGAACAGGAATTTTCGGGCACCCCAGGAATTTGATGGCTGTCAACTGTCCAAATTGGAGCAGCCCTTCGACCCAATCCGTGCCCGGACCCTCCGAATGTAGCCATTGCGATGAGCAAAGGGCGGCACGCACCCTCGTTTTTTCTTTCCAAAGCTCGGTCCCAATAGCGCCACAGGAACCGGGCCACTCTCCCAGAATTTCGGGCGGCAGGCGGGCAGGCAATTCTCCCAGCAAAAGTCTCACAGAGGATCGATTTGCACACTGACACACGTGCACGTACCCCACACACACCTGCGAAATAGAGTCAGAAAGAGAAGAAAAAAGTAAATATTGGAAAGGAAAGGAAAGAAAGAAACGGAAAGGTCTGCTTTTCCACCCACTTGTGTCATGATCAGGAATGGAATAGAAAGAGAAGAGCAGGGCCCGAGATTTCTTGCTTACCGCGTCCCTACGTCAGGCAAGTGTCTAGAGTATTGACCATGACACAACTGCCGCGGACCCAATTAATTTCAAAGAGAACCGATATCCATGCTTCCGAGGGAACATCGAGCTTGAGGAATCCCCACGAATGTCGACGTTGACGTTGACGAGTTGTGAGACAAGAATTTAATATACTCGAGTAATTTCTGTGTGCCGTGAGATTGATCCAAGGTGTCTTGTATCTCAGAAAGAAAGGAATCCAGACATGTCAACAAACCGACATTTATGGCAGGAAACGTCTCTTAGGTAACCTCCAACGAGAGCGAATTATTACTCTATCATGCTCATGAGACTTAAGTAATCATGCTCTCTCTCGAAATTCACAAAGTAACTCTCTCACAGTCACCTCTTACCCCAATAAGAAGTAGCTACTAAGAAAACGAGACTACAAAAAAAACCCACCGTATATGGACGAGATAGGAAAGAGCACTTGCTCCATAATGAATAGCCTTGGTGTGCAACGCCATAATGAAGCCCGAGCCTGGACGGGAAGGAGGCAATAGCAACTTCCGTGCTAGGAAGCGCAGCCCCCACTCCAACAACCACTTGGCCAAAAAGAAAAACTCCCTAACTTGTCTCGTTCCCCTTCCCCGACTGTTCGATGATCATGAGCCAAGAAAGAAGCTCCACAGACATCATATCATCATCATCTCCCGACAAGGGCCCTGCGGATGATATCCATCCACCTCGAGCATATGCCACTGTCGCTCTTTTTCGAATCTGACTTATGTTTTCTTTGAGAAATCATGCATTTTTATTTTACCTTTTTCGAAATCCTTCACATGTAATTATGTAGATAATCATTATTTACACTGTTACAATTGACGCTGTACAACGTTACATACTTTCGTATTTATTTAAACAGCGTACGTATACCTCTAGATCTCTCCGCCGTAAAAGTTTTTAATTCGATACCGGCTCCTTCAACTGCATACTCACGTCGTACCCACTTCAAGGTACGAGTAGACATGCAGGCAACACTATAACCTACCTATTGGATGGCTAAATCTAGATCTGGTTACGTATACTTTTTATACGACGTACCCGCAAGTTCATCCCATTTCCAGGCCCTATAGAAGTGTCCATTTATAGGTTGTACGACCTAATCCGAGCTTGAGTACGACCAGGTATGTACTGATAATTACTAATTCTTCTCCAGATGCATCACCAACTGGCCTCGCGCTGCGGAGAATATATCGACTTCGATCATGGTTTTTTTTACTGGATATCGATATTGATACCTAATCTGAAGTTTATTTATACATTCTGGGGCTGAAATATAATACGTATACTACTTGGGATCGTGCAGCACGACGCACAATTCTTGAATACACAACGTTAACGGATCGGACATACTCACCAGGTACCCCCCCCCAGTTACCATATTCAGACGAGATAGATCTGAGGAACCAATTGCAACTGCAAGAAGTGGATCGAGTTTCTGTATACATTGGAAACGTGCACATCCCTAATGCATATGCAGCCCTAATTCTATCCTGAAGTTTTATAAATAGGTAGGAATCTGTTAACATGTGCACGTGTAAATAAATACCTTTCCCTCAGCCCACCTACGTACGTACTTTTTTTGACTCTACTCTATATGGGACTTGCCGGGACGTCAACCAGTAGCTTCTGAGTTGTCAGGAATGTGTTACCTACTCAAAGTAGCCAATCTTCATAGAGATATCGATGGTGGCCAGATACCCAAAGAAGTAGTATACGTGCAGCGGGTTACACCTCTACGAGGGTCTGGGCAAGAGACTTAAGTAGAGATGCTCACTTGAGCACATGCTCCATACCTATGTAGGTAAGTAGGTATGCATCAAGATGTAACCCCCGTTCTAAGAATTCCCCACAACCATTTCAGGTAACTTGCCTATAGCTAAACGGGCTCTGAAAGATCACTTTCCAAACGATACTCTCGTTCCAAAATGACACATCTAAATCTCTGAGCTCCCCATACTCTACAACTGAACTTCCATCTTACTTACGCTACAACTCCCGATCGTGATCCATGGGCCTCCGCTATAGCGGCCATACAGTACACCTTATAATCGATATCTCACCTCACTTCGGACCGGGTTTCATACATGCACAGATCTATCCCCCAGATATATATTAAGCTTATGACAACGTCTTGTCTTGCATCTAAAGAACACGTTAACATCGATATGGGGTACCCCAGCCAGCAGCAGCTGACTATTCTAGATTAGAGCTCAGCAAATATGAAGCTTTCTAGACTCGTGGCCGTACTCTCCACCACTAAAGCTGACTGTACTCTACTCGGGTTCACAATGCATCTAGCCAGGATATACCAGTGCGCTGTGCGCGCGTGAGACCGTTATGGCACTCTACTCTACTCCACAACAGTTGCGACATCAATACCCACTCGAGTCTAATCGCGCTTATGCAAGAAGACACAAGAAACTTCACATTTTTAGAACACTGTGCGTCAGACCTTTACACATCTCACGCCGCAACCGCAGCAAAGAAGGCACGCAGTGATGTGGCTTGCTTGCAAATGCTGCAAGGTCGATCATTGGAACGTCGACGCTTCATACGTAGTCGACCGGAAAATTATTTAACCGAGCAAACATCACAAAAAACAAAAAAAAGTGATTTACTCAAGTAACGACGAATTGTTATTTTTCCGTTGTTCGCGATATCGATTCCATGGCCATGCAATGCATGGATTCTAAAGACCAATAAAAGAAGGACCCCAATTGCAACAAATCAGAATAATTTGCCCAATAACATCATGATCATTCAAATGCATATGCATATGGATTTAAAATATAATTGTAATTGGACAAAATGTGAATATATACGTAATGTAGTTATCAAACAAAAGAAATGTGCAGGGTGAAACGAACCGCCACGCCCATAGGAAAAAATATTTAACGGCGTGCATCAGAGAGCCCTGATGGGAATATACCCCATCGATCTAGGAACGTCTTAAGAAAATGATGAGATTCGCAATAAATCTTTCATTACATTTCCTTTGATTTCTCAACGAAAATGACAGAAAAATGCGAGTCACCAGAGGTCAAGGGAATGAAATAAATCCATTTTCAAGACCTACCTTACCCTCCATTCAGTCGTGAGACCATTTGGAGAATAAGTAGACTGTTCCGGAGTTGGAATGATCATGAACGAAAACCTAGAACACGGGGAAATATGGGATAAAAGCGCTGCAAGAGATGAGTCTAAATTAAACACCATTATGGTGTCATATATACTTGTTATACATTTCAGACATTATGATACACGACTGGGTATTATTTTTTGAGGCTGTTGGCAGGGCCGATCCGTGCCGCCTTGAACCTACTTACCTTCTCCCGCGGCTTGTAATACAGTGGTACATACATCTCCTCCTCTTCACGGGGCAAGAATCCACCTTCTTTCTGGATCATCTTATTCCTGGTCTTGTAATATTCCACCGACACCTCTTGCATTTGCAGGGCAGGATCCAGCTCGCTTGGTGCAGACGGTAATGCTGAGGCTGAACCAGGTGTGCCCAGAGATGCAGGAGGCTTCTCAATGATCGTGGGAGCCACAAGGGGCCGCCGAGGACCATCTTCGACCTTTTCTTCTTCCTCAATGGCAACGTTATTTGCATTTTCAATAAAAGTATTCTGGTAAATTCCTATTGATGGAGTCGTGAGTGCATTGACTGAAGCAACTTCTTCGGTTGCTTTCGCCGCTTTGAATCGAGATACTTTCTTGGGCTTCTCTTCGGCCGGTGGGGTGGCTTTGGACTCTGCGCCAGGTACTCTCTCAATAATTGTATCTCTCAAAGAATGGGTCTTGGTTTCTGCTGCTGTAGCTTCGGTAGAAGCTGCTGCGGCTCCACGTTTACTCTTAAACAGCGAAGGCTTCTTCTGTTTTGGTTCAGATTCATCTTTCACCTTTACGGCCCATCCATCACCTTGAATGACCCCTCCATTAGGCTTGCCAGCGGTGTTTAATCCAGCATTCTTCATATCCTCCATCATCTGCGCCCTGGCAAGTAAGTCAACCAAGAATGGCACTGCATCATCAGGATCCAAAGTGGGCTCAGGTGGCAGGATTAAGTCCTGGCGAACAGAAGGCGGGGGCGATGGCGCGGGTATCGTTTTTGATGCTGGTGGTATAGCCTTGACCTCAACCTTATCGGCGAACGTGACACCCTTCTTTTTCTTTGGTGTTGGTGGAGTATCTGGTTCGTCTTTCGCTGTCGTCGCCTCTGGTTCATCTTTGGATATCGTCACCCGAGCAGCGTTTTGTAGCTCTAGCTTTGGCTGACTTTTGGCCTTCTCCGCTTCTTGCCTTTCTTTGATTCTGGCTTGAAGTTCCAGCATTTCCTTTTCAATATCTTCGGTTATTACCCGAGATTTCGTCCTCCCGTATTGATCTTCATCGTCATCATCGCTGTCATCATCGTCATCATAATCATCATCATCATCATCATAGTCTTCCTCTAATTCCAACTCTGCAACAACTGCTCCGATATCATGCAAATTGTAATCAATCATTTGCCTTCGGAGGTCCGACGCATCTTCCGGTTCCTCTACTGAAAGTACGAAGTCCTCCTCGGTGAGTTTTGGTGCTCGGTCGTCACTTTGAACTTCTGCCACGGGGGCCGCCTTGTTAGGGGCTTTTAATTCCACAGGAGTAATAGTCGGCTCAGCGTTTTTGACTTGTGGTCGTTTTACCGGTTCTGCGTTTTGTGTGTTTCCTGCATTTTGTGGGATGATAGCTGGTGCATCCTTGCTGATGGAGATATTTGCTGAATTCGATGACTTTTGCGAAGATTCCAATGCGGTTTTTGATGATGTAGCGGGTTGTGGTTTCTCGACCTGAGGGGGTGGTAAGGTTTTTGCCTCTTCCACCGCCGTATCAAGGTATTTCTGAAATTGCTTCAAGTCGTCCAAGTTGATATTACTTGCAGTGCCTTGTCCATGTGGGTGTGAAGTCGATGCTGAATGATGTCAGTATACGGCTCATGGAATACAATGCAGATGTCACATACATAAGACATTTCCTTCCTCATCTAGTTCCTCCCGAATTTCAATGACCGGTTCCCCTTCTTCATTCAACACCTATAGGAAATTAATATCGCTGTCGGACTGAATGAATTTTAAAAGCATCTCACCTCAGGGCCTTGAACAACCAATAAACTGGCTAGCTTTTCTTGGTTCTTCTCAATTTGGGATTCAACCTTTTTGATATTATCCATCACATCTGGACAGGAAATCAGCTGGGTGTTTGTGTATGTTGGTGTTGTATTTGGAGCTCACAGGTTAATCGGTGATTGATGGCAGCAATAACCTGACTTTTGTTCCGCTTGATTCCTTCTTTATCACCAAGTAAAGAAAAAACCTCTGAAGGCAGCAATCCACAATTAGCATCGGTCAGGTAATGAACTTCAAACGTATCCTCGTGCACGAGCTTTTCTTCAAATCAACGCACCCAAACGTGTGCTAGAAGACGTTGCACAACAACGCACCTGCAGAATCGACAACGGTTCCACCAAAGTTATATCCAGCCTCGATCTAATGGGACCCATTAGTTTATTGCGGAATTTGTGTGGTTTGGGCGCATTTACGCACCATATCTTCCCTGGAAGCACCTGAAGCGAGCTCTTCCAGTTCCTCCTTGTAACCTTCATACTCGGCAGAGTAGGTTTGCCATAGTCGAAGTGCCTTTTGAAGTTTCTCTCCCAGCGCTTCGAGTCGTGATCTTTGCTGCTCAAGGGTATCTGGGATGGTTTTAGTTGCCTGCATCTTTGCTGATTTACTGGCTTTTCGAGGAGGGGCGGGGGGGCGTGGTTGATTCGGAGTTGTCGAAGGTCGGGGTGTGGAGACCCGGGAGCTTGGAGTTAAAAAGATTGTTCCTGGGGCGCGTCTAGGCTTGCGGCTCATAGCGGCTCCAAAAGCTTAGCCTTCCGCGGCCGAGCCAGCGTCACGGGGACAAGCATGCAAGCTGCACCAACTCTGGACCTCTAGCTCTAAGCAGCCAGCCTACCTAGCCCACTGCCGACCTCATACATCAACACACACAACACGGGCTATTGGGGGCAAGCTTTGAATTTCACAATAACAGAGCCTCTGAAAAAATGTCGCGAAATCGAAATCGCAACACCATCCAGTCGATGCCGGTGATGGAGCGGCGAGAGCGTGTAGATGAAGATGGTGCGTGCCCAAGCCTAGCCCCCGTGTCCGTGTAGGAGCTAATACTGTTGTGCTTCAGAAATATGTCCTGTTTGCAAGTCATCGAGGTATCTCAACCCAAACATGAGATTTTTGATCAATGAATGTTACCACAAGATGTGTGAATCATGCGTGGATCGAATTTGTGAGCCCACTTTTGCAGACATTCTGCCAATGGGGTTCCCATGCTTATATGAGGAAAAATAGTCACCCTCGGGCCTGCTCCGTGCCCAGTACCAAATTGCGGCAAGGTCCTTCGAAAAGCAAAGTTTCGGAAACAGACATTCGAGGATATTGGGATTGAGCGGGAGGTAGATATACGGAAAAGGGTGGCAAAAGTGTATGGCGACCCTACCCTTCATTTCACACAAACCACCATCGCTAACCAAATGGACAGTTTTAATAAACGCCCGTCTGATTTTGAAGATCTGAAGCACTACAATGACTATTTGGAAGAAGTCGAAACTCTCACATTCAATTTGATATCAGGGATTGATCTTGAGGAGACTGAAAAGAAGCTCTCTGCATACGAATCTCTAAACAAATCGTCAATTGCCGCAAATGCAGCATTAGCGGCTTCCGAATCTGCTGCGTTCAACCAGAACAAAGAACTTGAACGACAGAGCTATATTGCTGCTCGTGAGGCTGCTGCAAGGGAACTAGAAGAAGAGCGCAAGGAAGCAAGGGAGACTAAAGCAGCGATGGTGAGAGCACTAGCCACGGCGAAAGATGGAGAGGAGGCCAAGCAGATTGTGGCCGATACGGAGAAGAAGATTGCACTCAAGCGAAGCAGCGCAAGAAGGAAGGAAGAGGAAGCCAAACTCCGGGCTGCCCAGGGTATGGCCGGAATCAAAGCAAGTCTACTGGCAGGTGGCCGGCGACAGAGAGTGGAGGAGGAAGATGATACCGCAGCTTTCGATCCATTAGGAGGGATTGATGATAAGAGCAAGTATTATGTGGTTAACAAAACTTATGCCATACCGTACGTCCACCCCCTTCATGCTCTTTTCCATTGGTCAATGTTATTAATGACAAATCACCACAGATGGCTTTCCGATCTTCACAACCGGCAAGATATTTTGGCCGGTGGCTATTTTGTCCACGAGTACTACGAAAGGTGCCTTTTTGAGGCTTTCTCTGGGCTCACTGTATTCCAGAATGCAGATCCTAGTGCGGACATCCAGATGGCGGAATAATTACCCATTTTTTCTTTCCTTATCTTTCGATTCACATATATGCTGCCCTGTCCTATTTTTTTTTCGGTTCTCTTTCCCATTGCTTTAATTTTCTCATGTCATGGGTTGGCGTAATGTTTGATCTTTACTCTTGTCATATATCCTTTTCTGAAGTTCCCTACCTACCCAAAGCAGGTATGATCGGTTGATATTCCGATATCCTTTTCCAGGTCACCTCGTACGAGCTCGTTACTTTGTATTTATAATTTACCTTTCTTTGCCCATGGTCTTTGGGCTGCCACCTCGTCATTTTCTAAAACGCCACCTTTTGTGCCAGGGCTCTACTCAGTCTACTCCTTGCACAGGGCGAAAATTATGGTATATTCTTGATGTCGGGCATCCTTGATTTCTCGACAAGTGCACAAGTATTTCCCTTCTTATAATGCACCATATTATATTATAAATGCTTTTATGTCTCCGCGGGGGTATTTGCAGTCTTGTTCTCATCTACCACCTCGAAGGCTGCAGGGTTTCAATATAGGCCAATCGCCTAAAGTGGTAATAAGCACGTCGCTAGTTTAAGAAGGGAGATGGGCTGGGCATGAGACTCACGAGACTACCGAGACTACAACGTTCACTGAGGAAGACAAGTAACTATTAATGTTCAACATCTGGATGTTCACAACGACCAGACGCAACCGAAAGAAGAGAGTGATCTCTAGAGAACAAGTGATGATAAGCTCCATATATGCATTAGAAGCGATCATGATCATAAAATTGATACAGCAGATCATGAAGAACACCTTCGAGGAAGTCATGATCAGGAGAAACGTAAACAGAACGACTTGAAAGTAACAAAAAGTTAAAAGAAAAAGAAGAAAAAGAAAAAAGGGAATTCATGGAATACAATTGATCATGAGCTCAAGACGGATACGATCGATATCGACATAGGCGATAATTCCATAAAGGAAAATAGAGAAGCAAGAAAAAAAAAAGAGACATGGAAAATGTCTTCCACAACTGCAAAACCAGAAGAATGAAAAGAAAGAAAAGAAAAAGGAAGATAAGAATGTACAGCCTCTCCTTGCTCAACTTTTTTTTGTGTGTCAGAATGCATATGCATACGGGGTAATTGATGATGAAAATAACGTTCTTTTCCTTGCCTCTCAACGAGCTCAAGCCCAGCCCATCACCTTCATGCCATCGCGCATTTTAATACTCTTCATCCCAAAGCAAAACGTTACGGAATCATAATGAAAGGAGAAAAATAAAAAAATGAAGAAGCCATATATGACAGTACACGGTAGGTAAATATTCAACAATTTCCCTACCATTCACTGGCTATACAACTAGTACACCTGTCCCTGATGTGGATGACCTCCCTGCCCAGGCTGCCCTTGGTACTGCTGACCCTGACCATACTGGTTTGGCTGAGGCTGATATTGCTGCTGTCCCTGCTGCTGCTGCTGCTGGTGATACTGTTGAGCATACGCCTGCTGGTGTGCTACCGCTTGTTGCTGAGCCTGCTGATATTGGTACTGCTGGGCTGCTGCGGCCTGCTGCTGCTGGATCTGTAGCCTTCGCTGCATCTCGGCCTGTGCCATCATCTGATTCGGTGGAGGCATCATCTGTGCTGCCATCTGCTGCTGCTGTTGAGCGGACGACGCAACGGAAGAACTCGACGAGCTTTGTCCAACCCCGCGCTTAGCCGGGATGCTATCGAACCAAGGGTGCTTCAGGGCGTCCTTTGCGCTGATTCTCATTTCGGGCCGTACTTGAAGCATTCTACTCAGCAAATCGAGGCCGACCTGGTCGATCTGAGGCAGAATGTGTCGGAGATCCTGTGTTGCGTAGACTTGAAAGTTATTCTTGTACTCGGGATACTGGCTGATTCCGGGCCAACTGCGTTCACTTGGAGTTCCCATCAATCTGAAAATCTTTTGCAACTGATCCTCGTTCGCTGTTCCGGGGAAGAGCGGGCGACCAGTGTACATCTCGGCCATGATACACCCCGCCGACCAGATGTCGATGCTTGTGTTGTATGTCCGCGATCCAAGTAGAACGTCTGGAGCTCTGTACCATAATGTCACGACTTCGTTGGAAAAGGTATTAACTGGAATTCCAAAGGCACGTGCAAGGCCAAAATCTGCCAGCTTGAGCTGTCCCTTGTTGTTGATGAGTAGGTTCTGCGGCTTGAGATCTCTGTGCAACACCCTGTTTTCGTGACAGAATGCAATTCCTTGCAGCAGCTGGTGCATGAAGGATTTGATGGTGTATGGATCTAAGGCACCGCGGTCTCCTCGTGAATCCATGTACTTCTTAAGGTCCTTATCCATAAATTCGAAGACAAGCATCAGCTTGTTCTCTGTGTGGATTACATCGTGGAGAGAGACGATATTTTCGTGCTTGAGCTCCTTCATAAGGGAGATTTCTCTAATAGCAGTGGATGGAGTACCCTCCTCACTGTCAAGATGTATCTCCTTCAGCGCGACTAGCTCGCCCGTCTGACGGTTGCGACCTTTAAACACCTGGGTTGAAAAATCTATAATTAGAACACTGTTTCGGGAAATTGCAAAATGAAGTGGGTAAAAAAACTCACGGTAGCATATGTTCCCTCGCCCAACTTCTCCAGTTGCTGGAAACTGCTTGGGTGTCGTTTCTCCATGATGCTGTTCTTTTTATTCTCAATAACCTTGCCCTCCTCGACTTTGGGTGGATTTACGGTGCCTCGGCCTCGACTCCTACTGCGACTTCTGCTTCTGCTTTTACTGCGTGACCGTTTGAGCTTTTCGTTGGGCTTTGGTGTCTGGCGAAGCTCTACTTCAGTTTCCTGCTCGGGTTCGTCCTCGTCGTATAGCTCTTCGTCCTCGTCGTCGTCGTCACTGATGTCGTCTTCACCCTCGTCGTCTATGTCGTCAATGTCCTCGTCCTCGTCCTCGTCGTCTATAAGCTCACTGAGGTGCTCTGGAGGTGGCGGGGTCGGGGACGGGGACCGCTCTACAGTAGGTTGCTTGTAATAGTCTGTGAACTCTGGCCGTGTGAGGGCTGTGACTTGAGGATCCCAGAGGATAGATGTGACTGTAGCGTAGGGTGCGATGGGGTTGAAGGGCGGGGCCTGGATATGTGATGATGCTCTTGACCTCCGTGGAGTTGCGTTTTCGGGCGAACTGCTATGATGATGCACGTCTGAGCTAATGGCTGTGATTTCGTGGGTGTGTTGGTGGTGGTGCTCGTTTTCTTGTTGTTGCTGCTGCTGCTGTAGATGTTGTGGTTGGTACTGATGGCGATGGTGATGACGGTTATGGGGGATATTTGAGGGGGGCTGGCTCTGGCTGTGCTGCTGCTGCTGAGGGGTCGGGGTGCTGCTGTTGCAGCTTGTGGTGGTTGAGGTGAAGCTGCTGCCGCTGCAGGTACTAGCAGGAGCACTACCGCCGCTGCCTGCGCCTTGTCCCGGGGCCAGCGCGGTGTCTGCCGCCAAGGGCAGCGTCGGCGGCGGGGGCGGCTGAGTGGACGCCAGCGCTGCAGCCGAGGGGGGTGCGCGGGGGAGGGGTGTGGCGCGGTCAGCCACAGAGAGGGGTTTTGCGGGGCTGCCTGGAGCTTTGCAACGGGGCGGCGGCTGCGTCTACGCGCGCTGCTGCGCTCGCGTCTAAGTCTGCGTCTGGGTCTGCGCTGCTCCGCGTCTGGGGCCGGCGACGGCTGCGCTTAGAGCTGCGAGTGCGAGAGGGTGCGTCGTGCGTGCGGTGTGCGGAGATGGTTGCAGAGGGCAGCAGAGCAGAGGGCAGGCCGGATGGGCCGCGGGAGGGCTGTCTCGGTCACTAGATCTGTGAGGTTCTCGCGCTGCTGCTGCCTGCCGCGGCAAGCTCCTGTCCACTAGCCGTGGACACCCACCCGCAGGCGCAGCAGGGATCGGCCCCGTCTGCCTGCTCAGGGTGCAGAGTGAGTCAGCGCAGCGCTCCAGCAGACTGCGAGATGCTTGCTTGAGACTAATGCGTGAGGCCGGTGACTCTGTGCCTGTCTGTTACTCGTAGCAAAAAGTCAGCACGCTGTTTGGCGCTGTGAGACCGGCCGGGTGCTTCAGGAGGCTGTTTCGCCGTATGCTCGGGCGTTCGGTCGGCACGGTAGTCAGAAAATCAGCAGTGAGGGATGGCAACGTAAATATAGATTCACTCGTGTGGGCCGAGTGTCGAAAGCAAAGAGAACTTGCTCTGCAGGAACGTTGTCCGATTGGCAAAGGGCACTAGGGCCTGTTTCTGTGGGCGCGGCTTCACTCTTGTCCAGCCTACAGCTTTTCGTGCTTACAGACGCGACAGCAGGGTGCGCACAGGTGGTAAACCGATTCGGGCCTTTGCGTGTGATATCAGTTTGTTTGTAAATAGACGTCGAGATTTGGGGCCAGATCTAGAAAGGAGAAGAAAAGGTGCTTGGTTGGTACTAAACCGGTAAACTGAAAGCAATTTATCAATTGAATGAACAAGCATATGTCAAAGCCCACGGCTAGAATCGCAAAATAAAGAAAAATAAAAAAAAAGAACGGGGTTACTGATTATGATCCAGTGTGGCCCCTTGCAAGACGAGTGTGTCTGCTGACCCTAATTCGATCACCTTCTGTCCATCTCCACATAGGTATCCTCGTCTTCATCGCGAACCCCCACCCCTCCCATGTCCTAGCATACCAGGACTGTAAAAACACTGCTCTTCTCCTCAAGGTAGACGGCAAGTATGAAGTACTAATACATTGGGTGCTAGGTGGTATTCTCATCCCCAGACTTTTGATCACATCGTAGTCTCACAACACCCCTCATTCCCGGAGCTCCTAATTCAGAAACCGTCAAAACGAAAAAGACTTTTACAATTTAGACACAAATAATTCACGTATATATTAACAATGGTCTTCTGACCGAGCCATGACGCCTGTATCCGGCATATATATGTGTAAGGTTTCAAGACACTCTCACCCTAAATTCCCTATATCACACCACAGCCAAACATGGGGCCGGAACTGAAGCACTCTAGTTCCAACAGAGCCCTATTCCGAATAGCCCTCCTGCCACAGAATTATCAAAGATGCCATCCAATTGACCCAGTGGACAGTGCTCACTAGCCTTGCCCGCACTTCCATCATCGGAATTGACCGCTTCTGCAACATGGAGAATACAGTCTCCCAGGGCATACCACTCAAAGCCCGCGCATCCTACTGTATCAGCACACTGGGCACAGCACGACGCCCTTATCGAGGTTGTTTTCCCGGTTACGCGCTTAGCAACCCCGTTCTGGAAGGCAAATGTGGCCGAGCCTGGAATTGGAGTTTGACATGCGGCAGGAACTGGGACAACCTTTGTTACGCTCGTCGTCAAAGTAACAGTGGATGTCACCGTTCCAAGTGCAACAGACTCTGTGATTATGACTGTGTGAGGTGTTGTCCTCACAAGTGACAATGTCGAGATTGATGTTTTGGGGTTAAAAACAGTTGCAGTTCTGGTAGTGATCAGGGTAAATTCGCTTCTAGGGTAGGTCAGGAAGTGTGTCGAATCCGTCTTGACCCGGAGGGTTGTCGTATCCTCAATCTCAGTGCGCGTTCCCACAAGAGTAGTGTCGAAGACCGTGGTTGTAAGATCACTAACAAGGACAATAACCTGAAATGGTACTGCAAGCGGTGCATTGATGAAGGCCGAGCAGGCCGAGGTGACTGCGGCAGAGTCAAATTCACGCAAAGCCGAAGGTGTGGGATTTGTGAAAATTGTTGTAGTGGCGACAGTGGTAGTGACGGGTACAAAGCTGTAAAGGTGTTAAAAGATCCCTATACAGCTGCGGAGCAAAAGGATATAATTACGCCGTGACTGTGTTCTCCCTATAGGCATCGGTCTTCGTAATGGTGATGGTGCTAGTAGGGTCCTCAACGAGCGCAGTGACTGGTGATGCTGTTAGCTCCTGGTATATCCAATTCAATAATCAATATCAGAGGGTTTTCAGTTTACCTCTGACTATCTCAATCGTTGTGGAGACTGCAGTCACATATTCTACGGCGACTGTGGTATACGTTCCGGGAACGACAGTGTAAACATCCTTGAAAATTTCCTCGACATCAAATGCTATGAGGATATGTTAGTAAAGGGCTGTTGCATGGACTATAGATAACCCACCTGTTTCAGTAACTTGGTTTTTCGGTGTTGATGTAATGGTGGTAAATGAAAGTGTGGAAGGTTGTTTTATGATCGTGGTGCTTGTGACTCGCTTCGTCTCGGTTGAGAATTTGGAAGCAAGCAATATACCACAGTCACCTGAAGCAGTGTTATAGCTTGAAAGAACGTTGAGCACTTCTCCGACCTCTTATTGCGCCAAAACTGTTAGCATACTCCTCAATTGCAATTTTATGTTTCGCAGTATCTCAAACGAGGTCGGAAATCAAACTTACCATCTTGCCTTGCAGCAAGAGGGGAGCCCAGCACGAGCTGCAACGAGCCCAAAAACAAACCAAAAGCCTGTAGTAACAACATCATAGAACCAAAATCAACTAAGTTTTGGTTGGGTGTATGTGGTGGTATACTGGAAGGCCAGCTATAAGACCTGTATTAATATACCCCTGCTGTTTTGGCCCACGATGGGATATGTGCAGTTTTGCCCGTAAAAGTTAAGAAGTAGTGACCGACTGTGAGGACTTTCGGATGAAGGTCCTTGAACACCCTTCTTATACATTCCAGAGGCACAACGATTAAACAGCATCGTGGGCTAATGGACAGACAATTTTTCATTTAACCTGCTGAAATTATGGGAAATGTTTTCCCATGCCATGACTTGGCTCGTATTGCCAGCCTATTTGGCGAACCTGGCCGTTAATACAATTTGAGTACTTACGGCACATTGAATTATCATATTTGAGCCGATATCAATCTTTTGGCCTGGTAATATATAGTGTGGTGCAGCCTTCATGTTTTATATTGATGTTGGTGCCCCGTCATGGCGGGAATAATCCTCCGGAGAAGATATATTCCAGAATATTATGAACCTAGAAAACTGTTAGCATCGTGAAAGATGTGGACTTTGATAAGAAAAGCGACCCAGAGGAAAGTTGCATGTAATAGTGAGAAGAAAGCCCGATCATGATATCTGATTGAGTTCTCAATCGTATTCTATTCTTCCTCAATTGATGCAATCCACAGCAACGATGAATATCCCTGTATATGTTAGCCAGCGTGTTTCCTGCAATTATTCCATAATTAACCACTTGAAGACGTGATGTTACTGTTCAATCTACGCAACATCACCGCAAGTGCAAATTATGTCTTATTTCTTTGTTTGTTTCAAAATGATGCTGAGTTTATTATTACATCTCATCAGCAAAACATGGGTATCCCGGTGCGATATGCGCTGAAAAATGAGAATATGGATCAAACGCATGCAACCCAGTGCCTGTCGAGGGTTTAAGTTTGAGTTCATATGGTTGGAAGATTGCTGGTGGAGTTGCAGTAGTCTTGCGGGTTGTAGTTTCCAGAGTTTTTGCTGCGAGTGAGAAGGCGTTTCACGCCGCCCAAGCGAGAACTGGTTCCAATGGATAGAGATGTCTCCACACGCTCCTTCCCGCCCACGTTTTTTAATTGCTCCGTGTGCATTGATTGAGTAGGAACCTGACATGTGTGGGCAATTATCGAAATAGTGGCTCGGAGTGGGGGCCTCATAGTGCAAGAGTATCGTATGTGAGAAAAGTGGAGGCTGGGGCAGAGATGGAGGATCGAGACTGAGGGTGATCAATAAGTCTTGTGCCCAGGCTCAGGCTTGGTTAGCAACCCAAGAGTCGTCGGTTCGAGCAATAGTTTTCTGCCACGCTGCATTACCATTTTGGGCTTGCCTCCCATCGGCTACTTCCTCTTCCATCCACCAAGCACGTGCAACTTTACTCGGACAAGAAGAACTGCTGCCCCTCGCTAGTCTGGTGTGCAACGCCGCCCTCTAGCTCGGGCCCTTCGCCTGAGAATCCGAATTCCCTCTCAACTCGGACCCAGCGTCCAACTTCCCCAGCCTCCATCCGCGGCACGAGAACATCCATCCGCCATACCTGCTCAATCCACAAGATTTGCTGTTCAGCTTCAGTTCCACATACCAGAATTCATGGTCAGCACGGGACCGAGCAAGACGACTAGCAATCAGTCTCGGTGAAGAAATTCTGTAGGTAGTACTGCTTTAGTCTCGAGCCACTTTCCCGTTAACGTTTCTGATCTCCAGTGTCTCCTTTCGGCCGATGTTGTTGAACCTATATCTAAACCAAGTGGTGATAGGGGGGATTTCAGATCTCGCACATATCGATAGACGGTGCCACAAGATATTGCCATAATACGAGGGACGAATCCTAATAATCAAATATATTGCTCTATACGACAAGTGCCTTTAAATTACAGGTAAAGTAATTTGCCCCTCACAGCAAATTTTTTTGAGGAGGTTTTACTAATTTAAATACTTATACCCGAATGTACCAGGCATTGTTTGTTTTTTATGGCATAAGCCAGCTGCAGTGTCAACAAAGTCAAGTGGAGAACATGAAAATACGCATTTTAATGGTTCCCGATAACCTCCAAGCCCTCACAAACTGCTCGAGATTTCAACCAATTGCTGCCAAACTGGAGAGGTTGGTGAAAACTAATGGTTTTCCATTCGAGTAGCTACCGTAGGGCTGAATTGATGCACCGTTGGCTAATGTGACATAACAAGTACTTAGGTACGTATAGCTCTATAAGATAGGTGTGTCTAGCCTCGTCCCCAGGTGTGTCTTGGTTATACTCAGTTACTATGTACCATGCTACGGCTCCCATGCGGTAATTCCCCGCACGCTTGCTCATGACTACTATCCAAGACTAGAATACTATATCGCCCTGACGTACCTGAAGGGGAAATCAGCAATACATGCAGTAGCAGCCATGTGTGATGCGACATGGGGTAGAAAATAATTGGATTCATGGTTACACATGTAAACACGAGGGGTATGAAGATACTATACCTAGAGGCTACTATACCTAGGCTGTTGTGGGCTTTCAAGTTGATTAATATATTAGGTTATAAGTGAACAAAACCCAGATTGAAAAGGAAGATGAGCGCTTGCAGTTGGGTAATGGTAAGTGTAATCAATTCACTAAGATAACCAAAGTACTAATTGCTACCAGTATACGTAACTTCGAGGATTAAGTATTCCTCGCGCACGCATATTCCAAGGATCAGGTTAACATGCATCTCGACCGTTGCAGCCGTTGAGATTTGAATTCAGGCTCAAACCACAGAAGGTAGGTGCTTGATTCTAAACATGCAGGGTATCTATTTGTTTATATACCCGCAGAAGAAATGAACCTGAATCATCCGAATAAACATGAATCTGTTTTCTGATGATCGGTGTACGGCATTGGGGCCTGGACTGCATTGAAATTTTGATACTTGCAGTGGTCTTTAGGAAACGGCAGAAAACTACTTACCCAAGTTAGGTGTTGTTTAAACAACTGAGACTAAAACAACTTGGAAATAGTCTCACCCCCAGACCCTCCTCCACCGAAAGCCCTTCCTTTTTGGGCAGGTGGATATAATTGTATCTAATTTTTGGCAATTCTCATCAGTGCATGCCACCTACTTTGGGTTGAACATACTCAAGGTACAGTATAATCTCTGCATGAGTAAGAACAGGCATGCATATATAGTTGCTACATTAATACTGTATAGGTACTTATTCCCAAAGCCCAAAGCCGAATTCATAGCCGTTAACGTTGCTTCTAACAATCGTTCATTATAGGTATTTACATGCTATATATGCATGCAACAGAACACCAAAACCCCATTTTATCGGCTTAACGTTTATACCATATACTGTAGCAATGCAAAAAAAGCCAGGTACCCTCTCATCCTGCAGCGAAGATACTTGAGCGACTCGAGCTCTGATAGATACACTGCAGCCAGGGACGTCGACGGTGGAGCGTAAATAAATTGACTGCAGCAAGTAAAATTGGAAGGAGACTGCATATGCAAATAAAGCGATGTTTCTTGAGACAATATCTCATTTACATCCTCGCAACATACCGCAGCCGCGTGTACAAATTAGATTATATTCGAATTCTCCAGGAATAATTGAAGGCTTTCGAAATTCTCCTGGAAGTACTGATGTTCCGCTTGGCAGTGACGGTGCTCACCTTCTCAATTGGGTAGTCGGAGGGCTTAGCTTGGACCTAGGTAGGTAGCCTGGTGTGCAAGCTTGGACCACTCGAGATATGGAAACCGCCAAGGTTGGTCTAGCTTCGTTAGTCTTGCTGAAGACAATCAATGTCTGGCAGTGGGACCACACCTTGCCACAATCTCAAAATTAATCTGTCCGGCAAGAGGGGTTATTCCCTTCGTAACGAATTGATCGATACCACGAACTTCGAACGCAATCAACGACATCCCTTCTTTATTACATCTCACACCACGTGCACTGCCAGGTTCAGGTTCTAGAATGGAATATTAATGAGTGGGGGGCATTATTTGCTCGACGGTAAGGGGATTTCGGTACGGGATTGACGGTGCGGAATTAGCGGTGCGGGGCCGATTGTATGAGGCTTGTGTTCTCCCACATGATCATGGCATGTTGTGCGTTACCATCTCATACCACTGCGTCGTTTGGTCGGTTTGGCAATTTATCAGCCACGTTTTTGCCTGGAACTTGAAGCTGTGGTTCCGTGATTGTGAGCCACAGGGGGTTCTTGGGCATAGGAGATGACAGGTACTACCGAATAGGATCTTAAAGTGAGGTGGTTTATAACCAGCTGCCTACATCACTTCGGAACCCTTGGTTGTTATTTTAACACATGATGACTGATTAGGCTCATATTTTAGGACATTGAACTCAGTTTATTGAATAGGAAAATGGACGGAGATAGTCCATTTGGGGGGTCGACTATGTCCTTCTTTAGGACTCTGGGTTCTCATTGGTGTGTGTCCTGGGCACGAAAGTACCATGTTCAAACTTCGTCAAAAGGCTGGCGAAGTGTACTTGGGTAATTGACATAATGATGCCCGGTCATGTGAATTTTCCGATACTCAACTTACCAATGTCAAATTACTTTAGCCGGTACTCGGGGAACATATCTTTGAGGCCGTCCTGGAGGTCGCGGGGACACAGACATGACAGAAAAGTTACCAACAAACTAATTTGAACCGCATTAGGAATTCATTTCAAATTCAGATTCATGCCCTTGGGATAGATAGTATGGTAACTGTTTGTCTTTACAAACATTTACGTTGACAGAGTACGGCAAACGAAGTAAGTACCCATATTACTAGAAAAGTTTCAATGGGCCCATGTGAGGTGGTAAAAGGATGATGATTCTCCTAACTACGAGCTACGATCTAAAATACAGTAGAACCCGCGAGGCCTCGGCTCCGCTGGCCTCCGCCTTCCCAAGCGAGTGGCGAGAAGCTGCCACCGCCACTGACCTCCGCGCCACTGACCTCCTCCGCGCCATGCGCCACTGACCTCCTCACTGACCTCCGCGCCACTGACCTCCTCCGCGCCATGCGCCACTGACCTCCTCAGGAACGCCTGCCTACAGCAGGCGAGCCTCGTCCCTCACACGCCCCCTCCTTCCCCAGAGAATCGCCCTCGATACGATGAGCTGCCAAAGAAAGAAGACGAGAAGAAGACAAGAAGTATCAAGGAGAAGACGAGATTGAACAATTGCATGAGAAAAATGCAACGTCAGGCAGAGGAAACACAATGCGAAGACATGGAAAGACGTACGAGATGAAGTGAAATAACGGATCAACGAGCGGGAATAGCAGATGAGCGAGCAATGAAACAAATAGAGAAATTAACGTAGAAATGTGTGAAGGAAAAAAAAAAATAGACTCAATCGGAGATTTTGATGCGTTTTAGGCGAGACAGCGCGTCAGCATTGGCATGGTCTTTCCCGGGTTTGTGTACGAAAGTCATTTGACCAGCGTATGGTTGCAGAAGCATGCGCCATTTATCGACTCGAGGTGAATAGATCGTTGTTGAGGAAGAGTTGATAATGCCGAGCAGAGGTTGGTGGTCGGTCACGACTGTAAAAACTGATCCGTCAAGGTAACGCTGAAGCTTCAAGACTGACCATACGACGGCGGCCATTTCCAGTTCCAAAATGGTGTAGTTGGCTTCGTACGGTTTCAGTACCCTGGAAATGAAATGAATGGGTGATTCGTTGTGGGATGGTTTAGGGAATGTTGATTGAGTGTCACTAGAGATCGACATCGATCGGGTGTCTTTAAAAGACTTCAGCATTTCTTCGAATGGACCGTCTCCCAGGTCTTCCCTCAAGCGATGCTCTGGCTCCCATGTTGACTCCGTAGACGAGTAGCCTTTCCATTTCACGCGGAATTCCTTGCGACCTCGTTTCATGCGTTCGCCGAACAAGTACTCGGGTTCGTATGCATCCACGCCGTCTATGACTGCTTTTGGCGGAGGTCTGAATTTCCGGGAGAATTTGTCGTCTGATAAAGCTTTCTCGAGGTGTATTGTGCAAATCACTGGATGCACCCGAGAATCCGGCGGAAGTTCGAGTCTCGCGGCGTGTTTTCCGACCAACTCGAGTACTTTGAAGGGGCCCCATTTGTCACGAGAGTCAAGTTTTGTCAAGCTGCGAGTCACGGATGGGATTGGATGGCTTTTCAGCAGAATAAATACCATGTTGCCTTTCTTGATCAATGTGACTGAGTGCTTGGCATTGTAGTATTTCTTTTGGGATGACTGGGCTTTCGAGATGTTGGATAGAGCCGATTCGAACCTCAACTTAGCTGACTTGATGCGTGATTCGACGTCCACATCTGCGGAGGAGTCTTCTGCGTCCATGAAAGGCAGTAGGAGTGAATTCCTTGAGTTGTCGATATAGAGAAGGTCGTTCGGTGAGTATCCTGTGGTCGAGGAGGCTGTAGAATTGAAAATCATGCAGACGTAGGGCAGGTGCGATACCCATTTATCATCGGCGTAAAGACGTAAGAGGACCTCAATAGTTTGAATAGCCCGTTCCGCCGGGTCGGCCTGTTGGTGGTATGCTGACGAGAATTTGCATTTGATTTTCAGGCGTGACATAAGGTGTTGCCAGAAGCGAGACATGAAACGAGGGTCCATGTCGGTGATCAGTTCTGCTGGCAGGAAACCTTTCACCAGAATCGTGTCGAAGAAAACATCTGCGAGTGACTCAGCAGTGAAGTTGGAAGACATAGGCGACATGGAAACCGATTTTGAAAACAGATCGATGATCAGGAGGCAAGCGTCTTTGCCGTCACATGGGGGTAAGCCCAATATAATGTCCATCGCGATTGAATGATAAGGCACGGGTTTGACGTCGTGTGAGGACATGGGAGGAGCTGCGGGCTTTTTCCGCGAGAGCTTAACTCTCTGGCATTCAGGGCATTTCCTCACATAGTCCCTGACTTCCAATGAGAGGCCGGGGCGAAAGAAGCGGGCCGACATCAGATGCCAGGTTTTGTGGTAGCCCCAGTGACCAGCAGCGTCGTGGGTGTCATGGAGAGCGGACTCCAGCATTGAGGCCGGAAGACAGAGCTTCAATTTGCCTTCGTCCAGTTTGTACAAGACGTTTCTGGAGACAATAAAACCGACCGGGGGCGAGTCGGAGAGGCACTTCAAGTATATATCGCTGAAGACGGGGTCATCGCGGAGAGCATCAGATAGACTTGAAATGTCCTGATCGTCCCACGTAAGTGCGCTCATTGGAAGTGCGGACGGCTTAATGGGTTGGTAGAGACAAGCAGACATGCCTTCTCGAGAAGCGTCGACGTACAATATGAAAGGCAGAGAAGGATCAGGAAAAGCCAGAGTGGGATCTTGAGACAGAGAGTCCTTGAGCTTGTCGAGAGCGGATTGATGGATTTCCTGCCAATCGATCCTGGCCATCGAGGAGAGACGAGCTTCCGGCTTGAGAGAGGTTTTGTGACCCTTTGTCAGTTGGGTCAGAGGATGGGCAATTTGTGCATAGTTCCTGATGAATTGCCTGTAGTAACCGAATACCCCCAAGATGTGCCAGAGGTCTTTCAGGACTCTTGGAGGGGCCAATTCCTTAATCGCTGCGGACGGGGATTCGATCTCGATGCCGTCTGCGGAAACACGGCGACCGAGAAGAGAGATAGATGGGTAGGCGAAGTGGCACTTGGAGGGATTGAATTTAAGACCCGCACGGCGTGCTGCAGAAAGGAGGCATCTGAGGCTTTCGCAGTGCTCCTCAATGGATTTGGAGTAGATCACGACGTCGTCGATGTAGACGAGTGCGGATGTCCAGCGGAGTTTTCCCAGCAGACCATCCATGAAGCGTTGAAATATAGCTGGAGCGTTTTTGAGGCCGATTGGCATGCGGCTATATTGAAACAGACCCTTATGGCAAGCGAACGAGGTTTTCCACCTGTCTGACTCGTCAATTGAAATTTGGTGGTATCCGCGAGCTGCATCCAGTACGCTAAAAACATTTGCTCCGTGGAGCGAATCGAAAACGTCATCGGTCCTTTGCATGGGGTAGACTTCCTCTTTGGTGTGTCGGTTCAGGCCTCTGTAATCAACACAGAACCTGTATTTGCCGTGTTGATTGACCAGTACCACAGGATAACTCAGACGAGACGTAGACGGTTCGATGACGTTCCATTTGAGCAATTGATCCACAGTCTGTGATATGATCTCCTTCTTGGCCGGACCCACATGACGAATCGGTTCCGAACGCAGTTTATCGTCCTGGGTGTCGAGTTTCAACGTGATGTCTTTTACAAGGCCAGGTTGGCCGTCAAAACTGAAAACATCCCGGAAGGAGTCAAGGAGATGTGAGACCGCGACTGGCGGAGAGTCATCAACACCAAAGGCAGGCGAAATGTCGAACAAGTCCGGGGAGTTCGGATCGGTTGGAGGGTCGCGGTTTGTAGGGTCGACGATATCCGAAGCGACTGACGCGGACTCATGAGAAATGAAGCAGTCCACGGCGAATGAGGAGCAGGAGAAAGGTGTAGCCACGCCAATTTTCTGATTTTTCTTGATTGTAATTGGTGTCAGGCCCAGGTTTGCGTAGACATGGCGAGTTGAGTTGTTGGATATCACGCTTGGGCAGGCCATACCAAGAGTCGAAGAATGTACATCGACAATTGGGATAGATTCAAGAAAAAGATCTTCAGGGGTGAGAGCGTCCGTATTTGAAAGGAAGACGCTGCATACAATCTCGGATTGAGGGGGTACTGTAAATTTCGAAGCGGCGAACATGAAGGTTTTATCTGGTGGGCTTCGTTTGAACTCTATTGGGAATTCCAGCGGAGTACCATCATTGTCGACCAGGGTGCCGACACACCGACTGCATATAGTGTCGATTTTGTAGGCTTGAATCAAATCCATTCCAACGACGAAATTTACGTTGAGATTATTTACAACGTGGAACTCTCCTTTAAGCTCTGTGACGCTGTCCTTAGAGCCTTTTTTGCAAGCAATAAAAATAGACATATGAACAAAACCGACGGCTTTAGTGTTACCGACACCTGAGATTGAGACCTGAACTGAATCATCAATGTTGAGACCCATTGACTTTGCCAGATCGGAACTCAGAAGGCTCAGACCCGCGCAATTGTCCAGCAGACCCCTTATGGCACCATTCTCCGATTTTAGAAGGCTTGCGTATATGAAGGTGGGTGTTGATCGTAGATGGGCACGGCCGTTGTCTTGGGTGGGGATGCAAGCGGACGGTGTGAAAGTTTCGGCGGGCCACGCGTCAGATCGCAGACTGAATATGTTGGGGAACTCCCCCGCAATGGTAGAATAAGATGGGATATCATTAGGTGGATTAACAACGGGAGTGGGGGAAACAGGCTGGGTAATAATGGGGGGAGGGGTATTAATAAGAGCAAGTTGGCCATTGTCAGACTGGCTTGACCATTCTGGAGCGAAAGCGAGTGGGATATCGTCATTGATGACGGCACAGGTAAAAGAGCAAGGGGAATTAGCTACTGCAGTTGCGTGGGAGAAAAACAATGGGGCGGGCAAAGGCAGTAGATTAACGTCATCTCGGACTGTTAGTTTAAATCGTCGTCATTATTTGAGGCGTCCGATAGTTGGTATTCGGGATAATCCTCGTCGTCAGCGAAGGCGGCGGTGGCGACGACGTCATCATGTTCGAAGTCGAAATGGTCGCCTTTGCATTTAAGACACGGACGATCCAGGAAGATTGAGCGTCCATTTGGTTTTTCGTAGCAGCGAGTCAATTTCCGGGTCGTTGGATGCATTTTCATCGAGATTTTTGATTTGTCGTAAGGTCGCATTTCTCTCACAGCCGAAGAGGTAGTGGTTTTGGCTGCTGTAGTGACCTGTTTCGTGGATCGAGAGCGAGATGAGACTGTAGCAACAGCAGAAGGTGTTTCATCGCGTTCGCGCTGCCACTTAGGGAGGACCATTTGCAGTTCGCGGCAAAGATCATCCAGGGAGGAATTTGGGTCTAGATCCGTGCGAAGCATCCTGGCCAGTGAGGAGGGGAGGCCTTGGATGACTTCTGCAATTACCGACGACAGGGGCATTTTGGAGTCGGTCTCTTCGAACATTGCTGCCTTGTCCCAGACGTAGTCCATGGCCGATTCGGAAGATTGGGCCCATTGTCTGGCTAGAGCCTCTCTGCGCATTTGTTCTGAGGAAGGGCAGAGGACAGCTATGTGCTGATACCAAAGTTTCAGAGTGAAATCGGCCCGCAACTGAGACCGCAGAGGGCCAATCGCCGTCCACCATGCGGCAGCTCTTCCCTGAAGGCAATCGCATGCCGTGTCCATCACGGCTGCCTTATAAGCGAAGGAGTCTTTTGCGTCTAGTTTCGACTTTAGATGACGGAGCCAAGAGTAGGGGCGAGTCCAAGTGTCGCCGTTGATTGCTGAGAAAGATTTGTTGTCGAACATAGAGGGTTTTAAGTATCCAATCGATTTGTGAGAGATTAGGTATTCCCTCTCTTCGGGGTCGACGGGAGTGGCTCTAGCTGAGCGGGCGAAGTTGTCTGGGAGAACTAAATTGATCGACGTTGGTAAGCCGGGGGCGGCAGCTGTTGACCCAGGATAAGTGAGGCCTGCATCCTCATAGGCCTTTTTCCTCTCCGCTTCCAGTTTTGCTTCCAGAGTTTTTATCTTTTCAGCCTTTGCTCTTTCAGACTCAGTGTTGCGTAGCCTCGTCTCCAGTTCCACGATCCTCGCTTTCAGGAGCTCCATCTCTTCCGCCATAGTTGCCTCCTGAGGTTCCGGTGTGATTGGCGAGTAGGACGGACGCGGGAGGGATAGGGCAGTTGTGGAGGGCGTGGAAGGAGTTTCCGGGTAGACGAACGCTGAGTTATCCAGTTTTAGTTGATCACGTTGTAGTTGGGCGGGGGCGGGGGCGAAGGGAGCGAGACGATGTTTTGATTGGAGAGGTATTCTGGTCTGGCAGACCAGGGAATCCGATTTGAGAGCAGTGATAGATTTGCTCACTGGCCTTTTCGTAACGAGCTCTTGTTGAGGGAGTTTAGTCAGAATGCCCGCAACAGCCTCGTGGTTCTCAAGCCGTGAGAGTCTTGACTCGAAGTGTGAGCAAGTTGATTTCCACTGAGAGAAAGAGAGTCGAAACGCGGCGAGGTCGGGCTCCAGCCGGTGATTTGACAGGTCTTTGAGAAGGTGTTTGCGAGATTCACGGTCTATGTGACTTAAGACTTCCGATACGTCGTGAAATAAAGTGGAATTTTGAGATGAGTGTTCTCCGGAGATTCGAACGAAGATGTGGGCAGCACGTCGGACCAAGGAGTTAGAGGGTGTGCATGCGGGAGCCATGATGCGAAGGGGGATGGGGATCTTTGAATCAATCCCCTCAGGTTTTGGATCGCCTGACGAATCCTAGCTTGACGCCATGTGAGGTGGTAAAAGGATGATGATTCTCCTAACTACGAGCTACGATCTAAAATACAGTAGAACCCGCGAGGCCTCGGCTCCGCTGGCCTCCGCCTTCCCAAGCGAGTGGCGAGAAGCTGCCACCGCCACTGACCTCCGCGCCACTGACCTCCTCCGCGCCATGCGCCACTGACCTCCTCACTGACCTCCGCGCCACTGACCTCCTCCGCGCCATGCGCCACTGACCTCCTCAGTAACGCCTGCCTACAGCAGGCGAGCCTCGTCCCTCACAGCCCAGTTGGACAAACAAAACCTCAAATAGGATGGAGAACGTTAACCTTAAGCATCATCTTAGTGGTAACAAATCCTCGAATCCTTTGAGAATACGAGAAGTACTTCCATGGCTGCTATGTTATGCTGGCTGAAAATCTATGGTTATAACAAGTCTCCTGCGGAAAATACGGTGGCTGTCAATAAAAAAAAAAAGGAATATTTCAATCCAGAAGCTGGTGCTGGATAGTTGCATGTTCCTTCAGCTTGTTGGTTCACTCAATATACTCGAGTACACGTGATGGCTGGTCCAACAGCGCTTTGTTTGCTCTATCTTGGTGGGTTTACCTTACAAATTACTTATGAGCAAACCAGCACGGGAAATCAATTCAGGTTCACGTACGGATACGTATTCCCCCGCAACCTTCTAATACTTTATGATCGTTCGCATCCTCCAACTCCCAGAGACTTTTCTAAGCCCATTTCATGACCCAGCATCGATATATCTTCAGTTAAATCCGAGTCAAACCTCTCGATATTCCCATCTTATCGGGTGCCAGAATCCCTGATTTCAGCGCACAAGTTCTGGGCTCTTGAACGAATCTACCCAGATATTCCGGTGTGTGTATATATATGCCCTTCCCAATCAATGATGAATATAGTCCTTTATCTAATCGCCTTTGGATCCTGAGAGTAGATCTGAAACAAAGATACCTAATTGAGAAAACATCTGGACGAACAGGATATCAATCAATTTCAAAGACCGTTGAGATATGGGTCACGGTGTTGGTGATCTTCAACGTCAACGTAACGAGACGCACCAAAGGATGGAGGAGCTTGCCAGACAGAAGGAAGCCTCTGAACAAGCTAGAACACGAGCTGAGGAGGCTCGCAATAAGGCAGAGCGTGAGAAAAGAAATGCGGAAGAAGCAAAGAAAGTGGCCATAAAAGCAAAGGAACATGCTGAAAAACAAAGGGCGGAAGCAGCAGATGCACAAAAAAGGCTGGAAAAAGAATATCGGGCCGAGAAGAAGAAATCGACGGAAGAGGCGCTCGTCACACTGAAGCAAGAGCAGAAGAAAGTTGCAGAGGCGGAATCTCGTGCAGCAGAGGCAGTCAAGATTGCTGAGATTGAGAGGAAGAACGCAGTCAGTGTACAGCAACGTGCAGATGAAAGCTTGAAGCTCTCTGAAACCGCGAGGAAGCAACTGGAAAGTGAGACTGCGAAATTGAGGCAAACGTGGTCGCTAGGAATCCCTCCAGAGTTTATCCCAACTCTAGCAGAAATCTCCGCCGCAGAGAAAAGAATTCAGTTTGATCCAAATTTCCTCCATATTGCCGTTGCCGGTGCCGCTGGGACGGGAAAATCTGCTTTGATAAACGCTATTCGGGGGATCGATTCTCGGCACGCACTTTCGGCTCGGTCTGGAGCCAGAGAGACGACACTGGTGACGACTCGATACGAAGACCCGGAAACTTGCTTACCCCTCAGTCGCTTCGTATGGTTTGATGTCCCCGGCGCTGGGACGGACAATATTAGCGATTGGCAGTATTTCAAGGATCAAGGGCTTTATGTATTTGACGCTATCCTCATCGTCATCGGCGACCGATTCTTAAGTTCAGATACACGACTTCTGAGAAATTGTGCTCAGTGCCCGAAACCGATTCCTACCTTCATTATTCAAAGCAAGGCCGATCAGCATATCAGAAACGTTTCGGATGATGAGGGATTTAGTCTTTCTGTGGCGCGGCAGTACTACATCGATCTCACACGCACTGATGTCACGAAACGTCTACATGAAGCTGGCCTCCCAAACCAGCCAATATACATTGTCTCTCGCAACGCCGTACGGGAAATATCTACACAATTCCGCCTGATGGTTCGGAATCACAATTCTGGTCCTATGCAGAGATTGTATGCCGGTATGCAGGCGATGTCTGTTTCGAACGCGATGGTTATTGATGAGAGGGTCTTGTTTCGGGACCTATTGGCGGAGTTGAGGAGGAGGAGGTATACTCCGGAAACGCAGCAGGCGATTGATAAGATTATCTATAAGGATCCTGAGCAGGGAGTGGAAGACTCGGTGGAGTCTACGAGAGCGTCTACGCCATTGTTTTCTGAGGCGGGAAAGGAAGAGGAGGATGAGGGATTGGATTCTTTGCGCTCGGTTTTTGATGACATCGCGGATGCTCAGGGGGATATGAGTGAGCCGGAAAATATAGCCAATACTTCATTCTCTGCCGATGAGTGCGATCTCGATACTGGAAGCTCTGAGGGTGTCAAAACGCCAGAACACTCGGTGTTTTCTACGGGCACCGCCATTTATGACCATTGATCCATCAGAATTGCCGACTGAAGTTTTGATTATGCAGCATTGTGGCCTGGATCCCTCGCCACTTGAAGTGATATCCATTTACTGCGTCGAATATGTGGGGAGCCTGGGCCAAATTTAAGAGGGGCAGGAATATATTGACCATTCTTGTGCATTTGGTATGGTTTTTGAATCGTTCTGTTTGTTTGAGCTATCTCAGTATTAGTTACTATCTTCGGTACTTTTTATGTATCCATGGTCATCATTTCGAAGACTCTCTCCAACCATATTTCTTTTTCTGTGTGTTTCTTTTTGTTTTATTTATTTTGAAGTAATTAATGCATGTTTTTCTCAAGATTCTACAATCTCGTTATCAGAAGAAATGCAATTTAGTAGGCTGGGTACGAGAATATGGGCGGGCAGTTCTTCCAGACAGAGTAGTCTCATGCCAGACAGAGATACTTGTAAATCTATACCTATAGCTTATGCACTTAACTTTTCTTACTGAATTCACGAGAACACTGAATTCCGAATATTCGGGCTCGGAGAGGCACTTGAATACACACTTACACATTTACCTACCGAAAGTCTCCTTCCCAGTTGGAATGTTGCGAATTACCATATCGGGCTAGTCTCTAACACATAGTATTGCCACTAGCGATTTGTGTGTGGTTCACCAATATGCGAGAAATCCCAATTCTATGTAGGAAATGCTTGTTTTTACTTCATGTTGATATGATGGCGTGTTTTCTCTTTGCCACTCGGTTCCACGCGCGTGTAGGTGCTTCGCAGGAGAAATTGGGACATTGTACAACTACATGTACCTGTGTGCTCTGTACCACCTGCCTTAATCTTGGATTTTTTCTATCATATCTACGTACGTACATACCTGATGAGTACACATGTACACACACAGCAGGCCGATCTAACAATGCATTACAGTGGTATCACAGACTTGGAGAACGTTGCGTGGGAGGGACATGAATTGAGAGGCAAGGCTGAAGTGGGGTATGTCGATACTTGACAGGGCCCGGGAATGAGACTAACGATACATTTATACAAAAAGTACTTATCTTACCCTAAGCTGAAGTGATGGAGTAATACTTACTTAGTGATACCACCAAGGGAAGTGGGTGATTTGATATTGATAGCCTCGTGTCCAGCCCCTCATAAGCACGGTAATTTGGTCACGAGACTAGTAATTTGATTTCCTTGAAGCACACCGATTTGGCACTTCCTGTAGTCTCGTTCCCAGACCCTCCTCTGACTTCCTGACTACTACATATAGGTACGTATACCTACCTCTTTTGGAAAGAGGTAGGATTCGGCTAGAAAGCGACTCCCTCTTACTTAGTCTCGTGCCCAGACCCTCGTAGAGGCTCCCTCCTAAAAAGCAATATCCGTGTTGAGTAGTGCATTAATTAGTGCCTAAGGAGAGGGCGTGGATCCATATGCGGAAGTAAAATTGCTTTGGGGACTCCTAGTCGCACACCAGACTACTCCTAGTCTCGTACCCGGGGACTCCTGGGGGAAAATCTCCAGGGCTTAGTCCGGGAGGGGGACATCCGCTCTCTTCGGATCATCATCATCATCATCATCCCTCTCCACGCTCCACACACACAGGTTTGCCCAACACTTCAAGTTAGGGTAGATATCCTTCTAACGAAGCAACTCGTAAGCAAGAAGACTCGACTCGAGAAAAGAAAAGAAAACCCCGAAGGCCAATATTACACAACTCCATGAGATGAAAGAAGCTTAAGATAAGCTGCGGGGCCCGACCTACCTCCATGGCCACTTTATCTCAATCTCTGTCTCTATCTCATGATCAATTTCTATCTCCCCAGCCTCAGCCCCGGCTCGATGACATGCCGGTCGCGGCCGCGGGTGTTACCTAACATAACCTTCTGCTTCACTTCATGTGCAGAATTCCCGTCACTCGCATGCGTATTTGCATGTCTTCGACCGGCGGCCGGATTGAGGCGCCTGCTCGAGGTTAGGATGCTAGGTATACTGCGTGGATGAAATTATATAATAGGAATGACTGCTAATTGTAAAGTATCAAGGTCTATAGCAACAGGGCATCCATACGTACCTAGGTATACCTACCTACCTAGGTAGTTCTGGATATATATCAGCAGAAAGATTGGGAGTGAGCTGGGTATGCTGGGGAGGTTCTGGTAAATTACTTCTTACCTGAATGTGATCAGCAGAACTTGCAGATGTTGCGTATACATACGATCTATAACTTAAAAGCTTAAGACTAACAAGAGGTTGCAGGTACCTGGTGACAGTCATATATATGCAGTATCATATATATGCCGCCTTTTCCAGAACATTTCATAAGTACCTCTTCCTACCAAGCTAAGGTCAAAACGAAAGCAAAATGAATAAATACCGAGCAATACGATCATCATCTTAATTTGAAAAGATATTATTATAACCATGAGCTATTTTATCTGATCGTCGACCCCGACCTTGGGCTCCCTATTCGTCCGCGGGCTTCCTGTATAAACGGTCCGAGCATTCAATATTTTTTTTCAGGGTCCTGCTTTATGATTCTAAAAGGCTTGGGATGAGCTCAGGGTGCGCTAGCCTCGTCCGCGGGTTAAGGGTGCGCTGGGAAACCCGGAAGTTACCAACATGGCTTGCTTGAATGTACTCATATGCACTCGCCGGCATCGCAGCTACTTAATCTTCTAGAAGGGCGCATGGGGCCAATGGGAGGGGACGAGGTTACCAATGGGAAGTATAACCAGTGGTAGTCTCGAGCTCGTGCCCTACTAATGGTTCTTTCCGTTGATATATACATACCTGGTATCTCTTTCTCAGTTGGCGAGCGAGATTCACTTATTGGTAGCTGTAAGTACCTCTTCTTACTCAATTAAATGCAGGTGAAATTCTCATTAAAGTTGATAGGATGAAATGGCTGCAGCTGAAGAATTGGCTTCATTATTATTTGAAGAAATTCACAAAACTAGCTCGGAGACCGAGTAAACCAACCACTTGAGTCTGGGTAGTCTCATGGAGTCTGGGGGCGAGGGAGCATCATGCGCGCACAATATATAACTTATATGAGTGCAGGAGGAACCCCTCATTCGAGATTTTGCGGGCCACTCAAAGTAAAGTACTTTGCATCGGTTATCTTTGGCACATGTTATTGGGCGTCTATGGCGCTTAAAATGTGTTGGGATGGCGGGGTGTTGGGGAAAGACATTCATCTAGAGTATTGATTGAATTCCGAACACCCTCGTCTGACACGAGACTGACCCTCGTCATTCCAAAGTACCCTGACCTTTCGATGCTACGAAGAATTCCGAAATCACTCCACAAAAAGTGTCAGCACGAGAACGAGTAGCTCTATTGCCTCATTAGCTCTTATTCATTACCAACTACGAAACTACCAAGTAGGTATGCAAAACCCTTCAACTCTTCGAACAAGTCTATTCCCGTACCACAACACTAAAATACTCCTAAAACTTCAACCCCCGGGCTGTTCTCGTGCCCCCCCGGGCCCATATTTCTTCAATTACAAGCCTTTGGGCTGCTTACTGGTTAACATTACCTAGCCATCCTTAGGCAATTGTTAGTATACTAACTTTAGCGAATTATCTTGATTAAAGCAAAATGCCGGGCCTGTCACTGTCACTGTCACTGTCACTGTCACTGTCATGTTTTCATGTTGCCGGCCGGTAAGACTGAAGTGCTACGTAAAACCATTATTTAAGCTTTTCTACTCTCACTTGAAGCTTGAAGGAAAGCAGAATGCCAAAACCTCGAAAGCAAAATTCTTACCTGTCTAGCCATCTTGAGCTAGGCCTGGCCTTTGTGGCTTGAGCTTGTCTCGATGAAAATCAGATTATGCTCATCATGGAAGAGAGAGAGAGACATAAAAAATCTTTAACGATCCCGTAAAGAAAGAAAAAAGTTCGATTATCGATATCGATCTGCCGAGAGTTCAATGGGGACTGAAACGCGCAGGGGAAGGGAAATTGTGGCGCCCATGGCGTGGGGGGTTGTTCCTGCAGTGGTTCTGGAGGTTCTCGAGGACGGGTTCCTGGACTTTGAGGGCCATGTGGGCGCGCTGCCCACGGCCATTGGGTCCCCAGAGCTGCTGAGGGGTGGGGTTCTTGCGGGAGGCGGCAAGCGCTTGGCCCGATTGGGCGTAGTGGCGTGGGCAAGCTGCGGAGGGCGGAAAGATTACCTAAGAGATCTTGGCTCGCTTGGCGGGGGCTCGCAGTGCCGAGGTCGTTTATTGGCAGTAAGACAGCCAGCAGAGAGAGGTGAGGAAGCAGAAGAAGACCGAGGAGGATGTGGCTTAGCAGCACAGGGCCTGCCGGGCCTGTAATATTCATCTGAGGCAGGCAAGTCTTCAAACAGGCGGGCGGCGGGGCATCGAGAGGCTCAGCCTGCGAGAAGTCCAGTCTGGAAGCCCGGAAGAAGGCGCGCGCATCTCACATTGTGGGCATTGGACAGCGGGCATCACCAGTGGTAATGGTGGCATAGTATGCGGATAGTGCAGCGCAGTAAAGTGCAAGCAAGCCAGAAAGCAGCCAATCCAGTCTCGACTCTCCCCCGCCCTATACCACACTCGCACTTCTGTCTGGCCCCACGCAGGCCCCTCCCTCGACAGCAGCTCCTGGAGCCCGGCCAGCAAGAATAGAAGAGCTGGGAGGCAGGCGGCAGCCAGACATTGAAGCTGCGGCCGAGAGATATATAGCGATGCCCCAATAAACCCGTCGTAGTCGTAGTAGGATATCGCCCCTCCGCACCAATCTCCACAGGTCAAAAACCGGCGGGATACCTTGACAGCCATCGCTGCGACTATCTGCGACATCCTTGGCTCCCCTCGCCCGCCGTAGCTTCTCTTCTGCCTTCTGGTGCTCAGCGGCCGCTAGCGCGCCAAACAGCACAGCCAGCCCGAGCAACCTCGAACCCTCCCTCGACCCTCACTCCTTCCCTACTCCACAACGGACTTTCTCACGACAGCGCAGTAGCGTGGGCTCCCACCAGCCATCCGTCCGCCGCCTCTGCCAGAATCGCCTGCCCAGTAAGCAGCCAGGCCCCACCAGTCTCCATCGCACAAACACTCATACACGGCCGGCCCCCCAGCTTTTTTTTTCAAGTATCCCAGTCCAACTTCACGACAGCGCTGCGCTTTCCCTCCCCCAACCTGTGCCCGCCGCCCACACGCGGGCTTCCTTGGGACTTCGGCACGGTAACCACCTGCAGCATCGCCGCTGGTTGCATCTGATTGGACGGTCCTTCCGACTTCGCACGCCCCTCCCGCACTCTCCCGCCAGGTCACTCATTTCCTCTGTGCGCAGGCTTCTGTCACTGGGTGTGGTAATAAAAAAAACCATCCGTTACATACCCTCATCAAAGGATAACCCGCACTGGCCGGCAGTTGAGCTCGATATATTACTGTGTTGCATTCATCGCTGCCTGTCTGGAGGTTCTGGTAGTACCGGAGCACGGACCTGTCGCTGAAGCAGTCGAATATCATGAACACAAACGAACAATGCCTCTGGACTGGTCAGCAAAATGGCGATCCTGACTTTTCACATTTTTTGAACTTCTCGGATGTCCAAATGGGCTTCGACACCACCCCAAATCACCTACAAAACACCAATCAAAATCACCTGAATGGCATCAACTCGTCGCATCTTAACCACCATGGCTCAGGCCCAATGGATACCGACTACAGCGACGCATCTGTTTTCGGCCAAAACGCAGGGGGAGGCATGATGCCGCGGAACGGAGGAATGGATCATCAGCATCTCAATGGCGATCTGAACTCTGGTGGCATCATTGGAATGGGGCTCCAAAGGCCCATGCAACAACAGCAGTACGACCATGTTCAATTAAGAGCACATTTCCAGCTTCAACAGCTCCAGCATATGCAAAACCAACAGATAATACCCCCAACACCATCCAGTCTAGAGCTTCAGGGAGGAGTTATGACACCCCATATGTTCCACGCGCTGTACGGCATGAAAGATGACACGGTAAGAAATCACAATGCGCCAGGCTAGAATACAACCGCATCAACTAATCATGAGGATAGATGTTTACACCCCTCGTATCACCAGCGGTCACTCCTTTGGATACACACTTCACCAATCTCCCTGATTACTCCATGTCTGGAGCAGGCTACTTCAGCCCTCTCACTTCCCCAGCCCTCGAAGCACAGCATCATGGTTATTACCCGTACACCTTGTCGACCGAAAATACCTCCAAAGCATCATCCCCCGTCGATCTTTCTGACTCGCCAGTCATGAACAAAAAGGCGCCAGCAAATGCGGGAAGGCGAAAATCCGTAGCTGGGAGCAGAAATCCAGCCCGTGTAGTCCGAGAATCTCCAAGCATGAAGCCTATTAGAAAAAAGACACAGTCAGCACTGTCTCAAGCACCCGAACTTGCGCAAAGTCTTGTCCAGCAAGCCCAAATTCTTACTTCAAGACAACAGTCTTTGAACAATTCTGCAATGAATGAACTCAGCATGTCTGCAAATGGGCGGGAAGGATCTGCAGAATCGATATCTCCCGAGCCGATGCCAGAATCTCTCATGGCCCCTCCACCGACTCCGGGGTCGAGAGGAGGTACAGGTACAAATGAAAGCGCCATGCAGCCGAATCAAGCCAAGACGGGTACGTCGATTAGTTGGCAAATGGGCCCTCCATCAAATGTCAAACCAGCTACCCCGGCTTCGTTGATGAAGCTCCCAAAGTCAGGAATCCCTGCCGACGCAATGCAAATGCCCTCTGCGGAAGCATCCTTGAAGATGTTGGACCGTGGGCAGCTGGGTGGTCACGCATATTCAAATAGCATAGGCCCCAGCCGAGAAGACTCCCCGGTATCGGACGAACAACCCACACCGACAATGAATGCCAGTAGCCAGAGAACCCCACGTGGGACCCCTTTGCTCATCTCGACCAATCCGAGTTTGAGCTCGGCAAAGTCGTCAAAAACCCATAGTCCAGTAGCCATCCAGCCTTTGCTTGCAAAACCACCAGCTTCATCGTTGAACACCCCACGGCTCACACCCAAGCTCCAGCCAATGAATTCTTCATCTAGATCGAAACGTAGCGTTCCTGCATCACCTGCGTTGATCCCAAAGATATCACCACACATCAAGCCCCTGCTAAGCAACTCTACGCTCATGGCAGACCGAAGCACGTCCATTCAGAACGCGGCATCGATAATCCTGGCAAGTAAAAGCAATTACCAGAATATTGTCGAGGGTAATAGCTCAAGTCTGGGGTTATGCTACCCGGAAGATCTGAGTACTGGTCTGACCAGTAAGCGAACGAGCCACAAAATAGCCGAGCAGGGACGGAGAAACAGAATCAACACTGCACTGCAGGAGATGGCCACCTTACTACCTCCTACTACACCCAATCCAGGAGAGAAGAGTGATGCGGATATAGAGGCTAGCAAGTCATCGGCAAGCCAGGCCACGAGTAAGGCAGTGACTGTGGAAAGAGCCATAGAGTATATCCGCCTCTTACAGCTCGAGTTAGAAGAGACGAAGAGCAAACTACAAGTCGCCGAAGGAAAATTGAGCAATACAGACGACAGTGAAGGAAAGGCGGACGATGGGTCAGCGGCAGATGTGTTGGAGGAGGCTGATTCATCGCGAACAGAGGATCAACAACCACATTCAAACCCGAATGGAGAAGAAGTGGTGATGAGCGGCTAGCTACCTCCTTTCCATGATTTCATGCTTGAATTCATGCATGCTACAGGTAAAATTGAATGAACAGGACAGCTTTATGATACGACGAAACATGTAAATGTGTAACGGCTAAACAACCAAAAATCCGGGTGCATCTATTGGGGTGGGGCCGGAGGGGGGCTTTCTTTGTTCAAGTGGCGGCTTTCGTTTCTTTACACATGCCATCTAGAGATTTTTTTTTATTACTACTATTCGCCAGGGGCGCAATTGTTATTAAGAGGGAGAAGATGGGATTTTTTTTTTTTTTTCTTGATAAGTTTTTTTAAGTTTTTGCTTTGCGTTTGTTCGAGTTCCTTCACATTTTTTAATACTTTATATTTTTAGCTTTGTGTTGCATCATGGTCATGAGTGTTTTTTTCAATTCATTTCTTTCCGTTTCCTTTTTGGTTGATCATCACAGCACGATCTTCGAATTCAGCTTCTTCCAAAAATTACCTAGGTGCTTTACTTTGTTTTTTATTACCCTGTGCGTACGTTTGTCATTTATTTACTCTGATCAATCCGGACTTTAAATTGACTCTTTTTTTTTCGTGTGGCCTCCGGATCCATCAACATGTTGTTGCAATTGATTGATCGATATATATCGATCGCGATCGCGATCTTTTCCATGGATTCTTTTTGTGAGGGCATATGGGGAAGATCTTTCTAGATCTCTTGTTACTTTTTTTGTTGTACCTTGCTATGATCGAATTTTCACATGTGAATTTAGATATCAACTACTAGGTACCAGGTAAGCTTCTTGACCAAGACGTACTCGATCGGAGTATTTCAATCCAGACTTGCAGTTAGTTCGAGGTCTTTCCGATTTGATCTTGGCGGATGGCATGTGCTCTTATACTTTGTTGATTTCAGGTTTATGTACGAGTTACTGCTCGATTTTTGGTTAGGCATTAACTAAGGTTTATTAACTCTAGATTTATCATAACAGGAGGTAGGTGCCTAAGTTTCCCCAACTTCCTCTCATAAGTTCTAGATCTGTGAGCACGCCTACATCTGATACATAAATATATATCGTATTGCTTTCACAGGCTTGGACCTTTCTATTTGAAGTGGTTCCTGAGATAGGCCTACTCCAACCGTGGGAGGTGCTGGAAACGAGACTAGTTCGATGTACCGGCCAAATGTCCTAATGCGGATGCCGATGACTCAGCCAAACCGCCTAACTGGGAAGTCGACATCCCGGCTATGCTTCAATGATGTCAGGCGCGAAACTTGGCCCGTGGCTGCAGTGGCTTTCCTTACGATACATGACATCACGCTGGGCCGGAGGGACGGGGCCGATGGAGATAAAGGAAGCACCGTCTCGTCTTTTCCCATTCAACACCTCGTAGCATATACACGACTCTACCCATCACCATAGGCAGAAGCCAGAAGACGACTGATACACAAGAACCAGATTATACCCTTTATGCAGAGCAGCCCTTCCAATCGCAGCCCTCCGGAAGAGACAATCCCATCACCACCAAACACGCCCGCATCGACCGCCGCAGACGACAGACACCGCCCACATCCCTTCGGCCATCTCGATACCCATCTGTACCAGCAGAAGAAGCGGAGAGAGTTCGCAGCCGACACGAGCCTGCAGAGAACGGAGCTCCGAATTGACCACGACTCTGGCCCGCAGCAGAAGCAAGGCATGGAAGGAAAGAAGCACAAGAAGAGTGCTTCCACTGGTGATGGTGGAGGTGAAAAATCTACTGCCCCAGGAGCATATTTCAACAGTAGATTTTTGAACCATCTATCACACTACCCTGTTCTCACGGACACGGTCTCGCAAATCACATCGCATGCCCCGCAATCGATTGTGAGCTTCATCAAGACCTATTCGCCAAATCCGCCGGCTGATGGCAAGAATACACTCCCGTTGATAGGGACACTGGATACAATTGGCGATTCACTCTTGACAACTATCGATACATACTTCCCTGTACTCGCAAAACCCACCCCGGAGCTCATCGATGACACCGTGAAGAATGTCAAGAGACCTGTGGAAGGAATCTGGAACGTGTATGCCATGCCCGTCGTCGGAACTTTAACCAATCCCGTCGTTGGCCGCGTGAACGATATCCTTGTCGACCTCTTCAAGCCCCAGGAAATTATCCGACAGGACAAGAGGAACCGCAAGAAGCAATGGAAGGAGCAGCAAAAACTAAACAAGCAAAACCCCCACAACCCACACAATGAGAAATCATCATCATCTGAAAAACCCTCTGGACGGCCGAAAACTTATGCAGAGGCATCAGCTGCACCACCACCTGGTGCAAAACAACAACAACAAAAACAAGCCCACAAGAATCCAGATCATCATTATAGCACCACAGACGATTCCGACAACCAGGCCCAGTACAAGAGGAATATTAAGCAACAAAACCAGCATGACTTGCAACTCCAACGAACCTACCAGATCTTCACTTCTATCCTCCATGATACTCAGAATACCATTCGTGACCCACAAACACGCATCTACAAGCTCCCAATTGTTGGTGGGGTAGTCCATAAAGCCGCATCGTGGGTTGTTCCTGAACCTCCCCACCGCTGGGGGCCCGATGGCGGACAGGGTAAGAAGAAGAAGGGAGGGAATTACCCTGAGAAGCATACTGGTCCCACCAACCCCTCGGCCCCAGGCGGTGCCTTAGACGGGGGTGAGAGTAGGGAGAAGTATGAGTTTGCGGGTGTTGCCGGCTCAGAGGGCGTGACGGTGATTGGTGGAGGTAGGGAGGGAATGGCTTAAGTGATTACTTACCTTCTGCTATTACTTCTTTTCTCAGTGTGACATTCGAGCAGCAAGCAAGCATCCTAGGCTTTGAGTAGGGGGAAATGAATGAAAAACAAGAAAAAAATGCGAGGAGCTAAAAAAAGAATCTGGATGGAATGATATCGATATGCAGAAAGCAGGTTTTATATTGAACACTTGCTTTTCACTGGTTCTGGTTAAAAGAGAACACGCATCGGGCTACTTTTTATCGGGATTCTTTTTCTGCATCTAGAGTAGAATATTCTACCCTAGTAATCGATAACGCCTTTTTTTCTATTTTTTCTTTTCTGCTCGTGCGTGTCTTGGGGGTTATGTTTCGATTTCTACTTGCTCGAGTATCACAAGAAGGAAGTGGGGAAGTAGTTGAAGAAACGTGACGAGAAAATCCTCACGGAAAGGGAAGGGAGTTTCGATTTTCTATTTATGGATGGCACCAGGCACCAATCTACCAATCAATATCGTCGAATCGATAGGATCCTTCTTGGCCAATGGGAACAATGTGCGAGCGAATTGGAGCTATTGGAATCGATGATGGTGGCATGCATATGCATATGCCTTTTTTTTTTTGGTTTGGAGCTTGGGGTTTCCTTTTATCGTACCATTTGGTTTGTTTCGTTTGCGAAGGTTGCACTTTCATGATTGATTACATTCATATGTAGGTAAATACTTACTTACGCACAATAACATAATTCCATGAGATTAATAATTCTACTTTGCTTGAAGAATATGGAAGAAGACTATTATATAGTTTCCACTCGTATGTAAATTCGAATGGCATCTTGGTCAATCATCATCATTATCATCATCATTATCATCATCATCATCATTTCATCAGATAAATCTAATTCTTTAGAGTACTTCCAAAAATGTAGGTACTTATACTCTTACCATACACTCGAGCATATATCATACGGCATATCACATGCCCTTTTAAAAAAACTCCAACCAGTCACCCAAATGCGGGGGGCGTTGATCGTGACTCTGACTGACTAGGAAAGGGATGCGGATGGTAAGGTGTTGTTGGTGTTGTTGCTAATTATAAAATAGGAATCCGAACCTCGGGGTGTTTTTTTACGAGCAGCTAGCTATAGCTGGAACAAGCGAGGTATCGTATCTACCCCGCGGTTCTGGTTCCGGTTCCGGTTCGGGGAAATGCGAGAGCATTTAGGAATGTAGCTGTAGGTACCGGTACTCTCCTCTTAGCTACTCCAGATAGATAGATATATAGGAAGCTATCGTGTGTGTGTGTGCATGTGTGTTGTACATGTGGGTTGATTTTTTTTATATGTCACAAAATCATTATATTTCTGGAGATTGTCGACGTACATACATACGTCATGAAGACTGAAGTATCCAAGCCTTAAATCGAAGTCTATCTAGCTTAGGTATTGATAAACTTAGTAGGTATCAGCCATAGCACAGTCTAACCCCCCCTCCCTCTCCGCACCCAGCACCCCGCATCTATACCCGGAGTTTCAGGAGATTTCAGGGTAACCTAACCCACCTACCACACCTCCCGCCCCCTACGAGACTAACCCACAATCATCAAGGTATTTCCACCAACACCAAGATTATAGACCAGACAGACACCCCCCTCCTACCATGGTAAGTGCATAAAATTCCTCGAGATAAATAAAAATAAAATACCAAGTAGTTGGTTACTTTCCGGATCCGGACATCTGCACCTTGAGGTTTCCGATTCCAGAAGTCCGGCCTGGGCTGCTGGACGCCCGTAGTAGGTAGGGGCTGTGCACGAGACTAGTACTATGCCTCCCCCCCCTCTGATTATGACGGGTAAGGCTCACTGTGAGGCCATGTCTTTAGCTATACATAGGTCTGATCGATAGTGAGAAAACAAGGGGGGATAAATCCATGTCATAAACATATCCCAAAGGGTGTGTGTGTGATGATGAATTAAGTATACTTCCAATCCAAGCCTATATACCTAAACTTATAAAAAAACACAACTTATATAATAAACTTCCCAAATATTAACCAAGTTACCCACGCGCAAAACAATGATTCCAAGATAGATCCCGGCCCATTTGATACCGAGATAAAAAATCATGAATGTTGCAAGTTATAAATAAATAACGTTCACATCCACGTCAGGTTCTGATCAATCCAGCAAAAATCTCCATCTCTTCCCTCCCAATCCACGCGGTATCAGCATACGGCCTAGGGCTACATCTCACAATGTAACCCATGCCTTTTACCTGTTCTGTTAGTAAGTAAAACTAGTACTAGTAGATACCGCTCCATAAAAATCCAGGTCCGCAAAAGGAAAGGAAAAACGGCAAAAAAAAAACAAAAATGAAGAGAGAAAACCGAACCCAAAATTCAAAGCAAAACAAAACAATCAAAAATCAAGAGGGAATTACTCGCTTGCAAAGAAAAGAGAATCGACAGTTGAAAGAGAAAAAGAGAAGGAGCAGCAGACGATTGAACGCGAAGAACAAGAGATGAATAAACAAACAAAAAACAGATTTACCGTGTATCCAGAACGCTGGTGCTGTGCATAAAAGAGAAAAATCAAAAGATATGCAATAAACATGAGACATAAAACATAAAACATAAAATGGCATGAAAGGTAATACGTAAACCCCCCAGCGCGTCCAAGATGTAAAGAGAAAAAAAACGACCGTATAAATTTTAGTTTTGTCCTTTACCCTCCGTCATAAAATTCCAAAAGATGAAAAACGATTGCTATAGCATTACACTTGAACGAAAGTGGGTGGTTGTAAGAGATGCTGGTAAAAATGATATATGCTTGTAAATGCTGGTAATAATGACTGTATGGTTGGTTGGCTGTTGTCCACGTAGCGGTTTGGTTAGCAGAATAGTAGGAGTGAGTTCGGCATCATTCACTTCAAATCCGCGCCGTTGGGGCTTTTCGTAGTGATTGTTATGCACTTGGCCAAGTCCGTGGCCTGTGTAATGTAAGACCGCTCAAATGGTCCAAAAAGACCGCATAAACGTAAGAGAAAAGGCAGACAAGGAATAAGAAAAAGAAAGAAAAAAAAGATAAACCGGAATATCCAACCATCGGAGACTGTACTTGGCGTCCACACTGTGTCAGAATGGGCTCAAGAATATTCGTATGGTAGTACCAATTAGAAATTAGTTCCGCTGTGCACTCGTAAGGGTGGTCGGCTAGGCGTAAATTCTGCAGACAAGTCGGGTTGCAGGTCCGGATTGGTTACCTGCCATCGTGGTATCTGCGGCTGAACTGGGTTACTGTCGTCTGGTAATTCTGCTAAATATGGATCATTGTACATATTTGGTCCCTGGGCTTGCAGTGGATTTCCGAAACCATTTGTTTCATATGGTGTCCCTACTGGTGATGCGTTTGGGTTGACAGTAACTCTTGTCCCGCCTGCCGATTTTCCCTCACTACCTGCCACAGTGCTGCCTCCCAAGTAGTATCCTTCATTGCCCCGAACATTGGCACCCCGATATCCTGCTCCATGCCCACTCGAACCACTCCCACTTCTCCCAAATTTGATATCATCGAGGGCCTTCTCCCTGTATGCTTTAGCCCCTGGTGACTGGGGATCATAGCTTGCACTGGTGGCCGCCGAACCTCCATTCATTCCTCTGCCATGTTTCCTTGTTCTGAACGCAGCTGCGCCAAATGCGTGAGGTAGTTCGAAATTTCCCCGCCCAGTAAGTCGCTTCCACGTAAATATCACTGCTGATAGAATCACTACCAAGGCAATTATGCTTCCTCCTATTATGCCCCCTATTGCTCCTCCTCCGAGCCGAGTATTTGGTACCTCTTGTGGCGACGGCGCAATTTGTGGTATCTCCGTAATACGAGGAGCCTGAGAGGCAAATGTTGTTATCTCCACTCCTTTCGTAATGATTATTGTGTCAGGTGGTGCAGTGTAAGTCTCCCAATATGTAGTTGTGATAGGTTGTGGAGTCTGTGTTACGACCCCGCCATTTTGGATGGTTGTGACTACTGGATCGAGTGTGACTGTAACTGGGCGCGGAGTGATAATCGTGGTTGGGACGGCTTCACAAGTTGTTAACCCACACCTTCGACCATTGGGACAACTAATAAGGTAATATGGTAAGCAAGAATTTCAAGGAAGCTGTTCAGAGGGACACTACCATCCACCCCCAGCATCATCCGGGCAAAGATATGAATTTGCTTCGCAAGTAACGATCGGTGGTGGGGTGTAGGTGGGCAACGGTGCAACGCATTTGCTGGTAGCACACGTAAACCCAGTTGAGCAACATCCACCTTGAAAACCATCGTCTATCAGTAAAGTCGTGTATTAATGGAATTTCGCATTAACTCATACCTCCGAAACTTGCATCGCAAAGAAAGAATCCCTTTGAGCACGTCGCAGCTGCCAGGAGTGAACTTGTGGTGGCTAATTCGGGTTTCCAGTCAGAATATAACACTTTTGTCTCTGTTAGGATATGGATAATTCAGCTCACAAGTAGTGGTAGTGGTTGTTGGGATTTGAGTTGGAGTTGGAGTTGTGCTTGTGATTGTGGTTAGAGTCGTGCTAGTTGGTCTTCTTGTCGTTGTGGTAGGTTTGGTAGTTGGAGATGTATTAGTGTCTGCTGTCGTCGATGCACTTACAACTGGTTTATCTGAAGTTGCTGATGTAGTTGAGGATGTTGCCCTTGTAGTTATGGAAGTAGAGCTACTGGACACCTCGGTGCCTAAACCTCCGAAAAGCCGTTAGTAGTGTAATTAACAACGCATTATCATTTGATTAAGGGAAAGCGTATTATACCGGCTTGGGAGCTCATCGCGGATGAGGTTGAGGTTGCCCTCGAACTCGTTGTAGTCGTGGCCGGGGAGCCTGTGCTCGACGACACCGAAACAACCGTACTCTTGCTGGACTCCACAGTTGACGACGTCGTGGATACCCTAGTTGGAGTTGAAGTTGTGCTTATTGCAGGAGGTAGATTCCCGCCTGTTGAAGCTGATCTGCCAGGTGTATTTGAGATGGAGCTGTTGGCCTGCCTCTTTTCAAAGGCCCACGGGCCAGAATCTGGACTCTGAATGGTTGGGGTTGGTTGAGTCTCAATACTGTGCTGATTTGAAGCCTTTGCGAGCTGTATAGTTTGCGCGAATAACAACAGGTTGAATACTGAGATGTGGAATAGCATACAGAGATAATGCACCCAACCTGGGAAACTGTCGGCGTGAAGAAACAGAAGTTGGAATAAACCTCAGTTTCGAGTAATGTTCCAGCAATTTCAAAGTACCGTGAAAGATAGGATCTGGATGTCTTGGGGGCTGGTTCGAGCTGGCAAAATCGTATTCTATCGTCGAAGGGTTTAGAGTATGGTTTGGCTGATGGCAATCTGATGCGTTTTGGAGGCCAGGCTTGCAGGTTGACGGACCTTCAGGAGTGTTCCAACGTGCTGTGTCCTGTGTCTCATATGATATAATCCCTTATCTGTATAGTCTGTAGAATGCCGTATCACCAGAATTTCGGGTTGACTTCGGATGAACAATTCGGATTCAGTATTGCTAACGGGTATGACGGCGGAGGGGATCGGAGAAACCAAACAGTAGCCTTCGGGACAAGAACACTGCTCCTTGTATATGAAGTAACGTTTGGTATCCAAAAAAATGGTGCAGACGGGGGGGGGGGGGGGGGGGAGGGGGAGGGGGAATCGAAATGTAAGAAAAATCGAAAAGGACAATCCGCTCCGGCTGCTTTCTGCAAGGCCTCGTACCAGCTCCCGCGCGACCTCTCACGCTCTGCCGTGCGTGGTACCAGCTTGACGGACCTGCAGGTGCTGCCTTGGAAAAACGGCCAATTAAGACAAACGAGCCTTGCTGTGTCGGACTGGCGAGTAGTTTTGCTTTGCTTGCTTGGATTTACAACAGCGGCCAGCGGCCAGTGGACGGTACGCTTGCTGCTGGTGCCATGTGGGTAGAGCCAAAACTTGTGATTACTCCCCGACTGTGGTAGCGGATGGCAGTGCCGCAGAGGGTCAACGGACCAGCTTTAATGGCACCAGGTAGGCGGGAGGAAGGCAGCAATTGGTGGCGGTTGGGTTGCGTTGGAGGGGGGCGGAATAGACAGGATGTGAACGTGGGATGTTGATTTGGCGGGAGGTTTTGTGCCTTGACAGGACAGGGAGGGATATCTTGCTCGGCCTAGGCCTGATCGTGGGTATTTCCTTGACCGCCTTTTCCTCTTCCTCTTCTTCTTCTTCTTCTTCTTCCACTGCTGCTTCCCCGCCTATTGCGTCCTTCTTGCTGCTCTCCCAAGTGCTATCCGACAGAGCGAACCGATGCGTTGATACTAGACAAGGCGCAGAGATGGATGGCGCTGGTGATCGATTGGAGTCTCGGCGAGCAGGGTCAGACGGGCGGCCCTCTGTGCTCGTGCCTGGCAGTGGTGCGAAGCAGGAAGCAGGAAGAGGCAGCGATCATGGCAGCCGTGGTGGTGTGGGCCAGCAGCCGGAGAGGGTGACGGTCTGGCACAATCCCTCAGCCCATGATATCTCCGGCATGGCGCCCGGCACACACACGCACGATACGCCCCCGGGCGGAGAAAAGAAAAAGGGCACGAATATTGGTACATACATACATGGACACGATGCCTGGGCAGCGAGACGAGACATGCTGCAGACATAGCTGCCCGGTGCCCTACTCTACGGCGCTGCAGAGTACCTATACGCATCACCCAGCCCAGCCAGCGAGCGGCGCGCACACGGCGCCGTGGTGGGCATACGTGTGTGCGTACGTGTGAGGGTGGGCGGGACTGGAGGGTGGGATGGCTGCGGGTGTGTGGGTGTGCATGCCTGGCGTCGCGCGAGGTTGGAGAAGAAGAAAGCAAGTATCGAGCACCATAGGTGCTCTACAGTGCCTGGAGCATCGACATATATCGACGACGTCGAGCATATTCACGGCCAGGGTCTGCCTGTGGCATGGGGTATCGTAGAGTACCTTGGGCGTCTCAGCCGCAGCCATCGCACAGCAAAATGCAGCAACCAACACCACCATGCCCAACGAAATTATTGGCTGGTCCACTCGAGAACAAGAGCCTGCCCCGGAATTCCGCCGTACTGGGCCACCCCGCCGACCCCCCTCCTTCCTGCTCTCCTCCCCCACCACTTGCCTAAGGGATCGCATCAGTCCATGCGGCTAGCCATCTTCTTTTTTTCACGCTCTTTTATTCAACACGGTGCAGACAGCCCCCAGCAGGCATCAAGAAAGAAAGCAGCATCCCGCTGTTGATTCGCTAGCGAGAATTGTGCGGGTATGTGCTCGAGTCTTGAGTTTCACCCACCGGGGGTGGATTGGTCGACGCTCTGCTCGATACGTAGAGTCTCGGAGGTAGAGAAACATGTTTAAAAAAAAAAGTCCAAGGTCTGCTGATTACAAGAAGGCCAGATATGGACATGATGTCGAGTCTGCACGAGAACAGACTTGATGGAGGTCTTGGCCGTCATTCTGGTAGTCTGGTGTGTCATTCTGGAAACATGAGGAATTGAGTTACCTCGAGACTGGAGTGACCTTCATTCGTATCTGTACTCTGTACTCGTGCCCACACCACATGTCGCTGTCAGTCAATTGCAATCCTCGGGCCATCAGCCTCCGGAGGGCCATTGGTGATCTCTTCAATCGGATTTGCCTCTTGCATCCCGATTAGCTGTAGCGCAGATCATTCGAGAGGGCCGCAGGCGGGGGGGGGGCGGGCTGCTGCGAACAACACACCAAACCACCATCCCAAATCTGCTAAACTCATCACAGAAAGGGCGTGTCTCTGTTCGTGTGCATGTGTGTGCAGTAAACTCTGTTTTTTTTTCTTTCTTTCTTTTGAGGCCCTATCAGGGCACCAAGCTTATCCGCAATGCCATGCCATCCATGTAACGGAGAATTCCAGTGCATTGTTGTCGTCACCCCCCCCCCCACCACCGGAATGAGAGAAGCGCCGCCATCTTCTTCTTCATCAACATCATCATCATCATCATCATCATTTGGGGCGGATGGGCCCAGCTGGTGCGATCAAAAGAAAAAAATCAGGATTAAAGTAATTGGTAGGTGGGGCCATTGTAGCTGGTACGAGTAGTCAATTGAACTGACTTGAGTGAACTAGAGTACCTAGCATAAAAAAAGCCCTGGGATAAAATGTTCATATAAAGGCCTGATCGCTCGCAGAGTCTGTGGTATAGTTGTCTGTCTACACGACGGAAGAATTTCATCACCATGGCCGGCATGAGCGGAGAAACTGCAGCATCATTAATATTCCTCGAGCCTCAGGAAAGTCATGATCATGACGGTAAACAAATGACGAGACAAGCCTTGCAGCACGAACATTTTAATATGGAACTGAATACATACCTCCTCAAAATATTTCAGAAATATTTATCCAAATACGAATTGCAAGTATAGTAGGCCTTTTTAGTCTCGTGGGCCTGGTGCGTCCAGCAGGCCTGTTCTCGTTCCCATGGAGCAGGCCCCAGAACCTGGCAGTAATTCCGCCAACGCTAGAGACAGCATGCAAAAAAAAAAGCCACAGCCCGCACGCAATAGCTTGCTGTCGATTGATATCGATTCCCTTTCGAGGTCTATTCGGCTGAAACGGCTAGAGTGGGTCATTCGTAGTTAGCTCCCGCCAAGTGGAATGGGACGATAACATCGATCCATCCATGGTCCAAGTTTAAGCCAAGGAACCAGACGACTTCTTAAGGCCGAGTAAGTCGATACGGCAAATTATAATTCCGCACGCCTCTCTCAACTAGCTAGTCTCGTTTCAACTTCTGCCGAGCTTAGGCTTAGCAAGTAAGTACTCGACTCGGAGAAGTCGGTATCATAGAGTAGAGTATAGAGTATTTTTTTCCCCGTATGGAGCCGTACGGAGGTGATGCATATGTGGATATTTATGAGACGAGTCGACGTACGACTCCTCAAGCCACTTTAGAGTATATCTTAAGCTTCCTTTGGCCCCCGAATTCGAAGATTCTAAATAAGCGTGTTTCTTTCAGAAGAACATCTCAATTGATTGCGCCGAGTTGGTAGTAGTTCGCAGCCGGTGTCAGTTGTCGATACGGAAGAAAGTAAGTATGTACCTGTACTCGAGTAATCATCATTCCTATTGTTTTTTTCTACTTTTTTTTCTCCTCTTCTTTTTTTGGGGTTGGGGGTATTCCTAAGATAAACCAAAAACATGGTCAGGTAGGTACCTGTACACCTACAGTACTTCTCCAGGCATACTTATAAATGATTCGATGCATCTCTCAGCATATCAGAAAGCAATCATAGCATTGGTGATCGGAACACTCTACATTTCTCAAACTCAGTACTCACAATTCCAGCTAGTAACTGCAAAGGGGGGAGGGAGGCGTACGAAAACTCACTCGAATACCGAGAGCATAACGTGCACCGCACATGCAACCTGGGCACTCAGTCTAGCCTTCGCAGCCAGGCTACTTCCTATCCTGGACAAGGGACCAAGTTTTTTTTTCTCCCTACTTATTTTCCCTCTATCTTTCCCCTGTCCTAGAACACCCTGCCATGCAGCTACAAGAACAAGTGCAGCTGGCCCCCACACCTCGAGCTTGCTCCTCTATCCCAACGAAGGTACTCTCGAGTACCGTAGGTGGAACAACAAGAAGGAAAGAATGGAAGGGTACCAGGCTATAATACCATTGTTCTTATACCCTCCCTCCTCCAAATTCTCCGCTTCTTTTGGTTCTTATGTAGAAGCCCCCATGTTTTTTTGCACCGATATCATGGCAGGTAAAGTCGACGTTGACGTTACTGGCGGTACTGGTACTGGTACCCCACGCATGTTCATGTTCAGAACCAAGCTTCGAGCTCGAGATGTCAATGCAACTAAATAGCTGCAAACTATGTTAGCCACCTTGCCCCTTGTAAACAGTATTATTGTAAGATGAGATGGACGCTCGACGTTGTATTTACCTTATTTTGAATGCTAATTAGGCTATGCCCAGCGGAAAAAAAACTTAAATACCAAAGAGTGACGATTAACTTTCAGGAGTCGCGGTATTGAGTATTAATTATGCTTAAATTGCAAGTGGTCTGTGGTGTCGGGCATCGGGTCTCGGGCAGCAGGTACCTGTCCTAGATAGTGGCAACTGTGATTGCAATAAGCAGCAGTAAAGTTTGACGTCTTATTTATTAGCCTTGCAATTGAGCTTGATATTGCCGACAGGCACGAGAACAGTCGGTAGGTAGTTCTGGTGGATCGTCTTCGAGCTCCTTGCGCTTGACGGAAATTTAAACTTGCCGGGGTTTCGCCCGGATCTTTAAATTTCATAATGATGATCATCGCGCTTGATATCCCATATCTCGGCTACCGATGAATAATGATTTCGGAACCTTCTTGGATCAATCGAACCTGAATTCGCTTAACCAAAAGGCGATGTCTTCCCCCCCTCTGAAGACCATCTCATCCCATCGAATTGGAATCTTGCTCCATGCTGTGTCGTATATAGATACCGGAAGTAACAATACAGATGACCGCGGTCCAGATCTTTGAAAAGGTGTGTATCGATCTCGATCTCGTGTAATTGTACGAGCTGTGCGTGTGCGTAGCGTGTATAGAGGCGAGTGTGAGTCTGGAGAGCACTTGAGCAGCCGAGCCTACTTCCTTACGGTGGCGAGTGTGGGAGCCTCTCTAGGTCTTGCCCTAAGCTGTTCGACATAGGAAGCTTCTCTCTATATCGCACCATGGGGGTGCGAGATACTGCTGTTTACGGACCATAATAATGGGTTTACAGAAGATACTTCCTATCTCGTGCTAGTCTCGCACCTATTGGACTAAAATACTCTAGAGTCTACCTCTTACTAGGTTAGGTAGTCTCGTGCCTCCTACGTACAAGGTAAGTAAGCTAAGTACCTATTTAGGCACGGCTTTCCTACTAAATCCAGAAACATTCGACCCGGATCCGGATACACTGTCCAAAAAAAGGCATTTTTGTAGAATCCTTTCAACAACTGAGAAAAACAAACAAACAAACAGACGAAACCTCTATTGAATATCAAATGATTACTTATGTACTTTTAAGTACTTACTTACTTACGTATACCTCCATCTGCGATTCCATACTGTTATACTGTCCACACAAATCTCAAGCCTCAAACCCCCAGCCTTTCACATGCACAATGCATGATCATGATCATATGGAAGCACCATACTCAGCTGAAATGTTGTTAGGTGCGCGGTACTTTTGCCATTGAAGTGTACCAGGTAGGTAGGTACATATGTAGGTAAAGGTAGCTATAGGATGTAGTGTCAAGCTGTAGCCAGCCCTTTTCAGAACCCCGAATCATACCTAAGCATGTACAGAGCAACAATATATCCACACAATCGAAATATTACAAAAAAAACGCACGCCTGTGAGGTAAGTACCGATCGCGGCCGCTCCACAAAGTACATCTTAACGTATCAACCTCACCTACCTATTACACCGAATACCGGTAGCCCGGTAGCCACATGTATGTTCAGGTGGGGTCGAGGCTAGTTCAGGTGTCATATTGGCCATACCCAGCCCTAGAGTACATATAGTACCCCACTCAAAACTCCGATTCGAATACATGTGCATTATACATGTTCTAGATCTTTTCCTTAGGTAGGTGATACGTTAACCTAGAAGTACTCGAGTAGGTATACCGACCTTTCAATTTGTACGACATCAGCGAATTGTGGTCGCCGGTAACTACCACCACATGAGCATGCAGAGAACCTCCACTGGCCGGCCACAATCATGATCACTCAATCCCGAATGTTTCGAAAGCGGAACGCCTTACAGCATTTATAGGCCTCCAGGCCTCAGAATTTGCCATTTCTCAGCTGAAAAAAAAAAAAAAAAGTCCATGCATCCCTATAGCTACAAGTAAGTGTAATGGTACCTACATAGGTATATAAGCTAAATGGAGGAAAATTAAACCTGAATGGGATCTAGGGTTCCGTGGCCACTGTAACTTGGAACCCGAGCTAATGTTTTTTTCGATCACGATCGGTGTCAGAGCTCGAGTTAATTATTTCATGTTTTTGTTCCCCAATTCTCATTTGTTGCCTTTTTTTCTTTTTACCTCATGAGCGAGGTAATATTGCACTTGTAATATTGCAATTGTGTTGTAATCGTGGTGTGATTATGAGGCCTGAAGCAGTATAAAGAAATACCAGGTACCGAGTCCCTCTAGAGTATATTTGCGAGGGCCCGCCTGGGCGCGCGAGTCTATGCCGAATTATACCTCGAGCTCTCTACCGGCGTTGTAACCAGTATACGTGTATGTACCAAGCCCCACAAGTACGAATAAGTACTCGTACACATGTAGAGTACAATAGCTCAGCTGGGGCTGAAGAATTCAATTGTTGGCCGTGGAAATATAAAAAATGAACATAAAATGGGGTTGGCGTGCCGGTTGCAACTTGATTGCATATACGTACATACATACATTAGGTGTCCATGACCAGTACCAGGTACTGTACCTACCTAGGTATATATCTGAGCTGAACTCAAACAATCCCTTATGCACAGTCGAACTTGTGGACAATTCGGGTTTAACATATGCATCGCTACATGCAGCCCAGGGTTAATACTTTGCGAACAATTTGTGGCTTGCACAGGCAGCATTCTGCTGGTTTTGCAATTGAAATTGCAAGGACCTGGTTTGATGTATACATACATAGGTACCTCTTAGTAAAGTATATTCCTGCCTTGTCTAGATCTTCACGAATTCGAACATACCGCAAGTAAAGCCATAAGATTTGCCTGTATAATAAATTTACAAGGCAGCTTTTATACTCGGATCAGGCCGGATGTATAACAACCCTTCGTTTCATGAAATTCAACAGATATGAAAATTCTGCAGGGAAATCTGTCCTACACGAGAAACAGTCAGCTCACAATTATTACCGATGAAGTCGATGGAGCTGAGCGCCTTCCATATATTTGAAAGTGATATATCCCACATCACTCCGGATGCAGTGCATACCAGATCATGTCAATACCCAGCCACTAAATTTAATCCACAGGTATGCATATGTCAGTCGTACATCAATGCCGTCATTCTTGTACTTTCATATGCATGTTGTGGGGTATGACCTGTGCTCGTGCGGTATGACCATCGCGATCTTTATCTGTAGGTGTATAAGTTTGTCGAAGAGGATGCATATGAGGCACCATATACTCCTAGGTAGTATTAAATTTAAACCTCTTTAAATTTCATATTTCGATTCTGAAGAAAAAAATTAGAGGTAGAGTACTCAGATTTAGTACTAAATGCATCGTAATGATGTGTTTATTTTCATCTATCTGAGAGGCAATGCTTAATTACGCGGATTAAAGTATCATATCGTTGGGGTTCATGATCAAACTCACTAAGATTGTTGTGCAAGTGCATCCGATATTTGGCCAAAGTCCAGTTTCAGTATAAAATAATGAGCCATGCATATATATGGATCAATTGAGTTGTGTATAGTCGTATCCAAGCCAATAAAACATCACAACTTGCAATTGGCATAAAGGTTCAATATTGAGTGCCGTGGTTAATCCCACATCACAGTAGCGGCAACCAAGCCATCATAGAATATCAACACTCTACGATGACTATGCCCTTGTAGTATGTTGAACCTGGGCAGCCGAATTGACAATTCATTTGTTTTGTTTTTTGTTCTAAGCCGATGAGTTGGCGCGCCCGCACTCTTGGTGGTATTGAACAAGGTTTATTCCCGGTTTTCAAGAAGCTAGCGAGGTTGTTGATGGCCGTTGTAAGGATAACGCATGTTGCTTGAGTTGATTTGTCGCGGAATTCATGTCCGGCCTTAAGCTTCATGCGAGTCGCTGAAGTTGCGTTGTCAAGGAATATATATAACGCTAGGCGGTGGCCCTGCCACCGGAAACGCCAGTCTCATAGTCAACACTTCAACTCGAGATGAATTGGATCAAGTATCGACATGAAGTGCAGAATTTTTTTTCTGCTGCTCACTTGCAACTCGCAATGAACACTTTTTCGATGAAGGCCTTGTGGATAGTCTCGTTCCCTTAATGTAAAGGCCCTACTCAAAGTCTCATGTTATGTTCTGATAATTTGCGTCAAATGGACACTTCCCTGCAAAGTGAGCTAATCTTCTAATTATCGTCCCATTTCAAGTTAATTTGATTGGGAGGTATGTCTCATACCTACTTCCTCGTACACTGGAGTACACTTTGATACTTTTTTTGTGCCCTTGTTTATCAAACTGCCAGAATTCTGCTTGATCACCTCGCCCAGGTCGATATAGTAGCCCGCTTGTGCATATACCCTAGAGCGGTGTGAAACGGGTACAACCATGGCAATCGGCGCTGTCAAACTGTGAATGTGCTTTAATTACTTTTCTTTGTCTATCTCAATGGGTGACCTCGGTTATGGTCCGGACTCGGGTTGGCGATCAACGAAAGGTTGAGTGCCTTAGTCTATTCTGGTGGCTGACTGGCAGGTGAAAAATACAAGATATTCCAAAACAATGAGAAGTTGAGAATTAGCACGAATTTGGAAACTTGGGGTCAGTTTTGTTGAGATAAGTCTAACCTCAATTTCTTCTACCCAGGTTCTCCCGTTGGCAATTCCGTTCGTGATGTCGTCATCGATTCACATCGATTGTAGAAGCAGAATGCTTGGCTCACTTGATAATGCTTGTCGACCGTGAAAGGCTTCTTCGGCAGTGCTTACCGACGTAAACATAGAGCTATCAGAGCCAGGTTCTTGGTGGCCTCGTTCCTCTTATTGGATTTCTTGACCTCTTTGCCACCTTGGAACATGATCATGATTGACATTGTACCGTCGACATGATTGCATGGAATTTCCGTTACGGAGGAGCATTGCTGCCCAAGGGGGGGTATAAGATGAAATCATGAAAAGTACTATAGCCGTCGACGTACTGAAGTCAAGGACAGGAGATGCTGGTGGTGGGTGGATATCGTGGAGACTGGAACAAAATAGCAGGGACGGCGGGCGATTAGGTGTTGAGGCGGTGAAGGAGACTTATCGATTACTGATGCGAGGTAGCCTTGTTCGATGCGAAGCTAGTCTTCCTTCCCCTTTGGGTAGTCGAAAGAAACGAGCCTCTGCACGTGACTTTGAAACTCAACCACAGCGACCAGCCGCAAAAAAAACTGTCAAACGTGCCTTGCCCTTACCCTCAACTGGCCGCCCAGCGTCCGCGCGCCAAGACCGTGCGGCGCGCACGTTCCCTTCCCCCCACGGAGCGCACGCAAACAGAGCCTCTGGCATCCCTTTGGGGACGCAAGAACACATCCGCAACACAACAACGGCATCCCGCAACCCCCCCTCCATCTGCAAAAGTTTCGTAGTAGCAGCCCGGCGCAGCGTCAGTCCCACCACTACCTGAAACATCTCAGCTCCACGACGCACGCAATGCCCATCCCCGTCCCGCAGGCAGGGAGGCCGACACGCAGGGTCCAGCCCGCTCCCGCATCCCCAAGCTCAGGCGCTCAAGCGGGCGGCCATAGGCGGCTCGGGTCGGTGGCGGCAGGGACGGAACAAGAGCAGGCGGCCGCAGATTTACCGCCGCTGCCGGCCGCCCCAAGCCGGAGAATTGTCCCGCCGAGGGTGGTGACGGGCCTTGCTGGGCCCACGGGATCGACACACACCCGGATTGCCGGACTCAGAGGCCCGATTGGGCAGCGAAGCTCACCTCTACCGCAAGCAACAGAGTCGGCACCTGAACCGGTATCACCAATTGTGGCGGCTGCGGAGGAGGAAGGCGATGATGCTGATGCAGAGGAGGGAGCGGAGGCTGGCGAGGATGATGACGAGGAAGACGAGGACGAGGAAGAGCGGCGAGAGGAGGAGGCCATTGAGGACGACATAGATGATGAAATGGACGAGGGAACACAGCAAGGAGTCTCGGTAAACACAACTGAACCCGGGGACAAGGCATCACTAGAAGCACCGGACGAGGAAGCACCTGGCAGTGGAAGTGGCGGTGGCAGTGGCCAATGGCAAGGCGGAAGCTTTGGAGGGGTATCTACCGACACTGGGGAAGAAACTGAAGTGGATCCGGAGACTGAGGTCGAAACCGAAACAGACAGCCCGGTCATAACAGGGCCATCCGAACCAGCAAGGAAAACAGCTCGAATATCAGACGCCCCACCGACTTCCACTTCACCCACCAGAACCCGAACCACGAGAGGAAGTGATAGGGAAAAGCGCGCGCAAGAGGAAAAGGACAAAGCCAAGATGCCCCCACCACCGCGGCGAGCATTATCAACAAAAACCAAACCTCTGGATAGTAAGCCCAGGAGCACAACGACGACAGCTCCACCTACTGGAGGTTTAGGAAGAGCAACCTCGGTTCGACGAGGCACCGTTACAAAGGAATCTGGAGCCACCAGTGGAAAGGAAAGCACAAAGCCCACCGCGGCCTCCACCACACGGACTGCCGAACCCAGCAAATCCGCCCTAGAGCGCAAAAAATCTGTATCGGCTGCTACCGCCACTGCCCCCGCTGCCCCAGCTCGACATGTCCGAACCCGCTCAACAGCCACAAAACCATCTACACCTCCCGTCTCCTTCTCAGCCAACTCCGCACGAACCCCAGGAACAGACTCCGAGGACCCATCAGCCGCGAAAAAGACCGCAGTAACACGGACCGGAGTGGCAAGAAAGCCCAGGCCAGCATCCACTATCCTCCCTTCAACCAAACCCTCCGAAAAGGAAGATCGAACATCACCTCCATCACCAACCCACACCCGAACCCGCAGCACCACAATCACACGAGACACCAACCCCGCCGCCGCCGCAGGCCGCAAACCCTCATCCCGCAGTACGACCGCACCAGCAGCCACCACCGCCGCCACAGGCCCATCCAGCCGCCGCACACAATCCAGTGAAACCCCCACCTCCACTGCCCCCACAAACGCCCGCCCGGCATTCACGACCCTCCAAAAGGACTTCTCGGCCCCACCCCCTCCCCCACCATCATCCACACAGACTAGTATTCACAACAACGCCCTCCTCCCAGACGCCCCGACCCTCCAGAAACAAACCCACCTCCTGCAGCTCCTCCTCCTCCACAACACGGCAATCTCATCATTCCACTCGCTCCACGCGGACGCACGCACAAAGCTGGAGGGCAGATATAATGCCCTGGCGGAGAAATACCGCGCCGTCTCGGCCGCGGAGAATAAAGTCGCCAGAGCAGCGAACCTGGCCGTCCTCCGTCGCGTCCTCGAGGAACCCCCGAATCCAACACCGACGACGGCGACTATAGATCCTTCTTCTTCCACGGCAACAAGCTCTGGGGGCCGCCTCATCGTAAAACCCACAACCAGCAACCGCAGGAAAACCCTCGCGGGGGACGTGGCCACGCACGTCGAGGAGCGCATCCAGATCCTCTCGGAGGGCATCAAGCGCCTCGAGGGCCTCCTCCGCAAGAACGGCGACGTAGCTAAACTCCGCGCGCAGTGGGAGGCATGGTTCCGTTCCCCCGCCCAGGGCACCCACGACGCGGGCCTCCCGCGGCAGTGGCAGAAAGACTACCTGTCTGTGCGGCGAAAAGTCGAGGGCGCGGTCGAGGGGTTGCGCGAGTTTTGGTCGGGGTACCAGAGGGTGCTTGATGTTGTCGGGGACGGAAGCGCAAGTGCAGGTGCAAGTGCAGGTGCAAGTGGGGGCGGGGGCGCGACGTTGGGCCGGATCGTGCTCGGGTATCTCGAGCTTGGGGAGGACGTTGTGCGCGAGTTTGAGGAGATGAGGGCGCTGGAGAGGGTTCTTGTCGAGGAGGGGCGGGAGAGGATTCGCAGGGTTGTGAGGGAGGTTATGCTGTCTGATGTTGGGGTTGCGAGGAATGCAGGGGTCGGGGGGGGTGAGAGGGATGTGCCGGCTTGGATGTAGATTTGTTCTGTTCTTTCCTCCTTTCTTCCTTCTTCCTCTCTCTTTTTCTTTCTTTCTTTACGATCAATTTTTTTCTTTTGAATTCTCGCTTCCTTTAATTTAGCAAGGTGTTTTTTTTTTTTTCTTTTTTTTTTTTGTTTTTGTATATTTTTTTCAATTCGGGCTCGGAGATCTAGCCCGAGTATGTTATGCGCGCGCGGGGTATCAGCCTGCCATCGATCTTCTTTATTTTGTCCTCTCTCGATCGTCCTCTTGAGCTTTCTATCTATACTCGTACTAATGTCCGAACTTGTAATATTTAAATTTGCTTGCAATTTGGCTTTTTATAATTAATTACATTATGTAAAATAATTATTAATAATTGGTTGGCAATTTTGATATATAGCTTTACCTCAGCTTCGAATTCTTATGTTATTTAGAGGCATCTAATTATAATACTACCTATTTTCCCAATGTACAGCCCAAACGTACAAATACTATAGCTACGTTCAAAGAATACGAGATGTTTTTATGAGGAAGTATAATTACCCTGAACTCGGAGACCAAAATATACAACACTCAAGAAACTAATGTTTTCAAGTTCGCTGCTAATTATATCAAGGTATACAAATCAATTGATCAGCGCTCGAGCTCTATGCAATCGCAAGTATACCAAAAAAAATCTTATTCTTTGATTCTTTTTTTTCTTTTCAACCTCTATATATAACGTACTATAGCTATACAAGGTACTCAAATATGCAAATCCCCAATCCCATCCATCCCCCATCGCGCTGGTCACCACAAGCATACACTTGCAACTATGTAACGAAAAGAAAAGAAAAGAGAAAACCCAATATACAAGAAGAATCCCACCGCCCTATAGTATAAACAAGAAGAAAGTTGGAACGCCAAGGGTATAAAATACATATACATGTGCACACCCGAATAAAAAAAAAACCAAAAACCAAAAACCACCCATTCTACACAATGAAAGGATAAAAAAGAAAAATGTGGCTGTAGAAGAAGCCCCCGGCCCATGTGTAAAAACAAAAAAATGAAAGAAGGAAAAATTTAAAAGAAAGGTAGTGAAAGGGTATGTATATACATAAAGACAGCGCTGTAAACCGGGAAGAGGGCCCAATATAAAGGAAAGACCAGAGTAAGTGAAAGAGAAGAAATGCCGCCTGCTACCATTTTGTCGACACCTAGGCATATGTGGATATCTTAATTTGAATATCACCGCCAGAAAAAATCATGTGCCAGAGGTTGGCCCCAAGACAAAGAAAAGGTTATTGTAGTTGTAAAGAAAATATTGAAGCAATGTAGGAAATGGCGCATGTGTTGTTGCTAGTTGTGGAAAAATTGCATGCTTTGGTAAAATGAGGAAAATAGTAGTGAATGAATCGTTTGTGATTGCTGGTAAATCAGTCGGTCATATTGAAATGTCGTGGTAGTCGGTCAGTCATAGGGCAAGCCCAATCAAACTCCTTCTTTCCCGTCCAAATTCATCTCTTGGAATTTCTTCATATTCGGCCCAGGCCCCCAATACCTCTCGATCATCCTCAAGACCATTCGCTTGAATTCTCATTCCATTTCCTACGGGCCCTGCGATAACTTCTTCATATCTCGGAAGGACAATGGTTTTTAATTGGATATGAGGCTTCAAGTTGTTTGATGCAGAATTATTCTGCTGGTCGCTGTCGCTAGCATTGCCAGTCACCTCTGGTATCATGAGTTTCGATTCCCACATCAATCGATACCTTTGTCCATCCTTTACGATAAAATCACTCTGCCTTGGTGCATCTCCACAGAGAATGGCCATACAGCGTCGTGCATATCGTAAATTGGCTTCAGGAGTAATCAATGCTCGTGGCCGCCATTTCAGATCTGATGGCTGCTGCGATTGGGTGACGGTGTGGGTTATTGTGGAAGAGGCTGATGACGAGGTAGTGGATTCCGAAGAGGAAGAGGATATTATGTTGGCCGACGAAGAGGGCTCTGGTTGAGGTTCGGAAACTTCGAGGTCCGCACTAAGATCAAGGAGGTCCTGTTCTGTAACCGATTCCTGAAGAGAGACTGTACGGGTCAGTGGGCTTGCAATTAGAAGATCAAGATCACCGCGGTCAGCAGCAGCCGCCGCTGCAGCCCTTCGCCTGCGAGTTTGTCGCTCCATTTCAGCTTCATTGCCCGCCCGTCGGCCAGGTTGATCATCACTACCCTCTATCAGGTGTGGGAACTGAGCTCGAATGATTCTCTCTTGCTCCCTAACAACATGAACCCCAGCCCTCCGCCTCCGCCTCCGAGGTATTGTTTGGTATCTGGGTAGCGACCTTTCCTCCAATGATGGTGATAGATCTACTGCGGCCGACAACGCTTCAAGCCAGGACATGAATTCCTCCACGCGTTTTGACGATATAAGAAATTGCTCCGTCTCTGCTCGAATTCGTATGACATAATGTCGCCTGTCATAAATGTTAGAGAACTATTCTGAGATTGGTATGCACACGGACAAGTCTTACTTCTTGTAATCACCAGCAATACCAACCTCGGCTCCCTGTAGTGTGTACTTCCTCAACAGCTCGCCTGGCATCCAGCCTGAGGGTGTAGTGCATCCATCCTCTCCTTGGGTGCTGCGGACATCCGCACTGGCAAAGAACGGTATTCGCTTGGGCTTGTGCAGCTTCAGTAATGTTCCGTGGAGCACTACATATTCCTTGCGCCAACTTCGATCTTCTGCCCTATCAAATGGACTGCTCAGTTCCATCTTCAACTGAAAAACTCCCTCTCGATGCACTGAGCAGTAGTATTCCGGCAACATTTCCCTTCCCTCCTCCTCTCTGGGCAGTATTGGAAACCTCGAAGGAGGCAACGACGGCCGGTCCTGGATGTCATAGTATGATGGAGGCGGATGTGTCGGGATGGTCTGGGATGCTGGTGATGATGGGTGAGTTAGTGAGTTGAAGTAACCCGCAGAGTAGGCTTCCGAGACGGAGCGTCGTAGTGGGTGAGAATGCGGAAGAAATCCAGCTACCCGGATTCCAACTTCGCCGTCACTAGTCAAAGAGCCAGTGAATGTATGTACAATGTCTGAAAGCGAAGGGCGGGGCGAGGGCATATTTCGATGCAGAATTGGTATTGAAAGCTGGTGCGTGAGCTCAATGCAGTGTGTCCTCTCTTGTAGTTGCTCGCCCTCCTCTAGCAACATCCGCATCCCAACTGCCCTTGGCTGGCGGTTAACTTTCGTGACTAGGTGCAGGATAAATATGTGGGTGTATGGCTGGTGAATGAATATATATACGAGCAGAATCAAGCCTCACTGGACCGGACCCAGCCTCTTTCCTCCAGCGATATGTGTAAAGGAGTGTGCACGGCTAGGCCAAAAACGAACGAATGGATTGTGAATTCCAATTATTTCCAGAGTTTGATTTGTGTGGGAGTACAACGATTATAATGTACAGAGGGAGATTGATGGAGTGATCTGTGCTGAGACCTGTTGTCGATGGTATCGAAATGGAGCAGTGAAGAACGTTGAGAGAAAAAGAAAATAAGTAAGAACCTTTTCTCCGAACGGCGAGAGGGATGGGTGGTGTGAGGGGTGCGAAGGGGGTGTCTTCGAATCGTGTGTGTGTGCTGGGTGTCTGTGCTTCCGTCTGGAGTGTGTGGGGAGGGGGGGGGGGGGGGGTTCGGGTCGGGGGGGCTGTGGATAACCTCGTCCCTGTTGTTGTGGGGGGGGTGATGATCGCGTTAGAGTGGGAGGACAGAAAACGGTTTTTTCCTCTTTCCCCACGGCTTGCTAACCTCCCTCGTCCGTCGAGGGTCAGCCGGCCGAGCCTGTGCTAGAGGTAGTGCTTAAGGCTGCTACATATGAGAAGCTATAGGTGGGTATCTGATGATATCGATGAAGGTGGTGTGGGTATGGGTGTATGGATGTATCGCGGAAAGTACCTAATGTATGATAGAGTGTTAGTGCGTCGTGTGTGGATGGATGGATGGATGGATGGACGACGATGATTGGGCTGGGCTGGTGCTCGAGCACTTGCGGCGAGGAGGTTGTCGAAGGAAGGGAAGGGAGGGTGAGGCGAGAATCGGATCCAGGTAGCCCGCTCCTTCTCTGCCCTCCGCCGCAGTCCTCTTCCCGGGGGCCGTTTGTACTGGGGGACTGGGCGGGGGGGATCCATTTCTCATGTCCGTCCGGGGGGGGGAACGCAGCAGCAGGGCCGTTGCACGCACGCACCCACGCACACACCCACCCACCCTCGCACGCAGCAGCGGCGGCGGCGGCCTCAACGGTCAACGGCCGCCTCCCTCCCTCCCTCCCAGACAGCTGCTGCGCTGCGCTGAGACTGAGACTGAGCGCACCACCGCGGCCGTCCCACATCCCCACCCGTGCCCCCCCATATTCCAAATCTCGCGATCGCCGCCCAGCGTCCGCAGAGGGAAAAATGGAAGCAATCACCGCGGCCCGCTTGGCTGCCATACGCAGCAGTGTATTCCGGGCAATTATCTCCGCCGCGTCTCCCGCTCTCTCTCGCTGCCTGCTCGCGACCAACCGCGCTGGCTGCCCCATCCCCCCCCCTGCCCGCCATGCTGCTTCAGTGGCCGCCGGAAGAAAGCAGAATATCTTGGGTGCAAGACCTTGAGGGTGGTGGCCGGGCTCAGCGCATCCATCCGCGCGCTGTTTGGGATTTAGCCATGATGTCTTTCCCGGCCCTAGCTCTGCTCTGCACCCAGCCGACACACCACCACACACTCCGCACACCCACGCCCGCTAGTTTCAACGGCTTTATTCAGGGCAAAGCTTCTCTTGCGTGTCGCGCATGCAAGGTGCAGCCCAACAACGGACGCCCCTAACCCTTTTGTTGCTTCGCGGCCTGCGGCTGCAGATGGCGTCGCTCGCTCCCTGATTTCGCTCCGGAATGAACGGTTGGCCTGGTCTTCTGATGCCGGGGAGGGCGAGGGTCAAGATCTGAGCCGAGAAAGGCCCCCAAGCAAACCGAGCGAATGGGTGGCGGCTTCGAGCTGAGCCGTTTGAGCATCTAGGGACTTGTTCCTTCTGCACACCACTGCACCCCTCCTTCGCGGGCCCGTTAGTCTATGGATTCAGCGAGGATGTGCGCGGCCTGGACGGGGCAGCCTCGCGGGCGGGCTGCGCCGATGCCTTGGTCAGACCGGAGGGCAAGAGGGCAGGAGGGGCTCGCCTCAGTGCGACAGACTGGCCGGGATAGAGCGCAGCGAAATGAAAAGGTACTTGATACTTACAGGTATCGATTCGTCGCGCTCTATGCAAATTTTCACCACTTTTGATTACCTGAATCACACCCGCCGTATCAGACTCAGTGGGCCAATTTAATTCTGCGGCCTCGCCCGCCGTGCCTCTTGTTGTCTCGTTTGTCCGATCTTGTAACGGTATGATCGACCGCCTGCAGTCGCGAGTAAAGTGCAAAGCCTGGCTTGCTCAGGCTTGGTTGCAAGGGCCTGTGCCGGGATGTGTTCATGAGAGAGATGATGGAAAGGAGATCTGGTGGAGAGACTGAGACTTGGCTCGGGCTTGGATTTGAGTACAACGCCAAGCTCCATTGATAGCATTGCAAATACTCTATCCGAAAAGCAAAATTTAAATATTAACGGGCTCCTGTGAATTATCGCAATATTACCATCGCAAAATTATTGCCAACCAGCGTACTATATCCATCATAAGAATAGGAGCGATGTAGCAATATACCATGACCATTATGACCATAATACCAGAGCCTCGCGTATACAAATATTTCAATATATTACGAGCTGTACCAAGTCGAACGGTATAATTGACAGCATGCGCACTACACAGAGCTGACAGCTGTTCGTCACTCTGATTGACCAATAGGCTCAACTGTTGATCAATTGATCATGATCTACGCACATGTTTGCATCCAGCCAGTAATATTGCACCGAGGCCTACTTTCGGCAGTCAGAGGCGAATCACAAATCACGAGGCTGAAAATATGTTCAAAAGAATACCTAATAGAAAAATACATGAGACTAAGAGGCATATACAAGGATAACAGGACATAACAAATACTTTATATCTTGAAATTTACTCACGAAATCGGCCAGCGGAGCATCCAGCCAATCCGGATGTGGTTCCATCCTGCACAGATCAATCCCAACATTCACAGGACGTCGTGAGCAAGCGCGCTGACAACGGCCTTCTGTCTCGCCCCAGGCCCGAGACCTCTCGGCGCAGGTGAGACGGCAGCCGTTACAGGACATGCTCTGCAAGACAGCAGCAGTCCATTCTCAAATAGACAAACGGATGCTTGACTCAGGCGAGTCAAATGTCTGAGACTACATCTCACATCTCGATTAGGGTTTGGACACGAGATTACGATATTCCAGGGGATGAGATACGGTTTTACTGATTGTAAGGTATGATTCGATCGTCATTCCGTGTAATTATGCCGATTTTCATTATCGAACTCAATTGTCCGGCCGAAGGATGGGCGCTCATTCTCCAATCAGAGTATACTTCCCAAGTGGGGACTGAGGCACACTTGTATGCATCCAAAACGGATGCCAGCTGTAGTGATAGTCGTGCGAGACCGGCGCACGATGCATACGAGCCTCAGCCGCATTATCCTTTCCAAAGTAAGTACTGCCAGAACGACTCGAGGCTATGCCAGAACAAGCACTGCCCATAATGTGCAGCGCCCAAGGCCAGACATCCAGGCAAAGCCGATCGGGCCGGGCCCTCTTCCAGGACCAAGAGGAAGTGCCCCCCCCAGCTCCACTACATGTACCGACACTCGACATCCCCACTCTATTCATCGCACCCGGGGTTGGATTGGCTGGAAGAATCCATCGTCGCCCCCCTGAAACCTTTTCCCCCTTGCACTCTCGTCTTCTTCCATGGTTCTGTCATGCCATGGTACGAGTTTCCGCCATCGAGAAAGGAATATGAGTGAACCAACCGCCAACCAACTCCCAACTGCAACGGCCATCTCGGAGATTGGCGGCAAAAATACGAACAGAGATGTCACGGCACTAGAAGATTGCATCTGCGCCATGGTGGCACATAAGCTGTCTCATTCGACCTGATGGGCGTTTCTCGGCTACAAGGCCTCCACATCCCTAGGTTTACCCCCCCTCCCCCACACAATAGGGCACCCGCTAATTCTCACCGCTGTATCTCATACCCATTTCCGATCATGCCTACCTCTCAATTCCCTACCTTCACGTCACTCCGCCATACCATCCGACCCCCTGCAACCCAGTTGAATGGTATGCATAAACCATGCAAATGTACCGCCGTTAGCAAATATTATCTGAGACAATTCCATCAAAAGAGTCCAATCAGCATGGGGCTGATCATAGCTCACATCGGCTCGCTTTTCAAGAAAAGGCTGAAAACTTCTTGACAAGCCGTCGGGTACTGCTGCCAGATATTGCGTTAGAAAAATAAAAAAACTAGAGAAAACGGCCCCCGGTGTTGCCGACGGGTTGATTTTGCTCAGGCCATCATTGCCAGCCAAGTCCTTATGCCGCAGGAGATTTGACACGCAGGCGAAGATTGGGGGATACGTACTCCGTATGTATGTTAGTCAAAAGAGAAAGGATATCGAGGGCGGCTGCAGGCAGATTCTATTACCATCATAAATGACCCCCTACCGCCACCTACGTGCACCGCTAACTTTGGCACAGCTGCGGGTTTGTTTCCCACCAAGCCGACCTTTACAACGGCGAAATAGAAGTTTACATTTTCGGGGGAAAAACAAACTCGATTGGGCAATTGGGACGGGAATTTCTCGTGGCCCCCAATAGCCGGTTAAGATTACTACTCTGGTGCTCCTTCCCCCTCCCTTTTTGCTACCAATTCGTTTGATGTGTCCTCTACCTAATTCGTTGACTCATCATGATGGCGGGCCGTTGGCATACGTAGTCGGTCACAATTTGTTCGATCGACGGAGCCGCGTGCGCTGCCTCCGTTCACCACTTTCCTACTCCACTCTAGTGACTGGCATATCATTTCGATTATGCACAATGCGGTGTCTGATAAAGATAAAGCTGCATCTTCACAAGTCGCCTGACTTTCTTGTCAGCGAGGGAGCATATTCTGGTTGTCCTTGGGAGGCCTCACAATCGTGCCCACAAATGATACCTTTCTTCTATGATTTCTCATCAGACAGGACTGATGTTCACAAGACACACTCGGAACACACTTGCAATTTCAGAGCTGCGTGTTCCATGTTATCTTTTCACTGTTCAAGGATCTCTTTCACTGAAACCAGTACACAAAGGTGCCTGGTTCATGGCCAACGGAACCGGTACGATTTGCAAGCCCGACACTAGCTTAAACAGACGCTACTCAAGTAGAGTACTGTGGTGGATCCAATCCCAGTACTGATTGTCTTGCAAATACCGGCTGATTCCCTCTGGGGTTATTTGCGTATTAAAGGGATCGCATTCGTCACTGAACTAAAGGCACATTGTTTTTCAGGATATATATAAGGCACCCTCTGATCGAGCAAGAATTGGTTTAGAGGCGGGGAGGCTCTCAAGACAAGACAACTTAACAGAAATCGGAGTGTCCTTGCTTGTGTGAGGTACTAAGAAGTAGCTGGGAGATGGTGTTGAGCAGTCGAGTGGCTTGACGGCATCAACTCAATACAAGCTCCTTTGTGCATGGCCCCAGGATGCCTTATTTGGTGTCTGCTACTGCACACCTTCTCAATTACTTGTTGCCTCACCCGAGTATGCCAATATGTATGCAGTAAAGTTAACGCACCCAGGAATATTCTCAACATATGCGGCCTGGCTGATACAAAGCAATTTTGAGACTTCTACCTTGCTTCAGGTTAGCTTGCATCCATGGTGATCCCAAGGCCGGATCTGCTCCATCGATCCGACCAGTACCATGCTCTTCTACCCGAAACGCTCATTTAATAATGGCTTTGCTGACTTGGAGTTTGGTATCCGAGCTTAGGGGTGTTTTTGGACACATCTGCTAGTTAGAATTGGATCCCTTCAGCAGGTGGAATTGAAAAAAACTTCGCGGTTGGGTGGGTCGAGTTGACATCGGATATCAGCGAGTCCCAATTGAATTTAACTCGCATGCTCAGACTGATGGCGTCTATTGTTGCCATTTTTATTATGTAAGTGGAGCGTCTTCTCACAAGCAGTGAAATACATACTAATATCTTGATTTCACCGCTGTGATAGTATGTGGCGTGAGGTGTATGAAATAGTGTGTGAGGCCCGGGCGAGTGCGGCACGAAAAAGGATAAGCTCAGCAGTTTCAATTTTGGCTTAACAGGGAGACTACCCGATTGGGTATGCTTTCAGATAACGCCTGGAAGAGGTTAGTTTTGGCTGGCGCTCCTCTCGTTAAGATTCTCACCGGCTAGAGTACCGCCGGCGCCGGCCCTGTTTGGACATCAGACCTCGTATAGGTGCATCTGCTCTCACTACATCTACTGAAGGGCGCTCACTACTTCAAAACGCATACACAACACCAGTCCCCCTTGGTTGAGACCCCACCAAGCGGCCCATTAAGAAAAGAGGAGAAGAAAAAAAAATCTGCAGTTTCAAGCCACAATTCCAACGGCTGCGGAACTGCTCGGCATCGCACAAGCAATTTAGGAAGTTCGGGAGAGGTGGTTGTAATGGTATCGAAATACGAGGTCGATGGCCGAGAACAATGGCAGTAGAAGTAGAGTATTCCCTCTCGATGTTTATGTAGAGTAGGTAGCTTAATTAGCCCCATCCCTTAGTGTACGATAACGTTATTAACAAGTGCTTTGGCCAGGTGGACAGACTGCATTACTAGCTGACGGTAAACACGTTAACCCCAATTCTCGGGATCCGGCTCCATCTGATTATATTAGCCCCAGGCCAGTTAGCCCCCAATATGGCAGGGCAGGAAAAGCTGGAAGGTGCGACTTTTCTCAGCGGTATGATGCGTGCCTTGTTGGTTATATGAAATGCGACAGCTAACTTACTACCCTTACTTTGGTGGTCTCGGGGTTTAGGAACTTTGCGTGGAATCAAAATTAGATGATATAAAATGAATCATATTGAAAAAAAGCCGTTGCATACATTTACGTTGCACTGACACAACTTAACGTTTTACACCAAAACCACTAGTTTACCGTTAATGGCACGCTAAACCATCTCGGGTAGGCCTCCCCGCGCATTGGACCCTTCTGACCCAGCTCCTCCCTCATTTTTTTTCTTCGGTTGGTTTTTATTGATACTTAATTAGGACAGCCCTTAAAACGTGGTTTTTTTTCATTTGAATGTGGAAGGAGGGTAAAGTTCAGCATATGAATAGTTCGGATGAGGGCCCAAAGATGGATGTTATCCTCCGACTGCACATCCACTAGCCTACAGATCTAACGGCGTGTCACACGTGTGGATGATCGTGATCTTCTGCTAATGCACGAATAACGTCTTTCTGGATTCGAAGGGCGTTAGAAAAAACTATCCAGGCAGGTCAGGTGGGAAAGAAGATTGAGCTACCTGTGGAATAACCTAGAGCCAATAGAATACACCTACCTTAGGTAGGTACTCAAGTACTTCTTGATCGCCGGTGAGCTGAGTAAGGAGTATCCCGATTCATTAACCTCCTTCCTTTTCTGTCCAGAAGCTATGCCAAAAAGATAACTTCTGTAAATGATTTATTTGTTTGGAATTGTGCTCAGATAGCTAATCTCAAATTTAAACATGAGCAGATGATTACGTTTGTGCACTCCTAAGAAAAAAAAGTACGAGGAATAAAATCAACCAACCAACCAGCCGACTTGATCGTTGGAAATTGATAGACGATGAAAAAACTTCTGCATGCAAGTGCTACGCCGTGCGCGATGCGACACACAGTGTTGGTTACTGGGGACAATTGCGAGCTCTAGTATTACAACCGTTTGATCTAGGTACCTGGTATCTGCCTTGTTCTCACCTACATCACTAGTGGCGCAAAAAGGAAATAATAACAAGCATAAGAATAAACAAAGCGGTGACCAATACGGCGGTATACGCTTCGAATTGACCCGGAGCTTTTTTTACAGCCGGTTCTATCGAATTGTTTCAAAAGTCTCTATTACTCTGCCTACTGGAGTGGCAATTGACCATGCAATATTTGACTGGCCAATAGGGTATCTTCCCTCATGACTGGGCTCAGGGGGGGATTGTTTGTTGTTACCGGTTATTATTAATTTATAAGTAAGGTATGACTGGGCACGGGGTTGCGAAAAAGAGAGTTGAGGGATGGGGTGCAATTGAACGGGGGTATCTAATATTCAATACGTCAGATTTGGTTTTATAGGGGGCTGGTCAAGAGTTGGCTGGATATTTTGCCTCATTAAGGTATGTGCTCTAATTTTTCCTTATGTTAGATTTTGGGGCATTTTCTCGGCTTTCCTTTGTAAGAGTGCTGCATTTTGAAATTACTATCCGAGGTGAATGGCCACAATTGTGCTTATTTGTTTCATACCCATTGATATTGTAGGTGCGAGATTGCTTTTTGAGCTGTCTTTTGATTTTTTATACCCGTTTTTGGTTAAAGGGTATATACGTTCGTCGTATACCTTAAGTTTTCCAATCGCAAATATGTTGAATTGCAAGACCTTCATGGACGCCCCCCCAAAAAAGGATACGGCATATCCAACGGGCCTTATTCGAATTCCCCGACTGTTCTAAAATTCCCGGCAAGTTCATGTCCCGGGACGGTAGGGACACCCCACATTTAGTTGTCCGGCCCCCGGAATGTGACGTTGCCGAGCGCAGTGCGTGTCGATTTGCATGCGTGATATTGTTGGATTACTAGGTCGCTAGGTATACGTAGACGACGGTTGTATTGGTTCCCTTTCTTTCTTTCCCTTTTCCTTTCTTGAGATGTGATTTCTAATCGGTGCCAGTGCCAGTGCCAGTGATCACGGCCTTGGCGGACGTTTGAAATTTGCTATGGCCTCGAAAGGGTTTTGCCGTTGGTCTCGAAATTACCGTATGGTTTGTATGATTCCCGATTCGGAGGTATTGGGAAATAAGTTCGTTTATAACAAGTAATCTAATTCACTAATAGGTAATAGGGCAATGTATTGTTGGTGACCGCCATAATGCAAAACTGGTACCAGTAAGGTTACTTGATCATGCATGTAAAGGAATAAGTCCTGAGCTCCGAAGGCGTCAAGGTAAATACCTCCTCACCTGGGTTTTATCATATTTAGTTTTCCCCTCATCTACATATCACGAAATCTCACCACATGCAGAAGATCTTCCTTCGTCTTATATATTTACATATATAACCGCAATAATTTACCCTCATTTGTTCTTATATTAACCCCCCCTCTTCCAGTCTATCTTATCATACCTATTAATATTGCTGCTCATATACTGGTGCGTATCATTCCTCCTCCTCCAAGCCATTCTTTCCTCCACTTCTGCAAGCTAGGTATCTACAATTCAGAAGTACCATGGATACCTTCATCCATTAATTCCATCTTTGCAGAATTGAGCACTATTGAGACGACTGTCCCTCTGGAGTTGCAAGTATCGATTGAGGGCCATTTAAAAGCATAGGGCACTGAGTCATGATTACCTATCTAGGTACCCCAAACTAAAGTTAAGCCAACGTTAAGCTCATGTCAACCTCTCCTCCACTACCACCATAATAGCCTAGCAGTTACGTACCTGTGTGGAGTACATACGTATACATACAGACAGCAACCCCGGGGCCCTCCCTCAAAACAAAAGCCGTTAATTTTTGCGGGGCCGGATCCGGAACGTCAACGCTCCCCACGCCCTGAAGAACATTATGCGTTTTACCGAGACTACGTTGGATACTTGTGTCTAAAAGCCCAAAGAGGAAGGTGGTCAAGAATACTCGTAAAGAGTAAATTACTACCTAGCCTACTTAGCTTCGAAGCAGTACCCTACTCTACCTACTCTACTCTATATCGCAGGCATATCAAACGAAATTGGGAGGATCCCGATATACCCGGTATCGATATATGATATGATATGATATGACGCATATGCATGGTATGGCCATGATGATACCAACCGTATATGCATAATTATTACTCTGCCCTAATGAGGGCGGGGACGTCGATTATGCACGCTATATACGATCGATTCTCTACCTAGGTACGTACTGTACTAGCAGAATAGTAGCCACACAGGTGCCTACTCCAGGATCCGGACAGTCCCTCTTAAGATCTTCTCATGATCACGAGCAAAGGAATTAATTGGATTCAAGCTTTTTTTTTATAGGACCAGGCCTAGGCTTCAATATTGTATATTCGGAGGATCTCCGTTTTAGGAAATAGGGAAAAAGATACCATGAGGGGGATCGTCATGGATAATATACAGCTAGATCTGATACTCTAGTATCTATAGTAGCAAGTATTGAGATCTTCATGATCATTGATCATGATCACTAACGTCGACCGTTCTGATAATTTTTAGTGGAGAATGTTACTGGAATTGTAATTACTGGAATTGGTTCTGCGGCACCGGAACGTATACCAACTACATAGGTACGCTGGCTATAGTTTTTTCAGGTAGGAGCTCTGATTATTTAATTTTATAATTATGATCATGATCGAATGGTTGATTTTTCTCACGGAAAATGATCAATAATTAATATTCTCAGTCATAATTAACTGCCTATATATAACCCAAGCTCAAGGCTGTCCTGATTCGGATCCGGATCCGGATCATGTCACAAAGTATACGTATACGTTCCACTGCCTATAGATCGATGTCTAAATCGGGCGTATACTCCGGAATATCAGAATATCTCTATAGCCAGATTCGAAAAGAGTTAACGGAAAGAGGGTTTTACGTCGTACCAAAGAACGCTTTGCACATATCTCTACCAAAAAACTGTTACTTCGCTTAGAGCTTTGCATACTTATGCATACCTGCTAATTAGGTACTTACCAAACCACTAGCCTGGTTGTCCAAACCCCTAGCCTGCTGTCGTGCAAGCACAGCTAATTGGGTATCCCACAGAATCGTGAATAAGCACTGACTGACCGTTTTTCTCTTTGTATGTACTCGAGTACTCACTCGTGCCGTAACTGGGAAGTACGTATACTGACTCGGCTACCGGCCGGGTGTAACTCGAGCCATGGTACGAGGTATGTATGTTCATACATGTACGTATGGGTCGAGGCTACATGGTAGTAGTAGTAAAGCTTTGCAAGACAGTACTCTAGATCTAGTCGAGTAACGTACGTACGTATACTCTCCTACGCGAGGGAGGGATATAAATCCCGCTGTGATATTGCATAATTATATACATGCCTGTATAATATAACATGTATGTGCATATATACTCGATTATATGTGCATCTGCATGTGTTGTGGAACATTGCAGTGGAGGTTCTGCTCTGTTCATGATTCATGTTGACGTTGACGTTATAATTGCCTTTTGACGTTCCATCGTGATGAACTGTACATGCCTCGCTTGGGCGTGCGCCCGTTTTGTCGAAGCGGGGCGCTCGAATCGATGAACGAAATTTAGTACTTACTATGAACGCATACTACTCCACCATTTATTTCCACCTCACAAATTTTCGAGTTCTCGTTGGAGGGGGAGGTTGGAGAATTCGAGAGATCTAGAGTACCACTCCAGCCCATGCATTTCGAATCTGAAACTCTAATTGAGTTTGGTTCTTTACATACCTAGGTACCTACCTACATATAGGTAAAATGCACATCATATATAATCATGATCATGATAACCTACGTATAGACCTCGAGCTCTGTCATAATTCTTTACTCCATTCGCTCTCATGGCCATATGCATGGAAAATGTAGTTGAGGAGGCTGTATGTACTTCCCGGCCCTACATCGAATTTCCGCAACAGCAGATCTAGATCCATCCCAATTGAATTGCAACATTAAAACTAAGTACCTCGGCCTACTTATGTAGTTAACCCTACATATACATACATATACCGCGTTTTGCAGCGGAGGTTATTGCTCAGGAACAGGATCCATGGAGGCATAAGGCCTTCACCTTATGCCTCATGATCAGGCAGCCCTATAGCTAATTATAAGAGGCCATCCGAATACGGACCAATTATGCATTCCAATATTATATCGATATCCTTAACGTTCATGCCGGCCGGCCGTGGTTAACTTGCTATAGGGTTTTATTTTTCTTCGCCGTTGAAATCGATATCCTCCTATAGCTAGGATAGCTATAGTTCTAGCTAAGGGCCTGGTCAGGACTCAAAACAGGGCGTTCAAGGTGGTACCTATATAGCTACTTGCTATGTATACAGATAAACATTCTCGTTAAAAATGCAAATGTGTGTGTGTGTGTGTATGTATGTCATGAGAAGAGGGCGGGGGTGGAAGGGGGATTTCATGAAGGGTTTAATTATCTTTAATCTTCTGCAGGGGGGGTTTATTGCAATTGAGTGGGTTAACGTTAGTAGGGTGGAGGGATCATGATCAAGAGTTTATCCGGTGCGGATATTGCGTATACCTATAATAACTTCGAAATTGGGAATATAACAGGCTTAAGTATAGGTACATATGTTTTATATTTCATTGCAAGTGTTTAAATATGAGGGTATGAGGGTATGAGGGTGAGGGATAGTGAGGGTAGCATTCCGGCGCGGCGCGGCGCGTGTGGTTTGGCTATGATAGCTATAACTGTGTTAGTAAATACCTAGGTAGGTCTGTGCCTCTTCTGTGAGTACTCTACCTTCAGCTTGGTAATAATATTCAGCAAAGTATATGAAAGTACCTAACATATGTAGGCTATAATGAGAACATGGCCAATTGAGTAAGTACCTGATTTATGAGTATTGGGCACGAGACTAGAGCTCAGTATTGAAGCTTAAGGAGGTCCAGCTAAAAACATGCAATTGGTGATTCAGTTTAGTGTGCGCATGCACTTTAAATAGCCTGGCTAGTAGTCTTGTCGCGAGATTTCATCCCAAATGGGACACAAAGTAGATTGATTAGACGGTGCATGCAATTGGGATTTCTTGTATACCTCCATAAGTATACCAGCAGAAATCAGGTCATATCCAGAACCATGAGTTATGCATAATCCAAACCCCTAATTAGATAATCCCATTCATTCGGATAATGAAATTGTTTTTTATATGCTATAAGAATGTAGCTATAGCTTTTGCTCCTGCCAGCCTAGGATCCGGATGTACAAGTACTAGAATGAGTTAGCATGGGTTGGCCATGGTTATAGAGTAGTATTATCGCCTTATGTACCCGACATTCGGAAGGACTGTAAAGAGATGATCAATTTATGCAAACGGTCGACGCCCTTCCCAGATGGGTACGCTCATCTCAAAAAAGAATATAGAAGGAGGCGGGTGGATGCTTTTCCCCTCACCCTCTTGTTTCTGTTAGATTTAGATACTTGCAAATACGTACTTTTTAGCGAGGGCTGAAGTGAGTAACTAGTGAGAAGAATCTTTGTGGCCAATTCAAAAAATCCCATTCATTACCTACCTAGCATGCCATCTCAACGGCTGATCCCCGTAAATTCAACGGTCCCGGCCAGGCCTCGGGTAAATCGATATCCCACCGTTGAGCAACGACGACGACAACGACGATCTTTGTTGTGTTGGGGAAAGCGGGTTTCGGGTTATTATTTTAAATATCCGATAGGGAGTACTCTGTACTTTTCGATCGATTAATATTGAGGGTTATATAGACAGCTAAATAATTAGTCGACGTTACATCAATTGCCTATATTTTTCCACCACTCGAATCAGGATGTATTTGAGGGGATTGTACATGTGTATGTACAAGAGTACACACATGCGTGAACAGTGGGTAGTCTCATAACAGTGGGGGCTGTGTTCTGTTCGCTCATTTATCATCAGGTAAGCAGGATCTGTCAGGCCTTGATAAGTGAAGTATAGCCCCCATTTATGTGAGTGTATATGGCTGCGGTGTCGTGATTTATCAGCTGTGCAACGCCAATTTTCTCGGTCTCGTTCGGGTAACCCTCAGCGTTACGCCAGTTTCTTGCGTGTATGCGTGTAATATTCGACGCTGGATACCTACCTAGGTATCTTGGTGTTAAAAGGTGACTTGCAATTGCGCTTGATGATGAGGAAATAGGAGTTCGGCGTAAGGGAAAATTGAGTTATTGCCGAGGGCAATCGTAGGTCTAAAGTATTGTACTGTACCTCAACGTGTCGGTTCTGCCTGGTCAAATGGGCGACACAAGCTAAGAGGGTACCGGTACAATATCTCAAAGCAGATATGCTGTGAAGCCAGAGCCGTGGTAGTACTGCTCTCGAATCCAAAATTTCAGAGGGTGCGGGCGTCCATGGTGAGGTGTAAGAAAAGAAGACAAGAGGTTCTGCCCCAAATTGCAAAGATGCCACAAGTTCATCTGCTGTCTTCCACTTCTGAAATCCTTCCTCTCTTGGAAGTCTCGTTCCCTTTCCTTGGACGCCAACGGCCGCGGGTAATCACCAGATCTAGATCTACTAACCGGGTAAAATAGAAATTGAAAAATGCCAGAGTTCAGGGTAACCGCACATTCTTCTAATTTCTGATGCCATAACTTTAGCCACAACACATTCGAGGAATGCGCATTAGTTATGGTTGCAAAACTACCTAAGTATGTATTATCTTAGCTAGACTATAGGGCTAGCAAAGGTCGAAGCTTGTTGCTGTCGGCGCTGTGGTGACATTGCCCTGAGACCGTGTCGCCGTGGCGCCATTACCCTGAGCTCGTGTCGCTACAACGCCATCGCCCGATAGCGACCATCGGGGCATTTAAATTTGCTGATGTATCCTTTCATAAAGAACTGGGTGGGGCCTTGACACGAAACCTTCTGAACACATGAGTTGTTATATAGTGTGCTGAATGTGGGCCAGCAGAGCACGGGTATTAGGGCATTACTTGATATATATCCATTTAATATCATAGAGCTGAATCCGAATCCAAGCTGCAGCTGGTAGCTAGTAGCATTCACCGCAGGTATATTCAATTATTGGGTGCGTAAATCGATAAGGTATATATAAAATCGACACTGTCCCTAATTACTCAAAACGCCAACAACAACCTCAGAAACCGTTCCCATCCTGACCGCCTCTGATATGATCTCCATCCATCCAATCTCGCCACACACCACATTTTTCCCCTTTTCTACCCGCTCGTAATCTTCAGTCTCGATGCCAATTTCAATCTCGGCCATTCCTTCCTTCACTTTTGCCTCCCTCCGCACTTCTGTTGAGGCTCCTTGGGCTTCACCTACACGGCTTGCACCACGGTAATAGACTGCAGCGTTTTTCCGGAGTTGTGAGGGCGGCGCTGTAGGGAAGAGGAGGAGGTATATTCTGCTTCGAAGTAATTCAATATCACCTCGTAGAATATGTAATGTAGCCGGAGGAGGTGGCTGGAGAGTAGATGCAGTCGTAAGTAGCGTTGATGCTGTGGTATAATGTGTTAGGACTGTTCGCAATAGTGGTGTATTTGGTTGAGATCCGTGAAGATTATTGTGGTGTTCGAATAATGTTTGCGCAAGCTGTAAGTACGCTTCGGCTTTATTTGTGAGGATGACTACGTCTGTGACATCAGTGGGGAAGGCGGTGGAGACAATGTCGGCATAGCCAGGCGGTGTTAGGAGGCCGTGTTTGAATTGCACATCGGCGCAAGCTGTTGTGAAATTTGAAATGGCCAAAGTAGCACTGGAAAGTAGGTCTTTTTGCGTCGAAAGATCCACCTGTGATAGAAGTGAATTTAGAGTATTTACGGTACTGGGGCCCATCGTTTGTGTGATTTCGAGCATTGTGGCCAATGAAGGTGTTGGGAGAAGCGAGCAGAGAAGTGTGAGTGCTTGTAACTTTGCAAGCAGAGTATCAATTAGGTCGAGTTTTGTGATGGGTTGTTTGATATGAACCCATTGTTCATGGGATTCTCCTGCGGCCTCTGTCGTTGGGCTGCTTGTTGGGCTCTCGGTCAATTTTACTCCTCCATTCTCATCATCGTCCTCCGTCATGTCCATATCTGCACCAGATTCCACTTTCTGGTGTTGTGCGTCTTGTAAGCGGTAGGCCGCATCAAATTTTTCGACGCCCTTCAGCACATAATCCAATGCCGTTCCTTTTAAGTTTGCATCCACAGCGACCAATTCCTCTGCAAGAGCAACATATACCTGCCCTGTATTACTATGACGCATTTAAAAGTCAGTCCCATACGATGAAATGCGGCAATTGGCTTACAAGAGTACATCCTCCTCTTGGTCCATTCCAATCTGCAGACATAGCAAATGAGACTCGAGCGCCTTTGTTAAGGCTCCCACTGCTCCTCCGGGTATCATTCCTTCCACCTGTACTGCAGCCAGCCCCTCCTCTGTCCCGAGAGCCAACTCCAACCTTGCGCGGTTATACGCCGCATCTGTTGCGCGTGGGTCGAGCCGGAGCGCTGTGTCGTAGCAGGATATAGCCTTCAGGTAGAAGCGTGCGCATTTGGCCTTGTCGGCCGCCCTCCAGCGATCTCCGGAGTCTTCAAACGCCAGGCCAGCTACAGTAAACTCAGATGAAGTTAGCTTGATAAGCAATTGCAATTGGTGCCTCCGTAGCTCAGAAGACCTCCCACCACACACCTTCAGTATGCTCGTCCGGCGTCTGCGGAAGCTTGCTCCTCCCCTCCTTGTCCTTTTTCGCCTTTGTCAACGATGGATATTTCGGCATAATTGTCGATTTACTCAAGCTTTTCTTCAGAATTCCAAGCGGGGGGGCGGCCTGCTCTGCTATCTTCGTCCGTGCTGGTTCTGAGTCCAGCCCTTGAAATTTAGAGCAATTGGGAGCAGTTCGCCTTATCGGAGCTTACCACTGACAGGCACCTTGGTGGGGCTTCGTTTGCGGGCAGCAGCGCACGTGACGCACATTGATCCGCCAAGGCCGACGAAAGAAGGGTTTCCCGCTGACTAACCCATCCGAGGAATATAATCCTTCGCTTTTTTTTCCCGTTCCCTCGACAGTTGTTTCTCCCCACGTTCTGGCGCGAACACCGATATGCGACATCTTCAACCACCACCACCACCACCGCCACCACTCTGGAGTGGGGTGTGAGGGAGACATCACACTCTCCCCAACCTCAATCTGCAGAACAAACTGGTAGGCATTTGCAATCCCCCACCTTTCCCCCCCCCCACCTCGCAACAAATACCCCCCAAAAAGCCGATGAAGATAAAACCCAAACCCCTCCCGAACGCGGTCCCCCCGTCCCAACCAAAAAAAAAAAATAGGAACCGACCGACGGCCCCCCCACGAAGTCCTTTTCGCCAGATACATGCTCCGTTTTGGAGTTTCTGGTGGCTAGGATGCGTATGTGGCGGATAAGGGTAGCTTGGAACGGACTCTCCTCACGCAGGTTGGAGTGAAGGATGAGAGTGGCTTGTGTGGGACTTATGATCATAGTTACTCGGAGGCTTGCTGTTATTTGTTGCCTTATTTACACATTGTTTTTATGTTTGCACTATTGGAATTGACGCTGACTTTGTGGGATAGATTTTATGGTGCAGCAATTGCGGTCCAGGATTAAGGATTGGGTGGAGTTATGTTTCTCTGGCGTTAAAATTATCGGGGAATTCTATACAGCTGAAAAAATTAAATCATACACAAAATTGTCGAGGTCCTCATGAGTGTCCTCATTTGCACTTGCTTAACTACGCCTTTGTGGTGCCAAGACTAGTCTTTGTGAAATTTTATTTCTCCTTGAACATTGTAATCTCGTATATGTATGATGCTGTGTCTGTAAATGCATGACCATTCAGCTTGTGTTCTCGTACCTGAATTGTTACCTACCTCCTACTTCTTACCTACATCGTCACTAGTACTTAGACGAGGTAGGTTTCTAAGAATTGGAGATCTCCTAGTCCTCCCCTCGTGCATGAATCATGATCACAGTGATATGCACATGTATGTGCATTTGACTACCATCCTCACTGTTCCTACCGATATTCCTCGTAGCCTCGTAAAACCAGGCTCCCCTTCGAGTATTCCTCGACCCTTGATCATGAAATGAATTCGAAGCTTGTAAAACAGAATTCAAAATTCAAAACACCATAAAAAAACGAAAAACGAGAAACAAAGATCTAGATAAGAAAGACTTAAAACAGATCATGATCATTATAAATATAAAAAAAAAAAGACATTAATAATAAATTAATATAAATTTACTTACCCGTCATGATCATGATGTACATGTTCAGTCATAAAATAAAATATTTGACGGTGCCCACCCACACATGTACATATGTTCCTCCTCGAAAGCCTGAAGCTTGCACATAACAAAAAAAAAAAAAGAAAAGAAAAAGAAAGAAAGGATCCCACACCGGTACCTAAAGGAAATTAAACATGTACAAAAAAAGAAAAACGTAATTATAATCAACAACAACGTTAACGTTAAACCTGACCTCAAACGTGAGATATCGTGATCGTGATCTGAGTGAGATGTGTGAGAAAAAAAAGCAATCGATCCTCCACGAAGAATGTTCCATATGCATCTTTCCCGTCAGATCAGATCTTCAAATAGCCCTCCCTTCTTTATGCATGCATATATTTTTGGCCATAACAACATACCATAAACACCTTCCTCCTCCTCCGTTTTTCATTCACAACCGAGTCACCAATAACTTCATCATGCGACCCAAGCCCCCCAGCTCATCACGTCCACTCAATATTCCTCGCCGCCGCCCCACCCGCACCACTCCCCACCCCGCTACCACCGCCACCACCGCCACTCCCATCACCATAATACGTCCCCCCGCCACCCTGCGCGCCCCCCGCAAGTCCGCCCTCCTTCCTCTCTTCCCTCCTCTTCCTCCTCCGCCTTTCTCGTATCCGCTCCTCGGCCTCGGCATCATCCGTCTGCGCGCCCGCACTCACTACACTCTCCCTCCCCCCATTCCCATTTCCACCGGCTCTACTCCCCCCGCCAACAGAGCTCTCTGCCTGCCGCGTCGGAGGCCTCTGCCCCGCCCTCCCACCACCACCACCATGATGGTCGTCATGATGATGGTCCAGATAACTATCCTCCTCGGACTCCGTCTCGCTCAGATCACTCTCCACAACCTTCCTCTGCTGCAGCACCCCCGCAGCAGCAGGCTTCTTTGCCGGCGTGACGGGCACCGGCGCCGGGTTGCGCAGCAACGCACTCGTGGCCTCGCTCTCAATCTCAATCTCGCGCTCGCGCTCGCCCGCGCGCGCGGCCCGCTCCCGCGCGCGCTGCATGCGCGCCTCCTCCTCGGGCACGCGCCGCACGGTCACGCTCTTGCCCGTGCGGTCGACCTTGACCTGCACGGAGACGTTGGGCGTCTCCCCCGGCGCGAGGTTGTTTCGGATCAGCTCGCCATGGTTAATGTTGATTGCTTCCGAGCCGGCGGTGCGCGAGAGCGGGATGCGGATGACTGCGTCGGGGAGGGTCGAGGTGTCGCTGGGGATGCGGCGGTGGGTGTGGTGCGCGCGGTAGGAGGTGGAGGTTGTGCCCGAGGCGGAGGCGGAGGTGGTGGGCGGCATTGGCAGGGGGATTCGCGGCCCGGGTTGAGGGGGGTGGATGGTGTGGTATTTGCGCTGGGCGCCGGAGGGGGGTGGGGGGGAGGCGGGGCCCGTGTCGGAGAGGTAGCTGTCTGCGCCGGAGCCGGCGGGGCGGGGGGGAGGCGGGATGAGCGTGACGAAGCGGCCGGCGAGGTTCGGGTCCGAGGTGAGCGAGGAGACGTCGGACTGCGGGCGGGGGAGGGGGTTTCCTCCCGCACCAACCCCGGTGGTGGTGGCGGAGGACACGGGCGAGAGCGTGGAGACGCCCGCGCTCGGCAGCGAGAGGTCCCCCGGCGTGCTGTCCTTGAGGTCCGAGAGGTCGTTGCGGCGGAAGTGGTGCGGGTCCGCGCCGGCCTTGCTGCTGAGGTCCCCGAGCGTCGCGATCTTGCCGCCCGCGCGCACGGGGTGCTGCTGCTGCTGGCTCGGCGGCGCGTGCAGGCCCGTGACGCCCGACGGGTGCATCGTGCTCGTCGTCTGCGGCCGCGTCGAGGCGTCGTACGAGTAGTCCGTGCCGGGGCCGCCGCCGTGCCCGCCCCCGTCGAGGCCGGCGAGCCCGCGCTTCCACCTGTTGCCGAGCGTCTGCGAGAGCCTGTTGAGCCTGCCGACGCGCGGCGACGGCGAGCCGAGCGGCACCATCTGCGCCGACGCCGGCAGCCGCGTGCCCGCCGTGCTCGTGTAGTCCGTCGGGTGGTCGTCGTAGCCGCTCGTGCCGCTGGCGAACGTGCCCGGCGTGGCCGTCGTCGGCGCCGGGTGCGTCGTCTCCGTCATCTCCGTGTAGCTGACCGCCGAGTGCGACCCGCGCCGCCCGGACCCGCTGCCGCCGCTCGGCTCCGGCAGCGCATGCCCGCCGCGCACGCTGCCGACCGCGTACCGCGCGTTGCGCCGCGAGTGGACGTACTCGCACACGAACCAGCCCACAAACAGGAGGAACGCGACCGCCGCGTACGCCGCAAAGAAGCCCATCTGCGCGCCGTACACAAACAGCCCCAGCGGGATCTGCGCCAGCCCCAGCGCCAGCAGGCCCCTCCCGAGCCACGCATGCAGCATCGCCCTCAGCCCGACCCTGCCCATCTTGCGCATCTTGTTCTTCTCGCCCTGCCGGAGCACGAACCCAAAGAACGCCTGCACCACGGCCCCGCCATAGACCGTCGCCCCGATGATGTGGTGCGGGTTTGCGCCCCACTCGCCCTTGTTCATTGCGAACCAGCCCGCGAGGAAGCCGATGGTGAGGAAGACGAGGACGGTGGTGTTGAGGATTGCGTGCAGCTGGATTGCCTTCCGCGGGTTGGTGGGCTTCATGTATCGGGCGTAGTAGATTGCGAGGGGGAGGAGGAGGAGGAAGGGGATGGCCATGAAGACGGCGTGGACGATGATGAGGGTTTGGTAGCGCTTGTTGTAGCCGTGGCGGGCTCCTTCGCCTGGATTGGGTGGGGATTATGTTAGGAACATACGTCTTTCCGAGAATGAGGTGAAAATCGAGGGGTAAAGTGAAGCAAGTACTCACCATTTCTAACCATCTCATCGAACGGTAACCCAATGAGCGGCGGCAGCACGTAGTAATTCATAGAGTCACTCCATTGCCCGTCATATGCCGTATCTCGGCCTGGACCACCGGCCGACATTTAGGGGCGGGTGGTGGGGTGAAGTGGGGGGGGCGCGGGGGGGGGGGTGAAATGTGGATCCCGCGCGCGGGGGGGGGTTGCTTTCTTTTATTTTTCCAACACCTGTCGTCGTTGTTGTGAAGTTGGGGCTCGAGGAGGGTGGGTTGTTGATTTGTTGATTTGCTGATTTGTTGATTTGTTGATTTGTTTATGTCGATGCTGCGATGGTGGTGGCAGGTTATCGGTAAGAGGTATGTCCCCAAGGTTGTTGTGTTTGTCTGCGAACCAACCGACCTCTTTCCCCCCACCAAAAAAGGAAAAAGGAAAAGGAAAAGGAACAAGGGCGTGAGTGAGTTCGTTTGCGATGTGGATGCGATGCGATGCGATTCCCGCCCAGTTAACCCCCCCCCCAACAGCCGCGGTCTGGCGCAGGTGGGTATGTATGTATCTCCCTAAGTATCTCCCTGGACTATGCCACTAAAAGGGTGCAGAGTCTATTCGTAGGTGATGGCCGACCCGGTACACCGTCGCTCCTTTGTCGCGGTCGTGATTGATTGATTGAAACCGACGTCAGGTCGTGGTTGTGTTGTGTGAGACTGACTTGATTGATTGAGACTGGCTTGGAATGTGTGATATGATGGAATTAATGGTGGTGCAGTGCGCAGTGCGTGGGTGGGCTGTTGTCTGCACGTCCCCGTCGTCGTCGTCAGTCGTCAGTCGTCAGTCCAGGTCCGTGTCCGTCGCGCACGCACAAATCAACGCAAGGGAGAGGAAAAAGGTTAAAGGTGGCAGGTAAGGAAGGTAGGTAGGTATGTATCGCTGGGTCGTTGCCGTCGTGGTTGTTAGGTAGGTAGGCAGATTGGGGAGGTAAACACTTGGGCTGGGTCCCTGGGCTGGGGTTCCAAGACCTGACTTTGCCTTTGCCTTGCAACCAGCCGGTCTGCACCGGTGCACCCCCAATTGCAATGACCCTGGCAAGCTGATGATCAAAAGAAAAAAGAAAAAGAAAAAATGTGATCTTGACAGCCGCACAACTACCTACAGGATGCTAAAGTATACCTACCTAAATCAAGATCACAAGAAAAAGAAAAAGACCAAGAGGTATGTACATGTACCTCCTACCTGGTCTACCTACTCTACTCTAGGTATATCGCAACAAAAATGTAACTTCTGAGTTCCTGCGGCGCGTCCACACACAACAACAACAACAACAACACTTGCAGCTTTCGAGATCTTCGATCCCGCTTTACACTCACTACGAGTACTACTCGCTCGCTTACGTTTCCTTCCAGGAAATCTTTATTTACCGAGCGAGAGAGAGGACAGCCGCTTATTCGATCGGATCGCTTTCGTTTCGGCGGGAGTGACTGGTCTCGTTTGGCGGGCTAGTAGCGTGCTGAGAAACGAGATACGATGAGAGGCAGGTACCGGTATTATACAGATATACTCTATGTAACAAGGAAGGGAAAAAAATGGGTTTGATGTATGTAGAGTAGTAGGTAATGGCGCTAGTTGTACTGTAGGCAGCTGGAGGAAGTTTACGAGAGTTTGGGGGGGGGGGGGGGGCTGACGCGTGCGGGGGGGGGGAAGCAGCTGGGTAGCTGGGCAAGACACTGCTTGCTTGCTCAAAGGCAAGACAAGACACACCTGAAGCCTGAAGATGAGATGATGCTGATGCTGATGGTGATGGTGATCTGCCACCGAATGTGGAATTTTTAGTGGAGGGGGCTAACTTTGCGGATCGCTGAAGGGGGGGGGGGTTCGGGGAATGCGTAAGGTGTGAGAGCACACACACACACAGCGCTTGATGATCACGACCATGAGTGGGTGCAATTGATCGATATCGATTATGATTGGCTATAAAATAAGAATAAGATAAAATTACATGTGAGTAACTACGAGTAAAGTAGGTAGCAGTGAATTGATTTCCTCGAGTCGAAAGGAGACTGGACTTCAACCTTCAAGTTGAATACCGAGACTACCTTAGGTAATTGAATACGAATGGATACTTTGCCCACGGGGTCGCGATTGGTTCTGTTGCCAGGTAGCGCGCCGTGGTTGCAAAGGTTAACGTCAACGTTGCAATTGGATGTGGGAAGATCGTCGTGTTCTCGCGTTAGTTTAGGGGTTAATTAGAGTGCTTTAGAGTTATGGACGTAAAAATAGACGGGCGTTTTTGTTGTTTTGGATTTTGGGTTTTGGGTTTTGCGGTTTTTTGTGTGGAGGGGTCATGATCATGATCATGAGGTGCCGATTGATAAGAAGCGTTTCTATGATTATGTTTCGAAGCTTGCAATTGGCCGCCGATATATTGTAGGATTCGGCCCGATCGATCATTTTATGCGGTGATTTGTGTGCGCGCACACACATGCATGCATAAGTCTGTGTTTTGAACGTGGAATACATATGCACGTCGTCATGCATTAGAGTAGGCAGGTATGCAGCCATCTGCATAAGCATATCATGCTCAGAAATTATCGGCTCTCTGACCCTGGCACATTTATGCACCCCGCCACATGTGGCTAGTGAGACCTGAACAATTGGCATTTTTCCTTTTCCTGGCCGAGAGCTTTCCCTTGCGCGAAAGAGAGGCTTTCGTCACTGCATAGAGAGGTCTCTCAGAAACCCACGCATCCACCACCCCACCCAACCACCATCACCACCACAAGGGCAATCCTCATCCGAGATGCCCTCCCGTGTGCTGCTCTCTACGGAGGCAATTGTCTCTGAAGAGGCTCTCCCAGTTGCAACGAAACGGCGGCTCAAGGCGGAGAATGTGAAGCCATTTATCCAGCATGAGGATGGCACCGGGCAATCCACCGCAAAACGACAGAAACCTAATGCCCCCCGGGAGAAAAGTACCACTCACTCACCCACTCCCTCCCTTTTGGTATGTATTACTTTCACTTACTGACAACTCCTCTCAATTTCACAGAATTCGCATGCACCCACCCCGGCTGCGACAAAATATTCAACCGTCCCTGCCGCCTCACACAACACCTCAACACCCACACCGGCGACCGCCCGTTCGTGTGCACATACACCGACTGCGGCAAATCCTTCTTCAGAAACACGCATCTCCGTGCCCACATCAACAGCATCCACGAGAACCTACGTACACACCACTGCACATTCCCAGAATGCACGCAATCCTTCACGACTGCTCAGCACCTGAAACGGCATGTATCGAGCCACACGTCCCAGCATCCCCATAAATGCCAGACTTGCGAGGAGAGTTTCAGGAAAAAGACGCAGCTGGAGAGACATGTTAGGGCGACGCATCTCGGGCTGAAGCCGTTTGCGTGTAAGCATCAGTCTGTGGATGGAGAGAATGGGGAGGTCGTAAAGTGCCCAGAGGCTTTTGAGACAAAGGGCAAGTTGGAGGGGCATGTGCACAGGGAACATCGGGGTGGTGGGGGGGCAAAGTATTTCTGCGAGGAGTGTCTTATGCAGGAAGGGGGTAAAGAGGGGCAGGATGATGATGATGATGATGATGATGATGATGATGGCAGGTTTAGGAATCAGTTGAGTTGGATCACGGCCGACTCGATCCTGGTCTGGCCGGAGGACGACGATGGACAACATGACTCTACTTCATCCCACGAACACCAAGATCTCGGGAATAATAACAATAATAATGATAATCGTGAGAACAAGAACAATGACGAGATAGAGGAGGAAACGGCAGCAAGCACAATCCAACCAACGCCCACAACCGCAACCCCACCCTCCTCCTCCGGCTCAACAGCACCAACATCCGCCCCACCCGCCTCCACAACAGCAGGCACCTTCGCCACCCGCCTCGGCTTCAAAACCTACCACCAACTCCAATACCACATCCGCACAGTCCACCCCCCCATCTGCAAAACGTGTGGCAAAATCTGTAAATCCAACCGCGACCTCCGCGCGCACATCTCCGAGAACCACGCGGACCCGCTACACATCCGCAAGGGGAACTTTGTGTGTAACTGGGTTTCCGAGGACGACGGCGGCGGCAGTGGGAGTCCCTGCGGCCAAGGCTTCCCGAGGAGATGGGGGCTATTGGTTCATCAGAGAACTGTCCATGAGAAGAAGAGGCCGTTTGAGTGCCCGTTTGAAGGGTGTGGAAGGAGATTTGGTTATAAGAGTGCGATGGAGGGTCATTATAATACGCATTTGAATCCGGGGGCGGGGGGTAAGAAGCAAAGGAGGGGTGGGAGGCGGCAGTCGATGTCGTCTATGGCTTCGTCGACTGTGGCGACACGGGATCAACAGCAGCAACAACAACAAGCACAATCGCAGACCGCTCCTCCTGCTCCAGCGTTACTTCTGACTAAGCTCACGGGCGTGGGGTATGCGTCCCTGAGGAGGAATATCCCGTGTGTGGTCGAGGGATGCGAGTTTCGCTTCTTGAGGAGGTATGATTTGCTGGGGCATTTGAGGGCCACGCATGGGTTTGGGGAGAGGCAGGTGCAGGAGATTGAGGAGGTGCATCTTGAAAAGGCGAGGGGGGCGGGTGGTGGTTGTGGGAGCGGGGGCGTTGATGGGTATGCGGGGTTCTCGGACTCGAGTGGGAGCGAGTATGAGGAGGATTGAGGGAATGCATTGATTGATTTGATTTTAGTTGGTTTGGTTTGGTTTGGTGTCGTTGGGTTGCCCATGGCATGTGGGCTCGTTTGTTCGTTGCGGAACCCTCCTTGATTTTTTTCCATTCTTTTTTTTTTGTCCTTTTACCATAAAAGTGTGTGTGTGTGTGTGGGGGGGGGGGGGGTGGCTTTTGATGTTATATGCTTAATTCTCTCTCTCTCTCTCTCCCTCTCTTTTTCTTTTCTTTTCTTTTCTTTTTTTGCATGGGAAATCAGCTGGGTATGGGGGAAATATAGATCATTGCCTGTTATTTTGTGTTGATTTCTGGGAATCAAAAAAATGCTTTTTAGCTATATCATAATTATAGACTAGTTAACTATGGGATTATTGGGGGGGGGAGTGGGTTTACTTTTTTTATTTATATTTATATTTTTTTTTTTTTTTTGAGTTCTTGAAAGGTACCTAATTAGGTATGTATGTCGGTATACAGTTACCTGTTACGTACATCCATTATAGATAACTCATGCGTGATCATGATCATGGGGGGTATAAAGCTGTCGTAAATTTTCAGAGGCGGATTTAATTTTGATTTATATCTACCTACTTTTTATAGCTACCTGAGCACCGCTACCCTTTAAAGCCTAGGTATGTACCTGTACCTGGGGTATCTTTGAATTTATAAACTAGTTTCCACTTTTTTCTAAATTTTGAGAGATTTCCCTTAAGGATCATGGCGATGGACTCTGAGGTTTACGTATACCCTCACACAAGCATACCTTAAGCTTAGGTACCTACAAGTTACCTAGCTACCTAAGGTGAATTCCTAAACTTCGTTTACAATTTTCACAAAAGGGAAAAAAAAAAAAATGGATCGATATCAATATGGCGTTCACGTCGGAAGACACATAATGTGGTTACAGTATGTACATGTATACGGGTTACCCTGAACTCACACGGCCAAAAATAAGAAAATAAAAAATAAATAAATCTACAACTTGCATAACTGCCACGGACAAAAAAAAAAAAAAAAAAAGAATTCTCTTCTTGGATTACTCGCAATCAAGAATTGAGGGTAAATTCTCTTCTTCTTTTGTTTCGGGGCCGAGCTCGACTCCAACTCAACTCAACTAATCAATCCCCCGAGTACTACCACCCACCTATCTAGGTGGTACTATAGCTAGTTTGGGCAAGGGCTGCTGGGTACATGTGCAATCGACAACTTGATACCTAACCATGTTCAAAGAAACAAAGTCGATCGCGAGTGTGTGTGTGAGTAGAAGAAATATGTATATTTCCTTTAAATCCAGGCCTAAGCTTATAATCAGGCACCAGCCGGCAAACTGCAATGGCCAAACGCCCACCAAAACTGCAATATATAGACAAAATTTAAAGCCATGTCGAGACTAAAGAAATTTAATGGATCCAAAAATCATGAAAAGAAAAAAAGCCACAAAGATAAGCAACAGAAAATTTAATGAATATGAGAAGAAGAAGCAGCCGCTCAAATATATGTATGTGTATGATCATGTGAAACCAGCAAGAAGAATAACGTATATGCGTCAAAGACAGAAGGACATGTAGGAATGAACCAAAAAGATAGAAATAAAAGTAATTGCATGAAGAAACGCGGAAGGTAAATAAAATGGCCAAAGACACATACGCACAACATTGCAAAAAAAATGAGATTCGTTCCCAAAGGAAGTGAAAAGGAAACAAGGTAGATAAATCAATGATGATGAGCTCGATTGAAAAGAAAAAAGAAAAAAAAGAGAAGTAAACTAAGAGATAATGCCAAAAAGATTTCCCACACCACCTTTACCAAAACTGAAAACTGAAAACTGAGAACTGACGATGGAGAGAGAGGGAGGACAAGGGGAAAAACAATACGAGAAAAAAAGAAAATAAAGAAAATTGAATGGTAAACCCGGGTGATATCAGTTCAAGTTGCCACCCACACGGGTAAAACTCAAATCTTGCTCCAGTTCCAGGTGATGTCTCATATGGATCAATCAATTGGCAGACCCTTCCACAGGCCCCGCAACGCCCAAAAACTTTTGCGTAGCCCTCAATATCTCCCTTGCCTCACGCCTCATCTCCGCCAACGCCGTCTCCAGAATCCTAATCTTCCACCGCAACTCCTCATTGGCCAAAGTAAGTTCACACGTGGACGATGACGGCGACGATCCCGAGGCTGCAACATCTCTTGGTGGAGACCTCCTAGCAGCTGGCACATTTCTTTGCTGCTCAATCTCCTCCTTGGCTGCCTCCATTTCCTTTTCCAATTCTTCCACCTTCCGTCTAAGCTCCACTTTATCCTTCTCCAGCCCTTCTCGTTCAGTCTTCCAACGCTTCCTGTCTTCGACGCCCTTCATCTCGAGCTTGGTAGCCATTGCTAAAATACTGCCATATTGACCACCACCTGCCACTCCTTGCCGCCTATATTCATCTCTACTCGCCGTGACCTCTGTCAACTGCCTTTCCAATTCGTTGCATAGGTTGAGGTAATGATCTCTCTGTACACAAGACGACTCGTTCTCTTCTCCACAAACTTCAAGCTTCTTCTGCAGAGTAGTGGCTCGGGTCTGGCTGCGTTGAAATGCTGCTCTCAGCCTTGTGTGCTCCTGCTGAAGTGTCTCAAGTTCGAGCTGGGTTAGCGAGAGGCGATGTTGGAGATTGCTAAATGTATCGTTATATATCGCCGTAGATGGTGCTGTAGAGGGGGCAATTGTCATTGTAGATGGCGAGCTGGGAGCTGGTTGACCGGCTTTGTCTTGGTTTTGAGATGAACTAGGTGGGGTATCTGCACCATTAGTGCCAGCTGGAGAGAGATTAGAGTTGTTCCCGGTGGCTGTTGGGGTGGAATTGCTTGGAGTGGGACCTGCTGGCGCTGGTGCTACATTAGTATTTCCTGTCGGGGCCTCCGACGTTACTTCTCCCTTGTCCTGGGATAGGCTTTCTGTGTTCAATGTCAGTCGTGCTCTCTCATTCTCTAGCCAGCTATTTCTGGACAAAAGATTCTGTCGCTCTTTGATCCATTCAGCCGGACCATCGGGCCTACTGGTGATGGCTCGCTCAGCAAGACCAGCTTTAACCCTCTCTGTTCCTATCCGGCGGAGAGCATTTAGTTTCGACCTCATTGTTGTGTGCATTGCCCGAAGACATGTTACCACCTGATCCTGCGTCATGATGTCTTGATCAGCGACTGCTTTGCGTCGAGGAGGTATGCCATTCTCGCTATATGCCCCACTTGAACCACCTGTACCACCTGTGCTCCGAGCCTTCTCGGCCGCTTCGATAGCTTGCTGGATCTGTTGCTGTTGTTCGTATATGATCTCTGCGTAGTCCTCAACAACCTCAAATAGTTGTACGACTATGCCTCGAAGATTGTTTCCTGGTACCATCTCACTTGGAGCACCCCTAAGCTCATCATGCAGTCTGTGGTTCTCTTGTACCAGACTTAGATACTGCCTCTCCAAATCCGAGCTCTGCGTTTGTTGGGCGTAATGGGGAGAATAGCCTACGTCCCTTGTATTGAGAGGGGGAGGGTGCGGGGGTGGTTGGGGTGATGAAGCCGAGTGCTGAGGTGGTATTCGCAGCTGGTTGGACGATGGGCTTGAATATGCACTGTGTGGCGGTGCTGGATATGGGAGATGGGCTCTCCAAGGGTCGACATTCTGGCGTGAATAGTATTGGGAGTGAGGCGGAGGGGGTGGTGGTGGTGGTGGAGGAGGAGGGGGGGGAGGGGGTGGTGGCGGAGGATATCCCTGAGCACCACGTTGGTAGTCGTAATGGCCGGGTGCAATTGATGGCGAATGATACTGAGGGTAGAGGTTCTGCTGGTGGGGCGAGCGTGGTGGGGGCGGGGGTGGCGGTGGCGGTGGCGGCGGGGGTGGAGGCGGCGTGGGCGAGCTCGGGTAGTACTGGTGCTGGAGCTGCTTTGGGTAGGCGTATCGGGGCCTGTGTGCGTGGGCGGAATGCGTGCTGGCTCCGTCTGCGTCGGCGTCGGCATCGGCGTCGGCGTCCGTTGCGTCATCGGGGCTCGCGTACGCCTGGCGGTCGCCGCTGTCGGAGATCCTGCGCCGTTTCGTGTGCGGCAGCCCGTACTCGGGGACGGGCGCGGGCGCGGGTGCGGGTGTAGCGGGTGCGTGCGCGCTCCATGACGATGACGATGACGGCGGTCGGCCGAGGTGGCGATGGCTCTGTACGCTCTGCTGCTGCTGTGAGTGCTGCTGGAGGCGCGGCGAGCGGCTCTGGTTCTGCGGCTGCTGCTGCGGGCTTCTCGCACTCGCAGCCGTCCCGACGGAAGGGGCACGCACCCGCCGGCGCTGCTGCTCGCCCGCGCCCGCCCCTGCGTCGTCCTCCCACGGCCGGATCTTCTTCGCGGCGGGCGCTGCCTGCTGCGACATTCGGCCCCCGTGTGCTGCTGCGGTCGGTCCGGGTGCGAAGCCCTCGCTTCGGGCCGCGGCGTCGGTCGGGCTTCGGGGGAGAGGGTGCGGCGCGCCCCTATACTGTCGGGCGGGCGGTGCTTTCGGTGCGGCGGTGATGTCGTGGCGTGGAGGGCGGGGGGGATCTGGGCCTGCTGATGGCGGGTATGTGCCTGGCGGGCTGGGGTGGGACTGTGCGGACTGAGCTTGCGTCCGCCGACTTGCAACTGGCGATGCTCGACACAGAGGGGCGGAGAGGGCGATACCGCTGACGATGGGACGAGAGGCTGCGCTGACAGGCCGTCAGTCGGCTTCTTTGATCAATCCGTCCGTCCGTCCGTTCGTCTCCGTCGGCAGCGTCCTGGTGCGTGCGTGCGTCGTCGCGCAGGTCAGGCAGGCCCCGCGTGGTGTTGCCTCGTCCGCGCCGTCAGCTTCGGGCTGCCCTGGGATATATAGATGTATAAGGCCAGCGGCAGCCAGTGCAAGTAATGCGACAGTAATATCTCCGGCTCGGGCCCCCGCTGCCCTGCCCTCGCCCTACTGGAGCCAAGGGCCCCGTCTCCGCACGCTCAGCGCAGGCAGTGCTCGCCGGGCGGCGTGGGGCGCGCCTGGTGGGACTGGAGCCGGTGGCAGCGGTGCTGCTTGGTGCTGCTGGTAGTGGGCGGCGGTGGTGCAGCGTGGTGGTGGTGCCTGCGCCGTGCTAGCAGGCAGGAGGGACTGTAGCCGGCAGGCCTGCCTGGATGCCTGGCCCAGTCTCCTGCTCGGCTTTTTTGCATGGTGTGCGCGCACGGGAATCGGCCGCGGAGAGTGGTCGAGGCACACGCAGGGCCGTCGGGGGCAGGAGCGCTGCGTGGGTGGAGGGCAAGTATACTGTAGAGTACCTCCAGCGAAATCTGCACGATATGTTTGGGCTGGCTGGAGTGCGACTCGCGTGCCGGCTGGGCAGAGGCGGGCGGTGGTGGTGATGCTGTCTGAAGACCTCGCCCACCCCAGCTCCACCAGTGCGCAACTGCCCCTCCTTCCTCACGGCAACACCCCTCCTCCACCAGACGGCGCCCGTCCCTAGTCAGCCAGAAATTTAGATGTGCGTCAATCAGTAATCGACCTCGTGGCCCAGGCAGTTTTCTGGGACACCAACCGGCAGCACCCCCAACCCCTCCACTGCGCACTGCACACACACACACGTTCGCTCCCAGATTTAGCACTGCTCGCTTCCCATCAATTCCGGCCGATCAGTCGCCTTTCTCCCGCACCCTCAATCCAGAACACCTCAATCCCTCCTACCTGCCCATTTCTGCCTCCCCCGCAGTGATCACTCTCATGGAAGCAGCTTGGATGGGAGGAGGAGGAGGGGAGGACGGGGCGTGATTACTCGAGGTGGATGATTGGAGATAGTTTAGCTACATCGGGCTCAATGCATCGGCGTCCCAAATAATTACTATCGGCTCTTTGCGTCACTCCCTGAGCTTGCGAGCTTGCTGACTGGCTTTTGTTGACGGCCGGTGACAAGTCCACCCGGCCTTAGTTATCACCTCACGACGCCCTCAAATCCCCCGGCCAGCTCGCCCGCTAGTTGCTACATGCCGTCCACTTTATCTGAATGCGCTACCTTCCACGGGGACTTTTTTCTTTTCGATGACATGCGGCGGATACATTCCTAGGATCATCCTCCTGGTTGCAAGATGGAAAAAGGGCACAAGCGAAAGCACTTCGCTCACACCAAAAATTTAAGTGCAATATTTTCGCTTTGCAATGATGCTGCCGCGAAATCCGCCCTCTGTTCAAGGCCATCAACCCCCACCTCCCCATCCGGCCGCCTTTCATGCGTCTTACATATCTTGAAAAATGTTCCTCCAAGAACTCGTGTGGCATGTTAAAAGATTGTTTCAAGCATTGCACTTGATCTCAGGCATCCGTCCCATCCATATCCCCCAGCCCTACCGATATATGTTTCTCTTAATACCCTCAGGGTGTAGCCCTGTCTAGAAGCCATGGGCCATATTAGTAAGACGATGCACACCTTGTGCGGGGCCAAATCCATAAGCAAAAGCAACAGAAAAGTAAGACTGGGTGAGGATATTCCGGTAGGTGGTCCGGAAACAAGCGAGTTGCAAAATCCAGGTGTGTGTCAGACCTGCATTTCGCGTGATATGGTGATTTGGCTTGAGGGCAATGAGGCCCATCGTCGAGGCGACCTGAATGAAAAGGCACAATCCAAAGAATCCCGTATCATCTTTGAATACCCCAACAGAGCCTTTTTTTACCCATTAGAATACGTCATATATTATCCTAGAGCTTTTAAGAAAGACTCACGTATCAATGCCATAAGATTATGCCGACATGGTAGGGCAAGAAGTCCATTCAAATTCCAAGCTTTATGTAGCCTCGTCCCAAGGGTTATGCCGAATTTCACTCATGTAATTCAATTTTATATTGTTAGCAAATAGAAACATTGAACTGCAATCTATCAAATACGTAATTTGAGAGTTTACCTTTCTACTTCTGCTTCGGTTCTAGATATTTTCCTCTCCAACTCATTTCAATTTACTCCTTCATGCGCAGGGATCAGCGATCTCATGAAGGGTCTCCAAGGGATTGGTACTGTACTAGCTTTAGAGTAGAGTGAAGTAACTAGCTTTTTCGTCGCTTGTTGATCCCTTGTTCATGCTTGACGTGTGCTCAAACGCAAGACCCCAGTTCTGAATCAACCTAGTGAACCTGGTCACTCTAGTGTTATGGTCACTAAGGACGGCCAGTAATCCAACCGATGTGACAGTAATCCCATTTGCTATCCCACCAAAAACCGTAGTCAGCATAAATATGGATGACTGAAGACAAGACAACTTTTGGAGCCCTTATTAGCCTTACAACATCCGAACTTCTTTTTGGCGGGAACGCTAGCCTGCTTGTTCATTACCCATGTTGAGTATGTGCAAATCCCTTCGGGTCAAACATACTTTCAGATTATTCTCATGCTCCAAGATGAATTGCCGTGCCTCAATTGAATTCATGTGGTACGCTGGCCCAACCTCGCAGGTCACGAGATTGATATCAGGCATGACTACCCAATCAAGTAATACTGGACCTTGCCGCCTGAGTTACCTCGTGAACATGCCATGTTTGGAAATATGTGTGAAAGGGACGCACGAGGCCACCACGTAATGACGTTAAACGATTTTAAATCAATTGGATCGATGCTGTGAGATACACGTCCTAGATTTTCTCTCGATTTGGTTGATTTATAATGCACATCGGATGCGTGCATTTGCCCGAAAGTCTGGGTACATCTGCGCTCCCAGAAGAAGTCTGGCCCAGTATTGATTGAATGGGGCATTTCCTTTGTGATTTGACAGTTGCAGGGCGGTAGCTGCGACCCATGCAATATGTTTGTCGTGGGTTGGTGCAGAAGCCTGAAGTTAGTACTTGCCCGTGCAGGTGGCTATTAATGCCTCGATAACACGGACATTTTGATTCACATCTGGTGGCTCTTGATTAGCTCCTCCGTTGACTGCCTATCTCTGTGAAATAACGTTCCCACCAATCTCACCTGACAATGCCACGTCGTGCAAGATCACCACACATGTAGACTCCACTAGCGAATTCCAATGGAATAGTTTGCAGGTCTTGTTTTTCGTGCATATTTCGTTATTGGTATCGATGTGAATTTCTGCTTCATGCCCCTCTCGTGCAACTTTCACCACATGCAAAGGATGGTAGTGTGGTGTCCGTTGATCGTTTCAAGATGAACCTTAGGCAAGCAAGTCAATTAAAAGACCCGTTGAAGTGATTTAGGCAATGCTATCGTCTGGTTCGTTGACTTCGAACCCCGCTTTAAGCCATAGCCTTTAGTAACGCAGAGATCCGGTCCTTCAATACATGGCTTCATCACTGCAGAGCTGACATGCATATGTGTATTCATTTGCGAATTGCAAACATCACCCACCACTAGTTTGATTTGAAGCGGAACCTAGTCAAATTGGTGAGATAGGGAGGATCCACGTTGGATGCACCCAAAACATTATTGAAAAGGAACAAGGCCACCCACATCCTTCGTCCTGGCTTTTTGTGCAACACAGCTGCTGTGGGGAACTTTGGCAACTTTTTCCAAAAGATGTCTTTCCCCTGCTTGATGCATATTTATCAGCAAATTAGGCCAACCCTGGCGGCCTTCTGATGTTTAGCTCTTTTTTTAAATTTCAGGAGTATATGAAGGTTGCAATAGGCGTAGATGCAGTTTTCGAATCGTTGCCCAAATCCAGAACCATGATACACTTTTGTCACGGGTGGTACTATAGTCTGCTAGGCAGATTTAGCAAAGCTGCTTGACATCTGCCATTTCGATCTACCGCTGCAGACGAAAATTTGGCAAGCATAAGAGCGTCATGTGGAGTTACTGGCACCCATCGTATTCTCGCGTGCATGTGTGCCGTCATCAATCGAGCTTCAAGGTTAAGAGGAAGCCCTGAAGAACTGGATGTTACGTCAGCCAATCTAGTACACACTTAAACACCAAATGGCTGGGTAGTCTCAGTTACCTGGGAAGGGGCTTCACCCGAAGATCCTAGCTGATCTTCTACTAGCTGATCCGAGCCCATCCTTGAGAGTCAATATGAGTAATCAATAGGCTCAGAAGTGTTCTGCATGCAAATATTATTCGGTGATCTCCTAGAATTGCTCTCACCTCGAATTGCATGAGAAGGAACCCAAATGGGGCCGAGATCTCACCATTTTATGGGCTGTTTTACCGCTCCATATACGGTGGTAACAACATTGTGGCTAAAGGTTGACATGTTGCAAGCTCGCTTCATGTCGTGAACACGCCCTAGTTCACTGCACTACTGTCGCCTCGATGCTCCGGACTACTGCACGATTGCTGTCGTGGCGGATTAAGATCGTTCCAAGTCTCAGCTTGTGCTAGCCTAGAATAAAGAGCATCCGTAGGCCTCCGATTGGTTCCTCCAAGCCAAGTTCTTCACAAACCACATATCCATTGGTAGGCAATTGAACATGCGTAACCTCGGTTCCGTTTATTGACCTTTGTGAGTTTTCGTCAACAAGGATCGCCGGACAAGGATACCATGGGTTATGAGAATTAAATATCCTACCTAGGAACTTGGGGGAACGGGCGTTAGCATAATGCAGGTAGTACTGGAAACCATAATTATCACAATAGAAATTACGTTATTTCTAGTCTGGGAAGGCCAGGTAACAAACAGCCTTTCCCAGGAGGAAAGCATGTAGGTAGAATTGTGATGCAAAGCTGGTACAATAACCCACTCCTCAGGTACTCAAAACCCTTTTGGCGAACAACGGTTTGAATTGACACATGTAGGATACCAGTAGTATAATACCTCGCCACGTGAAGCTCTGTGTGTCATCAGATAATAAGCACAAAGACTGCTCTCCCTCATCGGCAGTAATAGTGCAGGCAGAGAAGGGATACTTCCATTATTCCCTTACCTTGAGTTCCACTGGCGTTTTTCAACTTGACCTAAGCATTGTATGCCATTGGCTTGAAGGATATCCACATGATACCGGAAATGTGATCTATTCCACCGCGTGCCTCGCGAATCAGGAGTTGCGAAATCCCAAGTATTATGACAACTCTGTTACTCGATTGCTTACAGCAGGAGTTCCTGCCGTTAATCCCCTGGGTTCCTGCGTTGGATCCTTATTCTAACTTAACCATGTGACGTAATCCATGGCGATCCGAGTGGTGATACACTACCGCAGATATACTCTGCAACAGACAGCATGTGCGTTTCAGCCCTATTGTGGAGAATGAGGTGGCAATTCCATGAGATAACGACACTATTGGGTTTGCTTATTCTGGTTCCCTCGCTTTCTGCTGGAGGGCAAGCAATATGTGGGTTTTTCGCCGATAAAGTTGGCTAGTTTGAAGCTGTGATCGGGTCGGGCAAGTCTGCAGTTTCTGTCCTATGTGGTGTCTCGTTCAAATAACGACCCTAACAAGAATGGCTGTTAGTGTGACGTGTAACTCAACGGTCGGGATCGATAGATACAGCAGCAGTGACGATCTCGATCCAGCGATGCCGTAGTCTCGAGGCCGTGATAGTGCACGGTACTGATGGCTCCATGATGAAGGTCGGGCGGCCATGGCAGGGCGTTGCTTGTGGCTGCCGCAGTCGTTACGTCGGAGTCGAAGAGAGGCAAAGGAGGGGGACGAGACTAAGAGAGGGCGAGGCATTAGTCTGCAGTAGAAGAAGTCTCCAGTGACAATGGGGAAGCTAATCTCTTGATTAGGTAGCGTTCGACATTTTTGGGTTCTCTGCACTTCAGATATATGCCGCTTCTCAAGTTGGCAGCCGCCCGGCTCAGTTGTCATTGCCGTCTATGGTTGTTGGTACTAATCGGCTCGTGAATCCTTCGAGTACCAGCTCAGGCACGGTTTTAGTCATCCATGCCCAAGGGACCAATAAGCGAAAGAGAAATGTCGCCTCGGATGAAATAGTCATGCCTCTTTCAAAGTCAAGACTGTTAACTGGAATTTCACATATAATATATCACATGTAACAAGGTTGAGTCATCAATGCTACAGTGCGCTGTGATTTTTAAACGTTGCACCAGCAAATATTTGCATACGCTTGGTACCATATGTATCTCAGACACCGTGCATTAAAAGTACGTGGTTTCCCCCCAATTACCTATGTAGCTATAGGCTAACCACTTGACCAATAGGAACACTAGTACTGATGGTGATTTGTACTCGAATACGGTCCGAGACACGAGAACAGTTCGAAAGTAGTTTACATGCCGCAAGAGGACAGGTAAACTTTATACCGAAGCTGTTCTTCTAGCCTCATCCCCAGTTTCTTTTTTCTTTTTTTCTTTTTTTGGATGATTCAGTCATCGGTATACGTACACAATTCCTTACCAAACCATCTCTTCATTCTTGAAGGGGCAAGGAATAATTTGTATCCAGCTTCGCGACCCTGATTGCAACTTGCTGACTAGACATGCTGTAACTGGCACGAGAACAGCTGTAACTGGGATCAGACATAACCATGCTACTGAAGTAGGGATTAGACTAAGAGTCATGTTCCCAATTAGGTACTGAGGAAGAATCTACCAGCACGAGTGTAACCTACCCGATATGGTATAATTAGTATGTACATAAAAATCATCGTGAGAAAAATTATCATATTACGCATCGCATTAAGTATACATTACCACCTTGTTCTATAGAAATACTATAATTTGATGCTTCTCGCTAACCCCCGAACTTTCCTTCAAAACACACATCTTGTCCTCATGGAGTTCCCGGGTGGACGGCTGATGGCGGAGACGGAAAATCATTTAGATAAATTGGGCATCAACCTCCTCTCATGAGAAACCGGAGGCGAATGCACCAATAAGATATGTTGTAAGACTCCAGAATGAATTTTCTTGGCCATGGGCGATTACATGGTTTGTCGCCAGGCTTCTTTGAGCCTTCATGATCAGTTGTCCATGCACGTGTGATCCCCATCATGGTCCAATTAGTATTCCGGGAAAATATACCCTAAACAGCCAATAGGTAAAAATATTGAAACTATTCTTATATCGCCGTTCATGATCAATTAGCCGAATTTATCATAGGCGAGCGACATTCTCTGCGCTCGCGGTATTGATCGGAAGCTGACGTTAAGCTCGACAATTTCGTCACATTTATCGTCTCGGATGTGATACCCGGAGCCGCCTAATGTTGTATTTGTGATTGATTTGAATTCCCTCCCCGGGATTTCCGAGTGTATGGACACGAGACTGTCAATATATCGGACACATTTTACAACAAGTTGCTAAAAGTTCAAAAAAGGTTTGTCATGGCCACTTACCCTGAATATGTCAACTAAGTTTGCTATTTCGGGGTCCGCATGGTGTACGCAATCCAGAGCGGGATTCCGTAATCGACATCGGAAACTTGTTTTTACCTAGAGACCTATTTTAGAATCAGTCACTCATCAACGTCGCTTTCCATGATCAAATGTTTTCTATACCAACCTTGCAATGAACGAACATTTCACCTAATTGAAGTGAGGAAGGAAATGGTTTGAAATTCTTCATCATTCATCAAGACAAAATAATCGTCATCATGATTCAATTCGTACGTTTCCCAACACCACATGCAATTGATCATGATCATGAAGTTGAATGTGTCGAAAATCGTAAGAATTCGGTTACCCTGAGACCGGTAGCTTAATTCAAGCGAGAGTAATCTAATTCAGGGCAGTGTGTTTTGCGCAGCGTTTGACTGTAATAGTACTGGCTTCATCCATATTTCGCCTCGATTAAGCGAATTCGAAATTCTGACAGAGCGAGAGGAGGCGGGGAAACGTATACGGAGACGCAGGCAGATAGTCGATCGCGACCTGAGGCCAGAGGAGATATCCGCATGGGAACGAAATGAGCGAAAGATGAAGGCAGGTTGTAGGGCGGGGGAGGAGGAAGGTTGGGTTTCAGTGGAGAACGGCAAACCGCCCCAAGCGTATGATCCATCTCGAAATCCTGTTTACTGACACTTCGCTTGCGGTAAGTACCTCGAGCATAAATGAAATTGAATGCATCACAGTTATCGGAGGGCTGCTTTTCTGAGGGGCACCGGTAGGGAGGAAGGTCGGAAGGGAAGAAAGATCGGCAAAAGAGATGCTCAGGCCGAGAAATTTCATATATTCGCATTCTTTCCCTTTGTGGAAAATGGTACCCGAAGTAGGAGATATTTCCTCTTTGGGCAGATCCCAGCTAAAGCACTCGAGTAGTCTCGTTCCCGTACGCGGATTCGCACTTCCTGAAGCGCGAGGGTCATTACCCTGAAGTTGACTGGAATGGACTTGCCCTGGACTTTGGCTCAACGCAACACCTGGTACATTGAGAGCCGTCTATAGCTAGTTTATTATCAAGTATTTGGTTATCGACTTAAATAACACCATATCAATTGGATTTCAAATCACATTTCATATCACTTCCTCCATGAGGTCCCTATAGCTATATCATTTCGTGAAAGTCGGTGGACCCGTAGAAGCAGGTATGGCGCTTGGAACTTCTTGAAAGCGCCAAGATCTGGAATTTGATAAAAAAAGGCTGTGAATGTTTACGATGTGAATAAATATGCGCATATCCACTGTGAATTATACTTCGTCAATTCAAGCTGGTCGATCGATATGAAAATATGTAACTACATGGGCTTCTCTTCATTCTCCACCGAATTCTTACAACCGCGGATGTCTGGATCAAGAATCAGAATTCAGACATCGGTGTAATTGCTGTAGTTATACTTTTTACACATTGGGATCCAAACATGGAGCAATTGCAATAACTCACGAATTGATTGAAGGCCAATAAATCATTTTCTGTCGTCATACATCCCGATCTCCAGCTCCTCCGGGATACATGCCGCGAAAAGAGCAGGGCTCATACGTTCAGTTGAATAGGACACACGATCGACCGGTCATTATCACCACTAGTATACAAATTAATTCCTACGTTGGAAGTGAGTTGATCATGATGGAATTCCTTGGGAAGAATGATTATTCATCATAAACTTCAGGACTGATTCCGGATCCCAGTAGGTATGTAATAATTGGAATACATTTCCAAATCTATCGACCACTCATGATCATCAATTTAATGTGTTCTCGGGAGTGTCCAGACTCCATAATTTTATGATCACGACATGTACACTGACTATATATGGAAAGAATGTATTAAACGGCCGGCGCCCCCAATCGATTCCATTCGCAAGCTAAAAAAGCACTGCAAAAAAGTATCAAGCCACCTCGAATTTTTATTGGATTTACAAAACGCAAATCCGCATAATGCTGTAATGCGCCGCGCGCGGCCCGATCCCGGATCCCCGTCGGCGACGTTAGTGTTCATCTGTGCCGCAAGATCAAGATCGGACCAGTAATGACGAAGGAAGAATCCCAACAATGGAGAAAACATGCGTCCAGGTCACGTTTTTCTAGTCGGCCAGCGACAATTCGTTTCCTAAAAGAGGTAGTTGCATATATTTTGCTTCATCTGACTGAGGGGGTTTGCCGTACAACTGATCATGAGGGGGGCTCGAGGCGACGACTGACGCTGGGCATTGGCCAGCGCGGGCAATTGCAAGCAGGGCTATTCACGTACTTGGTCCAAAGGAAATGTACCTTTGCAGGACGCAGGACACAGGCTCTCAGGCACACAAAAACGCCCTACCTAGAACTCGGTGTTTCGTTGAGTAACCGTTTCTCTTTTCACAAATATATCCCCACCAAAGGACATCTGCTGTACATGTGTACACACTCCGATATACTTACTGATACAGTTAACGACAAACACACATTTCAAGTTCAAGTTTCAGTTACGAGATGGAATATGTGAACAGCAATTACTTCAGAGGAAAATAGGATTCCCGGATCTGAGTTATACACGAAAGCTGCAGATTGCCATGGAAATCCGGAGATAATAGCAACTTGCAAATTTCTTGAAGGCAGAGATTCACCGTAGAGTAAGTTAGATGCACAACTTCTACCTCCTACCCCACCAAAAAGGCTCAGGCACCAGCTAACGACCCACAAGTTCGGATATCAAAGCCTGTTCTCGTATCAAAGCCCCGCTTTGAGGGTTAAGAAATTATAAATTCTAGCCTGAGTCACGATGCAATTATTTGATTTTGCCACCAATATAATCAGATGCTGATCGGCATATGGTTTTTGACATGCTTAAAAACAAAAACGGAAATATGTCGTATCACGTCAAACAAATCAGATCACTGTCGATATATAGTTCTGACATGATGTCTGAGCATGGGTATACCTATATAATGTGTTTCCAGAAATCTAATAAGAAACATCCTACGCTTACAGGCAGGTAAGTCTTCTTTCCCCAAAGTCAAAAGGGATTATAAACACACAGAGAAAGATGGGAAAATGAAAGAAAGAAAAGAGACTTGGATTTAACACATTTATGAGAAGTAAGAGAAATAGATCTAGAGCTATCAACCGACGTCGACACCACCAGTACCATCCACTGCCAAAAATTTCAATAAAGTCGAAATGCTGCCACCTCAATTCAGTTCAATTTGCTGATGTTGAGCCATCTACCACGATAGGGGGTCTGTATTCGGAGATCTGCTCGTGATGTTGTTGTACCGCAACTTGGGTATGTCCCTCACGCAAAAATTGCCTTCCCTCCGCTGGCGCCTCTGCTGACTGTGGCGTTGGAAGAATCGTTTCGGGGGGGTGTCGATCCAATCTCACTCGAATTGTGCGCCCTTTAAAGACTGTATTATCGAAAGTGCGGCACGCCAACTCTGCAGCTTCGAAACTATCGAAGATTGCGAACGCATGGCCCTTGGCTCTGTTATTATTTTGATTCCTCGGAATTTCAACCCTCAGTGGCGTCCTGAGGTATTGCTTAAGCTCCCTCCACGTTGTGTCGAAAGGCAGGTCTCCAATGAAAACAGTACGAAGCTCACTCCGAACAGCTCCATGGCTGAGATTGACCGGCAGGCCACTGGGTGGGATAAAATACATTGGCACCGGTGGGACATGAACGTCCCCACCGGGATAGTAGGAGGAACTTGAATCGATGGTCTCAATGTTTCTGGCAGGAATGGATCCTGTGAACAGATCTAAAGCAGGCATGCTTTCAAATACCTGCTGAGAGGCTGGGTACGTGGCTGTATATGGGGGCTGCAATGGCGCTCCAGAGTATCCCCCAGAGTGTCCCATCGCCGGAATATAGCTACTGAAACCTGATGGCGCGTACGGTGCATAGGTACCCATGGCGCCATGTATCTGGTTAGATGGTGGATTGTCTGTGTATCTGACCTGGTTGCATATTGCCAAATGCTGCTGAGCAAGAGCGTGTGTGTGACAGGCATTGCTATGTGCCTGTAACGCAGCTTCCCTGTGCGAGGCAGCCCGACCCTCAAGCTCCTCCGCTCCGAGCCTGCCACTTGCCCTAAACTCCCCCGCCTGCTGCATTTCATGGTCTGCCTGCCTCTGGTAGAATGCTGCTGCCGCGGCATTCTGTGCCGTTTGTTGCGTAAGTATGCTGTATAGGTATCTCGATCTGTCGAGAAGACCCTCATTTGGCTGATAGACGGGGGGTGGGGCAACATTTCCATGGTGGCGTGCGGGCAAGTGCTCTGGATGGGGGGGTGCATTGTGGTGAGGAGCATTGCTTTGGGGCTGGAAAGCGGGTTGACTTGGGTGCTGGGTAGTTTGAGGGGGCTGCCATCGGGTGGGCTGCTGGGCTGGCTGGGAAGCCTGGGAGAGTGGTAGACTAGGGGGGGGGTGTGCAGGGCCCTGAGATGTTGCTGGCGGCGGGTTTTCCTCCGGGCTATCTCTTGGGATGGAAGTCGATAATCCACTGGGGCATGAATACTGGAGGTTGCGCACCTGCGTCTGCAGAGCCCTGCCATTCCAAACGAATCCGTTGAGGTGGTCTACACGCGAGTTAGTAAGCCGAATTCTCCTATATCCATCTAGAGAGAGGTGAGCAGGAGGGGGTGGGAAAATCATTCTGTACCTCTTACTCTTAAGGCCTCCTCAAGTCCCTTGATTCTAACGAAACCAAAGCCCAATGACCGTTTGCTCACCAGATTCGAATAAATCTCGGCTCTTTCGACATTAGGTGTTATAGTCCGAACGAGGTCCTTCAGGTCTTGCCACTTATTTTTCCACGGAATCTGCAAATTGGGACGCCTATCAGCCACGGGTTCTCTTTGGAAAACACAATTGAGAAATGAGAATTGAAAATTCTGCATGTGCGAATTACAAAACACAGGCTGCGGAGATAGGAATAGGCATACGTTTCCAATGACCACAATATATTGATTAGTTCTTGCCCCGGGAGGCTGCATCGTGATGCTTTCCATATCGACTCCAGATAATCCGTACCCGCGCTGGCTCTCGAGTAGCAACCTATCAAAGACAAGCTGGGCTGGTTCTGGCTGAGGGTTGTGTATAGCTTCACTGGTAATGGGTGCTTCCCCCCTTTGTTGAAGTGGATATGACGGAAGGGCTTGATTCGATGAAATTTCAAGGTCTCCGATATCGGGGATGGCCTCATCTCCAAGAGCTACGCCCTCGGGGTAAGCATTTTCATTACTGTCTCCTGGCTGACTGTTGGCCATTTCCGAGCTCCCGATTTTCTGGCTCACTGACAGACATTATAAAGTTAGTTTTTTTCCCGCCTTTCATTCGATTCTCGAGTCACTTGTCCCCGTGCGGAGGAAGAATAAGCGGGAAAGCTCCTTCAATAGGCCTAAATGGAAATGATTTGAGTGCAACTAATGACAAATAGACAATGCAACGACAAGCCGGCGGGATCCATTTTGAACCAACTATCGGGTTTGGATACATCGAGCCCGATGAAAATCTTTCTTGCTCAATGACTGGTGGATACCAACTAATATCTTCAATGTGGTCTCAAACTTCCCGGGAGTCGATATTCCCCGGGCTATTTTGATGCATATGGGTTCTTGATAGTACTGGTTAGGCCTCCGCCAACTTCCCCATAGCCATTGGTAGTTCTGAAAGATTTAAGAAAAGAGCGTTAAGGACTAACCTATTCAAAGATATTGTTAACTTTTCGGCCCTTGAGGGGCTGAAACAAGACTAAGGCCTCTGAAATAACCAACTACAACCCTAGGCCACATCAGCACCCAAACACTATAATCAGTTAGAAGCTGTTCTCGTGTTAGAAGCCAGATTCCAGGGAAACTTGAATTGCAAATATCTCCAGCAGAGCAATGAAATGCAGTCCGGCAATCATCAGCCTTTTCATGCTTTCCTGAAGAGCATTTGAGGAACGAACATAAAGGTAGATCAACCAGTGTATGGCTCATGACGCTCAAATACGTCAAAGACAAAATCTCCGATGATTCGCCTTAAACTCAAGGCCAATATAGACGCTGCTAATCAAAAAAACTCAGACAGAGCTAGCTTGATTTTCATTAATGATCATTGCCCAGAGACTTTGATGCGGCGACCGTTAAACAGCCTCCAACCATGTTGATGCATCAAGAAAGCAGAAGAGTTCTGGATGTGAATCTGCACTTTATTCAAGTATGTCTGGCGCAACTCTTCGCCTGTTCAAAGAAAGAAGAAGAAAAAAATTGGATATTCATACTTACCTGAAATGAAAGGCTATTCTGGAAATTTCCTACCTCCTAGTCCCCCGAAACTCAATTTCGACCTACCTTGCCGTTATTCTTCCTCTAGCCTCGGATGCTCAGACTAAGCTAAAGCTAAAAAGCTTGTTGAATGGAAGCCAGTTCCTAGGCGGATAGCCGATTCGAAAAAGGTGAGCCTTAAGTCCAGAACGATGCGTTGCTGACTCAAGTATTGACGTCCTGTAGGAGGCGCGACTATACGCAAGGTGAAGGTGAGCAGGCGTATGGCTGTATCGTAGATATGCGATGCCACTTGTTGAAACTTTTTATTGTATACTGAAAAGTGGAGAAATCCAACTGTGCACACAGACATGGGAGCACCAGTACTTTTTATAAAGGTTACAGGACTTCGTGGAACGTACAGAATGAGGTCACATCTAACCGGCTTCCAGAACTTAAAAAGCATCGTTACGCTGTGTGGATTGTTTAGTCCACTATTACCTTTCAAGTCATAATGTCGAACTGCTAGTGCTACGTATACCTGTGCTCCCTCTGCCGAACATAGCTGACTGCAGCGAACAATTCATAGAAACTTATGACCAGTCCCATCAGCGGAGGCCATCACATTCATTATACAGATTACAGTCTCCAGTGACACCGGCCAACATGGAAACCGCCGTAACCGCAGTGCATATAGGACTTTGCCGTCTGGCTCTTGCCCGATTACCCACAATCATGGCCTGTCGATTGGATTGGCGCGGTACGCGTTAGAAAGGCTGCGATACTTACGAGAACGACATGTGAATTGCTAGGCAAGTACGTGGCGCGCCTCTCACGATAGTCGGGCGTATACGTATAGCAAAAGAAACTCCACGACTGTCTGGCTATAGCTATTGGCCATATAACAAGCGTCTGGGAACGAGAACATTCAAGCGGAGGATCCGACAAGAGCCCGGACGCCGGCGCTACTGCACACAGACGCCTCTGATAAACGATAACCTACCAATCACGCGAAGAGTAGCGGCAAGCAGCCGCGATTGCCAGCAACCTCCAAGATGGTAATGGTGTTGAGACATTAGCGTTTCGTTGCACCCCTGTGACGTCCTTAACTCACTGGCGCTGGAGAAATGGAAATTTCAGTATTTCCGAGGACAACGCGAGAACAAGGACAACGCAGAGATTTGGCTCTTGTAGGGAACGATGCCATTGGTATTACGAGTAGTGCTGAACAGGGAAGGGCATTACTGATCATGTTTGAGTGCATGGTATGCTAGTACCCAAATTGCCGTCTTGACCACCCATATTGGCTGATACGTGAAACTATTACCTACAACTCCAGACGGGCCCTCTTAGCATTCACTTGAAAAGCAGGCAAATAGTATCACACTTTACTAGTACTTGCAGTTACTGTCAACATCCTATGAAGGACAATAAGAGGATTTCGCTTTATCCTTTGTTAATAGCTAGCGTGGTGTTTCTGTTTCAAATATTGACCTGAGCGGCTGGATCTCAGCTGGGCCTGATAGCATTCGATCTACTGTCATTGAATTGATCTCTAGTAGGTGACTACCAGCCTGCTCTTTTCCAATCCGCCACTCGCTCACATCGAAGTGGCCATGGGTAACCCCTCCACCGCATAGTTTTACCACCTTACACATTTATCAGGCACACATATCACCAAAGACGAACAGCTCATTCAAGGTGTAGGATCAATAATCCTGCGTGGGCTTTCAATGCACTTCTGAGGCGGAAACTAGAATCACAAATGCATGTGGATCTTCGTATCGGTAACTCGTTGATTTCATTCCAAAGGGGCCTGAATCGAGACTGGGCCTGAATGTCACAAAAGCTCTCACCTGCTTTAGGTACTGATCGAAGCTTACATATTATTGTGATCAATTGATCAGCTGAATGTGACCCTGATGTTAGTGCATGCTCATCACAAACCCTGACTTAATTGTCTTGTTTAGCTCACTTACAGGTAACTGTTTGTGAATAATAAACTGCCTGGTAAGGTGCTAAAATATATGTTGATTTCTAGTTCTTGTATAGGCACTCTGAGGCTCGGACTTTGTTTTACCTTGAGGATGTTAATTGTATTGTTAAGCACAAACGTTTAACTTAGTATTGAGAGGATGTTTAAGCTTACCATCAACTTTTGATACGAAATTTTTGAAAGCTGCAGGAAGGCTATTTACAGTTTGAAACACCCACGATCCAAGAGGTGGGCGCCATATTTTTAGCAACGCGGCCCGACTTGCTTCTTCCATTCAAAATAAGTTCATGGTGAAAACAATATTCTGAAGGTAGGGTGATGTCTACAATATGGTACTGAATGACAATAAGGACGAGTATCACACTGAGGTAGGTTGATATCATAGCCCAATATATAATGCTCATTGATGGTTGAGAAGTGTTCTCGTGCCCATTGAGAAGTGCATTTAACTCACCTCAGGATCCCGATACAAGACCCCGAAGATACTTGAGGCTTTGCAGCGCGTCAATACTCCTTTTATCACGGATCAATAACAAATCATCAATCACGCTGCCGTTGTCATAATTGTCTCTTGTTAGTCTCCCAGTCGCCTGTTGCAACTTTCTAAATAACACTTCCTATCCCTGCCCTTACTTACAATAGAAGCAACAAAATGGCGTCGTTTGGGTCGGATGATGCCAAACAATCCGAATACAGGAGCGATTATCGGAATTGTAGCTGGCCATGGTTCTGTGTTTTGTAGGTGCAAAACGTCTTCCACTAGTCTGGTGTCTTCCACTAATTATAATAGCGTGTGTTAGAACAACTGTGAGCGCATACTGGCATTGTATTAATAACACACTGCAGCGTTTCATAACACTATTGACAGTGAGCGCCAGGCTGGATCATCAAATATGAAGCAGAGGGCACAAACATCTATATCGACGGGTCTAGACCATCAGCCCATACCAGACATCGGTTAAGTACCTTTAGATTAGCAATACCCTAATGCTTAGACAGCAATGTTTAGAGCCATGCGTGTCGATTCATTTGCAGCATTTACAGACCTGGTCCATTATATTGAAAGGGCAAGAAGAAAAAAATGAGAAATATTCCAAATCACTGCTATCCCGCCGAAAAAATGGGACGCTGTGGCAGCTGCCAACTCCAAGGCAACTATTCCAATGTTTCACGGATTTCTATCTGGCAAATGTGCTTTACACTGGATGGGGCGAATGAAGCGGTAGTCTATGAGGGGCTGGGAACGAGACTAGTCACAAGGACGAAAAATCCTGTCATAAGTAGTCTCGTGCCGTCATAAGTTACCGAGGAACCAATCAGTTAACCTTGGTGGGCGTCGATCGATCGGCTCGCTTGATTTTCCCACTGGGACAGGCTTATTATACGAGGTACATACGTTAGAAAGATCTTGTAGGTATAGTAGTGCAGTATAATGCAGCATTGGCCTCATGCATTCAAATTGATCTGGAGCTCTCGTATGGGCATGAAAGCACTGGGGCTTCACGATTTTTCTTACTCTTTTTGGCCTAGAAGAATCCTGTCACTAATTAGCTCTGATTTAGTATGCTACTCGTACGGATTGTGTTAAGTTTGCATGCACGCTAATTAATTAACATACTTCATGGGAGCCAATGCTAACTGAGAATCTTGGGTCCAGAGATCCCTGGGAGGCCTTAAATTGAGATGGGATACATCATCACTTTTCATGTTCACAATCTCGATACACCTGCCATATAGTTCAAAAATATGGATCGATTGATACATAATGTGGCTTCTCAAACATCTAGCTTCAGCAACAAAGTACATCACCTCTACCCTCAAAAAACTACTTTCCGTCAGATTTTCTGCAGGATCTGATCTGAAGTATGCACAGTACTAGTATAAGGTTCCTGTCCCTGAAAGTCAGTGCAGCTGGATGCCTCAGTACCGACAGTACATTGCCATGATTTGCATTTAAAGGGCAGTCTAAAAGCACAACTTGTTTCCTGAAGGCGGCCATCGCGACGGTTAGCCGTGCTAAACGAGATCATCGTGGCTTCTAATGTGCCCAGTTGTGGAAGAGCTGTCCGGGTATAGACGACGATGGTCCCATACGGCTTCTTGCATCACCAGTTATAATTCACAGTGCTGCTAGAGATTTTTTTCCACCCCCGGCCACGAGAATCACAAGCGCCATTGGGCTAACGTGGATTTCATAGAATGGCGCCAACGCGCATTCTGGAATTTTAATCGACTTTTTGCAACCTCATATATTAATGCAGCCGGTGGTGGTGCGATTTTTCCTGCCATGTCTTATAAGGAAACGCGAAATATTGTTATCAAAAAATACGTGCAGGCAAGAGTTCACGGCGTCAAATGCTTCCTCGGGGCTAAAGGTTGCTCGATCAAGCTAGCTGCTAATCATAACCACCTGTTTCAAAGTTTATGCATATCGCCATCGAATATTATACGAGAAATATTGGCATGTTTTCTTATAATTATAATTAATCCTTGAAAGTATCGCCCAAGTATCTTGATACAGCTTCCTCAAGTACTTATTTTGGGTTTTGGAGTATTTCCTTCTAACGCAGTTTTCATAATCGGTTTCCAGTTTATCTCTTTTACGGTCAACAGCGGCACAGAGCACCCTCGGCCCAGACGCTTTAGCGTCACATGACAGAATTCGCTAGTGCAGGCATACGCTAGTGCCTTGTATCCCTTGGATGTTTACACGCTATTCATCGGTATGCACCACGAGCAATGACTTCAAGACCTTTTCGATGGGATCCAACCACAATACCAATAAATACAGGGTTCTCACACGCTCGATAACCGTGGCGAGGAGGCTGGAGATTATCAAATAGGCACCCTGATTGTCATATTGCCTTGCTTTGCAGCAATTCTTTCCTCTGCATGTTTGATTCGCGATGGCTTCAAAGAAAGCATGGATATATATTGCAGCAAGGGAGGCAGGCAAATACCCCGACCACCTGGGTCCGAATATGACCGGCCAGAGATGTCTACTCGATGATTTGCAGGACTACTAGGTTCCCACCACGTAAATCATTTCAACCCAAGGTTTAGTACGTATACTTGGGACTACATTTCGAGCAAGTCAATATCAACTACCAAGTACACACCACATGCCAATGTCATGTTCTTCGTATCTCCTCCTCCTCCACCTCCCCCTCCTCCTCCCCGGTCCCCCTTTACTCCTCCCACGTTGATAGTAAGCCATGCTGATGATGTAGTCTTACCTGTTCATGCGTTACACCAACCATAATGAAGGTTTGGTTTGCTGCGTGTATGGAGCCACTGGCATTGGAAATCATCGATGTGTGTATGGGATGGAGCACACACGGTCAGGCTGCAGTACGGTGCATGCCTTGAGCATGGCTCCACAGCACCAAAGGCCACTGATAAGAGGACGGGCCGATCGAATGCATCATAAATACTGATTCATATATACTGTACATTCACGCACACCAGACTATACATTCACAACTAATCATGAATTTTGCTTGATAGGGCTGATGAGGCGACTTGGCCTATGAGGCAATGCATGTACGCACACGACAAATAAAATCACATTTTATTGCTTGCACACAGTTGTAGCCTCTCAAGAACAGGATTTACACGTCCATGCATCTGAAATCAATCAATAGGCAGCTTTGGGCCGAGCAGCTCTGGTCCAGCATGCGCCATCCTACACGCAGCCTGAGTATCTTTAGGGCTTTGATGCTGTTCTTGGTGAATGGTTCTGTCACATCACTTAGTCGGGGTGCTTTGCTCGGCTGCTGCGCCAAAGCGAGCATCGCCCCCCACCCTCCCCCCACACACACCGCCAACCCAGCCCAACCCACCCCCGCAGCCGCTCTCGCCCACCATCCACGAGCATACATATATATGATGCACTTATATGTGAGAAGGCGGAGCCGGCAAGGACTAGCCTGGCCCGCGGCAGTGGGACAGGTACCCGACATTCTGAGAGATGTGGGCGGCTACATACAAAATAATATCAACTTCGCCCGGCCATGCTCTCGCCCTTTCCTGGGTTTCAGGAAACTGCCCTATGGCCCAATCCCTCCCCTATTGACACCAACCGTTGTCCCTTCAGCTCCAACCACCAGCATCTGTCACCAATTCTTGAACTGCGCGGAAAGCTAGTTCGGAGAAGACACGATGTGGACTTGCACTTCAACTATGTATCGTGGAATACAACGAAGCCTAAACACCCTTGTTCAACCTTCGACACTCGATCCATGCCCTCCTCGCCCAATCAACTTCCTCCGCAAAACCCCCACAGACTTCCGGTCTGTCTGTCTCACCGCCAGAAACATTAGCAATCGCACCATTGCTCGAATACCCCAATTCAATCCAGCCTTCCCACACCAAGTCGGGGCGTATCGAGGATTGCGAGGGGGAGAATGTTGGGGCACGATTGATCTCGGCGTAAACTCTCTTGAATTTTCCGCCATGGCCAGTGCCAACATTGAAACGAGGAATGACGCCGTCTGTGGTAGCCTTGGAATTGGCCCCATCGTTGCTGAAGACGATCCTAACCATCCCACCAACCGACATAACTGACCTGTCTGTTTCGCCGTCGATATATTCAGACTGGCCGCTAGCAAATCCACCTCTTGGAACAACGGTAAACTCGAATCTTCCATCAGCAAACGCCTCTCCCCGATACCACTCCCACTTTTCCAGATTCCGACAACTTGCGGCCGGTATGACGGAGGCGGATCCATGGCCAGGTTGACCTTCGATTCTCTGGATAACAGTTCCACGTCTCACAATACCCAAAAACTTATTTGCGAGTTTCAGGACGCTCAGGTGCTTCACCGGGAGCTCCGATATCTCATAGGTCCGATCTACATCACTGGTTCCAGAATTGCGGGGGTGGAGAATGATGAGTGTGCGTCTGCCGGTTTTTGGTGTACCTTTTCCGCCAGGTACGATAGTGTAAATATATCTCTTGCCTTTGAGATCGAGATGGATATATCCAAGGGGATCGTTATCCGTACGAGGCGATATTGTAATAGTGCCGCCCTTTATTCCCCGTCCATTGGACTTGAGCGTGTGTTTGATGTATGGCAGATGAGCAAGGCTCAATGTGTATTTCTTTTCAAAGAGTACAGTTGAGGGTGTCAGTGGGGTGTTTAGATGCCCCAGCTTCCCTGATGATTGGTTCGGCCTGGGAGTTTGAGGGTCTGCGGACTTCTCCAGCTTGGGTGGATGTACGATTTGTACATGCCTCTCTTGCCGATTTTGGACATTTTGATGATCGAGCCAGCCCTGCACTGTGTCAAACCGTTGAAAGGTGCGCTTGGGACCGCACGCTTTGGCTGTTTGTGAGGCGGGTTCTGTGGCGCTGAGTGGCTGTTGCGGCGGAGGCTTTGACAATGGCGGTGAGGAGGGTAATAGCGTCGTTGTAGAAAGATTGCTCAGCATGCGCGATGATGTCTTGTTTGATCCCGGGGGTGGTTGCCGCTTTGGTTTCGCGATTGGGGTCAAAGGCATTTTCGAGGGGTCAACTACGGTCCACAAAGCAAAATTAACGGAGAAGCACAAAATTGTGGCAATTGGGTTCCTTACGTTGGAATACTTTGACTGCGCCTTTTCTCACTATTCCATTTCGTTCAATAATGGTGTCTTCTTCTGGATTTTGCGGTCCGTCAACATCAACCCAGTCGTTTCCGGAAGTCAGCCGAACCATTTTGGAATCCGCCGAATTTGTACCAGTGGATTTACTTGGTACACTACCAGCGCCTCTGATGTTCTCAATTCCTCTCTCACTCGAGGTAACACTTTCTCCGATGGGAACAATTGCACTTTCGTCGTCCAATTCATGAATTGGCGCAGTGCGGCCAACTTGTTCTTCAATATCACTTTCATCCAGAAACCGAGATTCCCAGCCATAGGCTCTTTCAAGAACTTCTTTTTTGTGGGAAATCTTTCCGGAAGTCAAGTGTTGCCGTAAAACTCGAGTCGACGCTCCAGTCATGGAAAAATCAGCCTCCGGAGGTATGCTCTTCTTTTCTTCCAGTGGTGGTTTATTTGAACTTTTCTTTTTTCCAAGATCCTTCTCAATCCGTTTCTTCTCGTCCTCTTCTTGTGCTTCATGCTGCAGGAACTGCTTAAGTTTCTCCCTAACCATTGACTCCTCCATTGTGTGGCACATTCCTTTGACCAACATTGTCAAATTCTGGGAATCAGCCTCTTTTTCTTGCAAAGGTAGCCGCACTCTGGGTTTTCTCGTCCTGCTTGATCCCCTCGACCCAACTGCATTTACAGGTGACTTTCCAATTCTCTGCTGCTGCTGCTGATTCGACGATGATCTCTCTCCTCGGCGATTTGGCGTTGCAGCGGCAAGCTCAGGCATCATGCGTGTAATAGAAGCGTTGACTAGAACCCTCCTTCTTAACTCGCTGGACAGGGAAGGTCGCTTGATTTCAGGGAGGTGATTATATGAAGATAGTGATGTTGAAGGCAGCTTTATGTTAGATGTATTCGGGTATCGTTGTGTTGAAATCGCTCGTTTAGCCTTATTCACTCGGAGGGTGTTGTAGGGGCTGGAAGCTCTTTGTTCGAGGGCCACCACATCCGGTAGTTTCTGAGCATGAGATCTGACTGCTTGCCGGCGCTGTGGAGTGGGTGCGGTTGAAGTCCGTGGCGTTGAAGTTGCTGGTTTTGCTCCGATGAATGTGGCTGAAAGCGAGGACGAGGTCTGCCGACGGCGACCGACCAGATTTGATGTTGCCGCAGAAGACAGCTGCTCAACGGGAGTTTCGCTCTGCCCTTCCTCCCTGAGATTTCGCAACCTGCCCCGTGTCGATGAACTTGATGATAGTGTTGGTTGTCGTCTAGTTCTCACAGCCGTGTGTTGCGTGGAGTTCGCATATCCAGGCACTTCTTTCAACAGCTGTATTAGTGGCGATGGCCGCACCGAAGAGCTCGAGCCAGACGACATGGTTAGGTTCCGTTGGCGTTGTGTCAAAGTGAGAGCTGGCTGGCGGTATAATAAAGCTTTGAAGCAGCTCTCATTAGCTGGAGCAGCCGGGGGGCAACGTAGGTCACGCTTGTCTTTTCCTCGTGGTGATGGTCATATGGATGGATGACTGGACTGGAGGGGTGTATGCTAAGCATCTCAACACCACATGGCCATGCTTCGTCTTATTTACCTTCCGGTAAATTACTTTGCAGATGGAGGGGTCTTGGCGGAAACATTACTGGGAGCACGCGCATCTGCGCGCGCAGATGACAACGCGTCCCTTGCTCACGAGGATGGCGAGGCGCTGACCCCCGGCCAGGCAATGACGCCTTTAAGCATACCTTGTACCCTTAGGTACCAAAAGAATGGGTCAACAAGATCACGAAAATGACTCCAAAGGCTAGCCTCGACCACAAGTCCAAAGGCATTCAAAGGCACAAGAAGACATTAGAACTCAATAGGCTTCGTTTCTAAAATTACAGATAGGACGAATGATTAAGCACACGTTCCATCACTCGCTCATTGCCACCTCTTTTCGTGTTGTTTTACTCCCTTTCTTCGTATTGGTGAGCAAGCACAACCCCCAAAACAACCCCTTTGATATAACATACTTTGCATGGTATACATGCAATAAAACAAGACGTAAAAATGTAGATAACGTGAAAATAAATAAACGAAAACGGTAGAAGATGGTAGTAAAGTCAAAATGATGAGCACAAAGGAAAAGTAAAACCGAGAAACGTTCCAAATAAAAAAGAAGAGAGTGAATGAAGCTAAGCACAGGTAATTTCTCCTGTCAATTAAGCTCCAAACCTGTTCTTCCTCCTCTCTGCCTTCTCCCTCTCTGTTGGATCGTCTAGAACACTCTTGGCACCTGGGGCGCTTCCAGCTCTCCTCTGTGTACCTGTCACAACTGTCGTCTTCCCGGTTGGTGTCGCAGAAGGTCCCCGTCCACCACGTCCTGGTGGACCTCTATCTCCATGCCTCGCTCTCTTTTGAATTCCGCCCCTTCCAGCTACGTTTGCTCCATGGTCATTCGCCCTCTTCCCCTTGCGCGTGTGCTCGGGAAGAGCCTGGTCTAGGCCCTTGACACCGACCTTTGTCTCCACTGATGCAGATTCCGTAGACTCTGCTGGCGCAGCGCCTCCAAACCTCGCAGCACGTTCCAACTTCTTCAATGAATCAGCAGCAACGGGGTCGAGAGAGTCCTGGCCAAATCGAGCAGCGCGAGCTTTCCGCCTCTCAAGCTCACTTTCTAGAGGTGTTGGTGGGAGATTTGCTGCAAATGATGGCTCTGGAGCTGCCTCGGGCTCTGGCGCAGCAGCAACAACTGGGGCTTCGGGTTTGGCCTCGACCTGTGGAGTTGCTGCGACAGTTGTAGCGGCTTGGGTTGCTGGTGTAGTTCCCGTTTTCTTTGTGTCTGTCTTTTTCGTTGAAGGGAGATCCGTAAACTGATCGGCAAGACGTTTGAAAGTGAATGGCTTCTTCCCCGTTGCCGAAGAATCAGTCGTCTCTGATGATACTGGCGCGGCGGATGGCTTTGATAGGTCTGCTGATGTTGCCGCGCTTGCACCCACGGCCGGAGTTACCGGCTTCTTAACTGCTGAAGTTTCCGGCTTTGCGGGTGGTAGCTTTGCTGACTTTGGCCCTCCGGTAGAAGTCGTCTCATCCTCGTCCCAGTTTATCTCGTACTCTTCAGCGGATGGAAGATGCGCTGTCGTCGATGCCTCCGGAGCTGCGGCAGCAGGGGTGGCAGAAGACTTTTCGCGATCAGCCGCCTCCAGACGCGACACCAGCTCCGCTTTGTTGCCGTTCGTGGGCAATTTGCGCTTGGTAAGGAGGTCCTTGAGATCCGTGACGCGGAGCGATGTGTAATTCGTCATTTCGGGGAAAGAAGGAGCGATTGAACGGGACGAAGGAGGGGACTGTGGGGAGGTGGTTCGACGTGTGGAGACTGTCGATATTTGAGAACGCGTGCGTGGTGAAGATGGGGGCTTCGGGTCGGTGAGTGCTGGCGTCGAGTTGTTGGGGAGGGAAGGGGACCTGTTGAGGCGTCGTGGGATTGTATGGGACGTGGAATTGGTATGGGGCAGTCTCGGGTATGGGGGCGGATAAAGAAAGCGTGTCGGCTTGCTTGCCTGCGCTTGAATTGCTGGCAGCCAGCGGCCGGGTGTGCTGGCAGGTACTGCGGATTGGGTATACCATGGCACTGACAAGTATGCAGGCTTGGCAAAGGTGAATGGGAAGAAGGACCTTGGACCCTGACACACTAGGAACTCTGGGGATCTTGCTCGATGACGCGGGTTGTGCACTGCCGCAACGTTACTACCGAAATACACCACCTAGGCCTAAAGGATTCCCTAGCCTCGAAGGATTCCCGCTCGCTCAGACCCTGTCAACCCGCAACGTTAGAGTTCAAACTGGGACCACCATGGGACGAGGCGATCCATGAATTCACGACGTTAACCCAGCCGAGTCTGCTCCGAGCTTAGGTAGTTTCTCAACGGCAGCTTGCCCTCGCCATACAATGCGATGGTTACCTTTGTGCAGTTTTGAGATTGGCCTTTGTCTTCATGCTACCAAGTTGTTTAAATGGGATCTTCTGCTAATGCAAATACACTCGGCCCATGGAGGACGACGTCGGCGGCATATAATCACAAATTCCACAGATTGAGGCCACTCTTATTCAAAGAGCCTGTGGATTCAGCCTACAGAAAAAAATGACAGGATACTATATACTCCGACTGTACCAGAGGTGTTAGGATTGATATTCCTCAATACCCGAAGTTTCTGTTTGCAACTACAGCTGGCGGCCAGAAAATGAGACTGAAATTATGGCTATAAAGATAACATCGATATGTTCGTGATCGAGCATATGTGGTGGAACTACATCACAGCGCTTGAAACTGTGGCAGCAGAACCAAATTGCGCGGCGGTACTGTGCACCTGATGAGATATTACAGAAATAAAACAACTCTCCTAATCGAGCGGAGAATTGGCAAGAATTACCGATGGGCCTGGGCTATCGTTGCCTGCAGGTTGAATTTTGATATGGTCCTACGAGGTTTTAGGTAAGTATCTCCTCAGACCTCAAGGTATTCATTCGAGCAGCTAAAAATAATGAAAGATTTTCCGCGATTTGCTATCCAATGACAGTGGAATCATCCCATCGACGTCCATGGTTCATCGTGATCAGCAATCCGGATGTGCGTTTCGCCTTCAACACCCATGAATACCAATGGTATGTCTTACTTTGGCGATTCCCTGACGGATTATTTTTCAAAATACCCTACTTTGAATCTGCTGCCCCTATATGGGCCGTCTACAATGCCCGATAAATCCAAAAAAGAATATGCCCCAGAAGCATGTGCAGAGCTATCTTCAGATAATTGCAAAATTATTCAAGCATCAGCTATGAGTCACCACACACGAGACTGAGGGCAGTCATTGATTTTCGAAAAGAATGTTTCTTATCATACCAGATGGTCATCCGCTTGTAAGTCTCGGTTGCCCTCTTTGATTAGTCTCGTCTTGTTGGCCTCATAATTTGAGTACCTGATGCTTTTGATAAGCAAAACTAACTTTTATCGCGAATGATAAGATGGACGAATGCCTTCAACTGGCCGAATATTTTCAAAACAAGGGGTACTGAAACAAGTCCATCTCATTGGAAAAGAAAGGCCCGATAGCGGGGTTACTGCATGCAAACATAAAGGCCCGAGGCCTCTGGTACGAGTACCCCTCGCCCCACTTTGGCGGGATAGGTTCAACGATCGGCACTTGCGTGATGCCACTAACGCGACAAACTAGGTAAGAGAGATGCGAGCCCGTCGGCTTTTGTATGGGGAGTTGAATTGCTCCTATTACTTAATACATTTTTGCTCTCCTTATCACACTACCCCCCATCATGAGACTAACTCTTCATGGCTTCAAACTTCCCCTTTCCAATGGCGACATAGGGGTCTAAAGCTACAAATTTACAAGAACGAATTCCGCTCATGACTTTGAGTATTGAGAATTTTCGATTATCTGCGGACCAGAGTTGCCACACTTGGCAAAGTGCTCAGCCATGTCTCAAAAACTTGGCTGGCCGTCCAGCTGAGCAACCTGAGCTGACGATATGGAGTGTGTGTGTCCTGAACTCTCGTCGAATCATCGACAGGCGCTGCATTGTCAATCGAGCACGCCCTGCCGATGCAATGCATTGGACTCACATGTGCTCCATCTGAATTGGGACAGTTAGGTGTGATTCAAGGATGACCCTTGCTTCCCTCAGATCCAATTGGATATTTTGTTTGGAAGCCGAACACCACAGAGTACTCCATACTCCTCTTCGAATGGCTTTACCGGTATAGAGTAATTTTCACTCGTCCACACAAAATACTTCTGGATTGGAGATGATAATACAAGGCTTTCCTGAAACCCCCCGTGAAACGTTCTGAGCAGACCGGTTCATCCAACATCTTCTGCACCGGCAAACCAATTATTTCTGTGCTCCTTTACATGATTGGAGGAATGGAACTGAGTCCAATTGGAATAAGCTTCAATTCAAATACAACTTTTATCTCGGTTTCTATACATCAGAGAAATATTCAACCTCAATGGTTTATCACAAGTCCTCCGCAAAGTTATACCATGGCAAATCACTCGAACAACTGCATCTTATCTTTTTGAGGATTTCTTTGCCCTGTCGAATTTTATAATATGAACTGACAGCTAAATAAAACCATCCATAACTGGGCAAGCCCTATATTCTTATTTTAACTAGCAGCATGCATATGTGTGCTTGAACTCATGCTTATATCCAAATGCAGTGGAAAAAACTTCTGTCCACCATTTATAAGAGGCTTGGAGAAAAAACAAGGCGCCTGTGCCTCGAAGTGATGATGCATATGTGGAGTAGAACTAGGCGGGTAGGGTGAGGATAAGGAGTAGGACTCCACAGGGAAAGATCGATGCAATTGAAAGTGGATTGAGCGGGGAATGTGCAGTGAAAAGAGGTGTTTTGACCGCCATTCGACTCTTGAAGTCGAGTTCGATCTCCGCTGCTTCACCGACCTTCAAATCACCGTCTCCCTCTATATGGCACGAGAACAGTCCGATGTCATGTGTGATGCCCGCTCACAACCCCAATATACGCTCTGCACACCATTCCCGCAATAAGGCCATCACGAGACTTCAAGACAAGGAACGATCTTTTCGGCAGCTACCTGGTCGGGAGTACTCGAGTACGAGTAGGGTAGGCATCCTTGTTACATCCTTGTGCCTCACCCACGGTTACCACTCTGGTCTAGTCTCCCAACCAACAAGGCCCCAGGAGTCCCGGTCACTTGGCGGACATCGCAAACGGGCGATCTTACTCGTTCACGCATCCTCATGCCTGCTGCATCTCCCTTCCCTATCTAACCAATCCTTTCCTCTGCTCTACTTTTCTCACCGAATTCCCAGTCTACGCTCCCTCCTCGTGTTTCGTTTCCTGGCACAGCCCATGTTGGATATTCTAGGGCGTGTAATCCATTGTGAGCCATTTACGAGATGTTTGTGGGCACGACAAAACCTTATTTTCTGACAAGAAGCCTAAGTGGGTTCAAAAAAGAACTTGTTTCTCGGCCCTCCTGGCGCCTGCACGATTTCCAAATTATTACAAACTTGTTCTGAGTTCCTTTTACCTGGAGACGAGACTATCTTTTACCAGCAATGGAGCTCTAGGTTGGATTTTTGATAGGGAGGCCTTTTCAACAAAGTTGCAAGGCAATGTTCAACCGATGCCTACTTGGGGCTCGTGAATTCAGGCCCCAGTCGTCCATATGCTTCAAGCTCTGTGGCCTTGTCCATATGGGGACCGCCCATGCTCGTAGGTTTGGTCCGCGCAGAAAACTTGGGAGCTCTCGCTACCAGGCGCCCAGACCAACCACAGGTGAGAAAGACAGCTGGAAATCTGAAATCACATGGATTAAGCGCTTACCAAATCGCTCTTACGGCGGACTACCTCCATTTACTGTGTGCGATTCGCTGCGAGGATGGGTGCTCAGAAATGCCTGGATGGTTGGTTGGATTGGGCGCCGGGAAGAGGCACCATGCAGGAATTCCCAATGATCGAATCAATCAATGCCTCGCACTGGTAGCCCAACCACAAACCCGGACCCAAGATGGGGCGGAACACCGTGGGAGCTGACCGAGCAGAGGAGGAAGAGACTTGCTGCCAGTGGGCCTCCCACTGGACCTACCGACCCACCTTCCTACCTACCTCTGAGCAATACCCATTGTGTTATAGATATCATCTCTTTCTGCGCGCCCTCCCACCCATCTTGTTCCTGTCCAGATTCTCGATTTTTCTGCACTTCCGATACCTTTCCGCAGCCTACCGACCTCAGAGCTCTGCGTTCTGCGACATCCACCAGCTCAACAAGTGCCAACCGCTCGATCAGGGGGACGTGAAGATAAAGGTTAGTTCCCTGTGCACAATTTCTCGTTGCTTCCCCTCCCCATTGCCGCGGCGGATGGCTTGCTTTTAATCCGTGGTTGCGCTGGGCGACCGCGTTGCCTCCGCCGGCCCCAGTGTGCAGTGGCGTAGCTGTCTGCCTCGAGTTCGGAGTTGTTGTCATGTTGAGGACATGCAGGTTGACGATACTGCTAGGTTGCTTCGCCCCAAGCACAATTGCTGAGCCTCTGAGCTCCCACGGCGCGGGTACGCTCTCGACCACGTCGCCGAAGAATTTACAGCGACAGAGGTATTAGAATCAGGGTTCTTGTCGTCCTCCTTGCCCATCGCATCTGTCATCGGCCAGGCCATCCGCTGCTTGTCAGACAAAGTTCAGCTCCGAGTCGCCACCCTCAGGCGAAAACGACTTCGGCAGGCTGCGTGCTTGTCACTTCACACATCCCAAATCGGTTGCACCCCACGTTCAGCAATCCCAGCATCACGGCCCACGCCCCCAAAAGCGTCGCTTATTTTTTTTCACCTTGCCGTTGACATATCGATGCAAGGACTCTGATGTTCTGGGGATCTCAAAATTAATACCACACCCTCTCAGCAGATTTTTTGTATTAGAATAGCAAGACAGACCATTACCTGCCATGTCTGGTCCGTCAGCGACTCCGTTTTCTTTAAACCCTTACGGGTCGAGTTACGGCAATACCACAACGATTACAGCCCAGTCGTCCAAATCAAGCTCCTCATTAAAACCACCGTTATCCTCCAGGTTGAAGCCAAGGGGCATTTTGCCATCCACACTCTCGCCACCCTCACAATCAAGCATCACGAGGAGCAAGACTGAATCTGTCGGGCCTAATTCATCAGTCCCAACTCACGGGACACCTGACAGCTCAATACCTCGAAAGAAGCCCACAATGCTAACACAAAAACCGGGGTCGCCATTACCCAAACCTATGGCAGCTTCTACAATACCAACAGTGGTTCCTATGCCAGCAAATAAATCAAAAACAAGTCCACCATCAAAACATTATGCTGCATTCTCAATTGGATCCGTGACATCAAAGGCCGCCTCATCCTTAGCATCATCTGGATCATCCGATAAATCCGACAAGAAGTCTCGAAATGTCATCCGAAGGAAAGGGTCGTCATCAAATGCTCAGACAACCTTTGGATTGGGGACAGTTCGGACTGGTTCAACGACTTCAGCAAATGGTTCGAACTCGTCAGTCACATCGGGATCGTCATACGCTGGCATGGGTTCTCGCTCCGGCCCATCTCCGCTGGTACTGGGGATCCCGCTACCTTCCAATATGTCTTCAACATCACTTCATCAGCAATCAAGAAGCAATGCTCCATCTGTACATGAATCACATTCACATGACTTACCCCCTCCCATCAATGTCACATCTTCCACCAATACCTCTTCTCCACACATGCATAATTCTCCTGGAGAATTTAGCACATCAACACCCTCATCTGTTGGATCACTTTCCCCAGGATTTCCGCCACCAGGTTTTCGAAAACGAACTCAGAGCCCCAGTCGGCCCCCAGTTACCCGGAACCGATCGGGAAGCATAGGGCAAATTTTGAATGACTTGGGAGATGTGAGAACTAAAGCAGAAGTGGGGCTACACTCTGTGAGGGAATCCACAACTTCTACATCATCTAGCTCAACAGTACGAGCTGGAATTGAAAATGATCGAAAGGGGCCATCCAGTCAGAAGATGATGACACCCCCACCTCCACCTCCACAAGTTTCTTCACAATATCTCAATACCAATAACTCGAGGTCAAATACACCCCAAGCACCTGCGAAAACACCATCTCCTATTTACCAACTTGGCAGCTTCCGCTCCAAGAGCAGCAATTCTGCACCTACCCGACCCTCAAGGGATGGAACAATGGATCTACATGCTGCCGGCCTTGGCCTTACGATTCCAGTAATACACAGTAATCTGACTACTGGCCCAGGTATGATCAAAACTAGGAGCAAGTCAACTGGAACCGTGGGTCTTGGAATCAAGACAACGGCGCAGAGAAAGGGCTCTGCTCCTTCAGCCACGCCACCGCTTCCATCACCATCTTTTCCTCCCTCGGGTAACAATTCACGACGACCAAGTGTAACTAACATACAATCAGCGCAAAATTCAGGCTCCCCTGCAGGGGCTTTTGCGTCTCCGACAATCGGGTTTGCTTATAGCTCACTTCCTACAGCAGTACCAATAAGAAAACGACAAGATAGTGATGACCGAGGGAGTAGGAACCAGAGCCCAACACGTGCCAGCCCTGGTAAGGCCGCAAGACCTGGCCTTTTCTCTCGAGGACGCTCAAAAACAGCAGAGACTGTAGAAGTAAGGCGAGGACCAGCCGCCGGAACTGGACACGAAGGATACGGCCATCATTCTAAAGCGTCAAGAGGACGAAGTGGAAGTAACACGAGCACAAGTGGTAGTTGGGGCAGAAGTGGAAGCCAGAGCAGCATCACATCCGACAGCAACTTTGGGAGTGGGAGTGGGAGGAGAAGTGGAAGCCGAGAGAGCCGGGCTGATATTAACGACTTTTTCGCGGATAAACTCAAGCCAGTTGTTCTTGCAGGCGGAGGTGGTGTAGTTGAGAACCAGAACCTGAGTTCACCTGAGTATAGGCCAAGGAAGGAGAGTGCATCTGAGGCATCTGGGGTCGCCATGTGCCGAAGTGGGAGCGAAGGTACTAGCAACGAAGGAAAGCGTCCAGGGAGTCGGGATACACATCAAGGCTTTCCAAATATCCTGGGTGGAAAGGTCTTTGGTCTGAGGCGAGCAGCAACTCCCATTCCAGCACCAATCAACACCAAAGCTCCACCTTTCTCTCACGCCAAAACCCCTCCACTGGTACAGCACATCGGAATCCCAAAGCCACGTGAGGTGAAGCCATCAGTCGTATCGGCACATAACAATCTTGAGAAAGCCTTTACTCCGGTTCTTGGCCAGGAAGCCTGGACAAGCGACCTATACTCGCAAATTTCGCCTCCGCTGGCGACCGACCCACTCCCGACTTCAGTACCAGCAAACCGCAAGCGGTGGTTTGGCCTGCAGCGCCCTCAACCTGCAACACAAAAGCCACTGCCTTTATCTCCACAATCGTCTGCTACTTCTGCTGGAGCAAGGAGACAAGTATCCGGATCTCAGGGAAGACAGGGAGGTCCAGCACACTATGCTTTATTGGACAACTTCGAGCAGCAGCAAGAAGCCATGAGTGTGAAAGAGATGATGCTTGAGCTCAGAAACAAAGCGAAAGATGGTGAAGTTAGTGGTAGAGGTGGTTATGCGAACTCAATCAGGCAGCAGCAGCATGTACATTCTGTGCTCCTGCCTGAACCGCCTCTTCCCCCACTACCACCTCACTCAAGCGCTTCTCCAAGGCCCACATCTCCACCTGCCGGTTCGCCATCCCCAGGAGTTAACGTCACTCCTTCATTGGCTCCATTACCTCCATTCCAGTCCCCAAAACTACAGCGCAAGAACACACCCGAAAACGATGGGTTTGACGGTAAGCAAGATGCGCGCCAGACAAAACCAAACGAGCGGAAACGACTTCAGCAGGTTGGAGGTCGCCTTCCGCTTTTGGGTTTCGTCAAAAGAGGTGATACGACTGCTGCGCCCAAGAGCCACCGTACAAGGCCCAGTGAAAGTGCAATCTCACAGCCCACTGACGAGAAAGTCGCTCCCCGAATGCTACCGCCAATTCAAACTCAGTTTTCCAAGCGTATGCAGTTTGGAGGCCCAGAAGGATGGAGTGCCCCCCCACGCGTTGGTCCTACAATTGAGAGCGCCCTTACTCAACAACTGGCAAAAAATAAGGACTTACCGCCGCCTCCAACAGAAAATCCAGAGCCTCCACAATTTCAGGTTGATTGGGACGGATATGCCTTAGTGAATGCAGGTTCAGCAACACCGGATGTTACATCTCCCTTTAGCGAATGCCTCGATCCGTTTGATACCGTTGGGGCGCAGCCGATTTCACAGAGCTGGCCCATTAGGAAACAATCTATTCCCACGCACTCTGATGTTACCATCCAGGTAACGAATGCTGAACAGGATGAAGCCGAACCCACAAAGCCAATAGAATATGTGGAAGATAACTGGTCGGAATACGATGATATCCTAGAGGATCAAGACTATTTCGGACGACCTTTTTCACTAGAGTTCGAGCTCGAAGCAACAACACTATTGTCCAAACGATCTGGCCTGAAATCAAATACCTCATCTCTCGGATCACCATTTCAATTTGACAACCTGGCTCTCACTTATAAGGCTTTCGCGGAAGCAGAAGACGTAGTTGATAGAAACAGTTATTCCCGCGAGTCGCCTACGTTACCCGACTCAGATAGTGCGCAATCGGAGTCTTCTGGGGCTTCCCAGAAAACGGACTCTACAGTCTTTGATCTGGAAGATGATTCTCCAGTAGTTCAGTTTGCAACAATCGCGAAGACTGCATCGGTACCTCCAAAAATCAATGTCACCAATCTTTACCGCGAAAAGGAGGAATTAAACCAGGTCCCAAATACACCATTTTCCATGACTAAGTTTTTGCAGTACTATTCTGGTGTCGGCATTGATGGTGAGGACGACTCTGGAGTGATGAACGCAATTGATGCGGTTTATCACGGCAGTGGTCGTGGAGCTAGGTCATCTAATGGATCCAGCGGCAGTTCTGGTATGTCGAGAGGTTCTACCTACAGCATGGAGATGATTTTGGAGGATGAAATGAAGTTGAGGCTTTGGTCTTTGATGACAAGCACCTGGCTCAACTTCGATCGTGTTCTGGTTAGTCCAGCACATGAAGAGTTAAAGGCTCCCAACAACGCGCAGGCCGGGAAGGGCAAGGCAAAGGAACACAGCGAAGTGGCAGATAGTAGAATTCTCGTCGTTGATGGACTTGGCACGGACGAATGGTCATACTATTGCGCATTGACTTATCCATCAACTACAGTTTATAACCTTAGCCCTTCACTGAGCGCTGCAAATGCCGACCCTTCTGAGGAGGATGGTTCGCCTGCTTGCCTCACAAAGCCACCAAATCACAAGCAAATTCACCATACTTCCTTTGACACCGTGTTCCCTTTCCCTGTCGGCTTCTTCAAGGCAGTCTCCCTCCGCTTTCTTCCATCGAGTACGTATCCGTCTCTCCCGTTCATTCTGCAGCAATGTCAACGAGTCCTTGCTCCGGGCGGATATATTGAAATCTCAGTGCTGGATGCCGACCTGGTCAACATGGGAAGTAGGACGAAGAGGGCAGTGGAACTAAACCGCAGTATCATGCTCCGAGAGTTTGAGCAAGCCGTGGCCAATGCAATCCCAGGAACTGTCAGCTCACTTACAGCTTCGACAATGGCAACAAGACCCATGTCTGAAAGAGTAACAAGATTGTTGGAGAAAGGCTTTGAGGACGTCAATCAGTGCATAGTCAGATTACCAGTCATTGGTCACATCGATGGCAGCATTTCCAAGGGATCTCTTCCGGGATCTTTCGACGCAACGGCAACTGCAAACAAGGGCATGCCTCTAAAAATCGAATCAAGCGATTTGAATGTCACAGATGTTGTCAGTAAAGTTGGAAGATACTGGTACACTCGCACCTATGAGCGGGTGATGACTGGTGAAAAAGGCGAATCTATGGGAAGGAGTATGTGGATGGATAAGGGACTCCTCCGGGAGTGTTCGAAGAAAAAGACGGGGGCCAGAATGCTGGTTGCGTATGCGAGAAAGGCGTCCGCAGTACCAACAGAGCAAAGGCCAATGGTCCGTTTGGAGGCGCCGTCAACGGGACTGCATAATGCAGATGGGATTGACAGACAGATTGAATTCCCGATTACGCCAGGCATGGTTCCAAAGCCTCTGGTGGTGAAAAAGAAAGCAGCCTTAGATATTGGCAGACGGGTTGCTTTTAAAGAATGACGGCTAGTACGGCATACGACGACGATTATGCGATGATCACGATTTCACGACATACAATATGTTTTTTTTTTTCTTATTTCCTTCTCGTTGTTTAAATTTTTTGCTTCGAATTTTCTTTCGTTCTACCCTAATTATTGCACTCGTTTTTCCTTCTTTTTTTCATGTTATGGGCGGGGTTATGATATTACCGATCTATATATCAATTGTGATGTTTTCATATATTAAATGGGCTTTCTTTCGGGGTTTTTCTCTTATCGATGATTATCACTAAGATTGGTATGGTTCTTGTGGGATGGCGCACTCTTTGGATTTTTATTTGCAGGCCTTCCGTTCGTTTTCCTCTTTACTTTGATTTTCAAATTTCTTTATCTTTTTGGTGGTTTCTGCTGCGCGGGTTTACCCCCATGGCCACTCTGTTTCCATATTATATATCTCATTTCATTTCCACACATCGATTTTTAAATTTCAGAGAAGAAATTTCTTTTTTCATTTACCAAATCAATACCTAGTGTATTTCTTATGTGTTCTTTGAATTTTTTTTTTTTTGTTGCTCGAGTATATTCTTAGCCTAGGCCTGTTGATGTCCAAAAATACATATATAGTCTGTTCTCGTTTAAAGCCCTGATTCCATCGATACCGATGTCGGCACCTTCATTATACCACCGTTCTAGCCGTGTTCCCAACCGGTCGGTTAAGCTTGTTCTCGCGTTAAGCTTGAACTTACCGGTTAAGCTTGTTCTCGTGTTAAGCTTGAGCTTACCGAGACCTGGAGTTCTTAGTCTCGCATCTGGAGGACTAAATTTCCCTTTTCGAATTGGCACGATCTACTCGAGCACCTAAGGTTTAAAGATCCATATTTGGAATGCAGGCACTTCTATCAAGGACCCGGAATCTTATTTTAGGTAGTTACATGATGTCGTGACCATATCCAAAGACCTGAAGTATTCATCATACTCTTAACTATCACTCGCCCTCCCTAGCCAATGATATTCACAGCACTCGAATATTAATAAATATTAGAGCCTTTAAACACTGTGTCTTCTACATCGATCCTATTCCTCAAATCCTCTTGCCCTTACTATAATAAACATTTATCTCCGAAAACTCCCCAAATCGTGATCAATATTAATCGTTAAGCCCGTCAAATAGAATTGATATTATAGATAGCACATACCGATGTCACACGAAAAAAAAAAAAAAAATGACAGCTACACACGCAGATATGTGTCACTCGTTTAAGTAGGCCTCGCCCGGGACCAGGGATTACCTACCTACATCCTCCTAGGATGAATACTTTTGATGTCAAGTAGCGCATGGCAGAAAAGACAGATGTCATCACTATTTATAGGCAAGGCAATTGCAAGTGGAGTAGATTTACAATTGCAAGGCATTCTGGAAAGATACTCTAAAAGAAGTTGTACAACGCACCTTAAAAGGTTTATTTGTTTCGCAGAGCGACTAGATCTACTTACACTTAGCTACTAAGTATTCATGAGAGCGAACCTTTGCAATACCTGTGAAAAGGCTGCACCCAGTCAACCTTGAGGTTACGCTATTTCGGTACTTATAGTGCACGTGTCTTCATCTCCTTAGATGGTTAGAACAGAACATGGAGGAGGGCTTCCTAACCTAGCAATGTTCGATCTGTCACTGTTGCTCACAGGCGAAGTTGCTACATGCAAGGATTTTGCCAATTGGTGACGAGTTTTTAAAGTGCCCAGAATCCACATGGGGAAGTACTGCGGCACGGGAAAGGGAAACTAGAGCAGGACTAGACGCAGGTGGCATCGGTATCCTGGCGAGGAAAGTTGGTGATGACGAGGCAGAGATAGGTACTGCATCTCGCGGTACTCGGCTCATCGATGTGGGGACAGGAAATATTTTATTTATTTTAAAATTAGGTGCCGGTACGTATACGTGCAATTTGTACGGAGTACTCTGTATTGATTTGTGCATATAAGATTGATTGGACAATATGATTTTGAGATGCCAAGATCAGGTGAAAGAGGTGCTCGACAATCTCGGCTGGAGCAATCTGTGCCGTGGCTGAACTGTTCATCTGCACCTCTCAGGGGCCATCTACTAGACGCCATCGCCAATGCTTGGCACGCGCTTGGCTGCTGGGCGCCAAGTGGCCATTGCACGGCAGAGGTGGAGATGTAGCCACTCTGGGGGTAGTGCCCAAACATACGGGAGGCCGTGCTGGGAGGTACCCCGCCCCTCCACGTGCTGCGAGCAAGCACATCCATCTCGGAGCGCCACAGCCATCCCATCCCCACTGGCTCGAGACTGCCCATCCCCTGCTCTCGCACCCATTCCGCCCCTTTGCAACACATGCGCACGCGACACCGGCCGCCCCTGCTAGCCAGCATCCTCCTTTGTTCGGCCTAGGCACTGGTACTTCCAACGAGCTCGAGATGTCCAGATATGCTCGAGTGGTGAGCTTCCCGGCCGGTTCACCGGTTCCTATGAGAGCTGGGCGGTGCGATTGAACGAATGCACGGCATTCGGGGAGCCGATGCTCTCGCTATCCAAGAGAAGGAGCAATGACCGTGACGGGGCTTCTGCACGGACGCCTGGATGATCGCCACTCCCGATGGAATAAGAACAGACATCCCCGGGTCGCTATCCATTCGGTTGCTGTCCCGAGCGTCATGGGCTGAATTTGGATCTCTCGGGCTTCCCTTCGCTGGCTTGGGGCGCTCAGTTCAATTTGTTGTCTAAAGGCGGTGCCCTCCACACATGCAAAATGCCATGGGTCTGATACACATCTTTAAAACCACCCTGGCCCCCCCCCTATGTCGACGTGATGCCCACCACATCGCCTGCTAAAGCGTGATTACTCCGCTATTTGCAGTTTTTTCCTTGGGAGCTTTCTCACTTTCGTTCTATTTTCATTCACTCTTTTACCCACATACTGCGTATTCCAGCATCACCGTTCTTTATTTCTTATTACAGCGTAATGCACAATGGTCTATCGACCTAAACGGAATTCGCAGGCGCCCTTGAATTCGCCCCACCGACGTTCACAGTCGGCCTCAGGAACCGATCAAATAGCCAGGCCTCTGGGAATGAGTACATGGACAACACAGCAACCGCTTGTCAGCCCAGTTATCGAGCAATATCGGGACCGGACCCAGGATACCCCTGATCTCAGCGGCGAGAAAAACCCATCGTGGAATTGGGGAGAAAACCAAGGTGCTTCTTCAGCAGAATCATCACCGACAAGCTCGAATGCACCGCATAGCAGTTATTTCCCCATTGAAGCACCATCGGCATCATCGACTTCTTCGAACTCGGTCGTCGGCCTCGTATTCCTAAACATCATACTACCCCCTCTGCACTACGCTCGCAACATGTACCGACACTCGGCTCGATATGTCTCCTGGGGAGGCAGGCGCACCAGAAGGATGCTAGACCCTTTGCTTCATCGTTTTGGCAGTCGCCTGGACTCGATACCATGGCTTTCTTCAAGCCAGTACAGGTTGCTACCAACAACACCGACTTTGCGACGGAGAACTCCGGCAGATCGGATTACCCGTTACTTAATATTTTTCATATTCTGTGTAATATTTTTGGTCATAATTTCTTCAACTACTTCAATAACAACTTCAGTCACAACATTGCTTAAAGCGCCAGCATACGTTCAAGGTCAAACATATCCTGTAAACACCAAGGACCCAAATCATCATGTCATCTACCAAGTCGGCTATCATAGTAGTGTGCTAAACCTCTCCCCAGATGACTATCAAGCGGATGACATCTACCGGATTGATTACGCACACCCATACTCGACACCTCCGGTCCCAGTCTACAAATATATGTTTTTCATTAAGCGTGGATATGAGGGCACAACATCCGTCTATTCATCTGTGGCCAGGAATAATACTCCGGTAGTCATCAAGCGCTTTTTCCGGTCAACCCGATCTGACCCCGTCTCTCGTGATGTAAAGCAAAAGTTTCTACAAGAGGCGCAGACATTGAACATGGCATTGACTGGCCAAAGTGACTGGACGAGCGGATTGAGTGTGTTGGCGGAAGAAGAAGATAATTTCTGGGGTTGGGAACCAAGGGGAATTAGTAGCCCAGACGACTCAAGGACCGAAGCGGTTGTCCGGAGAAGACAGATGGAGTGGCCAGTTGAGATCAAGGCGGGACTTAGGAAGTACGCTCCTTTTCGACAGGTCATGGAGAATATTCAAAAAGCATCATTCTCCCCGGAAGCACTTCAAGCATTGGATTTCGTTGAGGGTCCAAAGAACACTATTGAATTGGAGCAAGAGGAGGGTGAAATCATTCAGCTTCTTGATGTATTTTATGCACCAGACTTCGAAATCACGAAGGTAGAGCCCAGGCCTCTCAGACAGCCCGAAAGTACAGAGGCACCATCGGAATATGAGCTCCTATTGCAAGATCTTCAAGGGCCGAAGCCAACAACGTCCACTTCTACCACATCGGCAACACTGACTGGAACAGCGACCGGAACAGCTACCGGTACAGCCACCGGTACAGCTACCGGAACAGCGACGGCTATCCCCGCAGCTGATAAACCAAAAACGGCAGCGAGCGGGGAAAAGCAGAAGCGGGATCTTCTTGGGTTTAGGAAGACTGAGAAGACTACAGTCGATCCGCTTACTGAACGCAAGACCAAACTACTTCTTCGAAATTTCAGGTCCGACATCGAGTCCTGGTCAATTGCACTTCCTTTTATGGAAGGAGGCGATGTACGTATGATTCTAATTATTTACCTTCGCTGTGGTTGCTAATGAATATATAGGTTGATCATTTGCTCATCATTCTCCCGCTTTTGAATCTGACAAGCTCTGATCTGGATTGGCTCTACCGGCCTCTATACACCAACGGAGTCTGGAAGTCGGTGGCACGTATGCACCATACTAATGAGGACTACGAAGACCGTATACGTCTCATAGCGGACATCAAAAATTACAGCTGGTATACTGAAATTGAGGGAGGAGCGGGCCAGAGTGGAGGGAGGGAAAATGGAATCCACGGTATTCCCAAAGTTCGACGTCCTGCAAGACTCGGTGATTACGACCAGGGGTATTGCCACTGCGACATCAAATTGGACAATATCTTCATCCGCAGAATCCCGGAAGCGACATCGAAACCGAAGAAATCCCCACTGGTCAAGGAATTACCTGAAAGTGACCCAGATGAACTTCCGCTACCAAGCGAAGATGAAGCGGGCACGAAGCATTTCATGGTCCTCTCGGACCTCTCTCAAACAAGACCCATTCACCATCGCTGGTTCATTTCGCACAATTTCCGCGATTGCAGGCTTACAGATGCAGATCGTGCTTGGAGAAGCTACCTCCATCTTCTGAGGATGGGCAGCCGCACAAGGCCTGACGTAAATGGAACGAGTGTCACAAAGGCCTTCGATGATGTATGGATGAAGTGGAGGCAAACTTTTATTGATAATGATGGAAGGTTACCGAAGACGGGGATCAAAAGACCTAAGCCAACCAAGCCTGCTGCCGTTGCGCCTGACGCCGCTCACAACATCAAAAGGTCCGATCGTGCAACCGCTGTCATGCGGGAAGACCCTTCCGAGGACCCAGAGGCGTTTATTTCGTCATATTTCCAGTGGCTGACGGACCCTTCCATCGTTTCTTCCTGGTTTCTTCCATCCACAATTCACACCAATCCACCAACCCCAAATGCATTCTGGACGAAAAAGTTGCCCGATACAAGGGTTATCTCCATTTCTGGGAAACCGCCGCGGGAAATGACTAGGAGTCAAGTATTCGCGGCAATCGATAAGGTGAAGGCGGAGGCCAAGATCATCCAGAACCAGCTTGACGAGGCAAGGCAGCAGGATTTATTTGAAGCAGTCGCACTGAAGGGGGCAGAAGACGCCGCTGCAGCAGAAGCTGCCGCGCTCGCCGAAGCTATGGGCGGCGAAGAGCCTGCCGTAGAGGGCGAGGAGGAGGAATCAACCCCAACAAACACCACTACCGCTGGGGCACCGACATCGACGCCGTCAAAGACCAAGGCAGAAGATCGCGTCAAGCTTCCCGCATGGTTCTGGGAGCCCGGTGGAGCCGATAAGGGCAGGCCGTTGCCAAAGGGCGAAGAGCGTCCCGCTGAGAAGCTCACCCCTGTGGAACAGACGGTTACGGATGGTTTGGCGGTCATTGGTGTTTATTTGCTTGGAATGTGATTATATTCACATCGACCCCCTCCGGCGATCCGTCGCCACATTCATACAGGCGCCTAAGAGGCGCCTGAAGCATTTTCCTGTGTGTGTGTTGTTTGATTTTTTTTCCAGTTTGATGACGTGGTCGCAAGAGGCCCATGGTATAAATTAGTTTATTTTTTTTTTATTTTTTCTTTTTTTTTTCTTGGTAGATTATTTTTTTTGTTTTCCTTTCTCATCTTTTTTTTTTTTTCTTATACAAATTTTATTTTGATGTTTGCTCCTCTTTAGCTTTAAATTTCTTTCTTTATTCTTTTAACATTTCTTTTCAATTTATTATTTTTTATTTCTTTTCCATTGAATTCTTTCAAATTATAAATAATAGTTAGGTAGTTCTTTCAATTGCCCGCAAACTGTGGTCCCAGGGGCGCGCAAATTTTTTTTCAGTCGTCGTCGTCGTCGTATAAATTATATGATTTGATTCTTTCCAAACAGTATGTTTGTGCTGCATGATATACGGTATATGGCATGTGAAAGCGTTGAAGCACTTTGTATTTTAAATACCCCCCCCCTCATTCGACCAGTCTCGACATTCGACAACGAAAGGCCAATTGCAACAGACCGTGTGTGAAGTGAAAATTGAGTTTGTTTTTGAGTTAATGTCCTAGCGTCTGGTAACCTGGTAATATTCGCAAACCAGCGCTTGAAAAATAACTAACTCGCCTTGGGCAATGGACCATCGAAAGCTGAACTAGTTACCACGTACTTAGTGAGCTAGCTGAAAGGTTGATCTATACTAATAACCCTTAAAAATGTGCGCAAATATCCTCAATAGTGCTTATTGGCCTGGCCATTAGACCAACGTGGTTATAGTCTTTTTCATGAATGAGATGTAGTTGAGTGTGGTAGATAGATAAACCGTATTTATGGTGTAGAGCGCGAGCGCGAGATATAAGCAGGTAATATATAGATGACTCCCAGCTGTCCATGTTACAGACGACTCGAGCCCCCCCCCCCCCCCGCTATAAGCATAGATTAATTAGAGTACCCAATACAACGTTTCGACCCCAGATCACCATTGATCACCCCCAAAGTGCCTCTCGTTAGAAGCATGGGAAGCACGAGTGGTGTCTCGATGGGATATACGGTATTTGTCTCTATGAGAGTTGCCCCGTGGATATGCTTTATAACGAATATATGTATGTGTATATGCATATATCGGGAGCAGAAGGTAGTGAGTGAGTGAATGGTGTGGTTGGTATGGTATTGAAAGCTGTGCTTGGGGCTTAAGTAGGAGTGTAAGCATAGAACGAAAAGCCATCTGTATCAGCTATATCCTCCTGCGGCGGTCTGATCAACGTGTAATCCATATGCTTCTCATTACAACAAAGTAATACTCTCATATCGAGTGGATGGAATTTTTGCGGAAATTCTGTATGCTTGTAACGGATTCCGAATTTATGCTTGTTATCGATCGAGTATTATTGTCTGTAGTAGGTATCGTATTATTCAGCCACGTATGAAAACCTCATGATATTTCCGATAATGATATTGATTGATCCAGCTGCGGCCCCGGAAGGTAATCCAGCAAGCATTCAAGTTCCTCTGACAGGCGGGGGGTTTGTTGACTGGGACTGGAAAAAAACGGTCGAGTAGAATAGAATTATAGAGTAGAGTAAAGGAGTCGGTTGATCAGCCGTGAATAAACGTTTCCAAGTTATAACGCTCAAGGCTAATGCAAGGCACTTAAGGCAGACAAGCCGTCGGAAAATAAATTGTAAAGTTCGGGGAGATCATCAATATCGAATCGGTAACCAGGGTTTTTGATATAGGCTACTGTAACCAGCATAGTTGATAGAAAGATTATATTATTGTGGGGAATATTATAGTATCCTCCGAAGGGGTTTTTGGGGGGCGGATGTATGTGTGCATATATACGTATGTAGTCCGAGATCGCGCGGACAGTGAGTCCATTGGTATAATCATAAGGTTTGCGGAGGCGAGAATAAAATACTGGCGTGATGTTTTCTCCTATGAGGAGTTCTAGGTATGGGAATTGTGGTGATGGATATGTGTGTGTGTGTTTTATCTTATTCTCGTTTCTTTGTAATTGAGTATTCCGTAGTCGTGTTGAGAATGGTGCTTCGGTACTTAGGGATCCTCCAAGCGAAGTGGGTATGAGATTCGATTCGGCTAGATGCAGGTCGTTGAGAGAGATGGGTGTGATGGATGACGGCGCGACGTCCCGAATGAACAGACTCCGAAATTCCCAATCGGGTTGACCCTCGGGGGTGTATTGAGCTGTAAAAGTGTGATGGTCCAGGGACGGGACAGGATGGGACTTGACATTGTGTCATACAATCATTATTCTGCCTGATATTGATGCATTGATGCAGTAGTCGTGCTTTCTGTACCTATAGGGGAGGCCCTTTATAGGAATATAGATCTTCCAGGAAGCCCCAAGAAAAACAGAAATATCTCTGAAACGAGTAATATTCTTATTTTTTCCCAGAGTTCGAGCGAGCAGGATCCGGGGTTGTTTTTTAGGCGACGGTAATATTTTTTCTGTATGGCGAATTCGAGCAAAGCTGCTTGGCCAGCCGCAATATAGGTGCTTATAATGGATATTTGATATATCATCTGTGATGTTGTTATAAGTATTTATCCACCCCACACCGAGCTCATGTTCTCTCACGAGACCGTCGTCCGCCCCCCATCTCGTTTCGTCCAGCAGTGTTTGCCGAATCCTATCGGCCTATAGGAGGTCGTTTTTACCAACCGGCTCAACAGTTCGTAATTGGTTGTGTCGACGTCAATCATGGTTTGCCTTCCAGGAGCATCAGTGGTTCTCGCACTTTTCTTTGGACATATTGCTGTCAAAACAGTTGACGCGACAGCTGTATTTCCACAAATCGTTGCTCGAGCGGCGTCTCCCGTGTCGTTGAAAATTACAACCACAAAGCCAGGTTTGAGGAATAAGACTGCGCCTTTACTGCATGGGTTGTTCTTTGAGGATATCAATGTTGGTTCCACCCGTCTCACGCTCCCGACGTATTAGTTGAGATGGGCTATTTTCCTTCTCTCCCTTGATGCTGGCATTTTCGTTACTTAGTATTCCGGTGATGGTGGACTCTGTGCAGAGCTTCCGCAATCGCGCTCTCCAGGGTTCAGACCACAATGACTTCAAGGGAAAATACGGGCCGTCGTGACGGATTGGAAGGCGGTCGGAGCGACAAAGATAAGTCTGGATACTCAGAATCCACTTTCAGATGTCCTGATGAATGTGTTGAAGGTCGAGATTCCAAGTAACGCACAGGGTGAAGTTGGAATCCTCAATGAAGGGTGGTGGGGAATGGATGTTAGTCCGTAAGTAGTAGTTGTCCTTGCCTCATCCGGTTTTAATTCTTAGCTTCCAGAGCTTGGCCTTCTCCTACCAGTGTGCCGTTTGACAATCGCGCACCGCCCCCCTCCTTACCTGACCCAACTTGCATCTCCAACTCCGTCGTTTTTCCCAAAGACTGCTGCAATAATGCTGAAACCAATTTCGCGGGATAGCTAGACAGGACTACGCGACATCCTTCTACGTGAAGCCCTCAGCCTCCGGCAACAAAGCCACCAAGATCACAGCCTCTATCCGTTCGGCTGGTAGCACCACCGTCTTTGCCAGTGTCAACATCACCCTCACCACATCTTCCTCCACAAGCGCCTACACACAGTTCAAGGCTACCCTATCTCCCACCACTAAGGCCCCAAACGCCAAAAACACCTTTGCCCTCACTTTCGATGCGAAGGAAGTTGCAGGACAAACGTTCTATTTCTCGCTCGTCTCTCTTTTCCCACCGACGTACAAGAACAAGAAGAATGGGTTGAGGAAGGACCTTGCGCAGACTCTCAAGGATCTCCACCCGAAATTCTTGAGGTTCCCAGGTGGAAATACTTTGGAAGGCCTAAGCTTTGAGACCAGGTGGCAGTTGAAGAAGAAGATTGGCGACCTCAAGGATAGATCAGGACGGGTTGGAAACTGGGGTTATCACAACTCGGACGGGCTGGGTTATTTGGAGTATCTGGAGATTTGTATTGCCCGGGTGCCGCCGTTTGCTAATAAGCCCTGACGTCGAGAGATTAACGTGGGTGATTTTGGGTGAGCTAACGACCTTTTGCGCGGATGTCTAGTGTGTGAGGATCTTGAACCCGAGCCCCTTTTGACCGTTTATGCTGAATACTCTCTTGACGCCTCCAGAAAACAGCCGGCACATACCGTGCCGAAAGCCGATATGGGGCCATATATCCAGGAAGCGATCGACCAACTCGAATATGCCATGAGAGATGCAATTACTACGACTTGGGGTAAAAAGCGAGCTGAACATGACCACCCCGCGCCTTTCAGAATCAAGTATGTCGAAATCGGAAACGAAGACGTTTTCAGTGTCAGCTATCCCTGGCGTTTCCCAATGTTCCTCAACGCTCTGAAGAAGGCGTACCCAAGCATCATCTACATTAGTAGTCAAGCAACCGAGAACTCGCCGTCAAATCAGAACATAAAAATACCCCCAGATTCCATGTGGGATCTTCGTAAGTGACTTACCCAGTACTTATTTTGTCCATGGTTGCGGGGAGGGGATGTTGAGATAATGAGACCTACCTTATTCTGTAACCTACTTGCCAAAAAAATCGGCATCTTAAAATCTTCCAATGCCATGATCTACATATTCTACTGGGAAGAACCTACCTGCCAACTCCACTTACCTCTGATTGCTTCCTTAGACCACTATAAAACACCCCAATTCTATAAAGACCGTTTCAACTTCTTCAACTGGAAAAAGGTTGCAGGGTATCCAGATGTGACCATTTTCGTCGGGGAATTTTCCATGTTGTCTCGCGATAGAGCCGACGGAGTCGTTTGGGCCAACGGGCAAGGCCGATTCACCTACCCAACCATGGTTGCAGCAATTGGCGAAGCAATCTTTGCCCTCGCCATGGAGCACAATCCAAATGTCGTCAAGCTCAGCAGCTATGCCCCTCTATTCCAGAACTTCAATTTCTACCAATGGACGCTTTGTGTACCTCCATGTATAATCCATACATCCCGTTGCTGACCGAATTGAATTATGTGCTAGCCCGACCTGATTGGTTTCACCGCAATTCCTGAAGAGACCGTACTGTCAACATCATACTACCAAATTCAGCTTTTCGCAAAATACAGGGGAATAGCGACCTTACCTATCATCAACACTGTAGGCAAGATCAATCCCCTACGGTGGGCTGCTTCCATCAATCAAACCAGTGCTGGAAAAAAGATCTACATCAAGATTGTGAATGCAAGCAAGGACACGGTTCCACTTACCATCGAGTTGGATGCCGACGTTCGTGCGGGGAATGCCACCTATTTGTCTCACAACGACGAGTATGGCTTCAACTAAGTTAATAACGCCACGGCAATCTCTCCAAAGAGCCAGACGCTGCAGCTAGGAAGTGCTCCAAGAAAAGTCACATGGAACGTCCCGGGCCTCAGTGCGTCGGTTTTGGAGTTGAAATAATTGTTTTGAAAGTTTGTGTATAGCTAGTCTTTGTAGCCTTGAACACAAGTCGATGTCACGGTTTCCTTCCTACGGGGGCGTTGAAGAAACGAGGCCAGGGCGAGGTACACATGGAGGGCCATGGCGGGATAGTTTCGTGTGGAGTGTATCCTGAGCACGAAAACAGAGTACCTTTGGGCTCGCGATTCATGCTGGGCTCTCTGTGTATACGATGAAGGGCGAGGGCAGAACTGGTGGGGTGAGAGTCTCGTGTTGTGGGGTGAAGGTCTGTTCGTGAATGTGAAGGATGGGTGTTGGGAGGAAGAGAGGATGCTGAAGGGGAGAAGGGTGTTCTTGTAGGAAAAGTGGGCGTGAGCAAGAAAAAACCCGCTCATGAGACTAAAACCCGCTCATACTGTGCGCTGTACCCTGTGGGCTTCGCTGCCTGGGAAACCAACGCCCTGAGTGATATCGTCATGTGGGGCAAACTAGCGCGCTTACGTTTGTCAAGCTCATAAGCTTAACGGATCCGAGCTTTGGTGTGTGTGAGCCCCGGATCCTTGTGTCGATGTTTCCCGTGTCTCCTAGGGCCGTGGCAATCCAGAATAATTCAAATTTGCGGCCTCCAGTCGACCCCAGAACTTCCTTCGACGACAAGCGCTTTTTGTTCTCGTGTATATATTGCAATGCGTGCCCAAGTTAAGTACCTACCTAGGTACCTTGTAGGTATGATTTTGCGGCACCGGATTTTGCTATGAGATTTCATTTCACAAGCATGATCGCGAGAATAAAGATCTAGATGCAGTAGTTTTTTTTTTTTTTTTGTGAGCTCTAATTATATTAAGTCCATGAATGCGCTGTTCTTGAATGCACTTGATTTCAACAGAAAAACATTTCCAAATCACGTGGTTACTCTCCGACATCGACTTCGCTTCGCTATGACTTCATTACCCCGGCCCGTAATTCTCCCAACGAATGCATATGCAAATATAATCAACCAATTGTTTCTACGAGAACAACTTCCCCCATTTCTCTCAATGATCCCGACTATTCCGCCTCCACAAAAGCGCCCCAAATACTCGCCTCCTTCCCTCCAGTCACCCTCATCGACCATGTCGTTCCTGGGAGGATGTAAACTGAGCTTCCCTGCTGCAACACCAATCTTTCATCCCCATTGACTCTCCTCAATTCCACCTCCCCATCAACCACGACGAAAATCGTTGGTCCCTTTACACCTCCTGGTGTGACAACCTCTTCCTGTTCGGCCCCAATCAAGACGTGGAGTAAGTCAAATTCTGCAAGTGGGACGAGATACTGGGTAGTTCTTCCCTCCTCGGATTTCGACCATGGTTGCCGGGGAAGACGGAGGGGGATGGTCGACGAGCGAGGTATGTAGGACACGGATGGAATAAAGTCCTTTGCCGGCGACCGCTCAGAAGGCGGCTGAAATCCATGTGACAGCATCTGTAAAGCAAACCTAGTTAGCAACCCAACTACAACGATGTGATTTGTCATATCAAGTGCAAAGTAGAAAAACTCGGACGGCCACTCGCATTATCTCCCCATGCCATGCATTCAATAATGTCACCCTCCAGATATGCATGAAGCTCATCAACACCAACCATCACCCCTTCCCCTGTCATTAAGGTAATAAAATTCATCATGAAAATTGCCACAAACACACCCTTATCCCCAGGATAATCCGAAAGGCATTTTCTCAGAACATTTCCCAGGTGTGCATGTTTAGTTCCACCAAAAAAGTTCTCGTCACCCTGCATAAGCAAACGGCTCAGTAGCCGTTTGCAGATTTCGGCAATCTGGCTATCATCTCTTTCGATGATTTTGATGAATAAGCTCTTTAATTGCTGTTGAGCTTCCACGGGGATTCGAAGGGTAGTTGTTGGCTTATATGCAAGAAATGCATCGATGGTATCCTTGTCCCCCACTGCTTCCTGGAATTCGGGTATTGTGGTGAGGAAGTATTGTATATCAGAAATTGACCGGAATCCGATAAAACCCTTGAATCCACTTTTTGAAATGCATACCGCAACTTCGGGCTTGTAGTTGAGGTCTGTAATCTGTTTTAACCCGGGGGCATTTGGGTTTCCTTGTGCACGCTTAAGCAAACGCGCCGCGAGGGTGCGGTCAGGATGGGTCTGTAAAGGAAGAGCTCTGTCGAAGCTCAAAATCTTGAACAAAAATGGCAGATGTATATTCCTACCCGACTCATCCGCTGCATCCGTCTTTTCCACCACGCTCAAGTCGTCGTGAAACTTTTCATAAACAGCCTTGCCGAGGAAAAGCTCTGGGTACTTGTTGATGTATTCTTTAAGAGGCGTTTGTGCGTGTCTCAAGGAGACTGATGATGGGTTGCTTGGATGGTCGCCTATCCACATCTCGCCATACCGGACATTAGGATCTGGGGTAAAATTGCTGTGGGGAAGTTCTGAAACCAGACGCGCTGCGAGCGAATTCGAGCCGAGCTTGCCATAGGGCGTGTCTGGCTTGAGAGGCGTCGTTAAAGGCAGGAAGCATGGAGGTTGGCTGTGTGAGGAGGACATTGCAATTGTGATGGCTGTTATGTGGCTCTTCAACAATTCTATGTGAGTGTGAGAGTTTGTGTGTGTGTCGGAGATGATGGCCGAAATGGGCGTCCCTCACTTGTGCACACGAGTCCTGAAGCCCTTCTGCGAATCTCAGCGGATACCCGCCACGGGCCCGTTGCTCTTGCCCTATGACGCCATTATTATACCGGCTTCCTGAAGATGATAGTCCCGTCGCTCATGTCTTCCGCATCGGGTAGTTGGTTTCTTGGCACGTTTGCCCTATTGTGGAGCGCAGCAAACGAGCTACCCCAGTAGCCCTGCTCCTATGATGTTCATCTGCCGAAATCCATCTCGATTCGACGTTATCGGCAAGCCACCGCCTATTTGTCGGCAGCGTTTCAACGTAAGAGGCTTAGGATGATGGGATTCGCCTAAGGTCTAGATCTACACATCTCGTCCTACACGTGTCATGGCTTGTGACATGATGGATTTCGCATTTCCAAGTGAGTTTACCCAATTATCCAAACGCAGTTCTATATGCAAGAGCTAACCTGGTATATATCTAGATCTTGTGATAGTGGATGAAGTGTAGCTCTCGATCTCAAATAGTCTCTCATTCCAATCTTACTAGAACATCTCCTACCCATAGCTCACTCACTTAAACATCATTTGTGGGGAAATAGTGCGCGCCTCAAGATCCTCCTCTCCATGATGCAGTACCGAACTTCCAAAGTAAAGCACTCACATCAAGCGCAACCAGCTACCAGTACTGGAGAAGGCTCAGCCATTGTTTCCCACCACATGACCCTCCATGAGAGACAAAAAGGGTCCCACCTCCCCTCTCATTCCGGTGAATCCATTGACCAACATCTTCCTCTTCCACAAACCTCCTTGGTAAACGCCTTGCCGTCAACCACCCCATCATCCATCTCCGCCTTTGATCGATTAATCGAATTCCTTGATCAATTGGAGCTCCAAAACTCTATATAACCCCCGTCCAGAGAATGCCCCCAATCCACCTGCCACAGCTCTACCAATCCTCCTCAACCATCCTCCGCCAGCGACTCATCCAAACACAAACAATCAGGCGCCTCACAACATCCCGCCCACTCAAAAAAACCACAAAAATCGACATGTCTGGAAAGAACCCCGGAAACGTTGTCGGTGGTCACAAGGCTACTATTAGCGATCCTAGTTTGTCTCCCCTTCCCGCTGGGCGCGAGATCACCCCTCCCCCGCATTTCATTTTTCCACAAAGCATAAATTAAATCTAACAAATTTCTATAGACCGCTCCGACGAAGCCAAGGCCCACTCCAAGGCAGTCCTCGAAGAGCACTTTGGCGGCGGCGCCGGAACCGGAGGACGAGAGTCATCCGCCGCATCAGACACAGTTTCAGACACCAAGACTTCAAAGAACCTCGGGAATGTTGTCGGTGGATACAAAGCGTAAGTTCTTCCCTTTATTCCGACAACCTGCAATTTACGTGATCATGGCTAACTGCAGAATGTGCACATACTTTTTCAGTACCTTGAGCAATGAACACATTGGTAGCGGCGCCAAGGCAAAGGCAAAGAATAAGTTGAATGAGATGGGCGTCGAGGTGGAGGATGAATAAAGTATTGGCATGAAATGATCAATGCGTCGTGTGGATGTGAAGAATTCGTAACTGGGATAAATGTATACATGTTTAGCTATTGCGGATTCCTTCGGTTAGAAGCATTCAATACGACTTTTCATTCACCAATACAAATGATTCCCGTTACAAGCATACACGCGAGGTCGGAAGTCGAATGCTTCTAACGAATGTATACATGCTTATCGATTATCGAATCTATGCTTATACATAATCCTCCCATAACAAATTAGCATAACGCAGTCCTGATATGATCATTATGCTGCAAAAGTTCTCTCGTTAATCATACAACACGTGACCCCAGAGCTATGCTGACAACGTTGTATACTTTACAAATCAGAGCGAGCTGGCGCAATATTGAATCAACTCGTGTGCGAAGTCAATTTTGAAGTAAGTAGGTAAAAAAAAAGGGTATATGTCGTTAATTCTGAGTAATTACATAGGTATAACTATAATACATGTGAAAGGCGATGGGAAAGTGGTATAATCTTGCCCAAACTATAGAGGCAATGCACAACCATGCAATAAAGTTTATAACAAAGAAATCGTCAAAAGAAAAAAAAGAAAATGTACAGTAAAAGCATCGCCAAATTTAAAATCCACCAAGTGTGCCGACCCAAAGATGCCAAAATTGGAATATTCTACCTCCGCGCCTCCGGAGGAGTCCTATTATATCTTTCGGCCTCCGGGCTCCCCTCCTCTAGACCATAACTCATCTTCTGCTGGGGCAGTGGTCCGCTCTGTAGCTTCTCCACCGTGACCTCCACCCGCACCTGTTTCCCTATCCTCGTTGTCGGCCCGCGTTCATAAACACTATTACTCTCCTTCGCAAAACACTCCTCGCTGCTGTTTCCCGTCAATGTTGCTGCTCCCACAACGCGTTTATCCTGGCTCTTTTCGAGTTTTAGCCCGTCGATGCTGATGTCGGAACGGTCGGAGCTGCTGTTTCGGCGGCCTGGCCCGTGAGGCCTACCGGCTTCGATTGTTGCGGTGGCATCGAACCGAGGGTCCAACGAGACGAGTGCAAATTCCGGCGGTGGTAACCTGCGGCCCCGCCCCGCGCCCCCCCGCCCGTTGGCTGAATGTGGTGTGAATTTGTACACATTCTTCCCGGCTGCCGAATTACTGCTGAGGGAGCGGGGGAAGTAGAGGACCAGAAGTGGCTTTAGTGCTGGAATGGACGCACAGATTATGCCCAGAAGGTTTTCCAAGGCTGAGAAGGTGTACAGTAGACTGCCGGCCCCTACATATATTTTGGCGATTGAATTAGTTATACGTCCCTAGGCTTTTGAAGAAACGTCGAGGGCGACAGTGAAGGGCGCATAAGGAGGGAGGGATTTTGGGGAGACTTACAGCTCTTATCAATGGTCTCGTCTAGCAAAGCACTCGACCATATCCGAAAGATACCGGCTATGCAAGTGATCAATCCCAGACTAAAGACCAACAAAAGCGTGATCCTCTGTCTGTAGGGAAGGGTTAATTTCATCACGGAGGTAATCGGGATAACAAAGACGTATATGTCCGTGAACACGTTCACGGAAGCGTTTGCAATATTTGCCGCGCTTGAATCAACACATTTCCCCTTGAGGTCGGCAATCCAGTATGCCTCGAGGGGACTATATATTGGGAGAGCTTAATGTCAGTATTTCACTCTTAGTAGAAATCAGAATAACGTTAAATGTCGATATAGCAAAGGAACAAAAGGAAAAGATCTCACAAGCATATCAAAACGAGTGTCAAGAAGAACGCCAAACATGCCCCACACACAATGACAACGCCTATCCAGCTGAGAATTCGTATTGTCCGGACAGTGTTCATTACGCGGAGATAAAAAGCAAGAATGGAGATCTTGGTGCAAGACGCCGAGAGAATGAAAAGTAACTGTACTGTCCAAGCTATCTAATATAAGTTAGAATTTGTGTCTTCGGAATTGACTTTTCATATCATCAAAAGTTTCGTTACCTTTCTTCCAGGCTCATGCCACTCTGGTCGAACGTCCCAGGTATGCCTTCCCCAGCCGAATTTTTCCGACACACATATCACTACTCCCAGTGGTATTGCAAGTATCTGAATTGATGTAAATACAACTAGATTAGCAACTTGAATGTATGCGGCTTGCTCCTCTGAGCAGCCCTGAAATAAGTGTAAGGGCACTGGATTTGGACTTACAGTTGACATCAGCATCAGCCAATCATCCAAGCCAACCGTTTTGACAATTCGAATTCTTGTGTACAGCCTCCCCGCCATTATCAACACAGCCAACGGTAACAAGACACCAACAACCACCAACGACGCTTTCGCTCGAGATACCGGATTGACATAATTAGGTGTCGGCCATGACGCTAGCTGGTATACGAGTATAGGTTCCGACATGTTGTTTGGTGTACGTATCAAGGTCCCCGCGGCACGCAATATTAATTTTCGTCACTCGAGCATCGCGCATGCGCGTTTCTGCACAGGGGAGGTCTCGAGCTTATATTTAAACAATGTTTTTTTTTTCCTTTTTGTCAGGCCAGTGGGGCGCGCCCCTGCCTAAGTGTATTAGAGTAGATAGATGAAGTTCAGGACAAAGGAGAGTAAGGCAAGGGAGGCTAGGTCAATTGAGGGAGAGTATGAATTTCTGCAGCTCATTAGGCGACCACATTGGTGGCGTTTCGGCAAGGAGCATGAAAAAGAGCTCCAATGGTGTGGACCATGGAATTTGAAGGCAGGGTATATACAGACTAATCCACATGGCCAGACGGAGTTCCCGACATGATACCCCAGGTTAGCCTCGGGCCCCATGGCTAGGTATCTCGGATCTCAAGTCTGAGAGATCGCAGCTAAATGTTTGTTAGCAAGCAAAAATTCCACGGCCTGAAGTGGACCCGTGCAAGGAAAACAGAGGCCATACTAGTACGCAGCAGCACACTTGTACGGAGTAGAGCAGATATACTTACCTACCATGCGTGAGTATTCGATTTCTATGAATTTCCGAGTGTTAAATACATCAAGTGCTTTAGGCGAATACTTTAAGTAACGTACTGAACTGGGTATACGTAACGCAGTCTCGAGCCAGACGTCTTAGCGTTATATATGGAGTGCCTCGGTACACCGTCAAATTCGTTATCTAATAGGCAAGTACACACCTTACTTCTTTTGTACTACGGATATAAATGTCATACTCCTGTCGGGCCTCCCGAAACCCTGGAGCGAGAACACCGAACCCCCACAGCCACGCATTAAGAAGAAGGACTAGGTACCGGTAGAGTATAGAGTAGAAGAAACAGTTGGGGTAGGTAGTCTAGTTACTCCGCTCTAGCGTTGAGTGTGTACTCGAGTAGCTTTGAATTTCCAGGGCCGCCCCCAATCAATTCGGAATACTCCATGATCGCCTGGTAGAGTAGGTAGGTATAGCATAGCCAAACTTCTCACATGTACCTTTTGGAGCATGATCACCCGCCAGAATTGTGGGCCTCATGTATGCTCGTGCAGTAGAGTGGGGTCTAGAAAACATCGCGAACGCAAAACGGATCCCAAGGAAGTCTCGGCGAAAGCATCCAAATACAAAATATACTAGTAAGTAGTAATCATGCGGATGTTCCCAGTGGGAATGAGGGTGGGTCCGCCCGCCAGGACTGAAGTGAGTTAACTCTGGCGTCTTCTCCGTGGCAAATCGGGCTACCAAGGCAAATTCCGGGCAGACTAACTCGTAAGAGGATTGGATTGGTATAATTCTTCAACTGCGCTTCAGGGATCGTTTGCTAAATGCACTTTTTAGAGAATAACCAATTTTGTAATGAGGACTATCCTTTAAGGAGTTGAAACGAAAGATCGCTTCTAGTCTCGATCGTCTAATTCTTTCAACACCAAGAAAGCTTTTATACTGGGTTGGGTAACCGATCAGCGAGGCCGATGTTGTTGACGGATTTTGCTTAATTTTCAATCATTCGGAGGTTGCCAATGTTCTTTTTTATATTCCCTATCAAAATTTAGTAAATATTCCTCATGAACATTTGAAAAGTAACAGTATTGATACGTAATGTACTTAAGGTATTCCAATGCATACCAGTGGTCATTCATTAATCTATTACATACCTAATTCCTTGTACTCACACCCATTGCTCACATGACCTGTCATCGAACTAGATCACTCCAAGAGCCAGTGCGACTTCACGGCATTATGACTATGCCCTAGTAGCAATGGCATGAGCAGCTTGGTAAATTCCCACTTCTCCTCACCCCCTCACCCCTAATGCTCGACTAGACTTTCTCTCGAATCTTTAGGCGCACATTGTTTATTGTTACTCGCAGCTAGCTATCCCTTGGACTATCGAGACATCTACCACTCTTGCATTAACGTATTTTCCATACTCACCAGTAGTGGCTGGCGTGTGAACGTTCTGTGGCTTGCGTGTTATGCAAGAGTGGTCGATGTCTCGACAGTCCAAGGGATAGGGTTTATAATGCCGCATTTATGATTTAGCGAATCGTACAAGTTGGTTGATGGATTTGCCTGTATCATTGCTGGCCCGAAGCCTCATGTTGCCAGCCTTGTGTTTCAAAGACGAGATGAAGGCCTTGGTTTCGTGCTGCCTTGGTGTGGTTAGACCTCCCAATGATCTTCTGGCACATCTCTCTGAAAGTCAGAGTAGTATGTGCGTTTCGGATGCTGTAGATCTAATATGGCTTAAGTAGATAGTTGAGTACCTGGTATGAAGGCGAAGACAGCCTCGAGGTTGAACTTGTGCCCCCTTGAGGTAGGGATCAGGCGAGGATGTGGATGTGGGGGGGGATAAGAGTGACGTTCACAGCTGAAACTTTATGAGATGAATGAACCATATGGATTTAACCATTTTCCTTGGCACCACGCACCAAATAGGAAGTCGTGGTCCCATTTAGGCCTGTTCAGTTTCAGGAAGTAGGTACTCTTCTAGTCCCGTGTGCAATATTGGCAGCCCCTCTTTCTAGTACTAAGGTTGTTTACCCTGACAGACACGAAAATACCTAACCTGACATCCAACTCGATACTTAATATATCACGGGTACCGTCTTTGCATCTCTCCTGTCGCCATCTGATATTTCTTGTAAGCAAGTTGTATTTTGTGTACAATATACGCCGTTTGCGTTGGGACAAAATTAATTGGCCTTGTGGCTTATACCGAATCTATGCTTTTAACGAGAGGTACATTGGCAGAATTGAGCATACGAATATGAACGAGAGTCGTCTATATATGGTATCTGTGTTCCATACAGGCATGACGAGAGATATCAGGTCAATGTATTCGAACATGGCATGGCGGCCTCGGCCTCACAGCAGGCGCCGGCCTCAGCCAGAGCCACGCTACAGGCCGTGGTAACTTACTGACCATCTGCGCCGCCTTTCCACCTGGCTCGGCCTCCCAGTAGAAGCTGCCTCACAGGACGCGATAGACTCGGCCTCCCAGTCTAACAGGCAGCAGCCCCTCACCGCTACTCTAATAGGTAATATCACTCCCTTGATTGAAGGTAATCTCATTCCCTGGATTGAAGGTAACCTCGCCCTGCTACTGAGGGTAATCTCAAGGGAAATCGTCAGCTGGCCTCCACCCGCGAAATCATACCACGAAACACCCTCGGAACCATGGCCTAGAAACCCTCAATGACGTAGCTCACAAACATGGCCTGACGTACTACAATAGGTACTACAAGAGGCACTACAAGAGGCACCGCAAGCCCACGATTGAGCCCCCGAACCATATTACAAGAGACACCGTTCGAAAGCCCACGATTGACAGGAATCGCAACCCACGAAAATATACCCCCAAGTCGAATTGGGAGTTGAATCGTGCCCCGCAGGCCTCCCACGATTCAGAGGAATCTCAACCCACGAAAATATACCCCCAAGTCGACTCTGGAGTTGAATCGTGCCCCCTCAAGCACATGATTGATAGGAATTGAATTGCAATGGCCACGGTCTTGGCCTCACAGCAGGTCCCACAAGGCGCCGGCCTCCTACCCCCTCACCCAAGGATCTGGACCCCTCTTACTCACCCACATACATTAAGAAAAAAAAGCGACTTTTCAGAAGTGGTAGTGGAGTGATCGGTACACGGATACCCTCTCAAAGTGGTACTTGGGGCCTTCATTTTGATCTTACATCAATTTCTCTGCTCCCATTGGTGATGCCATGATGGTGCTCTGGTTTTCTGAGCTCAAAAAGGAAGTATCTATACTTACCCCTCCATCCCCAATTGGTTTTATAGACCCCCCCCAACCAAGATACAACCAGCACAACCTCGTTAAATCGAGTTAGGCTGTGGGCGGCCGGTATACAATTCATGAAAGACCTACTTTTTCCGTGTTGTATGTTACCCATGGACCCGGGGCCCTAACTCCACATCGGGTAATGGCGACTCCCGACCAGGTCGGAAGTCGCACATGCAGCTCGCTCGTGCCGCATGCCTGACTCATGGCACCTCACATGGCGGGCTCGCTCGCAGCCTCGACCGATCAATCGTTACCCTCAACCCCGGAGCGCTTAATCGATCGATGGCTACCCTCAACTCCGCCTCTCATGGCACGCTTGCTGGCGCCGCTTACGGTACGCTTGCTCGATGGATAGCTATAGTTACCCTCAACTCCACCCATTGATGTAGGCTTGATCGATCAATATTAATCATTACCCTCAATTCCGTCCCTCCCTTCCGGAGGCTTGCAGCGCATCGATCGATCGATCATTACACTCAACTTCGCGATTCACGGTAGGCTCGCCGGAACCACCACTTCCAGATTAGATGGAATCGCAACCCCGTGATTGAGGGTACATAATCTCAACCCACGAGAAAACATCCAAGTCGAAAAAAAATCGGGAGTTGATTCGTGCCCCCCCCCGCAAGCCCACAATATATTGAGTAAGATCTTGCTGTAATCACAATCACAATCACGCCCCCCCCCCTTTTATATTACCTACTTAGGCAATGTAGCTATCGATCATCGAAATCATGATCATGATCATGATGCAACAAACAATTCACAATTCACATTTTTGTGCATATTTGCGTGTGCAAAGATCTAAATAAAGAGATCCAGACCTGCCATGGCCACGACGTTGACGAACGAGGAAGTACTTAAGTAGGTATATATATAAAGTATATATGTAGGCATCAACAAAAAAAAGAAAAAGAAAAAAAAAACCCCCCAGAATGAAAATTTTTAGAGAATATTATTTATATGTGTACATGTATATACACGCGCAGTTATACCATGGCCATATGCATGGCCAAATCCATCAATTAAATACCCAATTTGCAACCCCATATGCATCGCCTCTCATCCGGATCCCATGGCCATCGCATTCCCTATTTCCCTATTCCCGGGCCCTATTAATTCCCCTATTCCCAAATAAATTATATATATATGTCCCCAAATATTCGAATTCCACAAAAAAAAAAAAAAAAGACTACAAAGAAAACTAATTACCCACCCAAAATCCCGGGGGTGGGGGTTATATATAATTAAGAGTACCAGCCACGGTATACATACCGGGTCAATAAAAAGGAAAAAAGAAAAAAAAGGAAAAGGAAAAGGAAAAGGAGAATTTTGCAAATATAGGAAGAAATTCTGCAAACAGATGAAAAAAAAAAGGGGCCGGGAGGTATAGGCATAGCAGAAATTTGGAAAAAAAAGAAAGAAAGAAAGGGAATTCGAACCCCCTCCCCCCCATCCCCTCTCTTACACCGACATCTTCTCCTGGTTCGGTAACGGCGCATACATCATCGTCTGGTTATTCTGGTACGTATTCAACTTGACCAGCTCCTCCAGCTCCTTCTCCCTATACACCAGCTCCTTCTCCTCCTGGCAGAGCGTGCAGCACGAGCAGCAGGCGTGGCGGGCACAGTCGCCCATGCACGAGCCGGGGAGGCCGTACCGGTGGCGGATCTCGTCGCGTTGCCGGCTGTGGACGGCGAAGCCGAGGCAGGCGGAGTTCCAGCACTGTTATTCATAAGTTAGTGTTTTGAGGTAGAAGATGATTTGGGCGGACTTGAGAAGGACACGTACCTGGCCATTGCAGCTCTCGAAGCCGTTGAGGTCGTGGGGGTTGCGTGCCCGTAGGCGGTAGTGGACTCGGCTGTAGAGGACGCATGGGCACCACATTCCGCAGCAGCCTATATTTTGCAAAAAGAAACACATGATTAAGATTAATTTGCCCATTATAAGAATAGAAAAAAAAGAAATCCAAATCTCCAGTAGTAGACAAGGCGGAACATACAAGTATTCATATTCTTGCACTTGAAGAAATCGCCCAAGCATCCAAACATGCTATTCTGCCATTCCGAGTGCAGCGGCAAGTTCAGCTTGGGCTGGTATGTCATCGTCGCCCCCGGCGACGGCTTCACCCCCGACGCCTGCGCTCCCGAGTTTACGAGCGCCTTTGGCAGTGGGTCTGGGGCGATCGGGATGTGCGCGGGCAAGTGCTGGAGGCCCGTCTGGTGGCTGACTAGTGGCGGGGGAGTGTTCACGGCGGGGGACATTGTGTTGCTCCGCTCAATGTGGTCCGTCTGCATCTCGTGGACGACCTGCTGGCCATTCTGCTGGACGTACGACTGCTGGTGCTGGAGCTGTGGGGCGACGTTTTGCTGTGGCTGCTGGTTTGGATTGTATTGGTAGGGCGAGGGCGTTTGGCCTTGCTGGTGGTGCAGGTGCTGGCCATCGGGGTAGACGACGCCGGAGAATTGCTGGTACTGGTACTGAGGAATGGGGGCCTGATCTGGTGTCGCCATTTTGAGTTTTTGTTTTAATAATTCGTGATACTCTGAATATGAGCCAATTCGGATGTTTGCAGAAGGGGCCGAGAAATTTTACAACGCGTTGAAGGATGGACGTCCGTATTTCACTGTGTAAGCTCGAGAGATGAATGGCAGGCAGCTCAAGGTTGCAAGGAAGAGCAAGTCTGTGTTTGAAGTGAACCTTGCGAGAAAAAATAATGGTGGCAGGATTAAAGAGAGTGCTCGCACAGCGGGACTGGCTTGCACATACTTGACTGGATTGCTGCGAACTCAGCCGTACTCCACAAGCACCATCCCAACGTTACACCAGCTCCAGGCCCCAAAACATGCGGCAAGCAATCCTCGCGAGTGGCCAGAGCCATTTGCTTTTTCCTCCCCTACCCTTCCCTAATGCTCCCTGCACACTTCATGTGGTGGGGGAGTGGGGAACAACTGGAGTGGTTCGATTGGGTTTGGCGGATTCGGGGGGGTGGCTGAGCTGAGCGACACCACACGTTGCGAAGCGCCTTGCAGTTGCAGTTGCAGTTTGCATGGCCCGGGCCTGGATCCAAACCGGTGAATCAGGAGATACTTGTGTTCTCGTTCCCAGAGAGATACTGTATGTTTGGGCGAGCAGAGAGGTCGTGATTGATACGCGGTGGCTTGAATTTAAGCGACAAGAGGAGTTGTTCTGTAGAATCCACGACAATTTGCTCTGCTGCGCGAGATAATAAAGGCGCCAGAACAGAAGGCGCCAGGTAAGTATCAAGGATGCCTCATGTATGCATGCATACTCCGTAATTTTAATCACTTTCGCGTCATGGGCATATATTACTTTTTCAGAAGATCCGAGCATCCGAACTCTTACTTCCGGATCCGAAAAGCTTCAACTGGCCAGGAAAGCTAGTCTGGTAGGAAAGCCGTCCAGAACGAGTTTAGACTTGGCCGGGCTGTGACTTGGAGCTTGGGAACGTCAAGCATTTACCAGGCACGAGACTAAGCATTTACTCTAAGTAGCTATTCCAAGTTCGCTTTGAAGAGGTATGATAGGCAGGCAGTCCATGGCTGTGCTTGCACGTGAGCCAAGCGAAGACGGGCCCGCCGCAAGGCACACCGGAGGCTCTGAAGCTTATTTGCTGAGGAGAGTTTGAGGAAGCTCGGGATGACGGAAGAAGGAATGCCACTAGTGCAACCAACTCTCTTCCAATAAAGGCGCCAGTGGGATTCGAACAGCGATGACGTCGAGCAACCGTGCCTGATCGATATCCAAGCGGAGGAGCACTGAAGATCCCCAAACACACGAATCAAACAGCAAACATGTGATCCTGACTTTACGCTCAAGCAGACATCGGACGCAACTAAATCTGCCTTCAGAGTCTTTTTCGTGCACAGAGGTTCTTTCTCCACTGCAATCATACACTTACTTTTTACTACCAGTGGTACTACTGTTTTCGAAACCTATAGCTACCTCAGGTATGTACATACCGCGAGAGCTCGCCACAATTTTCCCTTCCCCATCCTCTTTAAGCAGCCACGCTCATTGACCCCAACTATAGCTAACCAATCTCCCTTCTCTAGATATCAGCCATCCTCCCAGATCCACACTCCAACCCCACCACAACCACAACCACAAACCACAACAATGAACCACACCCAGCAATCCTCCACCGCCTCCCCCCCTCCTCCTCCACCCCGCTCCCCTGATCATAACCCCCCCACCTCCACCTCCGCCCTCCCCCTCGACCTCGACGCAGCCTACGCAACCGCCATGACCGCCGCCAACACCTCCCACCGCGTCTCCGACGCCGAAGCCAAATCGAACCCGTTCATGCTCAGCGCCGCCGGGACCAAGGAGCTCGAGGAGAAGAAGGATGTCGCGGAGAAGGAGGGGAGGGGCGGGGTTGTGTCGCCGTTGGAGGTGGGGGAGATTAGGGAGAAGTATGAGCAGATTTTGGGGTTTATGGAGGGCGAGCAGGAGAAGGAGAGGGAGAGAGGGGGGGGGGGAGAGGGAGCTTAAGGCGGTGACGTAGTGATGGAAGTGATGTTCTTGTTCGTGCAACGAATGGTCGTGCCGTGCTTGGGGGTTCGTGCACGGGGTGTACGATACGATGTATACGATACCAATTGCAAGTGATCATGGATGATAATTTTTCTTTTTCTTTTTTCTCTCCCGGTGATATGGGTACCTGGGACTCTATATAAATAAATATTTTAAATAAATATTTTTGAAAAAGGCCTCCTTTTAGCTCTGAGCACATACATATATCTTATAATTACGCGGTTAAGTCTCCAAATAAAACTTTTTTTTTTCATATAAAAAACCCCGACTCATTCTAGCTCGCTGAGCATGTTTGAGGCGGTTTAACCCTCCCCGCGTACCCTATATAACCCACGGTACTTTCCACTCCCGAAGCGTGTTCTTCAAGCATTTAAATTCACAATTCAAATACAACGCTAAAAATTATATATAAAGGCTGACCATTTCTTTTATAATTATATTTCATCCCATATCATATCACATACATTTCATAATTCTAGATCTAGACGTTAAACAATCTTAACATAACACACGCCATGCATGGAGTATTCCCTATCTACCTATGTACCTACTTAATATATCCTATCCCCAGGCCCCTCATTCATCTCATGATCAGAAAGTTACCTGTGCTCGACCCACCTGCATCTCACACCACGAGACAAAGATCCTCTCATTCTCATGGTCATTCAACACGTGGGGACGGCCGGATCCCGAGCGAGGGTACTGTAATTGCGCACATTTGAGTTAATGCTCTCGAGTCCCATTTCGAACTCACCCACGATCAGATCTACCTAATTATAAACTACCTCGCTCGTGATCGATCGATATCGGAAGTTTCCACCGGTCTCAACTTTACTTCGATTTCTACAACAGAAATAATAAAGAATCAAGAACACGAAATAAAGAAAATCTCCAGATCACGAGATCAAAAGGGCCAGCAGCTAGCATTCCTTAGCGGACTACCCAATCGGGTAGTAACTACTTAGCACATGACCCCCCCCCCCTCCCTCCCGCCGTTATAAGTGGCAAAGATATATTTAAATTCTTATCTTCCAATCCCCAATGTAGTATACGTTTACGTAGGTATGCATCTTAAAGGCAAGCGAGGGCCATGATCATCTGTGAATATAAATAAGAAGGGCACGAGAGTAAACGGAAGTTACCCATCCATCATGAACGAAACGTTCACTTAAACGCACAATTTCACGATCAATTCGAATGAAATGATATAAGCGGGTAGAGCAATAAACTTTACTTTGGTATATAACTACAGAAAATTAATAATAACAAAAAACTCCAAACAAAACCATCAACAACCTTAAAACCCCCAACAGATAGTACAAAAAAAAAAAAAGAAGAAGAAAAAACACCCGCACCATATAAAACCGAAAATAACCAACTAATATCACAAACAAGTAGGTATAAAAATTCCCCCCAAAGACAACAACCCGCGTATACGCAAAGCAACTTTTTAGCAGCCCCCGCGGAGAAACAGAAACAACGAAATCAAGAAAAAACAATGCAAAGTAAAAAGCGAGCAAGTAAGTAAAGTAATCATGATGAAAGAAAAAAGCAACAAAAAACAAAAAACAAAAAACAAACCCCCGGCAGCAATGAAAATGAAATGATAAATGAAAATGAAACTCCCCAAAAAAGCAAAGCAGGCTGGAAAACCCATTTCCGGAAATCTCACCCCGTCCCAGGATGATCTATAACCACCCCATTCCGTATTATTATCCTTCTCGTCATCGCGTCCTTCCTCTTCAGTGGCTTCCCCAGAATTTTTGTTCTCCACCAATCCTCAGCCTCCCTCGCAAACCCCCTCGTCTCCTTCAAAAGCCTCACATCTCTCCCACCGTCCACCAGCAACACCTCCACTCGATCAATCTGCCACCACCCAACCCACTCACCAAACTTGGCCCAAAAGAACCAGTACACCGCTCCCAATGTGATAACCCCAGTCGCCACGACCGGTAGGACATACCATGCGATGTTATCCACCAACAGGTTATCAGGTGGAGGGATCCAGTTGAAGACGAGTACCCCCAAGTTGAGAATCGTGTTGAGGACGATGAGGATAAAGAGGGCCGGCCAGGAGACGATTTGAGGTATGAAGCCTGGCTTACTTCGGTCGACCTCCTTTGGAGCTCCAATGTGGAATCGAAGCAGCAAGACGCCAATCGACACAAGAATAACCATGACCGTTTGTGCGTACATGAAAAGGTTACTCGTCAGGTCGTATCCAGCGCTTTTATCGTCCCCGGACACGACTAGGATCAGAGTTCCTGCAAAGAGCCAATGGAGGGTGATGCCGCCGACAGGTGTACCGTAAGGACTTTGTCGGGCCCAATACGAGGAAAACGGAAGGATGCCGAGCTTCGCAATCTCTTGCTTGACACGAGCATGGCCATAAGTGAACGACATGATGTTTCCGATGATTGAGATGCACACGAGACTATTTATTGTGCGTGTTGAAAGTTGTCCAAACATCTACGGGCACAACCAATCAGCACACCGCTCGGGCAAATGGAGGAATGGAGAAGTATGTCTACCTTGTTGAAAAACTTTCCAGCGGTTATATCTCCTGCAACAGTCATTTCTTCGCTCGTGAGGACAGCCATCTGATGCATATTAGAATCTTTACCTAAAGAGCATACTCGACGGAATATCATCATATACTTACATATGCAACATTGGCCATTGTATACAGTATGGCGACGGCCGTGAAAGCACCGACAGCCGCTCTCTTAAACACCAACGAAGGATTTCCACGAGGTCTCTTCACTTCTGCAAGGACCTAGGTAATCAGGAGTCAGCATGCAATCCACGGGGATATTAAACGAAAACCGGCTTACATAGTTGGCATTCTCCCAACCGTTGTAAGAATACAAAACCCCCATCATTGCCCCGGCGTAATTTAGGAGATTCAACTTTTGCTTTTGCTCTATAAAGTCGAAAGCACCATCAAAATTCTCCGCCCCGTAGTGATCTCTTCCGTCGGGTGCGCCAAGTATACCCTCCCCTTTCCCCGATCTGGCTCCACCCAAGGCAACAAGGCCGGCAATGCAAATGAACCCAACCAAGACGAGTTTGTAAATCGCCAGCACGTTGTTTAGCATGATTCCAATCTTCCTCGAGAAAACGTGAATCAGGCAAACGGTGGTCAACGTCACAAAAGCAACAAACTTTTGCAGACGGTAATCCGGGTTGATGTCAGTCGGATCGATGGCCTGTAATATAAGCTTTGCAAACCCGATACAGTTTGCTGCATTATGACCCAACATGACAAACATTATCGACACCACGATGACGGCAAAGTATCGCGGCCGTTTATAAGCCTCGTCGACATAAACGATTTCCGCGCCGTTGAATGGGAATGCGGCGCCAAATTCCAGATATATAATGAGTGCTGCAAATGTCATGACGGCTCCCGTCGTCCACATCACCAAGGCCAGACCTTTACTTCCCCCGACATTCTCCAATACATAACTTGGTTTTGCGAAAATACCACTTCCAATCATCTTGTTGATTATCAGAGACGCCGTAGACAGTAATCCCAGTTTCCTCGTCTCACGCATCGGTGCGTAATCGAAATCATCATCGTCGTGTATGGGGCATGTGCACAGCCCTTCATTGGTCGGCACATCCGTCGAGAGTGCCGATCTCGAGCTTAGGTGTTTCCGCCTTGAAGAGTTGGCCGAGTATACATTCTGATCAATTGAGGGAGGTACTGGCTGGTTGGACGAGCCCCCTTTACTGTAAACTTCGTAATCCTGGAGTTCGTGAGAGCCATGACTGGATCGCGACCGAGCTTCGGCTTCTCGGCTATAGAAGGTAGGAAAGCTCAAGTTGGCGGTGTACTGCGGTGTTAGCCGTCGTTTCGAATCTGTCGTTGACATCTTTTCAAATCCCCGGCTCAAGAGAGCCCCAGTGACGGATAAAAAATAGACGAAAAGTTGAAAGTCGTTGTCCTATTTCAGAGGTCGATGGTAGCCGTCTCTGTAAATTCGTGCTGGTTGTCTGTTGAGGTGAACTAAAAGATGGATATCGATGCTCTGTCCGACCATTCGCGGCGGAGACTGAACTGAAACCACCTATAGATAGGTTCCTAGAAGCGGCAAAGAAAAAAAGAAATATCGTTGCTATTCGTCGTTGTTGCTGTTGCTGCTGTAGACTTCGAATGATATGTGAGTGTGTGGTTATACACAATGTTCAGCAAGGATGTAGCGAGTTGTATAATACTTTTCGACGTCGAGGTAAATGTTTTGTCGTCGAGATGGATCGGTCAATGCCCATGATATCGCAAAGCTCTCTGTTCTCCTCCCACCTATCGTTCTACAAAAGTTCAGATGGAGAGAAGGAGTCGAGTATTGAGCGTGGTTGGGGTCAAGGTATTGATCTAGTCGAGCAAGGGTGAGGGCGAGGAAGAGGGTGGGCCACAAGGTTTTTGCTTGCGTTGATGATAACGCAACTGGTCCGGTGTAAGGGCTTACAGTAGAGTTGCAGGCCCTTTGGCTGAAGAAGTTCGCGGGAGGGTGGGCGGCCATGGGCATGGCGGTATAGACAGAGTATAATTTGCTATTCGCTGGTTTCCCATGTATGTGTCCCAGGGAGACGGAATCGGCACCCCCACCGCTCGAGATGTGGAGAGAGCGAGGGCGAAGGGCGAGCTGGGCGGGGTGGTGGGGTCGCCAGCTGCCTGATCCTGGGAACGTACCACTTTTGGAAGGTTGTCGAGTGTGGCCTGTGCGGCGATTGGACAAGGTGTGTGAGCCAGGAGCTCGCCCTTACACGAGATCAGTCCTCACGACTTTCTTGATTTCTGATTTCGAACCCGAATGATCATTCTGTGTGATTGCAGTGAATCCTTTCTTTTCTGTTTAATCTCGCCGTCATCTAAATGGATGTTACCTGCAGTTAACAGAGTGTGTGGATCTCTAGTTCATTCGATTCGGTCTGTATACAGGTACACCACACGGCAGTGGCCAGGCACCAGTGCGAGCACTGCCGCGCGTGCAATTGCAATATAAGGTAATTAATACGATATATTACGGTGGTACTCGAGCTCCATGACCAAGAGCTGATCATATAGATCCAATATTGGCTATGCAACTGAGCCTGCTTTTACCGCCTTTAGATTTGGCTGTTCATGCTCTGAGCTTTCAGGAGCATGACCTGGTACAGTGCATACCTCGAATTCAGACCAAAATTTCTCTCCCCTCATCTTAGATAAAGGCCTTGTTGCAAGCGCTCCAAGCGACCCCGAAGAGCTTCTAACATCTGTAAACATCTCATCTGCAACAAATCTGCGGGGCTCGCTTGCAGAAGGACTTTCTGCCCTCGCGATCGCTACCAGTTACTCCATCCTGAGAGATCAAATCCAGGAAAGCACTCACCAGTCTGTAGACATTGGTCATCTCAAACACCTTCTAAGCCCAGAGCCGCTCAGCTGCAGGGTTAACTGTACCCAAAATGCGATATGAAGCGCCACACACAGTGGGGAATACAGGCATTGTCTCAACACCTTAAACCCGTATTGATATCCATGTCACCCACCCATCCATATGGCCGTCCATCCATCCATCTGCCTATCTTTCCATCTTTCCATCAATGAAATCTACCCGCAGTTGGGTGGCACGCTGATTAATATTTTCATATCATCTTGCATTTTATAGATGGAGGGTATAATTTGTATTAATTTACTTTCCAGCCGCGGAAGTCCGCCGCATTGCAACCCCCCCCGGACCCCGCCGATGCCGGATAGATATGTCTTTCCCCTGAGTTTAGAGTTCAATTATGTGGCCGCCGTCTTCTCTTTTTCTTTATCTTTGCCTGTAATGGTTTCTAATTCTTGGATATGAGTGAGCTCGAGTACGAGTATGAGTATGAGAGGTATGAGCGGGTGGGTGTGGGTGTACATGTGGGTGAGTACATGTGCGTAGATAATTTCCAAATGATCATCATGACGATGCAGAAAGTTTATGAAGAGGAAATATGCTCCTGCAAAACACCAGGTCAGCCACAAATGAATCGATCCCAATCCAATTGGCCATGAAGATCAATGAGAATAGTACATAGTTTTACCTGGTAAAAAACACCTGAGGTGAACTTCCCGAATCAACCTCGTGGGCATAAGGCAAGGAAGTATATTTCAGCGGGAACGTCTAGTCAGTCTAACACATGTACATAAGTCATGTACGAGTAGGTAGCCCAGCGTCAAATAAGGTACCTTTTCCCTAGCCTCGTCCCCAGCTTTTCCCTAGCTTATCGTGTTTCCTGGTACTCTACTATACTGTAATGTACAAGCGGTACATGTGGGTACGCGGCCTTGGGATACAGCACACGTGTGCAGCCATGCCTGCAAATAGAGTTACCTAATAAAACTGGTCCTCCTTCAATTGGGTTTGGTATATAGTGCCTGGGGTTCGAATTCGCGAGGTTTGCAACTTGAAAGATTAAAAAGGCTATTCAGTTGTACTTAATGCATACCACAGAAATGCCAAGTTGCTTGACGCCCAGTATACATATATCGGATGGTTTTGACGGCAACTCGCATTGGCGAGCACGATTGTCGGTGATCTGGAACGTTAACTTGGAATTACGTCTCCTCGAAAAGCAGTAGGTAATCTCGTGCCCCATAAAGTTCGAAGGAACCAGTAACCCCAAGAAGCATATTATAAAATGAGCTACAATCTTCAAATGCCCGTCTTTAAGATATCGATGTGCATTGTTCTCGTGTGTGTGTGTGTCGCTCTCAACATTCCCGAGTTTTATCATTGAAATTTCCAGCTGCCTAACGGCGTTAGCGAAAGTCGACCTTATAGTAAGATTTGCGAAAACCCCCAAATTTGTTACCCCATGATCTTCGGACCCCACCTTGAGCTTGTAGCGGTTTTCACGGGAGCTAAAAGCTTACTCGAGTACTCTACCTCTGGAATGTGTCCATTCTCGTTGACATTTTGACATGTGGTGTGGTGTGTAAGGTACTTACTTGTAGTCGGCTGTTGTAGCGTAAGCTTAACTCGACGAGAATCGATGGCGAGTAAGAGGAGGAGGATGAGGATGGAGCGTTGTGGGTGTGCTGGCTGCGTGGGCAAGTCGACGTCGGCTCACAAGCGAGGTGTTGGAAGAGTTTATTCTCTTGACGAGAAATGAAAAAAAGCAAGTATATATCGCAGGATTGGAACGGCGTATGAAGTATGTAACTGGACATGAGAGGATCCGGAAGGCACTCGGGTCAGTGGTTGAGTCGAGGTGGGAGGGGCGTCGACTTAGCCTCGACCCGTGTCGACTCGCCGACGGTAAGCTAGCGAAGAGTTGACGGCGCACGAGATCATAACGGCTGGAGATTGAAAACTTACTTCCTACCTAGGCAGCCGGAACATGTTCTCGTGGGGGGATCTGGAGCCCAACTGTATCGAGGCTGTCAATTAATACATATTGTCGGGGCATGAATCTCACAATCGTGCAATGAACAAATGTACCTTGGGGATGAAGAAGAAGAATTGGCCTCATACTGGCCATGGCTCTGGTGCATTCCATGTCCCACGAGAAGAAAATCGGGGATTTTGCTACATATGCTGACAAAAACAAGCGTAAACATCAATCAATCAAAATTGGCGAAGATTTTAATCCCCGATTTCTTCCGTAAGCTTAAGTTAAGACAAAGGAAATTACACTCGTAAATTGGAAATAAATTAACGTGGAAGAAGGAAAAAAAGTAAGAAGCTTTTTTCCATAGAACTTGCGTGATTTACCCAAGTACTCAACTCAGGTAATTACTCTACCAGTCAGTCTTCGAGCCAGACGTCTTAGCGTCACATGACTCGTAAACTCTTGCGTGTGTGGTTTTAGTATGCAATAGTACTAGGGACCGGAGAGTTCCAGTACCGAGTCGGCGGCTACCGGTACGGCCTGGAGCTTGTACGGCCTGGAGCCGGTACAGCCTGGAGCCGTCCGGTAAAAAGTTTCTGCACATTGCCAAGGCCGACCCGCATGGCCGAGGCCGATGGCAATCGCCAACTGCATTTGTACATAAATACCTGCACTTTTACATAATAATAAATACTCAGTTTATCGTGAAACCACAGCGTGCCGTTTTTCTAAAATTCCAGTATGTGTGCCTACTCGCAATTGGTTGTTGGAGGGAGGAGGGCAGGCTCGGTCGAGGTTACCCAGACGGCTGGACACAACTTGAGCAGAAGGAGGAGCCAGAACTTGCAGGAAGAAAGTCGATTTATGGCTAGAAATCAGAAGGTTAGGAGGAGAGTCAAACTTCAGAGCTAAATCCCAATATTCATCGAATCATTATACCTTACAATACCTACTTACCACTAGGCAATTTATAAGCAGATGAATACATTATTCGGCTTGCACCTGAATTAGCAAGAGTACAAAACAGCTTTAGTACTGATACGAAGTACTTACTTAGGTAAGGACTACTTTTTACATGAACCTGCGGGATAATTAAGGGAATAGTCCTTCACAAAAGTACTAGTAGTTTAGGGAACGGTCGCTTCGCTACATGTCACTGGCAGCAGATTTCGCATGTCTCCAGTCCCCCACGGGATGGGAACGAGAACAACCACGGGATAGCTAGCTCAAAGTTTAAACGTTTGAAACTCGCTAGTTTTTACCGAACCCTCCGCCCTTGGCCATTGCCACCACGTGCACCATGTATATGGCCACACCTACTATCGACGACATATCGCACATTTCACCATTGCTTGCAATTGCAAGCCTTCAGTGTTTTCGTGCCCAGACTCGAGCTCTGTACACATGCACAATTGGAGTATAAACATGAATTCGACTCTAGAGCAATATTTTATAATGTGTGCATTTTACCGCCATATTATCGGCCAAGAAGTAATTTATAAGGTCCCGCCCACCCCCATATGGGCACGAGACTACCCGTATACGTTCTCTATATTTCTAAGCTCAAGTTATTTTCTCAGTCCTGGGCCTGGGCAGCGCTTATCGAGTATAAATTGTACCTCTCGGTAAATATGTTTTTCCGTTAGCTACCTTACCTCAACCCTGCATGTCACAAGAGGAGGACGGAGCCGTGGACGGAGGCTGAGACAGATAAGACTTTATTGGTGATAATGATGATTCGGGAGAAGAGCTAATCTCCCCTTCCTCTGTTCTCCTCATAATCTCCCTGCCCTTCCCCTCTCCTCTGTTCCCCAGCATACTTCCCAATTAGGAGGAGGCTCATCTCTCTCCTCAATCTGGAAGCAGCCTCTCCTCTCTGCACCTCCTGCCCCTGCACCTCTGCACCTTCCATGCCTTCCACCGCATCCCTGCACCCTCCATGCCATCCACCGCATCTTCCGTATGCGCATATCCACCATATTCATCGTATCCTCGATATCCACCCTCAACACCATATCCACTGTGACACTGCAGGCTATAGGGTTCATGAATTCAATATGATACGAATTCGAAGAATCAACATTCTTATGGCACACATGTACACCGGTACCACGAGGCTTTAGAGTTTTGCAATATAAGTATATAAACATCTCAATCCATCACCCAAGGCAGTAGATAGTAGTCTCATAGTAGATAGGTACCTCCGAGCATCATCAGGAGGATACATATCCAATGGGCAAGGAAAGGTACGTGAGGTATGTACGTATATCAATATTCTAGCCATTATGCCACGGTGCGTGCGTGTATGATGGATGCATAAAATCCCATTAAACGTTACGGTGCCTACCTGGCATAATTCACGTTGTACAGCATGATCATGATTTCATGTAATATCCACAATCTACACTGCCACAGTGCAGTGTATGATAATCATGCTACCGAGAGAAATGCAGCCTTGATATAGTCCGGAGCAAGGATTAGATATATACGTTACCATTGCCATCAGGTACGTATACTTCTGCTGGGTAGACGATCAGAGGGGAGGCACGAGAAACATGTGCAAGAAAATACATGTGTTTTGGCCCTAGGACCTCCGTAATAGGCTTAACAATAGATGTGGGGTCGATGTCGACCAACTTGCGTAACAGTGCGAGTTTTTTTTTTTTTTTTGGTATAAACCGATTCCCTGGGGTATCTCCTCGGGTGCTTAGTCTAGATCTCATATCCCGATAAATCAACTACAGAAACGAAAGAATGAAAAACATAAAACACAAAACACAAAAAGAAAAGACAAAAGAGAAAAGAGAAAAGAGAAAAGGAAGAACGATTCGTAATAGCATACTCCCATCATGCCATATTTTTAACGATCAATGCACCCACTCTAACACAGCAGAGAATATATCTTTCCCACAACCTGCATCAACTGGTCTCTCACGGGAGTTCCCTCTCCGTCGAACGTGAGAACATTGAACTCGTCACACAGAATCTCCTCATCCAAACTCTTCAGGAAAATCCATTGCACAAAGTTTGTAACGATCCCATAGACTTCATGGGCGTCGTCTAAATCCGCCGCCACCTCACAGCCGACTAGGTTTTGTGCTAATCCTTGCCTGAATTTCTCTTCCTTTGCCTCCACAATGCACAGACGCTTGTGGCCACGAGTAAGAATGAATTCGAAATGGCTGTGAGCGTGAATTCGTTTGCCGCTGAGGTCTTGTTTAACGTTTACGGTGACATCGGGGAGGAGTTGGACTACTGCCCATAGGACTGGTGCGATTAGGTGGATGCGTTTCGCTTCATTGTCTTTGCCGTCGAATAGTGATGAGTGGTAGCATTTGACAATCCAACTCAACATCTTTGACAAGACCTTGTAGTCTTCCTCTGGGATCATCTTCACCTCTTGCAAATATGGCCTACGTATCTGGTCAAATATTGGACTGACCTCCAGCCAGCTGGTACCGGTGTATGAGTAACCAGTGCTAATTCCATTGGCGTCTAGATCTTCGTTCTCACAATCCACCGAATAAGACCTCTTTTTCCTGCTTTTATTTTTCTCTAGAACTGCGTTGAGGGCATTCCAGCGCTGATCCCGATTATGAGGGATGATGACTGTATGAAAATCTTAAAGAATCATCAGAAACAAATTGATAATTAATTACTGTGGCATGGGGGGGAAATGTATGTACCTTGCGGTTTCTTCAACGTGTCGATCAACTCTTTGATCCGCATTGCTGGGCCAAGAGGTAGCTTGAAGTCATTCGCAAGCTTCTTCGCGGTGAGCCCGATGAAATCACGTCCAGCGACCCTTTGCGTGTAAATGGCATCGATATCTTCATCGTTGATCTGGTATTCATATTTTTTTGCAAGCAGGAAAGCCTGTAAATCTACAGGAGTCCAATTTAAAGGTACTTTGGTGCCGGGAGTGTCCTCCACGGTGACTACCGTGCTAGTCTTGTTCCCTACCGTACCAGAGGCAAACAATCTGAGTTGGGAGATTGGGTTCAAGGAGTTTGGGTTGGGGAGTAGGTGGCGTGAGAGAGTGGTGGGTTGTAGTCTCCTAACCAGACTTACTAGGTGGGTTCGACTGCGCATTCTGTGGATTGTATTTGGAGCAGTTATGCTAACCCAATTTAAAAATGCCTTGTCCGGAAACGCAATGAGTTGACGAGAAGAGTGACTAGAGTAGTCTCATGAACGAGACTAGTTTGCTTTGGAATTTGGTGTTGTGCTTACCTAAGTAACCTAGGAATGTTCACGTAATGAGTAGTCACATCATAAAGCATTCAATACCCTAGTCGCGTCATAGAGTGGGGTCATACATGACTTGCATATGCAGTCCTGTGTCGTGCATATGCACAGATCGCCGAAACTTGCTTGACCTGCATTAATTGGCGGAAAGAGCGTTCGCCAGTCCGCTCGCACACACGTATTCGAACGCCGCCCCCTCTCTCGGACCACTCGGTCGCCCCCGGCTGGAGCTGAGATCACCGCACTTTGCGCGAGCTCCGAATTCACAACTCCAGCCCTCGACACCCGGGATTTTTATTTTACACTTGCTGCAAGAGGACAGACGGCGCTGGGATCTCTCAGTGCTAGATAGAGAGCGGAATTAGCCCGAGGCCGCTGCAGACAGACGGCGCAGACACAGAGACACCGCGGCACGCAAAGACGGCAGCCAGACGGACGTCGGGATCCCGACGCCAGCACACGCCCGACGACGACATGCCGGCGGCGGCCGCGGGCCCCTTCCGCGCACAGCTGGGCGCATTCGTGCGGGCGCAGGCGCGCATCGGCCTCCTGCTCACGAGGACGTTCCCGGCCCCGCTGCTCGCGCCCGCGCTCGGCCTCAGCCTGCGATCGGCGCTGTCTCACCTCTCGGACCTGATCCTGCGGCTGCAGTGCGAGGCCGCCAACGCCGCGTCGCTCGTGCTGCGGGCCGACGCCGGCTCGCGCCAGCAGGCCGCGATGCTGCTCGGCGTGGCCGGCGTGGGCATGGCCGAGGCGCTGGACGAGGTCGAGAGCCTGGTGCGCATCCAGGCCACGGCCGGCGACGGCAGCGACCTGCGCTGGTGGAACTGGGTCGCGTCGCTCAAGATGGTCGGCCTGGACCGCGACGGCGAGGGCGGCGGCCTGGTGGGCGCGCGCACGAGGCTGGCCGAGGTGGCCTGGCGGCTCGAGTGGTTCTTCCGCGTGCTGGCAAAGTGAGTATGGCGCACCTCCGTCCCCCAGAGCAAGGCCCGCATGCCCCCGTAGATATATGATATATTGTGATTCGCAATGGCGTTGCGTGTATAGGCCAAACATGGACCAGACGCTGCCGCGCCTGGCGCACATCCGCGACACGTTCAACAACGTGGTGCTCAACCACCAGTGGCTCTACTTCCCGCCGCCGTCGCAGGACGCGGCCGGCGACGGCAGCGGCGGCGACGACTCGGACAGCATCCGCACGACCACGCCGTCGCTGTACTCGAACCTGCGGTCGCGCTTCGGCCCGCAGCAGCAGCCGCGCGTGGTCGGCGACGGCGGCTCGGAGTACTCGGTCAACACCTTCACGACGACGACGACGACGCGCGACCGCATGAGCAGGAACAAGGGCGCGCTGGACATGGACTCGATGGTCTGCAAGTTCCAGGAGGCGGCGGGGGGCCAGCCGGCCGTCCCCGGCGGCCGCGGCGGGCTTCCGGACTCGTCGGCCTTTCCCTGGCGCACAAAGGCCGACCATGCCCTTCTGATGCTGATGCACTGGGTGTACGAGGCGCGGCTCGGCCTGCAGCCGTTCCTCGACTACCACATCACCTATGCCGGGCCGAACGCCTCGCCCGGCCAGCTGGCCCAGGAGCCGCTGCCGGTGCAGGGCTACGTGAACCTCATCAAGGCGGCGTGGATGCTTCAGATCATCGACCCGGCGAAGGCCCCGCTCAGCGCCGACCTGGGCGCCGAGGGCCGCACGCTGATCGGCCTTTTGACCTGCGTATGTTGCAGCCGTATCGTCCCCTGAATGCGCCCACCAAGTGCTAACGGAGGGATGTTTGTTTTTCTAGGAGGTCATCAATCTCTTCCAGGTCATCCACGAGCACGAGTTCGACCTGCCGTCGGCGGAGGCCACCCTAGCTCAGGGTAACTACACGGTGGTGGTCGAGGGCCTTCCCGAGCGGCGGAGCACCACGCCGACACGCAAGCCCAGCAGCGCGGCGTACGGCGGGGACAGGCTCGGGGAGAATTTCCGGGACGAGCTGGCCCGCAGCGGCGTGACCACCGGCCTGCCGAGCCTCGTGCTCTCGCTGGAGAACAAGAACGAAAGCAGCGGCAGCAGCTCGGCCGGAAGCGCAAGCGGCAATCCTCCGCCGGCCCCGGAGACGCTGGCAGCCCCCCGCGGCCGCCCGGCGGCCCCCGAGAGCCTCTCCGCGGAGGCGCAGGCGGGCGGCTCGGCATCCCGGGAGCGGGGCAGCTCCGTCGGGTCCAAGCTCGAGGGCCGCGGGCGGGCCCGGGGCCACTGGCGGTCGTTCTCGTCGTCCTTCTCCTCGGACCACCGGGAGCGGCAGCAGTCGGCGGCGGGCATCGCGGTCCCGGCGCCAGCGCCCCCGCCGGAAAAGGCCCTCTCGAGCATCTACCACCGCCGGCCGTCGACATCGGCGTCGGCATCCAGCACCCCGGCCCCCAGCAGCGTCCACCAGAATGCCTTTGCCAGGGTGTTTTCCCCGTTCTCGTCCTCCCTCCCGTCGTCGAAATCGACACGGCAACGATCCCGATCTCCATCGCCACTCCCGCCGCCAGGATCCCGAGATCCCGCACAGGGCCATCGTGCTTCGCAATCCAGCACATACAACCCCCCGGCCAACACCCAAGAGCCCGTAGTGCCGCCCTCTCCATCCTCCGCACGAGCCTACATTTTTCCAAAGCTCCCATTCCCGACAAGCTCGCGGGAAAGGGAAAGAAATAGGTCAGGATTAATCACCGGAAGCCTCGTCTCTCTAACTGGCTCGATAGCAGAGGCTCTTGGAGACAAGACAAGAGGGGTCTATGCAACAAAGCCACTCCCTTCTCTCACTCCTCTACCCGTCCAAGCAGCACCCCCGCCGCCTACAAACCACTCGAGAATTCTGTCTAGCTCTTACGATGACGCATCAATCCAGCGGGACAGGGAGGCGAAATATTTTGGTGCAAGTCGGAATACTGCGGGGTATAGGTGGAATGAGAGGGAGACTATTGGCACGTTGGGCGGGGCAAGGGAAGGAGAGACGGAGATTATGCCAAAGCATTTGGATGACATGTGAGATTTCCAATTCTTCTCGACTTTGTTGAAACATGGCTAATAAAAGTTAGATTGGTGCTCACATCGTATACTGGCGAGTTACATGGCGGGAGATGGGATAATTGCAGAGTGCGAATATATACAAGGCAGGCACCAGGGCCAAATGGAGCGTTTGGCACCAATGTGCGGATTGTGACGGTCAATCACAGCATGGAAGGCAGTGTTGACCAGCGGAATTGTAAGTATCTCTCCCCTAGACCTGTTTGTATCTATTCTAATTTTTTTGTAGTATTTCTTGAAAACACTGAACTAGTACCGGAATACGCCTACCACGACAACTGGCCCGTAATCTACCTCCGTGGGATCACAACCGGCTCCAGGCGGCGGGAGCGCAAGAATTCTGCTCGACATATCCATAAACAAATTGCAGCAACGGCAAGTAGTTCGAATGTGACTACCTTCCAACAGCCGGGGATAGGGTGGGATGAGTGTAGCTTATACTACCGGTTCTCGACGCTACGGGATATGTTCATGTACCAACAAGCACTCCTTGGAGAGGTTGTGGAGACGGATATGTGTGTACCACATTTGCTTCTAGACCGGTAGAGATGCTGATATTGATTTTCATAGAAGGCACGTCCCCACAATCCGCTACAAGCGCAACCTCCTGGACGGTGAACACACACACTACCGCGCCCGTCTCCAGCTCTGGCGAGAAAGCTCGGATAAATCCTATACGACAGTCCACCAATCCCACATCCTCCACCATCCCCCCGCATCCTCCTCCTCGGCCTCAACAGGTACTTCGACCCGCCCAGTATCCCCAACCTCCCCAACAGGAACCTCCTCCATCGGCCGCGCCCTGGGAAACCCAAACCAGACCCCGCTGCTTAAAGTCCACAACTCGCGGTTAGTGATATACTGGGAGGGCGGCGGCGGGATCATGATCTTCCTCACGGACTCGATCGATGTCGAGGCACGCACAAGCACATCCACTGCCTCTACTACTGCTGCGTCATATGCCGCCGCCGGTGTAGGCAGTATCCGAAACTCGTCGACGACAAACCTCAATCTCGGTAATACCCACAACAACACTCATAACCACAATAATAGTAATAATAATAACAACAACAACAACAACAACAACAACAACCGTCCCACATCCCCAACATCGCAGTACACAACCGCAACATCAGACCCTTCCCCGGGTACACACGTCCTGCGGATTAAACCCTCCGCGCACTTTTCAAAGCCCTTCAAGAACCCGAGCTCCATCAAGGCGCACCCGCTCTCCCCGCCGCCCATGGCCTCGGGGTCCTCGGGCATCCGCCTCGACAAGCAAGGGCTGACGATGGAGGACGAGGAGAACTCGAGCAACATGTTTGGCGGGTCGGGCGGGGAGGGAAGCGGTGGGTGGGAGGAGTACAGGTGGTTTGAGATTGAGTTTCAGACGGACAAGGAGATGGGTATCTTTATGGAGGACTTTAGGAGGCTGATTATTGAGCGGCGGAGGGAGCGCAAGAGGAGGGAGGATATTGTGAAGGTTGTGGGCAAGAGTGGGGTTGCGGCGGGGGTGGCGGCGGTTGGGGCGGGGGTTGCGAGGGCGAATTCGGGGTATGGCGGGAAGTGATTCGTGTGAGGAATGGGTTTTTTGTGAGGGGGGTGATTTTGGTTTTGTCTTTTTTTTTTTTTTTTTTTTTTCGGATGTAAATTTTGTGTTTTTTGTTTTTCTTTTTCTTCTTGAATTTGTGGTGGGGCATCCGGGATTTTAGTTGTTATGTTCCGATGGAATTCTCCCAAGTAGGTATGCGCGGGTTTGTCGAGGTGGGTATGTGGATTTCTATCATGTGCAAGTCTGCGAGTCGACGCGGATCGGATGGTCGACGTCTTTGTATGGTTTTTATGTTACTAGGTATTTCCTTTGGGGGAGTGTTTGGTTTGGTTATATATACGCACGGATGGCGTTTGTTTGTTCGCAGTTTCAAGTTTTAAGAAGTACCCTTGATCACTTATTCCCTGTGTTTCGTTGATGACTTTTCCTGGAAATATCACGTGCGCATTGTCTGCATTTTAAAAAAACAACCTGCTATTTTATTATCTGCACTTGAACAAAATCCAAAGTTTTCCATTAATATTTACTTTCAATCCGTCCCTAACCAAGATTCCATTCCGGCTTCCTATAGCCGGACTTTACTTTTCCCAAAGCCCTTGAAAAATAAAACTCCCGTCCTTCCACAGCGCCATAGTAAGAATAAAATTACAAAAGAAATATTACGCCCTTCCAAATATATCAGCATCGTTCAAGATTGCCCAATATCACTCTCTGACCTCCTCCACCATCTCCACCACCACAATCTTCTCCTTCTCCTTCTCCTTGTCCTCAATACCCATTACCCTCCCCTCAACATCCTCCTTCCTCGCCAATTCCGTCGTCGTAAACACCGCCTCCATACTCTCCAGCGACCTCCCCTTCGTCTCTGGCACACACAGCAGAACCCAAATAACCATCACACTCGTGCACGCCGCAAAAAAGAAGAACGTGCCGCCCTTGATGGACGTGAGCATGTATGGGCTGGACTTTGTGACGAGGTATTCCGCCACGAATTGGGCGGTTGTGGTAATGGAGACGCCCGAGGAGCGGTGGCGGTTTGGAAAGATCTCAGCGCAGTAGATCCAGGGAACTTGGGAGGCGAGGCAGAAGAAGATCTGTGGAATTGATGTGGTTGTTAGTGTTGTGTATCTTCTGTGGGGAGAAACTGAATATGAAGAGAAGTTGAGCTTACGCCAAATATGTATATGCATGATAATGCAAAGTATCCCGCTGCCCCGACGTGATGCCCTCCTTCGACGGAATTTTCAGCAAGACTTCTTGTTCTGTCCGTGATGGTTATGAAGGATCCAAGATACCTTTTTCAGTTTCATGAACCGTTAGCATAATTCCCTTTTGGGAGGAGTGGCAATGTAGGTACTCACCACATCACGGCTGAAATTCCAACCGCACTAATCACCAATAATACCTTCCTCCCATATCGATCCACAAACCAAATCGAAGAAATCGTAACAGTAAAACACTTTACCAACGAAAACACACCCGTCAATAATAAAGCCTTACTCCTCCCCTGAATCCCCAATTGCTTCAGGATACTCGGGAGGTACGAGTTCAATGCCACAGCTCCAGTGAGGTTGAGGAAAAACATCATGATGCATCCCAGGAAAACCCGGTTCCGCATTTGTTTGCTTTTGAATAACAAGTAATATCCATTTGTCCTCAATTTATCCATGGTCGATGTCGATGGTGGACTTTCCTTGGATGGTACCGATACCTGATGACAAGTAATGATTTCTTCGAGTTCGGAGGTAATGTTCTCATCTGTGATTGGTAAGTATCGGAGATAGCCCAGGACATCCCTCGCCTTCTCATTCCTCCCGATAGATACCAGGAACCTTGGTGATTCAGGTAATATCACCACTGCAGCCACCAATAAGATGATACCTGGGATGAGTTGCCCGCCAACAAGGACCATGTACTGAACTCTTCCAATCAGGAATTTCTCCACGATAAATCCCATCCAGAATCCAATCACCGCCGAGATCTGGAAAGATACTTCATGGATACCGACGAGCAGGCCTCGACTTTCTGGGGAGGATATCTCAGAGATGTAGAGCGGTGAGAGGGTTGTTGAGCTACCCATTCCGATCCCGGCAATCACACGACCAATGTACATGAGTGCCAGGTACCCGGATGAAAATGTTTGGAGAATGCATCCGAGGAGATATACCGTCGAGGCGATTGCGAGGGCCTTCCGTGGGCCGAGACGGGTGGTTAGGCTGGGCGAGAAGAGGGTTCCGAGGAGGGTGCCAATGTAGATCACGCTCACGATGTTTGAGGTTATGGTGTCGTGGGCGGTTGTGCTTGGGGGTGGGAGGGAGAAGGTGTGGGCGAATGAAGGGAGGACTATGAGGCTGCTGACTATGGCGGAGGTGTAGCCAAAGTATGATGCGCCGAAGGAGGCGAGGATCGTGAAGATGAGGACACGAGCATTGAGGAGTTGAGTGGTGGGGGTTTTGGCGGTGGTTGAGGATGAGGAGGATGAGGGAGAGGGTGCTTGTGAAGAATCGTTGTCTGAGAGCGGGTTGGGGGAAGTAGCGAATCTTTCGGTGGTGCTCCTGCTACTTCCCTGTGCGGTAGTGGTAATAATGAGGGTTGACATGGCCGTATTAGGAAGTGGCTGTGATAGTGAATGCTGAGTCAATTCCCCGCCTCTCTGGTTTATCTTCTTATTCACCTCAGAATTCTCTTCTCTCAATTTATCTCTTCCACGTGAACATCTCTTCCCTTCATTCCTCGAGGCCTATATTTCATTATATAGATTTGAGGAGGCCTAACTGCATGATATTACACCACGGACACCCTTTTCGCCCAACCTACTCAAGCACTTCGTCGAAAAAATTAGAGAAAAAAGAAAAAAAGAAAACACAGAATGAAAAGTTATACATCCATCACTGCATCAGGATATCTTATCTCGCGATAACGTTACCTACGAACCCCTCCCTACCGGGACCTGTCTCCCGGATCCCGCTCTCCTGAAGCAAGCTACCTACCGAGAATATGTTCTGCTTCGGGCATGTGCATGTGCTCAAGTGAGACTGTATGTCTGCTCACAGCTGTAGAGTACACGAGCTTCATCCAGCATGTGGATCAGTCGGCTAACCTGCATGCATGGTTTTTTAGAGGCACTCACCTTACCTGACACACGGGAAATGGGGCATGGCCACTATTCCGAAAGAGTGATATCAACATGACGCTTAATGCTGGACAGCAAAGATCTGCTCAATTACATTTTCTGGAAGATTGGAGTGATTTATAATGCCAATTGTGATGGTATCCCTCGAGAGAAATGATATTCACGGAAGATCTCAATCGACGTGTTACGATCATTTTAATGACAACGAAAAGAAAAGAGGGAATCTAAAAGTTAATTGAGCAAAATAACCGTGGAATGAGAAGGTATGTTCTATTCTTACCTTTAAATTACGTACTCGTAATCTTTAAAGAATCTCATAGTCCTCCTTCAGCTAACGCAATCATCCTCAGCTGGTACAATCCCTGGAGCAAAGATATCGAGCTTCTGTTTCGATAATCAGCAACACAACCATTCCAAATTCGGATCTGAACGTTGTATTTGTGCTCAAGTACCACCCACATGGAAACGGCTCACATCAGCCACATGCTCGATCGATCGAAAAACGCTACTGCTAGCTATACCCATCATAAGACCGATAAACTGTTTCCGGAAGAAGGATCTCAAGTTAAAACGTTTCAAACTTTCTTCCTTGTTACACCACCAGCACCTTTTATGGTCAACGTTTTTCAGTCTATACTCACTGCCTCTCGAGGGTAAAGATCCTCAATTCCCAAATGGCGAGTTTCTACGAAATGAAAGAATCTTGACTACATACCTAGGTGCATATCCAGGCCTAATCTCGTACACCGGCTACACTGCCCAGGAGCTGTTTCTTCGACTTCAAGTCATTACCTTGTTGGGTTAGACACTCTTAGCCGTCACTCGTTACCGGTTGTGAGGGTGCGTAAGCGAGGTCGCAAGGCAGATATGCGGGGCGGGATGAATTGCAAAAGAAAAAGAAAACAAAACAATGAACCATGGTATGTAAGGGAGATAAACGGGTTTCTACATTGAGACTAGGGGGCGGATGATTGGGCGGTAGTACTCCATCATCGGATATCGATATCATGCTGACAATCAAGGGAAAACGACTACCCAATTCCCTGGAATGAAAGTATAATGGAGTGTTGCAAGGCATGTGATCAAGATTCATTTGTTTTTTCGGGAGTCACATTAAGCCTTTCCACACTAATAAATATAGTGGATGGGTAATATACGAATTCCGAAAATATTAGGGCTAAAAATCGATATATCGACCGTTGCTCAATATAATATATCAATATATTGGTACAGGCATGCTACGTACCAATATTAACACACATCGCATTACCGGTTTATCCTACCCGATAAACTAGACTGCTTACTACATTTATCTCCGGCCAACACTCACCATGGTTAGAATTATGAGTATTGGAACAGTAAGTGGTATTGCAAGGAGGTTATATATAAAGGATCACCGGCACGTATCGATTATTTATAAGTTGATCAACCGTTACTGTCAGCTTTTATATAACTTGCTAATTTTGCGTAACAGATTTTAGGTACCAGGCACAGGCGCAAAAGGATCACCTCGAGCATATTGTCGTACTGGAAAATCCTCTTTTCCTCCGGGGACCATATTCCCCTAATTGGTAGCATAAATCGCTCTGTTGATTTTGTGGAACATGGTAGGTATTGTGTTCATCCCAACAATGTAGTAAGCTCAAATTTTGAAAAGACGAAGACCCTGAATGCTCGATTAGGCACCGGAAGATGGAGTAAGTTTTCTCAACAATGTATGACGATTTGTGTGAGTCTCAGACCTGCGTAGATCCGTACATGAGAAAGAAATTTGATAAAAATTTGAAAAAAAATAAACAAAAAGATACGAGTACAGTTCCTCCCCGACTACTGCTTCACATGCTGCCTAGAGTACCTACTCAATCATGTATGGCTCAACCTCGATCGGTTCGCTGCCCCCAAAAGAGGAAATACTCTAGCACATTTTTGAAGGGATTTGCGGTCGATAAGGTCAATTCGTGTCCCCCCAGTTCCTCTTCCCTCTCCACGATAGTCTGTGCGCTTGCATTGCATTGCGTTGCGTACTTGGTGCACTACAGTAGTGCGATGCAGAACATACTCGTACTCTGAAGCAATGGCGGGCTAATTTTTTTTCTTTTTTATGCCAATTTCAAGCCGCAAAAGAGAGCTCCTCTTTTATTTCTTTTTTTTTAATGTGTACTTTTTATACTTTTTCAAGCTAAAGTATGCCCTCAACAATTCTAAATACATCTCGCCGACAGAGCCGGCCCGGGTTTTCCTGAAGTGTATAGATATTGTTTAGAGTATGTAGAAGTTACGCGAACAGCATCAGGGGAAATAATTTCGGTAGATCAAGATAAGGGAGGGTAGGTAGCCAGATCAGTGTGATCTTGTGCTCACAGTTAATTTTAGCGTATAAATTCATGGATTGTGGGGATTGTGGGGAACGTGGAGCAAAAGAATATTGTTCCATGGTTGCCTTCCTTCTAATTGTTCTCGCGCACAGGCATAAGGTCCAAGCACTAGCATTTTGTTGATCTCTTGTGGGGCTTGAAAATAGGGGATACTTAGGACTGGTATGGTTTTTCAAAGTTAAAAGTCGACACGGTCCCCCCGATACTGCATTCTTGTTCCTAATTCGAATTCACAAAATCGTTCTAGTACCGCGAACTCTGGGAATTAAGAGGCCTGGCTAACTCTGGAGACACCAACATCTTCGTTGCAACGGACAGAGCTGCCCAAAAGTTGTTCAATTAGGTATAGTTTTACCTGTGAACGGAAAGGCGTCAGATATTTGCAAGGCCACTTATTTTCCAGAGTTTGCGGTAGTCTTAAATTGTAAATATGCCAGTGATGTATAGACATGATGATCTTTAGCCATCTAATATCTAGACGTGATGATGTGTTGCCATACTAATGTGTAGACGTGATGCATGTAGATGTATCAACTGGTACTGATGAACTGCAAAGTGAATTAAGTAGTAAATTTATAGAATAGTATGTATCGGTAAACCACCTACTTTCTCATTGCAAAGAAATACTTCCATTACAATCCTATGATTCTATATTTCATATCTGTGTTCAGATCCAGAGCAATAAATCTGAATAAACGTGTGCTCTGGGAGCATCTTAATCCCAAACCTCAAAATCCGTGTGCTCTTGAGAAAAATCTTGCAAATGTTCGTGCTCCTGAGCACGAGTTATTCTCATGCCATCCACCGAAATTATTTCCCCAGATGAGGCACGAGATCACGAGAACAGTAAAAGGTCAATATCTAAAATAGAAGATAATGTTGTATTTGAGATATATATGTGCCACTTTCTCTCAACCCAAGGTTTGACCGAGTGTGAGGACAGAGCCAATCGACAAAGCGTATGATAGAAGGATAGATTGATGATCCCCAGGCTACTCCTGTGGAGGGGGGGTCTAAGTACAGCGAGCTTCCCTCTCTTATTCAATCGGTTTGCTTTCTCGATTCGGCAGTCAGTCATGACTCCTTCTTCCTTCCCAATCCGGTAGTCCCTCACTCCCAACTTCCTCACCCTCTTCACCCTCTTTACCCCTCTTCACCTCCCGTGACACCGAGCTAGTTGGATCGCTTCGATTGTCCAAACAATCCTCATCGAATCCCACTCGCGTGACCTATTCTCGAATCTAGAATGAAAGCTTGTTACCAGCATTGGCAACAACCTGTGCCTTTGTGGTCGAGGTCTGTCCAAGGCTGAAAGTGTATGGGACACTAGTGAGTGTTCCCGCAGTGGCTGTGTTAGCTGCCCCACCAAAGTCATTTCCTGTGGCAACTGCAAATCCACCGTCGGTAGAGTAGAGTGGTTTCCTAATTTTCCCTCACTGTTAGTATATTTCCGAAACTTTCGAGTTTGAGTAAAAAGGAATTTCTGGGTCGGGCTGCGGCACGTACTTGCTCGATTCAAAGACATTGTTCTGGACAAGAAGCTGGGCACCTTGGCGGGTGTTGATGCCATCGCTGACATTGGAGTACTGTTTGAAAAAAAAAAAATGAAAGGTCAGCCACTGTTTCTCCGAGATCCTTCTACATTGAAAGGCATCCTCATGTGATGTCCCCAAATTTCCCGCATAAAAACACAATAAATAAAAATAAAAAAACTCACATAGTTGTTGAAAAGATGCCCAGTTCCAAACCTGAACGACGGCCCTCTGGAGTTCAAATTCAGAAAGTAGTTGTGCTTGTACGTGACCGTGAGATGGCCCTTATCCTCCGATCCATTATCGTCCGAGTGGCCCACCAAGCTGGCCTTGAAGTGGTCGTGGATCTTGTTGTACGAGATTGTGATAAAGTCGCTGCCGTGGGTAACGTCAAGGAGGCCGTCGTAGAAGTCCTTGTCGTGGGTCATGTCAGAGGAGAGGTCGTTGTGGTCGATCCAGACGTTCTTGGCTTTTTGGATGCCAATGGCGTCCCCGGCCGCGGCAAGGACTTTGGAGATCTTGAGGTTGCGGATGATGACGTTGTTCTTGCCGTTGACACGGAGACCGACGCCGCTGAGTGCTATGGAGGGTAGGGGGATAAGGTATTAGCTCTAGATCTTGGGGACTCATCTTCTGGAAGGTCGAAGTAGCCTTGAGCTGGAAGGAGGGTCCAAGGCATATTGCATGCATTGAGGGAGGGGGAGGGGGGGTTGATGTGTGGCATACCTGCGTCCGCATTCTTTCCTAGAACGCTGGTGTTGCTTCCAACGCTGACAGCCTCATTGCCGGTGATAGTCCCAGAGACAATGACAATCTTCTTCGAGTCCCCAGAAACAGCGGATTTGAGGGCAGCGAGGGTAGTGACGGTAGTGACGGTTCCACCAGCACCTCCGGAAGTTCCACCATTCAGTGTTGCGTATCCAGTCGGTGCAACTTCAGAGGTCGAATCGCGTTTGTTGATCAACGGGGAGGCCTGCGGTTATCAGGAAAGTATCAGTAAGTTATTGAAAATTCCGGGCTCGAGAATAAGTAAAGTGAAAAGGACGGCGGGGTCTTACAGAGGCCAGTTCTACAAGTCCCAGAAGGGCAATTCCGAAGAAAGAGAGCTTCATGATGTTGTCGAAGTAGGTTGTGTTGATATATCAGACTAGATAGAATACAAGATATCAAGAATGGAAGACTTGATGGTTTGATGGTTATTCTACTTCTGGAGGAGGGATAGAAGTGACTTTATATCCTTTCGACAGTGAGATCCTGAACCTAGGTACCTGGGGAGTCAGTGTCGGGAACTAGTAATTCATCGGAGATCAGAACTTGATCCGTACCTGTTCATCCAAACATTCTTGGCCTACCCCAGTTCCAGAAAGTCACAGAGCATCCATTGCCGAACACCTGTACCTAGAGCCTATAAATTTTTACACTCAATGACTAGGATGGTATTTCTTTCCTTGCAGATTGAGCTTGAAGAAACCCAGTACGCACTCGAGTATCCGTAGCGAGCAACTTCCATACCCGAATTCGCTCGGAGATTGCTCAATGGAGTCACGGTAAAGCATCCGGGGGTGCAGTCACGCAACCGAGCTGTCGGTTGACATAAAATGCATATTTTAACGTGCAAATCGCCCCCATAAGGCCTAGGCAGTTCTCGTGAGCAAGGCATATATGCCGACCCCACATTATTGTGCATCCGAGGATTAATTAACAGCGGTCCCAAAGAATGATATGCCGCCTTAGTATGTGACTTTATTGATGATATGCCTGGAAAAATGAGTGATATCAGGCAAAGTTAAGAAGTATGAACGGAGCATGTATTTCACTGAATCGATGACTTGAAATCTCACAGCTCTTTTCTATAAATTGTGAGGTTAGATATTTATGCTTTGAATGAGAGAATGAAAGAAACTCGTAGCGATGCTTTTCTAGAAATCCGCTGTTTGTCTTTTTCACTCTCCGAAATAGTAATAGGACCGGTTGATGCATAGGGGCAAATAATTCCGTGTTAGGTACTTAATGTAGTCACTTGAAACGGTTTTCCTCTTCATGGAATCCATACTCAGTGCAAATGCACAACGCCCATGCTCTCGAATAGCCGGGAGTTTCTAGCCCAGTCTCAGAAATGTGGTCCTTATGTCAATTATAGGCTCCTTTTCTTACGTATACGTAGCTTGCCGAACCTCTGAAACAATTAATTGCTCAGACCCTAGGCTGCACCTCGAAGCGAAATGTTGCCAAGCAGCCATTAGCTTGTTTCAACGTCCGAATCCTTGGGACGACTTTCCTCGCATTTTGGCGACGACGGGCATGTCAAAATGCAAATGAAGCTGGATCCCCGCCTCGAATTGCGGTAGGATGCCTAAAAAAAACTGTCGGCTCAGGGCCCGATGTTTTGTGTTCTCGTGCCAGACCTAGGTTCCGACGAATTCTAAAGAAATAATAGATTAGAATAGAATTCAATGAATAAAGTCTGTCATGTGAAGATTTTTGAAGATCGTGATTCACGATTCCAACCACACATCGGGGAAGTGGGCCGAAAATTCCCTCGAGTGTGTATACGTATGCAGCTGTGCGAATCGTCTAGATCTACAAACATTGAGTATTTTGGCAGATCGGTTGCGATGAAAGTTGGGCATGTATCAGTAGGATTTTCATTGAACATGTGACAACATAAATAAAAGACCTTTTCAGGCTTTTTATGTAGATCCAACCTAAGATTGGTGATCATGAAGAAACACTTACCCATAACTTTAGGTGCGTGCTCGCTTAAGCAATCATGGGCCGTTGCCGAAATACTTTCTGGATTCTGATTTCCTATTTATGGCTGTTCTCCATTTTGCTTAAGTTCAAATTGCACGTGTAAGGCAAGTTTGCTGAGCCCCCATCTACAGATGATCTCTGTTGTAAGCATACTAGATATGAGCATATATCAGTAATAAGCAGACGGTTCTGGGCCCTTTTAAAGTTCAAACCAAAATGCCTCTCGTTATTAGCATAAATTCGTTATAAGCATTGAAATGTGGTTCCCAATGATACAGAGAGCGCTCGTCATAAGCATACTCTCAGGCTTTAGGTTCAATGCTTTTAGCGAAATTTCTATTGGGAGCGGAAGTTACTGTGAAACTTTTCAGCGGAGAGGAAACCAAAGTACTATAGGGCATGCAAAGTGACCGGACAGCGCTCGTAACGCATGAAGCAAGCAATTAGTGCACGGACAGTCTCCAGGGGCACAATAATCCATGACACTCACATTGGTGCTTCATGTGTGATGAAAAATGTCCGGCCACTTTCCATGCCCTGTTGTACCTTCTAGCGTTTCCTGTCGAAGCGGCCATCATCTAGAAGTGGTGCGGGTAATCATGTTGGTCCGAGGTGGTGGGGAGCAAGCCCTGAGCGGAGAAAAGGCTGTTGTCTTTTACAGCCGTTGGGGGCGAGGCAATCTACTGAGCAAGTCACGAGAATCTATGAGCAGATACGAGGCAGTTTAGTCTTGGGCCCAGCCCCTGAGGCACATTGTATTCGAGACTTCCCAAACAGGAAATTGGCAATTGCAGGTGCTGGTCTTGGCAGAATGGAAGTCTTGCGCATTGGCAGAGAGGCCTAGGAATTGAGAAAAGGGGGAATCCACGTCACCGCCAGTCAGGCCCATACTGGCTACCACCGCTCACCATAGCCGGCCGCTCGTTCTCCATTCACCACAAGATACATTCTCAGGACGAGGCTACATTCTCCGTAACCTCACCGGCCCGACTGCTCCCTAACTTCATGACAGCGAGCTTAGATTTACGGCATATGCCTTGATCCTTTCCCTTTGCAAATCATCCAGGTAGCCATTACACCCGCGTTGACCGGCTCTGCGTGGTCTGCGTTTGGGCTTCGGAGGGTGGGAGCGAGGCTAACTCTTCAGAATGTGCCTCTGTCTCAATCACAATCCGTACCATTGTCTCTGGAAATATCTCAATTCCTACTCCATTGCATCTACGTTGAGCTGGCATACATATAGCTCACCACAAGTGCAAAGGTGCCAGGCCCTCGGCAGAATCAAGTGAGCTCGATCTCTCTAAGACTTGCCCTTTCTGCAGCTTAGTATCACATGGCCTTCTGTTTGCCTACAGCTCCCTCTTACCCTTTAGAATCTAGATGGTACTCCTTTGGAGAAGGAATTGCAAGTGAATTCAGATGACTCTATTTATAAGCATACCCTCGAGGCCAGGGTTCTTATGCTTGTGGGAAGATCATGCTTATATCGGGAGCGAAAACTGATGTGAAAGCTCTATTCGTGGCTTGGAATCAGCTATGCTTATACAGATCATCCCCATTATAAGCATACTCGTTATGAGCAGAGAGCTCCCATTCAAGCAGAGAGCTCCCATTCCCGAAAGCAAGTTTCCACTCTCCTCAACTTTTCCCATCACCGCATAGTATGTACTGGGATCTCTTTAGATTCTTACCGCTAGACCAAAGGATCGATCTCGGTTGTGGAGGTTTGCACCCTCACACTCACCGACATCTGCCTGGGTGTGTACTTTGCCATGGGCCTGATTCAAAGCTACATGCAGATCTACTACCTCGGTACCCACGCCACCCGTTTCCCAGATTCAGCTCGATCCTGCAGATTTCTCGGCCGCTTGGACCCTCTGTGAGGCCTGTCATGCACGTTCGCTCTACGACAATCCAAGCTTATTCACGTGAGTGCAAGTGTAACATGAAATGCTTGATACCTCATTTTCTTTCTATTTTACTATATTACAGATTACTGCTGTTATAAGCACATCCTTTGGCCCGGGGCCGAAGTTAGCAGGCTTATAACGGGGACATGCTTATGGCGAGAGGTACCTTTGCGGCAGAATGTGCTATTGGACTGCCATTTGTATGCCTTTAGGAAATTCGTGCTTGTACAGACGACTCTAGATAGAAGCATACAACTAGCTCTTGGCCACAAGCTTATGCTTATAGCGAGAATCGAATCGTGTGTAGTAACAGGCATGCTTATAACGGAAAGATTATTGAATACGACGTCAATATGTACTGGCATTTTCTCCACAACACCACTACCACCACAACCACCAGCAGCAGCGTTTTCGGTGAATGTATTTCAAATCATTTGAATGGCCTACGTGTGCACCTCCCAGGGATCAAGGAATCTCAATTTACAACCAAGTCTTCTACGCTTCTCAGTTCAGGGCACGAGAATCCATGACAGTGGCGCCCGGCCCCACATACTGAGCTCAAAGCCAAATCAAAAGTTTGGAATAAAGGTTACAGCAAGCTCTTGACTGGTTGGGAGAGAATTGAGCCTCTGGACAACACATCCTGCCTACAATAACTAAGGCACAAACTCAATTGAATTACGGCCAAGTAGCAAAGAGGCACCATGCGGCACTGCATAGTACGGAATCTGGCCCAATAGACCTAATGTGTATATATCTGAGGGTACGTATACACATGCCCTCATTACGCTTTGGGGTCTTTTAAGGTTCTCTAGCCTTGTACACGACCATCAATGAGGAGCTGTAGAAGTTTAGGTGCCTTTTTTTAAGTAGGGATTGGCCACTTACCCTACAAAATGAAACTTCGCAATACTTCCTCCCGGAACCCTATGGAAATTGTGTTTCCCTCCGCCACTTAGGATAATCTAAGGGATCTTTTTTTGCCACCAGCTTGGCAATCCAGAGTTTCCCTAGGAAATGGGCGTGAGACTACATGAATGAGGCAGTGGCCTCCTTCTCATAGGGGAAGTCTCCCTCTCTGTCTCCGAATAAGGCAGTGGCCCCCTTCTCATAGGGGAAGTCTCCCTCTCCCTCTCCTCCACCTACGAATGCGGCAGTACCATCCACAGCTGCTTTTAGTATCGTCCCCACACTCTCCTTTGAAGGCTGCTCTCCTCTCCTCTTGCATCACCTCCTCGAGACTACACCTCCTCCACCTTTCATGACAATGAGGGCAAAGGCAAGCGAGAGCAAGAGCAAAAGGGCGAGAGCAAAAGCAAATGAGCAAAAGGGCGAGAGCAAAAGCAAATACAAGGGAGAGCACAAAGGCGAGAGCGAGAGAGAGCACGAGGGCGAGAGAGAAAGAGCATGAGGGCAATGACGGGTGAGAGAGATTATAAGAGCGAGGGCAAGAGAGAGCACGAGAGCGAGGGCGAGCACAAGGACAAGGGCAAGCACAAGGGCCAGGAGGCTGGGAGGGGGGGAAGTTCTTCTGCACACGTTTTGGTTACAGTTCATATTCTATAAAAACCGCAAAAATCTCACGTATATTTCCTAGTTTTCTTGTGATAATTACTTTAGTATCCCACAAAAACTACTAAGTCCTTGAGTTCCTTGGAGATCACGATTTCGGGAAATCCTATTCTAAATCCTTTGGACACAAGTACCCCAAGGAAAAAGAACCTTAGGAAGCGGTAGAACATGTTTTCCTTAGGGGAACATCACATGTGGTTACTGTGTATACTCAATAACGTATGAGGCAGATCTTGCAAATAAAAATTGAATGCACCCTTTTTATGAAGAAAGTATGCTTACGGTGCCCTTCCTATAAATACCCAAAATGGCTCGCTGGAATCTTTGAAGAATCTCAGGCAACTGTTCTTCATCCAAAACATCAAGCTTGGCTTTCGTTTTACATCAGCAAAGCTCGACTTGTTGCTACCGGCGCTATGGCGACGGTAGCGCCCATCGGAGTAGTCGGCCGTTCCAGCGACAATCGGGGTCGGGCATGGCGCTGTAGCGATAATTCGCGGCGAGGTGTCGCTGCAGCGACAAATCGATCGGCATCGAAACTCGTAGAAACCTTCGAGCAACAGCGCCATTACCCTGAGGCCGTGTCGCTGCAGCGCGCCATGCCAGCGCCGATAGCGACAATTCCACCTTTGCTGATGTGGGGGCATATCATGTGGTGTACATGTGACTACATCTATATAGTACTATAAGGGATTTCTTGCGTGGGGGGGTACACAAGCTCCAAATTTGTTTACCCAATGTTTTGTTAATTCCATTATAATATATCAACCTTCTTCACTAGCCATTTTTGTCTCCTAAATTCGAATACCCAATTCTGATCTAGAGGGTTGAGGAGCGCGCACAAGCGTAGCGAGATGGCATAGCTGTGTGGATTCGGAGATGGAAATAGTAAGCTGGAACCTTCGATAAATTTCTCATGTGCTAAACTGCAAAGTCCCCCAGAGAAAAGCAACGGTAAAACATTAGACATTAGGAAGCTGCACATGTAGTTGAATTCAAGTGGTATTATAATCACATTCGGAGATGAGTGGCCACCTCCATGCGCTCGCGGTTGCAAGCTGGAAAACCCCTAGTTAGTAAGTAGTACTTAATACCTGTCTCTGTTCCACTAATTAGTAGAGTCATAAGCCTCTAAACTATCAGCCTCTGAGTTCTGCACCATGAGGGATCTAACAGTGTTGTCCATGATTGCAAAAGGGGCATGGGAGGACCTAAGACTATAAGCCCCTTATGTATACGTAGGTAGCTAAGCTTATATAAATAAGCTCAGTCGGATGTCTCTGGGGATCCGTAGGGATAGAAAATCCTAGCCTCGGAGGAAATCCATTAGATTTCGGCGCAAGAGAACAGGCGCCGGTAGAGCCCGCAAGCAAGAGAGAAAGTCTTGAACTGTTGAAAATATTCAGGTGGGTACGTCCGGATCCCCAACCATAGGTATATACCTGCAGCGCAGATATATTCGCCGTTTCTCACTAGCACCGCAGCTAGTACCCATCGTTCCGTGTCCAATACATTGGGGCACGAGAACAATATTAATTTTCTATCGGTACCTCCACTCGAGTACCTTAAGTACATAATACCTACGAGAATAATAGTATTCTACTCCTTACTGTAACTTTGATTCATGCACGCTAATAAAATCTGTGCTGTTGTGCATGCAGCGTCATATACCTTACAATTGTAATTGACCCCATCCTCTGCCATCTTAAAAAAAAAATAAAAAAATTTCCGAAGTTATGTGCGAGATGTAACTTTCTATGCAGTCGAAAAACGTGTGGGTCGATCAGAGCAGACTCAGTTCCCTATTATTGTTTTTGCCTTTTTGATCTCATTTTGCTCGAATGCAAAATAGCATTTCCCTCGGGTGCGAGATTACCATTTCCCATGAACTTTGCCATGAGTCTACAAGGTAGTAGTCTCCAAGGTAGGTAGGTAGGTATGTAGGTACTTACATTACGGTACTTGCGGTAAGCTTGTCTACTCCATTGGTTAATAACTACCGGAAGAATTCTGTTTACATTGGCCTGGCATTTACTGACTGATACTGAATGCATTGCATGCTAGTATGATCATGAACAAAACACGTTGTCGGTACATAATTTCACATGTGCATGTCGGAAACGTTACCTGTCATCGATATCTTGGTACCTACTAGCCACTTAATTAGCTTAACGTTGGGAGACTAGTTTACTCCCCTTCCACTGAGGACCAATTGCAATTGCAGCAAAATGCGCTGGGGACCAATATATGAGATGAGCTTCAGGCTGGAAAAAAGGTATGTCAATTATGTTTGAATTCGGGTACTCGATTAGTTTTAGCGCACTAACGAGATTAAGCGACATTTCCCTCATGGGAAATACGCCAAACTTTACCTTTACGACATATTTAGGTTGAGATTTCGATTGTACTCTACCCCACTTTAAGTGCGCCCTCAGAGTGTTTACTCAGAATGTTTACTCAACACATTTTACAAGTGGGATTCTAGAATGTTTTCTGGACGATGACGTACATACACATCGATTTTCACGAAATAGGGGGGGGGGGGGGGGGTCGCAGAGCAGATGGTCACGAGAGGAAAAGAAGCAGATTGCTAGGCACACTTTTGTAGGGATGGGAGTTGTGGCCTCGTCACCAAGCTCGGCGGAGTTCACGATGGCGAAGAAGCAAAAGCGTTGAATTTCAAATTCACATGCACAGGGATATTTATGGTGGCGGTTCGATTGGCGAGGGAGAGTGTTGATGTGAGGAAGAAAGGGTTGGGACTGAGTTTAGGTAGGTAGGTATCACGCGCACACGTTCACTTGCTGTTCTACAATTACTCTTCTCTAGCAGATGGCAATGGGGAATCCCCATTACCACACTCTTGATGCAGATCATAATGGGACACGCGTACCCATCTGAAAAGAATCAAACAACCAAGATCACTGGTGCTGCCGGCCTACCGAAAAGGTTATGATCACTCCATACCTCGGAGCGCCCGCTGGTTTGCAACTCACCTTCTCCAGTCAATGCCTTCGCGCAGGTTATTAGTCCCGTACGTCGAGATGTCATAACACTGTGGGAATATCATGGATATCAGTGTTGGAACAACCACCTGACGGATGCTGGATATAACGGCCGCCAGCTTGCGCCACATTTAATCTAATGGCCAACTTTGAGTCTGTCGAAAGCAAAGCAATTCCTGGAAGATGGTCTTTAGTAAGGAATTAGGGCATCATGCATTTTGCTAGAGTGCTGAGCTCGAGAGATATGAGGGTGCTGCCACTCTGTAGTCCGACTAGAGTTCACTCTAAACTTTAAAATTGAGACACAAGCAAGCGAACAGCAGCAAGTGCGCGTAGACTCTAATGAGGCCATGCACTTTCTGGCCTATAACCTGTTTTCGTCGCAGTGTGCTTGGCGATAAAGGCTGAATTGGCCCTGCGCAATTGGTTGTCGAGCACTCGCCTAAATGCCCAGAGGCGACAGGCGGCCTGATGTCATTGCCCCAGAATGTATCATTATGCCAGAGCACTCAACCCCCGAGCCCTGTACGAGCCCCTTCTGTGGCTGCACACGTAACCTCCGGTCCTCACAATACCGGTTTCTTGAACCTCCACGCCCTGCGATATCGCTGCCGACCCATGCGTCCAATCTCTGCTCTCTTCACCAACAGTCTCATCGTCAAGCGCAGACCTGTCGTTTTTAATGTCCCACGGTGATCAGGCCAAGGGGGCATCCCCAGCTAACCTTGCTAACAGGTGCAAATCGATCCCCGGCCACATGGAAAAATCTGGAACTTGGGGTTCTTTCTCCAAGCAATGGGCAAGAAGGCCTGGTGGCCTGCTATGGCGTACCCTACGTACGCCCAGTTGTGCAGAATTAGAATGAAGCCAGCTCAGGAGACGGATACGTACCTGAGATGAATCCAACCTCGGTGTTTGTTATAAAACTCACGGCCACCCAGCGTATAAGCTTGGTTTCTCTTTTTTCTGTTCCACTAACACACGCAGACTACTCAATCACTCGTTCGTTCTCATCCTCCTCCAAACGTTCACCGCGAACGCACACAACTCACCATCATCTTGAACAATCCAGCACAATAAAACCAGCAGGAACAAGATGGCGCTCAGTAAATTGGTCTTCCCTCTCATCAGGGCCCTCCAGGTCATTACCTTAATACCCATCTGGGGCATGCTCGCATACTTCGTGCACAAGTTCAACAAGCAACACACCGACCCCCCCGTCGAGATCCTGATCCTCTTCATCACCGCGCTCATTGCCACCGGCTGGGCAATCATCTCGTTCTTCCAGTTCCACCGCTCCCGCACAATCAGTCTCATCGTGTTCATCATGGACATGCTGATCTTTGGCACCTTTGTCGCCGGCGTCGTTCTCCTCCGCTACGTCAAGGACTCTGATTGCGCCGCCTTCTCAGCGCCCGTTGGCGGCAAGTGGGGCGACCATGACTGGTCGTGGGATAATGGCAGTGGATGGGATGTGTCATTCAAGAAGTCATGTATGCTCCTCAAGGCATCGTGGATCCTTGCGATTGTCGATACCGCATTGTTCTTTATCTCGTCAGTCGTCGCTTTGATGATTTACCGCAGAAACGAGACCCGCGCGGTCAGGGAGAAGACATATGTCGTCGACCACAGGAAGACGACCGGAAGAAGGAGAAGGTGGTTTTAAATCATCACATCCCGTCTAATTTCATCGAATCGAATCAATCACTTTTTTCAATATCGGTAAACCAGAACGGAAGCAGTACGATATATTGTGGAAGAATTGGCTACCTACTTTGAGGATTTTGCGCGACTCGTTTTCCCTTTCTTTTGCCTCTTTTTTCTTTTTCAAATTTTCAACAATGCGATATATAATCACGACGATATCGATATCTAATGTCAACTGCGCGTCGGAGGGGGGAATAATCATATGGAGCTCGAGGCAGTAGCTTGAAGAAGGCCTTTTTCTTTATATATACTATATATCGATCGATACCCTCTATGCCTCACACACCCCCACCGCAAACCCCCCCCCCCCAAATTATTCCCCTTCTTGTACCTAATCCCTTTCCCATAATAATAACGAATTTTCTTTGTATCGATTCTTTCTTTTTTTCTTCTTTTGGTGCGCAGGCTTAGGGTTCAATGGGTTGTACTGGTTTCATGAGTATCATGAGCGGGCGGGGGGGATGTTATCTTTTTGGGATCATAGGGATCTTCTTTGTTTTTCTTTTTTTGTTAATGGCTAGCGATTTTGAGGCTTGCAATGGGGCTTGCTTTTTGGGAATGGTTGATAATGACGATTACAATTATAACAAACTATTTTAATAACCATCAAGTATCATCAAGACTTGAGTTTTTTTTTTCTCTACTATCATCATGATCATTCTCTCTCGACGTGTTGAGATCTCTAGATCTAGAATTGATCTGGAGAAATTTTAAATTGTGAAGTTTTGATTTCCGTGATCGTGCATTTTTTGGGGGGGGTGTTTTTGAGAGGAGCGCGAGCGCGAGAAAAAAGCCGCTCTCAAAATTAGAATTGTTGGGCACGAGACTATAGAATTGGGAATTAAGTATGTAGCTACTGCCGTTTCTGGTAGTCTCCGTGACGTGCCGGTTTTGGACTCTACTTATGTACTCTAGTTAGTTTGGATTTCTAGATTGGGAAGTCGCTACTTTCCTGGACCTCATGACATGTCGTACAGAACACATATCGGCATTTCTTTTTTGTAATACCTTAGAAAACCCTCATATGCAAATGCATGTGCATATAACCCCATTAATTTACGAAGAACGAAGAAGCTTATATTTTATAATAATTATAATCCATGAACGATATCGATATCAATTTCAGCAATATACCTACTTACTTAGGTACCCATCCTAGACTGCGATCTCGTTACATAAATTACTTCCCAGTTTTTCTGGAATTCGAAGCGCTACAGAGTACAGGACAGGTCTGTGTTTGAGTAGATAGAGTAATAATGCAAGTGTGGCGTGGCAACGTCGACGTCGACATCTACTCGTGTAATTTCCCCCGAGAAACGTTTGTACGTTTGATGCTGGCAGGGTTACCCTGAACCCTGACCTTTATGAGCTTACGACGAGTGCGTATAGGTACAGAGTACTCGTACGAGTAGAGTATTATTACTGGCCGCAGCTGTACAATAGAGCGAGCAAAGTGATCGGACAGTGTGAGGTGCATGCACATACAAATTTGTATGTATGCGCCAAGCAAAGTGTCCGATCACTTTCCTCGCTCTGTTGTACATACATACATACATACATGTTGCGCCGCCACGCGTATTGGGGTTGGAATCGCATTTTTGTCAATTGTCAAACAAATAGAGTAGATCCGAATCGATATCTCGAATTCCGATGGCCAAATATGGGTAAAATCTTGGACATCGGGAGCCTGCAGATTTTCAGGAGTACTAATCGCGATATCGATGCTGAAGGAAGGAATTAGTCTCGTGCCCATGGCCAGCTCCTACATAAGAGGGAAGGAATAATGCTCTAGGAAGGAATAAGGGATGAACATTGCGATAACTAGCACTGTGCTCGCAATGGATACTTACTCTCCAAAACGTTCCCGTTAACGCGTCTACTCTTCTTACATACCTTAAGAAAAAAGCGGGTTCTCCTACAGCCGTCTGTATACAGCCATTGGCAGGAGAATCAGCTCAAAGGGGCATCATTTCAGCCTGTAAACCAATCTCCCATTAAACTGGTGATACCTGCCCTGAAATAGTAGTGGTATTGTGGTGCACTGGTTCTGTTCACCCAAAAAGGAAGTATCTCCACATTTGCCACCCATTCCCACTGTTTTAGACTTTTCCCAACCCAGATACAACTGCTCTGCCTGCTCCAAATTGGGCGAACTGTATGGCAGTCTGTATACAGTTACTAAAAATGGGGGCTTTTTCTTAAGGTAAGTACTCTCCAAAACGTTCCCGTTAACGCGTCTACTCTTCCTACATAGTACTCTACTATAGCTACCAAATTCGACCCTCCCAAATCAAATCGGGAAGGGGAGAAACCGTTCATTGCATTCCAATGACACCCACGTGGTGCCCAGCACCTCCTTCTCCTGCCTTCCAAATACGGCACTTGTGCGCGTGAACACACGCGGCCTACTTCCCTTTTCTGACATACCTACTATACTTAAGTACTTAGCTACAAGCGCCCAATCCAGTAACGAAAACCCATACTCCTATAATCAATAGTCCCCTATCGATTCCGCCCAACACACAACATTAACCCCCCCTATATCTTACCATCGCGCGCCACTTTCAGATTTAGTTTCCGACAGATCCAGATCTAGAGCTTTCTTACCTACTTATAACTAATCAGTAAACACCTCCTCTAGCTGTCCTCGATACATCACAATTGCGGCGCGCACAACGCGTACGTACTCTACTTAAGCTTACGCGCGCCATATTAATTCCCACCGAGATTCCATCCCTCCATCCCTCCAACCCCCCAAACCCTCCAACCCTCCAACCCTACTTGCATCTACCTAGAGTACCAATTGCGAACGTTCAACATCAAGCTTTTTTTTGTTCCTTTTTCTTCTTCCTTCTTCCTTTCTTTATTTATCTATCGCGACAGGCTCGCTTCAAAAGAATTAAAATTTACCCGACGGTTTCTCGGCATGCATGCTTGCTTGCATGCATGCAAATCTACAAAATCCCTGGCTAAGCTAGCTGCCATGGACCAGGCTAGGATATCCTGATACCTAGGTATCCTCAAACTGCGATGCATAATTGGTTGTAGAGTAAGATAGATGATGGTCCATATGCATGACTGTAATATAGTGACACATAATTAAATTTAATCAAGGCAAAGCTTGAGTGAGGCAAAGTTCACGTGCACACATGTATGTCCGATAAATTGTATGTCCGATAAATTGTCAGAACCGAAAATGAAAACAAATGCGCAGTGGTGCGCGACTGCGGTAGGTAAAAGTAAAAGTAATTGTCAAGTCAAATCAAATCAAAAGTGCAAGTAAAAGTGCAAAAGAGTGGTTTGTATCAATCGTCATGATCATTAAAGTAAAAATTAGAAATTATATAGACATATCTGTCTGAACCTGAACCCTTCCTTATAATGCAAGAGACCAATATACAGCAGTCATTCCATCCTCCATTCCGGATCCTTCCCAAATGATTAAAAAAAAAAAAAAAAAAATCCGCGGCCATCATGATGAGATTATTACATCCCACGAAGTAATGTCCCTCTCCAAACCCCTACCAACCCCCAATAACCAATTCCAAGCAATATGGCAATATCTCCCACCATCCAATCATTAGACACAAGCATTATGTTTAACAATTTATGTGCAGATACCCCAAGCAGCCTGGCACCAGTTGGCAGCGCCGCAGACTATAATGGTAGAAATCTCGTTAGTAGTGAGACTTGACAAATGCATGAGTAGAGGTTGATGCTTACAATCAGCACCAGTTCCGCAGAAGTTGCTGCCGGAGCAGCACTTTCCAGCTGGGCAACGCTTGTTGACGATTGGGCCGCAAGTGTCATCGGTGGAGACGGTTGTTCCGGTGGTTGGGACTGGTGGGATCGGCCTGGTGTCACATGCTCCGAATCCTGGCTGGCATCCTGTTCCACAGTAATCGCCCTGGTTCTGGATGTTGTTCTTTGGTCCACAGTGACCATTGACAGACTAATTGTGATATTAATATTAGTTTTTGAGCTCGAATTCTGCCATCTGAATGCATCTACTTACGCAGCATCTGTAGAAGAAACCACCCGGTCCAACACCTGGGCATGAGATACCGCCGGATCCAGTTCCGCAAATATCAATGTGCGGAATGGTGCTCACGTAGCTAGTGGCAGTGGTTGTGGCGGAGGTGGTGGTGGTGGTTGGGAGAAGCTATGGGATTGAGAATTAGCCAAAGGACTTGAAAGTCTGATTGTATTGTTGTAATTGTACTTACAGCACGGCATGAAGAGCCAGCACCGCTGAAGGCAGGCAGGCAGGTGGCGGGTGCGCAGTGGGCGGCGGTGGTATCACACCATCCGTACTGTGAGCAACAGTTTCCAGCTGCACACACGGTGTTTCCGTATGCTGGACCGCAGTTCTGAGCAACAACCCCGGTGACAGTCATGACACCCAATGCAAGAATAGCGAGAAACTTCATTTTTGCTGATTTTTGGTTGAGTGGTTGAGTTGGAAGTGGTATTTGCAAGTGAAACGAGTGAGGCAAATAAGAGCGAGTGAAGACCGAGTTCAACGACTGTGATGGTGATTGTGATTGCGGGTGAGGAGCAAGGTGAAGCTTGGAGGTGGTGGGGAGGCAGCCTTTATCAAAGAAATGCTGATGCTAAGGCTCAGGCAGAGCCAAATGAAGTCTGGGACGCAAGGATGTGGGGCTGAGCGAGGCCTTGGTGGTACTCTAGAGGGGCTCGTTTGCCTGCCAGGCGGGTTGGTGACAGGGAGAGGTGCAAGGTGAGGGGGGGGGGGGGCAGAGCAGAGGGTGTGGTGAGTGGGGTGGGTGCAGAGCTAGAGGGCGAGTGTGCCTGTGTGGCTGCATGGGGGCATGAGTACTGACTGGGCCCGCGGTGATCTGGAGAAGGGAGGGAGGAACATGGCCAGTCGGCCTGCAAAGATCGCCTCGGCCTCGTACTCGAGTACATCCAGTCTCGAACGGTCGTACTCGAGGATGCCATTCACGGTAGCAGGCTAGCCAGGCAAGCTCGTCAAGGACTCCCGGTACTCTGCGCTGCCAGTACAACCCATCATCAGCAACCACGCGGATATCTGCGCTCCCGAGCTGCGGAGGAGAACAGGCAGAGTAAGCAGGTCCGTACTTCCTCTTGGAGACATCGGGCCCAGCACGCTGCTAGGAAGGCCCTGCGCAAGCGGTGGCTGCTGTTAGTCCTCGCGCGGCCTGCTAGAGCCCTGCTAGGCCCGCCACCACTCGGTGGGTCGACTCGGCGCACGCAGAAACACCCACGATACGTGCCTGCGGCCGTGGGGACAAGCTGTTCTCGTTTCCAGGGGACAAGCCTCAGTCACCGCCTCTGGCCCCCAGCCGATGCACCCGGCGCCTGGCCGCACCCCGAGCCCCTTTGTGCCGGCTCGACTTCTGCGGGCGTGCGCTGCAGCATTCGAGTCGCAAACAATTTGCGTCCGCGGAGCTGTCGATGCCGATAGCGATGCATCGCCGAGGCCTCGGCTCCCATCGCCAGCCAACGCCCGCCCCGCATCCTTGCCATCGTGATGCGCTCCAGGAACTCCATCCCAGCCCGAGGGCACTCTACCTACCCAGAGTGCGCTCCGCAACGCTCTGTGTCTGCCCCCTCCGCACAGTCTGGCGGGCCCACGTCGTGCGCCCTCCGGGACCAAGTAGCCTAGCGAGCTTGGCTTCCATGGCCGCGAGCGAGTGCAGCCTCCTCCGACTGAGGATTCTAGCCTGCGACGGTGGACTGACTGGCTTGGAGAACACCGCCCCCTCACCCCTCACCCCCCCAAGTCCCTTCCAAGAGCTCTTGCTCTTTGTCCACATCAAAAGATAAGAATTTTCCAGCCCTTTTCTTCATTACCACCACTCTATTCTATCTAGGCCCCTAAACCATTTCAATTCGGGAAAAAAAAAAGTAAACATTCGGATCTTGAAAAATGTCTTCGCCATGCTTTGTTTCAGGAACATTTTCTCCTGAGCCCATCACCTTTTGCGAGCAACACCCTCGCATCCGGCGGCTGGAAATTGATAAAAAATAAAATAAAATAAAAAAAATCCTGCGGCTGTGCCGGACTCGAGTAAAATGGGCTGTTGGTGGAATCCACCAACGACACGGATCGACTCCACCCATAGCGCCCACATCCAATGGCCAGAGGATTAACAGAGAGTACGTACTCCCGGTCTGTCATTCGAGGTGCCAGCGAATGGTAACCATGTCCTGAATTGCAGCTGGAGGGATATAAGCATTTTCCTACCCTAGCAGCCCTGGGGGCTGAATATCCAATGTGGTGCAGGCTTCGCAGGAAAAGAATCACGGCCATGTGATTGGTGACCCAGTCCTTTCGATTACTCTCAGTTCATTCAGGTCAAAGAGAGGAATGTGGGCCCCCCAAAAAAAGGCGTTGTGTAACGTGATCCTCTCGCCCTATCCTGGACCGTGCCCCATGCAATCGATGGGAAAAGCCGGAACTCACACGATCGGTCAATTTTGAAGAAATGAGCCTGGCCAGAGGAAAAGAAGCCCACCCCAGTCGGCTTGCGGTACAAGCCGAACCAACCACTCGATGGGCATATCTTTCAATACCCTAGCCGGAGGACTCCATTAATAGGACTTTGCAGAGCGTTACACTTCTGGGGTTTGATGCTCGAATATTAATCCAGTTGAGCACTGACGAGTGACGTGTAATCAATGACTTCAACCTCAATATTTCCGAGTACGGTAAAACCACGCCGAACTCCGCCAAAGCAGACTATTTTTAAAGACATGGGCATGGAAGGTTCGATAGGTAATTGGAGACAGAAGCCCACGCATGCAACCCCACAAAAATGCTTTGTTCAAATCCTGCAGGGGCCCACAAGAATTTGCGCAAAAAGCTTTCAGCTCAGTTTCATTGCATCTCAAGGCCACAAACCCCAGTGCATGCACTACAAAATTGCAAGTTCAACGCGGTGGCTTTGAGGCGCCCTGATCATTGTAGTTTCGTACGAGGAAAAAAAACCACGAGGCTGAGTGAAAAATACACAAGCGAACTGTCATTCCTAATATCTCGCTGCGGGAGTCCGAGCTGAATTTCTTGGATTCCCAACCAGAATGCTTGGAGAAAGCCACGCCAACTCAGTCGCTCGAAATCTAGCTACATCCAGATGTCAAATTAGAGTGCTCAAGATGCAGATGGGTGAACATGCACAAAAACTGCATGATGGCTCTTGATCGCTTTCCAGCCTCAGCGCCCAGCCCAGCAACCCACGGTACAGGTCTTATCCCCTGCCAGGTACCCCAGCAGCTGAGCTCTTGGCCGCCCTGCCCGTCCTCGCTTGACAGCTTGTTGGTTTTATTGGAAATTCACTCAATGTAAAGGGTAGTCCTCATGAGACATACGCATACCAAGCATGTGTCGACTGTGCAACTTGGTCAGAGATACTTGAGGCTTGACGATAACGTTGTTTCCAAGAATCAATTGGCACACACAAAGTACTCGAGTACATGGCCTCTTCAGAGACTCTGTGTAACGGTATGACATACCTTTTCTCGCAAACCTTTTTCTTGGCTTCGCATTGCTCAAGCACCTTGTGTCTTTTAGAGTGCTCACCTCGGTCATGAACTCCATAGGTCGGCAGCCAAGAGCCACAAATAATTCGACAATTCTCCCTCAAAAGTCTTTTTATGGATCTCCGATGCGATGCCTAAATCATGCGCCGAGACGTGGCAGCATTCCCCCTCTCGACAAGAATACTTTCTGGGTTAGGTCACGCCTACGTATCCGATTGCAAACATTGGCAACTCTCGCTTCCATTCCCTTGGTACGGAGAATCTGCCGCGGAAGGAGCAGGTGCCAATGAACTAGCCTCGTCCCCAAGAAGCTGTGGAACCAGAGGCTTCGTGGGTCCAGGCACCATGAAATATCATGCTGGCTCGAGCCATGGCTCTCCGATGGTCATCACTATTCCAGATCGTTGGCTCTCATATCTGGGATATTCCTTTTCTTGGAGAAAAAGCTAGAGTACTTGGATTTCTCCACCCTCAGAAGTAATCGCGGCGTCCATATGAAGGGTGATTTTTTTCTTTTGCCTGCATGCGTGCAAGCGTGCGCAAATAGCAGTCAAGATATATTTAGGTTGTGCTTTTGAGTACGTACTACCATGCATGTACGGGCTCTAATTAATGTGCCGCACTGAAATGGTATTGGTAGAAAGCAAGAAGGTCGAGAAAATGAATGGGGAAACATACCCGCATGAGCGATGATGGACAACGACGCACAACACGCATCATGGGGCTCCAAAATCCAGCTTTACTCTAGAGTACGGCTCTAAGTATACAGTAGTTGTGCCACGGTGCGGAGAACCAACCCCCATCTTGTCGATTCGGGAGTATCGATCCCCCCCCCCCCCCCGCACGCAGATTCAAGGCTAGCTACCTACCTAGGTACTCTACCTTGACCCGGGAACTTGAGATTTACAAAAATAACCTGCAAAAGTTAATCTCGTGCCTGCAAAAGTCAAAAAATACGACTAGGCCAATTATGGTAACTAAATACCTTTTCTGGCATGTATGTACTCGAGTAGCTCAGAAAATAGCAACATTGTACAGAACGGACGGACCCATCACGAGACCTATGTATGTATGCACTTGTACTTGTACTCCCTGTACGACGCACATTTTTCATGCACCCAATTTCGGCTTGGCCTTTTGGGGATTTTCGTATATACCAACTACGTTTGGATGAGGGGTAGGTAATTGGATTCCTTGATTGGAATTTACGTCTGGAGGTTTCTAGCCCAAGATAAGTACAAGCAGGTATTTAACAAGTCGACAAAGTTGATAACTCTCTATAAGTCGATCAGACATTTGAAGGCATTGTCTTAACATTTTGGTACAGGTACAGGTAGCTAGCTAGCAGTTAAGCTTATAATTGAGCCTATTCTAGTGGTGTTGATAGCCTGCAATTGCCTTTGGGCCGTGTCTACTACTCTAGTGCTTTTTACCTTTTGCATCCGAGCTATGGCCATGCCGACTTTGAGTCGAGTCGAGTAGGGAACGAAAACTCGGCACGAGACTAGAAAACTCTGAGCTGTGCACATTACATCACGATGAATCAGGATACCTAGGTACGCTACCTAACAGGTGTTTATGTTTAGCTACATAGAGTACCTTGTTAACCGTCCCAAATACCTGGATAATACCCAAACCGGTAACCCCCGCACGCACGCACAAGAACCAAAACCTCATCCCATTTAAATTCTATCTACATGTACCTCGCTTTCTTTCTTCCTGGAAAGGGTCAAGTCGAGAGTTCGAATTGATATCCATCCATCCAGGATTCATATTGCGTAAAGTTGCAATTGAGCGATACCTACGGTATTCATTCCAACATCCGCATGGGGCACGATTCCTAGAGCCCCAACGTATACCTATGCAATTCTTGATCAGATTCACCACAATTATTGGAGGTACATATTTACTCGTTGTACTCTACTCTACAACGCCCACGTTAAGGGCGAGTTTCCAACCGAATCAAAAAAAAAAAAAACATTCCAATTCTGTACCTTAGCAAATGGAACCTAACTCAATTGATACTTCTTCCCCCAACCTATCAACGCTGTCCATCTAAATATAACCCCGCTACCGGTACTCTACATACTCGTACCATTGAACCCTCCAATATCCGTATTGACCGACAAGCTTTTCGTTCCCCTAGGTACGTACTCTAGCTGGAGTAGGTACCGAATTATCTTAAGACAGGCAGGCAGGGGGAGGGGTGGTTTCGCCTTCTGATAACTAATTCGGTACTTAAGCTTCCTCGGTCGGATCCGTGCCGAAACCTTTTCTTTTTTTTTGTTGGATGTTTTCCCGTTTGTGGGTTGTTTTCCGCCTCGTAGAGCACTAGTACTCTGAGTAGAGCCATTCGAGCTAAGTAGGTAAGTAGCAAAAACGAGCCGGATATGGTCTACCCAACCGGGGGACATGGAACGAATGACTGAGCGAATGTAGGGATTGTAATAGGTAGGTAAGTACAGATTAAGCACAACGTAATTAGTCCATGGCCAGTGAATAGCATACGATTTAAATTTCAAAACAACCCCTTTCAGCGCCGTCCAGTGGGCGCTGAAGTGTACGAGTACATACCTCATATACCTATCCATCAAGCAATAGTATGTATATGAAATTGAAGTACTCCGTACATACGTGCCTCTTTTGTGTATAATGTATACGTGGTTGCAATTAATGCTGCGAGTCTGTATCGATCGCGCAACATCGACGTTGTCAGTCAGATCGATCATACATACATCATACTTGTAAAAATATAGATTTTCTCTCAACTTACTCCTGAATAGATTCATCACATCACATCTACATGTGATGTATACATGTAACTCCCCGCCGGTACTCGAGTACCTAAGTAGAGCCAACAATTCAATCGGATCGAATACATGTCGACGAGGCCGTGTTGTGGATTTCGCCTAACTACTTAGCTCAAGGGTGTTCAAACGTGTCAATCGCATTCGCGTGGCCGCGCCGTGCCGAACATAAGTACTTTAGGCACTCGAGTCGGCAAGAACGACTTCCACCTCCAGCTTCACCGAGCTCGGGCTCGAGCTCGCTGGCTGTATCTAGCCTCCGGCCGGCCAATCCCGTTAACGTGGATACGTATACCTCGGTAAGTAAAGGTACCAGTATACATCCTATATGCATTCCATTAATATTCCATGATGGTTGATTTTTGAAAAATGATCGCCTTTTATGGTATGGTATGGTGAATTCGAATGCGGGAAGTACTAAGTAGTCGTTGACGGTGTTTATTTGGTTTGGCGATTACTATTCCTTAGTCCCTCCTTTTCAAGCCTACCGGTACGGATATGTACTCGAACTCGAGTACAGATACAGCAAGCCCTAGTCCATATTTTGTTCGACCACTTCAACTCGACTGCCCTTAGGGTTCTTCCGAATATCGACTACTTACGGAGTACTCTACTCGTTACAGGATAAAGATTGCACGGGGGGGGGGGGGGGGCACTATCTGTGCAAAGGACCAAAAAACGTGACAAGCACACAGAGACGCAAGCTGTGTGCGTACACCCCCCCCCTTGCTGCAAACTTGCAGCCTTTTTTTTTGCCTCTAACGAGTACGAGTAGGTATTCGAGTACAGGCCTTCTCGTAGCTTAGGTATAGGAACCAATTCCTTATCCGACTAGCAGCCCTTACCTACCAGTACCGGTGACCGAGACTACCCACCGGTGACGGCACGACACTGGACCGGACCGCGCACGTGCTCTTGCTCCCCCTTCTCCCCCTTCTCCCTACATTCCTTCGGGAATTCGACTCTTTTTCTAGTTTTTCCTTAAAAGGGAAGTATCTACCACACATGCGATAGCCTGGTTGTGCAACGCCACCCATTATCTTCAATCGCACATACGGGATATACGGGTACGAGGAGTCGACACTAGTACGTACCTATGTTTGTGCGAAAAAAAAAAAAAAAAGGAAGTGAGTGATGGACATGTCGTAGGTACGGGTACGCGTCTGTTGATCAGGATCATATATACCTAGGTATGCATTCTTTGAAACCTCCTTTATTCACAAGTTCAGAAGGGATATACTATAGCTAACGAAACTAACTAAAGCTTTTAAGATCTGAGATCTGAGATCTGCAATGCAATGCATGTATACGTACGTATGTTACAATTATAATTAGGACCCTTACTTACCTTTGTGGTTTATCTTTTTTCTTGCTTTGTCGAAGGGCAGGGTACCTACGAGGAGCTCGATGTATGTACAGTGGCCTTGGCCCATGGTACAGGATGTTTAAGGTGCACTGGTGTTTGCCTTCAAGTATATAACTATCTCATGATAATATAGTAGATGGTCTGATGATTTGCGATCGAATTGCGGTTGCCGTATGATCAAGTAATTCCAAAGCTTAAGCGCAAGATTGTTTTTCCATGTGTATACTATCCTGTAGGCCACCGAGCGATTTGATTAATGTCGACGTCTGTACCATGGTCATTTAAACATCACTATAGCACGTACAGAGCTCAGTGCAATGTGCATAGTAATCTTTTGGATGATTTGATAGCCATACATGTATGCATAATATGCATAATATTGAAGTTCCTGATTAGCCTCGTTCCTGATCATGATATGCCTATATAAGATTATACCGCGGCCGCGGCGTACGCGTCGCACAACGTCAAACCAGGGCTGCAATTACATTTAAAATAAATATACTTGCCTCGCTTCAGGCAAGATTCGAAAGCAATCTTCTTCAATTGCAAGCCGGCACGTGCGACGACATTGCATTGCAAGCCCAAGAGCCGACGTCGGCGTGGACTAGTCTCGATGGGATTTTTGTATTGTAGAATCTTGAATACCTGTGAAGCGTACGTAGGTATACTCCAGATATTAGCTATACTATAGTGCTTTAAGGCAGCCGCGCCGGTCTATTATATATAAACGGGACGAGGCTATGTAATAATAAACGATCACATTAATCGAAATGAAGCTTAAGAAGCAAGTAATTATAAGTAACTACCGAGATCTGGCCGCCAGGTAATCCGAGACCTGGATTTTCGACTTCCAAGGCAGAAGAGGTACCTATGTATTTCATGCTAGTTTGAGATTATCTCGAGCATTAGAGCTCGTATGTATGTACTTCCAGCGATATTGGATGCATTTGATCATCAAGATGTAGTGATGATCACAAGGAGAACATGAGTACATACAGTCGGGTATGAAAAGTGATCGGTCAACGCTAGAGTTGCATGACTCGGTGAATAAGGATTTTATCTACCAAAATCACCAAGAAAACGAACTTTGAATCCCTGAATGTGACTATGCACATCTAGCGTTGACCGATCACTTTTCATACCCGACTGTACATTACCTAGGTTAGCTGCTGTACCCAACGTACGGCCGCCTCAAAAGTAAAGCAATTTAAAGTAAAGGAGCAAAAAAAAAAGAAAGAATCTGGGACGGATTGATTGATTGACATAGGTATGTACTCGTACCTTTACCGATCACTACCTACCTCTTCTCTTGCCGTACGTATGTATATGTCGAGCTCGAGTCTTTTCTCGAATATCGCCACCGGCCACTAATATTATTCGTTCCCAACCAATTGCAACCCCCTCATGAAATGATGAGGTTCCGATTATACGATCTGTTCCGGTTCATGCTTCACTTTACATAATTATGTACATGTATAAGGTATCCATCCATGTGTACCTGGATGCATATGGGTAGGTGTTGTTATTGTATGTATGTACCAGAAAATTCGGGCCAAGATGGGGGATACACAAAGTGTAAGGCTGTACTAGAGTATACCTAAACGCCCTGTTTGCGATCTGATCAAGCGATATGCATGTTTCTGAAATTTGAGAGGAGTATAGTAGTGCTGCGTGGGGGTCAGGGAAGCACAGCCTGCTAGCTAGCTGTTCTCGTGCCTAGCTAGCCTTGCTCTGCTGGTATATATGTCTGTCCTACAGCCAGTAAACTCATTGCGTATTCAATTTCAGGACGAGGAAGAATTTGTTGGCAAGTGTTGACGGGTACTAGATTCGGTGGTCCAAAGCCTCTGGATCTGGGTGCAGATGGATCGATATCACAAGATCAGATCGGATTCGCAGCCATAGGCCAGGAGTAGTAGAAATTAATTCGAGAATAAATTGGACATTAGAGTGAAAGATCGAGAAAGAAAGGATCCGGAATGGTATGTGGCGCATGGATGTATGTAGATACAGTACATATATCCTCGTTTTGTAAGGCTCCTGCTTCATTGGATATTCTGATTTGAGATTGATATTTTCGAATTCTTCTCATGAATCCAAAGGACCTGCATATAAATGCCGACGTCGTACAAGTTCTGGTAGCCGGTCACACAGGGCAGGAACCAAGGACAAAGGCAGTGTCAGCCCAAGGCTATAGCTACCTAAGGCGCCAGTAGATTGCGCACCACGAGTCATGAACCCTGGGAATTTCTTGTCCATTGTAAACAGTGGAAAATAAAGCTGCGGTAACCCTCTATTTTGTGCATTGGGTGTTACAAAGGGAATTTTCAAAGTTAAGGAAAGACAAATAGACCTATGGTTACCACAGTTTTTTGCTTAGGGAAAAAACACTGGGTTCTACCGATTTTCCAATATGTGACAAGTGTAAATTTTCATGGTTACCCAAGGAATTTAAAAAAAATGGCGGTTATTTATAACAAAAACTTGCACTTCTAACTCGGTTATGAGGAATTTTTAATCATAATATAAACTGTAACTAATTATAAGTGTGCAGAAGAACTTTCCCCTATCCCAGCCTCCTTGCCCTTGTGCTCTCTCTTGTGCTCTCTAGCTCTTGCTCTCGTACTCTCTCTCGCCCTTGCCCTTGTGCTCTCTCTTGTGCTCTCTTGCTCTCGCCCTCGTGCTTGCTCTCACCCTTGTGCTTGCTCTTGCCCTCATGCTTGCTCTCACCTTTGTGCTCTTTCTCACCCTCATGCTTTCCCTCATCCTTATGCTCTCTCTTGCTCTCATGCATTCTCTTGCCCTCGTGCTCTCTCTCGCCCTCGTGCTCTCTCTCACCCTCGTGCTCTCTCTCGCCCTCGTGCTCTCTCTCACCCTCGTGCTCTCTCTTGCCCTTGTGCTCTCTCTTGCCCTCGTGCTCTCTCTTGCTCTCGTGCCCTCTCTGGCCCTTGTGCTCTCTCTCGCCCTCTTGCTCTCTGTCGCGAAGTTGTACTCTCGCTCTCATGCTCTTTTTTGCACTCACCCTTGTATTTGCTTTTGCTCTCGCCCTTTTGCTCTTGCTCTCGCTTGTCTTTGCCCTCATTGTTATGAAAGGTGGAGGAGGTGTATTCTTAAGGAGATGATGGAAGAGGAGAGGAGAGCAGCCTTTACGGAGGGTGTGGGGGCAAGACTAAAAGCAGTTGTGGATGGCACTGCCGCATTCGGAGGTAAAGAGAGAGACGGAGACTTCCCCTTTAAGAAGGGGGCCACTGCCTCATTCGGAAGGAGAGAGGAAGACTTCTGGTATGAGAAGGGGCTACTGCATTATTCGGAGAGAGAGGGAGACTTCCCGTATGAGAAGGAGGCCACTTCCTCATTCGTGTAGTCACATGCCCATTTCCTAGGGATACTCTGGATTTCCATTTCCTAGGGATACTCCTAATTGCCATTTCCTAGGGATACTTCGGATTTTCAAGCTGGTGGCAAAAAAAATCCCTTGGATTATCCTAAGTGGCGGAGGGAAACACAATTTCCCTAGGGTTCCGAGAGGAAATATTGCGAGGTTTCATTTTGTAGGGGCGCTCGATGATCCTTGGGGTGATAATTGTACCTCTTCGTCTGAATTCAAGCGCCAGGCGGTAACGAGACTCTCATGATATTTTCCCACTCTCTTGTCAACACTGGTCCAGATGTGTGTGGAGGGCGGTGTGTTATAGGCGGTGAAGGTGCAGGAAGGCGAGAGATGAGGCGTGTTGAAGTTGAAACTCTGAAAGTTGTCCCTGAAACCTCTCAATTGTTTAATTGCAGCAAGTCCCCTTCAATCGTATTTGCAAAAGGCCATTGGTATCAACTCTATTCCCTTCCTCATTTGCGGGCACGAGACTATCATTTGCCGTTTCTAGTTCGAAGTCATCCCGTATCCCCGTCATAAGAAAAAAATGCTTTCAATTTCAAGAGTTTGGTAGTGTATGATTTAAATCAAAGTAGCTTCAGTCATTGGTGTCGTTCATAGTGCAGCAAGTGGAATATGCTCCTTCCGCATCCAAAGTATGCATTGGCAGCGCCATCGTAGTCTCATGCCCAGACCCTCGTAGAGGCGCCATCGGACCGCAAGGAGCAATCAAGTTTGGGTTGCTGGTAATCTGCTTCCTCTTGTAAACTTGCATTAAGGCATTCTCGTAACTGAGATAATTGTAACTCTCCCCAGCTACTGCATCCGGGGCAGAAAAGTGGCCATGGTATCTGGAAGTGCCGCAGGATAGCGTCATAAACCGATGAGAATGTGGTAGGTATAGTTATCAAAGTTGCCGCAAGTGCCGTGGCGGCTTCCACAATTGCAAGTGTAGGCCTTCCACGGCGAAGTTTTTTTTGAAAGTAGCTTCGGGCGATTTCGAATTCTGATTTCTTTGTAGCAGTATTCAAGTCTGTCCAGTGCTTATTTCGTCTGGACCATGTAATCTCTTTTGCAAATGTCGCGGGACTGCCTTCTGTTCTTTATTTGCGATTAATCAACATCTTTGCATGTTTCTTTTATGGTGAAGAGCCCACAATGTTTTGTTCGAGGTGCTTGACAGTGTTGCATAAACAATTGTGTATTCGCTGCAACTGACTTCTTTCCAGAGATCTGTAGATCTGGGTAAGTTCTGATATTACTTGATGTAAGCACACATGCCCTGATCCCGACCAATTATTAGTCTAGTCTGATTGTATGGCAGAACAAATGTCTCCGAGTCCCAGACTCGTTTTCACACCCTCTCCGAGGCGGTGACGTCGTACCCGGAACGATACTCGATAAATCCTTGACATTGCGTTCAAGTCCTCGTCTAGCGTTTTCTGGCAAGGTATGAGGCGGCGGGGCTACGCGGTCATTATTTTTTTGACGTTGCAGTGGTCCCTTGCTTTGCCCTTATGTTCTCGTGTGCGGTCCGCAGGCTTCGCGCGCTGTGGTATGCATCCAAGAGAGGCTGGGGGCGTAACTGGCTGTGGTGCGGAAGTTTTTATGATTCAATAGGTGTCCTTGTGGTGTTCCCATTTCTCTGGCCAGCATTGAGCCCTAACCTCGTCCCCGCTGAGCCCAGTCTTAAGCCAGTACCGTTAAGAGCGAGACTGTCGCAACGACTCCCGAGTGCAGCCTCGTGGATGTCGTGATATGTTGTGGTGAGGTAACTTCATGTGGTGAATCGCTGCTCTAGAGTGCAGTACCACATGGTAATGTTGTCGGTTATTAGCCTCCATCCATGTCGTTGAGTGGTCGGGGATCTAGTGAAAATAGACGAGATCACCATTTTTGATGACTGGAGGATGCTTCGCGAAGGTTACCGAGCTGTGTTGTGATTGTGGTTGTGTTGTGATTGTTGACAACTTTGGTATGAGATAGTATTTTCATGTACCCAGGAGGAGTGCTGCCATGAGGCTGGTGCTCTCGTGCTGCGAGGTGATCTTTTGTTATTGACCTTGCCCCTTGAGTTGTCTTTGCAATCCCGTACTCTTGCAATGCCCGCATGTTGTGGTGATATGGGTGTTATGATATGATGTAGTTCTCGTGGGCATGCCATGTTGTGGGGCGAGTCCAGTCTCCTCAGGCGAGGCCGATGCCATGTAGCCTCCATGTTATGTAGTAGTTCTGCCGCTCGTGATGGTATAGTTGAGGCGTACAAGATGAGGTTGAGGCGCGGTCTCACACGGTGTTGTTGCCGACCATCCATCATGAAGTTGTGGAGAGGTCCTTCCCGGGCTTGTGATAGAACGGAAGGATGTCGTGGTGCAGGAGTGAAGGCTGTATTTATACCCAAAAGTAAACATCCCACTTGCCCACTTGCCAAGGCCGCACCGCCGACCCGACTCACAGAAACGCCGAAACACCGCGGCCGCGCAACTCGCATCCCCTCAATATTAACTCACTCACTCACCCCCAAGGTTCTACCCGAAGGTTCGGCCCACGAGTGGGGGAATGATAATAGACGCACTTCCGTGCCTTGGCACGCGTACGGGAGAGACAGGTCGAGGCTGAGCGTCGGGGATGGTTCATTCGTCTTCTGGAAAGGAGCGTTCATTGATTTGATCTCTAGGCCTGGACTGTGGGTTGACAGCTTGATGATAAAGTATAGATCTCGAGCTCACAGATCAATGGCACTAGTACTCTCGGTAGCCTCCATGATCACGCCATTTCCATGAGATATTCCACCATACATTCCAACAACTCAGCCTCACGGAATCCACTCATTGCGTCGAATTAGCAGAGTTCAGCCAGCGTATTATTCGACAGACGCCACAGTACCTCGCTAGTTCAGCCCCAGCCCAGGAGAATACGTCCACCTGAAATCCGAGTATTCCCACCGCGGCCGGCCGGAATCCGCTTAATTTAGAGTTTTGAGCTGTCTTCAATCCTCTTCGTGCACAACAGAGATCTATAGACTGGAAAATTATTCATGTCCATGTATAGTTAGGCAGCAATGGCCGCTCGACTTCAAGTATGTCTGCCACGAGAGGCCGCCCGGACCGGTTTTGCTAGTATGGAAGGCTTCGGCAGTGTCACGCTCAACCATTCTCGTGCTCGTTTCCAACCCATTGCATTGCCGCTCGGAGATGCTACGTTGTGTAATAGTATAGAGTAGTTTCCAGTGCTCTGATAATTGAGTGTAATAAATCGCGATTCGCTCACCTTCAAATTCCTTTCTGCTCGCGTGGCCCATGCAGATTTGACGGGCCGGCCCGCTACCGAACCTTAATTTTAAACAAGACCGTTGTACAAACATGAAACATCGGCCTATTAGAGTTGAAGACATCGCGTTGATCGAATCATCTCATGATTGGCGCAAGTTGAAGCCAAGCTTACTGTTACTACTGCTCACGATAAATTCTAAGTTGAACTTGAAAACTTGTAAGTTTGATTGAATTCAAAAGATAATGATATAGTCTCAACACAACATAAGAAATTTGTCCCTTCCAGCTCCCAACACAACCATTCCCATTCCCATCCCATTCCACCCTCCTTCAACCGTTCCCCAGCTCCCAACACAACCATTCCCATTCCTATCCCATTCCGCCCTCCTTCAACCGCTTCCCCAAAACAAGATTCCTCAGATTATTCCTCCACAGAATTCCCTCGTATGTTGCAGCAACAAGATACAGAAGACCCCTTTCTAAAAGTTTGCCATTGATGGACCAGTTAAATTGTCGAGTTCAACGGTAGAAAGGCGTTCCTGTTGATATCCGTCGCCGTTACTCAGCAGCTGCAGTATCCGCCTGCGTCTTCGCACCCATTGCATCCGGATGATTGGTAGGTTACTGGCTGGGATGCGCAGTTGCAGTAGTAGCCGTCGCATTGAGAGCAATCCATTTCGAGTTTGAGGCGGTTTTGAACAGAAGAAGTCGAAGGCTTCTGGTTGAAATCGAGAGACGAGAACGATCGAGATATCTGCAGCGAGAGGAAAGTCGATGGAGACTGTAAGTTGTCTGTGTCTGTTCAGTAGGGTTAAGGCTTTGATAACGAAGTGAGGAATGAAGAAAAAAGCAGGAGAAGTGGGCAGGATGAGGTGTTTATATACCTATCTTGAGAAGAAAACCTCGGCTCGTGTAACAACCTACCTCCCGTCAACATGATGGTAAGCCAAGTCCTTCTCTGCGTTCTGAAGTCGACCAAATACCATGTCCTACACACTGGTATGCCTATATATATATCTTTCATTGAATGATCATGAGAATTCGATCCCTGAGTCAGAGTTTCTCTGAGCTAAACGCGCATCATGATATGCTCTGTCGAAGCCTAAATAACCTGATTTACGAGGACCGTTAGATTTACAATCGTCATCTGATCACTCCCGGTGGAATTGGGCGTATTCGTGACTCTTAGTATACCTAAAACTCCCAACATGATATCGTTATCCTGCTGCCCGATAAATCTAGGCTTTGGTCTCCAGATTCCAATATTGTCCTTCTTGGACCGGCGCCTAGGCCCACCCTTCAATTCGAGTTGCGAGATGCTTTGGTTTTTTTTTACAGCATGTGCATGAGTGTGACCTTCGGAGCAATTCAATCGTGTGTGACTATGGCCTGGACACATATCGAGATGGCCATTCTTTCCCCGATCTCCAAGAAGAGTGGTAGCGTCGCGAACGGGCACGAGAACAGTCGTACACCATCAATCCCGCCAGTGCATGATACGATGCACGTACTGCTCGTGTGCAGGGCGGAAGCCGGCTTCCGTGACATGGAATGAGTCCGTGAAGGGACTCGGGTGATTGAAGATGCCCTGGCTCCTTCACTAAGCCCTTCCAATCTAGGCACACGACCCTTCCTGCTGTCTTCTGCCCCCCAGAGCCTTCTTTCCAATCGATCTGGCAAGGGGTCAGTCTGATCTCGCTCGAACCGCGGTAATCCTGCCCCATTCATCTATGATCATGCATCTCCGTCCAGAGGCCCCCGGGCCCATCCTACACTCTGGATCCCGACACTGTAGCGCATACACGTTTAAACAAGTTCTACTGAAGCCTTATATTGTATGCATTCGAGTTCGGTGACCATGGGGCGAATGTAATGATACCAAGTAAAAGAAAAACTCCAAGTCGTGATATGTTCGAATCAATAGCATGGTGCACGTGAGCGGCGATGTCGAATACAACTTCAGAAGACTCGAGCTCTCGTTATAAGCATAATCCACGGGACAAATATTTACATGCTTATAATGAACGAGATTGGGCTTATAACGGGAGCAGAGACTGGGTGAAAAAAGCTATTTTTGGGATTAAAATTTGAAAATGTTCGCTTGTAATTATAACGTTAATAAATTTATGCTGAATTATAACGGATGTGCTTATGACGGGAGTCATCTGTTTTATAGCCCCCAGATACCTCGTGCGACTAGTCGAGCCTTAACTCGAAGTAAATATGCAAGGCGGTGATAGTAAAAACACACAAGATAGTGATATCGATCCTAGGTGCCATTGAATGCTACTAAAAAACATCGACGTCGTCGTCGTCGCCCTACAAAATGAAACCTCACAATATTTCCTCCCGGAACCCTAGGGAAATTATGTTTCCCTCCACCACTTAGGATAATCCAAGGGATTTTTTTTGCAACCAGCTTGACAATCCGAAGCATCCCTAGGAAATGGAAATCCGGAGTATCCCTAGAAAATAGGCATGAGACTACACGAATGAGGAAGTGGCCTCCTTCTCATACGGGAAGTAGTCTAGTTCCTACGGGAAGTCTCCCTCTCTCTCTCGAAATGAGGCAGTGGGCCCCTTCTCATACGGAAGTCTCCCTCTCTTTCTCCAAATGAGGCAGTGGCTCCCTACTCATACGGGAAGTCTCCCTTTCTCTCTCCAGATGAGGCAGTGGCCCCCTTCCCATAGGGGAAGTCTCCCTCTCTCTCTTGCCTCCACCTCCGAATGTGGCACTGTCTCTCTTCTCCACCTCCGAATGCGGCAGTGCCATCTACAGCTGCTTTCAGTCTCGTTCCCACACCCTCCGTGAAGGCTGCTCTCCTCTCCTCTGGCATCACCTCCTCCACTGGCACCTTTCATGACAACAAGGGCAAAGGCATAAGGGCAACAGAAAGCATGAGAGCAAGAAAGAGCACTAGGGCGAGAGAAGGCACGAGAGCAAGGGAGAGCGAGAGAAGGCACGAGAGCAAGGGAGAGCGAGAGAGAGCACGAGGGCGAGAGCAAGAGGGCGCATGAGGGCAAGGGTGAGAGAGAGCACGAAAGCGAGAGAGAGCACGAAAGCGAGAGAGGGCACGAAAGCGAGAAAGAGCACAAAAGCGAGAGAGAGCACAAAAGCAAGAGAGGGCGAGAGTAAGCACGAGGGTGAGAGCGAGAGAGCACAAAAGAGAGCACAAGGGCGAGGGTGAGAGAGCATGAGGGCAAGGATGAGAGATAACACAAAGGCAAGAGCGAGAGAGAGCGGGAGAGAGCAAGAGGGCGAGAGAGAGCACGAGAGCGAGGGTAAGAGAGAACACAAGGGCAAAAGCCAGCACAAGAGCAAGGAGGCTGGGAGGAGGAAAAGTTCTTCTGCATACTTTTAGTTACACTTTATATTATAATTAAAAATTCCTCATAACCGAGTTAGAAGTGCAAAATTTTATTTTTTTTGAATTCCCTGGGTAACCGTAAAAATTTGCATGTGTTGCATATTGGAAAATTGGTAGAACCCAGTGTTTTTTCCCTAAGCAAAAAACTATGGCAACCATAGGTCCATTTGTCTTTCCTTAACTTTGAAAATTCCCTTTGCAATACCCAATGCACAAAATAGAGGGATACCGCAGCTTTATTTTCCACTGTTTACAGTGGACAAGAAATTCCCAGGGTTCATGACTCGTGGGGTCGGAGTATACTATCAAAGTATTATAAATTGCCACTAGTAAGCCTAGATGCTAGTGCTTCAAGTCGAAGCCTTTCACTGGTAAATCACGAACTTGTCATCTTCAAATAGTGAATACATCCTAAAACTTTACAAGATGTCATGACATTCACGCGAGATTATGACCGCTGAAGCTGGACAATGGAAAGTAAGACAAATGATACCTAGGGTTGCCTAGGCTAAAAAATCATAACGTAAAATCTGAATGTATTAGGTAGGGCCCTACCAAAACTCAAATACATATAGAAATGGACACGTAATGAAAATTTCCACCATTCCATCCTATCATCCAACACACAAAATGCCCAATTCCAAATTACCATTCACCACTAATTCCCCATTTCCCATTTCCCACATAAATTCCCAATCCCATCGATATCCGTTTCCGCCCCCTCAACGGAATTGTTCGAGCTCGATGCTACTTCTCTAGAGTATCCGCAGCTGCATCCTCCGTAACTGCCACAGGAGTGGCATCCGTAACCTTTAGCCTAGGAAGAGCTCGAGCATCCACAATACCCTCCAGTGGCTCCGCAATACTAGTAGCCGCATCCGTAGTAGGCGGCCGTGGCTGGTCGGCTGTAGAATGTTTTGCAACTGCAGTAGTAGTTTCCGCAGTAGTGGCAAGTCATTGTGATTTGATTCTGGGAAGGTGGTAAAAAGATATGCAAAAGACTTTAAGGGCGAGGCTAGCTTTGAGAGCCGCTGCAGTCTGTGATGTTCTAAGGCTAGAGCTTGTAAACTCAACGTTGGTGGGCGAGGCTTCAATGAAGTTCAGGCTTTGTGAGGAAGTGGGGAATGAAGGAGAGGGCAAAAGAACGTGAGGAAGAGATGTTTATATACCTTTCTCGCAGCAGTAATCTCTGAATTGTCGAGATTTCGTGTCAAAATACCAGCCATGATGATACCAAGTTTGACTCCTTCAAGCTTTATGGAATCGAATCAGATACCATGCTCCGAACACTTGCTGTGCATATAAATGGCTTGCATTGAATGAAAATTCTCCATAGCTCTCAGTCAACACGTCGAACGTTCGAATTTGAACTCTGAAAATGGCCCTGATGCCGAAGTCTTTGCCTCGTGCACCCCGTAACCAGATTGAGTTGAATCGATCGTGTACATCTCGGGCAGATTAGACACCAAAACGTTGTCGATCAGATCATAGGTCTACCTACCCTGAACTTCAACCTGCGATGAAGATCCTTGCCCAGTTGGAGTGTGATCCCGACGCAATTTCGTCCTTTGTGGCCTTTTCGTGGATCTGGAAATAGATCTCGAGGCTATACACGGGCAATTGAAGATGCGTTGCACACACTGCGGCGTACAAGGACTGATTTTGTTTCATCAGGTCACCGTTGATGTGGTGGTTACTTGGAATTGGGGCCAAAGTGGAGGTACGCAATAACGAACCCTAAGATAGAATGAGAGAGGTACCGGTGGGGATGTGCTCTTGCAGCGGGGTGGGGAGGAGGTGGGAAAAAATCTGTAGTATTCGAACCCCCTTGATTGTTGACTTCCCGATTGGGGAATACGTTTTTTTTTTTATGTTAAAGCTTAGTAAGCAGGATTAGGCAGTTGATGAGACTTTTTGGAGGGGAGATCCATTGGCTTCGCGCCCTTCCATTGCCACGAGACTAATCGACCTGTGATCGATATCTCAATCCTCAGAATAGCAACGTGTAAGACACTTCCATAGGCTATACCTACTCTTGCTCGAGCTCTTGTCTTAATTCCGCATCTTCTTTCGGCATAATTTCGAATTCCAATCCAAACCCAAACAGACAGCTATGGATCCCAGCTTCGATCCTTCTCTTCCTCCAGCTCCAGACTCCCGCGCGCAGTCATGCATCACCACTCAGTCCTCCCCTCAGACAACCTACCTACCTAGTAGTTACATACCTATATGTAGGCACGTACCACTGGCATTATCACAATTCTCGAAGATTTTTGGATACAGTACTGTGTTGATCTATATACTATACACAGCCGAAGGCTTTTTATAGGGCAGGTACGTGAATGCGGTTTCATGCGAGAATTTGAGGCCATTCCCCAGGTTGTGCACTATGAGGTCTTATGCGGTGGATTGAGACTATTGAAAACAACTCATAGAGCGAGATTGAGCTCATTTTTCTCGGATTCAAAACGCCCTGATCCTGCGTTACCTCTAAACTTTAAACGTACCTTCTGATATCATGATCTAGCTTGCCATTTTCTGCCCTTTAAAGGGGGTGACGTCGACGCTTACATGGAATTGAATATTGGAGTCATTGGATTGTCCGTGTTCGGATTTCGACTATGTGTTCTTAGTATACTGTAGAAGGGTGTTTTGCCCGACTGGATTTAATGAAGGAAAACGAAATCACTATCAAGGCTAGACGAACAATCAATGGGTACGTTGCACATTTCTTCCACAATAATAATGTTCATTTGTGCGCCGTGAGTCACTGCACAGACGCGTGGGCCCTTCAAACAGATTTAAGCTTAAGGCTCATGATCACAACCAATGAACTGAGGCCAACAATGTTTGCAGACTTTTTTTCTGGCAACGTGGGCTTTGAATTCTCTTATCGATTCGTTCAACATAATCACCTAATATTGTACGATCTCGAGCTCGGACCTTTGACGTAGACGAGGCTATGGTACTACAAATATTTTCAATGTCCCCATCTACGAAGGAAGTAGGTACTAACGCTAACGTTACCAGGAACTATATATCATTTAAGGTTAACTCTTCGTACGCGTGTCACAGGGTACGAGACTACGTGTGACAGATACCACCACCTGAAGTATGGATATAAATACCCCAGAATAGTATGGAGCATCAACATCACTTTCATCACCATACCCCCGCTCCACCCTCCATCAAACTGCCCCTCCAGCCCGGGAAGAGTGCTTTTGAAGCTATTTTAAGGATAGTTTGCAATGGTTACTCGTTTCCGTCCAATCTTGGTGCTGTCAATTCAAGGTCCACGATGTCAGCATGTCTACGGCCGATGGATCCGGAGTTAATCAATCCATTGGTATTCTTCGAATTCCACAATCAAGTTAGCATCATGATATCGGATTGATATCAGCTATAATTATATATACGTAGATACTACCTTACCTTCTTATCTCTTCTCTTCCTTCATTCTCTTCACAGTACTTCTTACTCACTCAAGCAATCTCCAGCTCTAGATCAAGCTTAAGGACGTTTGTAGACGGTACAAACGCAACATCAAAAACACTCAGAACCAAACCCTCTGGGCCTGAAAATTTATCACCTGTTCTTCCAGCCTCTTTCCAATCACACGCCCACTCCCCCCAATCCCAGATCACCCCACATGAACATGCGTATCACCCCCATCACCCGCTCCCAAATCCTCCAATACATCCAGCGACTCTGGATCTTCATCTTCCGCAAAATCGCGTGGTGGTGGAGACGAACGATGTCCCTTATCCGCCGGATAGCGTTGTACCTAAGACGCCTCCAGACTTACATCCAGGCCGTGGTACTTTGCTGGTGGATCTTACTCTATCAGCGGGAGCAATTGGGAAACTGGACGCCGGCGCCAGTCTCAAGACCGGCACGTGCGCCAAGGAGGAGGAGGCCTAGGAGGATACGATATGTGCGGGTGTCCAGTGCCGAGCTCCGGTTGTTTCGTTTGTGTGTGGTGCTGCTGCTGGCTGTTAGCCGGTCTGTGCAGTTGGTATTTAGGTGGGTTTGGGAGGGGTTTGTTAAAGCCCAGAAGTATTAGTAGAGCCCGCAACGGTGGAGTTGGAATAGTAATCCAGGGGTTTGTGGATGATATTATATGGAGGACGTTAACGTTCAAGTTTGGTATCTTGTAATCAGTTAAATTAATAGTAACGTTTTTGAGAAGAACAATTGGACATGGCATGCAGCTCACGTCGATGTCTTGAGATGCGAACACGCAAGTACATCGTGAGTAGTTTCGGCACCCTTACCTAGCTTAATACCGTAAACAGTAATATGTGTGCCGAATCCTTCCATACTTGCTATATATATCGGGATTGTACTTCTTCCAAAGGCAATATGACCGGCTTAGCTTAGGGCAAGACCCGAGCTGCCCAACGTGCACACAGAAAACAGCTTCGACCAGATATGCCTGGACTGCCTCTCGAAAAGTTAGCCGAGAGGACGAGTCTTTTGATGGAATACGAAATACGAATCCTCATTTTTCACATACCTATACCTACCCCCTCCACGTAGAGCTCTCATCTAACCAGCGTGCTCAGCCCTATCACCCTAGGCCTACTCTACGCACTCTTAGGCACATATATCGGTTGAATAGCCTGTCGGTTGTACTGCGCGCGCAGGCTTTCACTGAAGTCAACGCCTGGTCCACGTAGACTCGTGCCTTCGTTTAGGCTGGAGTATGGTGCGACAACTAATTATAATCCCACAACGTTAACATTGCGGATCACAGATATATATACCATGGCCATCTTCTTATACTTCGGTATCCGTGCTATGTCGAATTCTGCCCCACATTCAATAAGAAAGCCTGTCAGTAGCCTGTGCACATGTGACCGCCAAAACCACCACCACCACCACCACCACCGCGAGGATACGATAGACTAGTGGACCCCGATGATCCTCATCATGAGGACCATGATTACAATCTTAGTACTCTCAATTGCAATTCAATTTGTAATTATAAGATAAAATATCGATGAGTCTATGAAGTTGAATTGCAGAAGCAATAGTATCTGGGTACCGACTTCGACTTCGACTTCGAATTCAAGAGAATCTTGATTTCACGACTGGGTGATTGGTATTTGGTTGTACTAACACAAGAGGGGAAAAGATATATATACTGCTTCAACGTCGGTCGACCTTCTCACTCTCTTCCTCTCCTCACATCCCACTTCTCTACCGACTCACTCACTCACAGGCACCCGACTCTATTAATTAAAGGAAAGACCCGCGATCGAGCCCACTCCTGATCTTCCTCTTTCGCAGAATCGAATTCGAAGCCTCGCCCTCCGGCCCTCCATCAACAACGCAAGCAAGTTCGGTCTAAATAAATACTCTCCCACTCTCTCCTGAACCTTCCTTCCAACTCCTTTTTACCAACAGCAAGAATGACCTGCTACACCTGCGGAAATTACTACTGCACCTGCAGCGGAAATGCCTGGAACTACAAGTCCGCCTATGGCAGATGCAACCACTGCGGTGGATACGGAGGCCACTGCGACTGTTACAATTACTCCACCGGTAGCCTCGACCCCAGCTCCACCGGTTCCAATATGAACAACGAGGAAGGCGATTTCCATCAACCGCAGGAATTGGATCAGCCCCATGGACACGGAGTGGACCTGCCCAACCACGGATACTATGGATGCCCAGGCTGTGGCTCTAATGATGGCTGCGGATGCGACTATGACTAGCTGGATCTCATGATCAATCGATCGAGGTTGGAAGTTATTTACAACAGTCACCTTGATCAGATACACAAACTTCGGAGACTATTTATCTTTCTCGGAGGTTTTTATATCGTTAACCTACGAATGTTCTACATTTGCCTTTATTTTTATTGCTTTGAATCTTGTTCTTTTATATTTTGTTGTGGTAATTGGATGGATATTATGGGGGTTTCGGATGGTAGATAATTGGGCTAGGAATGTAGGATATTAGGACGGTAATGGAGGGGGGGGGGGATTCGATAGTAGCTAGCTATATATGGTCAATCACAAATTTCCTTACATATCTTATTCAATTGACATTATTATCAAACTTTTCAAGTACGTTATACTCGCGGTACGCTAGTGCAAATAAAAAAGAATATCTCTTTAAAGTAGCAATTCGGGTCTATTAATCACCTACCTACTTCTAGGCCTTGGCGAAGCCGTAAAAGTTTAACAGTAATATCTCGTATTCTTCTATAAGCTTGAATATATACCTAGTGTGTTAAGAAGTACTTCCGTAAAGACATGGAGCTGGGCACAAGACTATATCTAGCCCTGAGATGGCACACAGACGAGAGCCTAACCAGCCGATAAATGTAAGTACGGCCATGTAAGTAGGTATATGAGAGGACAAGAGAACGGAGTAAGAGCAAAAAATGTTATTGTAGATGCAAAGAGTGTTGGATTTCATCTACCTTCCCCACTGTATTTACATGTCCTTGTGCCAACTCCACATATCTCCCACGTAACTGTGCTAGCGCTCAACCTTGTTACCCTGGCTAGGCCTAGCTAGCTACGCCTACATACGCAAGAATAGTATTGAGGCGGACATATTTATAGATTGTACGATTTGATTGTCCTCAAAAGAATTAGATGCTACTACAAGCAGTTAATTATAACCCAGCAGCCCTCAAACTCCCCGGGTCACAGATACCATTTAGATCTGATCTACGGATATCCCAGCCGAGTCCTTGAGTGCTCCACATTCAAGGGTCAATTCGAATACGTCCGCCTGCAGCCACTGCCTCGCGAAAGTCTAAACCATGGCCATCTCATGACCACATCCAATCATATGAATCCCTCTCAGAGCTCTTCGGTGGATATCATACGGCACGCACCACCACGCTCTCGATACGATACGATACGATACGATACGATAGAAAAGTGGATGCATATGATCTTAATCAATTTGTGACTCTATTTTGGACCATGCTTAACGTTACAAACCTTGCAATTGCAAGGTACTCTCATCTCAATTCAAGGTGAAAAACGAGTCTACGTATACAGATCTACTATCTACAGTTGACTCACATGTGATGTGAGTCCTCGATATCGACGAGAAATCGATCATGGAATCCATGATACCGATCATGATAGTGTGTACCTACTATAATAGGATCCCATGATAGGGTCGTACTAACTCCAGCTCTCGAGGAGAAAAAGGTATATATACCGCCTCGATAGCCCACCATCTCCCTCTTTTCCTTTTTCCTCACTCCTCTCACACAACTCCCAGATCACAAAGGTTACCACAGCAAACAGATTCAAACACAATTGCAATTGCAATCTTCCTCTCTCTCAAAAAAACCAAAGCTTCCCACCGCCTGTTTCCTGCTTTCCAAACCCCGAACCCCACCCACACAACCCCCTTCTTAAAAAAAAAAAAAACTCAACTCATCAATAATGTGCAGTGACGGTTCCTGCGGAAGTGTCTACTGCGCCAGCGGAAACTCCAGCGCCGGAGTTTACAATTACTCCAATATTGATGTTAACCACAACTCTTCCAACGGATGCCACCACTGCGGAGCACCGCACGGATACTGCCCTTGCGCATACAAACACGCCGCGCACGCAAGAAAGAGTCACGGATGCCCGGGATGCGGTTCTGAATACTGCGTCTGCGCCTAGTTGCATGCCAGAGACATCGATATCAATTCGGTGGATCTTAAGGATTGAGGAATGAGGATTGAGCCAAGATCTACCGGGCAGCAGGTAGATATATATGTGCAATCCGGGGAATATATCTGGTGTTTTTTTCCGGAGGATTGGGGTAGTAATTTCTGGAAATGGTAAAGGGTATGGATGGTAGGATGGTGGGTGGGACGGTGGGAGGGGGAGGATATTATGGGCAGGATGGGGGTATACGTAAACGGCGCGCGCTGGACATGGGATGGATATATGCATTGGGAGGGGGGGTTGGAGGATAAGGATATCGATCGATATCACGGGCAAATTTCTTTCATGTGTCGTCATTACTGTTCAGCTGCAGTTTTTTGTTATGCTGGTAATTTGGTGTGCATGTTATGACTTTGCTCAAGTCTACCTACCTAAACGTAGCTAGCTTGCGTAGCCAGTCTCAGAAATTCAAACTCATTATTCTTTAAATTTTTTGATGCAAAGATTGCCTTGTGAAGCTAACATCAATAGATATCGTGATCATGCCATCCCCACCCCCCCGCCCCCCACCCTACCCCCACCTTCCCCTCCGCCCCTATGTGCAAGTCTACTATATTCTTGGTATTCTTATGGCTATAGTGGAACACGAGATCTCTACTACCTAAAGGGTGGAAATATATAATAATTACCTAATGTATAGCTTAAATTCCGTTATAAATGAGTAATAGCTCGTATTATTCCGTATACATGCATAGGATGTAGCATGTAGCTATGTATGTTCTAGATCTCCCCACGGCCATGTGTAGCCTACAACAGCTGAGCGTGGACAGCCCAATACCAAAAACCAAACCCAAACAAACTCACAGCCACGTGGTGTACCGTCGAGTTCAATTTGCTGGCTGAGGAAACATGTATACCGACTTGGTAGCTACTTAGCATACTTAAGGTGCGTATACCGCTATTCACTCAGTACACCTGCACACCAGCACACCAGAAGAAAGGCAAGAAGAAGAAGGTAAGATGTATGCAATAATCCCAGATCCTCTCAATTACGAGTCCAAATCCATAGCCACTATATATACAATTGCAATTCGCAATCCGCAATTCGACCACGAGTAATAGCTAGTTCCTATATGAGAAAGAAAAGATAACACGCTAACCTATATAGAAGGTATAAACCAGATTATGACGGAAAAGAAAAAAAACCAAAGAGAGAGGAGCTCGAACTAGTTGGAGTACACAGAAAACAAAATAAACAAAACCAAAAAGCAATAGCAAGAGAAAAAAACTAAAAACTCCAAAGTACTGCAAACTGCAAACTTCAAACTTCAAAACTAAAAAAGGGACAAAGGAAAGATCGAGAGAAAGTAGGAAGAGGAAAAAGGAAAAAGGAAGAAGGAAATCGGTGCACGCTGGATGGTGCATGCCCACACTGACTGAGATATCCGCGGATCCAAATACAAACTAAACAAGGAAAACAAAAGACAAGAAGAAAAGGATGTAGCGTGAGATAGGGGATAAAACTAGAACTCCAAAAACGAAAACAGAAAAATGAAAAGGTTGGAACGAGGTATATATGTGTCAAACCGTCCAAAAAAAGAAAAGAAACAAGGACAGGAAAGGAAAGGAAAAGTAGAAAGGAGATAATAACCAAAATGTAAGAAAGAAAAAGAGAGATAACACCATCCGCCCCCTCCCATCGCGCGCAAATATAAGCAACCCACTGACAAAAAGAAATTCCAAGATCCCAAACGTTGTGAGTGATCCAATGCATCCCACTCCCACTATCCTATCCTATCTCTGTTCCTGCATCCCCCACACCTCAAACCGATTCTGCGGCATCGAGTGCCCATCAGCCATTATAAACTCGCCCCGCTCCTTTCCCTTTCCAGATGATGCCCTGATTGCCGTACTCGTATCCACGGCATCCAACTCAACCTCCTGCTCCAGAATCGGAATCTCACGGTCATGGTGGTGGTCGCCCATGACGATATCCTCGTCCTCCTCGTCCGCCTCATCGTCGCCCTCGTCGCCAGACATATTGTGCCCGCCCCTCCTTCCCTTCCTGCCTGCTCGGAGCAGCTTTTGTGGATCGCTCGTCTCCGTGGAAGCAGTCCTCATGACCACTGGAATAGCTTTTCTCTTGCGACCGCCATGTGTGCGTGAGTTGGACTGATACCCCGTATCCGTATCTGTCGCATCACCCGCGCCAACACCAATCGACCTCGACGTCGGTCCAGCGCTGCTGCTGTTATTATAATTCTCGCCGCTTGTTCGTGGTGGAGCAGACGACGAGTGCACCGACTTTCCAGAGATTGTGGATTGGCCAGAGAGGATCGACGAGACGGGGGTGAGGGACCGGAACTCTGACGTCCAGGGGTTCGCGTTCTGAGGGTTTTCCCAGCTCCGCACAATGCTCCAGCAGTGGCTGCGGGTGTGATGGTCGTCGATTCCGCCTGGCCCGTCTTCGACTGGTGCTCCTGCGCTAACCCATGGAGGTGTTCCCTTGAGCTTGGTGTTTAGGAAGTACTCTACTCCATCGGTATATCTCAATCCTTGAGCATCCCCAGACACGGTGGCAAGAGTTTGTAGGACACCGTAGATCAACAGCCATCGGCCCTTGCGGCCCTCACTCGGCGTAAACTCGCCATTACTCTTCTCCTTCTCGTGCTTTGCAAAGGCGTCGACGAGTTCGTTGCTCGCCTTGCTGGATAGGAGGCTATGGATATTCGTGGAATCCGTCAACGCCAATGCAGCAGCCTTATCCGCCGCCGCCATGGCCGCAGGAGAAGGACTCGCGTTATTTGAGCTGAGGTACGAGTTCCTCTTCTGCAAGAACCCATGTTTCTGCGGTGTCGGTGCCGGGTTTCCTTGCCCGCCTGCCGTGCCCTGTCGGTGAAAGTTTCGCAGCTCTGGGACGAGAGGGTATGGATGCGGGATATGTGGGAAGCCGTTTGCATTGTCGAAACTCAGCAGGATATCCGTCATTGGCAAGTTATCCTCGTCGGCCCTAAAGTGCCTCTTGTTTGGGGAAACAAGCTTCGGCTTATTCCTGGAACTGTTCATGCCCTGGCCGGCCATACTACCAAGCGTCGATGTCGACATGCCTGGTCCTACAGGTGAATATGTGTTTTGAGGCTCACCAAGAGGGTAAGACCACGACACATCCCGATCCACCAGGTAGTCATACAATGCCGCAAAGTCTCTTTGAAGCTGGATGTAAATCTGCCTCGTGAACCCTGCTCCCGCCGTGGACCCACCACTCCCGAGACCAAACGCACCGCCCCAGCCACTGACGCTCTCCGAGTTCTTTTGCAATGGGGGTGGCCATGCGCCGAAACGGGATTGGTAGTGCTTGACAAGGAACTTTTGGAAGCGGTCGAACGCTACCCGGCTCGGCGACCAGCTGAAGGAACTTACCGGCCAGATATCGTCAAACTGGAACGCCGCAAGACGCTCATCCGCCTGGCCAATGCGCACTTGAATCTCTAGCGATGCGCGGTCAATCAGGGCCTTTGTTATTGGTGAAATCTCCATATACTCCTTGCCGCCCTCCATCTGGTTCAGCATGCCCACGCAGTGGCAGAATGCCTCTCGCCACAACTCGGACAGCTGGAACTTCTCCGCAAAGCACAGGATCCCTGCGGCAACCTCTGGGCAGTTTCGGAAGTCGTCAAACTCGCGGTTGAGGAGATACTCCAGCACCCTTCCGACATTCCCCTTCACCCCCGCCGTATCCACGGCAATGTTTTTCCGTTTTCGGTTGTTGCCATCCAACGTTGCCGACGACTCGCGGTGCTGGAGGCGCGATTCGCTGGGCGGTATGTACGACTCGAGCCTATCTACCAAATCGAGTAGTGTCTCTCCAAGCGTCACACCAACCAAGCTCGCCCCAAACAGTACCGCAAACACATTTCGTGTGGTGAGGTGGTATTTTAGAACCTGCTCCTTGCTCAATCCAAGGGGTGCTGGAAGGTAGATTTCATATTTCACTCCCTCCGTCGCAAGATATGTGTTTGAGCCATGGTGCTGAAGTTGTTCTGGGATTGACGACACGCGCTCAATCGAATCCATCCTGCTCAGACTTACTGGCGATGTCGGCGTTGACGGCGTTGGTGGCCTGTTGATGTTGTTGAGTGTACCACTGTTGCTGAGGTTGAGATTTTCCAGATTTAGTGGCGCGGGTGCCTGCCTCGGTGGCGGTTGTGTTCTCGGAGGAGACGGGTAAGTGTTCTTCCTCTCAATCAACATGGTCGCCCAGAATGGGCTATTCGTCTCCTTCAGCACCGACGACCGTATCCGGAACGAGGGCTGCGAGAATTGGTGTGCCGGGTGGCCCTGCGGGCTAAGGTAAACGAGCGTATCTCCATCTGCGAGCCAAAGTTCAGGATCCTAGAGCAAAGAAATCCGTAAATTAGCACCAAGTATAAACAAATCCACAAAATTATAAACCACTTGCGTAAATGAAAGGAACCTACCCGTTGTATCTTATCCCACCCCGCGACCCCAGCCTTGCCATTAAACTCCCACCGCTTGACTGAAAGCAACTTATTCTCCCTCATATCTCCCAACTTCTTGCTCCCACTGCCCCCAAGATTATACCCCGAGCCACTCGTATTACTATTACTGCCACCACTCCCCCCAGCATTATTATTATTCGCGCTCCCCCGATTCCGAATCGCATCGCCCAACCTCCCGCGAATCTTGTCACTATGCCCCTCCAGTATAGCCCTCAGCGCAGACTTTCGCCCAGTCCCAGCATTCTTGCTGATAAACGCAAAGCCATGTCTCCCTCCTCCCGCGCCGCCACCTGTACTACCCGGATGGCTGAGGTGTGTCGAAGAGTACCCCGAGCTGCCCGTCGCTATCGAAGATGCAGACGGCGTGATGAGACCTGTGCTCGGGTTGAAAGTTGTCGAGGCGGAGATGTTATGGAGCGCGCCGCCAAAGTGGATGGGCCCACCGCCGGAGGGAAGGTTTGTTGTTATTGGGCCGCTGTGGTGGTATTGTTGTTGTTGATGGAGCAGCTGGGCTTGGGTGGGCGGTATCCCGCCTACTCCTCCAGGTTGTAATGTATTCTGTTGTTGATGTTGTTGTTGTGATGGTGCGCCGCCAGTCTGTGAAGAGATCTTCTTCTCCAGGGCTATCCTCCCTCGGGCGGAACGTTGGGCCATGTTTGCTAGTTGTAGGTGTGTTGTAGATTAAGTAGAGGGTTTAGTAAAAGAAAGCTAGCAGAGGTTACTCTAGAGAGATTGATTGTCAGTTTTTTTAGCTATAGCTTATATCTGTTTGGCGAAGAAGAAGACTCCCGAGATGCTTATTAAAAAAGAAAAGTAGAAGATGCTCAGGTATTAGGAAACACAGTAAAGAGGGATGTGAGGGAAATATAAAGAAGGTAAGTTGACTTCTGGGATAAGGCGTTTGGTTATGTTTCCATTTAAAGCAGCCCCTCCCTCCAACAAACGAAGATGCAGATGCAGATGCAGGGAATTCGAATTATGAATTGAGGGGTGGCGATGGGGATGGGGTAGGTATATATGAATACAAGCTATAGCTCTAGGTATATTCTTCAAACATCAAAAGAAGTAGGTAGGTAGGTAGATATAGGTAGGTAGATAGGCAGTTGAGAAAAGCCAGGGGTTGGTTTGGGATGGGTGTTCCCGACACCAGCTCCAGCTCCGATTCCGACGCCGACTCAATGCAAGACACGGTTATGGTTTTATGGTTCACCCTTTTCCCCCGCGTCCGTTGCTCGCGATTGTTCCCTAGGGCACGCCAAAGCCAAAAGCCAAAAAAGGCTTACGCCCGCCCCCGCCCCCGCGCCATCCCCACTTCTCAAAATAACTCCACAAAAAAATTATGGAAATATAAACTCCGGAAAAACAAGCAAAAAATAAAAATAAAAATTAAGAATTAAAAAATGGAATAAAAACTCACTTGTCTAGACCTGCTCTGGGGGGGTATTCCAGAATCCCCTCCTAAGTACCTAAGTGCCAGTACCGGTACCTATCTCCAATGCAAGCTTAAGCCTCACTTCGCTACACACAAAGCCGCCTGCTATCAATGCGGAGCCTGGGGGCTGTTGTACTGCTGTGGTTGGTGTTCACTGGCTGTCGGTAGACAAAAAAAAACAGCCCTCTCAACTCCAGCCCTTCCTTGCCAGCTGAAAAAAGTGTCGTGTACCGAACTCAACAGAAAAGAGCCGGACGCCACAACCACCTCCAAAGGACCGTCGTCAGGATTAAGGGTTAAAAAGGATCTCCCTTTAAGCTTCCAAGCCACGCTTTTTTTTTTTTTTGCACTCGTACGTGATTCACTAAATTCGTGGCTTTTTCTTCCAAAAATTCCCTCTTCGGCTCTTGAAACCCCTAATATCCAACCCAATGCTCTTTGTCGTCTGATTTATGTCTTTCTTTCTTATTTCCTTTTTCGAAACCGGCACCTTCGAATTAATTATCACTGCCGTATTTGTGTGTATGTGTTGTTGTGGTTGTTATTATTGTGCGCCAATGTATAAGTAGTCGTCGGCGTCCTGGAGAGAGTAGTGTAACTCGAGTATCCCTCTATCCGAAATCCCCCGAATGAAGCGTGCAGATGCAGACGGCGAATCCGACGTTGTTTGTTTTGTGTTATCGAGACGACGTAAGGTACTGAGAAGTGTTATCAACTCAACCTTAACTCAAACTCGAATGTTAAGGAATGATTGTTGGATTTGGCGCGGGGGGGTTGCGATGGTGCAGGTGGGAGGGAGGGATTGTATGTATGAAGTATGTACGTCGTTGGGGGTGGGTGAGGGAGGGGGGGGGGGGATATATTGAACTGGCGGTCGGGCGTGCGAGACACCTGATGCGAAAAGATAACGACGGTACGGTACCGGGTGTCGACGGTTCTGTTTCCTTTATGAATGTAGACTTTAAGGAATGTTATGTATGCAGAGGTACCTTTTGGCGCTATCTTTCGCTGCTAGCTGCAGGGCGGAGGGCCAGGGCTGGTCAGAACCCGATGGTGAATGTGACCCACTACTACTCAGTCGCTCGTACGCTCGGGGAGGTAAGTGCTTTTTTGTTTGGTCTGCCGCTCGCTGGTGGTGGGTGGATGTGCGGTAGCAACAAGCAAGCAAAGCAAAGCAATTAAGAAGCAAAAAATGTGAGGCAGGGGCAAGGGCTGTAAGGTAAAGTAAGAACCTAGGAACGCCTTCAAATTGATTTAAATGGCCTTCCTACCACTGGGAGAGCTCAACCTCGCTCGCTTGGGGTTTGATATGTTGTGGCACTCTATTTTCGTGATTGCCGGGTGCGTCGCGAGTGCCGGCGGGCTGGTAGGTTTCTTGGTTCTTGATCAAGCGTGCTCAGAGTGAGTGATTGACGAGATTGACGAGATTGACGAGACACGAGACACGGACAGCCAGTCGGTCGGGAGAGAGATCAGCCTCTCTCGAGTCGAGTTTCAAGACCCAGAGTCCCAGCCAGCTCAAGTGAGCTCCAGCTACTCTAGCCTTCCTTCCTAGATCTCCTACTCTCGGTTCTCCGTACTCTAATTTTCAATGGTTTATTTCACCTTCCTTTTCCTTTTTTTTTTTTATTTACTACACTGCTTTCGATCCGGCGTTGACCTTGAGAGCTCTCTGCCCTCTAGAACTGCCCGCCCTTGGGTTGGACCTGACCTGAGGACCCCTACCGAAGCTTGCTCGGCAACGCCACGCTTACGTCCCTTGCGAAAGGTGGAGAAGGCCGGTAGCTCTGGATGGATGGTGGTTGTGGTCTCGAGCGGCGTGCAAAAAAAAAAAAAAGCCCGGTCGGACCTGGCGCTGGCTGGGGGGGCAATCAATCAATCGATCCTTCTTTCTGGAGTTTGAGATAGGTACCGACTCCTCCAGCTGTCTCGAAGGAAGAAATGCCGAAGACACGGGGCGGGGCGCCAGCGATGCGAAGGCGAGGCTGTGGGTGGGTGGCACTGGGATGTCAACACTCTCTCTGTCTCTCTTCGCTCTAACTATTGGGAGGGCTGTCTGTGGTGGTGGTGATAGTCGGGGGCCAGTGGGCGTGTGGGCCATGCGGAGGAGTTCACGGGATGGAGATGGCCGTGGCAAAGATGGCGATGGGAGATCAGGCGAGCGAGCGAGGCAAGAGCCCGCTTCCGCTTCCAGTAGGTGGTCCAAAGCCAAAGCGCAACTCCGTTTACGGTATCCATCCTTCATTTCCAGAGCCCGAGGACCAAGGCACAGCACAGCGCAGCACTACCATACTACTCTACACGCGCGTACTTGCCATCCCTCACTCGCTCGCCGAAGACCCAGCGCTCGAGTTTGTGAGGTCGCCGAGCGGACAGGCGGGCGTGCTAACCTCCAGCCAGCGCCAGGCCTAACTGATAGCAGCAAGAGGCCCGGCGGTCGCGGTCGGGAGATACTCGAGTACCCTCGCTCCCGTCCCCCGCATTTGAGGGCCACACACGTGACCTCATGTAGGGTCATTACCACATTGCCTCATAACCAAGGAATCGAGAACAAGTAGAGAAGGGGCCAACTTTGGTGGAGGGACGATTTCTCTGGTTCGAGGCTGGGTTCCTGGTCCTAGAGTAATTCCATCATACACGTTGCCGTCAAGTGGGGGGGCGGCCATTCGGGAGGGATGTTAACATGTTCCCCGCTGCCGCGCCATGTTGCAAGATGTTGGATATATCGGCACCTCAATTAACCTGCGCATGTAGTCCCAATCGTCAAACAAAGATGTACTCTACAAATCACTGCAGTAGCTGGGCACTATAGCCATAGCTATAAATCCCCAGTTATACTGCTCTACGGTACAGTCGGATATGCGGTTATCGGCATCTTCCATAAAAAAAATAAACGATCGAGAATACGAATATACCCACTCATGTATAAAGCTCGAGGTATGAACGTTGCACCAACTTGCCTTCCTTATTGGCTGAAAAGCAACCTCAACCAAGCGGAATGAGGCTCTTCGGCCCCATAATCCATGCTGTAAAGGCACCGCCTAAGAAATCGATATGACAGCCATTTATCGCCGGCGCCGGAGGGGGTGGGAGATAGGCCACCATGGCCACCACGCCTTCCACCATCCACGAGAACAGCCACCGACACATCATCTCATGGCATAGGTATGGGATCTTCATCTCTCCCCCCCCTCCCCAGCGCCGCGCCGGCATTGCCATCCATCCATCCACTCCATGTGGTCAAGCAGAATTGAGGCAAGCCAATGTTAACGGAGAAACACCGGTGCCAGCTTGAATGGCCGAGATAGGCATCTACAACAAGAGAGTACGTACGTACTTTACCAGGGGATTAGTATTGCGCCACTCCAAAGGTCCTTCCTGAAAAGAAAAGAAGAATAACTCCAACAAGATCAAGGCGTAAGGTAATGTGGAGAAGTCCAATCCGTGGCGCATGCGCAATTCTGCAAAAGAAAACACAGGAAACCCATGGCAAGGCATAGCAAAGGATGCAATAAGTTGACATGTTTGAGCCTGCCGGGTATGATGTATGATTTATGATGTAACATGCTCGCCATGAACCCTATCCACGTTTTTCTTACCCAATCTGGAAAGAATGTTTGAAGAAAGTATGCTGAGCCCTCCGTAGGATCGATGGGGTTGGGCACGAAGCTGATGCCGAACGTCAATTAGGTAGGCTGGTAACGTCATGATCAATAGCAATGATAGAGATGTTATTTGGGAAATACAATTCAGCAAACTCAAGATCCTCTGAGTACCGACCGATGTATTCAGCAGGAGCCATAAATCATAATCATGAAACTCCTAAATAACCTCAATACAAAATGTAACAGAAGTACAAAGTAAGTATCAATTGTGCATGCACTCACAGTCAAATCCAAAATCCTACCCTCTCTGCAAGCACCTACTACCTAGGTAACCAATAAGCATCCACCTAAATCGCAATGAAATCGGATTAATTCAAACATTACACGGCCGCTGTACTCGTTCCTCACGGCCGCCATACCAATGTCCCTCCAAGACTTTTCATTTCTTGGATTTGCTGCAGTGCAGTCGGATACCGACCTCGATGCAGGGGGGGGGCTTAACCTCAAGCTCAAGCTCAAGTGTAACAAAAAGTAGTCGCCGTTAATTGTTCGAAGATCACACCGCAAATCGCTCTCTCTCCAACGTTAACGTCGCTTTCCAAAATTCCCCGACAAGGGGGCTTGCTGTGGCCATGGATGGTCACAAACACCTGGCCTGGCCACACGATTTAAATGGCTCCAATTAAATGGTTCTCTTTATCGTTGAAAGGGTCGTGTGCGGGGGGGGAAGGGTGTTGAAAGCAACCACTCAAACTCACACCCGAGACGTACGGCGATACTTTGCTTTTTTCCCACCCAGGTCGCCGACTTCAAGGCTGGCCATCAAGATTGTGCGCCGTCGCGGCCGCGGCGGCGGACTAAACCCGTTTTCGGCCAGAGTATGCCGGGATATGGTATTTGGGTGTGGGTGTGGTGAGTAAAGTGCCCTTGTTTCACGTGACACTAAAAAGCGTTGGCAATGCAATGGGTAGGAGGTAGAAACCACCGATCGTTATAGATGGACATTCCGATTGAAAAACCGCTTGCCCATATGAACATGTCTGAGCATTCCGGATATTCATAATTATGAGCAGATCTGCAGAGACAAAACACCTTTCACGTTTCTTCCCGGACCAGTAGAGAACTCTAGCCGACTTCTTGATTGATATCAGACCGTGTCCTATAATATTATGTAGATCGATGGTGGTCATCATGAGCGCTCCTCTTAGGTTGGTTCCTACACCTAGGCCTAGAGCAAGCGGGCATGCAAAATCCACCCTTTCTCGGCCGGTAATAACCTCAAGGTCTCGGTTCGGATATTGCTCCTGTACAAGATGTCTCGAGATGTTGTATTTTGTATCGGCTCGACAGCAGTCATGTGTGGATGTCTCAGCCAAGCAGACTTATAGTGCTTGTCAAGGAACATGTGTCTCAGCCTACTCCTACCGGTACCCTGCCTCAAAGATTTGATGACTTGAAAAGATCCGTCACCATGGTTATACTTTCTTGATGTGTGGATCATGATTACCTAGGTATGTTCGAGCTCGCTGGTTTCCGGTCAAACTAGGTAGTCAGTCAATACCTTGAATCATGACCGCGATAGTCCCGAGGCGGAACAAAGGGCCAAACAGAGCCAAGTAGATAAGTCTCACTTACGTGCATGGATCCTTCCAGTTCAGAGATGTATATTTCCATCCTGTCCACAGGATGTAATGTACATATCTGTAGAGTCTGTCTGTCTCCAATGCGTGCAGATAGATGCACGATGATTTGGTGTCTACTCCGAAAAAAAAATATTAAATCAAACCTGGAACCTTTGGAGTCCGGAGTCCCTTACGAAATTTTATTATTTGTTCCAGTTAAAATGCACCCGTTGCGACAGTTGCCTCTTCCATAGCAAAGTCTCTACCTGTTCCATGTCGAATGCGCTGGTTGTTACGTTGCACATCCAGATTGATCATGACCGAATGACCAAATTGTTTGGAACTTCTTCTTCCATGTGCACTGTATCGAGCGCTCCTCCAACAGCAGCAGGTAAAATCACTGGGCATGAGCCCTCGAGCTCTGTCACCGCGACAATTATCGACAAGCCTATGTTCACAATCAGTCGAACCAGAGCTGTAACCCAGGTAAGGTGTACTCGTAGAAGCTGAATTAATTGATCACCCATTCCTTCGCTGGCTCGTCAATGCCATGAATCCCGGCAAATTTCTCCCCTTTACCCAAGTCGCCGAGTAGGTAGGTAGATTGGTTATTACGTATACCTATCCTTTCTGTCACTTCGGATGTATAATCGATGTTAGATCCGTCGTTAACCTTGACCTTGGGTATTCCACTCAAACCCTAAAAAGCCACCGCACTCTCTACTCGTACTTTATCCAATGCTCCTCGAATTTTCTCATAGATGGCGGCGCGCCGTTCCATCAACCTGTTCTCGTCGGGCACTTTAATTAAGCCTGAGCTAGTTTGGCGTCAGGTTTATAGCTATAGATCACTGCTCCTGTTTAATCTCTGATTCTGATTCTGTTGTTGCAATTACGAATCATCGATTCTATGCGTGACTGGATGACGTTCCACGTATCTCCTTCCGGCTTGGCAATGGTCAGACATCAGACACGCCTTGCACCAATGTCCCTTGCTTTTTCGGTAAACTTATCTCTGTTCGCCATTCTGTCAGTCTTCTGTTATCTCTAACTAGATGAATAGATCGAAAAGTAGAAAAAAAAGAAAAAGTAATAAACAAAGGGGGTATGAAAATAGAATGCCTGAATTCAACTCACAGGCAGAATACAAGGGCACTCCAGCGCACCGCAGCGCTATACGTGACGCCTGTACCCATTCTACTCCAGAATCAAACATTAATGTTATTCTGCAAGTCTTGTTCCCTTATTCTGCACGCCCAGGCGATAGCTACCTCCTATAGGCCTTCCCGAATATGTGTTTCAACTGGTATAAAAATAAGGTTCCTGATAAGGCACCATTCATGTTGCAAACGGCGAATTCTGTTTGCGAACATTGCTTCGTGCCTCCAGTCGCCGTAGGGAACCAAGAAGAGGCCGAATTCCTGACCCAAGTGTGACAAATTTCTGGAACTAGAATAATTAAACGAATACCTAAAATAATCGTAATTCTGTTTAATCGTTTGATTATAATTAGCATCCTCGTTATCCAGCTGCAATAGGCTCTTCCCAAGAACCAAGAACACGAGACTATCCCAAGAAGTGGTAAATAAAGAACCGATTAGGAAGCTGCAAATCCCTCAATCGAAGACATCCGAATACTATGGCAGCAATATCTGCGCAAGGCGAATGGTACTGCCACGTGCACAATGGCCAGGAAGTGCCCACGGCGGCCCCGAGACAGCCAATATAACCATCGTGAAATGCCGGGAGTTAACTGAGGCTTATGTTTATTCGGTCAATTGCGCACGTAAGGTTCCGTACATCCTATCTGTCAACCTGCAGATCATCCGGACGTCAGCCAAACAGAAAAACCCTCTGCATTCGTGAATTCCAAAATATCCACATCGCCACACACGCACACTCCAGAGAGCATCGATCCCCGCCACAAAAAATTGCTTTTCTCCATTTGTTTCCCCACATTTGTATTTCACCGTGGGGTCTTTTTTTTTTTGTTCCATTCATCATGCATGCACAGGCCGAGAACCGTTATCAGTAAGCATAACTAGCTCCAGTTGCAATTGTACTCCTCAGCTCAGGACAGACAGGGCTAGGGAGAAACTTGAGGAACGTATGTCTGTGAATGGCATATCAGACACCCGCTTGGCCGTCCAGTAGCGCTGCATGCATATCTGCGGAGAAGGTAATATATAAGTAAGGTCAAGCCCAGTATGTACTACCCCACAAGAGGGGTCATCCAGGGATAGTGAGGGGGAATTGGGTATCGAATCTCAACTATGATGTAGTGCAAAATAAAGCACTCTACAAAACTGAATGTGTAGCCCCTTCCTATTAGTTCATGTCAATCTGAATTGCGTCGACATCTAGGATTGACATATTGATCTCTTCCCTTGTGGGCGGATCCCCGCACGCGGGGAAGATAGTGGCCCATGCATTGTAATTGGTATCCGCGACTCGGCAGTGGTAGCTACACGGGTCTCTCCGTCTTTTCTTTTCCTTCATTAAGTGTAGAACAGAATATTAGAAATTTTGATCGAAAAATGGGAATTTGGAGGAATTGCACCGAAGGTTTTTCCACTTCTACTTGTATCACAGAAATTATCAATTCCGGATGTTTCATATATAATTGGATTGATACACTCACATCAACAAACTTAGGATTGCCATCAACACCAAAAGGTAGAAGACGGGGTTGCCAACCAGAATAGTCCCGCCACAACAACAGCCAATTGAGCTTTCGATCCAGCAACCGAGTCCAGTGCAACTGTCTTTCCGGTGAAGTTTCCATAGAACTACCCATGAAACCTTTAACAAGTTCAAAATGCGGGGCCAACTCCCCTCGTGCAGGGTTGTCATGATACCCACTTAAGTCTGCCTGGTGGAACTTGCATATAAACTAGCAGCAAAGAGAATAAGCACTTGATGCACATTAGGAATGTAGATGGCGCACTGGCGAAGCCATAATTGGCTTCCGAAGCAGTTCCAGGTAAAACGAGTGCGGGACTGACATGTACATGTTGAAGAAGGCCCAGGCCGGTGAGCCCAAAGAGCGTTCTTTCTAGCCTGGAGACACCGAGAGAAGTTCAGACAGCCGAGATGTCTACCTAGGTATACATATCTAGTTTGAGGCTGCCCAGCCCAGAGAGTATCTGCTGGACTACTAGTCAATCGAGCCTGTGCCCAAGGCATGCTCCAATTGGGGTCCAATAGGGACTCGGACAAGTTGCCCCGACCGGCCGGCATAATCGTCGATCGATCCCTGAGTTAGTAGGCGTTTGTTTCTCTTCGGTCAAGGCTGAGGCCTGTAGATCTTCAGTAGTAGCCTGGGCTGGTTGATATTCAGCGTAGTGATCATGAATCTATGCGACCATGGAGGGCAAGTGGATGCTGGTTGTGGTACTTTCGAACACTGGAGCAGTTTTTGGGGCTGCTTGAGTTCGATTGATGCTGATACGAACGGCCCCCAGGGTGCGAGTAAATTTTACGTAATGGAGTTCCATTTTGGGAAGTCGACCTTGCTGTTTACATGCACGTCCCATCTTGTATCCCAGGATGCCCGACAGCATGGGCACGAGACTAGACAGCAAGTAGTCGTATTCACGGCAGCATACTGAATGTTTACATCCCAACTACAATTTGCTAATAGTCGTACAGATACCCAATCCATACCAGGGATCAAGGCTACTTTACCAAATTTAAATGTTTCTTATGCAAAAACTCGCGTTATAAGCTTATTCTCGGAACAAGTTATTGTATGCTTCTAGCGAATACATGCTGAAATCGAGGGGCCATTTTTGTGTGAATGAGTGGTTTGGAACTATGATGTGTCTGCTTCCAACTCGAATGTATGCTTATATCGAGTTTGCTTATAACGGGAGTCATCTGTAGGTGGTTATATGAATGATTGATATGGAACCAACCTCGAGCTCAGGGTTTATTGAATTTGCGAATCCAGACAGTAAACGTACGTAATTACTAAAAAATGCCCAAACATTAACGCGCCCAGAACTAAACAACCACCCCATCACTTTGTCCTCAAGTTGATTGGTTTCTTGCCGTATATAAACCACCTACCACCGCATTATACTCATATTAGCACTTACCGCAATTTCAAATGAAAAGTCCCATTCAATTTAAGGATGAATGTGAATGAGAAGAATAACAACATACCCTTCACAATAATACTTCCCCCCACCCTTCCCCAAATCCTTCCTCACACTATCACACAACTCCTGCACCTGCTCCAACGTCCAATTCTCCACCCTCGTCAACAACCCCACACTGAACGGATACAGACTATCCAACGCCCCCATCCTGCCCCACTTTCCGAGCTCCTTGAGCCTTGGATCTTTTGGCCAGTCGCCTATTGGCCAGGTCTTTTTGATTTCAACAACATCCCTGAACCCAGCTGCCTCCATCTTTGCTTTGATGCCTCGGGCAACGATCAGTGGGCGGTCGATTTTTAGGGCGGCTTTGGTCACGTGGGAGAAGTAGAGCCCCAAGGGATTATTGATGTCGTCTGCAGTTACCATGGAGCCATCTGAACGAAACACCTCGCATCCGTAGTCTTGGAATTCGACATATCCGCCTGCTTCGATATAGCTATTTCAGAAATATCGTTAGTGAAATTGTTCAGAGTTTACAGAAGCCGAGGTCTAGATGTCTGGCTGATATAATGTAGATCACGATGGGAATGGTAAGCAGGAACCCGAGGTAATACTTACTTATACGCCTTCAGTAAAATCGCATCCCAATCCTTGAATGAGCCGCTTAGAGATCGAATGTGAACGTAATCAAAATAATCCCTTGGGAATGTCCACTCTTCCTCCATATCGTCAACCTCAAAACGACAATTAGGGGGAACCCTGTGTCAAATTTGAGCTTAGTGGTTTCTCTTTTAACATGATGACGTGCAGCACTCATATGATCATAACTTTGTAGATCTATAGAAAGCTTGATTTTACTCACCAGTTTGGTTGAATGGGGCTGACGTCCGTTCCTATAATCTCTGCTTGTGGGTTCTCACTAATTCGAACGGCAAGTTAGCATGAGAGTAATATCAACCTAGATCAAGGCATTGTGGCAACTCACTCGGCCATATCCATTGCCCATATTCCAGTCCCGGTTCCGATATCCAAGATCCTCTGTGGCGCCTCTAATGGAGCGGCATGCAAACGTCCATCCAGTAGTGTCAAGAAGATGTGATGATACAAGTCTAGGCGATCTTGTTCGTTCTCGTCATTGGGCATAAAGTATTGTGTGTTGAACCTGTCGGAATGATATCGTCTCCCATTTGCATAGGTAAAACAAAACACACTCGATCCTATTGACGTTGTTGCAGAGCCGTCAGATCTATAGCCGAACATTAGATTAGCCTTTAGGTAATGTGGATGCATAGGCGTTGCGTTGTTATGTCTTTAAACCTCGAATCGGCCGCCCTTATTTAATGTCAATATTGCAATAGTAGCTCGATGTTTACTTACGATGTTCCCTCATAAATGGAATCCTGAGCCCCGTCCCAGTCTGGATCAATGTCGACAGGGACCGCAGTATTGATAGTTGTATCAACGTTTTCCATAGCTGTTGTATCGGCCATTTTCAAGGTAGTATATGATTTAAAGTTTTGTGGATGCCGATATCGATAAAGGAAGTTGCCACTCTTAAGGGGTGCCGGATTCCAAGGACGCAGACACCTCTTATACTTATACTCCAGACAGACGCGTGTGTAATCAATATTTTTATTTCGAAAACTTACAAATAAGGGAATCTGTGGTGTAACATGCTGCTCCTCGTAAGTAGGTATGTAAGCACTTTATGATTTCAAATAGTATTAAGGTTATGACAACCCACTTGTGTGTCTCATGACAGAGTCTGTTGTTGGCGTTTTAGGTGTCACATAGCTGAAGGAAGCATTTATCTGAGAGAATCTAGAGTTCTGCCTGCTTGAATGGACCAATAAAGCTTTAACTATAATATCGTAAACATCATTACTGCAGCCGAGGAACGTGCATCACTTGAGATTCTAGGCCAAATGATTACACCGGGCAGGCATTTTCTGGAGCTCTTCGCTTGATCGGCGCACGTGGCACGAGAACACTCCGTAGCATCGCGACGCGCCCTTCTACGTACAAATCCCCTATTGGTCAATAATTTGTCTGTAATTGACGAAAGTGATGAAAATGAGGCAATATTGTACCTACTGTTGTATTATCATTGCAGACCAGGCTTCCATTTTCGGCTTCACGCCAATGCAATCATTGCATTAAAGTATAGTATGTCATGATTAGGTGCCACCCCTCCAATCAAGATTATCTCAGGTGTTTAAAGACACCAACATCGATAAGACATACGGCACGGAGCACTGCCGCTATAATCACATGTGCAACACATACCGTGACCGGAATCCCAATCAGACATTGCCAGCTCTAACCCTGAGTGAATTAGTCGAGTGATCATATCAATGCAAGCAATTGAGGATCGGATCAGAATGGGATACATACCATTCTTTTTCCGGTCGTGATTTATGTTGTGATTACTCTGACATTATTTCGTGTTTCCGCTGGGTACGGATGCAAGTTCCTACATATTTATAATGTCAATGAAGAGATCTCCTATCAGATGACAATATCGAGAAGAGGCTTCCATACATACAACTTTGGTGCTTGAAGACCACCCATTAAAGCACGTGATAAGATTGTAAGTTCAACGAAGCTGTAGCCCGAGGTTTGATGAATCCACGGCAATTTTGCGGAGACCAATAACTAGCACGTATTCTGGTCTCAGTATAGTGTGAGTGTGTGATGAATCAAACTCACTTCCGACGGAGGGCTGCGGAGGTCGTTTGCATGTTGGTAAGAAGAAAAATTGTGTTAATTCCGAGTGCTGATTCCCGTTACGTATTTATCCAACCAGTGACGAGGGAGCTGCACAGCGGTATCTTCAAATATGTAGCCAATTGGCTGAGTTTATTCACGAACCCCCCTATTTGAAATCGAATTAGCAGGGTGTAAAATCAGAGGTCTATAGCAGTGGGAACCCGATGTATATCATACAGAAGGTTGTATATGCGGGTACTTACAGCATGATGTTTGATTGGAAACTTGACTGAATGCTCAATAGTATATACGATGCGCTTCAGGCGGGAATTCCAAATTATTCAAAACAAATCGTTTCAACGATAACCCCGCTCCGACTGACATCACTTACCTACTCAATTGCAAACGAGTGGAACTGGATTCAGGACAATGGCTATTGGACAGTACAGCCCGTGATTTTGTATGGCTAATATGCCTGTCTTCTTCGTTTGGCTTTATATCATGAATATTGCAGTGGCGTGCCGAGCTTGATCATGTTTTTCTTAGAAACAACTTTTTTTAAATACAAGTGCACCTCTTGCCAGCACGTATATTTCTGTTCATGCCAGAGGGAAGCCAATTTGTCCGAGTAAAATCCAAAACACCAGAATAGGAGAAATATAGGTGCACATTTTGGTACCTAAATTAAGCACAAAAGCGGGTCGTAAAAACCCCTTGGTGGTGTACTCGAGTACATGTGCATTCAAGTCCAGCCCCCACGCGGCACAATTAGGGCGGATCCTGGCAACCATAATTAGACGACAGCTGCTGCCAATTGGGAATTGCGGTTTAACGATCTCTGGGGTAAAATTAGAGAATGAGAAACCACATAGACAAAACAAATTCGTAAAATAACAATAGATATCGATCTCATGTGCCACATGTCCCCTCTAGATCTGCCTCACGAGTGATCGCGAGTTTGAAAAGGCACCGGCAATATTATGAGTTGCCCTGGGCAGTTGTCCTGATTCACTCGATTATAATTAGCCAACTTCCAACTTACTTTTAACGTATTATTTGCGCGGTTGAAAAAACACCTAAGGAGGATCAGAACATAATTCAAAATTCTTGTGGGGTTCATTAATTGGTGTGTGAGAAAGTTCACGTGATACTTTAAAATTTGTTTCGTTGTAGTGTCATGCACACGAGTGGCAAAAACAACATAAGTTCTTGTATTGTACCTAATTTGGCATAAAATTAGACAATATGAGAGAAGGGAAGAGTTTCAATTTCGCCTGTGATAATTCGTAACACGATGTCAGTGAATCTGCCTGTAGCGGCATGAATTGTAAACCAGATCAGTGCTTCAATTCGGAAAACCGAGAGATGCGATTTAGACAGTTCATGGGGACAGTCTCATTATGCACATGGGTATGAGGCCAGTGAAATCCGAGTTAAATTATGTACCTCCTTGGGTTAATGCGGAATCTGGCCATTCAAAGGTTCAGATCTTGAAGTATGTACATTCGTACGAAATGTGGGGCTTGTAAGGTGCCTTGCCAGTGGCTACATACCTCTTTCTCGCTCTTTGCAGACTCCTAACGCCGCTATCTGTGCCGCATTTCCGCTGCGGCATACACCAGACTGCTGCGGCATGGGATCTCATTCCTACTCATATGGCGGAGTCTCATGCCCGTATGCCGATAACTGGGAAAGCTTGTCATGAGAATAGGAAATTCTAATTTATAACATTTATGTAAGCTCCTTTGTAACTAGTAGGTATTTGTGACCGAGAAGTAATATGAGGCTAAGCACGTACTTACCTACAGCTGGCACATATCAACATGTACGGTGTACATAGACATTCGCCTAGTACAAAGCAGGCAGTGCAGTGATAGTATCAATATGACCGTCAAGTTTGCGTATTCTTCGGTGAGTTGTTTGCCGCACCTGCGGGCAGCCTTGAATAAATCTCTGGGTCAGGAAGCCTCGTAGTTCTCTAGATGATAATATTTGTGTAATGAGACCTTGGGGGGTACCTAGAAAGAGACTACTTGGTGTTAGTCTCACAATTGGTGTGTGTAGTAAAGAAGTGTGTATGAGGCAATCTCATTCTATGAGGGGGTACGAAGGGAATGGTATGGGTGAATAGCATAAATACTGGCCATGGTATATAATCCGCCCAAACCCTCTCTGGTGTTTGTTTGCTCCCAGCCAAATCAATCCACAGCTACCCATCAACATCTAAATCGAGCACCAGCACTGCAAATACAAACCAAGAATTCAACAAAAAAAGATCAAAATGGAGAGCCCATTGAGTGTCAATCAGATTGGTACCGATCCAGAAGAACTCATCGAGCAGGAGAGGATGTATGCAAAAACAAACGTGATTCGAGAGTTTTTGATAGCCAGAAATGTTCAGGAGTGGCTTGAGCTCCGCGATGTAAGAGAAAAGGTACATCTATAAATTTTGCGCTATCCCTCTTGAAATGTGGGTGGATGTGATTTGTGCTTACCATCAGTAATTACTTGATCCAGGTTTGGGGCTCGGAAAAAGCCTCAAAACATTTTGCTTTGCAGAGGAAGGTCGCCGATCGGTCCCGGGCAAACAAAAAAGCGTCAAAAGGGTTTATGTTCCGAATGGTTAGAGTGGCTGAAGAGATCGAGGCAGGGACTGGCTTCTTCACTACAAAGCCTAAGATCACGGCATCCGGTAACCTCAGCCTTAAAGCCAGCTATGATCCACTTTATGCATTGGATGTATGCATGGGGCCGGGGGCATTTGCTCAGTATTTCCTTCATTTGAATCCATCCGGGTCCTTAGACGGAATGTCACTTTCTGTAGAACGGGGCGGTTATGGGCTTGAGTTGGAATCGGCCTCCAAGACTATCAAAAGCCTCAATCGGAATCAAGGCTGGCAGAAAAATAGGGCGAGAAGTTTTGGAAAGACGCCGATTCCGTCCATTACCTGGACAGACATAACCCTTCACGCGGGCCTGCTTCCAGCCAACCAACAGCTGCCCGAGGAGGCTGAATTTTCTGACAAGGCTGCATTTGATGCCAATCCACCCATCCCACCGCAACTTCAAGGCGCCTTGAAAGCTGGAAATCGGTTGTATGATCTGGTGATTTGTGATGGTCATTTGCGCGCACCTGACCAACACAAAGGGAGGACCTGGGATCCTGCACGGCTTATTATCTCACAGACCATATGGGCTCTTACCTTTGTCAAGCCAGGAGGCTCGGTGCTCATTCTCCTCCATCGCCTCGAGAAGTGGAATACCTTCATCACAGTTTATCGCTTCAGCAAATTTGCCAATGTCAGGTTATTTAAACCAAAGACGGCCTTCGGGACTAAGTCGAGCTTCTATCTCGTTGGGACCAATATCCAGCCCGAGAACGAAGTGTGCAAGTCCTGGGTGGAAGAGATGAGACAAAATTGGTATACAATGACATTCGGCGGCGAAAATGGTTTTGGAGCGGAGGTTGAGGCCGGTGCCGGTCTGGAGGTTGAAGAGGTTTTGAAGGATTGGGGTGAAGCTTATGTTGAATTGGCTCGTAATATTTGGCAGATACAGAACGAAGCACTCAAGGAGCTATTGCAGAAATTTGAGTAGAGTGAAGGCGCGGGAGTGTGAGGTGGAGAAGTAGGTGGGCGGAACCTTAGTGGCTTGCTGTGGTGTAAACCGAGAATTTGATATGATTAGAAGTGGATAACAGGAATGATGAACAGGAATCAACGTTACCTCAGGACGATGTTGTGTTGAAAGTTTCGAACCTCAAGTGAACAACCTCAAGTGAACATGGATGAAGTGCCAGGTATTCGCTGATCTTGTGCCCAGACTGGGCTTCTGCCAGGTCAAGTACGAGAACAGGTCAAGTACTAGGTAGGCCTGTGAAGCAGAAGTCTCCTCCAAGCACCCTCTTGGCACGAGCAGCATTCACAAAGGTGCTGCTAACCGTTTTGGGCTCCAATAGAGATGGGACTACCGAAAGAGGAAGTAGGTAAGTAGTGGCCTCTTTGCCCCGCTGGCAGCGCCTGCCACGGAGTACTTACTTACCTGCTTTCTCTGCTCTCGCTCTCGTATCGATACCACCTACTTCACTGTAGCTGTGCTCTCACAAGGGTACCTATTTCCACTGCCCCCTTCCCCCCACCACCCCATAGTATATTTGCAGTACTCCAGATACGGATCCCGGCCTTGAAGATTAAATCTCCAATGGAGGTTCGCCCGAAAGTTCGACATTTAAGAGCGCCGGGAATTGGTGGGGTGGTGATGATCATGCTTAATGAATGGTATTTAACGTGCACCGCTTGCAATAAAATAAAACTGACCATCTCGGGAGAACATTCCTTCTGAGTACAAATTAGTGGTAAGCTCTATCTTATTGAGAAACTATCTTGACTCGAGGATAATGATACAAATAAAATGATAAAACATGCATTTATATGAAAGACAAAAGAGAGCAAGAACGCACACCCAATACCCCTCGACCTCAAAATGCGTTTTCGAGCTTTCCGCCTACCCGCATTTAAAGCCTACTAGAGTGTTCCCGGCATTCATTTGCTCGACTCAATACGCTTGAACATGATATCACTTCTCACAACGATTTTCTCTCCTTGTATGACCTCGCCTCCGCTGTGGACTAGTTCTCGATGTTGAAAGACGAGCACACGCCCTGGGATTGGCTCCACTGGAATCTCCTTTTCGCTCTCGTCTTGCGGTCCCCATTGGCCGTAGAAGGTTGTTGCACCACCGACAAGATCAGCGCTAGCAGAGAGGTAGACTTGGATTGTCAGGTAGCTGCACTCTTCTGGCTCGTCGGGTTTGGTTTGGAGTGTGCTAAAGCAGCCGTCACGATGGCCTAAGGGGGCGAAGTTAGTGTTTTGTTCAGTCAACCATTCCAGAATTATGGAAAGTGATAAATTGCAGGGATTTTAAACCAAAACTGGTCGAGGGTCTTACGTTGGAAGAATTCTCCAGGGCCATACTTCAAAAATCGCAGGCGTTCGTTGACTCTATTCTCATCTATTAGATTTTCTGCTTCAAAATTTTACGCATCTGAATGGAGGGATGTCAATAATGTGAGTACCTTGTCATTTGCCATTGCTGCGCTGGGATTGCACGCTTATACCACTTATTCCGAGCGGAACTCGAGGCAGCTCGTTGCCCATAGATCACCTCTCCCCACTTTGCTTTTGTCCCCCCAATAACTCTTATGTCTTGTTCCAGAAAAGGCTTGACTTTCTGAAAGATATAGTCGGCGGTTTTCTCATCGTCCCATATGATCCTACCGGAATTCCGGATGTCCATTATGAGCTTTTGTTGCCCAGCGCCGATATTGACCTCCGCTGGCTTCCAATCATCCGGGGGGCTCGTCGAATTTCTCGCTCCCTGGATCAGATTTTGACATTCCTCGGGGGAGAAGAGGTTATCGATGACGAGTGCATAGTGATTCGGGTACGATACTGGAAGAGGCGATTTCGAAAAATCGATTAGGCGAGCCCGAGCATTTGATGGAGTATCGCTTCCAGGTGTAGGATTGACGGGGATGCTAAAGGCTGCAATTGCATCGCCAAAGTCTGTTTTTTGGTTTGGGAGGGCTAAAGTGTGTGACATGTGTGAAAGTTTGAAGTTTGTTGATTGAGAAATAAAGGTGAAGCCAAGTGCTTTGAACTGTGATATGGATGTATGGTAGTATTGAGTGGAACTAAGTGACTGAGCGCGAAAGAATGAATTCAAAAAGAGGGGTCTCCAGGCTAACTTATACATTCCGTGGATTTTTTTCTTAACCAGTGTTCTGCTAGTAGAGTGAGATGTTAGAAGCAATTTATCCTTTTGGCGACGTTGTCACATCTAGATCATCATCACACTTGTGCATGATGTTGCAAGTTGTGGAGCGGCTGTGTCCATAGTGGGGCCGTGTTAGGCGAACTAACACTGCCGAGTGGTGTTTTATGCACAATCCAATGGGTCGACAACAGCTTTGACAGCCTTAGGATCTACAGTATGACTCAGGCGGTCAATCCCAACCAGGAACGGGACCACCCGGTCGCGGCTCTGAATTTCATGCACCCAAGCGCAGAATTTCATGTAGTCTGCGACGTCGACAAGCATCAATTATTAATCATGAGGCTCAAATCGTGGTTTACAAGTTTAAGTGCGCCGTTACAATAGTCTCGAGCTCATGCCTACCGTTGCAACGTTAATGTCGCTGCTGGAACTTTTGCAAACCTGGTTAGATGAGCTAGATGTGGATATGTAATCGCATGATCATACAGTAAGATTACTCTACATACAAGAACCAAATAACAACTGCTGCGAAATTAGTACGTACTCGATTAATCAATTATATGGGTATAATTATGTTCGTGAGTTTTGAGAGGCCAAGATTGGATTCGGGGTCTAGTGTTAATATGTTCGGGTCTATACGTACTCGAGTAAGTAGCAGGACCGCAGATCTACAGTACTTACCCGAGTGAAATAATTTTTCCGAGCTGCGCCTACCTGCGCCTCCCGTAGCTTGTATGCCTGGCCGGCCACTCGGCTGTCTAGAACCAGACAGACAGACAGAGCCACTCGGCATACTCGGAACGAAAGCGAATGCTCGGGCACCCGAACCCGGAAAATGGCAAGCTTCATGAAAGCTATAGCTTTTTGATCATCCGCAAGGCGCCGGCCTCCGCCTCGGACGGATATTCCAACTACACACATACCTAACTTCTTACCTATTAATATATGTCTTTATAGTTTGGTAGTGTGGATCCATGAACGTTATTCCATGGAAATTTAAAGCCTCCAAATGCAAACGTTAACGTTAACGGGAAAAAATACAAACCTTATTTCGAATTCGCCTCATGTCAACTGGCTATGCAAATGCATATATGGGCCAAGGCGCAATGACGATATTTTCTGTGGCGGAGTAACCATAACCTTCCGGACCGCGCATAAATACCTCTCCACTCTCTCCATTGGAATTTCAAAAACCGTGTGTAGAAAAAACGGTGTTTAAATGAATAATGCATTGATGATCTGATACGATCGATTAATTGATTCACCATGCTTGTGAAAAAAATCCAAATGCAAATGACGTCGATAAGGATTTCGTACTTCCGGAGGAGACTATTCCGCCTTGCACTTATGATGCATATGCCTGTTAGTCTCGTGCCCAGCCACTCCCTCTGACTTCCGTTTTTTCACAACAGGAGATATAGGGGCACGAGACTAGAGATATAGAGTCCTCTACCAGTACCCAAGAGGGTAGTAGTTGCCTCATCGGGGGGATGAGGTGGCCATATGCGCCCACTTGGGAAGCCGCAGTCTCGTGCCCATACTCCTCTCCTTGATTTCGAGCTGTTAACATTTCTCTTCATAGGTACTAACATTTCGCACGCACATCAATTGACTTACTTGCCAATGCAAACGTCACACGATATCGATATTAGCTCTACAACCCAATCTTATCATAAAAAAAATTAATACATTTGATTAATATTCCGAGACCGACGACTCAAGCTACGTATACGCATACTTGAGCAGTCATGACGCCAAAATAACAAACAACAATGCATATGACTCGACACATGTAAAGCAATTTGTCCCTTATCCCAGATCCCTTATCCGACCCCCTAAATACCCAGCGCGCGCCGTTTACCTCGTCACCATACAGTTCATATCCCATTTCCAACCTCGCTAATGTTAGACTATTCCTTTAGGAATACACGCCATATACCCAATTGCACCTCTAGCCTGGTTGTGCATTGCGCCTACGACTCTGTTTTATATAGAAGGAAAAGATGAATTACCCCAAAATCTGGATCTACAGATCCTTCCTGCAACATTACCTGCCTTTCCCTTCCCATTTCCCAAACCTTTTAGATCTTTCCCCGCGAGCCTTCGAATTCAGTTATCCCGAGCATTCAATTTGCAATAATTCACCGCGCAAGGTCTTAAGAATTCATAGTATTGAGGCGGACATTCATACATTCACTGCATTCTCGTCACAGTGACTGTGACCTCTACTCTCCATTCCCTGAGTCCTGCTGGACCGTGTCAAGGCTCAGATCTCTCGTACGATTTGACCAGTACTCCTACTAAAAAATCAGGTACTGCAATAGGTAGCAATAAGCAGCTCTCAAACTCCATGGTCCACAGATACCATCTAGTACTATCTACTTCCCCACTGACCCCTCGAATGCTCGAGCTCCCCATGGAAGGGACGCTCCCATTCCTCCAGTTATCCATGCTCAGCCACCAGTGCACCCCACAAAAACTCTAAACTACATGGCCAACGTTGCAACGTTACCTCATCCGGATCCTATGAATCCCTCTCAGAGCTCGAGCTCGGTAGCAATCACACGACACCGTCCCGAGGATATCGATACGATACCATACGATACGATAGACAAGTGGACGATCTTCGACTCATGTACATGTGAAGCTCTTTTGAGCCATGGTTATAATCGATTCGATTTGTGGTAGTATTTGATGGTGTTTTGATACCGCTCTCAGTTTTTACGCGTGCTTGTTGGTTACTAGTACGTACTCTCGTGCCCGTGGCAAGGCGTTGAGGTTTGCACGGATTTTCAACATGTACCATCAATGAATCCTTATTATACATAAAATACGTAATTACATCATTATTTTTATACTTATAAGGTGTCAGACATTGAATATGAATATTTACAACCCCCCAGAGCTCGCGAAGCTGCTTGTGGCCGCCTACAGATGATCATAACAACATCACCACCACTGGTACCACCCACTAATTACCCACGGAATACGATGGACATAGAGACGAGAGGATGATCTTCATGAATCGATATCGATCATCTCAAGCTATTTTGAAGGAAAAACCATTACACCTCACGTGACCAGATTGCAACCTTGATCATGGTACCGGTACTCTAGCAATCCAATTGCAACGTTTACGCGCGATAGGTATCAATGCAGTACTATTCAATGAAGTTGAATTGCGATATCGATGGTAATTGGGTCCTCCAGTGCACGAGAATCATGATCATGGTATTCGAATTCGTGATCGATAGGCTAATAGGGTCGTATTAACACCAGAAGCAAAATGATATATATACTGCCTCTTTTCCTCCCCATGGCCACTCCTCCTCTCTCAGAACCCAGCCAAGTACTCCAAAAGCAAGACTCACTCCGGATCCTCTAGCTCTTCTTCTCGGAACTCTAGAATCGAAGTCTCGCCCTCGAGTTCCATCACGTTGAGAGCGCAAGCAAGCTTAAGCTTAAGTTCGGTCGAAGTCCATATTGCAATTGCAAATAAAAACTCTTCCGCATCGTGGTATCCTCACATCTCACAAACTTTCCCAACTTCAAAACTTCAAAACTTCAAAACTTCAAAACCTTTCAAAAACAGAAAATATGCCCTGCAACAGCTGTGGAAACTACTACTGCAGCTGCAGCGGAAATTCGTGGAACTACAAGTCCGCTAGCTACGGCGCCGAACAATTTTAACTACGGTCGCGGATACTACGGGTGCACGTGCCCACGCTGTGGCACTTATGTTGGCTACGGATGCGGTTACTGCTAGGACTTCAAGCCTAGTAGAAGATATCACTTTGAGTGGTGCTTTGGAGAGTCGGAATTCGATGTAATAACTTTTTTGATCTTTCAGTTTACGTTACTAGTGCGGGCCGCAATTGCTTGGGATATGGATTTGGATATTCTTTTTCTTGTTTTTTCCCCTTTGGCGGGGAATATCATGGCCATGGAGGGAAGATGCACATGTGGAGTTAATATATATGGATCGATATGGATCTGAAATGTATATGCGGGTATGGATTGGAGCTGGATCAGTAATTGCAGTGGAGAAGGGGTTGATTATGGAGGATTTGGGCTATGAACAAGGGCGGTTGACGGTAATGAGGGGGGGGGGCGTGGGGGGTTCGTTGCCTATAGTAGCTATAGGAAAGCTTAAGCTGTGCAAATTTCCTTACGCATATTATTCAATTTGCAATTATTATCAAACGAATTGCTTTTCCATATGCTAGTGCGCTGCAAGCTCGTTCGTTAAATCGCATATGTTCCACAAGATATGTAATATTTTCTTACTGCTTGTGGGTACCGGTGTCCCTATAGTACAATTAGTGGCGCTGGTACGGTGCAAAGACTGTGCCTTTTATTGTGCAGATAGAGTGCAGGTCCTGTGCCTCGCTGTTTTAAGTCTCATAGACAGCGAGCCGATTTCAATGTGTTAAATGTGTACAGAACTTGTGCATATCGACCTCTGTACAACGCGAGCACAGCCATTTTTGCCCTTTTAATCTGCAACATTTGTGTGTGCTAAATATGTAAAAAAATCAGACAAAAGGAATGCATACGCGTAAACAGGCACAGGTATTCATGATTTGGCCAGGAATCGAACAGATGACTACTATTACAATTACATTTACAGACAGATTTACAAGATACAAACTACAAGACTACAATGGCGATTCACAAAATCATGTCAATATGCCTCAGTCCTGTATTATCAAGGCACCATGGCCATGGCCACTATAGCAACAACATCAACACATTTATTCACAACACAGGCACATATTGGTCCAAAAACAGCACACAATAAGCACAAAATCGCAGTACATACAAACAAGATTAGCACATATTCTGTCATGATTTTGCCACAAGTACCTGCCCCAAGCTTTGCGAAAACCGTGCAAAATTGGAAACATTGTACGATAGGGTGTTTATACGATTCTCTGTTAATCCCGAAAGTAAAATAAATCATGGCCAGAGACCGCAAAGGTCATAATATTTCATAATACTTACACCTACATACATAATTCTAGAATATCCTCCAAAACACACCACCTCGAGCGGGAAATCGAACAATTGCAAACAACAAAATTAGGGGGGAAGAGGGGAAGCTGGAGTAGGGCTCAAAGCGTATGCATTTTAATCATCAGCATAGAAGCCACATCCGTACTTCCATCCTCCGCTAAACATTCCAGCTCATCCATCTTGGGAATCAGCCTCCCCAGATGCTCCATCACATCACTTCCATGCAAGATTTCCGCGAGTGTCGCATGCACCGCAATCAAGTACTTACTCGGAAGAGGGCAATCGGGAACCCAAGTCTCAATTGCCACCGTTTTGTCTTTTGGCAACAGTCGGTGTCGGGTTGCTGGGAAACCCCTGTAGGTTTTGATTTGGTAGAGATTGTCCGTAGACTTTGGATATTGCAATTTTTTTGGAGGATTAGCTACAATCAAGGAAGAAGGCCTTAAATTGAATCGACGAGAGGAAGGGGATAGATATTATAGTATGAATATACATACAGTTGGTTGCAGGGAAAACAACAGCTGGTTGAACGGCTCGTGCAATGCGGTACTCATTGTGATAATGTTCATGGGGTGGTTAAGCATAGGTGGTGTAAAATTCAGCTCGGTTCTTAACTTTGGGAAGTATTTCATGAGGGTATCCCAGATGGTATATGATTCCAAGTACTATCAATCGAAAGTTAGTCTCGTCTCAACCCCATCATTCATAGCATCGGAGCAAAGAAAAACAAGTGCGTTTTACCTCGCTATCTAAAGGATCTCCAAAGCATAGTGGGATAATGTGACAAGCCTCAGTGAAGTCCAGCTGCTCAACTGTTTCTTGTATGATACCTTTTTTTCTCGCTTGGTGGAAGTCGTGGGATTCCGTGATGATACATCGGTCATTATCCCTTCTAAGACATGCTTGTCTGATCCCCTCGGCCCTCCTTGCCCATGTCTGATGTACTCCCTCATCTGGATAATCCACTTCACAGTAAGGATGTAGGACGACTTTTTCATCAAGGCTTGACCGAGGCGGTGTAGGAGTTGGTGTGAGTTTCCGTGCTTTGACTGCCACAGGAAAAAAATTAGCAACCCATTACCTCCAGAAAACACGTTTCTTTTCGACTGCAAAACGGAGAGTGCGTACATGGAACGAGGAGACAAGCCAGAAAACGGTCCGCGACAGCTTTGAGATGTGCGTCTGAGGGACAGCGAATTATATCCTCAATCAAACGAGCATTTCCTTCCCGAGGTAGGTGTACCAGTGCCATTGAGAGGATTTGGGCCGTGAAGTCTGGGGAACTGCTGCCTTTTGGCGGGATATATGTAAGGAGCTTAAGATCCGCTTGTAATAAGAATTTGAATGCCTCGGTATTATTTGCCATAATGTCTGAATGCGTCACGGCATCACAGCTCATTTGAGGTGCGTAATCCGCTAGGGATGCCATTGTGGGTCGGCGATAAGTAGATGTTGCTTTTCAAAACGGCGAGCGGTATAATCACTGCCACTCGATATCCACAGGTAGGCGTGGGCGTCGGAAACAGAGATATGGTGCCGTATGCGTGCAGAGGGAAGTCGACGGGGTGAGAAGCGATGAGCTGTAGTTATGAGAAGAATGGTTAAGAGATGGAGAGTTGGAGATGCGCCCAGTGGTGTTATAATGATTGATTGCGAAGCTTCAGTCACACCTTGCTGCGTGTTTCAGACATCTTCCCGCGACTGTGTGTTCTGTGCCACGTTGCAGATACTCCTTATCCGAATCTGAGCAGAATAGGATGGGTTTGGGAAATGCTCGAGACAGTGAAAAATGATGGTATCGCGTGAGGTGGTGGACAAGAGCCGACAATTGCAATGGGATAAGCGGACAACTGGACCGAAGCAAATGTGATACATACCATCAAGGTGTTTAACAGATCATGTTAAAACAGTATATGGAGATGTCTAATGTATGTATGAAGAAGTGCCTACTGGAGTAAGGAGTACATAATCGCTGACATTGGGCCGACCTACACCAGGCGACCTAGACATTGGGCACGACACTATACTTAAGCTGACATCACTGGTAGTAGAGGCTAATCACGTTTACTCGTGACATCACAGGTTTATTAAGCGGAACACATGACCACAATACACCCCACAGACCCAGCACCATAGCATAGGCAAAAGATTGCCTAGACTGCCATCAATCCCATCTTTGGTAGTATAGTGGTCAGTATTTTCGCCTGTCAGGACACATCTGTTTCCAGCGCGCGAGAGACCGGGGTTCAATTCCCCGCCAAAGAGCTTCTTTTGGCATTTTTACCAACAATGTTTTTTGCCACTTATAATTAAAGGGGATCATGATTATTTCTTCAAGGGAACTACTCGAGTGAAGCACGACGAGGATTCGGGATATAGAATTTCCTTTTGACAATATCAAAATCCACTACGTACCTATGTGATGTGATTACTTGAATAATAATATTACCCTCAACTCGAGCACGGTTTACAATCCCTCCCAACCCCACTTCCCAAGCCCCCACCATTGCACGCAGTACGAATATAGAATATCGCCATCGACATCCAGCTCAAATTAAAATCTCCAACTGACTGTGAACGAGCGAGGACTGACCTCAAACAAGCCGACGCCTCAAAAAAATATGACACAGCACAATGTACAGGTATCCCAATTCTCGATCGCTACTACCCCAAGACTATCAATCGCGATCGAGCGAGTCTGATCAGGCCTAGGCAGAGCAGGGTGGAGTGGGGTGGAGTGCGAGTAAGAGGGGTACGAGATCAGAGTGTGACTTGACTTCATGATCAACTACTTGAGGCAGGCTACTAACTCCATGAGGTAAGTAGCTACTGCCCAGTTGAGTAACTTAAGTAGGCACTTTCAGCACGAGACTACTTACTTGGGTACTTTTCTGTAGACTCGTGCCCTACTTAAGTAGTCTCGTGCCCAGACCCTCGTAGAGGTCGTGCCCCCCTTCAGACTTTGGGGAACTTCTGGTTAAAGTAAGTGTGCTAGGAAGTAGGCTCATTCATCTCCATCTCTTTCCGAAGTAGGTCTGTAGTATATTCTCGAAGCCAAGAGGTTTTCGTGATCACCAGTCGAGTGTTCAAAAAGTTAACCTCTGCCACTAGGTAAGTAGCTCTATACTATTCTCGGTCTGTGAGGCAACTTGGGAGTGTACAATTGTACATTCTCGTGCCCAGATAAGTTTCTAAAAAAACAAAACAACCTGCCTCGAGGCACAGAGATAGCTAGTCCCGTGCATTGTGCTTCGCACAAGCGCAACAAACAATTTGATCATCAACTAATGAAATTTTTTATTAACGGAGATCTCACTTTATATACATAAATTGAACTTTGTTTCAAACACTCGATCCACCCACGCTACATGCTCACTCAAGAGCTGCAGTAAGGCAGGATTTAGCAACAGGCATGATATACCGATAATCTACATCTTACGTAGACGTGCCTATTCCAGTACTTCAATTCGAAATATAGCATCCGATCGCGGCCATAAACCCCGCTGCCTGCGAGAATACCCGTAGCCGCGGACCCTGCGGAACAATTTGCCAAAGTTGAGGTTAGGTAAGATTTGAAGTAGGTAGGTACTTTATCTATCATAAACTCGATTTAGCACCGCAAGAACAGTTATGATCTGCTCTATTATAATTAATTAGGTAGAAATAATGCCCTCGAGCTCCTCTATATAGTATATCAAATTAGTATCAATGTCAGCGCAATAAAAGCGAAATTCTCCGTGTCCGAGCTACACAGTAACTCAGCCAGATCTGTAAAGTACGTATAGGGGGCCAGAAACCGATATAATAAATCCAGTATAGCTGCGTAGAAATACCATCTATCATGAGAGCGTTTTTAATTAAGGCACAACTTATACCTCTACCTATAGCTATAAATTTTATCTGTATTATGATCGCGTTTCACGTACAGTGATAGTAATCCCGACATACGTAATCCATTCGATTTCCGTTGATGATTGTGCAGCGTGATTTTGGCCATGGCATATTAGTTCCCAAGTGCTTGAGCCGGGGCTATGTAAACACTTTGAATATGATCATGCGTTCAAATCTGCCCCGAACATGCGGCTGTTGAGGGTAGCAAGTGCCGTGGGTGCTGATCAATGGTATTGGCTCGTGGGCTCTTTCCTGGCAAAGTGCGGTTGACAGAGAGGAGGTAGAAACAGCGATCCTGGATCGGTCCTTGTACATACTTATGCCGTATTCTGTGGTAATCTGTGGATCCAGAAGAGATAGCGCTTATTCAATTCAAACGCTGAGAAGCCCAGGAAATTCCACACAAGAGAGTTGGAAGTTGTTGTTTCACTGGGATGATTAGTGGAAAAAGGGGATGAAGTAAGGAATTTGAAATATGGAGGATTGCCGCCCTCCAATTCGACTATTGCAAGAAAATTGGATTGGCACAAAATCAAAGTAAGGACTGTGCGCTTAGTCGTTCTGTGATCATGACTAAGGGTCTTACACTTAATATTTTTTGGTCGTAATTAGCATAGAGCAAAGGGGAATGTTTAGAACTCACCCAAAGAATTTTTTTCGACAGCTTCTTTTATACAGTATGATCCCACCCAACGACCACGGCTTCCAACACTTCGCATCTCTCAATGACTGAAAATTGGTGAAATCTGCTGCTGGTGAGAAAATAGAGCAGGATCTCCCATGAGAGACTCTTTTGACAGAGACGAACTTCCCAAGCTGTTCGGGTTTTTTGCATGCAAGCAATAAACTAGACAACTTGGGGCAGCTCTTGATGTTTCTCCACTGGCAGCAGATTTTGCAGATTTCCAGTCTTTGAGGGCCAAGATGAGGTATGTGGTTTCCAGCCATAGGATTGATGATAGTCTTGCCGTAAAAATGGGCATTTCTCCAATGGGTTGGCAAATTGTGACAGGCACCCAGAGGTCAGGATAGTGGACAACTGTGCTGATCCAAAGAAGATGTGGGAAGAAGGAATGAAGATTTCCACACTGATGAGATGATCCCGATGTTGGTGGTATCGAAAAGGTACTCTGTCTTGAAGTCTATTGCTCTTACGATCAGAATTTCGGCTGGAAATAATTTTTAGAAGGCGAATAAGGCCTCTTGAATTAGGGGGAAGGCACAAAACGCACAGAAGATCGAGGTTGAAGCTTGAAAGAAGAAGGAGGATAACACGAACCAACCTAAGAAATTTGTTGTTTAGCAAACGGAAGAACAAACTCCCAGATGGCAATGGAGAGAGAAAAGCAGCACGCATCTAGCCAAGGGAATAGAAGATGAAAATTCCAGTGAGTCTTTCGTTTATCCCCGCAATCAGCTAGCTCTTCATGTGCTGTAAATTGCCCCGGTTCGTGGCGACCCAATTGCGAGGCGATCCCCGGGAAAATCCAGGAAAAAATGGGCTCTATTCTCCCAGCACTGTGGGTAGCTTCGAATGCAAGTGGGCCAAATCACAACCTTAATTGCAAAGTGGGTACACTGAAATAGACCCCACGCAGTAGCTGTACATACATACCCCACCGGAGTCGTAGATTGCCACAGCTGCAAGGTCTCATGAGTATCGTGAGCGACTGGCGTGAATCTGGGAGTGTCAAAGAAAGGCCAGCTTCGTGATGGAGGCTATGGTGGTGAGGTCTTGGGAGGAAGGACCTCTGCACCGTGAAGCGGCCTGGTGGTGTACTTCCCGAAGCAGTCTGGGTTGGTGTACAAATCGGGAAAGCGAACACAAAGTAGGCAATGCACGCCCAGACTCCTCCACTCACGCCGCCCTCTCCCCACCCTCCGCCGCAAACCACGCCTCCCCGCCCCCCGTCTTCTCAACTTCGCCAGCACGCACTACAGCACACACGCTTCTCTCATCCATCATCCCAACTACCCACCAGCTGCCTCTGCTCACGAACCCTGGTACCAGCCATCCAAAGTACGTGCAGATTGTCACCGAGTGCACGCATATTCAGGCAAGGCAATAAATGGCTCTATATTGCTGCTGCAGTTCTTGGCTAACTTGCTGCGTTTTGGTTAAAGTACGCCTCTAGGTACCCTGTAAATAACTTGCCCAACGGCATCGTCGGAGCGATATACCGGATAATCTTCAGGGTGAGCAGGGGCGAGCGAACGGGTGCAACTGCAATTGGGTCGAGAAAAATGGGCCTTAATCCTCCTACATGAGATACCCAGTTCGACTCTTATCCTTCGACGCAGAGTGAGTTGCTGTCCATGATACCCCACAAGCAGCTCCGTGCTCGAGTATATTATCGATTGGCTAAGAATCCGTTCGTGGCTTGCAATGCATGCAGGGGAAGTATTCAACAGGCCTGGGTCGACTAAAAAGAGAACCGGAGCATGCTGTATGCCTATGTTCATGATGTGCAGTCCAACCCCTGTGTCTAGCCGCAAGCATAATACATCTCTTTGGATTTGGTGGATAAAGACGATGAACTCGCCTTTACGTTGTACGTCTCTCTGGCACGGTAAAGTACGGTGCGTTATCTTCACAAACTTCATCACCAGATTGGGTTCTGAAATGGAGCTAATTTTGAAAGATTATGGAGATTTCAAGTGAAAAGGATAAAATTAGACTCCAGTTTTGGCAGTATTCATTACTATGCCAATTTCTGGAGATGATGATATATTGGGGTTCAATTCATTGCCAGTGGCATGGTTTGTCCTTGGCCAAATCTTGGCCAAATTGATATCCAAATGGAGTAACGGCTTCTGGGATCAACGTATCACCCCCACCAGCGTTCTGCGGAATGGAATTCGCCTACTTTGAACGAAAATGCCGATACTGGACATACCTATGTTGAACATCATCTACATGCCTAGCACACCAGTATGACATCCCTAATGTGGCACTGGAATTTTGGTAAGTTTAGCATGCCGGCCCACTTATTAGCCCTCACTTGAAGCCTAGCCATCATAGTATGCTAACATTGAAAACATTCAGATTTCTGTAGCGCCCAGTCGTGTTCACGGTGCGATCTCGCGCATCGGACCTGCATTTCTGCTATCTAGCACAGCCTGTTCACCGACACCCAAATTGTTGAGGATCACCAAGAGGCACAGAAAGTACTATTACACGCTCCCAGCCTCGCCACAGTTATTAGGCATCTACGTGTACAGCCTTGTGACATACTTGCCGGAGATGTGTTTTACACACCGAGTTGAGGTAATTATGTGAAGGTCTTTGATACAGCCAGGCTACCTCTTTACGCGGCACGAGACTAATCATTGGCTAGTAGCCTGTGCCCGGCCCAGCCATATTACAAACGCTGAGTCTCTAATGCTTTCAAGACTAGTACGCCATAACTGCTGAAGATAACGCAAATACTACTCTGATCGATTTCTTTACATTGACAAGTTTACTGATTGAATCAATCCACAGGTAGTCCGATTTAACCCTGATTTAGTCATACAAAATAGGCAGCATGAAGAATTGCATCAGATGCTCGTGATTCTCCAAACTGAAAGAAGCCTGAGTTTTTCGGAGTTGAAGACTAGATTTGGGGCCCATCCACTGGACACACCCAATCTCAGCCAGCCCCCAACTATCTTGCCAGGGTAGCAATCATTTCTATCACTTGGAACAAGTAACTGCGATCTCATCAATAATATTCTGCTCAGATTCTTACACACCATACATGACTAGCCATGCAGTGATAATGTACATGGCTGAGCAGTTTCTATATCACCATGTCCATTTAACAGGTAAATTGACTACCCCCACTAATCGATACATATTTTCTCTTTATGTTTATTACCTTGTTTATGATACCACCACTAGTGGCGAAATTAATAAGCCCAACTCCATGGTTTAGTAAAGCAACATATGATCAGGTGTCTGGTTATCGGTCCATGCACATCGGCCATGGTTCCAGTACCGGCTTGATCTCTCGATCCCATCCGCTGGGTTTATAGCATATGCATCGGTGGCATCAATATCACACATGGCCCTAAGTCCAGTCTTTGTCCCTGTAGAGCCGTTGAAAACTCACGTATACATCAATGAAGAATCGCAGGAATATACATTGTGTGCACGTATGCTACGAATTGGGCCAATACGAGGGTCTGGGCACGAGACTGTCTGGAGAGACAGGTTCGGACATACTTAGTAGAGTATATATCGGAGGTAGGGAAAATTAACATAATTGCCCAAAGAAGTTAGGCTGGGACCATCGTTTTACTAATTTTTGCACAGGAAATAAGCATTGTTCACTCGAAGAACGCAAATTCATGGCAATGCATATAACGGCCTAGTCAAACTTTATGGCATCTACCACCCACTGGCATGCAAATATGGGACGATAAAAATTGATCGGAGGAAGGGTCGAGTCAGAAGAATCGAACTAAGCAGTCAGTAATCACGTCTCAATTTTTGATAACGACATCGATGTCTTGGAATACTTGAAAAATCCGCCACTCAGATCCGACGAATAGGTAGGATTTCTATACAGATACTCTGTACAATAACGTCAATTGAGACCTTCAGGGAAACGTGCACATAACTGGCGAAAGACCAACAGCTTCATCGACCAGCCTCTGATCAAACGGACATTTAACCGGCAGGCCATTTTGTCCACGAACCCATACGTCTACAGGGATCCGGGGTTTGTTTGGTTATTATGGAGCTCCCACACCCCGCCTTTTGCCTCCCCGGGCCCCTGTAAGCTTTGCGTCGAGATGTCTAGCAATGTTTACTTTTTCCTGGAATGGGTTTCCTTTATTCCCTCCCCTAGATAAAGTAGAGTACTAGCATGAGAAGAGTAAGCTTCGAGCATATTTCCGTTACGGGCCTGGCAAGGAACGAACATCCAGGGTACATTTCTCAGGAGCTAATGGATGTGGCCACCCTAGGAATAATTGTGCGGAGCTTTCCTTTCATCAAGATAACTGCGTGCATTCAGATGACTGATGATCGAACATGGATTAAGAGAAAATGTAAGAAAACCAAATCGCCACTCGCTAAGAACAAGCGAAGTGGAGTTCAATGATTACAGTTCTTGGCTGAGTTGAAACCTTTTTCCACCACGAGACCACGCTCATAGGACGTCGAGGGACATCTACGAGTACACCGGTGGTTGGCTGCACCGGCCTAGCCTTGCACTCCGGCCCGCCGTCCGCCTCCCCGCACGCCACTTTTGCATGCCGAATGCATCTGCGTTATTCGCGATGCCGCGCTATGCCGCTCATCAGCGACTTGGCCCGATTCTCATGTCGGGAGCTCGAGTGGGCCGAGTTGCGCTGTGTGGACTACTCTACCCTGGGCAGCCAGCCACATGCCGTGGGGGGATGAATATTCGGCGCCTGTTCTACCAATTAGATCTGGATACATGGGCCTGTCGAAGAAGCTACACAGAGCAGCTTGAGCTCGATGAGATCAGGTTTAACTATCCGAGTCTCTGTGAGGGGAAAGGCTAACTCGATTGCAGAAATACACACCTTCAATGGAACGAGGCCGACTTCCTACCGCTGCTCTTGTCTAGAGTACTCGGTGCTTCCCTCAGATAGATATTAACCCCGGAGGAGCACCACGAAATGCTAGCTGGATTGAGGGGTCAGTTGCATTGTGGATACCAACTCAAGCCCACCTCACCACGGTGAGACATGTCAATCCTCGACGAGACATGCATGACTGGGCACGAGGCTAGAATGAATGACTTCCTTCTCGAACACTTCGGTAAAGCTTGTTGGCAATCACCACTTTCAGGTGTGAAACATGCATAATCTTCCCACGCAATGACGAAAGGTCCATCGTGTATCATGCTGAAAACATCACAAAGTTTTTGCATGGGGCGAACTACGGCCGATTCCACTTGATGGGAGCGCTCACATACATTTCAGTGTGGTTAACCGACGAACTTGAACAAAAATAATTTTCCACTCTTTACGCGCCATATTTTTCAGCTTAGAGTATGCATACCTTGTGCCCCATACCCCGTACCCCATACCCCATACCCCATACTCCATGATAGCACTCGATTTAAGCGATCATTGGTCGCCAATAGGTCTCGCCCATTTCCGCATTACAGCAAAGCAGCATCAAGTTCACATTTTTGCCATCAGTCATTTAAGCGCTTACTACACAATGTGCATGCAGTGGCAAGCTTGAAATGGGTACGACATCAGACCCCTGAACGTGAAATCCTTAGATCGGTTTTCATCTTCTGGCCAGCTAATAAGACATCACTTCTTAACTAAGTTTGCGGTTAAATAGCTAGTGCCCCTGCTTCACGTGCAGAATGCTAATTGTTATCTTTTCCACTAGATACCTACATTAGTTGGCCAACACGTTTTCATGGCCACGAGGCCATCTCTTCTAGAAAGTATCACTCTTGCACAGAGACTGAAGGTTTAGCTTGACCCTCACAAAGTTGAGCGATTACACGAGCAATTATACTTTTTCGGCCAGGTTAACCCTTGTTAGCCGCGAACCTCACTGCGGGTGGTTGCAGTCGATTTAAGATGCCTTTGCAGATATACTCGTTACAGGCCAAAAGTCTTGCAAACTAGTCAGGGAGTACATACGAGTACCTATTAAGCCTATATTCAGGCACTAGATACCCTAAGTAAGTACTCTATTTGCGCACCTGAATAGCTATAGGTAGGTAAATATATCCAAAGATTGGATCAAATTGACAATTGCTTATCCTCAAATTGGCTTGGGCGATTTCCTCGCTGGCACTTGACCAGCCTTCTGCTACTGATCGTGCAGGTGTGATATTGCAGAACTTGAAGGTTTACTGGGGCCCAGCTTGTTCTCTCGGTACAAATTAGGTGGTATGGATCACAACTCTGGGACCTGTGGGGCTTTTGGTTTGGGAACGCGGCCGCTGAATTCCTAGCTTGGATGTACTTAGGACAGATCTGTGAGGGTCCGTTGGATTGGAATATCGATCCCTTTGATTATCCATATATGGGTAGCTGGGCTCTGGCATTCCCACGTGGAGGAAAAATGACAGGTGAGTGCCGCAAGGGCATAGTGTAGAAGTTTTTGGCGCGCTTTGGATGGAGTAGGGAGCTCGAGCCTGATTGTAAAGAATTAACACTGTGGTGGAATGCGACCTTTGAAGGTAGAGGCTTCAGGATTGCTGAAATACCACAAAGGTCGAGTTTCTCCAGCCCAGTTGCAAAAGGCTTGGAAAACCTAATCCCACAGATGCCCAGGTGATCATGAAACACATACAAATTCCAGCTCCGTGCGTACCCTCCCCCCCCCCCCTGACTAGTTTGCAAGACTTTTGGCCTCTAATGAGTACTTGCTATCGCCTAGCTAGGGGTATATCCAATTTAAGCTTAAAAAATCTGCTCGAAACCTTATTTAATTTTGAAGCTACTTATAATTATGGGGTGCTCACAGGCTATAGAAATGTAATTAAGTACCTACTCCATACCTTGGGTATATATCCAACCGAAAATACATTATTTTCGTCTCCATACTATTCCGTTGGCGGAAATCCCTCCCATGCTACTGTTTGGCATCAGAAATCTCAACAAACCCCCAGAACGCCCATTTTTACCCCATCATGATTTCATTTTAGATTGTCTAATCTCAAGATCTCTCATTTCGTTATATTGATTTAGGGTGCCATGCTATAATCGAATGTATTTCTATTCACACATACGATTGAAGTATAGGCAACTACTGGAGTGCTAGGTGAGTAGTCCCGGGTCAATGTCGAGGAGAGGGGCGGGAGAGGAGGAGGATCTCGACGAACGCTACCTACTCACCGTGACATGGGCAACGGACAACTGGCGGCGTATCGATCCCCGGAGTCTTTCTCCGCTACTGATAACCTTTACCCAGGGCCATGCAGCTTTCTCAATTCTGGCCCCTACGGCAGCTTAATGTCTGATCATGAGGATACTCTAGATAGTTATAATTACTTTAAAACTCTAGAGCGAAGTGCAACTCCAGCCATCTCCATGGATCTCGAGCTATTCCCAACCAACCCCCCAAGAATATTTTCACGTTCATTATTTCTTAGCTCTGGTTCCTGAATTTTTCCTCATCAAAATCTCCGCCTTCACCCGCCGGCCCCAACCAACAATATTCCCTGTCGATATGTGGCCATATTATGGAATCGGATGATGGAGGAAGGGGTACTCGAGTAGGTAATGCCCTGCAAGTGCGTGTCAATTTACCTAAGCTATCGAGAGAAGACTGATCATTAAATATATTAATATAATATATTTTGCAGGATAATTATAATCAGAAGAAACAGACCGGTAGGTATCTACTTACCTCATGGCCTACCTGTTCTCAGCACCAGACTTGGGCTATACCCAATAAAACATACCGGCCTACCCTTCTCCCTTGGCCGCCCATTCCAAACTTTTATGTTTATGGACTTGCATCATGTGCAGACAGGGCATTGTATAGTGTTCATATACCGCGGCGTTGGCGGCGACGCTTCTGAGCTCGCGAGGGGAAGAGTAAGTCTTGGTAGCTGTGCTCGAGTACAGAGGAGAAAAGAGCAACCTAACGTATACGTAACAGTATCAAAACTCCCAGCTAGCCAGCCACGACGTACCAGCGCGCCATGGTTTTGCAACCCTAGCTAGGACTCATGGGTAGGTAGGATGAGTGGTTCTTCAGCTCTCTCGCGAGCTCGTTTACGCCATATACGTATACCTCCCTCGTGCCTCTTGCAATTGACGAAATTTTGTCTTGGATATTTAAATTTCATACTAATCATATTTTATTTTATGCATATTCATCCTGTCTTACGTACTAAACCCACCTCGTACTAAACCCAGCTATAGTACCTAGGGTACCTACCATCGAGATTCCTTTTTATTTTCTTTTTCCTTTCATACTCGTACCCAGGGTTGTTTTGTGGATGCATGATGCACATGTACATGTGTGTGTTTGTGTTTTGTGATACCCGCGTTTCCCCGGAGCTCGCGAGCAGCTCGTGTAGCAGCTGTGCCTGTCAGATATATGTTATATGTTATATGTTATATGTTATATGTTGTATGTTATATGTCATAGGTTATGATAATATACCCTATAGAGTAGAGTAGAGTACCCTTATCCTCAATCATGGTACCTTTTACCCCTAACTACGGCACAGTACAAGACACATCTAGAAATGGAGTTTTTCTATTTTCTTTTCTTTTCTTTTCTTTTTTTTCGTGGCACATTTGTTTTTGTTCTCATGACCATGGCCATCTCGACCGGTAGGTACCGCGCACAGCAGCATGCGCAGTTTCGAGTGGCTCTGGGTACATACTGTTCTCGTGCCCAGACTAGGGTTGACTGTTCTTCTCCGGGCCCCCTCCAAAGGCCTCCCTCTCCCCTGGCTATCTCGAGTGCATACATACCTACTCTACATATACCCTTCCCTACAGATACTATAGATGCATATATATGGGGCGGATTCGAACGAGCCACTCACGGGCTTGACCGATATCATATCACATCATGACTTATTATATGATAATTATTATCATCTATTACCAGCTGCAGTAAGTACTTCTTTTATCTTATACACAACCGGAAAAAAACAAAAAACAAATAATCGAAGAAACAGAAAAGAAAAAGAAAAAGAAAAGAAAAATGAAGTGGCTAGCTTAATTATTATAAGAATATGGGTACCTATTTACGGAGCTATAGAGTGCATAGAATGCGTAGATGAAGAGCCAAGGACAGGACCTGCCTCTTGGTATTTACCTGACCTGGGTGTAATGTAACCACATATCCTCTTCATTCGTACGCGATGCGAGCGTCTGAATTGCTCGGATTGTTGTCTAATATCATGATCAATTGTAGCTAGCTACGTATACTACTTCTTAGTTACAGGAATTCGGATTATACCTGGCAATCCCTCTACGAGGGTCTGGGTACGAGTCTATGGCAATCGATGTTTCCTCGCCACGCCCCCGCTCCCCCACCTCACCCCACCCCACCCCACCCAGAAGAGCTCGAGAAAGAAAATTCCCGGATGATGAAATAGCTAGACCATACCACATGCACACCACACCATACCAACACCACACCACACCAGACGCATTAAAAGGTACCTACTCTAGAGTATAACTTCATGATCAGCTACACACACCACCAGCACACCACCACCACCACCACCACGCTGTGCATATGCATACGCATACATTAGGTACCTTTAGGCCTAGCTTAGGCCTAGCTATATGTAGGTATATGCACGAGTCCAAGTATCGTACCTTCAAAGAAAAAAAGTTGGCAAAAGATCAATATTGTTTGCCGGTAGCCAGAGAGAGAGCTTTTTGTTTCTTGACGAACCCTGGCTGGCTGGCAATTGCAAGGTAGCACTGCAGTGGGGGTCGACTCCGACTCCGACTCCGAATCCTGCATGCAGCTCACGAGGACAAACATACATGTATATATTGGATCCAACCATTGCAAAAAGCCCTCGAGCTCCCTCCCCAACCCAAAAGATTATTTTTCGCCCCCAGATATCCAGATACCCAGAATATTTCTTGTGATACTCACTCTCGTACATTTACATACAATCGCCCCCCCCCCCCGCTCAATATATATGTAGGTGTATATTTAGGTATATATCTACCGAGCTCGAGTTCTTTTCTCCCTGGCCATGCATATGTTATGGCCAACAGTGCACTGGGTTTCTTTTCGAACTGCTGGCATGTGTTTCTCGTGTACATACATACATACATGTGCATGCAAGTTAATCGTAACCCAAGGCCAATGAGAGCGTACATGACACTTTTTTCTTCTCGTCTTGAGTTTGAAGTTTGAATTCGTGATCATGATCAAATGCATACCCGAGCTCGAGCCCAGGGGGCCATAGGTGTGCATATGGTTTTCTTTTTTCGCTCATATATTCATTCCATTCAGACATCGATCAATTGCATGGCATGCATCTGAATGATCACGAAGCCTGCAATTGCAATGAGGATATCGATATCGATCAGGTATGTACCGTAAAATAAATTATTATTATAGATAAAAAAAAAAAGAGCAGCTAGCTACCCTATATAGTTACCTAATTATAATAATAGGTATATAGCAAACTATTATAAGCGCTCTAGAACTAAAAATACCTTCTAGTCCATCTGTGTCTTTTTAGAGTACTCTAGAATACCCATACCCATACAAAGCCTACTCCACACCAGACTACCTACTCCGTACAAAAGATCTACCAAAAGATCAGAGACAGACACCAACTAACCAACAAATCCGGTAATGATTCTCGATTACTCGATCTCCCCCTCTCCCCCTCCCCCTCTTTAATTTATGCGTACCTATATATGCCTGCGCATGCCCACCCGGTCAATAAGATACTCTACCTATAGCTACAGCTAGCACAGATATAGAAAAGAAAAGAAAAACAAAAAAAACGATAATCGATACAATTATATGCACGCAATATTAATTTGCATTTGCATGATAGGTACCTCTTTTTTGGGGGTTTTTTTTTGGATAGTAGAGTAGGCCTGATCATGATCCCCCTGCTATACACACACTGCACCATAGCTACCTAATCCCCCCCCTCCCTCGCGAGCCCAATGGCCAACCGGAACCAGAACCAGCTTCACGCCTCACGGCGCCTCCTGTGCATTGAGATGGCAGGATGCATATGGATGGATTACAATTAGGACAGGTAGGTAGGTACAGTAGGTATGTATACCAGTATATATGCACTCTGGTGGCGGCGGTAATATAAAGGTGGATGGATGGATAGAGATTAATATTGTTCTTAGAGATAAGCTATGCCATCTATAGTAGAAAAAGATTAGAGTATTACCTACCTAGGTAAGTATTTACCTATAGTGGTGAGTTGTATGGTTTGTGCATAATATAATGCGTGAACGAGTTTAAGTTTTGTCGATAGATTGATTTGATTGGACTGGACTGGACAATGTACATGCTCTGTTACTGTTCGCAGCACAGCTACGAATAATTAATCCATCATCATCACTGCAGGAGTTAATGAGATCAGTAAACTATAGCTAAGATTTGCGTAGTTATTCATTCAGTTTATTTCACACATTGCGTCTCCGGTTCGAAAACTCCAAAATGCATAATACATACATTTTCGTCCCAAGTATCCTGCCCCCAAGCCCGAGCTGGGAGAGCTCTCTCCATGGATGGCAGCAATGTAACCTTAGCAAGAGACAAAAACCAGACGATCCAAGGGGTATTCTCAGAGAACATTCGGTGCTCTCAATTGGAAAAAATTAGTGGGTTGCGCCGATAATTCATGGCCGACAAGGTATAGATCTAGCAAGGGGAGGTTAAAATGCTAGTTCTTCTCATGCACACTGGGGGGAGGGGGGTGAAGGGGGGTGAAGGGGGGGGGGTGAGCTTAAAATTGAGTAAAGTAAAGTAGCTTAGCATAGCTAGCCTAGCTAGCAAGGAGCCTGCTAACGTTTATGTAGGCTAATAGCCTTCCAATCCATGAATCCAGAGGTAAGTCCAACTTTGTCCGGACAAAGTGTGATGTGGAGGAGGAGGAGCATGGCGTGCCAATTAGTCGCCGGTCCCCAAATAACACGAGAACACCAAATGACCCTGAATAGATTGAGAGACTAAAGTAGAGTACAGAGCAATGAAATGTGGCGGGGAATTGGTACTCTACATGCTTCACCTACTCGAATATCTGCAAGCACACGCAGCCACAAGAGGTGCTCTCGATGCCGGAATTCTTCTCTGGGTACCATTAGCGTAAGTCCTCCCCATCCCCTCGCACACCCAACACCCAATAACTTCCCCCTCATAGTCTCATTCTTGCCCTCCCCAGTCCCCCCCCGCACATCCCCCCCCTCCATTTCGCTTACCCCAGCAGGCTATACACCAATGAACTATTAAATATAATCCCAAAATATTCAGATTTGCCTTTCGTGAAGTAATCTATTTTTTTTCTCTGCATTATGCGCCCATTGGCACATTAATAAGTGCGTATAAAATCGGAATGTTTGGCGGGGGGACGTCGTGTTTACCGTTTGCTTCTTTTTTCCCGTTTTTTGCGCACGTTGCATCGTATTGGGCCTGCATGTCCCTGAACGTCAGTTGCGCAAAAAAAGTAACAGAGACATCTCAGTCATCACCGCAATGCTACCCACTGAGACAACGCTATCCTCTCCTCTGGGCAAAAATCAAAACTTTAACGCCGGAAAGTGCAAGGTGTGCCCCACCTAGGCACCGCGGTCCGTTCGTCCCATCGGTACTCTACCGAACGAGTCGGCGGGCGTCACAGGCCACCAGTCGCAGCGCAGGCCAGCGCCCCGCATACTGTGGTGGGGAAGGTGGCCAGGGCGCCCTTGCACCTGCAGGAACGCGGAATCAGCGCTGCTGTTGCGGGCAGGGGGGGATCCCAGCAGAATGCATCTTGGAAGTTTCCCCTCCCTGGCCAGGTGCGCGACTGGCCTGTTTGGGTGTTCGAATGGCTCCTCCAAGCTGGTAGCGTCATTGTCTCCGGGAATTCATCGCGACTAGAGTACTGTGCTGCCTGGAATTTGAAAACACTATCGAATTCGTGTGGCTGGCCTGTGCCCCAGGGGAGGCCTGCGCCATCACCACACCCCCCCGCCACCCTCACCGCCGTGCTAGACGGGAGCTGTCAGACACCCATGCTGTCGGGCGTGGCACTCGTCCTGCCCAGCACAATGTCCGATATCGACTAGAGTACGCGGAGAAGCATTCGAGATACCCGGCTGGCCGACTGATGTGCTGGGGCATGGCTGTCTCGCCTGCAGATTGAGTTTCCTTCATGGTTGATGGGAAGCAGGAGCTAGAAGGCCGAGGGGCATGCATCCGCCTAGAGGGTCGATCTTGCAGAGCACAGGCACACGACTAAGAGTAGGGTCTCACAATATCAGTATCTCCCTACGCGTGGTGGGGAAGATTGGAAAAGTACTTATATCACCTCCCTTGCCCCCTCAATACAGACTTTCTTCTCCACCGACCAACCACCCCACCGACATCGGCATCCTCCTCTTTTTGAGATTCACATAGTACTCAGGAGGTTCTCACACACAACAACACACAATGGGTGGAATCGTGGCTCCTTCGGCGATTGCCTATGATCCGAAAAAATTCGGCGAGGTTACCTGGTACAAAGATGCCGGTCTCCGAAAGCTTTACGCTCTCTGCGCCGTCATTATTCTGTCGTCTGCAACCACCGGTTTCGATGGGTACGTCTTCATGAGCGGATTCCTTGATTGTATAATTCATCAACTAACATGAATCTCCAATTAGTTCCATGATGAACGGTCTCCAGATGGTTGACCACTGGCAAGATTACTTCCACCACCCCAAGGGTTCCCTTTTGGGACTTTTCAACGCCATCATGGGTGTTGGTTCCATTGTTGGTCTCCCATTCGCCCCATACGTTTCCGATAGGTTCGGACGTCGTATTGCCATCATGACCGGTATCTTCTTCATGATGATCGGTATTGCGCTCCAGACTGCTGCCAACTCTTTCGGCATGTTCATTGCTGCCCGTTTCTTCATCGGTTTCGGATGTTCCATTGCCCAGGCCTCTGCCCCTCTTCTCTTGACTGAGCTTTGCCACCCCCAACACCGTGGAGTTGTCACTGCCATCTACAACACCACATGGCACGTCGGAGCCATTATTGCTACCTGGACCACCTTCGGAACTTTCGAGATCGACAGCGACTGGTCTTGGAGAGCACCATCTCTCATGCAGGCACTTCCCTCCATCGTCCAGCTTACCGCTCTTTGGTTGGTTCCAGAGTCTCCAAGATGGCTTGTATCCAAGGACAGACCAGAGGCCGCCCTCAAGGTCCTTGCCACTTACCACGCCAACGGTGACGAGAATGACGCTCTTGTCCAATTCCAGTACACTGAGATTTGCGGAGCCATTCAACTCGAGAAGACTCTTGCTTCCCGTGGATGGTCTGAACTCTTTGCCACCAAGGGTAACCGTCACCGTCTCTTCTTGCTCGCCACTGCCGGTTTGTTCTCTCAATGGTCCGGTAACGGTTTGGTTTCATACTACTTCAATCTTGTCCTCGACAATGTTGGAATCACCAGCTCCGATACCCAGTTCAAGATCAACGGTGCCCTCTCCATCTACAACTGGGTCGTCGCCTTGGGAATGGCCTTCACTGTTGACAAGTTCGGTCGTCGTCCTCTTTTCTTGGCCTCCACCGCTGGTATGCTTATTGCCTTCACTATCTGGACGGTCTGCTCTGCTCAATTCAGTCTCCACGGAAACGATGCTGCCGCCAAGGGTGTCATTGCTATGATCTTCATCTACTCCACCACCTACAACTTCGCCTGGTCCGGATTGTTGGTCGCTTACTCCGTTGAGATCTTGCCATTCTATATCCGTGCCAAGGGTCTCATGTTGATGAATCTCTTCGTCCAAATCGCCTTGGTCTTCAACCAGTATGTCAACCCTATCGGACTCGAGGACCTCGGCTGGAAGTACTATATCTTCTACTGCGTCTGGATCGCTGTTGAGTTGATTGTCGTCTACTTCTGTAAGTTTCCCCTCACAATTTTGCAATTCCAATTTCAAGTTCCATAGCTAACATCTTTCCAGTCTACATCGAGACCAAGGGTCCTACACTCGAGGATATCGCCAAGTTGTTCGATGGAGACGAAGCACCAGTCATCGATGTCATCGTCCAGGACGGACAGGTCATTGTCAAGGATGGTCACCACACTCCCGAGTTGGCCGATGAGAAGCACGCCGCTGTTCACTCTGAGCGTGTTTAGATTGTTTAGCTGTTGGCACCTGTGCCGATATTCGTTTCCTTGTTTAATTTGCCATACCCCGTCGATGCGGAGCAGGCGGTAGAAAATTGTTTAATAGTTGTTTTTATCTGGTTATAAGGGTTGGAAAGGAGGAGGGGCCTAGCGTTATATCTTATTTGATCTTGATCTAATTCTCTTTGATCTCTCTCCTTCTCTCTCGATATGTGGATTTTTTCATCTTGTTTCTTGTGACTTATTATTTTGTTCTCCGTCTGATACCACTGTCGTGTTTGAAGATGCGTGTCATGATGCATGGCCATTATTTTTTCCTTTATTCTCCCCCCCCCCTTCTTTCTTTTGTTGCCGAAATTAGTTTCCTAGGAGGTATTTCGGTCTGGAAAGAGTGAAACGAGTTATGTGGATGGCTTTGATGGATATATATATAACTTTGGAAAGAGCAGGAGGGTTATCAATCGGCTTGTAATGAAAACGTTTTCAACCTATCCTTACTTCTCTGCATATTATTATTCGTGAATGTGACGCTTTGTATATATGCCGCCATTGAATGACTAGTCATCAACTTTAATGATGCTTCATGTATTTTTGGAGCATTCACATTTCCCTATAGTCTGTTGCATCCGGGGCCACCAGCAAAAATTGGATCTATCATGGCGAGAAAGTGAAAACGGTGGTTAAGAGTGGTTTGCATTGGCGTCTGAACACACCTGGATTCTTATTTTTGCTAACCAGGTTAGTAGAGGGTAAGCAGTACTAGGCATCTAGCCTCGTGCCCCAGGTCCTTGTTGGTACGCTTCCTCTCTCGCTTTCATTTCTTTCTGGGGTGAAGGAGCTGTGGCGGGGTCTAGAGTGTGGGGGAATGGGCTGAATTTTTGCGTATTACCCCACCCACCCCACTCTGGCGATTGTGGATACCAAGGTGAAGCCTTGTATTCCTGGGGAGGTGTTTGGGCGGATACCCGGACACCCCCGATTGTACTGTAGCGTAGATGGATGTCCTTACACTTTACCGACTGTGAGGACCAGACAGTCCTTTTTAGCCTGCATAGTGGGGTGCGGCTGTGGGGAGTCATGTAACGGGTTCATGGGAGGGAGGGAGCTCGGGATAGAGGGGCACGAGGGTGTTGGGCGTTGGTGTTGGTGTTTGTGGCGGATTTCGGGGGCTCTCGCGCGAGTGAGTGGGTTTGGGTTAGTAAACCTCGGTCGGTTTACTGGAGTCCGTCGGTGGTGCCAAGATATTTAAGCTTGTCGTCACCTAATTAGGTAGGAAAGAAAGTTGTCGTGCCGAGTGGTAGCGTAGCGCGGGATGGAACCCCACTACGGAGCATCATCATCGCGATCGTGCTCGATACCTTATCTGCTATCCCCACTTTATATTTACTTACCTCAAGTTCTCTAGCTTTTTAGGCGAATTTAGCTTACCTACGACCCAGTGACGTTTGATTGCCGCGTATAACTTACTCGCGTATTTAGGCTCCAAGATCTGGATCTAATATAGTCTCATGGATCTAATATCATACGCGAATACTTACTCTGTGCTTACCTAAAGCTTAGCGATCGCGAAAAAGCGGCACCGGCACGAATGAGACTACGTATACCGGCACGATAGCCTCGACCCCCAGCACGAGAACAGTGAATATATAAGATGTAGGTATATATGTATGTAACTTTGCTTCTCTGAAGATTTGGCCAACTAGTTAGCTTCTCTACTTACATACCTATATATATTCCTATATATATAAAATACCACCGAAAAAGAAAAACAACAGTGCATGCATCTAGAAACTTACTTGCCGAAAAAAGCAGCAGTGGGACGAAATATTGTGATTCGATTCCTATTGCATCTAATTGCACAATGCAGACGCAAAAAAGAACCCCTTGTTTTTAGAATCAATTTTTTCGTCACTTCAGCAGGCCTAGAGTATACGTAGCAAGCGTATAATTATAACGAGGCTATATATAGCAAGTACATATCAAACTTAGGTAGGTACCTACATTAAGAAAAATATCGACTTTTCAAAAGTAGTAGTAGAGTGATCGGTATACGTACCTAGGTATGGATACCCTCTCAAGTGGCCATACTTGGGGCCTTCATTTTGATCTTTATTCGATTTCTCTGACCCCATTGGTGATGGCATATGCATGGTGGTGCCCTCTACGAGGGGCTGGGAACGAGACTATGGTGGTGCTCTGGTGCATTCTGAGCTCAAAAAGGAAGTATCTAGATCTACACTTACCCCTCCACCCTCCACCCCCAATTGGTGTAAATTTTATAGCTATAGCCAAAGTTCCCAACCAAGATACAACGTACGCGTTACAGCACAACTTTCTTTCATAAAATTTGAGATAAACTTGTGGGCGGTCGGTATATATATACGATTCATAAAACACCTACTTTATTTCTGTAATGTAGGTATGTAGCTAAGGTAGGTAGACCTGCGACGCTTCCGGACTGGATTAATATTAAGTTTGCTGTTTAAATACATATGTATTTTTGAGAGTAGGAAAAAAAAAGTTCAGGGTAACGCTGCTGTACTAGTTGTTGTACAATTGCAATAGAGCATGGAAAGTGACCGGACATGTACAGCGCTAGCACTGTCCGGTCACTTTCCATGCTCTATATATTGTACACGATACATGTATGTTTATAGCACATTTTCTTTTTTTTTTACATCTTTAATATATATCTGCCATGCATATAAATGAATTCGAATTCGAATATCACCAACAAAATTTAAAGTAAAGCTTAAGACTCCGTTAAATTTTATAATAAGATTTCGAATTCCAATTGATCGATTCTTGCAATTGGAGTCAACAAGCTTAAGAAATCCCTTCTAGATTGCATATGGTGTATGTATGTATGTATGGTGAGGCAGGTGTACGAGTACATGTGTCAAGTAAATATTAATCCTGCCCCGTCACATTGAATTTATAATTAATTGTCTTAAATTCCGAGAGATCTAGAGGTTTGAATATTAATTCAGACATTTATATATAAAATTATCTCAAAAAGAAAAAAAAAAAAAAAAAGATTTCAAGTACTTTAGGTACCTTAGGTAGGTAATACAGCGCGCGCGACATTGAGCACAAATCACGAAAAACAGGATTCTTCGTACGGAGCTCGAGCTCGAGCGCTGACAAAACCCCCGCGGCCCAGTGAGAGAATTTTGTCTTGCAACCCCATCCCCGTAGGAAGCTCGAGTGAGTTTGAGCAAGTTATTTAAATCTTTTTTGTTGTATGGCAACTCCGGATCCAGACGTACCAGGTATGTACCTACCTAGTACAAAAGTGAACAAAAAAATATAGCTACTCCGTACGCGCATACGGGGTTCACAAAAACTCCCGTAAATCCGTAAATTCCAAAAGATTCTCAATTCTCTCAGAGGTACGAAGTATTTTAATTCTTTTAACGGGGTTTATATAAGTAACTTGACACATCAATATTTGACGCACCATGCATGGCCATATGTACTATATAGGTATATTCTTCTCTCAAGCTCGCTTTCTAGATCTAGATATCTGGAATAGATACTTAACTACCTAGGTAGGGAAGTTCTGTGTAATGATATCATAGATGTGTGCACGTACGACGGTACTACCTCCAGATCTACTTAGATCTAGACGGTGTCCATCCCGCCGTCAAGCTTATAAAAGTAAGTCAAGATAATCAAAAAATATTTACAATACCTACGGTAGGTAGGTACTCTCGCATCATGACATCTCCCACACTCTAGATCTCGCACTTCACCAATTTCGTCCATACCTAAGTCATATTGTACACGTCATCATCACATCCATCCAACCAAGCGCATAATATATAAATCTTCCAGAGCTTCACATACCCAGATCCCATGCAGATCAGGCGCGCGTGTAATTCTTAGCATTGCCAGGCGCTTTGAGAGCGAGGCAATTTAAAAAAAAGTAGACTAGTTTCTTTTCGGTAATCACTTAAGCTTGCCTAGCGTTAACGTTAACGTTGATGGACTTCCTAATCCGGAAGTAAGTAGGGAAACCTTGTTCTGAGCTAGTGGATTCCATACATCTGGGCATTAGGGAAGAAGAAAATTATACTTTTCCAGGCAAGTACATCTAGATCTAGATTACTATAATTCCCCGTAGGCCAATACTTACTTGCATTTCGCTGGTACAGTGTACATGTCGTCTCTGGCACGGTTCTGTTCCAAGTGTTCTCATGCCCACGTGCTAAGCAGACAATCAATATCTACTAATCATCGATCTCTCAACCAATTGGTCTAGATCTAGACCGGACGAAATCGGAGGAGGTGAAATTCCTCCAGTGGATAAAAGGGTATTGCCTGCAAAGCTTTGGAAACATCCACGAATATTAATCCGGAGATGCTGCACTGCCCATATGCATGCAACTCGATTATTCATTAAATGTCTTGTCCTAGCCTCGCAAACTATCTCCCCGCCGCCGGCCCTTGAGACCATCTCAAGTGGCTTATGAATTCTTTTTTGTGGTTGCTTGCTTGTAACATGCGTAAATTCGGATTCCTTCATCAGTACATATAGTGCGTGATAGTTGATGAAAGAAAAAATACCAACAAGATTCATCTGTAGCTGTAAGTAGATGCTTCCTGTCGAAATGCAATAGACTGAAACGCCACCGGTCGCTCGGATGAGATTGCTGCAAGTTCTTGAACGTGTAGTCTCTGTCCAACATCCTCGTATACGCGCAGTAGACTTGTGGGTGTAGGGCAATAGGTGCGCACGCCTTTATTTCCAAGAATAACACTTCTAATCATGAATCACGAAACTGGACAACCGGTGCCAAGAGAATGCGGAGGATAAGAAAGAAAAGTACCTATTCTGGGTGGCAGTCTCAAGGTAGATTTCGGGCAGGAGACTATAGATTTCTAATTGGAGAATAACCAGTCAGTACCTACATGAGGGGACTTTGAGAAATGTGGGCCCACTCCACTCGCTTGCAGTGCTTACTTACATTTTCCTAATGATGAATCAGAACGTCTGAGGTTATCACATAACCGTGCCTCATCTAGAATGCCTGTACGAATCAGTCGCCTCGGAGCGTGTGGTTCAGTCTCAACTGTAGTTGGCGGGGCATCAATTGGCTAAGTGAACCTGGAACCTTGCCCCCTCACTTGGCAATGAGTAAAAGCTTAGCTGAGAGAGATATCTTATCGAGGTGTTGTTGCGAAGCAGTCTATTCTGCAGGAGACAGGCGATCCGGCAGCTTCGGCCGTGCCCTCCCATGAGAGTTGCAAAGACAAGAGGGCATTTGCATGGCAATTGCCCATGAAGAATCAACCTTGAGACGAGACATGCCAAGGGTTTGTTGGTTTCTTCCTCTCCCCCAGACCCCTTGAGGCCTCAAGTCCTCCATCCGGCAGTATCGCTTGCTGCCGATGAACCTGGCAGGTATCGCGCAATCCTGCCGGGCCTGCGTTGGTTGGTGAGGAGGCTGTGGTGGTGTCGTGAATGCTACTGCGCAGATTGTCTGGAGTTTGGGCTGGAGCAGGCCTTAAGCACTCGACCTGCGCAGGCCATAGCCGAGCTTGCAGACACGCTCGCAGGAGGTAGATGGATGTCGTGCAGATGGATACGCGCCAAGCCACATGCTCCTCCTTCAAACGCTGCGGCGAAACGCAGAGGCGGGCTTGGCGCCCCGTGCTAGGCCCTTCCCGGCAGAAATGGACTTCCCAACGAGGACACCCTCTGGCGTCCAGCGTGAAACCGGCTGCACTTCTGCGACACGAGCTGGAGGGCCCCGGTGCATCGCGGACGTGGAGAATTGCATACTGACGGGTCTTCATAGGGCCGCAGGGCGCATGAGAGCAACATGCCGAGGCGCACGCACAGCTCGCCGGCAGCGCTGTGTGACGGGAGCACATTGCTGCCCATGGCCAGAAGACGAACGGCGGATATGGGCCCGGAGTCACGACTGGGGATGGGGGGAGGGGGCGAGGGTTCGAGCCGCGCACGAGCCAGGCGCCGCAGACTCGTGGTCGAGATATTGCATGGGGTGGATGGTGCAAACGGGCCTGGATGAGGGAGCCCGAGGGCGTGTGAATGCAATTGAGCAGGAGGCCACCGGGGGAGGGGGGCGACACGCCCGGGTGGGTGTGGGCGAGACGAGCTACACTCGCTCGCCTACATCATGTGCAGGGAGAGAATATGCACCCCGCCTTTGCTGCGGGCGCTGCTGCTGGGTCGTTATGGCAGGTCACAAGGGAGATGGCTGCCGGAGGAGAGTCTCATAGGAGCGAGGCGAGGCAGAAGAGTCTGCAGTGGGGCGGATGGTCTCGCAAGGCCAGGTCCTGCTATGCACCGAGGCTTAAGCTGCCGTCTCGCTGTCTTTTCCGCCCTCAACTTTTGCAAACCCTTTCCACCGAGGCTGCTGGCCCTTTGCAGGCACTTTTCGACTTTCCCTTGATCGACACAGGTGCTCGTCTCCGACTCTCGGCCTCGACAATTTGCATACATCTCCAAACTGGGGGGCTCGGAATCATCCCTCACACCACCCCCCCCCTCTTCCTCCCCTGACTGCTATATTCGCTGCGATAGCTGTACCCCACAATCTATCCTCCAACTCCGTCCCCCATCTCGCAAGAGTTGGACTGCGATCCACAGTTAATCAACCCTCACAATTACCTGCAAAAGCCGTTTCGATAGCGGATATAGACTATTACTCTATTCGTGGATACGCACGGGGTAGAGTCCCCCAGCCTTTTTCCGTACTTCCGAGGGCTACACCCCCCATTGTCCGCGAGAAGAAAAAGGCCAGAGGCCTCGACAAAAGGATCATTTGTGGGATTTTTTTCCTTCCCTTTCCTAATCACTCCCGTTGGGAGACACATTCCTTTGGACTCGATCCCTTCATCACTCGAACCAGCAGCAGCCACCAGCAGCGCTAGTCGCAAGCATGCAACACAAATCGAGCCCGGGATCGACACCTAGGTGCTGGTCATCAGTTTCCTCAGCATCTGTGATGTTCTTGCGCAATCCGGTGTTTGCGATAGCATTTTTCCTAATTTTAGTATTCTCGCCATCATCACAAGCACAAACTCCTGCAACAGTCACACATATTGTTTCGGTGGGAAGGCGAGGGGATGATCTTGCTTTGAGATTCACACCCGAGGAGACATTTGCTGCAATTGGCGATCTAATTCAATTTCAATTTTATCCTGCTGTACGTATTTCTCTCACCATTGAATTCAGGATGCCCCACTTACACATTTCTCTACGCAGAATCATTCGGCGGTATCAGCCGATTTTAATAGACCATGCCAGCCTTTGGATCCTTCATCAGAAAGGGCCTTCTTTTCTGGCTTTCAGCCTTTGCCACCTAATGCTCAAACATTGACATCCTTTACTATTCCAGTAACCTCATTAGAGCCTCTCTTCTTTTACTGTGCTCAAGAACGGCACTGCCAACAGGGATTCGTTGGAGTTGTAAATCCGTAAGGCCCCAAATTTTACGCCAGATCACAACTTTGACTAACAGAGACAAATTAGAAACCAGCAGCAAACCTTAGCAGCGTTTAGAGCTGCTGCTGCCAATGTCCCCGGAGTTGTATCCCCTGGAAGAAGCCCAGACCAACCACCGACGCTCATACCCTCGCCATCAAGACAACCTGTGGAGAGCCCCACCCGTCCGCCTCAAGCAACATTAAACATTCCAACCATCTCACGTATAGTAAGCGCAACTTCCACGGCCACTACTCAGAGTGCAAGCAGATCAATCTCTGGAAGAACTTCCGTTGCTTCGAGCACGCCAACACCGATTGCAATCATACCGGATAGGACTGGAGATGATATCGTCAATGGCGTTGGAGGTGGCGATGTTGATGGAGCAAACCCTAGTCAAGCTGATGGGGCAAATGGTGGAGTAGCAGATGGAAGTAATAGCTCACCTTCACCAAACCAGTCCAACCCTGTGAGAAATATCGGGGCATTGGTGGGAATTGTCTTGGGAGGAGTAGTTTTCCTTGCCCTAGTTATTGGCGGAATATTATATTGGATGATGCGCAGAAGGAGAAGAAAGAGCTCCATTTTTGGAGGTAATGCGTTTGACTCTACACAACCCTTGACACAAGAGAAGGGATTTGGAGGTGGTGCTTTCGATTTCAAGAGCAAGTTCAATATTAGTAGCCCATCGGCTCCTATTGAGCCAACCTTTATCACACCGGAGCCCGACAGAGGTCGTACCGGATTTATTCCAATTGGAGCATCTACTCAGCCAACGCCTCCTCGACCGGTAGCCAACCCTCCTTCATCAAGGACAACGCAAATTCCGGCAAAGAGCCCCCGACAACCACCATTTAATGGTAGTGGTGGTGGAGAAATCAAGCCGCTGAATCTCAGTGCTCGCAGAAACAATCCATCAATGCCGCCGGTGAGCCTAGAGAGGAGCACATCTCGGTCAACGATGGCCAGTGGAAGGAATCCAATCGACAGCTACATCAGTGCACTCGGCTTTGACGATCCAAGCGCACCATATCTCCCACCAAATACTGGGCCGCCAGGCACAAGAGGATATACCGTTATTGCAAAGGGAAATCCATATGATTTCACAGCAAGCAATGGTAGTCCGACATATACCGCAACACCGGGTTCGCCATCTTCGGTGTATACATATGCGCTGCCCGATAACAGGAGAGCAGCTTCGCCGCCTCCGCCCGTGCCTAGGCTGGACTATGGGAGACCTGGCCAGGGGAGATAGGTAATATTCATTTTTATATTTCGTTCTTGATGGGGTCTGGAAACCCTATCGAGTTATTTTGTCAAGGTTTTTGGTTTTCTTTTTCTTGTTTTCTAATATACCTTATCTCTAGAGGAGGAGAGTCTTAATTTTCTTTTCTATTCTTCATCTTCATCACTTTTTTCTTCTTCGTTTTCTGATGTTTGCGTCGAAAAGATTTTTACGACTAATAATTCTTTTGGGCGGGGGGCTATGTATATGCATCCCCGGTCGAAATCTCATCCTATTCCCCTTTCTTCTTCTTCTTCTTCTTCTATTTACCCTTCACACCGGCCGCGGTACCCATACCATTCTTTTCTTTCTTTTTTCTACTTGACGTTCTTTTTCACAAATTCTATTTTTTTTGGCTGTATATATATTACCTCATACCTCACTTTTTGGGACATCTTTTTTGTGTTGCGGGGGGCCTGGAGGAATGGGGGAAGGGAAATAGGGAAATTTGGGGAAATAGTAGTAGGCCACATACCTACTACCTCTTACCATGTGTTTACAAAGAAAATACCTCTTTTTTTTTCGCTGTTACATGCATTCATTCATTCATATATTTTGATACCAAACTGAATTGCACTTTATACCGCAATTTCTGTTTAACGGTTGTTTTATATCAATTTCGAGGGCCGTTTCTTGTATATGTAGGAAAGTCTGTCGACCGAGTTTTAAGTTTATACTTGGAAACCGTTTAAATTTTCTGGGGGGGGTTTTGGGTATAGATTGTGTTGGGTATGCAATTAATCTAGATGACCGTTGGGGCTTGCAGTTTGAGATGCCGGTGTGTATTGCGTATATCCTGTAATGCGGGGGGATCTACATGTTCCCTACCTACCTAGGTACGTATACTACCTGGATCTATACTTACTGACATATGTAGGTATAGGTAAGTATTTTGGAAAATCCAAGAATTTGAATTTGGGGCCTAGTTACTAATTATCTACATCGTTCGGGAATATAGATAATAATGACAGTGGAGAGCACGAACCTCGGGGAATGATCATGAGACGATCCCACCAGAGGCAAGCGAAGGATATCGATGTATGTAGTTTACTTTACATCCACAAGTTATAAGTTATTCTGACAGCATGCGCAGCAATCTACCTACTCGACGGACCTACTACATAGGTAGGTAAGAAGTAACCATGTGTGTATTCCCCTATTCCCTTTGGCGTTTCTGGTAAAAGGTAGATATTGGTGCATCCTACCCATGTATGTATATACCTACTTACAGCTACAACTAACAGACTCATCTATATTATTTGGCACACCGACTTGACACTCCCGCGATTTATGTACATGATCATGATGTTGCAAAAGAGTGTAAAGTGTGGAGTGTGGGGCAGAGGCAGAATCCATATATATATATTGTGTTGTATCTTATGATGGCCTTGATGGACGGGGGGGGGGACTGGGGCGTTGGCTGGTTGGTGCCTTAGGTACTTGACATATGGAGGTATGTCTCGAGTATAGTGAGTGCGGTTGAGGGGGGGGGGGGTATATGTGGTGAATGAATGATATATATAAACTTATGATTACATGGGGGGGGGGGGGGGGGGGGGTGGGGGGTGGAGTGTATATTTCTACCATACATAGTACTAGAGTAGTTAGTCGAGATGGAGATGGAGTTGATGATGAGAGGATGTTGAATACCTATAGGTACTTGAAGGGGGTTTGCAATACCACATTCTGGTTGTCTGGCCCATGGGTATGTAAAAATAGAAAAAAAAAAAAAAAAAAAAAAAAAAAACTACAGTAATTCGGCCGGTGTGATACATACTTATGTATTTTTACGTTGCAAAAAAAAAAAAAATTAATTCATGGATGATCAATGGAAAGGGTTGACGTTATATATAACGGGAAGTTGAGGTGTTGGGGGGGGAGGGGAAGGGGGGAGGGAGGAGGGGGGGGGTAATGAAACAAATACAAATGCAAACAAAACATTAACATTAACATCCAAGACGTGAAACATGAAACATGAAAAACGTTTAAAAAAAAAAAAAAAAAAAAAAAAACGACTACAAACCACCCACCACCGCCACAAAAAGAAAAAAAAACCCCACCACCACCAATATATATAAATAAAACCAAAAAAAAAAAAATATGTTTTCTAGTTTCGTATCCAAAACGGGTAAAGGGGGACAGCCTACAGCTTCACCTTCCCTCCAACAATCCCGTCCCAATCCCGCTTTCGGAAGGGGACGTATCCCCGCCCTTCCCCGTTCGGCGTGAGCCACCACACCCTCTCCCCCGTATCCTCCCTCCCGACAACCGCCTCGGCATCGATACCCCCCCCAGCACTCTTGACAACCCCAACCTTCTCCGGATCCACGCCCTCCGCGCGCAGCGCCGTCTTGACAAACTTATTCGTGCCCGTCACCTCCATGCGCCTCACCACCGTGCGGATAAACATGGGCACCATGAACTTTGGCATCTGCCTCTTTGCCCACTCGCCCATCTCGCGCATCAGCGCCTCGGCGGGATGGCCCGCGCCATCCCTGAGCCGGATGGCCGCGCAGCCTGCGCGGCCGTCGTGGTTGGGCAGCGCAATGCCGTACACGTTGACCTCGTCGACTTTTGCGCCGCTGGAGTGGAACTTTGAGATTGTCTCCGCCACCTCGTTGGTCGAGACGTTCTCGCTCTTCCAGCGGTAAGTGTCGCCGATGCGGTCGATGAAGTAGAGCAGGCCGTCGCGCGAGTTCTTCTGGACGTCGCCCGTGCGGAACCAGGCGTCGCCTTTCGCGAACACGTCGCGGAGGATCTTCTTCTCGGTGGCGCCGGGGTTGTTGAAGTAGCCCTGGAAGGTGCGCTCGATGTTGGCCGGGTCCAGGCGCCAGAGGAGCTCGCCGGGCTCGTCGAGCTCGGCGGGGATGCAGAAGCCCGTGGCGGGGTGGCGCAGGGGGAGCTCGCTGTCAAAGTCGAGCTTGACGATGCATGATTTGCGGCCGTTGAAGAGCGAGACGAGCCAGCCGCCTCTGCCGACGGCGCCGGACCCGTGCGGGCCCGTGTTGTAGTTCCACGCGCCGCTGTTGCCCTCCGTGGAGGCGTAGAATTCAGCGATGGTGGGGATGTTGAAGCGGTCTCGAAACTCCTGCCAGATCTCGGGGCGGAGGCCGTTTCCAAAGGCCATGCGCACGCAGTGGGCCTGGTCGGATGCCGGGTCGAGGGGTTTCGGCGCGGAGAGGAGGTAGCGGCAGATCTCGCCGACGTATTGGATGATTGTTGCGTTCGAGGCCTTGACTTCGGGCCAGAATGTGGTGTTTGAGAAGCGCCGGCCGAGGGAGAGCGTGCATCCTGCTTGGATCACGCCAAAGAGGCCGAGGATGAGGGCTGTGCTGTGGTAGAGGGGCATGCAGGTGTAGAATACGTCTGTCGCGCGGAGGCGGAGAAAGTGCTTGACAAAGACCGAGGCATGGTGGGCTTTGGAGTAGGATACATTTGCTGGTTTGGGTAGACCGGTTGTTCCACTTTTTACAAAAGTTGGTTGGTTAGCAATGCATATATCCCCCCGGACTGTGCAAAAATTATGTAAATACCTTGTGTATACCAGCGCTCCCATCTCGCCCACCTTCCTCCCCCCAATAACCTCATCCGACTCCCTCCTCCCAGCCCACGTATCCACAACCCTCTCCACCCCCTCATCAAATACCAGCAACTCCCTCTCCTTGAAGTCCACATCCCCCGGAACACCCTCCCCCTCGATCCTCTTCTTCAGCGCCTCCCCCTCCTCCCCCACAAAAATCTTCTCCGCAACCTCCTTCTCCACCAGCACCAGCCTCGCCAGACTAGTCTTGATGGTATGCATCAGCGCCTCCCCCCCGAGATTGTAATTGACCAGCGCCGCCTTCCCGCCCACACTCCACAGCCCAAACAGCAGCCAGACAAACACGGGCCCATTGACAAAGTCCAGCGCCACGATATCGTCGCGCCTCACGCCATGCCTATCCTTGAGCCATGCGCCGTACCGGAGCACCGTCTCGTACGCCTGCAGGTAGCTCCATCTGCGGCCCTGGAAGATGAGGAACGCGCGGTTGCGGGTGTCGGGGGCGAGGGCGCGGGCCTCGAGCTGGAAGAAGAGGTTGAGCTTGTTTTGCTTCTCGGCGCGGGCGAGCGAGATCTGGGCGATGGCGAAGGAGGTGATTGTGCGCACGTCTTGCACGATGTCGGCTTTGGCGTCGATGTAGCCTGCGAGGAGGGCCGCGAGGGGGAGGGCGAGGGGGACTGGGTGCGGGGGTTAGCGGGGGGTGTGGTTAAGGGAGGGGAGGTGGTGGTGGTGGTTGGGGGTGGGAGGGATGGGAAGGGAGGGAGGGAAAGGTGCATTGAGCATTGATGCGGGAGAGCGCACGCTCTTCCGGGAGAGAACTTACATGCCATTATAAGGTACAGCTACCTCAAGTATGTATCTATATTTTGTCAGGTGCTTCGAATTCGCAAAGCAAAAAAGAAATGAAAACAAGGATCGACCAGATTGCCAACGGCGAGGGACGGGAGTTCAAGAACAAGAGAGGGATGAAGTAATGGACGTATATAAATAAAAAAAAATAAAAGGGATTCCGGGTATGATATGTGATCGGAGATGTCTCCAGGCCGCACCATGGATGATGGCCCGGACGGACCTCGGCAGCACCAGTTCGCCTGGCGCATGCCCTTGTATCTTTTGCCATGTAAGTACAGATTAGCTCCGAGCCATTCGGCGGCGCTACTTACCTAGGTACTTAAAGTCCGGGGTAATGTGGGTGGGGAGGTGTTTCTTAGCTTGGTAAGGTTAGGTAGAGTAGATACATCCTAGGGCAACCGCACACTCACTCAACGTCCATCGATTCTCTGATTTGTTTTGAAGAATTGTTTGGCTGTTGTTTGCGCACGTCTTACCTCCCGAACCCCGAACATATTACAGCTGGATGGATACCAGCTGTTCGAGGCCGTGCCCGGCGCCGGCTTCGGCGCCGGAATTTAAAGCTTATTCTAGAGCAGGTAAGATGAAACGTGCACTGGATCCACGTTTGCAGTCTTATGTAGCAACATAGCTTTGACCTAGCCTCGAGTCGCCTTGACCTACAGGAATGGATGCACATGATTATCGATATGTCAAACTCGCAACTTGTAAACGTTCGTTAACCAGTACCTACCTACCTACATAACCTCCACAACAACGGTCGACGAACAAATTGTAAGTAAGATACCGTACGTAAATCGAGTATGATATCGAAAAGCCCTAATTATAATAGAACGATCACTTCCTCAACATGCGCACATCTCCGCCCCCCTGGAGAAAATAAGTTACCTATTTACCTAGGTAGGGAGAGCTTTAAATTTCACCCATGTTTACCCCACACTCCGCAACCCCATGGTCGAATTCTCGGCTACACAGAAATGCGTGCCAAGCCGCCAACCTTCACGGCGATGCCGAGGTTCCATGGAGTTCGACACTGATGGCCAGTACCTTAGGTATACTACCGCACACAGTGCAAACCCCTTGAAATTTAAATGTATACTTTTGTAAATCCTGCAGAGGTTGACAATTATTTGCGGCCATAATTCTATAAACCAAGGATATTATAATTATATATATAATATATATGTTGATAAGAACCAAAAAAAAAAAAAAAGGATATGCAAAGTCTTGAATAAATTGAAACCGGGACAATATCAATTCCGGAGGGGCTGGGCACGAGACTATCAATTCCTATGAATTCCAATTCACAATTGCTCCCAAAGTATCTAGCTCCATCGATCTCCTCAAGTCTGGGTACAAGAACATCCGGATATCCGTATCCCTAAAGTTCAGAACACTTTCCAAGGCGCAAAGTGACGGACGTCTCTGAAGGACACAAAGGGCAAAACAATCTATTTGCGTAATGAATCACTCGGAGTGTTGCTCTAGAGTTCTCTGATGGTCAAGTCAAGTGCCAAAGCTTGCAAGGTAACCTGCTATTGATGAATTCGAAAAACATGCCATTGTAGAACTATGACCGCCAAGTTCAGGAAATTTAAAACCTTTGCTGTAATAATACTCAATGGGCTCTAATTGTGGGGTAATTACTCGAGTATAGTCAGGTTAATCTGTTCTCGTGCCCAGACTGAGCAGGTTAATCATGTTCTAGCTATATTAGGTACATGATTGCAACGCAATCGAGGGAATATTTTCACCAATGCATTTTAGTCTCGTACCATGCAAAACTGGGAGATATTCTAAGCTCACAGTGAGCTCTGTTCTTGTGACTAGTGAGCTCCACCATACTCCACACCTCGAGTTTATGACTTTGAGATTTGAATTCGAGTACTAGACTTGTTGCTGTTCTCGTGCTCATACCCCACATAATCCGCGGAGCCGGCAGGGGGGGCTACTGTCGGACCTCCTGTTCCGACCGTGCGCCTAGTTAGACTGCCAGTTTACATATAAATTTGACCAAAAAACAAAGTTTTGAAAATTCGAATAAAATACCTGGTGCAAAGATCATTTGGGCAGAGATAGTATATGCCATGAATAGGTTATTTCAGGAAAAGTAGACTATGCTCATGAAAACTGGTTGTGTGGTTATCTTTTTGGTTGTGAATTTAGCCAGGATGCATTTTACATACAAAATTTATACTTTTTCAATTTTTATAATAAATCCAATTGAAAAGCTATGGCCCCAAAACTTTGCAGCCGATTTATCTAGATTTATGTAGAACTTTTGCAGTCCTATAGGCAGTGATACACCTGATGGTATACTTGTTCTCGTTTTTGGCCTAAGAATTGTACCCAAAATTTAAAACTCATGAATTATCACTCTTATTGAAGTAAAATTAATATATATTGCACATATTGAGCATAAAAACCATCTGGTATAGCTACCATGACCATACCACCAGTATTGAAAGAGATATAAAAATCAGAAAAGTATAAATTTTGTATGCAAATTTGTATGTAAACTGGCGGTCAACCGGCGGTCGTAACTAGGCGCGCGGTCGGAACAGGGGGTCCCACAGTATATCTCCTAGCCTCCTCCTGATCTGTTCTTCTCCGCTGATCTCGTCCTCGTCCCCGTTATATCCGTGTTTCTTCTCCATGTGTTGCTGGAGGTTACTTTCAATCTCGGACCCGTAAGTACATGGTGCGTAAAGGCAATTGTACCTGCACGAGTACATGCACGGTAACAAGGGAATGCGTGCTGTGTCGCGTGTTTCGCTGGGGACGAGATGATATTGTGGCTGGCTACTGGTATGGTATATGCAGTCGGTTTGCGCACATTTGAAGGGATGCGTATGCGTCTTCATGTGCCTTCTGAAAATCTGTTAGCTATCAAAGATAATTATTGAAGACTGGATCTTTACGTCAGGTCACGGGTCCTCAAGTATTTCCGACCACATGTGAAACTACGTAAACCAGGTGTGAGAAATTCGCAATAATATGTTATGATAAGCCCACGTCGATTGGTATTCGAGGGTAGTCACGTGCCCAGCTCCTCGAAGAAGTTCGAGGTGTCGAAGAAGTTCGAGGGCAAAGGTAGTGGTGTTTCTTCAGGCGGGTACAGTAGACTGCGAACAATTACTATTCCCATACGCTAATCACCGACAAAAAGAATATTCGTTTCAAAGTTCAATGACTTACACGTCTGAAAATTCAAGCCCATCATTACCACCCACCATTTCATTTCCTTCATTTGTTGCAGAGACTTGCGAGTCTATATTCAACAATCCGCTCAAACTTATTTCCGCAGAGTCTTCGGAGCCAGATTCATCTTCGGCTTCTGTTCCATATTTGCCCTCTTCATTCTCTAATTCCCCAAGAGCTGGTAATGTCCAGATCGCAAGCTGCTGTAAATGTTGACCGAGATGTTGCCGCAACTTTATTGAACTCAGCTCCTCGCCGCACAGTGCACACGGTTGCAGTGCATGCGCAGCAAACCCACGTTCGCAGCGCGAAGCCAACATCGAAACATATTCCGCGTCAGAACGCACCTCTGCATGACTCTCCTGTAGATGTGAGGTAAAATCAGTTTTGGAGGGGAATGCCTCGTTACACTTTGCACAAAACCATTCGCGGCGATGTTGTTGAACTTCATGCTCGAACCACTCATGGCGTGTACTGAAGAGGTGATTTGGTCGATTACAAGACTGAAAGGTGCACACATATGGTCGGAGATCTTTAAAGACGTGTTGCCTGATGACGCTCATTAAATCGACTTCAGACACGATCATGACAAATTCTATACCCAAGATCAGGCGAGTGGTAATGAAATGAAAGGTACATACCACCAAGCCCTAGTGTTGCGTACTGCAATTATACAGTAGCAGTAGGGGCACATGAATGGATTACCCTCAAAGACAAAGTCTGCGTTTGGTGGTCTGGGAATTTGCAGAAACCCACTTGCCCCTTGATTTTCGGCCATGTACATAGATCCAATGGAGGTTGTGGTTTCACCGCTCACACTTTCAAAATCTGCGGCCCGGAATTCCACAGGTAATTCAATCTGCCCCGGCACTGTTGAGATGGTTGTCATGGTCTGCGCTTTTGTGATCACAGTATGCGCTTCTTCTTCCAACTCAGCTTCTCCCCCAGCTTGACCATGCGCTTCATTGACCATCATATCATCAACAAATTTAGCTATCTTCTCGTGATGTAGCCTTCTATACTCAAAAAACTGCCTTCGTTGGGTATTTGCGTCACCAAGCCGCTGGGCGAGGTATTCTGGGGCACTAGGGTGCTTCGTCTGTGCGTGGGCTCGATCATACGGCTGGAAGTGTGACATCGGTATTGCAGCGTATTTGTGAATGCGATCTTTTGGATTCGTCTGACGTATGAGCACCGAAAGCTGACAAAGGCAAGTAATAACATGTGCAATATCACAGATGGTCAGCGTAAGATCTGACGCTTCCTCTGGACTACCTAAGCTAGATTCCCCAGGGTCTGAATCGGAGTCAGAATCCCAAACAGAAGAGCTCAATAATGTTGAAGCGGCATGGGGTGTGTCCGGATTCACTGGCAAACAATTAGCTGGCCAAGGACGTATTATTGGCATGTGAGTTTAGTAGTTTATGAATATTTCTAACCATCCGTTAACAGTTCAAGTAGTTCATCCAACAAGCTCACAACCCTCTCGCGAACGTGAGATGCCTCTCTTAATTTGTGATCCAGTGATACTCTTCCAAGCCGATGTGCGCCCGCTGTTCCAGCCCATACCCGAAAACGTCCAATCTGATCGCGGAGTGACAGTGCGAGGTTGGCATTCTCTTCCGGGTTTGTCTTTGCATTCGTATTCAGTAGGTCGGATAAATTCTTGAATTTTGTGCTGCAAGCGTGATATTTCGAGTAGATTATAGTTGTTTGAACAATTCCAGGATTAAATTCCGGCTCAGCCTGGGGTGATTGCTCCTCTTGTCCAATATTGATATCGTCCATTTTTCCCCGACGAAAAATGAATGATCTTGTTCCGAATATTCCTATTCTTGATGGTCCTGCCTATTCTTGGGCCTTGAACTAGAGTTGGCGATAGATAATGATAAGTTTGTTCAGAAGAGTTACGCACCGTTATAGGCCAAAAGCAAACAGTATAATCGACTTCCCTTGCTCTCTTTTTCTTGTCCCAACACCCCTCTTGACTGCAGCAGGCCAGTAATGGAGGTTGGTTTGAGGCTTATTCATACATGTGCTGTGGATCCATGGGAGGGCCAGGGGGGTCGAGACTGGGTGTGGGGGAGACTTAGTGTGGGGGAGACTGGGGGCGGGGTTATCCAGGACACGTCGCTTCGTCCCCATCACACCCTCCAGATGTGAGGCGCGATACAAAATGATGTGCTTGAGTGACCCTGTTCATATCAGAAACACAAAACTACGAGACTGATCATTCGCCACTCGGCAAGTATCCCTTCTCTGGAGTGTATCGGCTTAGGTTTTGCCCTGACCCTTTGTGCAGTCAAAGAACTACTGAAGAACACGAGATATTACTGATTACGGTCTAAAGCTACGGTTTTGAGCAATTACTATACATGGTGGTCTCGGATAAGATATACCCTCGGGCACGAGACTGGCACGAGACTAACGAGACTATATACTCACACGAGACTACTCGGGTAGAGTACAAAGCAAGTTACCTGGTAGGTACACATACAGGTAGCGTATACGAGTTCAGCCTCATTCCCAGCGGCGTCAGAGTATAGGTCGTAAGTACAGACGGTATAAAAAAGTGATCGGACAGTGGCGCTGCCAAGCCGAGCTTTCTGTGTACGGTTGACACAGTGGAAATGCCATACAACTCGCTGTATACAAAAAGTTGCTCTTGGCGACGCCACTGTCCGATCACTTTTTTATACCGTCTGTACCCTAGTGCATATGTGAGGCCGTGGGGTTTTATTGCTTTTGAACCAATTGAATCATGAAAGCTGAACATGGTACACGTGGGTTTTAATATATGCCAACAATTTCAGGGTAGTCTGGTCCCGTAGGCTCACACAACCTCTACTCGAGGTCCTTTATAGACTGGTATCAATTAGCCTCGTGGTATTCTCGTCCTCGTGGTGCCGAAACATCCTATACTTCGGCAAACTCGTTGAAACGCAGAACATCTTCACCGGCTACGCACAACCAGGCTAGGCTACGCGATTGCAATTCGACTACCTCATATGGGCATGAGGCTAACAACCTGCAAAGACACCCTGTTACCTTAAGAACCGCTAGTAGTAAAGTCCAGGTACTGCCCAAGCAGGTTAGGCAGGCACACACCTATGGCTTCGGCGGATAGCTCAAATCGCCCTCAATATCCCTTTTGCTCCTCGAACTCTCGAGCCTCCTCAGCGAGATTCAGAAACACCTCGGGGCATAAAGATTTGGGCGAATGCTGGCCGGACAGTAGCAATCCCGCCGCCACGGACAACAGCGTGGATTACAGTGTGGATAATAGTAATGATAGCTCGACCACGAATGCGAACAGCACAAATAACATAACCATCCACCACCAATATGTAGCAGGTCACTCTACAGCAGAAACATTACGTCATGGAGATTTGAAGGTGCCATTACCAGGGGTACTAGGGACGAGGCTACTATCACCACATGAGCATACCTTGCCGTCAACGTCTACATCACCGGCCTGTAAACTCAGCATCACCAGCACTGGTGTTGTCACTGCATTCAATTGTGCAGTCGAGAACATAAGAGCTTACACCTCTCAAGTGGGGACAAGGAAGAGAACAAGCCAATACCGGCTGATACTCAAGCAGTTCCGCCGTGAAATCGAAATCGAACAGACGAAATATCAAGAAGCATTCTTGGTGATGCTGGACGAGATATTGCAATTGCCAGAGCTTTTCATTTCAGAAAAAAGTTCGAAGATGGTGATCTTGGAAGGATTAAAGCTGGTGTTGGGCGAAGTTGCAAGGAGATTCCAGTCAATCAACCAAAAGGTGCTACATCTATCTGATAACACCAACCTCCCATCCAAGACCCATTCGTTAGATGTACTCTAGGCTTTCTTGCTAACCTACTTAATTATCTTATCTGCCTGTGATGTCCCTTCAGCATCTGAAATATAAGGGTGAAAAGGCTTCCAAACTTTGCAGTGAACTGGAATCCGAACGAACGAGGAATATAGAACTAATTCGAAAATGGACGGCACAATTAGCTGGAGCCCAGGATGGTGGGCATGATTACGTCGAGTCACCGCCTCCCATCAGCTCTAGACATGTGAGTAAAACGCAGATTTCCGAGCTTATAGAGTATCATCGGCGAACCGAGACCCACGCAAAGCTTCTCTATAACACGCTGAAAGAGATGCTCGAGTCCCCAGAGTGCAGGTGTGGCCTTGCGCACACTATCAATTTACAATTGCACATTGTGGCTATTGCGGGTATAGGTAGTGCACGACGGCTTAGTAAGAGGGAAAACCCAAAGTTCCACTTGCTCTGTTTTGCAGGTCAATACAGTACATCATCGATACCACAGGGAGGGAAGGAAGTTCAAATTGAGCATGTCATTGATTCAGAGGGATCAATTTCAAATTCCTCTTTATCGAGTGACCTGATGGATACGGACTCAATATTTTCGGCACCGGCAGCATTGGGTTTGGCGTCTAATTACAATCGCAATTTTACGTTCCCACAAACCTCGAAAGAAACCACTTCAACCAAACGCAGACGGAAGGAGACTACATTATCTGAGAATTCAGGGTCGGACACAATCCCCATTAATGTTATAAGGAAAAAGACTCGAGTAGGAGGTAGCCAAGTTTGAATCCTCACACCAGTTGGTATATGCCCTAACAGAATTACAGAGGCAGAAGCAACCCAATCACCGCAGCCATGTCAGGATCACTCTCGGCGCGTTGGATCCACCTCCTCGATAATTAATTCGGGTGCATCTGTGGCTACAATGCCACCACATGCCCATGGACACTGCAGTACCCTTCCTAATCCCTCCAAGCTCGTGTCGTCAATTTTCAGCCAAAATAATAAGAAACCCAAAAAGAAAGTTTCCTTCCAACCAACCATTTCCAACGGCCATGACACTCTGAAGGATCAAGACCGAATGTCAATCAGCTATATATCACAGTTTCCACTTGCAGCTGTAGCAAAATGCTTCTGCTCCATGGTCACATTTAAATCGTCTGACGCACAACCGTCAACCCATATGCATATGGATCTAGGTTCTGAACTGGTGGGAAGCATCAAAACCAAATCATCCACAACCTGCATCGTTAGCCACGTCCCCCCCAAGTTCCGCGTCATCCACCAGGCACAACAAAGCTGCCTCAATTCGGAAAACTCACATGCACAACTTATTTCCCTTTCCCAGCTCATCTCCACCCGTCAAGAACATTACGAGAAACCGACGCAATACGACCGGGTTGTTTTGGCAGTAAAATTGGTATTCGCGGTTATGCAACTTGGTACGACGGAGTGGTTGAATCAGGAGTGGAGCGCAGATGATATCCTTTTCCCATTACCAGAAGTCGAAAATAGGTATCGGCATGTTAATATTCTCCAGAAACCGCTTGTGCAACGGAAATTCAATGCCATAGGCCTAAAGGGAGGGAGGGAGAGCCTGGGAATGGATACAACTCCACAGTCACAGTCACACTCAGCTACGACCTCTGCCACTCACAGTATAGTTGGCAGCAACAGGGGCCTCTACTGTTTAGGCATCATTCTCATGGAACTCTATCACTGGCAACCTTTCTCGAAGCTTTACTCGCCTGAGCAATACCCTACCCCTGATTATGCGGCCTGGCATCTCGCGCAAAACTTCGAAAAGGACGCGTGCAATGATCTCCAGTATGCGGATACTGTGCGAAGATGTATTCGCGGGATGGACGTCCGGGGGGAAGAGAGCCTGGAGAGAGATGTTTATAGGAGGGCCGTGTATGAGAAGGTGGTTGAGCCGCTGGAGGTGTACTTGAGGAAATTTGTTGGGGAGGAGGCGTTTATGGAACTTATTTCCTAGAAGGAAGTTTATGACTACTGCTAATGTTTATAAGGTCGATTGTGGGGGGCAGGGTTTTGAATTATGGGTAATTATATCTTATGCTCTTGTAGGAAAAAAGCCGCCGTTCTGTTACAGATTACGAATTACGTTATGAGAATATCGTTTAGACGAAAAATTTCATGCTTTTTATACCGAATTTAGGAATTTAATGAGAGATGCTTTGACAGAAGATGGAGAATGTGGGGCCGCAACGGCAAGTACTTTATCTCATATTTCCGGGCACGAGACTAGATCCAATTATATCAAATATATGGTTATATAATTGGGAGTCGACTAGTCTCATTCCCAGACCCTCGTAGAGGTCGGGGTTGCACATGCCTAGCTAGCTATAACGGATATATTAGAGGACCAAAATTTCAACTTACTGGCCACAATTGCACATTCTTATGATCAGCGCTACAGTTTTGCTGCAGGAAATTCGAAATCATGATATCCCATTGCAACCCGCCCCTTTCTTATTTCTGATTGATTTGGGCTTTTGTATTTTTTGGTAGTTTAGCTCCGTCCCACGCGTGCACGAGACTACTTAGCTACCGAGTAAGTAGGTAGGTAGGTAAAGGTAGATTTGCAATGGCTACGTGATTCTGAAGTCCTTTTTTGGGTGGGTGCACTAGGTTTTTTTTTCTCTGAAAGAGGAAAGAGGAAAGTAGCTTAGGTACTTCATTAATAAGTACTCAAGATAGATGTATATCAACTTATGTAGAAGTCCCCTTTTAGGAGTACTTACTTACTTGTTTTGGTAAGATACGGATACTGGTAAGGAAGTAACACTCATCTAGATTTGATTTATATTATACCTTCCTAATTGAGTACTAGAGTACTAAGTAGGTAGGTACTCATCTTCAGGGTAGTTGGTACGAGACTGCTTAGTTACTTACTACTTGACTTATTGTGAACTTATGTAATACTTAAGCTTGCAAGGTAGGTGGTGGTTGAATGATCATGATATTGATTTTTAAAGTAGAACTGTATTTACTTAACCTACCTATGTATACTAAACTTGGGTAATTAAGGACGGTATTATACATCCGCGGACTTGACTGGGGGTATATTATAACGCGTACTGCGTCAAGATTAAAAAAAAAAAAAAAGGAGAAGAAAACCCGTTTCTTACCCAAACCTATCTATAGCTATAGCTACAACAGCAGGGGGATTCTCACACCGCGGGTACTAGCGCGCTAAAAAGTCCTATTTGGGTAGTCACTTCCTCTTTTGGAACTCAGTTCTTACTCCCTCCGCTGAGACTACCTCCGCTAGATCTGCTCATGTATAATTTCCATTTCATGGCCCATTGAGTGGCAGCAGTTGAATCAGCCCAAAGTGTAGCGCTAGCCATATATGCATGCATGATCTCAAAGATATATGGTAATATGAGACTTTTTATAAGCTGGCATAAATATGTTTGGGTCAGGAAAGAGTACGTGCGTACCTGACTGTACCTTATGTAATTACATACATAATGTATATCAATCGTATGGGCACACTCCAGCTACTCACATATTCGTTGATTCGCCTGTAATTACATGTAGGCATGTTCGTATAGTTATAATTAAGTAACTTCAAACTCCTTTCTTTAAACTACCTAATCTATATACGTCGCGATCGATTGGCAATATCTTTCCATGCCTAGGGTCTGCATATCATACCTAATGTATGCGTTCTAGTAATCTACAGAGTCTTTTTTTTTATTTTTTTTTTATTTTAAAAAAAAGTCGAACAAATATATAGAATGCGCATATGCATGTTTGTGACTGAGGTGCACGTGGTATCGAAATACTTTGATTCTGAGCTCTGATTTAGGTAGATAGGTAGGGTTTTTTTGCAAGAAGGATACATAGATGCAGTTGTTGCTGTTGTTGCTGTGGTAGTAAGACATGAGTTCAGGGTAACTAGGTACAACGGTGATTAAATCTGGCAGGAATGTACGTAATCATATTTGTTGATGGCATCTGGCAGGCACACATTTAACATAGCAAGCAAGTACTTTATATATAATTACCTAGGGAGTATAGTTATAAATATCAGTCATTGAAATTCCGTTAATTCCTATTTGTGTTTACCTGGCTCCAACACGTATACGTATACGGTAGTTTGCAACCTGTGATGGGAAATTGTTGCCTTTCAAGTTTGTTGACAAGAACTATTAAAGCACAACTGTGGAAATTATTTTATGTAAAGAATAAAGAGCTTGTTGCAAATGGTTTGCAGCACCAGACTAGAAATATTTAGTATAAGAAAAAATTCATCTCTAGATCTTGGGATCAAATATTTTTGTGGGATACTTACTCGCTCCATCCAGTATTTCCCTGTACCTCCTGCTTCTATCCGCCATTGAGACAACTTCTCCCCCATGGCATAGATTGGCCAGGTCACTGCGTCCGTTTTTTTCTTCGCCATTCTAAAAGAATACAACTTTCCCTGGCTTGATTTTCATCCGCCCATATAGGTACGCAGTTTTCACTTGCTTCATAATTTACATAGTGATCTTTGTCCCAGTGCGCTCTACAAGCTCTTTTAATGTCTTCTAGTTGCTGAAGACGTTGGAGGACATGAGAGTCTAGCGCCAATAGCTCTGGGTTAATTATCACACTATTTCTTTGTCAATCAAACTGCAAGCTACGCCCTGGATATGGATTTCTTACTTTTTCTGATGATACTCCATACAAATTGCACGTAGCAAACGCTTGCTGTTTTCCACGTCCTTGCCAGCATCAATCTTGTCTTGAAAGTACTGACATATATCCTGCGGATCGCTTTGGAGATATCAAAAAAAGTCCAGAGCCTCTCAATCTGCACAACCTCCAGGATGAGCTTGCTATCTAGATTGATTTGATATCCCAGGTTATTTCTTGTATAGATATGGCGATCAACCAGCTTCCGGAGGGCAGCCTTGCGATTTGAGCTCAGGCTCAGCCAGCATCCCTTAAAAGAGGCTATTTGTGCGGCTGGGGTAGGCCAATTCTCCTCAAACTCTTGAAATCCTCGCGTCTCATGCTCCGAAACTAATGGGGCAATCTGTACCTAGGGAATGGGGGTGGGAAAGGGAGGTCAACCCGTCCCTGAGCGTCTCCTCCATGATCAAGCCTCCCAACTCCAGTTTCTCCTCAAACTAGTCCTCCGTCAACACCATTATTGCACAGGTTGTCCCGCGTGACAACGCCACGTGCATCCAAAAATTTCAGGACCCTCGCATTTACGTTGTCGTCGTCATCCTCGTTATTCTCCTAGCCCTCGTCATGCTTCTCGTCTTCGCCATCGTTGTTCAGAAGCCGGAGAGCGTTTGCGTCGAAACCCCACCCATAGGTGAGCAATTTCCTACCCCTCTGCAATGTCTTCAGATTGTCCTCGTTCAGCTGAGTTTGGTTTCCTATCTTCCATGATGGATGTCGTAATGGTAGCAGAGTAAGAGCCACTTGGAACTTGAACTATCTGATATATGTTGTTGGTATGAGATGAATGGGAAGGCGGAGAGAGAGAGAGAGGATGTACATACTTTGCGGTCCTTGCCCGACTTCATTCCCCCAGCGTCCCCGCGGTTCTTGCCAGGCTTCACTCCCCCAGCGTCCCCGCCACTTTCGAAAGTTCGATGACTGAAATAGAGCGTAGTAATGACGCTCAGTTGCAAGACGTTGGTTGGGTTCTCCTGAAAAGTGAAATCTTGGAATGAGAACACTTATGCTCAGTTCCAGAGGGCGTCGTAGGGATGTTTGATGTCGCCTCGTTCAGGTCGGTGGTTAGGCAACGCCGCCCTCACCCCAAGCCACGGTGGGTAACCACACGTCTAGGTAGTTGGTCAAGGAGAGGTCAATTCTGGTGATGACGGGTAACGCTAGTTGGCCTTTGCCCTTGGCCATATCCATCAAGTGGTCGAAGGTCTGCTTGATTTTGATCGTGGTCATGACCATTTGCTGTTGACCCCACCACCACAGGTGGGCCCCAATCATTTTCTCCATGCTCACTTTTTATGGCACCTTCCAACCGAGGCCGCCGCGGTTAAAGATTTTCAAAGCCATGCAGTGTTTTATTTTTTTTCTTTGCCTAGCACTGAGTGGTAGACCCTCCATTATGACATATTCATTCCACGGTCCAAAATCCACCCCGAGTTGGATGTCCCCCGCGCCAGGCACAGAGTCCTCCTCATTACCGTCCACAATGGAGTTGGCGGTCATAGATGATGCTGGGTCAACCTCCGTTGGACTGCGTTTTCCTCCGCAGCCAAATCTTTCTCCCCACTTGCTTCTGCCTCCTCTTCACTCTCTTCCCCGGGCTCACACCCGTCTCCGCTGTCCTCCCCCGCAGTTTCCTCCGCCGGCTCGAAATCCTGTACCAATTCTTCTACTGCCTTTCTTTTCCCTCCCGTGGTGTTCCTGTTCTGGGTGGGCGTCAACAAGTCTAAGCAGCAAAGCTTGCCTAGAATCACAAGTTAGCAGAGCAAGACTATTAGCAGAGTATCTTCAAATTGGGTATGCAAAATCCAATCAGATTACCTACTCCGCACGGATCTGATGTACATCTGCTTAGAGTAGACATTCGGTGAATAAAAACAACGGCCGCCCAGAAGCAAACTGTCTGTCCCCCAGAAGCGGCCGCCGCCGCCGGCAAAGAAAACAACTAACAACTGTCCCCCAGAAGCGCGCGGAAAAGGCAGATCCACAAAGAAAAGGTTGGGGTTGGTCATTCGTTCAGAGTATGATATGATGTAGCCTGATGCCGGCCATGACCAACCAATCCTTTGAAATCTTCCCAATTTCACCCCCCAATGATGGATGGATCAACATTTGAATTGAATTTAGTAAATGCATTCATTCATCACTTTTATGCGCCCTTAATAATATACTCGAGTAGGTAGGTCAGACCTATCTATCACCATGGCCGGAAGACTTGGGCATGTACAGATTAGGGAGCTGTCATTTATAGGGGGGTGGCTCCACAAGATTTTTCCGTTCCCGGAGTGGCCTGTGCGTTCGTTCAAAGGAAGCCGACGAGTCGATGTATTCCCTCAACCCGTTGCCCAGGCGAGTGGCCCTCGCTGGTACTCTACTTGAAGTACTCATCCCATGGCACGTTTTTTGGTTTGAGCACTACGTTTTGGTACTCACCCACTCCACTAGGTGGGATATTCACCATCTTTGAGCCACCTCAGGATAGATGCCGCCGCATGGATGGTGGCTCGAGAACTCGCAAGGAGCTACTTACTCGCATGGCCAGCCATTATATTCCGACTCAACAGAGACCCCAATTCTATAGCTATCCGGATGGAGGTGTGGTGTGGGAAATACCCACCAATACCAATACGAGGAGCCGGCGTGTGACGAGATCTAGAGCAAGGCCGGCATTTTCTGCTACGTGGTGGGATATCCATGAACATGGTGTTGTTGTGACGCCCCATGGCCAGACGGCCTTGATAAAACCAATACCATACCATACTTGACCATCGGTATCTTTGATACGCCACATATTGGAAACCCAGGGGTAGGGATATCGATATTGTATTTTTTCTGCGGGTGATTTGACATGACAACGTAAATTTGCCGTTTAATGTACATGTGTTTGCTAAGCTTAAGCTTAAGCTTCCGCCGTGTTTGACGTTGATATTTTCTGCCTACAGTTTTTACTCCAAAGCTCCATGCGGCTGCTATTCTTCTATCTATCTAAGTAGTTATCTATCTATATTATAGCCACATACCTAAGTAACTTACCCCTCCCCCCCCCAAAAAAAAAAAAAAAAAAAAAAAATTGGTTCAGCACGGTTATGTATGTCATGTTATAAAATCCGTTTTTATGTCTGTGGGTATAAAAATAAAAAGTCGAGGAAATTTCATGATGCTACCTACCTATGTATGTATGTTTAATTTCCGATGAGCCGAATTCTCCTTTCCTGTACATGTGATATGTGATACCTGTCACACGTGCCTACAGCTTGACAAAAAACGTGAGTACGTACCTAGGTATACACATGTTTCAATTTGCCCGCGATCGTAGTATAATTGAGCTATAAGACGGAAGGAAGTAGGCCCATGAGTTATGACATGTAGCAGAGTATAGCTAGGGAGGTGCCAGGTAGGTACATACCTCCTCCCTAGTAGGTAGATTTGATATCTGGCGATCGGGATTGTATGTACTCGGACTCCGTATATGAATGGACATACAGTATTACCCTGAAGTCTGAACTCTGAATTCTGAAGTCAACGCTACATAAAACTACCGCTCGAGCTCAAACAAACCTTTTCAAATTTATTATTAACATCTTACCTATATACCTAAGGTACTATACACCCTCAATTGCAGGCTTAAAAGCAAATCAACAAATCAACAAAAACAACTTGCACGTGCACGTGCACATCAAAAACAAAAGAAAGATTCCATCCCAATCCCAAGTTTGTAAATACAGAGTCTCGATATTGATTATAGCTACATAGTTGATAGAAAAATTTAAAACGGCCCAAGTCAATTATTTCAATAAATTTTTACTCCGATCGAGAGATATATATCGATATTTGCAAGATGTACAAATTAAAGTAAACCACAAACTACAAACAAACAAACATACCTACCTAAATACCCACGGCCTATCCTCACAAATTAAAGAAAGAAAAAAAGAACAATCTCAATTGCAAGCCTATGAATGGTATGAAAAATGGAAATGAAAAAGAAAAGAAATTCGAAATTCGAAAAAATAAGGAAATTCATGAAAAAATATAGAAAAAGAAAAAAAAAACAGGAATAAACACCATTCTCAAATCCACACACAAAAAATGAAAAAAAAAATGGGCACACTGGCTCCGCCTGACCTGATCTCAAGCAATCGCCAATGATCATATTACATTACTTTATGCAATCATGTACCTCTCCCTTCCGCTTCCGGCCAACCCCCCCCCAAATACAATCCACACCTCAACCCCCTAAAACCCTGTCCCCTTGCGCGAGGAAGGACTCATCATACGATCCTTCTCCGGACTGAATCCACCTCCAATGCTTCCCTTTCTCCCCGTACTGGGGTCCGGATATGTCGGTATATCATTACTTATCGACGATGTTGCCAAATGTATTCCCGATAGCCGATCCGGACTCAACCCCACCGATGTAACCGTCGACGCCGTGTTATTTCGTCCGGGTGGCGAGAACCCTCGACTATCCACTGGCGTCGTAGTTACCGAATATCCCCCCCTCGGTCCTTTCGTTGTCGAAGTCATTTCATATTCGCCACCAGTGGAGCTAGTACCGTACGGCCCAGAATCTGTTCGCTGAGGAGGAGGAGGTGATTGCGAGGAAGCAGGAGCTTGGCTTTGTCCTTGTCCTATAATAGCACCACGAAATCCATGAGCCTCCTGTCTTCCAAACTCGATGCGTTCAGAGGCTTCAAGATACTGACGTCTTTCCATAGAGTTACTCGACGACCCATTTCCCGCTCCAGATGCCATTCCCCGATCATTTTCATACGAGTCCGTAATTTTGCCCTGCTCTTCGTCGACTCGTGTCTTGTTTTCGGCCTTGGTCTTGCCCCAAGAGCGCATGGAGTGTGCACGGCCTTTGGCGTCGACGTTGCTCAAAGCCGGGAAATACTGTCGGTACGCAATCCAAGCCACCAAAATTCCCAAGAGCGAACTCGAGAGGACGTCAAAGGGGTGGTGACGGGCATCCATAATTCGGGACACGGCGATCATCGCAGCGGAGATTACAGGAACAAGAACCAAGACAGTCTTCCAGACTTCTCCTCGGTTGTCGAGAATGTGTAGCTTTCCTGCCAAATAAAATGACAAGTAACCTAAACCAGCAAATGCAACTATTTTACGCAAAAGGGAAGAATGGGTATAAATGTTAGAATACGAAAAGAAAATATGAAAGGGTATTCAGAATAGACGGGTAAAAACGTACTACTACTATGCCCACTAGGCCAACTCTTGAATCCATCTTTCAAGACGTGCTTATCACCCGTGCACATATCATAACTCGTCAATTGATATAGCTTTTGCTCATAACCGTCGGGAAGTTTACACCGGTCAATGATATCTGGCCGAGGTTTCCCCGTGAGATTCTTCAACGCTCCGGTGATTGTGATTGCAGCAGCAACAGACAGCCCAAGTCCCAAGATTCCACAGTTCATTTGCCAAAGCCTGTCGTTGAGCGTATATTTCTTCTTTTGCTTCCTCTTTTCCTTTGAATGCGAATAGAACCCATCCAAGAGCATTGTCCACACAATAATGACCAGCAGTGGAAATGCACATGATACTACACCAGCAAGCACCGGTGTTACTCGCTCCGGAATTGCCATGGGATATTGCAGGCTTATGTTGTTGACGGAAAAGAGCTGGTGGTGAGGCTCGGCCTTATCAAGCGCCGAAAAGGCAACAATAAGAAATCTGAATTGACATTGTGTTAGATCCATGGCGAATGATGCAGTTGTTTATTCAGATTCAGAATAAAACAGGTATAAGTTACGTACATTACAATCACATAATCGAGTATATACCTAAATGGACACACACCGCACATGTCAGCCCCCGCCATAGAAGCCAGTTCCAAACCCAACGCTCACAACACTGTGCAACTTACGAGATTACTACCCTATTCGTCAGGGCCTTTTGTATCTGCATCTTGCTGAAAACGCTCGACCCGCTACGGCTATTGATACCTAGCCGTTCGTCGTCCTCGTAAGGATTACGGCGCTGGCCTTGACTGCTCAGCGGTGAGTAAAGTGGTAACGAAGTCGTGATGGGCAACCGGCAGTTTTCAGCTGCTTCCAAATTCTTCTTTTTGTTTCCTTCTTTTGCGCTCCGTGGGTGGACTTTCCAGAAGCCTCAGAGAAAAGAGATGACTACCGTACCTCGCTGCCTGGGACGACTGGGCTTAGTTGTAGAGGGTACTGGTGGTTATTGGGCGGGTTTCTCGATGCAAGCTGTCGGTTTGCGTTCGGCTTCAGATGGTGTCGCACGAGGTCGTCAAGATCGGACCAGGGGGGTGGCGGGGCACAGTCTACTGGCTACCGAGCTGGTTGAGAACGAGAGATACGAAAAGATAACACACACCCGCACACGAGATGAAAAAAGCGATGGTGGGAATGAAGCCGATGGACAAAAAAAAGAAGAGCGTTGGATGGACAAGTGAGGTGAGACGGGGGGGTTGTCGTGGGTTATTGTACTCTATTGCTGGGTGCTGCGGAATGAAAGCAACCAAGCACACCGGCCACCTATAATTCCGGCCCCGGGGTACAGTATGATCTGCTTGCCGTTGGCTGCTAAGCTTCGTCGTGCCTGACGGAATCTGACTTTTTTTCTTGTTCTCTTGGTACTGGTCTGTCCCTCTCTCTCGACTGAAGCTTGTTTCTGGCCGTGTATCAAAGCCGGCCTGCTGTTTCCCTTGCTCCTGTTGCACCTTTGGCCTTGCTGCTTTCCGTGCCGTGGGCCGTTCGTCTTCGTCCCTATTACCAGGGCTGAGCTGGGGGCGAGAGGGAGTGTGTGCGAGCGTGTCTGTCTTGAGCGGAATGTGCGTGGAAGATGTGTGTGGGGGGGGCGATGGTGGACGGGCGTGAATGGATGGGAGCGATGTATTGGACGGTTGAGCGCAGAGTAGCTCTGGATGGGCCCAGCTAGCTAGGGGGAGAGAAGGGTTGCTGCGGCCGAATAGGGAATCGAGCCTCAAGCCTCTTTCAGCTGGCCCGTGTCTCTGGCCAGGCGCACGAATACGGGCGCCCTCCAGCATCTCGAGTCCATACATGCAGTACAGAGTGCATCTCTGGACGCCAGGCCTCTGCATACCTGGCCGGCACTCCAGCCGAGCGAAACCAGCAAGTAAATGCCCAGCTTCATGATCCAAAACATCACATCCAAATGAATATCATGCCGACCCCACAATTGCAATCCCGTCCCCTCGAGTGTGGAGCGAGCGAGCAGCGGGCTGGCTGGCTGTGCTGGCTGGCTTGGCAGCACTGCCCCCAGAGCTACTCCCCAGAGCCAAGCGTCGACGGGCTTCGTTGATCACGGCGTCAACTTCCGCCACACACCACACCTCACACGACGCAGCTGGGCCCACCGTCGGTCACGGTACCAGCTTTCTCATCTCGGTACCTATCCGGCCGTGGAGTACCCAAGTAGAAACAATCTCGCAATCTTGCAATCTCGATGAGTTGTATGTGAGATACCTGTGCTTACTCGAGCCGAGCATCTCTCTAACGTACTGGACGGGGTACCGAGCAGGCCCTACTACCGAGCAACACGGCCCCCACAATGAAGTTTACCTGCATGCCCGGCTGCCAATGTGGTGTAATTAGTTACTGCAAAGTAGATATCGAGGTTTGAATTGATGTTACTACCGGTACCAGTAGATAAAACTATAATACATGCTAACTATTCAGAAGAAGGACCGGGCATGACAGAAATCAAAGGAGAACGCTTTTTTGGAGGCTGTCGCTTTTTGACAACACCAGAGGTATTACTCGCACTGGCAAGTGTAGCTTTCTTTTTCTCTGCAGCAGCTTTGCGCTTTTCAGCAGCAGCTATTTTTTTCTCCTCATCCAAATCTCGTTTGGCTTTTAAAATTTGAGCTTCTTTTGCAGTTAATACTCGTGCTACACTCAATACCCTCTTACTACCATCTTTTTTATGTTTAGTTGACATGGCTGCAGCTGCTCGGAGCTTAGAGTTGATTTCCAATTGAAGTGCTTGTTGAGCAAAGGCATTTTCAGCAGATCGGACTAATTGCAAAATTCGATTTTTTGTTGGAGTTGTTATATCCTGTAGGCTTGGATCCTGCAAAATTTCTGAAAGATGATTTTGAATTGCCGGAAGTGAGTCTGGTGTAGAGGGCCGTTGTACTTGAATTGTCAAGGTTGAATCCGTGATTTCTGAATGTTCACTTACTGGCAGTTTATTGAGTACTCGGGATGGATCAAAAGGAATATACCCCGTGGCTGAAAATGCTGAACCAATGAGTTCCGGAGTGAATGTTTTGTCTCTTGCAGTTTGATATAGAGCGACAAATTTAGATTTATTTATTGCTCCCAGTCCCATTCTACCCGAGTCATCAACAAGTTGCCCATAGTAGTGTTGAAGTGGACTGAAAATACCAACATCGAGTGGTTGAAGCCAGTGGGTAGAATGTGGAGGAAGGCATAATACAACAATTTTGTGGTCTATTGCGTGGTAGATGAACTGTGGACTAATGTGTGATGAGTGACCATCAAGTAGAAGAAGCCGATATTCGTTTGGGTTTGATACTGTTGTACTGGGTGAGAACAATTGCCGCAACCACTCAAATCCAAGCTCTTCATCACTCCACCCCTTAGGCGATATTCCAAAAAACCAATTTGACGGAGTTGTATCATTATTGTGCCAGCCGTATTGATGATGTTTGCCTTTAAAAATCAAAAAAGGAGGAAGTACTGTGCCATCGGCACAAATACACTCAAGAATAGTTACATTCTCACAATTGCCATCTTGATTTGCAAATTGGGACTTGCAACGTGCAGGGACAATAACGCGTGCACTTGCAGCCACCCCTAACTGCACCCCCTTTTCATCCATGTTATATGTATTCCATGGTTGAATATTATACTCCTTCACAACGGACTGATAAAGAGCAAAAAATTCTTCAATGAGCTTTGGATTGTTGGTAAACGCACGTGCTTGATCAAGCGTTCTGCTGTAAAGGGCTTTGAGATTGGAATGGCGCTCTAGAAAACGTAAATGCCATCGCTTTCCGGGATATTGTGGTTGCGGAATTTGTGATACAGCATCATGCAAAGCTCCATAAACACGATGTTTTTGAATTCCATATGCCAAATCCCGTAGCATTGAGATCTTTAATGGAAACCCCCACTGCGCCATTTGAATTGCATGGTTTTCTACCACATTTTCTTCCGCTTGACTTAATAGTTGTTGAGATGCGTGTGAAGTACCGCGAGTTACTCTGCCTGCATATCGATGTGCCACAGTACTACGTGGTAAATTGAACATTTTTGCAGCCTCAGACATACTGATGTTTTCATCAGCTTCAAAAACTGCAATCGCTTGCTGTAATAAACACTCGTGATGTTGAACGTTGTCCATTGTTTTTTGTGGATACTGCTATCGATTGATGGGAGGTGAAGAGGGCTATGGTTAGCCATTCCCCCGGGTTCTCTGTTACAACATCTTGTTCTTCCACCCTAAAATAAGGGGGACTGAGCACCACGTCCAACGCCTGCTCGGTAGTAGGGCCTGCTCGGTACCCCGTCCAGTACGTTACCTCTAAAATCGTGCGGAAACATGGCACGAGACCAACTACTTACGGAAACATCAAACAAAAAATTCCACTTTACAAAGGAACCCCTCAGTGCACCCCTACCGGTACCTGTACCGCTGCATGGAATTTAAATAACCCATCCATTATCCCTCCCCGTCTCACGCTTGCCCGCTTGCAACGCCAACGTTCGAATCCTTACGCCTCTCAAACGCCCTACTCGAGTGCACTACCTTGCTAGCAACGAACCTTTCGAAGCGCAGCAACGCATCTTTAATTTTAGAAACTCATGGTACTTTTAGGTAGACCCTTGCCAATATACAAACATTGTTTCTTGGCGAAAGGTTTTTTGCGAGAGAAAGAGAAAGAGAAAAGAGCCGCTGGAGCCTGTTCTCGAGACTGCCCATGAGCACTGTGGGCCGAGCCGAATCTTGTGATGCGATGCGAGTTCGGCAGACCGCGGTCATGGAGCGAGGACTACTCAAAAAGGAAAAACATTTATACATGACAAAACCTTTTTACACATGGAAAAGAACAATTCGCAAAAAAAATTCGCAAACGTTTCGCTCAGCACATGTCAACATGCGATTCATGATGCACCACGTGCACCATGCATCACCAACAAACAAACGTAACGTACCCGGAGGTACGCGCGTACGGCACCTCCCGGTCGACCAAAGGGAGGGAAGACATCCGCAGGTACCGTACATGTACGAAAAAAAGAAAAACTAATGTATGGAAAGTACATACCTCCAATTTCAATACCTAGAAGATACCACTCGATCGGTAGTCTCGTGAACTCGAGTATATACGATAGAAGATATAACGCCGAGCTCAACGGCCATCCCCGGTTCCTCAGCCCATAAAAATCTCATGGGCCATGACACCGATCATGAATCTCCCTATACATACAAAAGTCACGAAGGCTGTACCTAGGTACCTAACCTAGGTACTCTTATCTACACACGTGCTCATAATCATAGGCAAACCGGCACGGTTCATCATATATATCCTCGAAATAAGATAAAAATACAATTGCAAACCTGCTCGAGATAGATCTCGAGCATCATACATACCAAGTGCCTACTTACCTATAGGTACCTTAAGCCATACAATCCTCGGGCAGGTAGGTACCCTTGTTTATAAGCTTATAATTAACGGGAGTTATGTAACTTATCGATGTGCTTCTACGAGTATATAAAGCATTAGACGTCGACCCCAGGCCTGGTGGTCCCCAATTGCAATATCTCACTCATAAAGTTTATTTATTTATTTATTTATTGCTCAAGTTTTGCGCCCTATAGCTAATTATGGAACCGCTAGGTACCGGATGAAAGGCGGAAACCCAAATATTTTCAATTTTTGATGGGAAGGTGTCTAACTTAGGTACCTAAGTAGGTATATGGTTTTCTCCATTCAGCACGCAATTCATTGCACCCAAGATCCAACTAAGCTCAATGGAGGTCCCTTACCTAGACAGTGCATACATAGACTACAAGTGCACTGCGTATCTTTTTCTGCGGATTAAAGCACAAATTTATGGGGGGTGGCATATCCACCCATCGAAGGGTCATGCCAAGAGTGAGAGTTTAGAAGTTCAATCACTCATGAATTAGTGAACGTATGCTGCAAAAGTGACTTCACGGTATAAGCGTTGGAAGCAATATGTACTTATAAGTAACGTTATTGGCCAGGAGTCATCTGTCCACTAGTTATCTACTTCTTCTTATAATTACTTTATGTACCTATAGTCTCATACCCAGACCCTCGTAGAGGTGTACCTAGCTAGCTACCTACTACTTATGTACCTACATAAAACTTACAAGTCATACACTTCACGATCGTACGTTGCCCTCAATTACCCTCAAGTTCAATCATTCAATAACAAGCAGTGCAACCTCACGATGGTCATACCTAACTGACCTCGAATCCACCATCCACCTGAATCATTCTCTCTCTCTCTCGCTCGTTCCTCTAGATCCACTCCTCTCAAACATTTCTCTCTGCAAAGCGTATTTAGAAAAAACTGATAATTATTGATTTTTTTTTAGCTCACGAATGTGTTATTAACAATAAAGATAACCATATACACAACCTGCATGGGGCCTGAGTGAGTGGGAATGGACATGACCACACACACACACACAGCCGTACTAATATGTAGAGAGGAAGCAAGAATATCTCTGAAGAGTGAGTAGATCGATATCCTTGAAATGAAATAAAATGAGAGGAAAGGAAAGAAAAGAACGAAAAGAAGCAACCGTGACAATGTAAGTAGTTAACGATCAAGAATGATACCGAAAGAGAGAGAGAGAGAGAGAGAGTAAAAGGAAGTGAGTGTAAAGAGAGAAGAAGAAGGAAACTAATAAAGTAGAAGAAAATCAAGGTGGAAAGAAAAGAAAGGAAAGAAAAGATAAGAAATAAGAGAAAATAAATAAAGAACAAGATAAAAGGCCACCAAAATAGCGGAATCGTTTGATGATCATGAGTTGATATCCGGATCGATCCCCGCCTTTCATATGTCAAAACCACATTCCAAAGCCTACTTAGGTAGCAACCCAGCAAGGCTCAGATCTGTAAAACCACCTTTTCTCTCTTTTTCCCGTCCGTCCGTTGCGATATATTAATGAATAGAAACTCCTTATGCGCCTTTGTCCCCAGTTGATCCCAACCCCCAGCGACTGATTATTATTCTAATTGACCTGTGTGTGTGTGTTGTTTCTAAAGCAAAGATGGCCCAGCAACAACATCCCATTCGCCGATTGCATCTAGCAAATCTGGTAAAACTGGAGTTGCACCCCCAGACAGGGAATTCGACCGAGTATGTGATCGTGGGGTGAGGGGTGTGGTAGCGCCAGGTGATGTTGCATCCGTTGCTTGAACTGGTGGTGTCCGGGGGGCATGTTCCGTCGAGATGTCATTTGCGTCGTCATCATCTAAAACCAGCAACGAGAGGTTCTCGGCAACGGCCGCAATACTAGCAAAGCCAGTGTTGCTGGATTCTCCACCCATGGCGTGACTGGACGTGAAGTCACTGGTGGTAGCAGCATTTATGTGCTGCCGTAATCGTTCATGGATGTTGGCTACGTTGATTAGATGTTGTTGGACTGCGTGGCTGGGGCTTGTAGCAGCTACTTCTGAATCTCCACCACGAATTTGAGTCACAGCGTTGTTGCCCTCTTCTGTTCCCTGTGCTGTAGTCTCTGGTACTGTACCACCGGCGTCGTTGGTACCTGGGACTTGCAAGGTTGCTGCCGGTTCGGCAGTCTCGTGGTTGTCTGCCTCCTCCTCTTCCTCATCCTCAGCTTCTAGGAGATCCTCCTCCTCTTCCTCTCCATCTCCTTCCTCCTCCCCACCTTCTTCTTCCACCACATTGGCCGCAGTAATCTCAAGATTTGCAGATGTTGTTGTCCAAATTCCCATCGAACCCCCTGATCCATACAATGTCGTATATTGCCTGGCGATTTCCGAATTCTTCCTCATGTTGAGGTCGCCTTCGCAGCTAAATGGTTTGCTATCCCAGCAAGTTCGACAGTAAAAGCTAATCAAGCACAATTGGCAATTACAGGCATTTTGCCTCCGGCAATCCTACATCACAAATGAAAGTGTTAGTTAGAAAGGTAAACCAGCTATGAGCAGCGATGCTGCCTCATTGATCTGCATACCCCACAAACTCCAATCCCACACGATACGCACTCCCTCACTCCTCCCATATCGCAACCAACTGCACCACCGCCCAATTGCCCGGGATTGCCGTTTGGGCCAGCGCCGCCTCCAATTGAAGGGAAGCAGAATGAACGATTACACCCTCCACTGCAAATCCGTCTTCGTGCCCACTCGTGCTGCATGCACATTGTCCTCTGGCAACCATCACATCTGCCCCAATTCAGGTTGTCGTAGCACTCCTCACAATATATATCTCCATGGCGGCTGGATAGGATGGGATTGAAGGGGAGGGTATCCACACAACAAGGTTTCATTGCAGGCGTCAATCCGAATGTGGTAGGGTCAGTTTCATTATCCACAACGATGTTTGCATGAAATCCTCCAATGCCCATAAACCCGCCTCCATCTCCTGAACTTGAACCGGATGAAGTGTGTCCAGATGTTAATGGTACATTCCAGCTGCAAGAATGACACAATGTTTTTGCACATTTCGAGCAGTGCATTACCACTGCGCATGCCTCACAGCGTTCTGGAATGGGATCTCTACAGGAATCGCATTGGATGTCTCTGCCAATTCCTCGTTTCACTAAACTAGGAATCATTTCCGTCAATGCCGGATTTGACTCTCGCCATCGTCTATCAAACGGAACACAGAACTTCTCCTTCATTCGCCTCGTGATTTCTCGCCGCCTCGGGCAACGTAATTTTGGTGTTGAGCATAGCCCAACGTCGACGAATATGTTCAAAGCCGTAGCTAAAAGTGTCAAATATCGAGTTGGTTCATCTCCATCTGCCTCCTTTCTGTCGATGAGAAATGGCTTGCGCCGAACACCCCTCGCTTTCCAGGCATGTAGGGATTTGAGAGCGCGATAAGGCTTTTCGGACCTCTTGCCCCACCCACCACTTCCTATTCCAGCAAATTCCGGAGATCCAGCTATCGAGTACGGTTCGATGAGGCTTTGATGAACGAAGTGTGGCACAATGTGATGTTTGATACTCACCTTCCTGCATCCACGCACACTAAGATGCTGAAGCGTGGCAGCACACTTGTCGACAATTTTGAATAGATAATGGCCAGTTATAGCGGTCCAATCCACATTGAGAGAGACAAGCCTTCCCTCAAATGGCAGTATTGAGAGTAATGCATCCAAGTTGTATACTTTTCCAATCCCATATGCATCGTACCTTTCACCCTCATTCACATCCAAGTGGAAATCCGGATTGGCCCAGAACGACGGGTAGGAATGACAGAGACGGCGGAGATGGGAAGATACATGTGTCAATTTCAATTTTTCGTGGGTATCGAGATGATTCGAAAGCGATTCAAGAATAGGCGTGTAAATGGTCAACAGTACCTCGAAGCGAGAAAGATTTGGGCGGTCAGGGTGTGTGAGTTGAAAATGGGAAACAAGTTGCAATGGTGGCTGTCCATCGCTATCAACGTCCATAAGCTGTGCTGAACCATCTTGTGATTCGGAAGTTTGTGATTCAAGCTGTGTTGATGATGATGCCTGTGGTACTGTAGAGGGTGGTGGTGGAGGCTGGGAAAACAATCCATGAGCAGGAGCCCGTAAACTGCCAGAATATTCGCTCATTGTTGTCTTTTTTTTAGTTTTCTCTTTGTCGGCCTTGTAGCTGTCTTTTCTGCCTTTATTTGTTTTTATGTGCCGAATCGGATCAGCGCCGCAATATCCACCCTGTTTGGATGGATCGCCCGGTACGATCCGCTCGTAAACGTTGCCCTGGCTCTCCCTGGAAAGCTGTGCCTCACACGGGCGTTTAGGATGGGAGAGGGCGGTATTTGGCGTGCAAGATGGCGAACTTGTTGTCGGTGACAAGAACGGTGGTGGGTTGCTGATGTCCGGGTGTCGGGGTGAAATGTAATCCTGGGGCGGGCCGTCTGAGCTGTGCAGCCGTCCACTCTGCTCTTCACTGCTGGTTGGTTGTCCACCTTGAGATGGCAACAGAAGGTCACAAGAGCACGACGGGGCGATCGAGTGGCTGCGTGCGGTACGGGTGTTGTGCAGCAGCGGTGCGTGTGTTGCGGGAGGAGCTATTTGCTATTTGCTTGTCTGCCTGCCTACTTGCTAGGCCACCGTGTAACGGCAGAAGAGAACAGCGCAGGGGAGGGGTGCTTGCCTCTGCTGCTGTTGCGAGCTCGACTACGGGGCGGGGTGGAGAGTTGTGATATATAGCGAGCAGGGTTTAGAGCTCAGTGGTGACAGTCAAGGTCAACGGGCAGTGCGGTGGCGAGCTGGTGGGTGAGGGGTTACCTGCTGTGGGATGGGATGGATGGCGATGGCGTGGATTTCGTGAGGGTGTGTGTGCGAGTGTGTGTGTGTGATGGGTATTTTCAAGATGCTCGAGATGCAGCGGGAGGAGGGGAAGGGGGGGGTGATTGTGTAGCGAGGGGAAGGGGGGGTGATTGTGTAGCGAGGGGAGGGAGGCTGTCGTCGAGGTCGGCTCCCCGGCGGTATGTATCCTATCTCTGGTGGTGAGGTGGAGAAGAGCAAGAGCCTGGAGGGGGAGGTCAGTATGGTGGGAGAGCGGATGAAGTAGTCGACGGGCGATCGTCGTGATCGGTGCAGGGCGACGAGCTCTCAGAGGGAGCTATCAGCTACTTCTCCCTTCGTCTATCTCGGCCTTGCCCCATTCGGGGCACGAGACTACCCATTCGCGAACCCGGAGAACCCCACACAATCCCACCACAAATCGCCCCCCCCACAGAATCGAACCCTACTCCTCTCCTCCTCCTCCTCCTCCTCCGCCTCCTCCTCACACCTCACATCTTACCATCATGCCATCTCCATCGTGCTCCCTTCCTCTGCCCCTCGTCCTCAGCCTGCTCCCGCCTTCTCTCCACAGGTATTCCACCAGGTGCGTGCCCTCCTCTCATTCTCATGCTCCATGTTGCATGCTCCGGGTGCTCTACATTTCGTCAAAGGCATCCGGCCATGTGGCGCTGCCATGGCTGGCTGCCGATCTCCGGAAACGACACGCCGCCGGTTTGCAGGGAAGCTGCAAACACCAATCCATTGGTGACCGACCGACTGCACGTATGTAACGTAGCGGCGGAATTTAGGCAATCGCATCGATGTCTGGCAAGCTCCGGATTCCTAGGGCGAAGAAATTGATCTTTTTGTCGATTCCTTGCCTCTCATTCCCACCACTAATGGAAGGATGCCTTTGGCTTCTCTACGAGTAGTACCAATCTTGGCTTCATGTACCCAGAAAAAGTGCCCGGTGCGGTGTGAGAACAAGCGGCATAAGATCTCAAATTATCCATTTTCAGCGTCAAGGCCATCATTGCCATGGAGCCTTACATCTACACGGTCTACCATGCACTACTATGGGCATGGAATACCATGCTATAATATCATCAGGATGCACTCTAACTAGCCCTTCAATAATAGATTGCAATTGTCTCATCCCCAGATCACAGACACATGGCTAACATTGGCTTACAGAGCTGCAATAAATGAAGGCCGTTGAATATCACGGGCACCCAATCTACGCACACCTGTCGACTGGAAAATCACAATCTTGCAGACTATTCCTTGTAATGCAGGCAACTTTGCTAGAGGGAAAACGCATGCACGGCACATTCTGCCTGCACAAAACATACAGGCATCTTGAGGGCTTTTTCCAACACCGGAAACACGAGTTTGAAATCTGAAAATCCCGGTGGTCAATTTTCCACTAGTCAGGTCGAGGTAACCTAACAAGTTGCTTCCCTATACTATATACCCATGCAGGAATTTGCACACCCGTCATCTTGAGTGCCTTGAGCAAGTGGGTTACCTACTTCAATTTTTCCAATCATTCTCCAGGTGGATTATTTACATGTGATGGACGTAAAACGAGATGACCGCCTGGATGCAGGCCGAGACAGAAGAATGGTTGAGGCTAGGAAATTGAGTTATTTATACGACCTACCTTGATATAGGTACTACGGAGAATAATAACGGTGAAACTTTCTGAGGCTTACGAATATTGGCTGGAATTCACGAGCCTAGCTGGAATGTATGAAGGACTGCAATCGATCCGTAAGACATCCATCTGGCTACTTCGAGTAGTGCCAATCCTGCATGATTCTCCAATAGCCTCAAACTAACAGCTACCAAGAGGCAGGCAGATATATCTCGGTGCCAGCCAGGCTTGCAATTGAAGTCGTCGAATTCAGTAGATACAAGATTCATTTGTTGGCCAATGGTAGCCCCTCTCTTTCTTTCAAACTACCGACATGAACTACGTTCTATGAAATATCCGGCCTTGCCCAACTGAAATAAATATTCACGCAAGCGCTGGCCCCCTAAAAAAAAAACTTTACCAACCCCCCAATAGAAACATCAGATTGAGGTACCTAGGTATGTACTCGAGTACAGCATATCAAAAATTACAAGATGCAGGTATCACATAATTTACTTTAGGTTCCAACAATGTTCTTGTTCCACGGCCGGAAGTTAGGCAGCCTCGAAGCTAGGTTCATCCTGGGAGTGAGAGCTTGATATCTAGCCAGATCCGGGTTCATATCCATGGGATTACGGATGCTGCCAATTCTGTGCCACGAGACTAGACTCGTCACGAAACTCTATATGCAGTTACCGAAGTGGTGGGTAAGGTTTACTACCGCATAATCTGGCGAAGAAGAGCCCATGTAAAAATACAACGCTTCACCCAAAGTGAATGGATTTCCGCCGTGCCCTGACCGTGCCCTGGCCGTGCTCTGCCCAATAACCCTACGCTATCAATGGCGCTTTTCTATGGTTTAAGCTCAATAGGTAGGCTCTTGATAGGCTCTTGACGCACTGATTACTCCGGTTACATCTGTTGATCAGTGAAGCTAATTTTACTTCTTCACAGCACTTCTAGAGTATAAACTGACGGCAAGGCAGGGAACGAGCTAGCAAGGCAGGCACCACCTCCCATGCCCAAACCCGCAGTTCCACTTTGGCGAATATGGGAACGAAACTATATATTACCTCGCGATATCCTAGGACTCGATACAAGGTCCAATTCTTCCGGTGCAGCTACCTTCTCGTAGCGGTTGGTACCAGGTAGCTGAAAAAGGTCCAATATGGGCACTGACACCCCTCCCCCTCTCCCTAAGGATGAACTCGAGTACCGCGAACTCTGGGAAATAAGAGGCCTGGCTAACTCTAGACACACCAAAATTTTCGTTGCAACGGACAGGTGCACGGCTACAGAGGTGTCCAACAGTTGTTCGATTAGGTATAGTTGTACCTATGAACTAAAAGGCGTCAGATATTTGTCAGGCCTCTTATTTTCCAGAGTTTGCGGTATTCCCTGGCAAAATTCTGTACCCGAAATAAGAAGATACTAGGAGGAGAAGAAGAGGTAGGTAATGATTTTGGCGTGAAATTCCTTCCATCTACCAATTGCATCCACCTGCCGCATCGGACTGGGTTCGATGCCATGGGCCCTGGTTTTACTTATAATTATAATTAATAGGCACTCGTGCATATGGATACTCTCAAAGGATCTGGAGACAACCGAGAGCAATTTGTTTACAGGACCCAGCCAGGCCCACCAGTTGTCGGTACTTTTTATACAAACATCTACCGGCCGGGACAGCTTGGTGGTTTGGATCTTGGGTTGATTGCAATTGTCATAGCGCTAGCCTCTCGAGCGGTGCTGCCGCCAAATCCCAAATCTTTCAAACTTCTCGGCCGTAAGTGATACTCTAAATGGCAAAATCTTTATCCTGATTTCCCACAACAAGTGTATGGATGGATGTTCGGTACAAGGTACACATGTACATATGTACATACTGTGTTTAAATTTAACGGCTACCCTCAATGCTCGAGTTACATACCTACTTGGTACCTAGGTATGTACTTAAGTACAGACGGTATAAAAAAGTGATCGGACAGTGGCGTCGCCAAGAGCAAATTTTTGTATACAGCGAGTTGTATGACATTTCCACTGTGTCAACCGTACACAGAAACCTCGGCTTGGCGACGCCACTGTCCGATCACTTTTTTATACCGTCTGTACATACGTTACAGGATCCCCCCCCCCCCCCCCCCATCTTCCCCCCCGGCGCGCAACTGCCATGGCGAGAATTAGCGAGTTCTAGACTGGCGTGCAAAGAGTGAGCGAGTCTCGTGCATCTGGAATCCGAAGCGGAAAAAAAAGGAAGAAAAAGGAATTTGAAGTTAACAACCCTTGTCACAGAAAGAAGGATCGATGTTATGGTTTTCCATACTCGGGTAGGAGGTACATATATAGGTAACACTTCCATCGCACACTCGCTGCAGACGCCTTATAATAAAGACGGGCACCTATGTGATCATGATACAGTGCCAACTCACTGCATGGCCATGGCCAAGATATCAAGTATACCCCGAAGCATCTCGTATACCTCATGGTTATGAGATATCTAGATACGGGCACGAGACTATTAGATGCTAAGTAAGTAGGCCCCTTAAAAGTAATTACCATGCACATGATATCAATCATGTGACTGAATATGCCATTGTGCTTAAAAACCAGTACACCGATACATCCAATCGACGAGAACAATCCAATCCAACCAAAAAGAACGAAAGGAAGTAGGGAAAAGAAAAAATAAAAGGACATCTACAATAAAAGCATATATATATGTTCATTTTGCATCTACACTAGCTGAAGCACGTGAATGCAATGATATTCATTACAATAACCCTAGACCTCCCCCCTCCTCCGATGTTTATTCCCATTCAATTCAGTCTAAACCACATACACATCCCCTCCCCCCTCAAATCACAATCAACGAGAAAAACATCTCAATTCCCAGCCAAAGAAGAAATTACACGCACACACACACACACACACACACACACACACTCTCTCTCTCTCTCTCTCTAGTCCTCCTCCTCGTCCTCTCCCTCAGACTCATACACAAACTCGCTTGGTAAAGGTGCGCCATCCTCGTCCTCATCCTCCGCCGTGAGAACGTCCACTGCGGCCTCGGCGCCTCCACTTCCAACATCGTTGTTGCGTGCAGAACTCGAGGATGAGACGCCGGCAGGAGCCCCGCTAAGGGTGTTACCTGGCCCAGTGGGAGGAGCTGGCTTTCGTGATTTTAGCTCCATCAACTCTGGCACCTCATCTGGATTCCTATCGTGGAGGAGTAGGATTCCACCAGTTGGCTGTCAAAAAGCAAAGAATAAAGCGTTAGTTGAATGTACGTTTTCTTTAATACAAAAAGTATACATGATATATAAACATACCTTCTTGACTGGTGCATATCTACCATCCTCTGGGAACGATATATACTTGAGCTGCTGAGGCAACACCCTACTCAGGTTATCCACAAAGTATCCGACAGGCTCCTTCTCGACCTTTGCCTTCTTCGCAGCCGTCTTCTCCTGGTCGGTGGTAGGCGCATCGTACTTCTTCTCTGGCGAGCCCTCCTCCTCAATCTCCATCTTGTCTCCAGCGCCAGATGGGGCAGGTGTTTGTGGCGCACTTGCCAAGTCGTCAATCTGCATGGAGTCGCCCTTCGACGCGGCGGCCTCCTTTGCGGCCCGCTCCTTCTCGGATCGCTTTGCCCGCTGGCGAGCCTTGTTTGTTGTAGACAGGACGGCAGTGGCAACCTTCTCGACTGCCTTCTCGGCGGACTCCTCAACCTTCGGGGGGTAGTCAAATAATGATGGTTTGGTGTTTGAGTGGAATTTGAAGTTTGGAATCTACTTCGCGTTAGCATAACCCAGGGGAAAATTCCACAAGAACAATAACTCACGTTAAGGTTTTCATCCAGCCCAATGATACTTGTAGGGACAAATGACATGGTTAGGAAATGTGTTAATGGAAACCAGTACCAGTATTGTGTAAAGACCGCCATTCCCACGATTCCCATCACATTCAGACTTCCAGTTGGTGTTTGTAGCCCAATAGTGACATTCCGTCCACCAGCGTCTATTATTCCAAGAGCCAGAGCTGCGCCAAATTTGGCCATGGCATCCTCGTGCTTCTCCCCAATGACCTTCTCGAATGATTTCCTGATACTTGCTACCTTGGGGTTCATTTGTTCATTCTGCTGGACCAAGATCATGGCCATTGAAATCAATGCACCTTGGCGAACAAAATCGGTAGGATCCTTCAACATAGGCTCAAGAAGGTCGATGGCCTCGTCTAGGCCTGTGCCGGCACATGCTATTCCCAAAGCCATAGCAGCTCCGTATCGAACATGTGGGTTGTAACTCTCACTCAGTAGTTCCACCATCCTTGGGACTGTATTTGGCTTGCGGAACAAGATGAAACCAAGACTGAGAACAGCAACCCGCCTCACATCATCGTTGACATCACTCACCGCCACATGCAGCAATTGCCGGATAGCTTTGTTGGAGCCACTTCCACAATATGCCATCGCAATTGTTAGAATACCACCATATCGCAGAATTGGGTCTGGTTCCTCCAATAATCCGTGAATCAGATCATCTGCTGCCTCCTGGCGGCCAAACATAATGAGGGCCATGCCGACTGCTAGACCACGGATAATCTTTTCGTGCTGTGTTTCGTGTGCATATTGAATCATGTCCTCCAGAGCCTTGATGCTCCCTGTGCCCAACATAACCAATCCCATGGCTAAACCGACCGCCTCTCCAGCAATAGCACTATCCGCCCACAAAACGTCCTTGAGCTCCTCATACAAAACGAGATTTCCTGTAGCCATACCGGCAACACCAAGCCCAAGCGCACCACCATGCTGTACAGTTTCGTCGTTTGTATTCTTGAATTGTGCTCTGAGAAAGTCGAGAACGTCGGTGCCGTGATTTGCATAAATCAACCCCAATGCGTACAAGCTGCCACCTTGAGAGTAAGGGCTCCCACCACCACTAACACCTTGCTTTGGTAGATATGGGTCAAGCAATTTCATGCCTTGTGACAGGTTACCTTTATGAATCACACCAAGGGCCGCAGTCGCAGAAAACTTCGACCAATTCACTGCTTTTGATAACCATTCCAAGTTGTTTCGGAAAAATCCATCCGATGTCGTGCCGGCGTTCATGAAAGCATTCGAAAAAGTTACCGCAGTGTGGAAAATTGAATTTCTTGCTTCCAAAGATTCCTTCACTTTGTTGAGAATCGTCATGTCGGTGTGATTGTTTCTGAAGAGAAATTCCAGGGTAAGCTCGATGCTCTTGGTTCCTCGGAGAATTTGACGAATGGATCTGTAATATTTTGCTGAAATGTGGACTGAAGCCGCAGATGCGTCCTCAGAGCCAGCTGCCAAAAGTTGCGTATTTTCATCAGCATCATCCCCATCACCGGTAGCTGGAGCGGTACTGCTTGTGCCAGCATCCTGGGCATCATCATCAGACCCTGGTAATTCGGTTTCCACTTTCTGTAAGAACTCTTGTGTAGCAGACGAGTCGAGATCGAATGCAATTTGATATGCCATCAGGAGGGATTTTGAGTCTCCCCTTGAAACGAGATCACGCAAGATTTTCGCGGCAAGTGAATGGTCGTCTAGATGAATGACACATTTGGAAATAGAGAAATAATCAGGAGATGGTTGGGCCAGGAACAAATCGACAAGTAACCTCAAAAGCTAGCACAAAATTAGCAAATGAAGTTGATTTTTGAAGAGCTTGACTGAAATCCTACCTTATTCCGTAGGGTAATTTCCTGTACCACACCCATAGAAATTTCAAGAACGTACTCCATCAGCTCAATTCCGCCATCTTTCTCGACAGCATCGCCATGTTGCTTTCCTTTTCCTCTGTCCTTGCTTCGTTCGCTTGCCAGTTTAATACCTTCCTCAACGACACCAAGCCTTCGAGCTTCAATCGCAATCCCAATTGCAGGCCGATAGTCCTCGGTTTCAAAGCATTTCCTAAATAGCCTTTCTACGATGTCTTCAAGTCGGGGGTCAATCACCGTTACTTCCAGATCATCAGAGTCAAGCAAGCTCTTCTTTCGAGTCGTGGAAGATCTGAATGAGGCAGGGATGTCTTCGGTGGAGAAGGTGGGTGGGCTAGTGCTAGCATCAAGTATATTGGCGTTCGCAGTTGAGATGGCGATATACTTGTCGATACATTTAGCTATTATCTATTAGCTGGTGCACAAAGCTATGGGATAGTTTATGATGGGCAAACAAACAGATGATTGTCTCAACATATTCGCCCTTTGCTGTGATATCAAAAAGCTCCCCAGCGCCCAGAGCAAATGCCATGGACTCATCGTACTCTTGTAGATGGTAATAAATCTTTGAAATAACTAACGAAGCAAGCTCCTTCTCCGGAAAGTCGGGATTCTCATATAGCTCCTCTCTGTTCAAATTAAGTCAGTAACCCAAATTCCAAGGCCCATTTATGTTATAAGTAAGTGCCCACATTTTAGATACATGGTCAGCGAGCTCTGTCCAGAACTGGTCGACAGTGGCGTCTAGTTGCTGCAAAGCATAGCTCTTGAGCTGGTTATCTGGCTCGTCAAGAAGGCCGAGAAGGCCTGCTGCAGAAACTATTCCAACCATGAAGGATGGGTAGAGGGTGGTAAATGAGGTATTTCGAGTAGCTGCCGGAGGATATGGAGGTGAGTCCGGTTGGCCTATAAACTCCACAACTGGGGCAAAGGTGGGAGGGGTGAGGGGTGATGGTTATGAGTAGGGTATTATGAGTGACGCAGTTACGGTTGTTGTGTAGCTTCCTGGAGGGATCAGGAGTGTTGTGAAGAGGTGTTGAGGGTGACGAGGGTATGTAGGTGGTAGAGAGGGGGGTTCCGTTAGTGAATGTGAGTTTGATTCAAGTGTTTCCGCTACAATACCTCTCGCTTGTCTGTGGGGGAGTTGGCTGTGGCATCACTTGTGCAACGCGGCGGCGAGGTACAAGGTGGGGTGTTAGTAAGCGATTCTTGTCTTGGCAAGCACAAGATTCCGACCTTGAAGCTCACAATAGGAGTGAATATGAGTATCTCACTTGCAACTGATCAATCCACACATTTACAGCTTTGATGCCCCTGCATATCGAGTATCCACCATATCGTGCCCCAGTATCCCAGAGCTCTAATCAGTGGATCCAGGGACGTATCGATGTTTTTGACCACCGACATCCAGCCAGCTCACGTGCACCCATAGAATGCTAGCGCTGAGCTGATCAACTTGAGCTCGCACGGCGACAGCTTGGGGAAACCATGAGACTATGGGGAAACTAGTCTCGATACATCACTATCCCTTAAGCTTCCTTCGGAGATCAACCCTCAAATATCTACAAAATCACCTGAAGAATGTTACCCGAAAAGGGCGTGATGATGTTTGATGTGATCGAACAAAGAAAAAGTCTACCCAAGCAGTGCACGTTCCAAAGCCGATACAATTACAATTGGGGGTATTCAAACCAAAAATCATTCAACATTAAAGGGACGGGTGTCTTGAGGCTATGTTCTCGTCCTTAAGGCTACAGTACTTTCCCCAGATGGTTAAACCCCGCTACTAGGCTACCATCTTGAAATCCGAACGCAGAATTTACCGTAGATCCGACGGGGCTACATATCAAAATCGACGGGCTCGACCTCTGTGAAATTCGCCTAGGCAATTACTCCTTATGTGCTTCAATCTTATCAGATGAGATCAAAGTGAATGGTAGGTGCACGGATCAGTGAATCATCGATCAATTTATTCTGCGAGCCCCATGGTAATATTCGAAGCTGCTGGGGGGGGGGGCACAAGAACAAAGCTAGGGTTGTTCTCGTACCTAGCTAGGGTAATAATTATGACTTGCATAAAATGTTTGTCGTGAAACTCTTACTCTAACCTCAGGTTAATTCTAGGGGAAATTAAGTCGATTTGGACGAACTGCCTGAATTCGAGTACCGGTCACATGCTGAACCAGAGCATCGCATTGATCAAGCATATCATACCGCGGTCAAGAAGAGGGAATTGTGTAGAGGTACTTATATCAGAAGTACCTTGCACTTATAATTAGCTATCGATATCGATATATCGTGAGCCCCGAAACTCGTTGACCGTGGCCGGGTGGGGTTCTTTTTTACATTTTACTCGGCCATGGTTCCAAAAGAGGAAATTGCGTTAGTCTCGTTTTCATACCTACCTTCCAGAAATAGACGGACACCTTGAGCAAAAAAGGAATCACCCGGTTCGATGTTCTCATGGAACCCCAGTCCCCACCATGCTACATTCCCCAAGATCATCAATCGTGCCCCGCACCATCTCCATCTCGCGAGTTTCGGTGAAACCAACCCATACAGCGAATTACCGGACGTTAAGTCCGCGATTACATCTTCAAATGCTTTCACGGCCAAACTATCCGATACAACTGACAGTGGGCGAAGCAGGATTCCTATTGCGGACTACGTATATACGGGCCCAATCACACCCATGAAGAAAGGCATAATCAAATTGCTTTTTCACACCACCAATCAAATCAACTTTGGGAAACAGAACTCAGGCCAGCATGTGCCATGGCCATTGGGAATGCAATTTCGACATCGACATCATCCAGCATAAAGAAAAAGTAGAGAAGAACTGCCAAGGTCGCATATGGCGTAGGGGGCAAGGGGGAGGTGTTCCCGCGCTGGGGGGAAGCAGAATCCAGCTGGGGATGATATTAAGTCTCGCTCGTTCCCTGAGGAGATCATGGAAAAATAAAAGTCTATGCAGCACTCATTTTTTCTTGGTGTGCTGTGAGCTGAGCTGTTCTTGTAGAGCTGAGCTAGCTACTGCATATGGGTTTTTGTTTTTGCGGACAATGTATAGAAATTTTTTCATGTATTACCCGAACCCCGTGATGTCAATCTCTCTGGAATAAGGAATTTCGCGTTCGCCAGTCGCCTCTAATCGCTTCAAACCTCAAATCGAGACCCGAGTATCGGCCTGCTGCCGAAAACACCTGCCCCCCCCCCCCCCATGACAGCCACCAACTAGTCGGCAAGCTGGTCGGCTATTGGTATTGCCCTGGATTGCAGCTTAGGGTGGGCATCCAGTCAAATCACCTTTCTGAAGCGGTTTCAGGTCCACTGCTGCGACGATAACGACGCACACCCGCGCCCTTTGCTATTATCAGCATGCCATGAGTTGTCTATACCCTTTGTAGCGTATGCTGGCCCCAACTAATGGACATGCAGCGAACGCGGAGAGGGCGGGGTCACTTCGGTAGCCGTTTAGTGAATGGGGATATAACACCACACTCGTGTTGTCGCCCAACACGGGCAAGTTGAGTAGGAAGTTAGAGGCTCCTGCAGATATCCAGTCCAGCTCAGCAATAACTAGGGGAGATGGGGAGGGGGGTGAAAACACCGGCACGGAGAATCAGAGTTATAATATTGATCTATAGGCCCTGGGTATATCACTGAATGCGTCTTAAGGGGGGAACAATTTGTCGACAGTTAAAGAAAATAGCATGCATGCATTCTAGTCTCGAGACTTTTTACATCTATATAGATACCTCATTGTGGGCCACCAACAAGGTGTGCTTTCATGTATCAACCCCGTTATTCTGGAAATGATGGAGGAACAAAATAATCAGCTACAAGTAACAAACAGGCTATCTTGCCCTGTGACCTGATCTGCCTCCTTAAACTTTTATCCCGTGTACTTTCGAATTTCGCAACTGTATGCACACGACTCAATCTGTACTTTTGTCCACGGCAAGAGTTGATTATGAGTTGTTCTTGTGAGTTACTTTGTACCAGGCTGCTGTGCATATGGGAATCGCTTCCGAATTGTAATGTTATTAACGAGGGCAGTCAACATACGCGGACTGAGCTACTGGATCACTTGTTTGTATAAGGACTCCCGAAACATCATGATATCCGCTATGGCAGATCATCGACTCCTTTTACACTTTCCCAATCCATATAATCATACTCTTTGTCGCCATCTGGTGGCCGACTGTGATATTGAGAGGGCGGCTGTAGAATACCTTTATATCCAACAACCACAACAACATTGATGCACACCTGAGCTCAGTCGCCGCTGCCCACTTGCAAGTAAATAATACCACCAGGCTTCCGAACTGTTTTGCAGTGCACCCGCCCGAGATTGATATAGCCACGCCCACCGCGCATACATGTGTGATATACTTAGCCAGTGTTTCCGAATAGCCAGTCCACCCAGATACGATACGAGGCGGCCCCATTCGCCCATTTGTGCGTGCGTGCGTGCGTGTATGGGCCAGGTCCTCTGAGCAGGTACTCTACTCCATAGCACTCAACTCCCCCCCTCCTCCCTGCCATCCCTCCGCGATACTGCGTCTGCCCCCCCCCCTCCCCGCCCGCAATTCTCTCGAAGCAACAGAATCCGACGTCGACCTCTCCTCCGCCTCCCCGCCCAAGGACGAACTGCGCACGCACCCAGGCAGACCACAGGCGACGGCCGCAGGGCGGTTCCAACAGCAGAGAGGGCGAGCGAGCACAACGACCCGGCCAGCCCAGCCAACAAGCCAGCAAGCAAGTCAGCCTGCCAGCAGGCAAGCACACACGCCAGGAGATACCGGGGCCAGGCATTCGCAGTAGCAGCAGCTCGAGCACACACTAAGTGCAGTACCACAGAGGGTGGAGCAGAGTACACACCTGTACCTCCTGGCTCTCCACCTCCACCACCGCCAGTACCAGCATCCGGCCGGCACGCAAGGGCACACGCTGGACTCAATCCACCACCACCACGCCCGCCGCCATCACCACTCCTGCCTGCCACTGCGCTCCCCATCTCCCCAACAAGCCCAGCGCCCGTCGCCGCACCCCACACCCCCTCAAACAGAAGGATTGATTGCATACACACTCTCAGACACTCCCACGCACACGCACGCACGCATCTCCGCACGCACGCACCGCACGCACCACACACTCACACGCTCACCCGACCGCACCCACGCCAAACGCCGCACCCCCCTCCCTCCCATCGATCGCATCGCCAGTCGTCACAGAGGCCCGGCAGGGAGACGGCGAAGAACCGAGGTCATTGTCAGGACGCAGGAAGCACGGCGCAAGCAAACTGGAAATTGTGTCAACACAGAGAAGCAGAAGAGAGAGAGAGTGTGTGGAGAGTGAAGAGAGCGCAAGCAGACGCCGAGAGAGACATCCAGAAAGTTGCCAGCTCGCCAGGCACACAACCGCTGCCGACGCCTGAACTTTTGTTGACCGGCTGCCTCCCCAACGCTGCAGGATCCGAGGGACTGAAGGGCTCGAGACTGGACTGAACGTCCAGATAACATTCCCCCTCTCCCCGCATTCCGCTCCGGCCGCAATTACCTGGAAACCGTCCGCGGTGAGGTCACAGAGTACCCTGGAAAAAAAAAAAAACCACACACGTCCGCACATCACATTGCCGCACTCCGTCTCAAGCGAAGGGCCGTAGCCAGTCATTCGTTTGGTTTCCCGAGACACTCGCACCGATCGTCCCGTCCAAATCGACCCAGATACAACCCCCCCCCCTTCCCCCACCCCCCCTCCCCTTCACCGCCCCTCCTTTCTTTCCCCTCCCCCGCTTGGAATCCCCGCGACCGGTGACGAGCCCGCCCCGCGCGAAATCAAGCGTTCAGCTGGAAAACAAAACGCGTTTGCCGGGCATCTCGGGTCATCGGGCCTTCTGCATCAAGCATGGACCTTCGGAACATGCTCAATGAGCCTTCATCGGCGGGGGCTGCGGCGGCTGCCTCGAGGCTGCAACAGCAGCAGCATCAACATCAACATCAACAGCAAATCCACCATAATCACCAGCAACAACAGCAGCAGCAACAGCATCAGCGTCATACGCAAGTGCAGCACCAGATACATCAGCAGCAGGCACCACCACCACACCACCAGCAACAGCATTCGCATTCTGCTCCACCGCCCTCCTCTGCCCAACATCACCGTCCACCACCGCCTCAATCTCCATTACAACATCCTCAATCTCAGCACTATCCAGCTCCCGGGTACCCTTCTAGGCAACCACCTCCACCTCCCCATTCACAGCAGCAGCAACAGCCTTATCCTCCTTCTCACTCGCCCCATGGTCCATCCCCTGCGAATCAGTACCCATATGCTCCTCCATCGCCCCACGGAGGCCCACCTCCGCCATCAGGAGCATCACAACCACCACCTGGACAGCATCAGTATTCATACGCACACAGTAAGGGACCGCCGGGATCATATGGACCTACCTCAGCCGGGCACCCTGTGCACCAGTCGCACCCACAGTATGCACAGCAGCAACAGCAACAGCAGCATCAGCAACACCAGCAACACCAGCTACAACAGCAGCAGCACCAACAGCAGCATCAACACCATCCAGCTGGTAACTCCAATGCCGGAAGTCCGTTGCAGCCACAATTTTATTCGCCGCATTCACCTCACCAGCAGCAATTTAGCCAACACTACCAGCGTCATCCAAACTCGCCCAGAGGTCAGCGGCCTCCCTTGATCCAAACGGCTTCGGGCGACCGAGCCCCTCAGCACCCAACGCCGAGCAATGCTGCCAGACATCCTAGAGACAGGGATAGGCAAGTCGATAGGGACAGGAGCATTTCTCCAAAGACCATGGTGTACCCTGAAGAATTCGATCGGGAACCAGACAGTGTCATGCGAGATGACACACCGAGTGGGCATCCAGGATCACACCCAGGTGGAGTTGCCAGCGTTAAGGGCAGCAGGGCAAGCTCACATCATCGGACGCACTCGCAAGGCACGCCACAGGCTGCGGCTCGGCGAGGAAGCGCCATTGTGCCTCAGCAAAATCCACAGTTAAATCAATTACAGCGTAATATGGATGTAGACTCGGAGGCCGACGGAAGAATGTGGAATGCAACCACTCCAGCGACGCCAGTTGATCGGAAAGGGGTGAATGGCTTTGAGCTTGGTTCTCACGTTCGCGAAAATAGCCAAGCCCTCCAAACTCAAAATACCCCGATACCCAATCTAACAAGTAGCAACGCGACTTCGGCTGTCCCCGCCGCGCACCCTCTGTCATCAGCACCCCCACCCCCTCCGACACCAGCCACGCAACAGCAACATCATCCTTCCGTTAATAATCTGCAACGCACAATTACAAGCTCGCCTACTGTCAAAGAGCAACCCCAACCCTTCCATCCGCCACTCCACCATCGTTCAACCCCGTCCATTCCACCACAGCCGATCAACCGCCTGTCACGCCCACCCTCACCAAAACCCTCCCGAGACAGAGAAATCCAACCACCACCAACACCCGGAAGTATGAGTGGATCTTCACGAAAGCGCCCTCGGCACGATGAAATGCCTATTTTCGCACGGAAGGCTAGCAGGAGCACGAGCAATTCACCTGTCATGCCCAACAGAAGAGGTCCCCCGGCTCAACTTATCCAGCAACAGCACCAGCAGCAGCTCCAACAACAACAGGAAATTCAACAGGCCGGCCACCTCACTCCAATTCAAAGACAAAACACCGGGCCACCTTCAGGCGGCCATGCACCCCCTCCACCACAACCACCTGCTCCCGTTGCTGCTCCGGCACCATTGACACAACCGCCAACGGTCCAACCTCCAAACAGAATACCAAACCACTTTGAGCACCCACTGGCCCCATGGGAGCCCTCAATCACCAACTCCATTCCCTACGATGAGATTACACACAAAGTAACCGAGTTCATCTTCAATAATGTGGTGAAATTTGATGACCCTACCGTCGACTGGACGAATAGTGGTGGCCCAGTAATCGAAATTGAGGCAAAACTTGGACACATCATTGCTCGAAATACGAATGAACGGCTTCGCATTGGCATCCGTTCCGAAGCTATCCTGGATTATTTTGATTATAGTTTCAGGAGCAGCATGACTGAGGTAATTTTTGTTCTTTGATATCTTGTTTCCATTGAGGCAAATTTCCCTCGTCGGAATTGTTACATTAGCTAACTCCTCCTCAAGCAACAACATAAACGATTCAACAGCTTTTTGAATGATCGGTTCGCAGAAACTCAGCCGAAGAATCCCCCTCCACCTCGGTCACCTTCGCCATCCTCGTCTCCATCACAAGCAAACAATCATAGTCAGCCCCGGCAATTTTCCGGCCCACCTCCGCGCGTTCCCATGGAATATAAGCACACCAGGGAACGTGACACATTTCGCGACCTAGCACCACAAACTATCAGTTCGCTGCCACCATTGATACAGAAGCTTAGCAAGAAACCACCCAGGGTCCGAGTCACGACGGACCAGCAAGGCAAGGTGATTCATAAAATTATAAAATGTCGGATTGCGGATCTGAACGTTCTCAGTCCATGCACTGCATTCGATTGGCGTGTCAGTGTGAATCTGGAAATGCCATACACCGGTGGTTTGGAGGAGAAGGATGGTGTCATTGTCCCTAAGCCAGGTGGAAAGGGTAATTCAATTGAGAGGAATAAGGATCGCATGAGCTACAAGTGTCTTGGTGGCAAGTTTAAGGTTGATTTGACCCAAGTTACAGGGAATGATGTAAGTTCTCCAACTTCCCTGCTTTACAGGTGAGATTTACTAATTGCTTTCGAAATAGCATGCAAAGAAGGAGCACGAGCTGGAAATCGAATTGGACACGATGGCAGTCAAGAGGCAGGGAACACTGGCCATGCGAAATTCGCCAAATGGATTTGAGGAGCTCGTGAAGGGATTCGTAAACAACATCAGGGTCCTCACCCGAGCAGTCGACGGATGAGGGGCCAGTGGCGAAAGAGGAAAAACAAAAAAAAGGGGACCCCAACCCATTATTGTTCATTATATTAGCATGCTTTTTGATACTCTATCATTTTTGATCTCAGTTCAGATACTCTATAAAAATCGGTTATGTTTTTTCTTCATTTTTCTTTCTCTTCCATTTTCCTTTTTATTTTTACTTTTATGTTCGTTTGTGTTTCTTTTTACTTCTGTTCAATATTGTCAGTGTTTAACTCCTCGAGGACTTTCTATACTGTATTAGTTCTGTGTTCTGTGGTTAGAATCGTCATGATTTCTCGTCAACTTGCAATTGCTTTAGGTTCCTTTCTTTTCTTTCCACCACCCTCTGTCTATGTGTCTTATTGCTTTGTGCGTTTATGTTCTTTTCTGAAGCTTTATATACTTCGTGTGCATTTTTTTTTCCTTTTTTGTACTGTGTGAGAATGCCGTGGAGTTATTTCCTCTTTTGTTTTCTTTTTCTTTTTGCCGCCTCTCTCTGTTTCCCGTTTGATTTCTCTCTCTCTCTCTCTTTCTTTCTTTGTCTAATGCAATTCCCTGATCCCCCAATGCCAGTGTGCTTTAATTTGATTCCCTCAAGATTATTTTTGGTTTAAGATCGATCTCGTTCAATTTTCTTGTTTTTCGTTTCCCGTTTTTCTCTAACTTTGTTTCTACTATAATTCCTAGGCCTTTTGGTTTCGATTTCACTTGGGCCTACTTAAAGCCAGGCCTTTTCGATTCTGTGTACGATATATAAAAACTGCTATCATGATCATCGATTTCGTTATGACAAGATATCCTCTTGTGTCTTTGTAATGTGATTGTCAAGTTCTCGGTTATATATAGCACATATGTAGGTACTTATGCTTTATTACGTCTAGTGACTCCGTTGCAGAGCAAGAACTCTCCGTCAACTTTGGATCTTGTCTCATGGCGTTGCGGAATTCTATTCTACCTATACTCAGACTTGAGTAAAATATTTGGAAGTTAAAAGATAGAGATATCTTGGATTGCATTTAGATGGCGAGGGGGATGAGTGATATGCTGATCACTATATAGCTCTGGGTGATGAATACTCGAATTTCTCGAATGACCCAGAAAAGACGATATTGATATCGATCACCTCAGAAAGGCCTAGGTCTCGAGCTTTAGCTAGTTTACATAAGGTAGGTAGGTAAATGCTGAGAGGTATGTAGGTGTGTAGGGGCAGGTCGAGATATCTTCCCTTTCCCTCTCCCTCTCCCACGCACACAACACACCCTCAACCACCACGAGACTATAGCTACAACCAACCCACTCCCCCTCCCCCTCCCTCAATACAAAAACAACCTCTCCTTCGCATCCCTCACGACCCACTCCAGCCCCTCCTCCAACCCCACCCCCGTGATCGCACTACAACTCACCACATTCCACTTATGCGTCTTAATCTCCCTCAGCCCCAGGCCCTCCACGACCTCCTCCAGCTCCATGGCGCCCACAACATCGCTCTTATTCGCAAACACGAGGAGACTCGCGCCCACGAGCCGCTCCTCCAAAAGAAGCGAGTGCAGCTCGTCGCGGCAGTCGCTGAGCAGCCGGTACCGGTCCGTGGTGTCGACGACCCAGATCAGCACGTCGGTCTTCTCAAAGTAGTTTCGCCAGTAGGTGCGCAGCGTGGTTTGTCCGCCCACGTCCCAGATGTTTAGTTTGTATCTCTAGTGGGATTAGTTTTTTTATTTTTGGAGTTTGTTTGGGTTTTGAGATGGGTGGGAGGTATAGATGGCCATGGGGGGAAAACTCACCCCTCGTAATCAATCGTTTTGATGATGAACCCCAGCGTCGGACTAACACTATGCACATCCTCGCCCATAACCTGCTTCACCACCGTCGTCTTCCCCGCATTATCGAGCCCGCTGTCTCAATCACATCACAGAATGAGTTAATTATTTACATTTTCTTCATCATCAGCAGAAGAGATGGTGGTAGGTTGGGTGGGTGGGATAGATAGGTACAATCCAAAAATCAAAATCAGCAACTACTTACAGCATGAGCACGCGAAGCTCCTTGTCCCGAAGACGGGCTTTGCGGAGGATAGAGAGCATGGTTTAGGTACAAGTTTATGTTCTTTCGTTGGTCGTAAGGAGTTTGTGGTGGCAGGTGGGATATCCGGAAGCAATAAAGCTGCTGGTGGACTACTTGACAGTTGGCGGGGCCGTCCCAAGCGAATGGAGACGAGAGGGAGTTGCATGGAGGGTAACCCTAATGAGCAATGGGCTGGTCGATCAGATTCAGGGTAAGTCACATTATATTAAAAGAAGTGATGTGCATGTGAAAGCTCGACTTTGGAGCAGATACATTATGCTATTTACAGTCGTGAAAAACTAAAAAAAGTTATAAGTACATGAAAAACGTATGTACTGATCATGAGCAAGAGTCATCAACAAAAAAGCGAATTTTTTATAAAGAGAAAGAAAAAAGATGCTCTCAAATGTGATAATTGTAGTGCTCGATAAAAAGAACTAGCAAATCCTCCGCATGCATTCCCCAATGAAACAATGAAACAAAAAAAAGCTATACCATGTAAAGAAAAGACCCATGAAAAAGAGAAGGAAACGAGCAAGAAACAGAAACAGAAACATTATTCATGCCCACAATTGGGGTGCTTAGTCGTACAACTCTTCAACATCCATTCCATTATCATCTTCATCCATATCCAAGTCCTCGTCTTCGTCAACGACACTTCCCTCGTGGTTTCCTATAACCTGGATTCTTCCATTTCTGTCGAGTGTGACGCGTACCGTCTCTCCATCTCTTACTGAACCTCTAAGCAGCAGGACTGCCAATTTATTGAGGATTTCACGCTCAATAACTCTGTTCAATGGACGAGCGCCGTATGCAGGGCTGTAACCAGCTTCGCCCAAGTAGTCCTTTGCAGCTTCGTCCACTTCGATTGTGATGTGGCGATGGTTTTGTGCCAGACGTTCTTGTACTTCCGCAAGACGCAGGTCAACAATTCTGCGAATCTCCTTCCTAGTGAGACGGTTGAAAATGACCACGTTGGAAATACGATTAAGAAACTCTGGAAGGAAGTGGCGTCTGACTGCTTCCATGACAAGCTCGCGGGTAGTAGGATCAATCCTGCTCTCATTGGTGGAACCAGCACCGTTTCCACGAGGAGCGTTCAAGTACTCTGCTCCGAGATTGCTTGTCATGATGATAACGGTGTTCTTGCCATCGATGACTCTTCCTTGACCATCGGTAATGCGACCATCGTCGAGTAATTGAAGGAGTACTGTCAGGACTTCCTTTGCTGCTTTTTCGATTTCGTCGAATAGGAGAATGGAAAACGGTCGGCGACGAAGTGCTTCGGTAAGTTGTCCACCGGCATCGTGACCAACATAACCGGGTGGGGCTCCGATAAGTCGAGAGACGGAGTGCTTTTCCATGTATTCAGACATGTCGATTCTGATCATGGATTTCGGGTCGTCGAACAAAAACTCGGCCAATGACTTGGTAAGCAGTGTTTTACCCGTACCACTGGGCCCGCAAAAGAGGAAACTGGCGATAGGCTGATTAGGATTGCTGAGACCAGATCTTGAAAGTCGAATGGCGTTTGAGACGGCTTTAACGGCCTCCTTTTGGCCAATGACTGATTTCGTGAGAACCTTCTCCATGTTGAGAAGCTTGTCCTTCTCTGTAGTTTTGAGCCGAGTCACTGGGATACCTGTCCACCTAGCAACAATTTCGTTGATTTGATCCGGTCCAACTAGATCTGTGAGAAGTGGTGTGTAATCTCCATTCGCGGCGGCTCCATGAGCCTCAGCTTCGTTCCGAGCCTTCTCAGCCTCAAGCTGTTCGATTCTCTTTTCGCATTCAGGGAGAGCATAGTACTTGAGATCGGATGCCAGTTGGTAGTCGCCCCTGCGCTCGGCATCTGCTGCCTTTGCCTTCAAAGCGTCGTGCTTCTTCTTTGCTTCCTGGAGATTTGCAGTCCGGTTTTTCTCCGCCTCGTATCGCTCACGGAGAGGGCGTAGCTCTTCCTCAACGTTTGCAGCCTCCATTTTGGCAGCAGCAAGACGTTCCTTCGATGCTGCATCCTTCTCGCGCTCAAGGGCATGGATTTCGATGAGAAGCTGCCTCAGCTTCCGCTCGAGCGTGTCGACGGCTTCTGGTGCACTCTCGCGTGTTACCCGAACGGCTGATGCCGCTTCGTCGATCAGATCGATTGCCGAATCAGGCAGACGGCGCGATGTCAGGTACCGTGACGCCAAGGTTGCAGCAGCCACAATGGCACCGTCGGAAATGGTAACACCGTGATGGACCTCGTAGCGCTCCTTGAGTCCTCTGAGGATGGAGATTGTCTCCGGCACACTCGGCTCCTTGACGAGAACCTGCTGGAATCGTCGCTCGAATGCAGCGTCCTTCTCGATGTATTTGCGATACTCGGCAAGCGTGGTTGCACCGATGCAGTGGAGTTGACCTCTTGCCAACATGGGTTTGAGAAGATTGGCAGCGTCCATTCCACCCTCTCCGGTGGAACCGGCTCCCATCAACAAATGAATTTCGTCGATGAAAAGCACAATCATGTCCTTGCTTTCCTCAATCTCCTTCAAAACTCCCTTCATTCTCTCCTCGAATTCTCCGCGGAATTTGGTGCCTGCAATTAACGCACCAACGTCCAAACTGAGAAGTCGGCAGCTGGCAAGATTCGCAGGCACATCCGAATTGATGATTCGGGTGGCTAAACCTTCAACAACACTGGTTTTTCCAACACCTGGCTCGCCAACGAGGACTGGGTTGTTCTTTGTTCGTCGTGACAGAATGCGAACCACTCGCAAAACCTCCTGCTCTCGCCCAATGACAGGGTCCAAACTTCCTTCTCTTGCACGAGCCGTCAAGTCGACTGTGAACTTGGCGAGTGTCTCCCCGCCAGGTGCACTTTCGTTTTGTGTCTCGACTCGTTTTGTACCCCTAATCTCCTGCACGGCGTGATCCAGTACAGATACATTGGGGATTCCTGACTCCTTGAGCAATCCTTTGATGACGCTGTCTTGAGCAAGAGCACTAATCAAGTGATCCTGGGCAATAAAGCTGTCTCGTTGGGTTTTCTGTAGCTTTTGGGCTTCTCTAATGACCTTGGCTAAGGGGGGGCTCAAAGACGGTTCCACGGGTGGGTCTTGACTGGGCAATCGAACCAATGCCTTCTTCACAGCTCGCTCGAAAGCCTGGAAATCGCCATTTGCCTTCTCAATGACTTGCTTGAATAGAAAGTTTTGAGGGCCAGTGTCGATTCCTGTAGCAGTGGCCTCTGGAGAGGGTTGTGGTGTTATCAGGGCAAGGGTAAGATGGAGTGGAGTAGCTTGTGGGTGGGCGTATGTTGTTGCGAGTTCGAGTGCGGCGTTAACGGCCGCGCCGGCCTTGTCTGTGAATTGCGGTGACGACATTGAGAGGTACTCGGTGGGGTCGTACCAAATGTATTAAGCTGTGTGTCGATGTGAGTTTGTATTTGGCCAGTATGCGTTTGTGTGATGTTTTGATGAATGATAGGTATCGTAATATGTGGTTTGGGAGGTGGGGTTTTGGAAGAAGAAACTTGGGATGAAAGGAGGGGGGGGGTCGGAATATATAACTGTTATCGCTCCAAATTGAGAGTTTATGAGCCAGTAAAAAGTTACATGTATGAGCGGCCAAACCACCCCACAATACGCGCGTTCCCAGCAGCTACTTCCAAGACTACGTCTTGCTCTCGCCTACAAGTGCCCGCTACAAGCTCGCAGCACTTTCTGGCTATGTCTGGCAGCTGCTAGTGAAAGCCAGCCCCCGCCAGAACCCCGCCATTGCCCGCCAGAGCCAAAGCACGCTGGGCCATCTCAAGCCACCCCACCTTGCTCAGGTGCAAGAAGTCGCTGGAAGGCACGCCAAGCATCTAGAACATTCGGGCCGGCCAGTGGCAGGCAACGGAGGGTCGGCAACGCATGATCGCCTGTGGTCACGTCATAGGCGCCCGTGCGTCATTCTTGTTCAAGCACTCAAGTTCGAGCCAGTGTATCCCGTGCGCCAGATAATCACAAGATTATTGGTCCATTACTTCTCTGATTTTCATTAGCCATATCAGTCTGCTTTTAATCAATTGATACAATCTACACAATTTATACGATTTCTCTCACACTATTACTCAGATAGGTAGGCAGTCTCCAATGTATGTTGATCAAACACTGAAGCTTAATGAAGTGGACAAGCTTTTAAACAAATGTACCTACCAAGGTTCAGCCGTTCTAATTTCGACTTGATATGAAGATAGAAGATAAGATCAACTAGATGCAGCTATGTTAAGTTACCTATACAGCCAAGTATAAGTACTCGTATGGAGCCTCTACGAGGGTCTGGGCCATAGCTCTAGCAATAAATACAGCGTTGCGCCAAATTTAAGAGATGCTGTTGGCTGCTGGGAACCGAATGTTGCTCGTATAGTGAGTGTCGCAGATCGCAAAGGTTTGGTATCTCGTCAAGGTTCGTTTATCGCGGCACTACCCATCAGCCCTATGCCCCGTTTGTCAAGCCCAGAGACTCCACCCGAGCGCAAGCGATGTAGCTCGTCCCCAGCAAGCGATGAAGGAGCTGGGAAACTCGGCTCTAACTCGACCCCGCCAAGTCAAACCCCAGATCAAGAACTCGAACCCCAGAATTCGCGGTATCACATGATTGCCGCCAAGCGCGTCCGAGAGCTTAGCTTGTCACGTCTCCCCAATAATTTCCACTTCCGATAAGATGCCAGTGTAGCTCCACAGGTACGAGACTAAGCTCCACATACCTTCAAATCTTGCTGTCCCAAATGTACCGAAAACCCTTTAAAACGCCTTTCCTGAAGCCACCCCAAAAGCTTACCGACGGAGAGGGCGAGGCAACGAAGGAGAAAAATAGCCAGAATAATAGTAGCCAAGAAGGTCGAATTTACCCTCCGGTTTCGAAAAAGCTCAAGCTCGGTGACCATGGACGGACACCAAGTGGAAGTGGAAGTGATTCTGGCAATGGGGTCACAAAGGGGGTTATCAGGATGACGCCAGGAAGCCAAGCAACGAAAAGACCCTTTCTAAGCCTTAAGAAGGCTGTGAAGGCTCCAGAGGATGTGGTCATGAAGGTAGAGAAGGTGGAGACGTCTGGGCCAGGTGTCGAATTGTACTTCAATGTACTTTGGAGAAAATATACGACGAAAAAGTAAACCTATAATTCGTTTCCAATTTTTCTTCACAATCAGTACTGAAATCTAACATTGATTTTCAGACACAAGACATTTGACGGTGATGGTGTCTTGGTCATTGCTGGAGGCTATGCAACGCTACAGGATTTGAGCGGAAAAGAGTAACCTCCCTACTGTTCATTTATAATTAAAGGATATTAAGTTCTAATACGACGTGTATCTCCAGCATGGGGAAATCTTCATGGAACAAAAAAATAGAACCAGGTGATCAGATCTCAATTGGAGGCAAAGAAGTGGAGATTGATTCAGTTTTAAGCCGAGCGGATTACATGGCTGGAAAACCTTTCCTAAGAAACAGCACTGCAGCTGCTACCTTGACTGCCACTGCTCCAGCCGTTACTACCACTCCTATAATACCTACAAGTCACTTCAAAGTACCTTTGCTCACCGGCTCAACGGTACAGAAGCAAAAAGCGTCGAAGGCCCCTACACCAAGACATGACCCTACTGGACCTAATGCATTGGTCATGCCTCGTCCTCCCCAATCATTGATTCCTGTCGGAAAACGTCTTGTGGATGTGGTTGTGGATCCATTCATCGGTCAACACCTTCGCCCACATCAACGAGAAGGAGTCACATTCATGTACGAGGCGGTTATGGGTCTTAAGTCTACTGGATCCTATGGGGCCATACTAGCAGATGAGATGGGATTGGGAAAAACACTACAAACAATTGCTCTATTATGGACATTGATGAAGCAGAACCCAGTCTATGATTCTGGAAGCATTGGGGGGATGGGGGGAAGGCCAGTAGTAAAAAAGGCACTGATTGTGTGTCCAGTTACCCTGATAAACAACTGGAGGAAAGAGTTTAGAAAATGGCTAGGCAATGAGAGAATAGCCGTTCTCGCTGTTGGAGACAAGACTAACATCAAAGATTTTACGGCCGGTAAAGTTTACAATATTATGGTGAGTTGATCCAAATTTATCTTTCGTATGTTATTGGATCACGAATTTTTCAGTTACTAACGGAATGACAGATTGTTGGATACGAAAGGGTGGGTATGTGTGAAATATGCTGAATCAGGGCAAAACTAATACGTGAGATGCAGCTGCAAAAAATACAAGGGGAGCTGAAGAAAGCCGACATTGACATTGTGATTGCGGATGAAGGTCTATATTCCTGCTAAGCTTGTGCGTAAAAAATATCCACTGATGATATCTTCACCTAGGTCATCGACTGAAAAGCGAAAAAAATAAAGCAGCTCAAGCCATTCGAAGTCTAAAAACACAAAGAAGGGTGATCCTAAGTGGTACACCATTACAAAACGATTTACATGAATTTTTTATCATGATGGATTTTGTAAATCCTGGCCTCTTGGATACATACTCCAATTTTAGGCGGACATTCGAGGCACCAATAGTAAGAAGTCGGCAACCCGAAGCATCATCGAAAGACATTGAAAAAGGAAAGGCGAGAGGAGATGAGGTGAGTTTAAAGCATCTTGATACTCCACCCCCCTTGCTAATAAGTGTAGCTTGCAACAGTGACAAAGATGTTTGTGTTGCGGAGGACTGCCGAGATTCTATCAAAATACCTGCCACCGAAAAGTAAGCATGCGTTATGCGATGTCCATAAAACTCCGGCTAACTCTCCGGTCAGCCGAATATGTCGTATTCTGCAGGCCAACTCAATTGCAACTTGATGTCTACAGGGGAATACTCGAGTCCCCTGCCTTTAATACATGCCTTAAAAGCCCCCAGTCATCGCTGCAACTTATCACACTTCTCAAGAAGATATGTAATTCTCCTGCACTTCTAGGCAAGAAGGGAAAGGACCCAGATGACGATGTAAGCATAGCCTTGCTTCCAAAAAAACATACTACTCGCCTAACATATGAATTATAGGTCGATAATGATCTCGGTGATCTGTTCTCAAGTATCAGTGCAAGTACTCTCCGAAATCTCACCACTGCTGCAAGTGGAAAGCTACGAGTTCTCGAGAGGTTACTCGTAACCCTTCGGGAAACTACAAATGAGAAGATTGTGCTGGTTTCAAACTATACAAGCACCCTGGACTTGATACAGAAATTGCTCTGTACAAAAGGATTCTCATTTCTGAGGCTAGACGGCAGCACTCCTGCGGCAAAGAGGCAGGATCTGGTGGATAAATTCAATAAAACAGATGCAGAAGCTTCTTGTATGTCTCCTATCTCTAACATTGCAATGGTGTCTGTGGCTGATGATAGGCAATTACAGTTGCCTTTCTCCTCTCTGCAAAGTCAGGGGGGGCGGGTATAAACTTGATTGGTGCCTCAAGGCTCGTTCTTTTCGATTTGGACTGGAACCCTGCTACAGACCAGCAAGCAATGGCCCGGATACACAGGGATGGCCAAAGAAGGGAGGTTCGAATTTACAGGATGATAACGTGGGTCAAAGAAATACCGTTTATAAACATTAGACGCTGACCCGATTCCACAAAACAGTACAGGGTGCATTGATGAAAAGATCTATCAAAGACAACTGAGTAAACAAGGGTTGGTTTTCGCTTTTCCAAGGAATTCGTGCTCTGCTTCGATTTCAATTTCCATGGACACCCATGGCCCTTTTTATTCAGGGTAATTTAGGCTGACATCCGTGTATAGATTGGCCGATTCGGTAATGGACCAAAAATCATCAGCATCTAGCTTCTCTCTTGCCGAATTGAGGGATCTCTTTACCCTTGATGAAGAAACAGATTGTCAAACGCATGATTTATTGGGTTGTGATTGCAAGGGAGCCGGCGGTGGTGGTTGCTTCATTGGTGCGGAAGCTGATGTCGGTACCAACGGAGCCACACGGGCGGCTGGGCCCGAAGCATCCCCTGACGAAATATTTTCCGAACGGAAAAGGAAGAGGAAGGTGGACAGGTCAAGACCCCACGATTTGGAAGGTGACTGCGACAGTGAGCTCAGTGACACAGAAAGTTCTTCTGAGGATCAGCTTCCCGGCCTTATGAAGGCGAGCGAAGTTGATATGAACAAAATTGAAGAAGTAAGTCAAACTCCCATGTTCTCCCTCCCCCATTTATCTTTTGTCCCAACTTCCATCCTTTCACTTTACTTGTACTCCCTCTTGACACTCCCGCTTCCCCCCATCCCTCCCCTATTTTGCCTTGTTTTGGGTTGGGTTCCCGGGAAAAGATGTTGTCAGGTTGTACTACATATGCATGCGTACTCGTATCAGGGCGAAAGTCTTGCAAGCTAGACAAGGGGGGGGGGGGTACGCACAGAGCTGGAATTTATATGTGTTTCTCACGTATTTTGGCCTTTTGCACAGACAGTCCCCCCCCCGGTCTAGCTTGCAAGACTTTCGCCCTGATACGAGTACAGTCAGTAACCTTTCTTCCCGGGGGTGAGGGTCGTGGCCCTTGTAAGCCAAGCCCCCACATTGCACATTCCTTTATTTCTCCCTCTCCATTGGCCACTCTACATGGTGGGTTCATACAACCCATCCCATCTCATCCCATCCCCATCCCCCACATACCCACCGAGGATGCACAATATATATGGCATTGAACAATATGGCATTGTTCCATGTTGTTCCACTATCACTTATAATCTCCTCTCACGGTCACTTGTCCTTTGACTTTACCCTTTAAATCTTTTTCTTTTTTTCTTTTTTTCTTTTTTTTTTATATTGCTTTGCATTTCCCATATACCAACCTCCTCTTCGAATTCCTGTCCCCACGAAAGAATATACAGGATATATATGTACCCAGTATACCCAGTATACCCAGTACATACATACATATACTCGTACGCACACATGCACGCAACCCCATTCCCCGGGCCCCCTGGTCTCGGATGGGGGATTGGGGATAACACGTTTTCATTTACTCTAGACACATGCTCCCTCCACACTGCACTCTATCGTTTCTTTTTTCCAATATTCTTTTCCTTTTCTTTCTTCTCTCCAACCCCCTACCCCGAGGTGGGAAATTGCTAGGCCTCCCTCCCCCGTAATATTTATGAACCTACCTCCTAATGCATATTGCATTGTTTTTTTTTTTCGATGTATACATACCTCTCTCTATATATTTTTCCGGATCGGTGCCGGTCTGATAATCGTGTTATTACCGCCTCATTCTATACTATACCCTTCAGCTTATGGCGGATGTTACGCATCTATGATACCGAAGAGAACTAACCAACATTAATACACTCGTTCGTAAAACAGGACTACCGCAACTCCAAACCAAACATGTCCAAAAAGAACAACAAGAAGGCCCAACTCGGCGCCCTCATGGCGTACGAGCACTACCTCTGTGACACGATCCTTGAGGGCGCGGAAGACCTTCTAGGTGGGGGGGCGACTAGGAGTGGGTATTTCGATAATGAGGATGCAGAGGAGGTAGTGATGCCAGTAGCGATGGTCCTGGCGGATGAGATATTGGAGGCGGTGGTGAAGGGGTTGCAAGTGGGTAAGGGAGCGGGCGGTGGTGGTAGTAGTAGTGGTGGAAAGAGTTTGGCCGTTAGCTTTGTTTTTCAGAAGTTTGATTGAAAGGTTTGAGTTTTGAGTTGCGAGTTTGTTTACTCAAGTAACTTAAGGTAACTAAGGGAGTTGGAGTTGGATCATGATTATATGCAATGTTGTTTGTAGAGTGGATGCGGAGGGGGAGATCATTATTATATTTAAAGCACTAATATTTTCAATTCAATACATAGATATCGATACATACCTACCAATAAGTTGTACGTACGTACATATACTTTGTAATTAATTTTAATAGCCTATACAAAAATTTCACGAGTACAATTGCAAGTTTAGATTTGGTTTGATAAAAAAGGGGTAAGAAAACTCGATTAATATTTCAACTAAATTATAAAACCTCCCCATTGATCATGATTATGATCATAAACAACGTTGATGGTACCGTACCGGGTGAAAATATAAATGGTAGGTGTGTGTAAGTGAAGCTTAAGGCAAGAGCAAGACAATTGCAAGGCAAGGCAATATTAATGTTATTGTGGACATCTCGATCGAATGAGGCGAGTTTTTGAACTAATATAGATAGTAACCCAAGTACCCAGTATAGTACCTAGGTATGTTATAAGTATAAGTAATATGAGGAGATGATAATGAATTCGAATATCTCCGATCGCGACGAGGACAGAGCATACATGGTATATATGTGCGCTGCAAAATGTTAATGGCAGGCTGATATGATAATACACAAAAGAATCGAATTCAAGCAGAGAAAAAAAAAAAAAAAGAACGAAAAAATGGTATATAATATGTAATGAAAATGAAATGAAAAAGGTATTTAGGTTATATAAGGTTAGCTGGTGTGCATATATACGCAGTATACGTAACGTAGAGAGTTCGGGCTGTCAAATTCAAAAAAAACGTGACTAGGCAAATTATATATGAAAAAACGTAAATTATGAAAAAGAAAAAATTTGAGCCTATTATATAACGCCAAAAAAAAAAAAAAAAAAAGAAAGAAAAAAAACATAATTGAAGAAGAAAGAAAAAGGACTTGGGATATCAGCAAACGTAATCAAGGAGCATAAAAGAAAATGATAAAGGCAACAACAACAACAAAACCACCACAAAAACAACTGCAAGAAGTGGCAGTAAAAGTAAAAAATAAAAAAATTGGCCCAATTCTGCCATCATTGTATCAGCATGATATCTTTATCCAATACCGGCGTACGCGTTCCGCGTGCACATAAAATCCATGTCAAATAGAGAGCATCCATTTTTTCTTCCTCTCCCCTTCCCTTTCCTCATCCTACGAGGCACATTTTCTTTTTTTTGCACGCGTGCAACATCATTACATAACCAAATATGTTACCAAGAAAAAATCAGCAAAAATACAGACTCTTGTACGAGGGGAAGCAATATGATAGTTTCCACATCATGCCCGCGTTAGATGATGTTTGCAATTGATATTCTGGATGCTCCGCTAATGGGAGCCGAAGGTGGCGGGATTGGTGGCGCGGGCGTATGTTGAGGTGGCGGTGGTGGGAGTATGTTTTGTTGGTGGGGGTGGTGTGGTTGGGGAGGATGGCTATTAGGTGCAGATTGATGATGTGCGACGCCATTAGAAGCAGTCGTAGTATTGTGATTGTTCTCACTTTGATGAGGGTGACGATGGTGATGATGATGCTGGATATGATGATGATGGTGCTGCTGTGGTTGATGCTCTTGCTGTTGAGGCTGCACTGTGCTCGTCCCATTTATAGCATCACGCCTTTGCACCAGTTGTTTGACCATCCACTCTATGTTTGCCCAACCACCCCAATCACTACTCTGTCCGTTCGCCTCCCCGCTGGAACTTGCACCAGACGCAATCTGTGAAACGAAATCTGATTTACCATCTGTGTTAGGGCGCTCTTCGTGTTGTGGGTGTGAGTGCTCGGGACTATTCAACGCTGACCCAGTCTCACTTCCCGTCCATATCCATGATGATTCTGTTGATCCTTGAACGTCACCAGAAACAATTGCCAACATGCCCTCGTCACTATCAATACTCTCGCCCTTGTGAAAACGCTCGCGAAGTGCTGCAAGGAATCCGTAAAGATACCTCCCACATGCGTTGTTGATCTCCCGGATGTTCCCGATGACGGTTGATGCCTGAATGCAAATGAGTGCATCGTCGTAATACCCTCGATAAATGAGAAATAATGTGCAACGCCAAATGTGGGTACACAACATTACAGTAGAGGATGATACCAATGCATCCTGCCAGTTTGTCCTTTTCTGCGTTTGCTGTGCAAGAGTAGGCTCAGGATTCCATTGCATTACCCTCTTCAAGAGGGCGACGGTATCACGTGCGGCCGCAACGCAAGCCTCCATAGCCGCAGCTCGTGTTTCTGGAGCACACGAGGTTGACAGGTTGTGGCGATGAAGTACAAGCCTACAGTTTTGCAGGTGTAAAATCGGGTGTATGTGACGAGGTTCCAAGGGCGAAGGGTGATTGATGTGGCAAACTGGAGGAAATGCTTCCATGCAAGACATAAAATGGCTGTCAAACATGCTCAAAGTGAGCGGTGATATTACTGATGCCTGCAGGGACTGTAAAAGTGGGCTAATCAGTCGTACAACATGAATAGTGGTGAGAAGGAAATTCAATGGTTGTGCTGATCCAGGTGGAATCATGACGGCATGTTCATAGAGAAAATGGTCATCGACAGGGCAAGGTAGTCCAATGTCGCAGTCGGAATCGTCGATTAAAAGCACACGGCCGAGTTCAACTGACAGCAGGCTGCAGAGATACAGATTCGTTAGCTAAAGAAGCCCGTCGTTTGATTTCACGAACAGTGCAGCTTACCGATCCCAGACATAAATTCCCCACCAGACCCGCCGACGCATCTCCTTTTCCACGACATCCCACGGTCCACTTTCCCGGTGTAGCCCAATATCCTGAGCAATTCGTACAGTTGAACCCAGCCAGGTCCATGCAGCGGACTTGCAATTGATCTCCATGAGAAAGATACTCGTCAGCAGTGCTGCCCTTGCATGGTCCACCGTGAACTCGTCATTGAACAGGTCTGTTAACATTCGAGATTTTTCGATAAATTGTCGCCCAGTGTCGCCATACAGTGATTTCATCTTTGTGTCGGTGACAAAAAGGATGCCACATGCAAACACTGCAAACAACAATGAGCTCCATGACGGAGTTTCATCTACTAAACCACCTTTGGTGTAAGCCCGTTCATACCTGTCCACAAAAGTCGGCCAATGTATGACTGGCACCAGTGGATGTACAGTCGTATAGTACTGGTCAAGGATAAGCTCGGCAAGTGCTCTCTCGGGGAGATTTGGCAATGGTGGCGAGAAATGGCCCTGGTGCCCGAGTTGTCTGTATGGGGGAGGTGGTTTAAACACACCCCGTGAATAATTCCGCATGTGGGCTCGGACACCAGAAACATTCGAAGGGAGCGGCGGCCTTGCTCTTCGCTGAGGGTTGGAATTGATGTCTGGTATGCGTGGAGGCTCTGGGTAGTCTCCATGGTCGCCCTTTCCGCGGAGGCTGCGAAGGGCGTGTATGGTTGCCTTGGCCTGTGCCAGCTGCTTTTCCAGATCTTGCACTTGTCTGCGGTCAATACTTTAGCACATGACGAACGGCCCAAGAGAGGGTGGGTGCTTGTGGGAGGGCAAACTTCATGGATGACATTCTCCGGTTCGTCTCTTTGGTGAACTGGCACTTGACGTTTCTCGAGTGGCACTCTGAGCAGCTCGTGGTGTCTGTGGCATCGCACTGCGGACGCATACCGGCGCAGACGGCGGCCGCTGGTCAGCACGGCGCGGCTCCTGGGCGGGCACAGATGGAGGACCAACCTTGACTTTCCGCTCCCGGCACGCATCGCACGAGGGATCCTTCCTCCGCTGGCGGTAGGCCCGCTTCTGCGCGCTGCCCGACCCGCCCGACGGGCCCGGCGTCGGGGGCTGCGCCGAGGACGACGACGGCGAGGGCATCGACTGGTCCCGCGCGGGCCCCGGGGACACCGACGCCGACCCGTACTGGCTGTACTGCGGCTGGCTCGGGCTGTGGCTCTGGTGGAGCAGCGGCGTGCCTGGGCCGGACCCGAGCCTGGCCGCGGGCGGCTGCGGGGCGGCCTGCGCTGCGTCGTAGGAGCCGCCCCCCATGGCCGGGTGCTGGGCTGGCGGTGGCTGCGAGTGCTGGAAGGCTGGGAGGCTGCTCGGCTGATGGCTGTGTGGGCTCATTCGCTCCTCCATCTCCGACGCGGAATGGCCAATTGGGCGCCGTGCAATCGCAAGCCGACGGTCGAGTCGCTCTGGAATTGTTGCAAGCCCGGCAGTGGGACCTTCTGTAATCAAAGCCACGGATTCTCCTTTGCGGACGAAGGAGAGGGCCTGGGAGGTGGGAGGTGGTGCACGGCTATAACCTTTACAACGCGCGCGCCCAAGGAAAGCTACTCACTTCGCCTGTGGGCAATGGCTGGCGGGAGATGGCAATTGGATGGCTTCGGAGGTTTCTTCTATCAGCGATGGAGTGATAAATGAGGGATGGGGATGGGGAAGATGGGGTAAGGCTCTGCCGCGGATGGCTGGCTGGTTGGATTGGTAGTCAAAGCCAAAGGATGGGGGGGGAAGGGGCAGGTAAAGAGGGTGTAGAGGTAGGGGTGGACGGGGCCGGTGGTGGTGGTGGTGGTGCAGCAAACACACCTGCACGGCTGTCTCGAGTCCGACTGGCGGCTTGTCTACCGAGCGGGTCTGAAGATTGGCCTGGCCTGCACCTTCTCCGGCCGGGGCAGCGAGACTGCTCCGGGGGGGCTCGTACAGGAGTGCAGGTGTATTCGGGGGCTACAATTAATATACGCTCCCACCTTGGTGCTAGGGCATGACAAGTGCCTGGCTGCGGGCAGGCACCGGAAGGAAGACAGCTCCCTCTCGCCCTCCTGCTCGCTCTGCGCCTGGGCAGCGGCAGGCAATGGAAGCTGGAAGTAAGCGAGCGCAGCGGAGGGACCCCGGTTGGATGGCCGCCGCGCCGGGGGAGGGGGACTGAGAAAGGGGAGGGCCGGCGTGGGAGGTGCCGGAGGGGGGAGGGGTGCGGTGCGGTGGGGTGGGGTGGATGGGTGCCGGATGCCCTCCTCCAGGATGGCTGCTGGGGCTGCGAGGGCTGGCTCCGGCATTATGGGCGGGAAATTGGGCCACTGGGGCACGACAGCGCGCCCGAAAGGCCTGAGCCGCATGGTGCCGTCCACACCGCCCACGTCTCCGTCCACGACGCCGCGAGAGCGACCCACGGGCCCGGTATATATATATATATTTGCGAATGCCGCCTGAATTCTCCAGAGCGCCATGTCGACATCTCAGCGCACCCACGGTAGGGCGGAGGACTGCTGCGTGCTGCGCATGCACGTTAGCAGAGGCACGCTCCTGCGCGCAGAGCCTGAAGGGCTTCACACCGCCTGCCCGCGAGAGATGGCAGCCTCGAGATGGCATGGCTGGCACTGTGTGCGGTGACAGTCGGTGTTCTGTGTGACGGGTTGACTGGCTGCTGGCTGCCCGCCGAAACGCAGGGGCGGCGATGCAGGCACGTGGCGCGATGCTTGGGAGAGGCCGCGAGGGAAGAGCAGGAAGTGTATCCGGTGTCCCCCCAGCTCATACCAGCTCGCCCTTGCAATGCTCTGCCCGCCAAAGGCATGGGCGAGCACCTCCTCCTCCATCGGCGGGTCAGAGCACACGAGCCCACAAGCCCACAGAGATGGAGATAGGCCCAGCGCTATCCGCGCAGAGTCAAACACCAGCGGTACAGATCTGTCTCTCCGGCGATTCATCCAGAGCTTGCGCGGAGCACTGCTGCTGCATGAGTATCGGCCACGCCTCTCCGGGTGGTACGGCCGCTGGTGGGCGGGGTGAGACGACCTGGCACTCGGTATCGCTCGCACATCAGAAGTGGATGCACATCAGAAGATGATCCAGCACATCTGACCAAGGGCAGTGGAGGTACCAAGTGAAAGGAAGCAGTGTGCTCACGAACCACCGCATCGTGATTCAGATGAAGCGCAACCCAGCCACTTTTGCAGTAAGAATTGTCCGTAAACTTCAAGCCTGCCCTGCCACTAGAAAGAAGCACTTGAAATACTTCCCCATCTTCACCGTCTTCGGCACACCCAGGTTTGCATGCTCCCCACATCCCCGTCATAATACTCTACTCTTTAATTCTCTAGAGTGCTGGGTCTGCCCTCTGATGGGCACTGCAGGCGCGGACGCTAGACACTGGCCTAGTGCTTCCACCATGGCCAGCGCCCCCGGACCCCCACCCGGATTATCTCGATCGCGGTGGCCTGGCCTTGTTCCGCGGCTTTGCGATCGATCCCTCTTAAAAGAGGAAAGTACCTAGCATCTCCGCCCTGTCAGTAGTGCAAGTGCCCGTGTGTTTTTGCCAAGAATGACTTTGGCAGGGTATGAATTGCAGATGAGATTAGAATTGCAGCAGCGTCGACCTTCGGATCCCAAATCAAGTAGCCAGTCTTGCAAAATAGTTTTTGACATCGCCTCTAGCCTGCATCGCCTCGAAAATATTGATGAACTTCATATTTATTACCTTTTGGTAATGCGGGAATAGTTGTAGATGTGAATAAGTCTCATGCCTGATCAGTATAAATCAGTCCACACAGCTTCAACGGGCCGGTAATGAAACGAGGATAATACCTTGAAAAGAGTCGCTTCTGAGGAGGACAATCCAACCGCATACCCATACAGGTGTGCGAAGTGCCATTCTCATTTGCTCCCCTAATTTTCCAAAACTAGAATGGATTCATCGGACAACCCTTCCTATCGTGCTCCAAATTCCAAGCCCTGAACACCTTGGCATCGTTAGCTGCATTATCTAGACCTCTGGTTCGGCAAACAGCAACCACTATCAAGTCCCTTCGGTTGGCACATCCGACATCTGTAGCTCAACCGTTCCAACCAATCCATAGGAAAAAACAAGGGCTTAATTCCAACATCAAGGAATAATAAAGTAGCTTTGTGGGGCCTTAATTTTGCTGTCACTGCCGTTCAGCTGACCTTGTCAGATTACGCATGGATTGGGACCGAGGTGCATAGAGGGGTTGTGTATGCCGGAGTTCTCAAGTGGAAAAATGGTCAGCATCATGACAAAAAGCAACGTGGAGAAAACTGTGAGCATACCCTCTCTAGGTCAAGCAGCGTGACGTGGGGCACGTTGAGAACAGCGATCTGTGTGTGTACTCGAGTACTAGCTATGCCCTTTACCCCCGCTTCCCCGTTCAACCTTGAGGCTGCTTCTGCCCCTCCATGCCCCCAACAACCATTGATAGGTAATTTTCGCACGCTGTAATTCAGAAGCGGTGATTGACTTGAGAGTATTTGAACTTGGCACTCTAAAAATGCCGGTTCTTTATACAGTGTTAGTATATGCTTTTTCTAATATCTGGATGCTTCGTATATTGGAGAGTACCAGTAAGTAATCTTGCAGAGCCACTCACAAGTGGTCTCATAAAAGCCGGACGTAAAATGGACGTATACTGCAGTAAATTCGAGGTTGCAGGCGTCTAAAATTCAAAACCGATAATATTAGTAAATTAAATTGAAGCATGTATCTCACCGCCCTCGAGCCCATAAAACATGTAACAAACCTATGACAAACCCAATCTGCACCAAAAAAGTCTGTTAGATTCCTTGCTTCTGTTTTCGACCTGCTCGTGCAATTCTTGACCTGGCATGAGACTGATTCTTGACCTCGAATTTGCCTATAAGAAGCGTGCGATAAAACCAGTATTGCCATTTTGTGCAATATTCAAGGATAGAAATTCGTTGACGCATTTCGGTAGAGAGATTAATAAAGAGGTGGCATAACCGTCCCAAGTAAATCTCGCACCATAACTGTAATCAATAAGATCACATCATAGCCCCAAGAATAATGGGCATCCATGCCCAGTGGTGCAGCAAAAGCAAAATCCCTCCTCATAGGCAACCCAATCGGCTATTTCGCCAATCATGTCGCCTACTCAATGCGTGGATCAACAAAACTTTTGTGCCTTGGTTTAAGCTAATAAGAAACATTAGCACGATAAAATAACGCTCTTACACTTGAAATTTTCAGTGAGCATGACCCAACCCACCACAGAAATGCCGTTATTGACTTTGATGACTGCCAGCCTAATTTTTTTCAGAGTCGGCTTGCGGCTTGGAGAAGACACCCCGGATGCATCCGAGGGGTTGGAAGGATAAACTATCTTGTTTCAGATAAACAAGTGTGGCCTTCATCAAACTCGTAATCGGGCATAACCAAAGCACACGGGACTTGCAAGGGTTGAGTAGAGCACTCGAGTAGGAATCCCTTTTGACAAGGATTACACTCGTCTCGGCACTTTCCGTTCGGGGCCAACCCAGATCACCTACATGGGAATTTCTCAATCAGCCATGTCCAAGAAAGCCACAAAATACCTCTACGAGGGTCTGGGCACGAGACTAACAATATAATTTATTCCTTCGTATAGTTTCGGAGTGCTATACGATTCAATTAAGAACAATTTATAAGGATAGGTACATTCCTGAACTCCTCTGATATGCCCGGAGAGACTCAACGCTCTTTATGGTTTTCCCCAAAGAAGTATCGGGCTCCAAATTGGTAGCAATGAATTCAACCGGTGCTATTGTGCAAGGGGTGATATAAGCGAAAGAATGCAACGCACCACGCACACACGCACCGATTTTCAAGGACAGTTTTAAACATGGGGCGAATCTAGTTATTTTCCAGGCCTCCTTGGAGTTATCAATGCCACGCAATTGGGGATCAAGAGGTATCCAGTTCCGACCTACCGCGCATAGCATTCATTGCACTCTAACTCTTTAAATTTCAGGATTCAGAGTTCCTATCCTGGAAACGGTCTGTTCATGTCGAGAGGTGCCCCCCCAGAATCATTATCCCATGATGATGACACCTTATGGTATAGCACCATTCGCATACCGTATGTATAATCGAAGTGGGGACCTGGAGTTTTGTGTAAATATTAACGTTAACGTATTGTCATTCACGAAATATGGAGAATCATGAACTCAATAAGTGTGCCGGTAATTCGCTACTTCGACGCCTGTACTCTTCTCGACATGGGAGAATGCATCAGCATGTGTCTCTCACTGTGTATCATCGTTAATGAACTGATGCAGGCATCCCTTGACAGTGGCTCCAAATGGCATGGAGACTTTCCTCACTCTCTCCCTTGACTTTTATTCTCAGAGCAAGTTCCACTCATGCTGGCTCCGGGGAGTGTGGTTACACGAACCAGGGTCTTGACGGGCGCCGAGGCCGACAAAACTGCATGGTTATGGCCTCCAAATGATTGTCTGGCCCTTTGAGGGGGAAACCCTAGAGAATACAGTTTTGAGCATATTTTGTCACTGGGACAGGAAAGAAAGATATCGTACTCTACATACCTGCTATGCCTTGCTAAGTTTTCAAACGATTTATCAATCTCATTTTGCGGTGGAAGCAGGGCAATTTCTGTATGATGCAGATTAATCTCAAGAAGTAGAAAGCCTACAGAATTAATCAAAAAGTAGACATCGTGCGTTATTCAAAAGCAATTACCAGACCGTCTTTGTTTTCTCGTTGTGTAATTGCACGTATACGTATCTTGCAACTTCATAAAGGTGTGTGATAAACCTGTTTGCTTTGATAGCCATGAAAAATTTGAAGATATCATGTGCATATTTCGTTTCGGCGCAGAACACAGAGCATAGTCTTCGAAAATTCATGGTATTTTCTGGCATCCAATTGGTTTCCCAGTTTAGAGAGTAGCAAAGGGTAATGAGAAACATACCAATGACGCTCCTGTAAGTTCTCTGAGAAGGCTGTTGTGACTTGTCAAAACCATGTGACAAAAACATCAAAGTATTCAACTGCAGGCATAACTGAACAAGGTACGGGTTTGGGACGAGGCTACGGGTTAGTTGGGCTAACTAATCGCGTCATGCGCCTTAGTAATTATCAACCTTCACAGAGGGATCAAGAGTAAAAGGCATCACAATGTAATCCATATTAGCATGATACTAGGTAGACTGACTATTAGTAACCCCAACTGAGACACTCTAATGCGAAGGTAACTGAAGGCTCATACCAAGTGGCAAATGGCGTCGCGACCTGAAGAATGGAATTGTTGAAAAAGCGCTGGAGTTGAAGGAAATGTGAAGGCGGTCATGGTGTAAGCTTCCTTAGTCTCGTTCCGACACCCTCGTCGAGGAAGCTTTAAATTTCTCAGCATTCTACCATCCACTCGAACTTTCTGCTCTCCAGTCCCCACCTGCTGACATATGTATTTTGAAGAATACGGTGTATGCGTGCACAGTACACATTGTAGGTAATCTGCCTTCAACTGTATTGACACGAAATTATTTGTGCAGTATAAAATACCATGAATATCTCCATAAACTTCAACAATATTTCTTGTTAGCAGTATTCATACACCCAACAACATCAAATCAAATTTAGCATACCCATACCGCAAAACCTTTATTTTTTCCACATGTCGTGTTTTCAAACCAACAGCGTTCCATCCTGGGTTAGCCATCGAGCCTTGGGACTTGACCTGAAGGAATTCATGAGGGCAATTCCAAACAAGCATAAGCCACAGGATGAGAATGAGTTTTCACCTTCTGTGGATGTGTTTGACACCCAGGAGGCTTTCGTTCTTCACGCTGCTTTACCTGGTGCCAAAAAGGAGGATATAGCAGTGGATTTCGACCCCGTATGTTATTTCTACATGTTCCAAGGGCAAAAGTTGAGTGACTAATTGGGGATTGAATTTTTGTAATAGGAATCGAACGAGATCCATATATTTGGAATTATTTATCGTGAAGGGGATGAAAAAATGATCCAAAGTTTAGTGATCAAAGGCCGGCAAGTGGGAATTTTCAAGAGGAAATATCGATTGGGATCTCAGAAGCGGCCCGCCTCAATTGATGCTTCACACATTACCGCGAAGCTGGAAAATGGTATGTCTTTCTGAATGCGTTTGCTTTGGAATTCGATGAATCGGCCATGGCAGTAGTTTTTAACTATTTTATCATAGGAATATTGGTGGTTGTTGTACCGAAGCTGGAGAAGCCAACTATACTGCAAAGGAAGGTTGTGATTGAGTAGAGATTTCGCCATCCAAGGGCAGGGCATTCCGGGATTTTGAATCAGAAGTTGTATGGTCGTTCCTGTCCCCGAGAGTGGGCACGCGAGCACAGGGCACTCTCGGTGATGGCAATCCTCGCTGTAGCCCTCTACATGGCGTGTACTTGAAGGACGAGATGGGAAAAAGACTATGTACCGTTAGAGAATTAGTACTTTAATAATCTATTTCATTCATGAGACACTTAACAATTTTAAGAAAAGAGATACCGAAGAATACGCAGCGGGATAGTCATGGGGTTCTCGTATTCAAATTTGAAACTGTCCGTGATACAAGCTTGCTGTGGTGGAAGCAGGTGGGAAAGAAGAAACCTCGTTGGAGGAGTGGTAAGGGTAGGAAGGGCGAAGAGGGCACCTATCTCTGCCCCAGGATGCGTGTTCCTCTTGGGCCCGCGAAGGAGCAAAGGTACATATGTATGTAGCTGGTGGTTAAGGCGGTATCTTGGTGTGGTCGTGAGACACGGCACAAGATGTTTCTGGCAGGTGGACCGTAGGAGGGGCTGGGCACGAGACCAGCAGGTGGACTGACAGGTCGCCTTGTGCCCTCGTCCTTTGGGCCTCCATGTCTCACTAGCCTCGTAAAACCAGACTCCCCTTCGAGATGTCTCACGAAGCTTGAGCATGACGGACTGCCCCTTTGAGCCCTGCTGGTCACGTGTGATCGACCGGCAAGCATTACTCAGCTAGCCGGCAGGCACGCCAAGCCCCGACCTCAGCTTGTCGAGGCCCCCGTGCTGAGGGCAGTCCTCACACGGCCAAGCTGGTCCTGGATTGTCCCTTCAACCCCCAATTGACAGCAACCCCCCTCCTCCTCCAAACAACGGGAGCCAGCTACCCCGCCAACCACTTGTCTCTCCTTCGGCCTGTAGCGATTGACTCGCACTACCTGTTGATTCTCTGTGATTTTATCGACAGCCCCCTGCCGTCCATAAACGCCCCCCCCTCCTGGTAACGCAACTCTCCTTATGGACATTTTACCATCTCGGGGGCAATAAGGTTCACCGGTTCACGGGTGTGGATATATACACACTCCTTCGATAACGCACACTAAACACCAGCCACCGACATGGATCATGACGATGGCGTCACCGACTTTCTCGAGAGGGTGAAGGAGCTTGGTGACAAGCGGGACCGTGAAGATGAAGAGCGCGCCCGTAAACTTGAGGAGGAAATATTGGCTGGGCGTCAAGCTAGGAAAGCACGTAGAGATGGTAGGTCTCGTTTCGTTTCAGGGACCACATCACATACAAACGCAAGGTGTATCGACTCGCTAATTGAGCCATAGAGCGCGCAAAATCACTATCACCGAGGAAGGACTTGCCTGGAAGTAGCCTGAGGGCTAGCAAGTCGGCAGTCTTAAGTGCAATTGATCTCGGCCAGTTACGAAGTCTGGATGCAACACCATCAGGACAAACGCGGGAGGATGCAGTCAATGATGCCTATGAAAGGCTTAACGGGTCTTCCAGTGTGACAAAGGAAAATACAGACTCTCACAACCATCTCGATGACGACTCCACTCCCTCATGGAAAAGGCGGGCAGACTCCAGAGGCACCCTCGGGGACAGAAGCGAATCTCCAATAGAGAGCCCAGCACCAGAGTCTGATATTGAGTTTAGGCGCTCACAAATCGCCCGCAACTTAGGTACAAAAGACCTTGGGTTTTTCAAACAGAGCGCCGACCGTAAGCCTTCATCGGACGTCTTACTGAAGAGTAGCTCTGAAGGCATGGGTACTGGTAGTAGAATGGCTCTGCATGGGATAGCAAAGCACAAAACTGGAACGCGGGAGGAACAAATGCCAGCTGAGCCGTCAAAGAACACTGGAAATTATAGAGCACATCGAGCTACTCTATCCGTCTCCCACCCCTATTCAGCCATAACCAAACACAATCTTTTTCCAACCTCCAACACAATGCGCTTTGATCCAGCTTTGGCAGGAAGGGATCACAGTCTTTCGGATGATGAATCACGGCAACCTGCCATGAGCCCAAGCCAAGGGCGAATATCGCCAGAGCGCAAAGGCACTGCGTCTCCAAAGGTTATTGGTAGTTTTGTTCAGAGTGCTATGCTTAAGCGGGAAGGCTCAATCAACAAACGGTGGAGTGCATCACCCGGATCCCCGAGTGCTCGTACCAACTCGCCCACACCTGCTCGCAGCCAACTCATATCTTCATCCCATCCCCAGGAGGCAGCATCATCTGGACTTTCTCGGGAGGCTTCACCAGTGACAGATGATCACCCGAACACACCAGAGCCTGCTAAGCGAGAGCCCTTTAACAGGGGGCGTGCAAAATCAATTGTTGACTCGCTCTCAAAGTATTCTACTTCAGGGATGCATCCGAGTCTCTCCGAGTCTCACAAGGTTGATGTCACCCCTCCATCAACTCCAAAGTCCCATGAGCAGAAGCGATGGAGTCCCACCAAGGCATCCTGGCTAGAGGTTGCTCTTAAGAAGGGCTCAGATGGTAATTCACCTAATGTCCCTAAAAATACTACACCTGCGGAGCCACATCGTGAAACTACATACAACGCTCACGGCAAGCAACCAGATTCCCGTCCACAAGTTTTACCAAAACCTGCGCATCTTCCCTCTAGATCGATTTTGGACAATGCTCCAAACCTGTCAAGCACTTCTGTGGCGCTCAATCAAGTCACCTCAGCTGTACGGCCTAATCCCGAAAAGCCTCCACTCCCCGAAAAACCAATTTTTACCAAACAACCTCCCAACGTTTCGGAAAAACCTAGCATCATTCCTTCCAGACCCATCCCTGGTCCAAAAGTCGAATTGGACTTCCGTGGAAATCTAAAACATCGAGGAAGTACTAGCGGTTTGACAGACAAGGAGGACCTGCCTTTCCTAAGTGCAATGTCACGGTTAAGATCAACCAAAACACAGAACTATGTACCGCAAAACGAGTTCAAGGAGAAAATAATAGCGGGAAAGGCGTCTCTGAACGACGTAGGCCCAATATCAAAGCCTAAGGCCCCAGACCCCGTCAAGGAAAAATTAATGACAATCAAAGGGAGCCTGAGGTATTCCCATAGCACCGCATCTACCACATCTTCTGCATCTTACACATCGGAAAATTCAGACAAATCTCGGCCGACGGTACCTACTAAACAATCCTCTGCACCTTCACGGATAGAAATCGAACAACCTTCATCTTTGGCAGATAAGCGTGTACCAAATTTAGCAAATCTGCTATCCAGAGGTCCCCCATTGATGAAAGCACCACGGGATACAATCCCTTTTACTGGATCATCTACCCAGGCTCAGCCGTCTGAGGATAGCCAGTCTGTCAAAGGAGGCGATGGCCCACTTATTCATGTAAGTTGAGATCCTCGATAGCGGTAATCTGCCTTTAAATGCTGACATTCTTAGATGACCAAATCACGTGCCCGAGGCCCTAAACGTCGACTTCCGACAACAGCATCTGAAGGTAATATGGCTAGTTCTCAATCAGCGCTCCCTGTCCTGCCAAAAGCAGAGGCGACAGATTTGAAGCGAACCCCATCACTCAGCCTAAGCCCGCCTCCTAATGATCCAGTTACAGAGTCATATGGGAAACCACTGCCTGGGTTGGCAACCTCTGCGACAGAATTGCCTACTGAGATGAAAAGAGTCCCATCGCTGGGGCCTGAGATGAAAAGAGTCCCCTCGCTTGGGCCAGAGGGCACAAAAGCAGTTCCTATCACTCCCCCAAAACCCCAGCTTTTGGCTGCGAAGACTGAGTACCAACCCCCAAGTGTTTCAGACGAACCAGAGAAGGTCAAATCTAAACCGCCCACACCCGCAAAATCACCCCTACTTTCGGCTAAAACCGATTTTAATCACTCACCTGCTACCAGTCCCTTGCCATCACCCTCTCTTGAAAAGTCTGGAAATCTTTTTTCACTTGATGTCACACAAAATTCTACAATACCGCCGGTAGCATCTGTATTGACGAATATCCTCCCTGAACGTCCTGTTCAGCCTCCAGCTTTGAGTTGGTTAACCCGACGAGCAACTACCAGAACACCAAGTGCTCAAAGACCAATTAGAAATTCCCCTGGCCCTATTGAAGAGAAGCCCTCAGAGATATTATCGGCAGAACCTACACCACAGCCTGCCAACAGGCCCGCAAGGTTACCGATTGTAGAAGATGAGGATGAAGTTTCGGAGTTGAAGCCTGCCCAGCTCATTTCCTCTCAATCGCTTTCATCCAATAATAATTCGGGACGGGAGAGTCTTGGCACAGATACAATTGTTCGAAAAGTATCTTATGGCTCAATACCCAACTTTTCAAATGACCTCAACGCCTTTTTCAAGGACCCAGAGCTTTCAAATGTCAAGGTCGACTTTGACATGAAAAAATTCCTTCCACCAAGCATTTCCGTTATCAATGATTTCGAGACAGTAAAATTCGACGTGTGGGAAGTGACGGGCGATGGAAAAGTTCAAGCTGTGGAAACAGGGAGAGAGCATATACTATTCGATGAAAATATGTACATGTGTCTGCACATCTTTGAAGATACATCGGGGAGCCAAGGAGCGGAATTTTATCTATGGAGCGGAAATCAAGTTTCTCGCGCAGCAATCGATGATGCTCAAATTTTTGCGAAGAAAATGGCTAAAGAGAGTGATGCGACGATGGTATGGCTCTATGTCACTCGCCTGTATTGTGGATATTGACACTAATTATATCGTAGGTAATGCTGAACCAGGGCCATGAGACTGCTGGATTTTTGAATGCACTAGGCGGCGCTATTATTACAAGACGAGGAACCTCAAAATCTGGTGGTTCATCGCAATACATGCTTTGTGGGCGCTCACTTTATAACGGTATAGCTTTCGATGAAGAAGATTTAAAATCGCCATGCTTGTGTTCCGGATTTCCTTATCTGATTCACACTGGTCAGAATCTGTATCTCTGGAAGGGCAAGGGTGCCAGCTCGGTGGAAATTGATTATGCGCGAAGAGTTGCCGCCGATCTGGGTAGTGGTGAATTTGAAGAGGTCGATGAAGACAATGAGCCACAATCATTACTTGACCTCGTGAAGACAGGCCAGGAGGAAAGAGCTGCTGCAAAATATTGGGAAATGAAGCCTTCGCACAAAAATTATGCCGTGAGGCTGTTTAAAGTTGATGCACAATTTGAGACGAATGTAAGTTGAACAATTATTCCAAATATTCAATTCTGACTAATATATTTGTAGGTCATGGAAATTTCTCCATTCTGTCAAAATGATATTCAACTGGGGAACATTTATGTTCTTGATGCATTCTTTGAGCTCTACATGTGTGTACCGCATAAAATTCTTGAATTCGAGCAATGCTGACGGTATGCTAGTGTTATTGGGGCCCAATCCCAGTCAAAGCGTGGTGATTTTCAAGTTGCGCTCCAATTTACGCAGGAGTATTCCAAGGCCGCACAATCCCTTGACGCGCGGCCATTCCTTCCACCAACATTTGTTCTGCTAGAAGGCGTGTCGAAAGAATTTAGATCAGCGTTCCGGAGCTGGCAGCCGAACCAAATCCCCACTAAATGGATGCCAACGAGAAAACCAAGTCTTAGGGTTGTTGAATTGCGAGATGCAATGAGGGCGATGAATATGACGCAATGATGTTATTGAGCTCTTCCTCTCTGTTGGGAATTTAGAAGAGCCCTCAATTGAGCTACACGACTCAACGACTGGCAGGTTTCCTTGAACATTCATATATCCCCCTTTTTTCTTATTCCTATGTTCTGTGTCAATATTCGTTGGTAGATTCTATATGTAAGTGTTCGGTCATTCTGTTTGCAGTGCTTCCTCCCTCCTACATTTTTGTTGATTTTATTTTATTTTTGCTCACGAGCCTCTCCTTCACAGCGCCTTTGTTTGCAGCGTTCTATTTCTACCTTTCTATTGTGCATTTTTTTTTCAGTAGCGCAGATATAGCGCTGCGCATGCCTCTTTTCCTTTTCCATTCGTATTGTTTTTGCTTGTGGGTTGATGTAGGACGAGATCAGGTTGATGCTTGATCGAGGATTGGATTACAGGGCAACGTTTTGTTTGGGGTTCTTGCATGGGAAATTATGGGGCGGAGGATCGTGAAGGACGTGGCTGGGATGGTGATAACTAATTGACAATTAATGTCGCAATAATCAATAAGCATAATTGAAGGTCCCAATGATCCACAGTACCATCAAATTAATAGGTGAGCCGTACTCAAGGTTGCACGTCGAGACTATCGAGGTTATATTGCTAGATACAAAAATCTTTAATTGTATGCAATTGTAATTATATGCATTGTAATCAATTTAATATCATTACAAAAATCCCACCCAAGTCCACCGCCTTGCCTTATGTGGGATTGTTTTTTCAGCTGCTCCGACATCGATATCACTTGCACGGTGAACACTTCTACGCCGCCCGCGCTTTCCCTCCTTAAGCCCAACTGGGTCTGGATTATTTCTTTCCCATTCATCATCAAGTCTCCATTTGAATATTGCCAAATCTTCATCCCAATTACTATCTGCAAGGTACCATTTCGAAATCATGTGTTCTTTACAAGTCGTTTTAAACTCAAAATTTCGGATACTTTGCTGTTTTGATGGTGTGAGTCTTGGGTCGTTTGCAATTGCGGTCGAAGGAAAAGGTGCTAATGAAGGACCCTGATAATGCGAGCGTGGGACATATATTGCATGACGGGTTTGGAGAATACGATCACTGAAAATATTATTTCTGGCTTGTAACACATAGCGTGAGACGTTATATTGCAAAGCGAGCGTATCAAGGGTATCCCCAGGCTGCAGGTAATGGATCACGGCGCCTTCAGTTGAGAATGGTGAGACTTCTTCAATGGCGGAGTCATAACGAGGAGGTGCGTCACGATCAATCTGGCTTCCAGAGATTGTTTCTTCGGCCAGAGGCACCCCCGGAGAGTAAGCAGGGGGGAGTGCACCGTAGCACTTCAAAGGCTCCTCTGTAGATGTTTGGCAAAATGGACAATAATTTTTAAATCGAGGATTACCCTGAGAAGGCGTCAGCATGGGAGGGAACATTTGGAATTATAACTTTGGTTCTGGAATTTGACAAGCAAAATGAACGAAATGCGTTGTTGAAAACGAAGGCGATTAGAAGAGGGCAAAATTGCTCACGTCTATGCATTTTGCGCATATGAAGCGGTGGCAACAATCAGTTTGCCGATTTTCGTTGCCGAGATGTGTGTTTGTCTCTGATCTGTTGAGAAGGGCAGAAGCACACGTGCAGCAAGTGGGTACAGCAGCGTATCCTTGTATTAAAACCGTATCTTCTTCAATCATAGCCGTGGAAATCTGTGTTGCAAACTTGGTCTGATGGTCTTGTTTTGGAGATGAGATGAGGTACTGATATTCAGTTGCCGCACTTAAATATGAGCTCCATGGCTTTAATTGCCAATCTCTGATGTCATATTCGATGGAATTGACTTTAATGGTCTCGCCAAGACGCCTCTTTGGGCATGGATGCACCTGCGTGTGCCACCGCGGTAGCAGGGATGCCAAACTCTAGCCACAGCTTGTTCTCGTGCCGCCACAGCTCGTCTGAACGTGGGTATGTCGTGGATTCCTAGGGCTAAACCCTCCACCGCACAGCGCTTGTGCCAAGACTGACCACCAACCTCCACACCGCTCGTTCACTCATGATAACAATTTCCAGCATCACGGCCAATTCAGCATCACCAACCGCATTTTCAAACCAGCCTCCCAGGTACGCCTCCCAGCTTTTTGAATCCCCCTTTTAGCTAAGAGGGACACTCATTACGGCTCGGAGTTTCAATTCTAACCTCGTTATCCACGATTTGAGTAGACTTTTCCAGGAAACCATCTCCATCATTCAAAATGGTTAAGACATCCGTTCTCAATGATTGCTTGAACGCCATCAACAACGCCGAGAAGGCTGGAAAGAGACAGGTCTTGATCAGACCTTCTTCCAAGGTCATCGTCAAGTTCTTGAGTGTCATGCAGCAACACGGTAGGCAACAACTTTTCCTTCAGCTTACCTTTTCGGGGGGCGTTGTTTTCTCGTTTTGTACCTCGTGGTTGTGTACACCGTACCTACCTCCTTTCCTCCTCCCATTCGGGGCTGATAACTAGACGAATCGTCACGATTTCCCTACGACCTTTGTCCTTTAAGTGTCCCGAACATTAATCCACAAGAAGCCCAGAACCTTACACATTGGAACTCTCTCAAAATTACCCACAGACTCTAACGTTTAATTCTTGGCCACATTCCTCTTATAATCATTTTGTTCAAGTTTAGCACTATATCAAGTCGCAAAAGCTAATCAAATTGTTTTCTAGGCTACATTGGCGAGTTCGAGGAGGTTGATGATCACCGCTCCGGCAAGATTGTCATCCAGCTCAATGGACGCATCAACAAGACTGGATGTATCTCCCCAAGATACAACGTCCGCCTCGCCGATATGGAGAACTGGATCGTCAAGCTCCTTCCTTCCCGTCAATTCGGTTACATCGTGTTGACCACCTCTGCCGGAATCATGGACCACGAGGAGGCCCGCAGAAAGCACGTCGCTGGAAAGATCATTGGATTGTAAGAACATCCACTCACCAGCTTATTTCCGAAACACTCGCTAATTCTTCATTCTCTATAGCTTTTACTAAATGCAAAATTTTGAATTAAATAAAAAATCCAATTTGATCATCTTCTCCTTTTACGTGCTTTCCGGATAATCTTTTTATTTTTTTTTGCATTGGGTTTCTATATTGTCTAGGGTTATACTGCTTCAAATGGGTATCGGGGTGCGGGTGCAAATTCGTTTCTCTGTTTGGGTTGATCGGGTTTGCGGGTTTACAAAAGTTGGGATTGGAAGTTATCATTCACCAATACCATGCATAAATTTCGAAACAAAAAGAATACCTAAGCTTTGGCTGTATGTTTTGCTGTCTCAAGCCTTCTGTGATTTACTGTGAACTTTCCAAAAGTGTTGAATTTTTGTTCATCTAGATGGCGCTCGTCGTGGCGCATGTCACTATGTTTTCGTATTTGAAGCGTCCTCAACTGATGTAACTATCAAGTATTCTCATACCTAGCCTTGTATAACCAGGATTTCTTCTCGAGTCTCGTACCTTCCTGGACACATTTTTCCTACGTCGAGGACTTGTAAATCTAGTGCCTCTCTTGAACATTACGATAGATTCCGCTATTCGATAATCTTGTTCCCCTATCTAACTTCCTCCTTTAATCATAAGTTTTCTTGAATGTCGGAGACTAAATGTAGGCAAAATTTGTTTGCATTTGATACCACCCGTTTCATGACCAGTCAACAGGTACCGTAAAATCTCGCGAAAAAGACCGTACTCAATTCCCAGACCATACTGGCGAATAAGATCCTAGTTTTGGCAGTCATTCAAGACCTGCAAAGGACTCGTGGAAAAGAGTGGTTCCGTGAAAAAGACCCTAACTAGTAAAAAAGTAAGAATTATATTGTCTTTTTTACATCTGAATCCCCGGGCCCCGGGATTTAGAAAAAAAAATACCCCTCCAGGCCAAAATATATACTAGCTTCACTTTTAAAAAGGACTCGCCAAAAAGACCCCCTTCGTGAATAAGATCCTAGTAGCCCATCTCAATCTGCAGTTATCTCGTTATCCCTTGGACCGGTAAGACATCGACCCCTGTCGTCCATTCTTGCAGATATATACTAACAACATATCGAGGGAAGATCTTCTATAAAAAACTTCTAAATACAACCAACACAAAATGATATACCGCACTCAATACAATGAAAAAATGTTCTTTTAGGGCAAACAGAACATCGACGCCTTAATCTTTTTGCATCGTTGATTAGGTTCAATACATGCGAGTGGGAAAGAGGTGATATCTCGACATTATCAAGGGGAGGTTGAAGACTAGGAACAATTGAATTGGACTTTTGTCCGTCTAAAATCAATTGGGAGGATAGCTCTAAACGGAATTGCTTGTGGGTGAGCTTGGGAGTACCTGCAGGGGTATTTAGACCCAAATGAATGTAGCTATTCACGATCACAGTATCCAAAAGCCAAAAGAAAAGTGGGAACCATGTCCTGAGCGACTTACGATTTGTGTGATAATAGGACCGTAGTTGATCAGCTACATCAACACCACCCATATGATGGTTATAATCATCGATAAGAGCTGGAATTGGAAGCCATTTACGTACGCTACCACCGAATGGCCTTTGAGCAGCTGTAGCATTAGTACTCGTGTCTTTAGGACGACGTCTATATGCTAATATCTCCGTTTTCAAGTCATGAATTGTACTCATAACAAAGACAGTATTATTGTCCTGCCAAAGCCCACAAAGCACATTATCTTCAACTACCGCGCTCATTTCACCCCAAGCCAGCTGCTTTCGTGCCACACTTTTATCAATACGTAGTGGTTCTGGAAGGATGTTTATGCGGGCTGTTCCACAAGCACCAATCCCGAGAGTACGTAATGTTGCAAATAGAGGTATATTACTGAAGTAGTTATCGAAATATATCTGAAATGACAACAAGTGATGAGGTAGGTGTTGTGCAAGACGTAGGCACGTTTGAGCAGTTGGTGTGAGATGTCGGGTTGAATTGCTGGTCGAAGTGGATGATTTGTGTTTTTTATTGCTAGAGCTACATCGGGGGGAGTACAGCTCAAATGCGTAGGTATATCCATGATCGCAAAGGGCAAATATCTTATATCCTTCATCAATAGGTTTGTTGGGCATCTTGACTGTATGTATACTCCGGCCTTCACAGCGTACCATCATTTCATCAATTGAACAGCTACTTGATGGGATATAGGACTCTCGACATCGAGTAGCTATTTTTGACGATAAGGGCTCAATCTTATGATACCATGATTGTGCCATCGGTAATGACGAATCAGTTGCTTGCATTGGTGATATATGTAGATATCGCTTTATTTGCTCGTACCGATAGAGTCCCATTGCTTTCATCGGTATTTGTCTTGTTTTTTTTCGGCACCAATAATCTTCAATACTAGGACATGACACAACACCCATATAAATGGTCAGTCCCACCCATATCTTCAGCTCCCCAACTGTTACTGGTTTCCATCTTCTGCTGCCGTAGGATTCCGTAGCTATAGATTTTGATAAATAATAGCCATTTGTGTTTTCGCAAATCAAGTCCCAAATCTCCGAACTGAAGAAATATTGAAATATATCCACAGGTGATATTGACTCGGACAGTGTGGTGGGTAGAGAAGAAGTAGGCCCACGGTCCTCAATTTCCATTGGAATATATGCCGGTACTGGAGGTAAAGTAATTTTTTTGTTGGAGGTATGTTGAGGATCGAGCTCTCCTAGAATCTTCCGTTTGGGAGGCATAACTTCTGTTGACTTATCGATATCTCGTAGTGCCAGTGTACTCAAGTTCCTGTACTGCCACTATACAAATATCCCGTGTATTCATTGACATCAACTGTAGTTGCAACAACCGGTTTCTCTCATGAAGATCTATTCCACAAACCACCAGTTAGCTACATCTGCAAGAATGGACGACAGGGGTCGATGTCTTACCGGTCCAAGGGATAAGACCTGATCTTTTTCGCGAGATTTTACGGTACTGAATCCGAAATCGCCACCCCCCGTGACTTGCTCACTCACACTAACATATGTCACTGCAACCCGTACTTAGTTGTGCGGATGATTGACCCGCACGCTTCAGGACAGAAACATGTAAAAATTAAAAGACGAGTAGGTAGGTGGGTGTATCCCTTGGACCGGTAAGACATCGACCCCTGTCGTCCATTCTTGCAGATGTAGCTAACTGGTGGTTTGTGGAATAGATCTTCATGAGAGAAACCGGTTGTTGCAACTACAGTTGATGTCAATGAATACACGGGATATTTGTATAGTGGCAGTACAGGAACTTGAGTACACTGGCACTACGAGATATCGATAAGTCAACAGAAGTTATGCCTCCCAAACGGAAGATTCTAGGAGAGCTCGATCCTCAACATACCTCCAACAAAAAAATTACTTTACCTCCAGTACCGGCATATATTCCAATGGAAATTGAGGACCGTGGGCCTACTTCTTCTCTACCCACCACACTGTCCGAGTCAATATCACCTGTGGATATATTTCAATATTTCTTCAGTTCGGAGATTTGGGACTTGATTTGCGAAAACACAAATGGCTATTATTTATCAAAATCTATAGCTACGGAATCCTACGGCAGCAGAAGATGGAAACCAGTAACAGTTGGGGAGCTGAAGATATGGGTGGGACTGACCATTTATATGGGTGTTGTGTCATGTCCTAGTATTGAAGATTATTGGTGCCGAAAAAAAACAAGACAAATACCGATGAAAGCAATGGGACTCTATCGGTACGAGCAAATAAAGCGATATCTACATATATCACCAATGCAAGCAACTGATTCGTCATTACCGATGGCACAATCATGGTATCATAAGATTGAGCCCTTATCGTCAAAAATAGCTACTCGATGTCGAGAGTCCTATATCCCATCAAGTAGCTGTTCAATTGATGAAATGATGGTACGCTGTGAAGGCCGGAGTATACATACAGTCAAGATGCCCAACAAACCTATTGATGAAGGATATAAGATATTTGCCCTTTGCGATCATGGATATACCTACGCATTTGAGCTGTACTCCCCCCGATGTAGCTCTAGCAATAAAAAACACAAATCATCCACTTCGACCAGCAATTCAACCCGACATCTCACACCAACTGCTCAAACGTGCCTACGTCTTGCACAACACCTACCTCATCACTTGTTGTCATTTCAGATATATTTCGATAACTACTTCAGTAATATACCTCTATTTGCAACATTACGTACTCTCGGGATTGGTGCTTGTGGAACAGCCCGCATAAACATCCTTCCAGAACCACTACGTATTGATAAAAGTGTGGCACGAAAGCAGCTGGCTTGGGGTGAAATGAGCGCGGTAGTTGAAGATAATGTGCTTTGTGGGCTTTGGCAGGACAATAATACTGTCTTTGTTATGAGTACAATTCATGACTTGAAAACGGAGATATTAGCATATAGACGTCGTCCTAAAGACACGAGTACTAATGCTACAGCTGCTCAAAGGCCATTCGGTGGTAGCGTACGTAAATGGCTTCCAATTCCAGCTCTTATCGATGATTATAACCATCATATGGGTGGTGTTGATGTAGCTGATCAACTACGGTCCTATTATCACACAAATCGTAAGTCGCTCAGGACATGGTTCCCACTTTTCTTTTGGCTTTTGGATACTGTGATCGTGAATAGCTACATTCATTTGGGTCTAAATACCCCTGCAGGTACTCCCAAGCTCACCCACAAGCAATTCCGTTTAGAGCTATCCTCCCAATTGATTTTAGACGGACAAAAGTCCAATTCAATTGTTCCTAGTCTTCAACCTCCCCTTGATAATGTCGAGATATCACCTCTTTCCCACTCGCATGTATTGAACCTAATCAACGATGCAAAAAGATTAAGGCGTCGATGTTCTGTTTGCCCTAAAAGAACATTTTTTCATTGTATTGAGTGCGGTATATCATTTTGTGTTGGTTGTATTTAGAAGTTTTTTATAGAAGATCTTCCCTCGATATGTTGTTAGTATATATCTGCAAGAATGGACGACAGGGGTCGATGTCTTACCGGTCCAAGGGATACGTAAGGTTTATGGTTCGCCACAACACAAACCCTCATATGGCCCATAATTATTGGTTCCGTGCAATGAATGGCTCACATTTTTATCACATTCCTTACTACCTATTCCCTCCCACCCCCATAATGGGTATTCACATGCGCGTAAGCTACATCTATAGTAAGCTTGCATACGTGTGTGTTAGATTCCCAACGAGAATTTAGATCTGTTGTTTTGTTGTTTTGTTTGTAATTGGGTATGTACATGTGAGTAATACCTGTACGAGTACCTTGCTAAGGATCAGGAGGAGCTCGAGCTGAGGTCTCGAGGACACATGTAGACGTCTCAGTTTGGGTAATGGAGGGAGGGCGAGTTCTAAGCTTCGATACTTATAAGGATCTTTGAGATTGTGGATGGGTTGGAAATCATGCATATTGCTGGTATCCTGGTCGGCTTCGTTGCAACGCCCTGATGCAGTAATACGAGATCTGGAGGAATTTTCTAGAATGTGATACAATATCCGGGTTCGAGACTGCAATCACGCACCAACTTGGGTGTGTCTCAATAAAAGTAGGCGTGAGGTAACATTGCTCATATGCCAGTCTCCTACCATGAATGACCATGTTTGGGTGTAGCCTCGTCACTGCGTGAGACTGGTGATCATGCGCCCTAGTCTGGTACCCATACCCTCTGCGATGCGCCCCAGCATCTGAACATCCAGTATTACGAATTCCATATCGTTAGCTTACTTTCTACCTCCTAGGCCGGTGGCCGAATCGACATCCTGCTTGTTGCACAAGCTACTCGAGTACAAAGTCTATCTACCTAAGTACTTGAGTTACAAGCTTGTAACCAAGTGCCTATAATCCGGAACCCAACGCCGGCCAAACCTAACACTTGAACCCCAGTTCAATACAGCTATAGCTGCCTGCTGGCACAAGTAGGGTCTGGACATGAGACTAATGTACTCGAACTTGTAAAACGTTGGACACCTGATTGGATCCGGAAGTATGAAATCCTTAAAAACGAGATATAAATCTGCAAGTTCGGTAGCTATAGACTCATAACCTTACCCTACCTAGGGCTGATATGCAGTGCAAGGTATGACTAGATGTATCGATAGATCGCTGTCAAGCGTTTTCTGTTACCGTTGATCATCTTCGGCTGTGTAATCCGAGCGTCGAGCGTCGAGCGTGGAGCTAAGAAATTGATATTCTTCGAAGGGACGGATAGACGTGGCAGGTAGAATTTTCTGGGAACCTTTCCTAGCACATTGGTTAGTATGCAAACACACATTGTTTTTTGACATTCATTTATTGGCAGATCTGCCCCGCAGCATCCACGTAGACATGTTGACTATCAATAACTAATAATTAGCTTATGTAGAATGGGAATAGGAGGGCGGCATTGCACAACCAGACTAGGGGGAGAAGGGAGGGGAAGGTGGGGGAGGTGAGGTGTCATGAGATATGTTTAACGGTAACTCTAAATTTTCTGACCTTGTAAGACTCAGGTCGTACAGAGTTACCTATTTGGGAAGTAGAAAGTATGTATGCACTCATTCAGGAAACGCATAGACTGCAGGGTACATGTACATGACTGGGTTAGAAGACTAACCCATTACCTCTCGTCTATTAAGTTTGGGTTTTCAGGTTCGAGACTGGTGGTTTTAGTTTTTTTTTTCGTTTTGTTGCCAATGAGTTTCGCTCCGGCCCCCAGTAGGTCGAGAAGTATGACTATCGTCCAGGGGTTATCAATATAAAGCCCATGGAATTTGGCTTAGAAACATAATGACATTCTCCATGGTATTGGTCTCGTAGAACCGCAACCACGAAGCTTAAGGCCTTGGACGGCTATTGAAATTGAAAAAAGAAAAAGGTTAGTTACTTCGCCCAAAGCTCTGGATCTCGCCTCAAGGACTTCACGAGACTACAAGAACTTACCTACTATGAATATCAGGTATAAGTAAGGTACTTAGTGTTCATTATACGTGTCGAGCTCCTTATTAGTGTTTGTATGCCTTTAATAACTGCACAACCATGTTAGCTGATCAGAGACTAAAGTAAAACATTCCGGAAGCCTTTGTTTCATTCTTTGCAGGGACGGGAATCTGCACAAACGAACTGTTTCGGAAATAATATGTGTTAGTGTTACCTGGCTAGGGGAACTGGAATATACTTACTGGCCATGAAATGTACTCAGCTGCAGCGCGCAGTGTGCCTCATTTGTACAAGAGGGTGGTTCTGTACAGCCTAAGTTGTAACAAACCAGGGGAACGAGGCTAAAAAAATATCGTCTTTTTGGTAGCTTGGGGATCAGCGTGCAGAAATCGATGAGATTGGCTTTACCCTGGCGTTCGTCGCCATAAAAGATAGAAATACCCAATCGGCTCCGACAAATATGGTGGTGAATGTGAGTAAAACGTCTAGGGTCGAGGCTAGGTCCCTTGGAGAACTGCCGGGAACCTACAGAATATTTTGTCATCGTGTTTCAAAAGATTTCAATGAGATTCCCCCATTTTTCAGTATCTCTTTTTTCCTCGGGCCGCTCTCACTACGTATACGAGTCTCAAATTGAAATTTCCCATGACGAAAATGCCATGTTGTGGTAGTGATAATGCACAACTCTCAAATTAGAGAAGTTGGTTCCTGCAGATTTCCATACTTATTGGTTACCTAGGTATGTATCTTTGGCCTGATGTCATCAGCTTGTATTCAAACCAATGGTAGAGGTACAAGCTACTCACATGATGTGGACCTATGATATCCAGCCGTTATTTCATCTCTTAACGGACTAATGTTAGAAATATAAGTTGAATTATCCAGTTTTGTGTGAGGGATATTATTTTGGACTTCGGATACCAGCCAAACATACGTTTACTCCACTGGAGGCTTGCCTCGATTCCTGATGGCTTTGAGTGGGTCTCTATCTTTAAGCAGAGCTCCGCCAGATTGGTGGCTCGATTTGGATGGTTGGAGTGGCATAAATAATCAAGTAAGCTGCTGATTTGCAATTGATTTTTGCCGGCGCTTTCTAGACCTATGAGCACAGTCATTATTAGCGGGTGTACCCGATTAGAGATGTCGAGTTGGTAAAATGAGTTGTAGCTTACACCAGGAAAAAGCAAAAACTGTGAATGGGAACCATGTAATCGAGTTTACTGACACGAGCAAAGTGCAGTATTATATCTCAAGTGCCGTCATGAGTACACCATGTCCATGCACATGGCCCTCTGCAGTCAGAATGCCGCCTGCAAAGAGAGTAATCTGGCATGTTGCAGCTGTTGCTAAATAGATCCACGGACATTTTCTAAGATACATCATGTCAGCCATCTTCTATATGTTTTGTCTGGCAAAGGTTGCATCGTGGCATCGCATGTATGTGCATGTAGGCAGTGAGAATATAGTGATTGCTGGCAAAAGAAAGTCTCCATTGATCATGATGATGACCAAAGAAATGTTAATGACATTGAGTAGAATCTGAGGAGGCGAGGAGGGTGCAAAGAAAGAAGGGGCATGCTTGCAAGGGCGAAGCAAAGGAGATTTTCTGGAGAAGAGGGAGCTCGTGCGGTATGCCCCGTTTCTACGTTTTCGGGCAAACCAGCTGCCTCATGGGGAAGTCGTGCCCATGCCCACTTGGTCAGGGTGGAAGCCAAGTCTGGGCAGAACTACATTAGGTAAGTAGACTACTTAAGTCTGGGCACGAGGAAACCCCCTTCTGATAATTTAATTTGGCTTGTGAGCGCCGGGCGTGGGATATGTAACTCATGGTTTATGTATGGCACGACAGTCAAGGCATCATCACGATATGCAGGCTTTACTTGATCTCAATGCAAACTATAGGTACTTCAACGCAGCAAATCGAAGATGTGGGCTCACTATTCATTGAATGAACGATGTTGTTGAGGACGAGGATATTGATGGTGATCGTGAAGACGATGAATCGATGCCACCTTATGTATATTCAGAAAGAGGTACCAGTTGGGAACGAGAACAGGAAGAGATTGCCATTCGTAGAGGGTTCGGTCACGAGACTAAGCACGAGAACAACATACCTCCTACTAAACGTAGTAGGTACATATATCGGCCCATCGTGCATGGTAATACTGGATTAGGCAGTTGTAGGATAGGTGTGGCTTGCGTGCGAAAGCATTGAGGCTTTAACGTGTATGATACGCATGTTGGGTACCAAGTAGTCGAGGTTTGCTAGTCTCTTGCCCATCTTTGCAACGAGAACAATCTTTGCATGGCTCGACAGTAAAGTCACGCTCTCCTCGCCTCTCCACCGGGCACGAGAACACTCTCCACCATATCCTCATCCTCCCCCATCATACCTGCAACTGCACACCACACAATACTCGAGATGAGGTGCCTACACCATCCTTTTTATTCTTTCGCTGCCGCTTCTGCAGCACAGAGGAACTTAACACAACCTCCAGAGTACGACAACTGAGCCTAGCGTCAATTTCGGTCCCTCCACACATCCTCCACCCTGCCATCCATAGCCACCCCAAGACGGGCGAAATTTTCCGGCATCCGAACTTAGAACACCATGAAGTTCCCGCATCGACACATATTCATTCCGCCCATTGACGGCCTGGCTCGACACGCCAGTTTGCGTGATGTGTGGATGGATGCTTGTTTGTTAAAATTATTATCTTGCTTGCAGCTTCTTGCCCGTTATACAGTTATACAGGGACTCTGCTGATAATGCGCTAAGGTTCCTGCAAACACAAAATAGTAAGATGTAGAGGGGCTTGGGCCGTCAATGATGAAGACATTCTTCACTTTCAAATCAGGTCTCAGATAACCCGGGAAAACATAACCGCAGCAAGTTACCCCTTTTGTTTGAGATCGTGAGTCGAAACACGCACAAAACCCACATGCCCTCTACTGATTCTTATTATGTTTGGGAATTCATTAGAATATCACAACATCGGGTAATAATTACATACTTGGTATACTGAACCAGTGGTTCGATCTCCGGACCAGGCTAGCACCACACACTGGACTAATACTAATCTGTTCAGTATCCTTCGTCAAGCTAGCCAAGATCTGGTATTCTTTGGACAACGCACATATCTCAGATCGAATTATGCTGTCGCGGCCTTGGGACATCATAATCAATCAAACAGTGGATTCACTAGGATTCTTGCACACCAGGCTAAGAATTCACAAATTACTCCGAATCTCTGTTTGGCAATGTCCAATAGGGTAGCTTGGTTATGCATTGCCAGCATCTACTCCGGGGCGCAGGTCTCCAGTCCTATGCTTCCCAGTTTTTTGGTGAATTTATGATCCCCTCCATTTCTCTAGGGACAATTTATATGTTCCGAGGTTCGTCTGTTCGGCTGAACTAAGGCACAGTGACCGCATGCGTTGAAGTGTGCCTTCAAGTGTAGCATCTGCAGTGAGGAGAGCACCAAGTACCTAGGGGTTCAAGACTCCCTGACACTCAACCTGTGGTTCAATTGTGCACCTAACAGAGAGATGTGAACGAGCCCGCTCTGCATTTACTAGCCCTGTCCCAACGCTCACCAGTAGTGGTGAGTGCAGATTATTTCTTCCGATTAATCCTAAACCAATCTAACCCTCTCCAATAGAACATCTGCCAATCCAAAGCCTCACTTGTGCCAACCCACATCGGAGGTAAAGCGGCATGAAATTTGAGTGGATAGAAGGATCGTTGAGATGCATTTCTGATGTGGTGCATGCCGTCATACCTGCTGCCCTGAAAAAAACCATGGGGCCTCACCTTGTTTATCGACACACAGAGCTTGCACAGACCGGGAAGTGGGCGAATACAGTTTTGTCTAGTTCAGAACCTGGCGCCTAAAGATTACCAATATAATTCAACTCAAGTCATCTTGTCCTGAGGTCGAAATAATTTGAAAGAACTGGAATTTGACCAGTGCGGACAGCGTACAGTCAATTGGTTCCCGGGAGGAGGACTTGGTAACGATACTATTGGTGCCAGGCAGTGGGAATCATTAATGATGAATATCGCCGCAAGGTCGAAACATTGCCAGTCTAAATGTGGGTATCCTGCAGCTAAGATTTACTTTAATTTTTCATGCGATGCAGGCCAGCAACTCCACCAGAGATTACTCCCAACATGGGCAACTACTCACTTCAATACTTTACTAGTCAAAGATGGCCGAGTGATTAGATCTGGCGGTTCAATCAGACTGATGCGGTGACCCATGCACGCAGAACGATCGGAGGTGTTGTGCGGAATTTGTGCTTAGCACACCAGGATGCCTCCATTTGTTAGGTTCTTTTTACAAGAAAAGCAACCCCACATCCGAAATTCAGCCCCACCTCACACTTATGGATTGGTGTGGCATGGCAATTGACCGTCGAAACATGGGATTTTTTCAAATTCCATGCCCCTTGCCAAAAAAAGCCTGGGGAAACTTGCACAATTAATACGACTAAAGTACTCCGTACTAAGGGATTATATAATACAACTGTATTCATTTTTATTGGTCTACACCCCTAGTCTCATGCCCTACACCCCTGACCAGAAGCCTACTCGGGTATAACTAGGGGCAAGAAAAATGCCCTTGATCTTAAGGCGCACATGTGCCTTATCCCAGATCCACCAGAGGCTTATCGTCTTGTGTTGGCGATTTGCCAAATAACAATTGAGTACCAAGGTAGGTGTTCCAAATCTTTAAGCTTTCAATGTCGCAGTACTATCCGAGGTCATGTCTTCTAGAGATTCATGGAATGTTTTAGCACAGGACGCTCCACATGTAGCCTCGAGGCTACTCCACATGAGCATCGACAGACAGATGCACTGGAGTCAAAGCGTGATACAGCCCGCTCTCGTCCCAAATGCAGCCCCAACTACAATGTTGAAGAACACTTTTCGGCGAACCACAAGTGGTCATTTTTACATGCACACATACTCGTACAATGTTGGAGGACCCCTGCCCCACCACCACATAAAAGGTAAGTAAACACCTAGCCTCATAAACACCCCACTTCCTTGTTTCCTCAACTAAACTTCTTGGTCAGGGCCCAGATTGGCAACGACTTGGCAGGGTTTCTGTATTGGAAAACACTGTAGTTTTTCAAGTCCAGAGCGCCTAGTTTGGTGTTCAAGCACGACATTTCCCCGCCTGGGGTAGGCTGGATAAGTATGCAAGTCTGTTCCAGTCCTTCATCCCAGGAGCGTTGAATTAGATCAAAGTGGCCTGCTTAATGTTCTGACGATAAGGCATAAAACTATTCCGGGGAGACTACCGTTCCGGGTAACGCGGGCCAGTCACGATCACGAAAGCCAGTCACATGCTTCGGATTCTAATTCCACTTCATAGGGCGACTTTATCGAGGAAGCCTTGCAAGTGCCAGCCGCTTGACTGCAGTACTTTGAACTACCTACAAGCCTTTGCAATGCCCACCGTAGGTGAGCGCCTAGTAGCAGAAACCTGGTAGGCTCGAGCTCACCCTCACGACAGGTACGTGAATTGGTCGAGATGCGACAGCTTGGGCTCCAGGCTCGAGACCAGCTTCCTGAGGTCTTCCAGCAGCATGTGTAGTCAGTCCCTCCTTGCTTCGAAGCTCCTGTGCTCAAAAAAAACCACTCGGAACCACTGCTTGGAGGCAGCTACGCGGCCACTGTGTACTCGATAGCATCCCTACACTATCGAGGACAAGGGTAGATAGGTAGTGTGTATTTGATAAAGTCAAGGTTGTTTGACAAGCGGCTGGCATTTAAAAGGTTTCCTCCGACTTTATCGTATTTGCTAGTCTCCGCGGGAGGTATCCTTTCTGAGGGGCTGGGAATGGGGCTACAATATCTTCGCTGTGAACGAGGGCTAGAGATTCGCATGACCACAAGCCTCCATTTGCATTGGCCGTCGCACTAGAACTTAAGCTTGAACTGGTCTTCGTTCACCACCATCAATGCCAACCAACGCTGGAACGAGCCCTAATCTAATGGAATGAAATATGGAGAATCCTCTCGCCTTCTTTTTTTTTTTTTGCAAATTTAGAGATGGTTAAAGGTTTAAAGATAATGGATTGTTACTCTAGTATCTAATCTTGTGATCAAACTTACCAAAAGGCAACCAAAAGGCAACTTTCCACCAACATCACACCGCTGCATTGATCCTGCAACCTATCGAGTCTATAGATCAATGTATACATGCGGATCGTAGGCTGGCCTTGAACGGTGAACGAAAAGTGTTCCCGTGCCAAGAATAAGCAGTTTGACAGAATGGAGGCATAGTGAGAGCATACCAATAGTGCTTTATGCCGGTCTGTAGTCTCGTGCCGCTGGTCTGCCATGTAACTGCTCTCCAATCCAGGTATCCAGGATGTTTTCCCTGTTGTTGATCACCCTTTCCAGCAGGCAGATAACTGGCCCTGTCCTCCTCCTCTGCCGTGTGGTTTTAGTTCTGGCTTCATCCATGGCCCCAGTTCGACCAATCGGCAACCAATTGGCTCGCAGGCAGCAGCGTTGCTGTTCTTTTTGTTGGAGACGTTTGTGGGCGTCATGCATCATGATCACCTACGACGTCGTGCTGCAGCTGCATTACCACCCCCCCATGCTGATTTTTGAGACTCTAGCTGCCTAGCCTGGGCTGCCCTTTTATTTAATTTTTAATTTTTCCTTGAATTGCCGGGCCTTGCTGGATTTTATTTATTTTTTTTTTTTGAATTTTCTATAATTTCTGTTATTACAATTTTTTGGCTGCCACCAATCCATCCATCCATCATACAGCAAGGGGTGGGTGGGAGACCTGGCCTCACGGCGAGGGGGCAATGATGGTCGAGACTAAAAGATCCACATGTGGAAATGATAACGTATCTGCTGCAGACAATTCATTCTGCAGGCAATTGCTACCTACGCAGTTTCGGCATCGCTGTCCCTGCAGCAGCTTCTCGGTGATGTGTGAATGCATTAGAGGGGGCCGGTGTACAGGGCGGGCACCTGTCAGAGTGTTGGACCTGACCGGGAGCGGTTGGAGGCCAGCAAGGGCGAGGCGGAGGAGGAATTCCCGGAGGAGGAGGAGGAGGAGAGATGCGGTAGATGCCCATGGAGACGAAAGAAAGCGGAGGAGGAGGAGGAGGAGGGTGCCGTGGAGGAGGGCAGGGCAGGTCAGCGAGGTGCAGGCCCATCCATACACGCACCTGCCGGCCGAGTGCTGGAGGGCGTCGTACCGGGTTCGAGTGAGTTCGCCCTGCTTCTGGAAGTGCAGACTGCCGCAAGAAGAAGTGTGTATGTATGAGGTGGCCCACTGCCGAGGGACGCAGAGCAGACAGCGGCGGTGGATTGCACGGGGCGGAGCCAGCAGCCTGTGTGTCGTGCGCTGCAATTGCCCAAGACGTCGGGTGCCGGATGCCACTCGGCGTCCCCCTCGCTCCACACCACGCACCGGATCGCCGGACATAGCCACAGTCAACCGCATTCCAGACGGCCGCGGCTGCATGCTGGGGCGCCCGACACCACCGCGCCCGAAACGCCAGGCATGTGTGCGGTACTTGCTTCATCTCATGTGCCCGCCTCGGGCCAGCCCCAAGGCTTGCCCGCCCGATCGCTGGCCCACACGAAACAGCCCAGGCTCGGCCCACGGAGTTTGATTGCCAGGCCGGCCGTTTGTTTCATCTGCGCGGGCCCATCCCCTCGAGAAATTGGGCCGAGACCGAAGCTGACGGCTGCGATGTCTGGTAATCCCGTGCGTCCGCAGTGAATTGCCCCCCCCCCCCGCCCCCTCTCTGATAACGCTTGATACCCGCCTGCCCGTCCAGCGAGGGAGATTAGAAGTACGCGGCAGAGCTCTAGGGCAGGAGAGTCGGGGCAGTGATACCTACCGCCCTGCACTTGCGCAGCCGCCCGTCGCACGTTCAGCGCCGCCGCCGCTTGCCCTCCGCTAGCCGCAGGCCACGCGCTCACGGGCCAGAGGGCTTCCACTGGGCAGTCTCGGCCAGGGCTCTAATGGGACAGAGCATGTATTCAGATGTTAGGCGCTCGAGTACAGGGTAAAGTTCCCACAGGACTCGGGGCCGGACTCGACGCCGGCACCACATCGGGGCCCGAAGCCCGAAGAGCAGCCTCCTGCTTCGTTATAGTGGCATCGTGTACAGGCAGATCTAGACACACGAGGCAGCCACTGCAGCCACTACTCGTACATATCATTATCAGTTATCACATCGCACAGGCCCGTTATGTTTAAGCAGTAGATCTAGAGCACGCTTGACATCCCGTCGACGTCGGCCTCCTGCCCTCCCTCAGGCAAACCCCTTCCTGGCATTCATGCCGCACGCAGCCTGCTCATCCACCCACCCACCCATCCATCCATCCATCCATCCATCATAGGTACATACATACTTGCAGTCCACACACCGCAATCCCATACAGACCCAAGTACTCTGTACCTCGTACCAAGTATCCGCACTGTGCGCCCGCCCCACTAGCATTCAAAGTCCTTCCCCCGCCCCAGCTAGAGGCGTTCGGCTCTAGCACGCACCCTCGCACGCACGCACGACGCACCACGCAGCACGCACCACGCATCACGACGCAACGCAGCAGCTCCGGCCTCCGGGACACCACGCAGCCCACCTCTGCAGACCCCAGCCAGAGAGCAGAGCAGAGGAACAGACAGACACCCCGGCACTTTTGGACTGACTGACTGACATACACCCTACCAAGTTATCCGCTCGCTCCGACGTCAACATTCCGCTGCGCCTCTGCTCTTGCACAGGCCAACCCCTCCGACCCCTCTACTGCACCCTTCAACAATATCCCACCCCCCCCCTCCCCTCCTTCCCGCCAAAAATACACACACACACACCCTCTCCCCCTTCCTATCCCACACCTCCCCTTCGCTCCGTACTTTGGCACTCACTATTCGCCGGTTGTTGACGCTCGGTCCTCATCTGTTGTCATCAGCTGCAGCACAAGTTCAGTTGCTACTGGTGTGGCCTTACAAAACCGACGGAAGCCCATCATCACTCCCGCTTCTCTCTCCCCCATCACCATACCTGAGAACAAACATATATCCAACAATCCACTGCTAAACACAGAACGGCACTGCCAAAGTCCGACCTCACCACCAGCAAAATGTCACTAACTCCAGGATCCTCGCCGCCGGAATCTCCAATCACCCCAGAGGAGGGTGATTGCCCGTCACCTCTACTCGCCATGCCAGTTCAACGCACTGGCATCCCATCCTTGCGTTCATTGTCCGACCCAAGTGCGGTGCCAGCCCCACTGTCTGTGGTACATGCTGAAAGAAGGGTAAATACATTTTCAACCAATACGTTACCAAAGGATGTACAAGCTAGGCTGGCTGCCTTCCAGGCTTCCAGGAATGTGGGTCAGGCCTCGCCCTCCTCGAAGCTCATGGGTGCTCATATGCACCCTCAAAACGGCCGTGTCCCTCCCATGGGCGGAATGAACGCCCGCCCTACGGGGCCATTGGGTTGGGCATCAGCACCAGCAATTCCTGGGCGACAACCAGCGAAAGCCTCACTTGGCCAGAGGAGAGGACTAAAACTGCCTAGTGGCTTACCAGGAGCGCCCAGCGAAGACTCACCAACAGGAAATGGCACACCGACGTCTGGCACATCAGGCGCAACAGGATCATTATTTAACAAGTACTCGGATTTTGTGGACGCCAACACCGGAACGTTGAAGTTTGCCGGTAAGGCTATAATTCATGGCAAGGGTGTCGATTTCTCGTCTGGAAGGAGCTTCAGTATTTCTCTGGATGAGATTGAAAAGATTGATGAACTGGGAAAAGGCAATTATGGAACAGTGTTCAAAGTTATCCACCGGAAACCCAATCAAGTGCTCCGACCCCTTTCTCGACAACCATCGGAAAAGGAGCAGGAAGAAGGTGTGGTCATGGCAATGAAAGAGATTCGGTTGGAGCTAGACGAGGCGAAATTTGCACAGATTATTATGGAGCTTGACATTTTACACAAGTGCCGATCGCCCTACATTGTCGAATTCTACGGAGCGTTTTTCCAGGAGGGAGCAGTTTACATCTGTATGGAGCACATGGATGGTGGTTCAATAGACAAGCTGTACAAGGATGGTGTTCCAGAAGGAGTGCTCCGAAAAATCACACATGCCACTGTTCAAGGCCTGAAAACTCTCAAAGACGACCACAACATTATCCACCGAGATGTCAAGCCAACAAATATTTTAGTGAATACTAATGGAGAAATCAAACTATGCGATTTCGGTGTTTCTGGAAACTTGGTTGCTAGTATCGCCAAAACCAACATTGGCTGTCAGAGCTACATGGCCCCCGAAAGAATTGCGAATGGCGGGATGCAAGCAGCAGACACACCTGGTACTGGCACCTACAGCGTTCAAAGCGACATTTGGAGTTTGGGGTTGAGTATCCTTGAGTGTGCTATGGGCTGCTATCCTTACCCACCAGAGACATACAACAATATTTTCAGCCAGCTTAGTGTAAGGCTCCATGTCCCCGTTTGCTCAACCGCATATGCTAACAAGACCCCCAGGCAATCGTTGAAGGTGTTCCACCAGACCTTCCAGAGGGCGAGTTCACTGAAGATGCTCGTGACTTTGTGCGGGGCTGCTTGAACAAAGTGCCCAAGCTACGGCCAACGTACGCAATGCTGCTAAACCATGCATGGATCGGCGCCCTTAACAAGCCTTCGACGATCAGCGAAGAGGAAGAGGAATCGGATGAACAATTGTCTTCTCACCCTCCTACTCAGAGTCGATTTGACAAGGAAGTTGCGGACTGGGTCATTGGAGCTCTTGATCGACGACGAAATTTGATTTCCAACGGCCAGAAGGCGGATCCTGACCGACCAGCACTACATGCCGCGCCATTAGACAATAATAATGGTCTACCGGAAGTCATGAAAGGGCTCAGAATCAATGGCTACAGCTCCTCGACAAATTGATGGAACTTCTACGCAGAAAAGAAAATAAAAAAAAACAGAAAGAAACTGGGGACGAGGAGGGGTGTGAGTGCAGGACATGAATTACCTCCAACCATTTTTTCATTTTCAAGCACCTTTTACTTTGTTAAATCATTCTATTCTACCCCTTTACATATTATCCACTTCTCTTCTTGTGATTTAAATTTTTTTCTGCTTCTTTTGTTTACCCAATTCTTTTTCTACGTTTTTTCTTTTTATTTTTACCCTTGAACTTGATTATGATCTTACTTTTTGCGCCATTCTTCGACATCGTTTTTATTTACTTTTTCATCTTATATATCTTTCTTCTTATTCATCTTCTTCATCCTTTTCTTTTTTGATCAAGTTCTTTCTCTGGTGTCCTTTTTATCATTTCCAATCTTCTTCATCATTTTTTTCTTTATTTTTTTTCACTTTCAAATTCATGAATTCTGAACACTATTTCTTCTTCTCGGTTACTAAAGTTCTTTTCTATCCATTTACCCTAGGTACTTCTCCTTTATCAATGACGTGAATGCATGTTTGTATGTCTGTATGTATGTATGTGTGTGTGTGTACGTGAAACGTGTGTATGTATGTCTGTCTATCTACCCGCAGCTAATCGATCTTCTTGGACGTCTCTCTCTTGTCTCTCTCTGTTTGATGTATTCCTCTCATAGTTCCTCTTTTTTCTTCCTCTCCTTTCTCTGATACTCCTTTTTTTCTGATCTCTCCCATTGTACTCATTTCCTTTGTGGTTGGTTGGTTTATCCGCATCCGGGGTTTTTCTTAAGTTACAAACTACAAACGTCTTTTTTTTTTTTTTTTGCTTCCTCTCTTGGTTTATAACTAGTACTTTAAACGTAAACGTATATTTGGGAATGAATGGGTCACACTTCGAATTCGAATTCGTTCGTTCCTTAACTTTTTTATTTTTCGGTCGATGGAGATGTGAGAGAGAGAGTGATATAAATTTTGAAGATGTAGCTAGTAAACGTTGCTTATCCCTTCGGCCGTCCCCAGGGGTCTGTTTTTGCGACATAGAGACAAACTTGATTGACTACATCGGGCAATTTTAGCTGGTAGTATCAAAAACTACACAGTTGTAGGTTTAGACTCATCATCAATCCTCGAGTTTTCAGTTGGTTGATTGGCCTTAAAAATACAAACAATTCAGTTGTCCCAAGCCCCAATAAGGAAAGCTCCCCCCTGGGGACGGCCGAAGGGATAACTTCATCTATACATGTGGATGTATGTATGTACTGTACCCTACCTAGGCCTACTTCCTAGATCTAAAGCTATATATAGCTATAGTACTAGCGCTCGAGGACAATTAATTGGTTTCGTTGGCCATGGGGTTTTTTCTTGTATCATATGATGAGGGGGTGGTGGGGGAAGGGGGAGGGGGGGAGGTTGGACGTCGACCTTATGTAGGTGTAGCAATTAGAGGCACTGGATACTGGATCCAGAATACATGTACATGTACTACATCGTGTCAAAAGGTTTCAATACATCTTGTAAATTTTATAGCTAAAATTTCAAGACTATATATAGCTTAGGTAGCTATAGGTAGTTTTGCGCAAAAGGAAATTTTTTGTCAAGAGAGAAAACAGTAGAAGACGTAAGGACGAAAACGTAAAACATGTACATATAAATAAAAGAAGAGAGAAAATGGGTACTTGAGAAAGTTTAAAATAAAATAAAAAAAACCTGCCGCAGGGATGAGAAAAATTACCCTGAAGTCTGCTCCCCCACATCTAAAAAGTCCCATTCTTCTTTGCCCTCTTCCCCTGCTTCTTGATCTGATTCTTCCTGACAGCCCTCTTCTCCGTCCGCCCCTTCTCCGCCTTCGTCTTGACCTTCTTCATCAGCGTCTTGACGCCACTGCCCCTCTTCTGCCCCTCGATCCTCTGCACCGTACTCTTCTTAAACACGCGCCCCTCCTCGCGGTCCTTGGTCCCATCAAGCCTCTTCTTCTTCTTCCCGCTCAACTTCTCCCTCCTCTTCTCGATGGCAAGCAGGTCCGCGCCGGCGGAGGCGTCGATCGCGTTCTGCGAGTTGAGCTTGCGCACCATCTCATCCTGGGCCTTCTTCTTGTCGGCCTGGGACTGGAACCAGCTGCGCTGCGGGCGCGCATTGATCTCGTCCGCGTACCGCATCATGTTCTCGCCCTTCCTGATCTGCATGTCCACCTGGCCGAGGCCCTTCTCCTCCTTCTCCTCCGCGAGGATCTCTGCGATCTCCGGCTCGAGCTTCTCGCACTTTTTGTGCAGCTTGTCGACGGCGTCGGCGGAGAGCACGCGCGCGGCGATGGTGCTGCCCTGCGTGCGCGCGGACTTGACGGCGGCCTTGACGATCTTGCGGTCGCTTTCGGCGGCGAGGGTGCATGCGCGGCCTGAGCGGCCTGCGCGCGCGGTACGCCCGACTCTGTGGAGGTAGATCTCGTGGGACTGGGGGGACTCGAAGTTGATGACTGTGTCGACGTTCTTGATGTCGAGGCCTCTCGAGGCGAGGTCTGTTGCGAGGAGAAAGTCGACCTGGGAGGTGCGGAAGAGCTCGACGGATTTGACACGTTGTTCCTGCGAGAGGGACCCGTGGAGCTCCGCGGCCTTGAGGTTCATGAGGCCAAACATGATGCGGGTCTTGTGGGCGAGGGCTTTTGAGCGGAAGAAGATGATGCAGCGCTTGCGGTAGACGTTTTTGCAGAGGTCGAGGAGCATGGCGAGACGCATGTGTTCGCGGTTGGGGCGGATGCGGATGAACTCTTGCACGAGGGTGGAGACGGTGGAGTTTTTCGTGTCGATCATGAGGCGGACGGGGCGGTTGAGGGAGAGCCGGATGAGCTGGTCGACAGAGTCCGTCATTGTGGCGGAGAACAGCATGGTCTGGCGGGACGTGGGGATGCTAGAGATGATTTCGTTGAGCTCGTCTGCGAAGCCGTCCTCGAGCATGCGGTCGGCCTCGTCCATGACGAGGATCTCGATGGAGTCGACAGTCACGCCGGCGGTGTTGCGCATGTGGTCGATGAAGCGGCCCGGGGTTGCGATGATGACGTCTGGGCGGGCGCGGAGCTCGGCTTCTTGGGCCTTGAGGTTGAGGCCTCCGATGGCGAGGGCGAAGCGGATGTCTGTGAATTGGGCGAGCTTGACGGCCACGGCGTGGCACTGCATTGCCAGCTCGCGGGTCGGGCAGAGGACGAGGACGCGGGACGTGGGGATCTTTTTGGGGCGGTAGAGGAGACGCTCGAGGATCGGGACGATGAATGCGCCTGTTTTACCGGAGCCGGTGACGGCTCCTCCGACCACGTCCTTGCCGAGGAGGGCAAAGGGGATTGTCTTCTCCTGGATGAGTGTTGGGGAGGTGAATCCCACGGCGTTGAGGCCTCGGAGGATGGGGCGGGAGAGGTTCATTGACTGGAAGGAGCTTGTTGCGGAGGAGTCCTGGCTGGTTTTTCCGGTCTTTGAGGCGAGGGCGATTGTGGTTTCGGATTCGGGGGCGAAGAAGGCTGCTCGTCGTGCGGCCTCGGCTTCGTCCTCATCGATGGATTCGGCGTCAGAGTCGGAGCCGTAGGCGCCCTCGTCGAGGGGGTGGTCGACGACAGAGGCGTCAGATTCGGAGCCAGCGTCGTCGCCCTCATCATCATCGTCATCATCACCCTCATCTTCTGAGCTTTCTGAGTCGGAACCGTGGATCTTGACCACAGCATCTTCCTCGTCGTCAGAGCCTGCTGCACCGCCGAATCCGTCGGCAGCAATGTCCGAGTCGTCCGAGTCGTAAGCAGGTCCATCAGCGCCCTCGTCGTCCTCATCCTCCTCCTCCACCACAATTGCCTTGTTCTTTCCATTGCCCTTTGGACTCTTGCGTTTCGATAGCTTCTCATCCTCCTCCTCATCCTCATCGTCACTGTCGTCCACCTTTTCACCCCGCTGATGTCTCCTCCTCCGTATTATCTCATCAATATCCACCCCAGACTTATTCGCGTTCATTCCCGTCGCCGTATCCAACTCCCACCCATCAAACGCACCGACAGTCCCCTCCTCGACCCCACCAAACTCAAAATCCGACGCAATATCCTCCTCCTCCTCCGACTCGACACCCGAGTTCCCCACAAGCCTAGTCTTTTTCGCCGATTTCGTAATTGCATTCGCCTTGCGCTTCTTTCCCTTCTTCACATCCGGCTCTGGGGATCCCGCGGCAGCCTTCTCTGCGGCATTGACTGCACTCTCGAGAGCATCCTCGTCCTCGAGCTCGTCCAGTACCGGGACGTTGTCTTCGGTGTCTGAGATTGTGAGGATAAAGTCGTCCAGGCCGAGGTTGGAGGGCAATTCCTTTGACCGTGTGGGCAGCTGCTGCTTGCTGAGCTTCTGCTTCTTTTGTTTAACCATTGTTGTGGTTGGTGGGGGGGGTTGTGGTGGTTTGTGGTGGGTGGTGGGGGAGAGGTGCTTTTTGGAGAGAGGGTCGGTTGCAATCTTTATTTTGCTAACTGCGAAAATCTCGAAAAGATTTGAGCCGCATGCAGGTGTTTTCGGGTCACGTGTGGAGGCTGGGTCACGTGCGAGGTAGGGTGCAGTTGTGAAAGTTGGGCGAGGGGGGAACAGATGAACGTTCATTCGGACTTTTTATGCATTCCTCAGGTACCGAGGTGTCTCATTTCTCTCATCGCAATGAAACAGGTAGCTGCTCATGCTCATGTCTACGAGTGCTAATTATAAGAGGTATCTTGTTCTCGGTCTCTGAAGTTCAAATTATTGAAGGCTTGAAAACCCCTTTCGTCTGTTCTCGTCCTTTCATCCTTTATTCATGCATGCTATTCACCCCAAGGTTTTCAAATGTTCCTCTATGCGCGCACGTGGCTCCTAATCTCCATGCAACTCGTTCATCCTATTCATTGAATTCGAATTCAAGTATACAAATTCTGGAAGCTTACTGAGACTGTGCCGCGGCTTGGCAGTGCAGTAACCCTGCCTAAGCGGGCTGTCAATGTCCCTGCCAGCTCGCTAACCTTAGGAAAGAAGTAACTATTGTCAAATCAAAGAAAAATTCATCGGACAAACAGCCTCGCTATTTTGATGATATAAAAAAAATCCGAGCTGACAGTCATGGAGGCGGCTTCGGCTGTATTGAAAGAAGGGGTATGAATGTTACATGCATGCGCGATCGAATGACGAATGGGAGCGGACGCAGCATGGGCGGGTGCCGTTGTGCCGTTGCAACGTTACCTCTGTGCGCGCCGTGACGTGCCGTGGGCGGGCTACCAGCGCTGCTTCGACTACTCTGCACAGAGGATTATTTATAAATCCGTCTTATGGATCAGATGGGAAAAATCTAGCCTCGCAGGAAAAATCCGACCCGCGGATGGCCAGGAAACCCGCAATATAGATCTAGAAGAAGAGCCAAAGCGCAGGCAGCAGCACCCCGCCAGCCTGGGTGCCGTAGTATCACGCCCGAGCCGAAGATAGTATACTTCAGGGCCCACTCTGGATCCGGACGGTACCTCGCCCCTGCAGAGCAAAACGTGGGTGTCGAGAAGTAAGTAACAGACCTCGAGTCATCAGTCAACAGTCACAAGTCATGTCGGATATTCAATAGCCGTTGCAGTATTCCGTATTCCATCCCCCTCACAAACAACAACAACGGCGGCGGCCCATTCCATACCCAAGGCAACCCAACCCGCCCAGCCAGGCTGCACTACCAGCAAGCAAGAAGTAGGTACAGACTGCCGACAGGCCTCCCGGTCGCATCGCATCCATTAATTGCGGCCCCCATACCTCACCTTGGACCTTGCGCCAGCACAACCGCACTGTCGTCACTCCATACCCTGCCCGCCCCGCCTCCACCTAGACGTCTGCCGGCTCCCTCACTTGCCTGTGTGCGTGCGGAAATCTGCTGCTTACGCAGGCTGCATCTACGATCTTCACAAACAGCTAACCCACCCCCCAGCAGCAGCAGCCAGCTCGACACTGCCAGACTTCTTCTCCGCAACAACCCGCCCTCCAGAGCATTCTCCACCGCCTCCCACGCCACGCCAGGAGAAACACCCGTCATCACCACCATCATACACACCGCTAGAAATATTGCACCTCGACCTGCTTGCCCTCAATAACTAACAGTGCGTGGCTTGACAGACTGCTCAGACGGAATGGACAACCCCGAGCTCCAGGCCCAGTTGGCCCAGTTAGACCAAGAGCTCGAGGAGGGCGAAATCACAAACAAGGGCTACCAAAAGAGAAAGGCATTGCTACTGGCGCAATTTCTGGGCCCCCAGGCTGGAGACTATGCAGACCCAGCCCATTCGCAATTCGCACAATCACAGCAGACACCGACGCCGACATCGGCAACGTTTGGGCAGCCGCCAGGATACGATGTGCAGCAGCAGCAGCAGCAACAGCAGGATAGGCTGAGCACGATGGGGTCTATGGGAGGTTATGGTGGGGCATACTATCCTGCCTCAGACTTTGGCGGGAGTGCGCCTGGCAACCCGGCTGTCCAGCACATACGGACGGCATCAGGAACTTCCCATCTATCCCCCAGCTCCCGGCACACTTCAATGACACTACCTCCGCAGTCTCATTCCAGGAATGCTAGCGGAGCATCCACGAGGGATCGCACCCCAAGCTTTGCATACAACACCCAACAACAGCAACAATCTCAGAGTTCTGGGTACCAGTACGACTACTACAATGGCCAGCAACCAGCGCGATTTTCTGGATATGGGCCGGATGGATATGGCGGAGAAACGATAGGAAACGATGGCCCGAGGACAGAAGGAGGTTATGACCCAACCCAACAATACTTCACAGACTTTACGACCCACGGTTACGATCCCGCGCGTGACTCTGGCCAGTTTGCCGGACAATTTCCAGGCGAGCGGTCAATCACAAATCGATACCCAGGCGCAGATGGAGAAACATTCTCGCCCACCGCTGCAACTGCACCTCCAATGCTAACACCCAGCGATCTGCCACCATTTGCTGCGGTGGACCACATGCCACCACTAGAACCCAGAGATATTCCCTTTGCTGTTTACGACCCACACAATAACGCCGTACCAATGTCCAATTTCGACAACATTGCTTCCGTACTAAGGCATCGCGCCAGAACAAATCCAAAACTCCAGGCATACATGGTTCTAGACGCAAAAGGAAAAGAGTTTGCAACTTGCACATGGGACAAACTAGCTTCGCGAGCAGAAAAAGTTGCACAGGTAATCAGAGATAAATCCAACCTATATAGGGGAGATAGAGTTGCATTGCTCTACCGAGATATTGAAGTCATTGATTTTGCCGTTGCTATTTTGGGTTGTTTTATAGCCGGGGTTGTGGCGGTTCCTATAAACGCTTTGGATGATAATGCTCGACTCAACTTCATCTTGACTAATACTCAAGCCCATTTAGCACTCACAACAGATTACAATTTGAAGGCATTCCAACGGGATTTGGTTGCTCAAAAGTTGAACTGGCCGCGAGGCGTAGAGTGGTGGAAGACAAATGAGTTTGGGCCTTATAATCCGAAAAAGAAGGACGACGTTCCCGCGCTGCAAGTTCCAGACCTGGCATATATTGAATTCTCAAAGGCTCCGACTGGGGATTTACGAGGAGTGGTGATGAGCCATAGGACCATCATGCACCAGATGGCAACCCTGAGCGCTATAATTAACACGGCGCAGGTACAGGAAAGCAAGGATACATTTTCATCAGCATTAAAAGACAAGGCGGGAAATAAAATTGTTGGAGGTTCCAATGGGGAGATTTTGGTCACATACCTTGACCCAAGGCACCAAATAGGAATGATACTTGGAGTTTTGCTAAACGTTTATGGGGGGCATACAACAGTCTGGTGTCATCCCTCGACAGTATCAACGCCTGGGCTCTATGCCAATATTATCACTCGATATAGAACTACAATTGCGCTAGCTGATTATCCGGGATTGAAGGCCGTGGCTTACAACTACCAACAGGATCCATTTGCTACGAGAAATTTTGCTAAAAAGACGACTGTTGATTTCTCACATATGAAGCTGTGTTTGATAGATACGCTAACGGTGGATCCCGAGTTTCACGAAATTCTTGCTGATCGATGGCTACGGCCGCTTGGAAATACACGAGCGAGGGATGTGGTGGCACCGATGCTCTGTTTACCCGAACACGGAGGCATGGTCATATCTATGCGAGATTGGTTAGGTGGAGAGGAGCGTATGGGCTGTAATCTTAAGCTGTTACTTCCAACGGACGACGATCAAAGTCAAGGATCTGATTCAGATACGGATGTTGACAAGAAGAAGGAAAAGAGCACAGAAAGTAGCCTACTAGGAGGGGGATATAGCAGTTTACTGGGAGGAGGGACAGCAGCACCGGAGAATCCGCCAAAACCATCGATAGAGCTGGGCGAGGTATTACTGGACAAAGAGGCTCTGAAAACAAATGATGTGACGGTGGTTGCGGTGGGTAGTGAAGCTCGGAAGAGATCAGGTGATCCTGGAACGATTAGGATTGGGGCTTTTGGTTATCCCATCCCGGACGCAACCCTTGCCATCGTCGACCCGGAAACGAGCTTACTATGTACAACAAATGTAGTTGGAGAGATTTGGGTAGACTCGCCGTCACTTTCGGGCGGTTTCTGGGCACTCCCGAAACATACCGAATCCATTTTTCATGCACGGCCATACAAGTTTGAGCCTGGAAATCCGACCCCAATGCCCGTCGAGCCAGAATTTTTGAGAACCGGCCTTTTGGGATGTGTCATTGAGGGGAAGGTTTATGTTCTTGGACTTTATGAAGACAGACTTCGGCAAAAAGTAGAATGGGTCGAGGATGTGGGTGCAATGGGCGGGGATGTTGGGCCACCAGAGTATAGATATTTTTTCGTACAGCATTTGATTGTCAGCATCATGCGCAATGTTCCAAAAATATTTGATAGGTATGTCGATTTTTTTATCACCTGTTATTTAGCTCTATACAAAGATAACTATGGATTTCTATTTTTATTTTCTATTTTCCTCCAAATATTGCATCCACTGATATCGTTTGAAATAGTTCCGCTTTTGATGTTTTGGTAAATGATGAGCATTTGCCGATAATCTTATTGGAGTCTCATGCTGCCTCGACTTCTCCACAATCGGCCGGAGGTCCGCCCAGACAATTGGATACTGCATTGCTTGACTCTTTATCTGAACGATGTATGGAGGTTTTACTGGAGGAGCACCACTTGCGTGTTTATTGTGTTATGATAACAGCGCCTTATACCCTCCCCAGAGTCTGGAAGAATGGAAGAAAGGAAATTGGAAATATGTTGTGCCGGAAGGAATTCGATGAAGGGGCACTTCCTTGTGTGCACGTTAAATTTGGTGTTGAGCGTGCGGTACTCAATTTACCGGTGGGTGAGGATCCAGTGGGAGGAATTTGGTCACCGAGGGCAACTCAAATTCGACAAACAAAGTTAATGACACAAGAGAAACAATACTCTGGGGTGGACTATCGGGAGGTTGTCATTGACGATAGGACATCCACGCCTCTCAACCACTTTTCTAGCATCACCGACTTGTTACAATGGAGAGTCATGCGGCAAGCAGATGAGCTTTCATACTGCACAATTGACGCAAAAGGAAAGGAGGGCAAAGGAGTCACTTGGCGAAAGTTGGATACGAAAATCGCTGCAGTGGCATCGGTCATGAAGAATAAGTGGAAGCTCAAGGCGGGTGATCACGCGATATTGATGTTTACACACACGGAGGAATACGTCTATGCCGCTCACGCATGTTTTTGCTCGGGGGTCATTGCGATCCCTGTTGCCCCGCTGGACCAGAATCGGCTCGGGGAGGACTGTCCTGCGCTGCTGCACATGATCAAAGATTTTGACGTCAAGACAATTTTGGTGAATAATGAAGCCGATCATTTGTTTAAACTCAAACCAGTCAGTCAGCATCTCAAGCAGACGGCGGCGTTGTTGAGGATCACGTTGCCGCCGATTCACAATACTGCGAAGCCCCCGAAGGTGAACTTGGGATGCAGAGATCTGGGGTTTACGATGAACCCGCAGTGGGTCCAGAAGGGATATACGGCGCTTGTGTGGACTTATTGGACGCCCGATCAGCGGCGGATTGCCGTTTCACTGGGCCACGAAACAATCATGGGCATGTGTAAAGTGCAAAAGGAAACCTGCCAAATGACGAGTTCAAGGCCCGTGTTGGGCTGTGTCCGAAGTACTTCTGGGTTGGGGTTCATACACACATGCCTTATGGGGGTATTCGTCGGCGCGCCTACGTATCTCGTTTCGCCGGTGGACTTTGCGCAGAATCCGCTCAGTTTGTTTCTGACACTATCCAGATATAAGATTAAGGATACATATGCAACACCACAGATGCTGGATCATGCGATTGGCTCTATCCCGGCGAAGGGATTTACGCTTCACGAGGTGAAGAATATGATGATTAGTTTTGAGGGAAGGCCCAGGACGGATATTTGTGAGTGTAATCTAAATTCTTGAATGGTCCTTCAGGGTAATTAACATGTGCCTCATAGTTCAACGAGTTCGACTACATTTTGCAGGCGCTGGCCTCGATCGCACTGCTATTAACACCATCTACTCCCATGTCCTTAACCCAATGATCGCATCAAGGTCGTACATGTGCATCGAGCCAATTGAGATTTACCTCGACCCCAAAGCCCTCCGCGAAGGAACAATCGAGCAAGTCGACCCGGAAAATACCCCGGCTGCACTCCTTATCCAGGACTCGGGGATGGTGCCCGTCAGCACACAACTCGCCATCGTCAACCCCGAGACCCGCTGTCTCTGCCATACCGGCGAGTACGGCGAAATCTGGGTCGAGTCCGAGGCTTGCGCGAATGGTTTCTACCGCTCCACGGATCCGTTCGACATGGAGAGGTTCCTGGGGAGGACGGTGGATGGCGACCAGAGGAATATGTATGTCAGGACAGGCGATTTGGGTTTCTTGCATACCGTGAGTCGACCGATCGGTCCTGGGGGTGGGATGGTGGAGATGCAGATATTGTTTGTGCTGGGCGGGATTGGCGAGACGTTTGAGGTGAATGGACTCAGCCATTTCCCTATGGACATTGAGGCGAGCGTGGAGAGGTGCCATGGCAATGTGATTGCTGGCGGGAGCGCGGTGTTCCAGGCGGGTGGGCTGGTGGTTGTGTTGGTCGAGGTTGTGAAGAAGGCATATTTGGCGTCGATGGTGCCGGTGATTGTGAATGCGATATTGGATGAGCATCAGCTCGTGGTTGATATCGTGGCGTTTGTGGCAAGGGGAGATTTCCCGAGGAGTAGGCTGGGGGAGAAGCAGAGAGGGAGGATTCTGGCCGCTTGGGTTGGAAGGAAGATGTTTGTTTCCCCCCCCCCCCATATCTCCTCCCAATCATATCCAATATAATTGGTATACTAATCTGTTATCTTTTTCTTCTTTAGGAAAACAATCGCCCAATTCGGCATCCGCGACGCAGAATCGACCTCGGACCTCCAACAATCCGGCGACGCCCTCAGCGGTGTCGCCGGTGGCAGTGGCGGACGAACCTCCCTCCGCGCATCATCAACCTTCTCGAATACAGCCAACATCAACAACCGGCTCAGCCAGCAAATCAATATGGGCACTCCCCCCGCAACGTCCACGCCAACATCGTACCCGCCCACATCGACGACGACGATCATGGAGGACGACCCGCAGTACGAGTATCATCCGTCTATGGCGCTGTCGTCGTCTCCACCTCCGCCTCTACAAGAAAAGAATCAGAACTATGGGATTAGAGGGAGTAGTGCAGGGGCAGGAGGGCTCCATGTCCATGTTCTTGACGAGTTGCCCGCGCACGAGCCATTGATGCCGATTGAGTTGCCGGGGAGGAACTCGCCTCCTCCTCCTGCGCCGCCGGTGAATCCACCTCCGCCGCCTCCGCAACAACAGCCTCCGGCGATTGTGACGTCCCTCTACGGGGACGTCATGTCCTCTAACCCATTTGGCGGGGACGACGAGCTTGCTACGCCGACGCCAACGCAGGGGCCAATGGGGGGGGGGGACGGGGGGAAGGGAGGGGGATACTTTGGGGCGAGGGCGGGGGCGGGAAGGGGGGAGGGGCAGAGGCCACCGCCAGCGCCCCCTGTGGAGGAGAAGTTGGGGGAGCTGAGGTTTGTGGATGATGATGGGTATTATGGCAATGGAGGGGAGTTTTTGAGTGGTGCGCGGAGTGTGGGGGGGAGTAGTCGGGGGAGTAAGAAGCCGAGTGGTGAGCAGTTGCATGATCGTTTTGGGACGGCGTTGTAGAGAGGGAGAAGGGTGGAGATGGATATGTGGGGGGTTTTTTTTTTTGATTATTGCTCTTTTTTTTTCTTTCTTTCTTTTTTGGAGGGTGGTGGGAGGGAGCGCATGGGACGGAGGAGGCGTGTGCATGTGTTATTATTATTTTTTTACAAAACTTTGATTAACTTTGTTATAATTACTTCTTTTGATCATCATATATATCTGGGCGGCTTTTCTTTTCTTTTCTTTTCTTTTTTTTTTTTATTTATATGAAATTGCATGTTTTTTACGTTTTTTTCAAAAAATTCAAATTCCGTTCTACTCTACAATGCCCCCCCCGTGAACAGCACGGCCTCCCATACGTGCTCTGCCTCTCACCCAATTCTAGATCTCTCACTGCATGCCAATTGAACAGGTACCTAGAGTAGTCTCGTGCCCAATCGAACCTGCCAAGTACGTATACGGAATTTTCAGGGTTTATTTCATTCAGCCAGATCTGTAGCCTCGATTTTTATTGAAACACAACACAAAAACTACAAAAAAAACCCAACATTAAAATCATCAAAGAGTGTACAGTAGCCATAGACCAACGAAACGAAAGTGTACAGAGTCCGAGGTGCTCTCCTTGTTACCAAGTGAAATCACCTGAGCTTATAATTAAATGGATGCTCTTCACTCTGTCCGGACACTTTCGTTTTGTCAACTGTAAATGTTCTAACGTTTTGCAATGCCTATTAAATATTATCCATTCATTGAAATTTATGGTCAACAAAAAAAAAAAAAAAAAGGAAAAAAAAAAAACACAAAAGGTAATTTAAAACTAACAGGCATGGGATGTATGCCCTCTCATGATCACGGGTGTGTGTGTGTGTGTGTGTGTGTATCATTGCCATTAAAGAAAAAGTACTAAAGACAAAAAAAAGTAAAAATAAATAAATATAAAAGGGACATGTTCATTTTTTGTTCACGTAACAACCAAACCAAACCACACCTCCAACATTAACGTCAACGTCAACGTCAACAACTCGCAACTCCTTCTTCTCTTCCTAAACACTCTCTCTGGTATTGGTTTGGTGTATTGGTATAATCAACTACCTCAAGTAGAAACGTACTTCTTTATGCAGCCCATTTGACCCTAAAAAACAAGCACACAAATCAAATTAGCATTCCACATCCACAAGAAGTCAAACTTAAGACATGGGGGAATCTAAAAACTTACACCTCAATCGCCGTAATCACCAGCACCAGCGTGCTCGGCAAAATCACCACCACATACGACCAAAACAAAATCCTCGCCATGACACTCTCATACACGCCATTGATCTGACAAATCTGCGCCAGCTGCAGCGCACTCGGCGCGCCCACCAGCAGGAAACACACCACGACAAAGATTGGGTCATCAAGGATACTAATGGGCACATACTTTGCCGCGAGCGCCAGGAGCGGCGCCGTAAACACGTACGGCAGTAGCATGCGCGACATGAGCGACGCAAACAGTAGCTTCGTGTCGTGCTTCGACGCACGCTTATCTGCCGCTGTTGCCGCAGCACCACCTTTCGCCGTCGTGCTGTGTCCGAGGTTGGCGCCGAGGACGACCAGGATGAGCGGGACGGCGACGTTGCCGCATTGCGCGACGGCGCGGGTGACGCTGCCTTGGATAAAGGTGCCGGGGGTGAAGAATACTGCCTGGAGTTTTGGGATGCTGGCGACGATGACGGCTGCGAGCATTGCCCAGAGGGGGGGGTTCATGACGGCCATGAATGTGGTGTAGACTTTGGTGGTGGTCTTGACGAAAACCCTCCATGCGCGGACTGGGAAGGATCCTGGTGGAGGTGCAGGATTTGTAGACGTAGGTAGAGCCGAGATAGTAACGACGGCGTCGGGGGATGTTGGGCGGGACGAGATCGAGGTCGTAGAGGAATCTTCGAATGGATTTGGCGATTGTGAGCGGGTTGGTGCCTCGGAGTGAGTCTCTGAATATCCAGTTGTGCTGTGTCGTGCAGTGCTGCGTCGGGAGTGGTGACGAGAGTGTGGCTTGGCCACTTGCAACAAATCCGCCGAGGGCCTGGTGGGGCCTGCGGCGACACTGTCGATGGTATGCTGTTGTTGCTGTGGTGCTTGCAGTCCGACAAAACTATTCTCAAACTGCGGAGACATGAAAGGATCGACTCCAATTTGTCGCTCGATATCATCGTCCTCGTCGCTGCTCTCATCCTCCTCCGGAAAGTCACGGTATCTCCTCCTAGGATCAGCTGGCAGGGAGCCGTCATCGAGTTCGTCGTATTTTCCAGGCGGTGCCAAAAGCACATGATAACCCCATGACCACCTCACGAGTTGCCCAAGTTGTTGAAATATCAAAAGATACAAAATACCTCTTGCGGCTACTTCGCCATCGTTGTCGCCAGGAATACGATCCCAGTGTAGGCCACCGATTGTGGCCGAGAGCGACACGACGAGAGAGATTGGCAACGAGTTGGAATTTCCAAAAACACCCATGGCAATGACAAAGTTCCTGGCCCGTTTCCCCAATTTCAAGATTCTGCACATTGCGAGTGCGCAAAAGTACGAGGTAAATGTCATGACGACAAAGATAACCGGGATGACTGCCAGCTCTGCAATTTTGGAGAGCGTGAGTTGCGAAGCAAGCTTGGTGAAAACTGAAAGCAAGTTAGCCCTGCGCAAAAGAGGCATCTGCGGAATACATACTCAGGCAGGGAGTGAAAAGCGATACATTCAGATGCGCAACGAATTTTTGCATCTCTGGTGTAAACATGCCCTGGCGGGCAATGATGTATCCAGGGAGTGAAACGCAAACAACTTCCAGAACCGCCTCAAAGACCAAAAAAATCAAGGAACCCAGTGCCGGATGCTGTGACCCATCCGACCGCGCTGAGATATTGCTAAAGGAGAGGGCGCCATTTCCACTCGAGAATAGTGCATTACTGTGTGGTATTGACGAGCGTGCAAAGGATGTGGGCGTGCTGGTGAGCCCGTACAGGTCATAAAAGGGCATTACGCGGCGAAATCGGTTTGACGTGTGTCGAGGAAAAACCCGAAGTCGTGAGAGGTGTGCAGTGTGGAGTTGATGGGTTTATCGGAACTAGGAGTTGTCGCAAGCTATATAGATGTCTGTGATGGCGGCGGGTGGCAGGGTTGGGGGCTGAGCCGTCGTCGTGTTTGTAGCGTAGTTCAACAATTTAGTCCCCTAGCTAACAAATGACTGACAGTTGACGTGAAGCGAGCTGCGGGTGATGTAGGAACTGGCAAGGCGAAGGGAATAAAAAGAAAGGGCAGGAATCGGATGCAAGCTGTGGAACTCGATGTCGAATCGGTGTATAGCTGCCCAGGGGACTCGATACGTCAGTTGCAGGGCTAGGCTGATGGGGGGGGGCGAGTGGGTGGGTGTGTGGGTGGAGAATAATGGGGGACGGTGGGAGAGGGCGAGAGTAAGAACCGACGACGGGGGAATACGAAAATTTCAAGGAAAGAAAAGGAAAACCTACATCCTACAGCTTTCTGCTTCAATATTCAAATTGAATGTATCCAAAGAAGCAAAAACACAGGGCCACAGGAAAAAAAAATGCACCGGGATTGTCGTTTGGACCTGGCGATAGGACAAAGGGCGCGCGAGCGAGGCCTGGCCTGATGTGAGTGAGATAAGGCCGCAGTAGCTCCGATTTTTTCTGGCGATAAGTGTGATGCGTGGGGTGCTGAGTGAGGAGTGGGCAGAGGCTGCTTGGGTTGATTCAGAATACAGACGGAGCTGGGGGTGAAGTCTGCTGATGCGTGTTCGTATAGAGTAGAGCCGTGAGGATAGATGGATGAAGCTGGGGCGGGCGCAGATGAACAGGGCGCAGAGTGCTGGAAGCCTCTTTGGCCGGACGGAGGCTGGCCGCGAGAGATGTGTAAGCTATGAGGAACGCCGTGGTCGCGGAGCCGTGGCCAATAAGCTAGACGGGTGAAACTCCGTGTCAAGCTTGCAGGCCGCCGACACCAAACAAGACGGCCAGCTCAAAGCTCAAAGCAGGATCTCCGCAGCGCCCTCGTCATCCAGCCGCGTCACGACAGAGTTGGCACAGCGCAATTCCCTGTGGCTTTGTGGAGAAGCTTCTGCTGCGCCAATGCCCATTAGCTCCAAGCCTTGGTTGGTATCTTTGAACTGAAGCGCCGAGAACTCCCCACGCCGGAGACCTGTGGTGCGCTGCTGGTGCGCTTGGCGTGGCCATGGAGCGGACACCGCCGCGCGAGGGCCGCGATGCGGTCGCATTGGCTTCCCAGCGCGCGGGAGGACGCATGTGCGATCGGCGCCGGTTTGTTCTTTGGTATGTAGAGTGGGTAGGGAGGATATCTTGGTTACTGGGAAGCGAGTGATGGGTTGATTATTCTAGAGCATGTCCCACACTAGTTGCCCCCCAGGCCTGCAGTTTTAATAGCGATGGTGATATAGCTACGGGCTCTGCGCCGCACAGGTTCAGATATTTACACAGCATCGTGATTGTGCTCTCTATAAGCTCTGGCTAAGGCACCGTTGTGCTCCTCTGGCGACACCGCGACGGCGACACAAAAAAAGAACCCCGGACAAGCAAAGATCATACAGACAGCCTGTTACGTGAATACGCGGGTGCGCAGGCTCTTGTTCCTGCGGATGGCAGCTTGCCAGGCGCATGAGGCTGGCCTGTTCCGGGGTTAGCATCGTCAGCATTCAGGCTTTCCAGCAACCGGGGCCAATGGTTTGGCAACGTGGGCCGGCCCGGGCGCTTTCTGCCCATCTCCCATGGTATGCAGATTCATGCCAGATCATGCATGGTATGCAATACAGGCGTCAGATCCATTATGTAATCGTCAGCTGCTTGCATAAGGCAGCTTCCGCCAAGCCCAGAGTTTGGGACACCTTTGCAAAGTGCGGCTTGCAGCGAGTGCCGGCCGCCGGTTCGCTTGAGAGCTATCTTGGGCGAGGCCGGCAAGGGCGCTGAGCCGCAGAGCTGTCGAAGTTTGGTGGTGATACTCTAATACTGCACAAGGTGTCCGTCTGGATGGCCCTCTCCAGCTTCATCCCATAGATCGCACACTCGCCCATACCACTCCCGTACACTGTTTCCTTTTGATTGCCTCTCCCATCATTGCCACCGTTGATCGCCCTGCATTGGTGCCGCCATACAGTCTGCAGGATATCCAGCGAGCCTGCTTTGAGCTACGAGTTATACCTACTAGGTCCACTTCCCTTCAGCCATCCAAACCCATAGGCATCCCTTTACCCTCTCCACCTGTTGCTCTAGCCTGCATCTCTGCTGCTGCTCCACATCTCTGCATCATCGTTGCATCTATTTTTCCGTCTGCCCCTCTGTCTCTCTGCCGTCAACGTACACACAGACACTGTGGTGGAAAGCGACCACCCCAGCGACTTTTGGATATCCCCAACCCCAGAACCAGCATCGGCGGAGGTGCCACACATATAGTACGAAAGAAACACACATTCAATCTCGATCCACTCTCAAATCGGCCCAGAAACTGCTCGATCCCTCATGGCATCGAGCCAAGATGCATCGGGTGCAGCCCCCCTTTCCCGGACTGCACAGATCAAGGTCATGTCGCCCTCACCCCAGCTCGTCACCTCCCTTCTGTTTGAGCTCCCGTACGATTCGACCATCCGCGAGCTCAAGGACAGAATCACGCAGTCGGTGGCCTCGAAGCCAGACCACTCGACGCAGCGGATAATATACAGAGGCCGCATCCTTCAAGATGCCAACACCATCGGAAGCATCCTCGGCGCATCTGCAAATGGCGAGAATGTAAGCCCTCCTCTCCCTCTGGCATCTTTAGCCTTCGGCTCGTGTCTCGCCAAATGCTAAAGCCTGTAATTCGTTTCTAGCCCGAAGGCTCAATCTCAGACGCAGTCACCTTCCACCTCGCCCTGCGTCCCACGGGGGCAGCGTCACCGCCACTCCCTCCCCCAGCGACGACGGGCACAACAACAACAACGACGACAACAACCCTAGGCGAGGGATCGAGCGGTGGCTCGCTATCGTACGCCGAGCAGCAGCAGCAGCTTCGGCAGGCTTACCAGAGCGTCAGGGAGCGTCTAGAGCGCATATCAGACCTTCGGGCCGAAATTGCTGGTGTGGGCCGGGCCGGCCCGCCGGTGGTAACCCCCCATACAATCTCTCCCCGCCGTGCAGCTGCCAGACCTTTAGGCGGAGAACCTGCAGCTGCCCCCACAACCCCCGCATCATACCCCCAAGTGGCGAGGACCACCATCACACGCCAGACGACCACAACCTCAACCACTCGAGTCTTCTCTTCAGCTTCCCACAGGCCGATAAATTCCCCAACAGCCAGCGACAGAATACCGCTACAACCTGGGTTTTCTACAGGCAGCCCAATGACGAGCTTGCGATCACCGCCGTCGTTTATCCAAAACCTCTCGACGTACCCAGACCAGGGCGCAGACCTCAATGCTCTAATCAACAGCCTCCAGTCACCAAACCCGCCCTCCCAAATGTATCTCCTCCAGGGCCCAGAAGGACAGCGTGTACTCTTGGCCGCGCCTCCAGCCACAACGGCAACACCTCTACACTCTTTACAGCGGGATTTGCTGCGGACACTTGCGGTACATAGGCTTCTCCCCGGCGAGACGATTGACTCGCAGCCATCAGCTTATTCCGACGAAATTCCCTCACTTCTTGGAATCACCCAGGAGGATCTCAATCGCATCTTTGACCCTCAGAACCTGGGCCTGGGCAGTTTGCAGCAGCTCGTAGAGGACACAACCCTTACCCCAAGGCCTACCAACACTCAGCCAAACTTTGGCGGACCAATCAACGACAATGGCCTCAGGTACAGAGGAGCCCCACCACAACCCCAGCCGCAACCTCATCAGCAACAACAGGCACAAGCACAAGCACAAGCACAAGTTCAAGCTCAGGTACAACAACCTCCGCCTGTGCCCCAGCAAGGGAATGCTCGTCCAGCAGGTCGTCCAAATCAAGATGGTCTCGCACACTTTTGGCTAGCAGTACGGTTGGCCGTGTTTGTCTTCATCTTTGCCCAAGGCGGTACCTGGCGACGAAGGGTCCTCATGGGAGGTCTGGCCATGACGATTTTCAGTAAGCCTACTCCATTCTTTTGCGTGGCACCGTCTTCCAGTAGCTCTTTGACTAACATGTACCACAGTCTGGCAAACTGGCCTCCTAAACGAGCAATTCGCAGCCGCCCGCACCCTCTACAGGGAGATTTTCCCACCAACCCAACCCAACAACCTTGCGCCCCATGCCCGTACAAACCCGGCCCAGGCAGCGCAAACAATACCCCCGACACCAGAGGCCACAGCGAGGTTACTCATGCAGCGGGATGCAGAGAGGCGGCAGACGAGGTTCAGGGATGCGATGGGGATCGTCGAGAGGTCGTTGGGGTTGTTTCTGGCGAGTTTGATCCCGGGGATGCATGAGAGGCATGTGCAAGCGTTGGGGGAGAGGGAGAGGGGACGGCTGGGGCCCGTGGAGCCGGGGAATGTGGAGGGGGTGGATGGGGGGCAGCAGGATCAGGGACAGCAGCAACAGCAGCAACAGCAACAGCAGCAGGAGCCGCAGCAGATTGATGATGTTGCGGGGGGATTGATGATGATGTAGGTTTTGAATTTATTTTTTTGCTTGTTTGCTGTTGCTTGTTTTCTTCATTTCCTCCTGGTACCCTCTTCCCCCGCCTCTGTGGGTTTATATGTTGATTTTTTTTTTTTTTTTTTTTGTTTTCTCGGATTCAAATAAGACATCAGTAGTGGTTAGATTTTTTTTATCGTTGTCCGTTTTTGCAAGTACTATATCTATTCTTCTTCTTCTTCTTTTTTTTCTTTTCTTTTTCTTTCTTTTTTCCATCTATTTTTTTGCACCCCCACAATTCTTTTGCTCTTCATACATACCTCTTGTTTTCTTTGTGGGCCTGCAAAAGGTTAGGCGTAGTTAGTGTGGGATATCGGTTGTGGAGAGGGTCGATAGTGGAAGAGAGAAGCATCTAAAGTCTGGGGGTGCTAGGTGTCATCTATATATCCTCGCAGTAACACCGTTGTTGTGGTTATTGTGGTTGTTGTGTGGTTTTTGTGGATTCGAAGAGATCTAGAAATTCGAATTCGGCGGCGGGGGTGAGGTGGTTTTTTTTTATCAAAAAAATAATTGGCGTTAAAAATTATAAATGTAGTTTTTTTTTTTTTTTTATTTTTCGTTTTCTTTTTTTTTTTTTTCTTCTGTTCTTTATGATCATTCGAAACCATTAATGGTATAAGGTACCTATACCTACCTCCTAAGTCATATATACCTTGGCTTTTTTTATCTCTGAAAACAAAACAAAACAAAAACAAAATTTAAATGGTATTACGCATGCAATTGCGCATGCAACGTGATAATGAACTCAATTCCAATGTTCTTGTGTTTATTCATGACCTGACCTGACTATATACGACCGAAGGCCACAGCTAGCTATATAGCCAGCCACCCGAGATATAATTTAGAAAATACAGCGAATTGAAAAAAAGAAAGAAAGAAAGATACCCAAGTATCTAGATCTCTAGATCTCTAGATCTTCATGATCATGAGGTGGAGTACAAAACCCGGATAATATAATTATAAATTGGTACATATCAAGCATTTATATAGCTATAGGACAAGTCTCATACATTCCCAGACCGGTCCTCGTAGAGGATGTACATGTAGGAACTTAAACGTATACGTACCAAGTACTTAGATACCTACATAGGTACATATTTCGTACGGATAAATTACCCAATTGGGTAACTCTGGAAAATTCAGATCAAAGCCCAAGTATTAGCTATAGTCTCAGTTCTCAGTCTCAACCCCAACCCCGATATATATCAGTAATCACCTATTCAAGCCGCCTAATGCTTTGATATATCACTGCTTGCCTGCCCTCCAAGCCCCCACCCCCCCACCCCCCCCGCCCCGCCTGCTGGACAAAAAGATGAGAAAGGCGTATACGTTTGAGATTGCAATTGGCCCAAGAATTCTATAATATGGACGAAGGTATGTGCATATGTACTTTCATATTATCCGCAAAAGAAAAAAAAAAACAAAAGCATGTTGGTAATCAATCACCTAGGCCTACCTAACTTACCTCCCAGTACCTACTTAGGTATCCTCTTTCCCTGGGCCATGTATATAAAAGTAGGTAGCTGATCATATCGGCCGGGACTCTTCTCTCGATTTTTCAGCCTGTTGAACCAATTCCACAAGGGGCGAGTTCTAAAGATACCTGTATACCTAGGCATTTTTGCTGAAAATTATAGAGCAGAGCGGAAGAGCACATCTTGCAATTGCCAGTGAAGGTCATTGGCCAATTAGACATTGAAGGAAACGATACCTAACGAGCTGGTGCCTCAATTGAGTGCCGGATCCGGAGGTGTTGCCTATGGTAAAAAAAAATTGTGCCCAAGTAATTCAAAGGCAATTGGTTTAAAATACATCCGATATATGGATGAGTAAGAAGGACGAAGAGACAAATAAGTAACCTTTCATAGCTCCATGTCCAAGAACAGCTTCCTGCCAAACAATTGGAAATTCCGCGCAATATTTCTGCAGAAGGAGTTCGCTCAGCCATGGGTATTCTTTCCGTTTCGAGACGCACGAGGATCCGAGTGAGATTCGAGCAAGAGCAACTCCATTTCCAAACCCAAATGGACATCTCTAACCCCCAAAAGTCTGACAGATTTTCCTGAGAGAACATATTCCCCCTCGGGAGGCTGCGGGGGCCTAGGCACCAGCTCTTGCATGGCCATCAAATCATGTATTATCTGTCCTGCAGTCTATCTTGCAAAAATAGGCTAGAGAATAAATGCCGATGGCCAGATATGGCCTTCATCCTGGCAACGAGAGCAACCTTCACTATTCCAGGTGCAAGGCTAGTCTCGTGCCCAGGTGCGAGACTAGCCATCCCATAACCAAGACAGTAAATGTTGCCTTGGTTGCAAAAAACCAGTGCCTCCCTCCGTAGCCATTTATGATCATGGGATACATCCGTAGCCGATAAAAAAGTATGGGGGTGCCTGAGATATTCCTGGACCTACTTGAGTAGTTAGGTAACTAGGGCTCATGCCTTCGTAAACAGACGGAAGATGCCATATATTCTGCTTTGACCCCACCTTCTTATTCCGGAGAACATTATTCTAGAAGGATATTTTATCTGCGTAGATTTAGAGTGTGAGCACACATCCAGAACGCCGATCAGCTTGAGCTGCTGTATTGTCTCGGAAGTCAGAGCGGACGGGCGGTGGCGGTTGCGGTGGTGGTACAAACTTTGACGTTATTTAGCCTTGCTAATTGTACATGTAGGGCTAGGAACGAACCCTAGGAAGCTCTGATTGTGCAGTAGCTCCGTAAAAATATCCCAGTGAGGACCGCATGCGAGGAAAGTTGGACCTAGGTATCGAGTACCGGCTTAACTGGTGAGTTACAGCACTTGTCGTTTTCGAAGAAAGAGTCTGCAAAAATGGCAGGGCGCGGTCAGGGCACGGACGAAATCCAATCACTTGAGGCAAAGCGTCAGTCTTGAGTTGAAAAATGGCAAGGGCTGTAACTCGCAATATAAGTACCGCGGTAGTATGCGCGGAAGCCTATCAGGTAGTTCTAGATACCAACAAGTCAGTGGTATGCACCTGGTTAGTTCAATGTGTTTTCGGTAAGTTCCACATCACATATCCCGTCACTTGCATCCAAAGCACGACAAAGAATTAGTCACATCGAGAATTGTAACTACCTATGCTATTCCTCGAGATGGGAGAACGAGACTAGATGGACTAGAGGGCCTGGGTGCGAAAGTAGGTAAACACATCCCAACTTTGCTAAAAGTTTATCTAGCCGTTCGCATGAGTGGCACAGACAACTAAATACTCTATGCATGGTCAGCTGGAGTGTTTATAATGACAGATTGCAAAATTATGGGACAGTTAGCTCGGGGGAGAGTCAGTAATCAGATAGCTTGCGTAAAATAGTCTCGAGACTAGCGTAAAAATATCAGATGTCTGTCCAGATTCAGAGAACTGGGGAGGGTACGCCTGTACTGTCCCTCCTTTGAGTTCCTTCTTTCTGTTCTTCCTTGATCAGACATGCAGATGTCTGCCTAAGTACTCAATGGACGTTTTGTCATGCATGTGCATGTTGAAAACTGCGAACGGCTAGATTGGCAGGCAGTGGGGTGCACTCTATCTTGATTTGCCTCGCAGATTAGATCTTGGTAGCACCAGCGGCGCGGGATCTCGGCCACTCTTTGGTGTGTGGTACAAGCTATACGAATCTTTACTCGTAGAACCATTGGAGCTGTAGTGAAGTAAGAATGAGACATGCTTATACAAATAATGCAGGGTCCATGGGCAGCTCTAGCCTCGAAAGCAGCACAAGCTTTCTGTCCATCGTGTGCGCAGGTGAACCATGATTTTGAAAGGACCAGGTGCTTCAGCCGCTAGAAGCTACCTTGGTATTCTCCAATCTCTCAAGAATTCGTATCAAGAAACTGAGTATTTATCCGAACCTGCATATTAATACTAAGTAAAGGCCACCCACCCGTGCAGCCTTTAGGGAAACTGTCACAAGTTTTTATCGGAACATGGCTTGCCATGATCAGGATTAACTAGTATCAATGTGCTTATTGGGGCGATAACATCGGGTCAGCTTTCCGTTCTCAATCATTGTTCTTGGGGTCGAGTAATGGGTGCAAGACTTACCTTGTAGGTAGAGCAGAATTATAACTCTATAATGCACACAAATTCTCAGGGTATGTAAGGTATCTTTCTGCTTTGCCCCATGCTTGCAAGGTATGTCCTCGGGTATGCTGATTCTTTGCACCAAAAATCCAGGATCAATATGCCTCTACTTAATCTGGCCCCGAAATGCTCCATCGATATTAGTGTCAATAGGATGACCTGACTCTTTCACGGGAACTACCATATTGGCTACTGGGCATGCTCCCAAAGTCCATTTTTCCTCCCGTGTTGGAATATGTCTCACTAAAAAGATTTCTGTTTCCTGGGCCGTCGTGATTATTAGACAGAAAAGAGCCAAGTCGACGGAACATAGCGCAGCCACTTGGCTGGCGTGAAATAACTCGGACCGCCTGCCTTTGGGTGTCGTGCATTAGGCATGTCTGTGATTGTGTGGTCGGGGAATTTGAATATGCAAGGAAGCTTCTTAGCGGCATTCTAGAAGGTTGGAAGGGTCCAAGTGTTTGGCTGCCAACTGCTTAGCGCTGGGCTCAGAAAGTTGGTGGCTTAATATCGGGGGTAATTCCGGTGCAGTGTGTTACGCGACTGCAGAGTGCATGATAAGTGCAGCGATTTTGCTTTGGATGCTGGCTACCTGGCAGTCTGAGCTGAACAGCAGCAGAAGAGGTTTGGATACTATTGCAGGGTTAACTAGAGTCGACACGATGAACACAATCAACCTAGAGAAGTTGGAGCATACTCAAGACATCATCAATGAATGAAGCTTCACCGAACCTGAACTGCGCTGGCGACCAAGGAACCCTGTAAAATAAAAGACACAGTCAGTGTCAAGGGCTGAGAAGTGAGGACGTTTGCGAGCCAAGTTGACGGCAGGCACAGTTTGACCTGTCTGTGGAGCAGAAAGTCATGGGGGCCGTCATCGATACAGGTATCAGGAAATCCGATAAACTGACTCTGTTGTCATACTGAAGCTGGTGATGGAAGATGCATTCATGGAATGGATGGGGTTGGGTTTGGCGGGGATTGGGTACCCGTCGGGGGAACTGGGGGATGGGATCAGAGCATATGAGATCGAGGCTGGGGAAGGAATACGAGGCAAGGCTTGGGGAGTGAAGCTCCATTGACAATGCCAAGCCATGGAGGTGCCTCTTTCGGACAACGGTGCAATTATTTCGGCCACCACTTCCTACAATGGGAATCCCACGGTTCCTCGTCCATCATACTTGCCTCGTGCCTTATGATTAGTCTCTCACTGGCCAGGTCCTTTACGATCTTCAAAGAAATATCCAATAGTATTCCATATTGTGAATAACTCCAGGTCTACTTCGAGCAGGTTCAGAATCACTGCATGGTGTGCATGATGACAATCATCTCGAGAATCAAGAGGTACTTGGTACCTGGTAAATCTGAAGATGTAGTGCTAATATGATTCGATCAGGCGCATTGAGTATGTAGGTACCTTATGGGTGCACTCTTCTCCGGTGAAAGATACTTCCTGGAAACTATCCGCGGTTCGAATCCAGAACCGGTGAGTTGGGTGTAGTTTCCACTGCAATACCAATGGTGAGGTACAAGTAGAAACCGTTCACAGACGGTAAGATCATCAGAGCTATGGCGATGATGTTGATTGAGATTACTACTAATATGATAACCTTAGGATATATTAGCTTCGTCCCTGAAGCTGATCATGAGGGCTTTATCTTGTATACCATAAGCTATCTAAATTATACCGGCTGGGTTTCGATTCTACGCGAGCATACTAGTTTGCAGCCGTGAGAATGCAAGTTAATTTGAATATTTCAACCATGAAGTCGAGATATTTGTAGTAGGAATAGTCTCATTAGTAGGAATACAGAACTCTAGATGGATCGAGCTTACAACTCCAAGTCTGCCGCGCACCAGGCTACTGGTACGAATATTGCCAATATGGCTAACGCCAACATTCAACAACAATCTAAGTAATCCTGCCCATCCATCAAAATTGCCCACTTGCATTCTTAGTCTATTCTTATTATTCTGCTATCGAATCAAAGGCTGCTTCACCGCGGCAGGCCCAAGATATGGATGTCATAGGCGTGCATGCATGTGAGATCTGGTGGCTACACAAGAAATGCTGTGGATGCATGCGCCAGGATATTGTGCGGAATTCGAGGCTTCACTCTATGTTAATATAAAAACATGCATTTGTGTAGGATGCATGAATGTTTTCTCCCCACCTCCCCCCCCCCCCCCCCCCCCTCCACCCAGGAGTGGCTGCATGCGAGGACAGTACTCAGGGAGGCTCGTCCTCTATGAGTGCAAGCTTCGGATTTGCATGGCCAAGAAATTCCAAGTTGCAAAGATGCACTTTCAGTGTTACTCTGAGCAGCTGCAATTTATTCGAATCCTCCCACGTAAGTCTATAACCGCGTTGCATCCGCAGCGGTCTCCTGAGCCCTTACCAGGCCTATTCTCATGCCCAACCAGGGCCAGAAATGTCGAATAAAGGCCTTCCATATTTTCCAGGGGTTTGGCTCGCCCGGGGGGCACTGCATGCGCAACTCAATCGAGGCAATCCAAATTCTTTCCCATGCTGCCCGTGTTGGTTTGGTGTCGCGCAAGCATCGCTGCAGCAAGGGTTTATTTCAGGCCCTTGAGTAGAGTGGCCTAACATATAAGGTTACGCCTTTCACTCTACATGTACCTGGGAACAAACAGCATTGTGAGTAACTGGGGCCTGGGAGGGGAAGGGGGGGGGAGGGGTAAGTGTTCTAGAGTGTAGCTGCAGTATCGCTACCCTACCAAACCTCCTCGATCCAGATCACCCGCCCCCCCCCCCGACAACATGGTTCCATAATACCCTATCTGTGCGAGACCCAGTGAACTAGCCCTCGGCAATGTGTGGAAATAGTGCTTTCTGGAGTTCTTTGTCAGAGAGATTGAGGTCTGAAGAACAAAGAGGGTAGGGCGCTGAAGTAAGTTGAATGCAGTTATCTGCAAATCCATGTTCCATGATGCCGACTGCCCATGTAATGAACTGGTTCACCGGAAAGAATAAACGTCGTTGAGGTACATACACATGTGCCCTACATAACCTATGTCCATTCTGATATGGAATTCAGAAAAGACAAGGCTGACTAAACTCATGTACTCTTGTTCTCGTATGTACTCTTCTTCTTGCACTCGCACTGAATGTTTTTTTGGGGGGCTTGCATATCCGAGCCACTCTCCAACAATCGCCCAGCATTAAACATGAAGTGGGGTGGACTGCAGGTCGATTGGTTGACGAGGCCAGTGGGTGTGGATGCACTGCTGCAGCGCTGTACGATGAGGATGCGTGCGCGCTGCATACAGGCCTCTTCATCTAGTATGACTTTTGCTGATGGGTGGCCGCGGCACGGTGTGGTGTGCGGTTTGCAGACTGTGGTTGATGGTGGTGGTGGTGCGCGCTGTGATGCGGCGTTTCACAGAGGAAACGCCAGATGATGGCGAAAGGCACCAGTGGGGCGAGAGACAAGAGACACGGCGTCAAGAGAACTGTCGTAATTGTAGCTGTCTAGGTGTCTCGCAACGCCCGCTGCCTCCCATCCCGGCCGTCCCAGGGACCAAAACCCCATCCGAGGGAGAATCTCGCCAGTCGAGCGGTGTCTCATGGGGCCGGGGGTGTCTGCGGTGGTAATGGTCATGATCATGGCGGTCATGGTGGTGGGGCCCGATTGGGTTCATGGCTGGAGCCGGTGCAACATGGCCTTAGATCTGGCCCTGGCCTGGCCCTGTCCTCTCCTCCACATCCCTCCCTCGCTCTCCCCGTCTTCCTCCCTCCCTCTCCCACTCTCCTCCTCGACGTAAAGCCCAGTCACTCACCCGCCCATTCCTGACCCGACACGGGAAGAAAGGCCTTCAGCTCGACAGCATTTAAACCACCCTCGCTCCCCTGCGGCAAGTCAAAGAGAGTCCACCATCGCACTGCACTCGACCACCACAGCACGACACTGTGCCAACGCTCCAGCAGCCAACCCTGACGGGATCCACATCACGGCATAACCTCAGCGCCTACGGAACCGCCCACCGGGCCCACCAGGAATAAACAGACACAGGTCAGTAGACATCTTCCCCTCCCATAAACACATTGCGAACAGACTCGGAATCCAGAAGGAAGGTAGGCCTGGAGGCGTCATGCTGGTGGCTGCGAACGAGAGCCGTGTTGGCTGGCGACCACAGCTAGCCGACGGCATGGGTTGTGTGAGGCGAGGGCTAGCTGGTCGCCGCTCGCAGAGCTCAATGGCGGGCGGCATGGCTGTGTTGGTTCGTGCCAGGCGTCGGACTCGGTTGGGGGGTGTGTGGGTGTGGTGTGAGTGTGTGTGCAATTTAGTTAACCTTTTCTTGATGTATGACTATAGGAAACAAAGCCAAAGAAAATCAAATCACAGCCCAATTCGCTCATTCTCGCTCCCATTCAATCACACACATACAGACACACACACGCAAAGTTCCTTGCCACTCCATCATCATCATTGACTTCCAGCAACGCTTCTCAGATTCCCTCGAGCATTTGAATTCAGAGACTCGCAAAGCGTGCGGCAACTAAATCATCCCCACCTCGTAGAGCCGAAGGCTGGACTACCCGAGCCAGGTACCCGAGCTCACCCCCTCCGATCGTTCGAATAAACGGTGGTAAGAAAGAGATCTTCAGGGCCCATTCATCGGTTAGCAAACTAACACGAGCTAGAATTTCTAGCCTTAGACACCAGCAGCGGAAGGCCATCCCACAACAAGCACGTCAAGCCAGATCAACGGCATCCGGCAGTGGCTTTCGGTCTGATCACTCACCGCCTGTCTTTCCGGCGGTGTCTCAAACAGCAACACCACCATCAAGTCAACCACCTCACGTATCCAACCTGGCTAACCAACGGGTACATCACTCAAAGTCTCCTACCTTCCAAGTGATAATACTAGTAAGTCTAAAACCTCAAGCGTTCCACAGGGGCAATGTAACTAACTGTCAGGCAACTGCAGGGATCAGGGGGAGGACCATGCGAGGATGATGTCTCCGGCTACCTGCTTCGATCTATATCTCTAGGATGGAAGCCAAACTCATTACTGGCTGTGGATGCAGGAACACATCTGGCGGGGATCATAGCAATTCTAGAGAAACACCAACCTATTGCCCCGGAAACAACATCCAACACAATATGCCCGTTTGAAGGCGCCAACATACCTTTCAAATCAGCTCGTGCAAAAGCCGCGCATATTGTACGGGAATTATTGTCCACCTTTCTCATTACCCATGCCCACTTGGACCACGTCTCAGGCCTAGGAATTGTCTCTGCTGCCCTCAAAAGTATGACTAAGAGGAAACGAGTAGCAGGCCTTCCACATACAATTGCTGCGATCAGAAAGCATATTTTCAACGATGTAATATGGCCCAACTTGAGTGATGAGGACGGTGGAGTTGGCCTGATGACATATTTACGCCTACCTGAATCCAGCCCGGAGTATGTTCCGGTAGCAGAGGGTCTTAGTGTACAGGCATGGGGAGTTAGCCATGGACATTGCATGAAAAAACATAGCCACAAAGCAAGCACGGCGGGTCTGAGTGTGAGCGTCCAGAGCCCTGCCACTTGTGACTCTCCAAGCACCCCATGCGTGTATGATTCGACAACATATTTCATACGAGATGCAGCGACTAACGAAGAGGTTCTCATGTGGGGCGACGTTGAGCCAGGTAGTGTGAACCCACCCAAGCTCTATGGCTAGGTATGCTAACCGCTTCAATAGACTCGCTATCCCTCTCTCCACGAAATTTTGTGGTTTGGAATGAAGCAGCAAGGAAAGTGAATATTGGAACGCTCAAGGCTGTTTTTATCGAATGTTCATTCGACAATTCCCAACCCGACGAGTTCCTTTTTGGTCACCTCACCCCAAAGCATCTGTATGCAGAGCTTACCGCCTTGGCCACTCGAGTACGTTTGCTTCGAGAAGGAGACAATGTGGAAGTAGGAATGTCGCGGCAAGAATCGTCAGACCAGGACCAGGATATGGATCTTGAAGAGTGGAAGAGTGCAAAGAAGCGTAAGCGAGTCAGCATTGGGTACTTTAACGAAGATCAAGAGATTTCTGCACGACGATGGGGAAACCCACACAAATCAGGTTTCACAGGGCGCAAGATACCAGAGGAGGAAGCTGGCAATTCGTCCAGCACAAGCAGTGGAGAGACTGCTACACCCAATGATGAGCCACGACAAGATGCTAATGGCGGTGTTAGCCCTCACTGCACCGCCACCGAGCCGGAAGAATCCGTTCCACCCTTCGAGCACTCCCAAACTGGAAGCGAGAATCTCAACCCAATACCACCCATACCAGCGTCTCCGGAAAATTCGACTAAACATCACAAGAGGGAGTATAGTCGTGAGGTCGAGATGAAGGATAGATCGCCCGTCAACGGAAAGAAGGTTGAAAAGGAAGGGGAATATGAGAATGGTTTCTCTGGAGAGGGATTACTGGCTGGTCTACTTGTGGTCGTGACACATGTGAAGGATCCACTAGAGGACGACGTAGATACAAAGGCAAATATCTACGAGGAATTACTCAAGGAAGAAGCTGTAGGGAAACTGGGATGTACGTTTGTTATGGCGTTAAAGGGGCAGACTATTTACTTCTAAACCACGGGGGTCTCTTCTTCCTTCAACTTGTTTGGGCCTTTTCCTTTTTTTTACATTCTATTTGTTTATGGCTTTAAACATGCATGGCCTTTTCTGTTTCGTGCCGGACTTTCCATCTATAGTACCAATGTCCTTTTTTTCCCATCTAGCTTTCTTTCTCTCTTTCCTTCGTGTCTCTTTCTTTTACATTTATACATGGTGACGTCTGATTTATACATGTTCAACGGCGAATGAATTGGAATATTGCTTTCCTTACTACCTGATGCAATTCTGCGTTGCTTCTCACCTTTTTTTTTCTTTCATATATCAGGCATGTCCGAAGCTTAAGGCTTGCATATTGCTGATTGTTGTTTTCCAAAGGTATCTTACAATCATGTTCATATATATTATGTTTTGCCCTCGGCCATACCTATTCCCTCATCTGTTTACCCTTGGCGGCGGACGGCGCCGGTATTCTTGCCAATTATGGTTGCATTATCCGCGAATGATTTGTTTTTTCTTCTCTTTCGATTTCATCCTGCTCTGCAAGCAACATGCTTAAGCTTATAGATCTCATTGCGTTATTTATAGCTCGGGTACTTACCTCATAGATAAGCTTCTTTTTCGTTCTTGTGTTTGATTTGTGTTTTGTGGCTTGGGTATATGTATGGATTTATTCTACTCTACGTATACTCGTGTCAATTGCCATTGCGATTTTATGACAAACTATACCATGTGCCTTCATTATTGTGAAGCTTCCCGAGAACTTGAAGGTACCATATGCACAGCACAGCATCAGCCGAGGCAGAAAGAGGACTTGCAGATCATGCATTCATATATGTCGGATAACGTCATTGACAATTATATCTGGTCAGGGTGCTCGCGTGCATAGTCTCAGAATACCTCCCAACCTAATCCAAACTTTGAAAGCTTCTTTACTTGAGGTCTAGAGGTCAGCTTAAGATGCATATATTTTACTGATTTTGCCAAGTTGAGGTATGCAAGAGATTAATCCCGACTGGGCAACTAATGGGGCTGGGCGATGACGTACAACCAGGCCTCACAACATGAGATTAAAGTTTAAGGAAATAAAGATGCATTGATCTGCAGGGTGTGTAAGTTGGGCAGGTGCTAATTGTAATTGTGGGTTTAGGTTTTTTGGGGGCGGAGGTTACAGTGGGTAGAAATAAGGACGGGATCGGAGGTTGGTAAATACCCACTTGCTGCCGCGGTTGCACATGAATGAAGGGAAGGGCAAACATGTGTGGAGCCGGAGATGTGGTTGATGGTGTGCATGATCTCATGTTAAGATCTATGTAGCCTCGAGTCTAAGATCTATGGTCCTTGCCGTATCGTGTACTGTGATGTGCGGTGGGACCCACGGATGCACTGCGGATGCCGCTGCGGGGTTGTGCGCATGTGCGCTGGGCGTGCATGTATGCATGGTGGGGCCAACAGCTACGTCGTTGGAGCGTTTGCAGTGCCTACTGCTTTGAGCTTGGAGGGGCGGAGGGGTGTGACGATCGGTGATCAGTGCAAGATGATGTAAGATAGTACCAATGAACGAGTGTTCGGAACCACGCGTGATACCAAACTTAAGGAAGGTCCTTCTGCTTGTGTTTACTGTGGTACACCGATACATGTACCTTAGTACGCACGCTGCGGCTCGTTGGATCAATATTTTGATGCATAAAAGTTTGGGCTGCTGAACAGGATGAATTGGTTCCTTGTTTTCTCGACTTCCTTGCTCATCCTTCCTGTGGCTTTTTTTTTCTTCGTTTAAAGGACCTGGACGAGATAGACGAGGTCGATGCCTGGGCACCGCTTACAGGCTGGTCAATTTGGTGGCATGGCGGTATATTACAATCAAGGCAATCATATGATCATATCATGCCTTGTCAATCGCGATTGCTCCTATAGCTATCTAATCTCGCCGGCCCTTCATATATATTGATTACGCCCTCATATCTAAATCCATCCATTGCATTGATCTCGAACCTCAGCTCTTGAAAACACCCACACCCATAAATCGCGATAACAATCCTCCTGTCCCCGTCCCGGCCGGCTAACTAAGAACGTTTCTTACTCCATCTCCGTCCCACGAGCACGAGCCTTCTGATCAAGGCTAACCCCACACTTCTTGCCTAGTAGGTTCGGCTTCCTCGCCAAAGCTGTACCCCTCCCCCGCTCTCTCCTTCCACCCCAACCCCCCTCCCGCTTAATCCTGGACTAAGCTAAGGCCCTCAAGCGGGCCGACCAAAAAAAACACACCTGCGGAATCATCTAGGCAGCGGAGAGAAGAGGAAGAAAAAAGAGGCCAATCGGAGCTGAGGGTCTGGTCAAAGGCGGATCACTATCTTTCTTCCGACCAATCCACCCTTATCTCTAGATATATACCATACCATCTTTATCACCACATCTTACTATTATTCCGAGGGGCACGAGATCTAGAGGAAAATTCAAGCGCGGGACAGAAATTAAGAACGAAAGAAAGCAAGGAAAAATTGCTTGCTCACGCCACTTTCATACTAACTACTGCATACTTTTCTTACTTGCTTGTGGGAGAGCCGGAGAACCCTCCTATTTGGACCGATCATCTTGTCTTATCTCTTTGAAGTAGCGGCTATAACCAATCAGCGGTTTGTTTCAGCCTTCTTTCTGGATCAGAGTGTTATTGAGTGAAAGCGCCGTTTGTACCTTTTCTTCTTCCTTTTCTTTTCTTTCTTCAACCTCGAATTCTATCGATATCTGGCGCGGATTTTATAAAAGACACGGACGCGGTAAAGGGAGCGAAGAAATATGACGGCGGGTGGAAATTATGCTACTGGAGAGGATTCGGCGGCGGGGGCTGTTGGAGAGGGTGCTGCTTTGAGGGAGACTGCCGGTCAAGGTGCGTGTTGGATCAAGGAAAGAGCGGTTGATTCTCCGCTGGGAGACGAACGATGGGTCGATGGCTAATGTGCGAGTGAGGCTGGTATAGAGCAAGATAAGGGTATCACAACGACGCAGCAGCAGCAGACATTACCACCACTACCAGCGGCGGCGCAACCACTACCACAGCAGACGGCGACAGCACCCTCGACACCATCGGGCGATTCGGGAAGACATGTTCACGGACACAGTACTGCGCATAGAGTCTCACCGCACCTCCCGCGGGTGCTTCACAGGGTAAAGTCTGGTGGAAAGAGGACGAAGGCGGAGGCATCGCCGAGTGCATCGGGGCATGGAGAGCAGGCAACACCGTCACAAGATGGATCTCAAACTACGATTGCGGATGGGGGAGAGGGGTCGAAGGTTGTAGCGCCTACGGGGGTGAAGTTTATGGAGCAGGTGCTGGACTGGGTTAAGCATGAGCGTCAGCGCCAGAGGGATTGGATATCGAGGAGGGAGGGGAAGAAGGCTTCAAAGGCCAGTGGTGGTCATGGTACAGCTGCTTTGGCATCGGCATCGGCATCTTCAGCGTCACCAGCATCGCCGGCGCCTCCTGCGCCGATAGCGACGGATGGGCTTGTTGAGGGTAGTAAAAGTGGTGGTGTAGGTGGTGAAACTCCCCAGCCGCCATCGCCGGTGGATAGGGTGGGCACGCCTGGATCGGTTTCAACAACAGACACGATTCATCTTGGGGTCAGCACGGATAGTTTGGATCATCTCGAGAGACTTGTCCAGGCTACGATTCTCGAGGCGGCATCGACTCCTTCGTTGGTAACGCCTCATGGGACACCGACTCTTCATGCCCACCGCACACCAATCCCCCACAAGAGATCCCTCAAGAAGAATACATCCAGTAGACCATCAACCTCATACGGCTCTGACACTGACGCAAATGCCGAGGGAGATGTTATTGTGCCAGAGTGCGAGGTCGAGTTGAAGACTCCAGAGGCAATTGGCTGGGATGACTTCAAGAGGGAGGTTTTGAAGCTCACACATACCCTGAGATGTAAAGGCTGGCGCAGGATTGCGTTGGATAGGTTCAAGGAGATTGAGATTTCGAGGATCAGTGGGGCTTTGACGAATGCAGTGTTTTTGGTGAAGCCACCTGCTGTTGGCGACTTTTTGCCGTTGACGCCGGGAGAGAGTGATGTGCCTTCTACGCCTCATTCTACAAAAACACCTTCGTACGGCAAAATTTTCATTCCTACCACCTTGATATTTTGGAACTGTGGCTAACGTGGTGAGAGGGGAACAGGAAATTACTTCTTAGAATATACGGTGAGCAGGTATTGCATTTGATTGACCGTCCCTCGGAACTCTCTATCCTCCGCCGCCTCGCCCGCAAGAAAATCGGTCCCCGTCTCCTCGGGACCTTCTGCAATGGCCGCTTCGAGCAATACCTTGAATCGCAAACTCTTACCAAGGGTGATATCCGCGATCCATCAACATCTAGAATGATTGCAAAGCGAATGAAGGAACTCCATGGCGGAGTCGAGGTTCTCCCCGAGGAACGTCTCCAGGGGCCAACAATCTGGAAGAACTGGGAAAAGTGGCTGCCGAGAGTGCGTGGTGTTATGGGCGTTGTCGACAAGACTAGAAAGGGCTCTGCCGAGGGCTTGGTCTGTGGAGTCGAGTGGGCGGTGTTTGAGGAGGCGGTGAAAAGGTACAGACAGTGGCTGGTCAGCAGATATGAGAATGGGGAGGCAACGCTGAGAGAGGAGATGGTGTTTGCGCACAATGATGTACGGCTTTTCTTTTTCCCTGGCTTCAACTGATAAGTTTTATGTTTTACTAACGGTTGATTGTCTGAAATAGACCCAGTATGGAAATATCTTGAGAATGACGCCAACGACGACGGATTCTCCGTTACTTCTACCGAGTAATACACATAAACAACTTGTTGTCATTGACTTTGAATATTCATCCCCTAATCTGCCTGGGTTCGAGTTTGCGAATCACTTTGTACGTTATCCCCTTTCCATTATTACTCAATCCCTTGTTCGTTATAAAATCCAAAAATCAATAAATACTAATTCGGAAAAATACACACAGTGCGAATGGATGGCCGACTACCACGCCAAAATTCCCTACAAAATCCACGAATCCCGCTACCCAACCCCCGCCGAACAGCGAAACTTCCTCCTCGCCTATGTGCAACACCAAACCCGGCCCATCCCCACCCCGCAACAATCCTTTAACCTCGACTCACCCTCCGCTACACACCTCAACAGCCAGGAAAACCAGGAAGTTGAAAGGCTAGTGCAGGAGACTACGGCTTGGAGACCGGCAAGTCATACCATGTGGGCTGCGTGGGGGATTGTGCAGGCGAAGGGGGAGGAGGAGTTGCAAGCCGAGAGGGAGAGTGGGAAGGAGGTGGAGGAGGGGTTCGATTATTTGGCGTATGCGAGGGAGAGGGTCATGTTGTTTTGGGGGGATATGATTACGTTGGGGGTGTTTACGGAGGAGGAGGTGGATGGGTTGCTTGGTGGGAAGGGGGGGTGGAGGCAGGTTGGGAAGGATTGGAAGTGAGGGGTTTTGTTTGGAGGTTGATGTTGTACAGCTATGGGGGTCTTTTGGGGTAGTATCTATTTTGGCGGAGTTGTTTCAGTATTCTATTCATATACATATGTTTTTTTTGGTTTTTGTTTTTTTGGTTAGTTTTTCTGTGGGGATACGATTCAAGGGTTATTTTTTTTTTGTTCATTTTTTTCTTGGGCTTCTATATATTCTTCTCGTTTTGTATTGAATTGTATTGCCTTGATCCATCTAGTTATAGCGAGCCAATCAATGCATATACGTACCTACACCCATATCAGTATTTTTGCGACTGTGAAAACCGTTGGCTTGATGCTACGATCTTTCAGCGTAGCGTTACCCTGAACTTTATACCTTGCGACCATACATCCGAAAAGTACATCAACGACAACAGCATGTACCACCCCAACCGGTCCCCGGATTGTGCAGTATGAATTAGAGTAGAGTGCTTACGCCAATTACATACATATCTCGTTATCGTTAGATCTTCAGACTGATCATGATTAAACGAGGAAAAGACCTACCTAGGTACCTACCTAAAACCAACATGTGATGTATTGACGGATTCGAATAAGCAGGTAGCTGATGCATGAACATAAAGTATAGGTACATCCTACCTCCTATATCTGTTTATGCATATGAAGCGGTAAACAATATCAATGATGTTAATATAGTCAAGGAATACACAAAGTGCACGTGGTATATATATATTCATGATCACCTACTTCTTTGAGTAGAGGTTACATGTATTTGAAAAGTACATACCTACCTGGTATGTGGTCCATCGGCCCGCGGATATATTATATTGGGAATGTACTAAGTATATATGTAGCTAGGAAAAGGACTGATATCTGGCGTTTATTATGCGGGGGAATTCGAATTCAAGGGATAAACTCCATCCGGATCCCCTTACCAGCACGAGAAACTACACAAAATTGGGGGGGGCGCCGGTGGAGATTATGTATGTATGTATGTATGTATGTACTTTTGTTCTTTCGCACTGCACTGTTGAGTTTTAGCTTGGATGTCGACGTCTCTGCCAATCGATTAGGCCTAGTAGGCCTAGAGCAGCAGGATCGATATCACAGACGTCTCCACTTGAACCCCAGTTTTTTTATTTTTTATTTTTATGCAATAATCGATATATATCCCCGGTCTCCGCCGGCGCCGGTACCCAATTATTTTTGTGTAGTTTTTCGTCCTGTTTAAGCTAGGGGCTATCATAGTATACTCTGCTCTGGGCCGAGAACAGATGGCCAGGATGGACTCGTGGGGAGTTGAGCTCGACTCGAATTGGGATGTTGAGCACGTGAAAGGGGATCTACAGGTACCTACCTATCTACCTACTTAGTCTGGTGAATTTGAGAATCTTGTCAAATGCAGGGAACGAGACTAACTATAGGTACTTGTCAAATGTCGTTTTTCGAAAAAAAAAATCTTCTAAAAAAGCCGTTGGTGTCACTTTCCTGAAGGGGGTATTGCCTGTTTTGGTCGTGGTAGTGGTAGTGGTAGTGGTAGTGGGGGGTATACTTACATAGTATACTTCTTACCGGGTGGGAGTTCCACTTTTATTTTCCTAGACTAACTAGCTGGGGCTGGGGAGGGGATGGATCAATTCAAAGGGTCAATTATGTAGAATATATCCTAGACTCTAGTCCTCTGTAGGTAGGCCCCGGGCCCAGGTATATCCATTTATCGATGTACTCGCTACCCTCCTGAAGTGACGGAAAATACAAGGGGGTCTTCTGCGTCTGCATTGCAGAGCAGCTGAGCAATAGGAATCAAGATATAGTCTGCTGCTTTTTCACTCAGTGTCTAAAGGCACTATTTTCAGTGGTATCTTATGCAATAGAGAAGCCAACTGGTCAAATCGTCAGAGCAGCAAAGATATTCTCTGCAATGCACATGCACAAATACCCCGGCCATTTTCCGTCATTTCAGGAGGGTAACGAGTATCGCGACATCGCGAACCCCCTGGCCAGGGCTCATGAAATCTCCGCGATTGCGATCTGGCCCTGCAGGCCCCGAGGCGGGCCGGTTATGCGTACCGGCCGGTAAGTAAGAGGTACCCGCGCGCCCATGTAGGCGTGTACCTAGGCGTGTTAAGTACATATGTACCGACATGGTAGGTAAGAGCCTGATGGGGAAGGTGCACAGGGAAATTATAATGGGCCTTTATTCAATGTGCTTTCCTCGATAAACGTGATGGCCGATGGGGACGTCGACGGGAGAGGGAGGCACCCACGTCACTGGGGATGCATTGAGCAATGGTGCTTACTTCCACATCAACTCGGACGTGGAGGAGTTCGCGATGTGTGGATGTGACAGTTTAGGTAGTAAGTAATTATTTGGTGGATTACTTATTATGGAGACGATTTCTCCCATTGTGATTGTGGAAATTTGACACCATGCATGCGTCGAATCTCGGGAGTGCTCCGGATCCCGATTTAGATACCTTTGAATTTTTGCAGGGACTTAGTAAGTAGGTTAAGTAGCTCTTGATCTGGTAGTTACCGAATCCGAATCCGAATGTCCTCTCACTTTACACGGTCTATCCTGGTTCAAGTTGTCTCGTTCCCAGTCGTACTCCCATGTAATTTTTATCCGTGATTGTAAGGAGCATGACTTGGAGTCGACTTGGCCTGGGTATACGTAACCCACCTAGTTCTGCTCTGTACAGCTCCTGGTACTCGTGCAGCTTTGCGCTCGAGCGTTCAGTATCAAAATTGACATGTGCAGGGCCCAGGTATGCAACAATATAAATATCGAGCCCCAATTGAATTCGAAGAAGTAGACTCAACATATTTTAAATTTGCAAATACAGGTATGTAGGTGATTTTCGACTATAGTTGATTGTTCGAACATGATCATAAGCCATTCGTGATGAGTATACACCCCAAATCATCGTTTCCCCGAGACAGGGACCGGTATTTACCAATTGTAAAGTTTTTTCTAGATCTGATCATGGGCTGGTACCGGTACCGGTGATGGAGGGGCTCGGGAGCTCAACCAACCATGCACCCTACCAGATAGATGGATAGTGCCGCGCCGTGCCGCGTAGACATCGATCGCCGGACGTCGGTACCAAACTACAGATCATGATCATGTGGAAAGCGTGAATCGTAAGCACTTCTTCTAGAGTAAATCCCAGGAACCAATCTTGGCCAAGTAGTGATCTCGAACCAGGGTGAATCCGATCAGAAGGAGGGTCAGGGAGTTCGAACGAGACTAAGTAATCAGAAGCATCGAGATAAACCCCCAAATAAGTGCAACTTGAACCGAGCTCGAGGACGTGCTCCGTAGGGTTATTGTAAATATTACATAAATAACCCCATACATCCGGATCCGGAAGATTATTGCAATTGACTTCGCCTCCCCAAAATTTCTGATCTTATCCCGCGGATGTTGCCGAATCGGGTAGTCAGTAACCATTAATTGCTACGTATCCCTCCTCCTAGGATCCTACGAAATAAATGCATGTCCACGCAAGCTGGCAACTCTCAAGTCTCATTCCCGCAGCCTTTGGAGGTAAACAATTACCACCAAGAAGGGCATCCATCCACTTCAACAAACTCCGCCACACCGCCGCCCTCGTCATGGTGCATGCATACAAGCTAAGAAGTATGGGTCATATGATTCATCCATTCGCGGCGCGACATCCAAGTGATCAATTCACCCTAGTCCTCTACAGTAGACGATATATTTAAATTTTCCATGTGCCATGGCCAGTCCTCTACTGGAAAAGCAAAACGTTTACTTGAGAAACTCGTATACGTACCTATGTAGCTCTGCCTGGGCTTTGTTTGGCCAAGCCATGGAATGCCTACCCGTACTCGAGTAAGTAAGTAAGGAAAGTGGAGCTCAAGAATATTAATACCGAGGCTACAAGAATTATGTACCTAGGAGGTAGGTACATGTACAGTACTTAGGCAGGTAATGTGGCGACTAGCCTGAGGAGGAAGGGATATGACGCAAGGGATGACGGGGTGGAGAGTCGTTACCGAGAGTAGTCATGAGAAGGTTTCACGAAGGCTGTTGGGGAGCTGAGTTGGAGAGGAACGAGGGGGTGGAATGGTCCGCTTTACTTTGTACTTAACTCTTTAACCTACTATACAAGTCTTATTTGTTTCATACACCTACATCTCAGAGTATTCTTCGACAGATTTGGCGGTCATGCGAAGACTCTCTACATCTGTCAGATCAAGGTAACAGAACAAGTGAGATCTTAACAGTAGGATAACAGTGACCCCGACCTCGACTTCGATATCGACCCCGACCCCGACCCGAAACCGGTTCTGATCCCGGAAGTGATCAGTGATAGAGAAAAGAAAGTGAAAAAGGTGGATCAACGATACTGGATACGGAGGCTGGTAGAAACCGCGAGAAGAAGAGACCAAGCACTGGATCATTTTCAGTGGAATCAGTATAGAGAAGTGACGTCAGGAAGTTCCTCCTCGGAAGAGAATCGAACCCAGAATACTACGTTGATGAATGCGGCAGAGACATCGGCTGCACAGTCTGGACCTTCATCAGATAGCAGTGAGATATCGTCAAATCAACTTGGGAAACTGAGTGAGGTGGGAACCCCGTTGTCAACTGGAACTGAAACAGAAGAGAACCAGGAACAATCAAATCGTTACGAAGTTACGACGACCATCATGGATATGAGTCAGTTACTAGGGCTGGTGAAGCCAGAAAAGTTCAGCGGAGGAGCTAACGAATCAGTGGATGAGTTCGTGGATGCAATGAACGTGTCATTTTCCTTCTTAGTCTTATCCCCTATTGGTAAAGACCCAGTCAACTTGGAGAGAGCTAAAGTTATGATGATGCAGAACTTGTTGGACGGAAAAGCTAAGCAATGGTGGTTGAATTTGAACCCGGAGATGAAGATTAATGTGGAAACGGCCTTCAAGGCTTTGAAGAAGAGGTTTCCTCAAAGGAGAAAGATGATCAATAGAGAATGGGATAAGGCTATGTCAGACATGTATAAGCTCAACCAAGGGAACTTGTCTGACGAGGATTACATGGAGAAGGCATATGAAATAAATGCCATTTTGGGAGAGAAATATGACGGAGAGCTCATTACGTATTTCTTGAGAGGCATTACTGACGAGACGGTTAGGACGGTGACAGACTCCCAAATCGACCAGGACGCGTCTGTTGACGACTTGCTCGAAGCTTTCAAAAAGAGTACGAAATCCAAACGACGCATGGGGACGTATCCTCCACCCGCGGCATCTGGGAATGTTCGGAAGAAGGAGGAAGAAGCCGATGATCCCACTACGCATTACAAAGAACTGCTCAAGTCTCAAGAGAGAATTGCGGCGTTGATGGTGGAGGCGGTAAATGGAATGAAGAATACAAGAGCGAATATTGGAGGAACGTCAAGTGGAAGCCAAGCCCCACCTATGGGGTATGGAGGGGGTTGGAGAGGTAATGACGACTATAAGACTTGTTACAAGTGTGGTAACAAGGGTCATTCTCAATACAATTGCACCGGAATCCCATTGCCGGAGGAAGAACAGGCTCGCATTAGAGCAGCTATTTTGAGAAATGCAGAAGCACGTAGAGAGAGGAGTGGTCAGAATACAAATGGATCGGATAAACCAGCAATTGCAAAGGTGAATTGTGTGGAGGTAGAGGAGGACAAGGAAGGGTATGAAGTGAATATGGTCGAGATGTTGGGGAAGGGAGAGGATGATGTGGATGGTTTGGTGAAGAGATTATCCAAGCTGTCTGCTGAGAAACAATTACAAGTAATGGCACTTGTGGGAGCGGTGGAGAAAAGAAGAGCAGGAGAGACACCGGAAGGGGAAAGGGATGGTCAAAGAGTTAGAGCGGGAGGAGAATCATCTTCTCTTCAATCCACTCAAACTATGGGAATGAATACTCAAAACGTTTTCATTCCAGGAGGGGTTGGAGGGAGTGAGGGTTTCACACCTACGATGGGACAGTTTACCGGAGGAACTCAACCTCCTATTTTCGCTCCGCCATTCGCAGGAGATATGAGATATCAGGGAACACCTTATCAAACACAACCTATTTCGATGCCAAGTTTCCAGTCTCAACCGATGTTTGAACCTGTGAGTCCCGCGATGAACAAACAGTCTGGAGTGGGGGAGAAGGGAGGTAAATCAAAAAAGGCAGTGAAGGAACGGAGGTCGATTAGAATGATGGAAGGATTGGCAAAGTGGGATCCATTGGACGCATTGAGAAGCACGGAGGTGACAGGCATGAGTTGGGCGAATTTGATGGACTTGGCCCCCTCTATCAAATCGATGGTGGCAAGGGGTATGGGAGTCGAGAAGAAGAAGAAGGCCAGTTCCGGAAATGATACTGGGAAAGAGAGACAAGTTAATTCTGTTGAGATTAACTCAGTCATGTTTGACACCAGGGTAGCGATTCCGGAACCAAGGGGATCGGTGAAGAACTTTTATACGCAAGGATCGGTCCGAGAACAATGAGCGACCCATACTGTTTGGTACACTATTCCGCATATTCTCATCGACGGAGGCGCGGTGATTAATCTTATGCCAAAATCAGTCGCCAAAAGCTTGAAATTGAGGCTTCATTTCAATGATGACGTGGTGATCAAGACTGCGACGTCAGAAATAAAGAGGATCACCGAATGTGTGGTTTTTGACATCGATGTGTCGGGGGTCCTATGTAATGTGAAAGTGTTCGTGGTGGACATGGATATGTCTTACTCCTTACTTTTGGGGAGGAGATGGCTGGAGCAGGTGAAAGCAAAGGGGGATTATCAAACCCATACATATATCATTTTTGATGATGCTGGCAGTCCACGACAGGTCCAGAACGTCAAGGGTAGAGGAGAACGAGTGGGACGCGAAATCATCCCCGAAGTGATGATTAACCCTGAGAAATTGAAGCTGGGAAGATTGGCTACTCAGTTGACGGATGACGAATTCGAGGAGTTGGCAATGGGACAACAAACTATTCAAGCAATTCTCGATGACATTGTGGAGGATGCGGAGGAAGAATTGGATATGTGGGAACAGTATGATGGTGTCAGTGAAGAGGAGGGGGAAGGAGAGGAGGAAAACTAGAGCGAGCTATGGATCGAGGTCCTTTCGTAGCTCGAGAGGAAGAAAGGGACCCTGATGAGAAGGCAAGGAGAAGGGGAATGAAGGTGATATCGGAAGGAATGACAGTGAATGGGGTGGTATCGTCTGGGAAATGCTGTGAGAAGGGGACGTCTTCAAGGGTGAGGGTAATCGAGGGTAAAATGGTGGGTTGTCTTTGCTGTATGGGAGGGAATTGCTGGGTGATGGGCCATCTCAAGGAAGGATGTGAATGTGGATGTCCGGAGAGAAGGGCGGTAAAGGATGAAGAAGTGAGAGAAATGCTACGAGGGATTACGAAAGTGTATATAGATAATGAGAAGGAGTGGCTGTTACGGTTCACTTGATGAATCGACTTATTCGCGGAAGTACCGAGTACTAAGAGGTGCGACGGGATATTCACTAAGTACAAAGTACTAAAGATGCGATAATCCGATATAAGTGTAAAAGTAGATAGATACTTAGAACAACGCTATTCGCTTGTCCTTCTAAACTAAGTGGGCGGTCGGGTATATATAGCCGACCGGCTGCTAAACGAAATACATGACAGGAAATAAGAATTAAACGCGGGGAGTCCATTTGACCCTGAAAACCATAACTACCTCGCTTACGGCTTCAGCCACAAAGCGGGGTAGTTGCCTGACAAATCCAACTAGAGATGCGGCTAGAACTTTATAGAAATCCATCTCCAAATATAGCTGCCTAACTAGCGTGTGGATGATCAGTCCGTGTCACGGTTAGTCCCCGGTCTTATGCATTAGAGAGGAATAGGACTAGCTTACCTGACTCCGTGACATTACCCCCCCCTCCGAGGACTTTGGTCCCCAAAGTAACACTTCCGAAAAAAAAAACCGAGATCTCCCTAGATCGCTCAGTTAATTCAACGTCCATGAGAGGTGTAATGGGAATGTAAGAGCTACCTTTAAAACCCTTAAACCATTCCACGCCATTGCGTCCACTTTGCCAGAATAATGCCACGTCCTAGATTGGTTGTTCACTGTTAAAACCACTTCTGGAGACTTCCCAAAAACCCTTGAATCGTCCCTCCGTTCAAGGTAAAAATAGGGGATCGCTATAGGGCGTGGAAAGGTATAGAACATTGACCAATAACTGTAACGAGAGTACTTACTGTTTCATTAAACAGTAGTGCGAACAAGAAGAACCTAGCGGGTTCACAACATTTCCTCCAGTAACCTGTGCACTGGTTTCCTGGGGAACTCTCGATGGAACGAGGTAACCAATTGCATAACATCAGGATCCGAGAGGTGCTCGATCGGTTCCCATGTGTCTGCCTCTTCATCAAAACCTTGCCATCTGACTCGGTATTGAACTTGTCCTCGCACTCGGCGACTATTGACAATCTTCTCCACAACAAAGAATAGTTCGTCCTGCTCATCCTCGTCAATGTCCATTTGGTCTTCGTTGCGTTCCCGAAATGGCTTGAGGAGAGAGGTATGAATGACTTTGTGGAGGCGAATCCTATCGGGAGTTTCCACTTCATAGGCATGTGAACCAACTCGACGCTTGACTGTGAAGGGGCCGATGTACTTTGAAGTGAGCGTTCGGTTGTTCCCTGACTTGATGGTCAAGTTTCGTCGGTCCACTAGTACCTTGTCGCCTGGATTGTATGATCTTGCCTTGTCCAGACTCAATCCACTCCTCTTATCGTTGATGTGTTTGAGGGTGTTGTGGATGTCGTTGTGGACAGCAGTCATTCTATCCAACCATTCCTCAGCGGCGGGACTTGCAGAGGGTTCTTCAGACACGTGGATGGTGCGTGGGTCGAAGCCATAGAGACTTCTGAAGGGGCTGTATCCATGCGTTGTCGAAGTCGAGTTGTGTGCAAACTCGGCTAGCGGTAGCCATCGTGCCCATCGGTCCTGTCTGTCGTGACAGAAGATCCGAAGGTACTGCTTGAGTGTCTGAATTGCTCTTTCGCTAAGTCCGTCCGTCTGGGGGTGGTGTGCGGTGGAAAGTCGTAGTCCGATACCAAGTTTATCATTAAGTGCCCTGGAGAAAGCCGAGGCGAACTGAGGCCCTCTGTCGGAGGTGATGTGCTTCGGGAGTCCGTGGAGTTTCCAGATGTCGCAGAGGTAGGCGTTAGCGACATCTTCGCTGGTCCAGCTTGTTTTAGCAGGTATATAATGCTGCATCTTTGTGAAGCGGTCGGTGACGACCAAGATGGCATTATAGCCGTCGCTTTCTGGTAGTTCTCCCACGAAGTCCATTGCAATCTCCTCCCACGGTCTTTCTCCGGTTGGCATTGGGACCAACTTGGTTTTCTTTGAGTGCCTGTCGGCCTTCGCTTTTTGGCAGCGAGAGCATCCGGCGACGTACTTGGCAACATCCTCCATCCATCCATTCCAGACGAAATCTCTTGATACAATCTCTTGAGTTCGATGACGTCCCCAGTGTCCTGCTACTTGCGAGTCATGACAATGGCGAAGGATGGTGGTGCGGTGTTCTAAAGGTACGACGAGGAGGCCTTCTTGGTTTCGTTCCCAGCTGGCGACGTCTGTGTCTGGTCCAGCGGGGTGAGTATCCCTTTCAATAGCCATTACCAATTGTCCGTCCTTGAAGAGCTGGGCGTCGGCTCCAGATTTCTCTTCTCCTGAGCGGCGGGACAATGCGTCTGGCTTTCCCATCTGACTTCCGGGTTTATACTGAATTGTGAAGTCGAATTCGCTGAGCTTTTCAGCCCAAGACGCTTGACGGCTATTCAGTCTCTGCTTTGTCTGGAAGTACTGGAGTCCTTGGTGGTCTGTGTGAACGACGAAAGGTTGAGGTAGTCCTGCGAGCCACGAGCGCCAATGGAGAATTGAGCTGACAATTCCCCAAAGTTCCTTGTCGTGAATTGGCCAGTTGCGCTCACTTTCCTTGAGAGTCGTTGCATGGCAGTCCACCAGTTTCCATTCGGGTTTGCTCGATGGATCCATCGGGTCTGCTGGGTGTAGCTGAGATAGGACGCCTGCCACTGCTTGGTTGGATGCATCGGTTTCCAAGAGTGTGGGCAGGTTTCTATCCCACTGTGCCAAGATAGGTGCTTTTTGGAACTCGGCTTTGAGTTCATCAAATGCTTCTTGTTGCTGAGCTCCCCAAGACCATGGAATGTCCTTGGTCAATTCGGTTAGGGGCTTGGTCCTTTGGCTGTAGTTGCGAATGAATCGGCGATAGTAGTTGGCGAAACCGAGGAATGCTTGGAGGTCTTTTTTCTTTTGCGGGACCGCCCATTCCTCGATGGTTTTGACTTTTGCGCCGTCCATCTTGATCTCTGATCCATTTACCACATATCCAAGAAAGACTGTCTCTTTGACATGGAATTCTGACTTGCTAAGGTTGACTGCAAGATCGTGGTCCAGAAGTCTTTCTAGAACTCGTTCAACAACCGCTTGGTGTTCCTCTTCGGTTCCGGAGGTGTGAATGAGAATATCGTCCAGGTAATGGACTTCTTCTTCGATTCCTTGGAGGACTTCGTCCATCATCTCTTGAAAAGATGAGGGTGCGTTGATGAGTCCGAAAGGCATAACGGTGTACTCGTATAGGCCGTACTTGGTCTTGAAGGCCGTTTTCCACTCGTCACCTTCCTTGATCCGGATGAGGTAGTAACCGTTCTTGAGGTCCAATTTGGTGAACCATTTTGAGCCTTGAGTTTTCTCTCTGAGCTCGTTCATCAGGGGGAGGGGGTATCGGTTGGGCGTAGTGATTTTGTTGAGCCCACGATAATCCACGCAGAGTCGTAGAGAGCCATCCTTCTTTCTGACGAAAAGGATTGGTGCTCCAGCTGCTGACCGTGATTTCCGCACTTTCCCTGATGGTGTGTGTTCCGCTAGGTACGCCCTGAGGGCCTCATCTTCTTCCCAAGTGGTCTTATATATTGGGCCGTTGGGGACTTTGGATTGAGGGTCTTTGAGGGGGATCTCGTGGTCCCATTTCCGGTGTGGGGGTAGTCTATTGGCTTGCTCGGATGAGAACACCCGAGCGTAATCAGCGTAATGGGAGGCTGCGTCAACCAGTAACACAGTATCCCCTTCTTCCATCTCTCCTTCCATTACCGTTATCTCAGGGATGTTCCGCTGACGACAACTTACCAAAAATCCATCCTTCCTAACCAATTTCCTTTCAACAGTATCCACCGAAAATCCATGCTCTTCTAACCAAGAAAGACCCAAAATTAAATCCCTCCGTCCAATGTCCAATACTTCTGCGTCTAGCGACCACTCGGTTGTCTGAGGTGAGGGTGCTAAAGTTGAAGTAGGGACTGGCAATACCGAAACGGAGTTTTGCTCCAAAAACCTAAAAGAAGAATTAAAAACATGAGATCCTCCACTTAACTTATTACCATCAGCCTGCGTTATTCGCACAGGCTCCTTCCTCCTATTCAAACCCAATTTCTTTCCCAATTTCCATCCAATTACCGGGGCAGTAGCACCTGGGTCAATGACCGCTTCTGCCCTAATTCCTCCTTTTAACGCAACCATGACCGTCAGGAGTGGAGTGTGTCGAGGGGTCCTTCCGACGGCCGGTGATGGGACCCCTACTCGTTTCCCGATTGGTCGGTGCTCACGGCTTCCTCCTCTTCGTAATCTGAGTCCAGCTCAGTGATTCGCACAGTCTTTGTTTCTGGCGACCTCCTTTTGCGCGACGAGGTAGCGACGGTATGTGATCCTTCATCCACTCGTTTGCGTTTGGGGGCCGCAGCAATCATTTTGACTGTGCGGGTTGGTGTGGTGTTGGTGGTTTGGGAAGAGGCCCTTTCCCATGATTGAAGTTTATAACCGCTGGTGCAGTCACGGACCTGGTGTGTAGAGACACCACACTTGAGGCATTTGCCATCTCGACGACGGTTAGCCATGATTTCTTTCGGGATTGTGTCGCCTGTTTGGGGGCGAGACTCCCGATTGTTGCTGTTGTTGCTGCTGCCTTGTGGGCGATCGTTCCGCCCACTTGGTCTGCTGCTGTTGTTGTTGTTTCCCTGGTTGCGTGTTCCCTGGGAAACTGCCTCCTGCTGTGTGCCAATCAAGATACACAACTCCTTCCACTGATGGTAAGTGGGACTGTTGAGGACTTGAGAGGCGAGGGCATGCTGAAGGTTGAGGCGGAGGTTTGGCATCAACGTTAGTCGGAGGTTTTCGACGGGGATCTTGGCTTCGAGGTTGAGTTCTTCCACCTTGGTGAAGAAAGCCGAGATACTTCCTGTCTGTTTGAGAGCCTGAAGCTCTGTTGTTGCTCGCTGCTGGGCCTGGTGGTCCCCATAGGTTTGGCGGAGCCCATGGGTGGCGTCGTCCCAGCTGATGATTTTCCCATCGTTTCCTCTCCACCATGTCAATGCATCGCCTTCGAATCGGGAGATCATGAGGGTGATGCGGTCCTCGTCCTCCGTGATCCTTTTAGCTCTGATGTAGTTGTTCATGGCGAACAGGAAATTCTCCAGTTCTGTTTTCTTTCCGGAAAACTTCGGTGGTGGGTCCAGTTTGAACTCTGGTCTTCGTTCCTCGTACCTGCGTGGAGGGTTAGTAGGTTCGAAAACCTGTTCTTGGGCTGGCAGTGGTCTCCTTGGTGGTGGTAGTGGGGGTGCCGGCGATGTTAGGATGGGCAATGGTCCAGGCTGAAACCGCTGTGTTGTGGGGAAGAGACCCGAGTTTCCCACGAGTACTTGCTGGCGAAGCGGGAGTTTCGGGGGAGGTACTGGTGCTACTTCCACTGGTGTTTCTGCTTCTGCAGGTGGTACTGCTCTTCCTTTTCCTTTATCCTGTGCCCCACTCGCAGCGACATTGTCAACCCAGGAGGCGACGGATTTGTGTTTGGAGCTCTCCTCCATTGCGTCGATACGCTTGATGACATGCTCCAATGATTCTGCAAGTTCGTTGACCTGCTCCTTCCGGCTCTTTTTTTCCCTGGTCAAACTTTCTCTCACTGCCCCAATTGCTCTCTCGAGTTTACCCGTGTTTTCGATTTGTTGCCTGGTGAGGTCAGTTTTGACCTGGTGGATTTTTTGATGTAGTTCCTGGAGGGACCCATTGAATCTCGTTTCCATTTCGGTCATTTGCATTGCGATAGCTCTCAACATGGTTTCCTGCAGTTGTTTCAGCGCTTCTTCTATGGTGGGCTTCATTGACGCAGGAATGTCTTGTCTGAGATTGGCTTCGTCGGTCATTCGTTCGGTTCGGAGAGTTGCCGCCAAACGTTCGGCTTGCTCCCTTGTAATGTTGGTTGGCCGAAGGGGCGCGGAGTGGGTGGAACCTGCCCTGGAGATGCGGTTCCTGTCCTTAAGTCTTGCGAGTGCTGAGGGGGCGCGAGATTCGGGCCTTGGGATGGGGGTGTTTGCTGCTGCCCCTGAGTGGATGATAGTATCACCATCTTGGTCTTTTGCTTCTTCTTCCTCTGATGAGGTGCTGTATACTGGGCTGGGTGCGTCCTCAATCAAGGGGTGGGGACGCCTGGGTTGTGGACGTTCTGGCTGTGGGTGGGTGATGGCCACCATTGCTTCTGAGGTTTCCATTTGCTCGTCTCCTCCCATGAGAAGACCTGATCGGTGGGTGCCAGGGAGACGTCCGTGGTTCGACATCTTTTTGATGTTTTAATGATGTCGTGGTAGGTAAAAGACTTTAGCGTTGTAATGTTACGGTTCACTTGATGAATCGACTTATTCGCGGAAGTACCGAGTACTAAGAGGTGCGACGGGATATTCACTAAGTACAAAGTACTAAAGATGCGATAATCCGATATAAGTGTAAAAGTAGATAGATACTTAGAACAACGCTATTCGCTTGTCCTTCTAAACTAAGTGGGCGGTCGGGTATATATAGCCGACCGGCTGCTAAACGAAATACATGACAGGAAATAAGAATTAAACGCGGGGAGTCCATTTGACCCTGAAAACCATAACTACCTCGCTTACGGCTTCAGCCACAAAGCGGGGTAGTTGCCTGACAAATCCAACTAGAGATGCGGCTAGAACTTTATAGAAATCCATCTCCAAATATAGCTGCCTAACTAGCGTGTGGATGATCAGTCCGTGTCACGGTTAGTCCCCGGTCTTATGCATTAGAGAGGAATAGGACTAGCTTACCTGACTCCGTGACAGTGGCTGAAGGGTATTAGGAAGAAAAAGGAGGAGAAGGAGACAAAAGAGTGCCGGAGGCTGTATGTAGATGTGAACGGAGTGATAGAGATCGGTGAGGAAGGGTGTTTGAGGGAAGACTGTGGGAAATGTGAAGAAGAGCGTAGGAATAGAGAGGATAAGAGGAGGGAGAGAGAGAGAATGGAGGTGATGAGTATGGAGTTTATGCAAGGGGTTTACTCGAGAATTGAGAGAGAAAGGGGAATGGAAGGAGAAGGAAGGAAGAAGTCGGAAATAGTGGAAGTTAATTTGGTCAGCGAGGAGGAAGCGGTGTTTGGAATGCTGGAACCATACCCGGTGGATAGGCGACCGGATGAATTTCGGAAGACAAGGAGGGAACATCTGGTGATGGAAGAGGTTGAAGAATGGTTTGGCAAGTCGGGGATAAAGCTAGGAACACATCTTTCGGAAAACGAGATTATCAGAGCAAAGCGGTTGCTGTTCGAATGGTCGGAGTTGTTCGTGGCTGATCAGAAGGATATTCCAATGACGGATCTGATGACTCATCGAATATTCACTAAATCAAAATCGAAACCGTACCGAGCCCCGGAGAGGAGATGGACGGAGGAAGAGATTGCCTGGCAGAAACTAGAGATACCGAAGATGATCAAGGCAGGGGTAATAAGGCCATGTGAATCACCATAGGTGGCAAAAACAAGGCTTGTGGGAAAAAAGATGGAACCGGAGGAGGTGGAGAAATTGAGGGCAGCAGGGAAGGTGGTTCCAATGAGACTCGTCCATACCTATTGCCGACTGAACGACGCCACGATTAAGTCGAATTATCCCACGAGAAGGATCGAGACCATAATCCATGATTTGGCTAAACCAACCCGGAAATACTTCATGTCCACAGATGCAATGAATGGGTTCTACGCGGTGGGTATGGATCCGGTCCACTTGTATAAAACCGCATTCTCTTGTGCGTTGGGACAGTTTTGCTATGAGAGAATGGGTCAGGGGTTGACGGGTGCTCCCCATACGTATGCTAGAATGAAGGACATTATGTATGGTGCACTGCCGGAACCGAAGGAAGAAAAATGTTTGTGGGGGTTGAACGTGGACAGGAGGGGTAGAGAAATTTCATTCGGGTGGTTTGTGGACGACGACAGTGCTTCTACTGACTCTTTTGAGGCAATGGAGGAATTTTTGCACCAGGAGTACTTTCCACGGGTGATATGGGGGAAGGGGAGGTTAAAGGGGAGTAAGTGCACCTTTTTTGGCAATGAAATCAGTCCTCTGGGGTTCCGAGTGGAGTGGATGCCGGATATTGGAGAGACGGAAGCTGGGAAAGGTCAGGGACGGTGCGTGTGGATGCCATCCAGGAATAAGATAAAGAAGATTCAAGAGTTTCCCACCCCGGAGAGTTATGAAGAGGTGGAAAAGTTTCTGTATCTCACTACATATTTGAAGAGTTTCATCCCCGGGAGGAGCGATCATGCCACCATCATGAAAAAGAGCGCCACTTGGAAGGTCACTCCGTGGCCTGAGGAGCTGAGGGAGGAGATGAAGAAAAAAGGGAAGGGTAGAAATAACAAGGAATTGGTAGCGTTTACTTGGGGAAAAGAGCAGCAACGAGCACTGGACGCCATAAAGCTGGCAATATCTCACAATATTTTAACCGGTGGAATTCAAGGAAGACAATATTTTCTGTCGGTCGGGATTTCGGAGTGGGGGATCGGAGGAATTTTGTTTCAACTAGAGGACGAGGTGGAAGAGAAACGTACTCTGGGAGTTGGAAATAAGAGGGGGAATTATCCGAGGGGGAAGGAAATTATTATCGATTTTATGAGTCAAAGACTTGAGGAAGCTGAGGTGAATTATCCGATTGTCGAGAAGGAAATGCTAGCGGTGGTCAGATGTCTGGAAGAAATATACTGGCGGGTGATGGATTCGCCATACCCGTTAGTCGTTTACACGGATTCGGAAGCCTTGAGAAAGGTGTTGATGAAAGATGGGTTAAAGGGAAGGATCGCTCAGTGGCAGCTCGCAATTGCTGGAGTGGATATTGAATGGAGACATGTAGAAGCGAAGGATAACGGAATTGCAGATGGATTTGCAAGAATGCCGAGAAGGTGGATGGATATATGTTGTGAAAAGAAATTTATTACCAAAGAAGAAGAAGTGCAGGAGTGCAAAGTAGTAGAAATGGAGGAAGTGAAAGACGAAGAGGTGGAGAAAGAGAGGGAGAGAAGGACGGAGTGGGACAAAGTAGGAGAAGAAGGGTGGGACCCAGGTACCTATACCGAGGTTGGAGTTGGAATGATAGAAATAATGAATCAAGAAGGAAAGATAGGCGAGGGAAGAGAAGCTTATGCCACGGAAGGAGAAACGGGAGTGATAGAGGAGGATGTTAGGGGTAGGTGGGAGGATGAGTGGAGTGGATGGCTGAGAGAGAAGTGGTATGCTCAAATCATCAGGTATAAAATGACGGGAGAGGTGGACAGAAATCTGAGGAGAGATATGAGAAAGGCAAGGTGGATGAAATTGAAGGCATCCAGGTTCCGCATGATCGAAAGGAAGCTTGGAGACCCGTCTGACGTGAACCGACTTGCGTATGTTGAGTCTGATGGGAAGCTGTCATGGTGCGCCACCAAGAGGGATATCAAAGGTATACTTGAGAGTTTGCATGACGTGCATGGTCATTTCGCTCAAGGGATCCTGGGAAAGGAGGTCACGGGGAAGTATTATTGGCCGACTCGTTTTAAAGACGTCATGAAGTGGTGTCGAAGTTGTGACGCGTATCAGCGTTTGGGACCCATACGAATATCAACCCACTTGAGGCCAATCCTCCAGCTTCAGCCATTGGACCTCATCGGATTGGATTATGTGGGGATTATTCGACCAATTTCGGAGGATTACGGAGCTGGATACGTCATCATTGCGGTGGATTACTTCTCAAGGTACCTGTTCGCTCGTACCACCATATCGAACGACGGAAATTCAGCTATGTTGTTCCTTTGTGAAGAGATAGCAAGGAAATTTGGATGGCCACGAGGAGTCTACTGCGATAATGGTGCTCATTTCGTGAGAGGAGCAGTAGAGAGATTATTGAGGGAAAAGGGGGTGAAATTATTCAAAGCTCCGATCACCAACCCTCGAAGTGTGGGGCTCGCGGAGAGATACGTCCAACTCATATTGAAGGGATTGAGATCTATGGTGATTCAGAATCCTGAGGACTTGAAAGTGTGGGATAGGCATCTGGAAATGGTGGTGACGGCCATCAACAACCGCATATCTACTATTCACGGGTATACTCCAAGTCAACTTTTTATGGGGTTCAATGCCAGAAGGAGCGATATCGATGATGCCGTGGAGGAGTATGTCAGACGAGAAGTTCTCTTTGGGCACTTAGAGGAGGAGAGGATGATTGAGGGGGAAGAAGAGATCGAACGGTGGCAGTATTCACTCCGGGTGGCACAAATTGATGAGGTCAGAGAGATCGCTCGGGAGGCTATGTTGGAGAAGCAGGATAAAGACGTCGCGAAGAGTGTGAGAGCAAGGTATGCATCGCCAAAGGAAGGAGATCTGGTGATGTTGAGGAGATTTGCTGTGGACAAAGATCATGGAAAGAAGTTGGAAGCTAGGTGGGAAGGACCGTACAGATTGCAAAGGGTTACCCGATCAGGGGTGTCTGGGTACCTCGAGAGCTTGGTAGAGGGAAGAATTAAGGGAAAATACTCGCTGGATGCAATGAAGGTGTATATAACCAGAGAAGAAGGGAAGTGAAGAGGAATTGGAGAATAGTTAGGAAAGAGGGGACGGAGAGTCATGTAATGAAAAGGGGATGGGGTGGAGTTTATGACGGTGGAGAGTGGTTTGACGGCTGGTATTCAGAGTGGGCGAGGGGTAGTGAGGGAAAAGGGATGAAGAGTCATGTAATGGAAGAGGATGGGGCGGAGTTTATGACGGCTAGTCTTCAGAATGTCGATTGAGAGTCATTCGATGGACTCATTGAGTCTCAATCGACAGGTGGAATCTGTGGCGACTAGCCTGAGGAGGAAGGGATATGACGCAAGGGATGACGGGGTGGAGAGTCGTTACCGAGAGTAGTCATGAGAAGGTTTCACGAAGGCTGTTGGGGAGCTGAGTTGGAGAGGAACGAGGGGGTGGAATGGTCCGCTTTACTTTGTACTTAACTCTTTAACCTACTATACAAGTCTTATTTGTTTCATACACCTACATCTCAGAGTATTCTTCGACAGTAAGCAAGCACAGCCTCGTTATATGCATATATACCAAGCAATTCATGGGGTTCGAAAAAAGGCATGGCCATGGCCAGGAATACGTATAGAGTAGATTCAGGGCTAAAGTACAATTGGGGAAATGCGTTACCGGTACGGTACCGGTTCGGGTACCGTATGTTCATGATGTGTAGAAAAGATAAGAATATGGCCATATCTAATCATCTCGTGTGGGGTGAGGCCAAGGAGTGATATGATACTATATTTGCCTTACCCTTGCTATAGGCCTTCATGATGGTGATGCATGCATGCATACTTAGCATCTCAACGTTCGGCTTTTACGGGGTCGAGGCTAGGCTTTTACCGATATCGATGCAATGATGTTTTCTGCACATGCGGCATGCGCCCCAAAAATATCATATTTTTTTTGGTATGCTCGATGTTAGGTGGGGCGAATTGGAAAGATTTTTGTCGCCCGAGTCTACCTGTGGTAATGCGATGGATGCGGTGGAAGGGGTGGTGGATTGTTGTTTGGGTTCATGCGTCATGGGAGGAGCACTATCAGCGTTCAATCTCAATGGGACGTTGAGTATGGTGGACGACGCACACATGGCGGGTAGGTAGAGTATCTGCCTAATGTATGATCCTCATGGCGTCGTCTGAAGGAGCCAACCAGATTGTAACTATTTCTGGGTGAGATAGCTCTGCTGCAGATTTTTAGATTGTCAGGGGAGAGCACACTACCTATCTCTCTATTCGTACTTTAAGTATCCGAGATGAGACTATATCCGAGTGGTAGAGTACTTGGTGGCGACATGCATGTGCAGGGCCCGGCCGGACACATTTTATTTTTTTTCTCACTGTCTGCACAGCTGTATTTTCTTTTTATGGGAGCTTTTTATGGACAAACGTGTGTCTTGCCCTTGGTCCTCGAAACTTGGAGCTCCATGGTTGAGTAAACCACCCCGAAGATTTTTGCTGATTTATCGATTTGTGATCCCCTCCGGATCCCATTGCCCGTCAATCGGCGAGTAGAGCGGCGCACCGCCAGGATGGACATCTTATTTGGAAGCTGGCCTGTCCCGCCGCCCGTGTGCATCCCGACTCCTAGGCTCTCTGATGCATGTAATTTGCAACTGGCCCTCGGCATAATTGAGGGGAATCCAGAAACAAAATTGCGGTTAACTTCAACTTGGTAGCGTAGTTATACTTTAGAGTAGTATGGCTTCTTTCGGTATCCGCCTTCTGGATGCGATCTTTTTGTCCGATCCGATCGCCATTTGCTTTCTTTTTTGAAACGTGCTTTCTCCAGTCGACTAGTCTTTCATTGGTAATGCTAAGGTTGACTTCATATGGGTGAAGTTGACACTTACCACTTCCCGCAGAGTCGAAGGAGGGGTGTTCTCGTGAGGAGGGGTACCTGGCGATAGGGTCGAGGCTAAGTAGTCTCGGCGTGGTGGGAAGAGTTCTCTAATCGGTTAGCCAAGGGCTAGCTATTACTGGGGGCATGCGTACGCGTGAGAATAGTCTCCGCAGCAGCAGCCAGTCAGACTCGAGACAGCTCCTACTTTGACTGAGGCTCTCTCTAGTCTCATCGCTTTCTCTGGTGTAGCCTCCTCCCCAGTCTGGTGCTCGAAAGCTCCCTCAATTCGCGCATGCAACGGGACTAGGAGCTCACCGAGCGGAAGACTAAGGAAGGTCATTTAGCTGCGAGACGGAATGAAAATTGATGGTGAGAGTCATATTGATTGCTGACAAGAGAAGAACGAGAGATCCAAGGAGTCCACTTCACAGGCAGACACCGCCATTGACAGAAATCACGATACACGATGCATGACATGCAAATCATTCGGGCGTCGGTACCTAATAGATCGTCGGCGTCCCCGCCTGAAGTTGTACTCGAGTACATATAAATCTCCCATACAAACGAGCTCAGGTAATTATAACGATGTAATGCAAATTACATACATGCCCAATTTAACTGTAGAGCGGCCCTGCAATATATGACCAGACTGCAAGGCAGCGATTCCATGTCAGCAGCTGCACTGTCGAATTAACTCCTTCCAGACAGCCCAGCCAGGCCTCATGCCCTGCCCTGCGCCGCCGCCATTCATGCCCATGGGTACATCAGAGCCCGGCAGCCCAGGGCCCAGGGAGGGTGTGTGTGGGAGGCCATGCCCTCTTGGCCTCCATCTATCCTCCATCCATCCCTCGATCCCAGGATTCACCGCCTTTCACGGAGCGGTCCCCTTCATTAACCTGCCCCGTCCCCCCCTCATCTCGGTCTGTTGCACCTACAGCCACCACGCCTCGGCCACACCCGCCAACTTCCTCCACCGCCTTCTACACGCCACACTTCACGTTGCGATAGGGAGGAAGGGCTGAGATCGTCCCTTTTGACTTCTCTATCGAATCAGCCTCACCCCGCACAGCTAAAGCACAGCGCCAAAAAAAGGGTTCTCTGTGCGATACAATCGACACCAGGCAGCTTCAGGCTAAACCAGCGTGACTGAAAGAGGAAGCGAGATAATACCGCAAAAATGAAAAAGATATTCTCGACAAAGAAGAAGGAGAAGTCGCAGACAGAAGGTGAAGACGATCCGTGGTACGACCGTCGTTGGGATAAACACTAAATCTCTAGCAGGAAGCGGGATGGCTACGGGCGGATTGTTCCAATCACAAGAACAGCCGACAGCGCAAGCACAACCAGCATCTGCATCGGTACCAGCACGTCCGACCCCAGTATTCGACGGCGCACCAGAAGTCAATGTTCGAAATGCCATCGTGAGTGAACATCAACAGCGATGCAGATCTCTGACTTTTTTGTTATAAAAATATTTTTACATTTTTACACGCAATGCCTGAGAAAAAAAAAAAAAGAAACACTGGCTGACTTGAATTTCAGAAAGAATTTTGTGAATCGGGCGGCCCCTCTGGACAACAATCGGTAGGCAGAAACCTTTCCTTCCAGTTCACAATATCCTACCGGCGCGAGCCCAAAAACACGTCTCGCAGGAGCTCACCACTCCCACGACAACAGGGCGAGGAGGTTCTCTTCCTCCCGACCATCGTCGACTCGGCCGAATCTTCGCCAACAGCAGCAAAGGAGGCGGCAAATACCATTCGAAAGTACCTGGATATGAAATATAACAACGAGCCGCAGCTGCAATATAATGCAATCATGTTGATGCGCATATTGGCAGATAACCCTGGCCCAACATTTACGAGGAATTTGGATGGAAAGTTTGCAGACAAGGTCAAAGAGTTATTTAAGCATGGAAGAGACCCCGGGGTTAGGCAAATTTTGGCAGAAACGTTGGATCATTTCGACCTTTACAAGACTGAGGATGAAGGCCTATACCCACTTCGGCATGTCTGGCAAAAGCAAAAGGCAATTATGGCGAAATATCATACTCTGCCGGGTGCGGTATGTTACCCCATACTTACAATTGTTGGTGGGTGAGACTAACATATTCCCAGCAGCCCACGAATCTTCAGGGACTTGGATTCCCTCGCCCCTCGGCAAGGGTGGCAAGGACATCTCTACCACCGCTTGAAGAGCTCGTAGGTCGGATATCCGAGGCTCAGATGAGTGCAAAGTTACTTCACCAGGTTCTTTCAAGCACCCCTCGAAATGAGATTCTGGAAAATGAATTGGTCAAGGTAGGACATCTTTCCCAGATTCATGCATTTACTCTATACTGACTAGGGCATAGGAGTTTGTCCACCGCTGCCGCTCCGCATCAACTTCCATGGCCGACTTTATCACCTGTGATTCTCCACCACCAGACAGCGACACTCTGTCAACGCTCATCGAGACCAACGACATTATTCGAATTGCCCTCGCTCGATTTGATGCAATCAAGGAGTCTTTCGACATGGCCAACCCACAAGAACCAGCAGCAGCAGGAACCACCGCTGCTGGCCCCGCTCCAGCCGCTCCTTTGGCATCAGGACCTGTCAACCCTGCTTCGAGGAACGATGGCCCTCCGGATCTGGATAACCCATTCAGTGACCCACAGGCACTTGCACCACTGACGTATCCTGGTGGTGGCAGTGCACCGATAATTCCCGGCGGTGGTGCGCGGTCTAGAAGCCCGGCAGCGAGGTTACCGAAAATTGATACGAGACGTTCGAGTTCAGATACCTCTCCCGTCAGCCCCGTGGTGAGAACTCCTTCATTTTGGTTTGAGTTTCTGTGGATCGACATGCTGACCTCTTTTTCTTTTTTTTTCATACAGACACCGAGTGACCGTGGCTACCGGTATTGAGAATTGAGGCTTTTAGTAGCATCACGGATTTCGAGTGATACCTCGTGCGGCATCTGGTCTCCAAGGCTTGTGCTGAATCGTGAGGTTCTGAGGTTTCCGTTCATTTTGCGGGGAAAAAGACAAGCGGAGTTTTTCATTTTTTTCGTTTTTCATCTGATTGTTAACTTTGCAACCGTTTTATGGATTTGGTAATTCATTTTTAACTTTTTCTTTTTTCATTGTTATATTGGGCCTGTTCTCTCTTTTTTTTCTTTTTTTTTGCAATTTATACTTTCTCATTTTACTTTTTACGCTTTACTTGCGTCTTTTCTAATTTTTGGGATGATATATGGGTACCGGTTAACGTTGGCCATGGTGGTGGATGGGGGCTGTGATACTAGTACTGATCATGCTGTCGGATTGGGGATTGGGGATAATTTTTATTTCATTGGCAAACTTGGAAAATGGGGATTCGGGGGAGAGGCGGATCTTGGAATTGTATTGTTGGAAGCTGTGTTGGGAATAGGGGATGTTGGTGTGATTATTGCTTGTTTATCATAATTTCATCTTTTTCATTTTCATTTTTATCCAAACTGGGAGTTCTTACAATTGCATGCCGCCGTGCGTGCGTGCGTGCGTGCGTACGTGTGCGTGTGCGTGTGCGTGTGTGGCTTTGTATAATGTACTTGGGTAGGTAATTACTTGCCTACGGTGCTTGCGTTACTTCTTACCAACCTGATTAGGATTCCAACCCTGATTTCCGGCATCTATTCCGGCATAGGTAAGTACCTATGTATGTACAGTCGCGGCCAAGAAGTCTGCGGACACTTTGATAGAGATCAGCGTGTGGACCGTCCGCAGACTTTTTGGCCGTGACTGTACTTGGGTATGATCCAGGAGTCGTTTTCTTGAAACTACCGTAGCTGATTACGGATATCGATATCGATCCCAGTTCTGAATTTGTGGCTCTTGTGGGTACGTACGTTCAGGATTACGTCTCCTAGGGGGTATATAGATGGAATGCTTTTCGTATACCCGTAACATTTAGCATCTTGTTCAGGGTAAGAAGGAAAAAGAAGTATATTTTTTTCAAAAGTAAGTAATTATAACCTAAGGTAATTATATTGCGGGGATTATAAATAATAAAAGTGCTGTGGAATGTTGATGGTAGTTGGTGATAGATCTAGATATAGCTCAAGGAATAAAAGACGAGTGAGTGTATGTGGTAAATAGAGGGGGATATTTTCTGGTTTTTATTCAAGGATCCGGAATTCGGGTTAACTTTATAAAATCATATGTTTATACAGAGCTAGATCTAGAAGTTACTTATATAGTGTGTGTAGCAAGCTCGAATCTAGGCAAGAATCGACAAGCCAATATATTGCCCGAACTTGTCCTGTTTTTCCACCAACGTTCCTTCAATTGTTACACCCAAAGATACAAGCATCTGATCCAATAGGGCCTCTGTCCATTATTAGTCCTTCACATTAGATAAAATATGGGGATATTGCCCATTCGTTTTGGGTTATTTCTCTCGGAGTTCGAGGAAAACCCAGAATGATTTGATTGTTCATATCGCGAAGTGGCTCCAGATGACCGAATGCGTCCGAGATTTTGGCGTTTATAGTTCGTGCAGAGCTGTTTACCTCGCTACATCAAGAATTGATATAATCATCTATGTACGTACGAGGCTAGCGTCAAAATTCGTGGGTCAAACACAAAATTCCCGAGATACCACGTAAAGATTTCTACGACTTCCCCTTCCACTAGAATACTTCCAAACGCCTTCAATGCCAATGTGTTTATACCTCCATCTATTTTCATGGGTTTCTGCAAGTATTTTTTCGCCTTGGGGGATGGATTTTTAAAATCGTCTTTGACCCATGACTTTTGGCTATAGCCTCGTATCTAAGAAAATTAGGATACTTACGAGCGTAGAAACATTTCGACTAGCTGCCTGTGATTTCTGTTCATGTTTTCTTGAATGGCGTCCATTCGTGCGTCCATTCGTGCAGCTAGGTCAAACACTGGCAAGTTACGGAGCCGAGAGAGCTCCGTACAGACAGTCCATGGAGGGGAGACGTAGATTAGGTACCTAGGTATTTGGAAGGCGTTGGTGGGTGGTGGAGTGGAATGTAGGTGTTGGTGGGTGATGAGTGGAATGAGCGGATGATGGAGGAACTGGATAGGATGTGGGGGGAATGCATACATTTGCCCAGAGTACTTTGAGCCCAACCTGAAAACGGTACATGACTATAGGAACGAGACTAATAAGGACGAGGCCAACATGACTGCCCATTTAGGCTTAGCTGTAAGGGCGTGCACCAGAAAGGGTACTGTGTACGGGCCTCTACAAGCTTCCACACATCTCCACCAGCCTCGTCCCATCTCCACACCGCTTCCACTCTCTACGAATACTTCTCCTTTTCTTTCTCCAGTTCCGTAACCTCCCCGCCTCCACTATATGGTAGAATCGTGCTAACTATTGGGTACGTTCAACGGCATACAAGCCTCCAAATCGGCGAATTGATTACATTCAACAGTAATTCCGCGGTAGATTTGACAGCGGAGGGAATACAGCTTCTTTCACCGGTTAACACTGGAAATCACGGTAGAATTGACCCTGGATGGGACGGTAGAGCTGAAGTGAATACAGGAGCCTTTTCGCTGTTTAACGGTGGAAATCACGGTGGAATTGGCGCTGGAATGATGGTGGAGCTGAAGGTGGATTTAACGGTGGATTTGCAGTTGATTTGGCGTGATGTTGTATATAGATCGATAGAGCGCTTAATAAAACCTGTGAGATTGATTTATTGCATATGATATATGGGAGGGCAGAATTTCCATCTAAACAAATCTAAATTTCCAAAAACGGAAACCCGTAAAAAAAAAAATAAGAAAGAAAGAATTCTATTCCAGAGATATCGATCGAAAGCAGCAATTTAAAAAAAAAAGCCCTGATACTTTTCCAAGGTTTAATCTAGTGAGCAGCTCTTTTGGTAAACGAAAGTTTCACAGATAATTATAAGAGGAAGGAGTAAAAGAGGGAGAGAGAGAGAGAGAGAGAGATATCGACCAGGCCTTCCCATTATTTTCCAAAAAGAATTCGAAAAGAAGAGATAGGGGAGGAATATATGTATACTTCAGGATGTACAAGAGAAACAAAGCCCATTGAACAGGTTCGATTAATTCCTTGCAAAAAGAATCAGCCAAAAAAGGGAGAAAGAACTCCATAAAATCGGGCTTCGGGTAGATCTGTATGTACATTTCTTTTTAATATTAACCAGGGGCGCAAAAAGTTATCATGCGCAAAAGCATGCCGATTAACGTAAATTCAGGACTGCTTCTCTCTTTAACCGCGAGAGACGGTCCACCAGAATAGAAGAATAAAGGAAAAGAAAGAAAAAACAACAAAAGAAAAAACACCCAAAGAAGCAAGTAAGCAAAGGATCCAGATAATCGGGAGAAAGAAAAGGAGCAAAAACGAAAAAGAATAAAAAAGGAAACATCCATAAGCCTGTATAACCCACAACAAAGATAAAAGAAAATAAACAGACAAGGGAATAAAAGATAAAAAAAAGGCGCGCACAAAAACAATAAAAAAACGAAAACGGTGCCCTACGATTCTTATCCATAAAGGCCCAACAAACAGATAGTAATGGAAATTACTCCGAGGTCAACAATTTCCGTCAAAACTTACACCTCATCCTTGTTCTCCTACCGTATCCGCGGTGATGGTTTTGGCGTTAACCGTTCTCGCTCCCGTCTATCCCACTCTTTCTTCGAAGCCCCTCTTGTGGCTACTATCCGCGTCATTCCATCGTCCTCACTACTCTCACCCTCCTGACTATCTTCCGCCAAATCCGTCAATGCAACTGCATTTTCCTCATCAAATGCTCTCATTAAATGAGCATCCTGCCTGTACCCAAATTCACCTCTTGCTGAACCGGGCCCTAAACTTCCAATACTGAGTCGATTATCTGCACTTCTTCGTATTTGCATTGATCGTCGAGTTTGTAGACCAGTGATTCCATCCGTAGGAACCCCCTCAGTTACGTTTACCATTTGACCAGTTCCGTTGGGATCCGTTCGCGAGTGATTGAGAAGGTAGACGCCAGAGAAGATGATGAGGAAACCGCAAAGAAGCGATATCGTATTGACGGGATTGGTAGTGTTGAAACCACGAAATAGGATAAACGAAGCGCAGAGCGTTGCGGTTGTAAATGTAACATAGTACAAAGGGTTAACCCTATGATTGATTAGTCGAGTTTTCGATAGGAGGAGAGAAGAACATACAAGGAGGTTGAAAATTGGCTTAGAGCCTTGTTGAAGTAGTTCATCTGGGTAAGAATGCATACTGCAACAACAATGATGAAAACGTAGGTTGAGGGGTGGGAGAATTGATTGCTTCCACCAAGTGTGAGTTTCAGTGCCACGCCAAAGGCTTTAATTGCCATGACTGACACGGAGCCAACAGTCGAGCAAATCGAGATGTATATCAACGGGTTCTTCTTTCCATGCTTGGGGGCAACCAGATAAATCATTACTAATGCAAATACAGCCACAGTCAGGCAATATATCAGAAAGCCTATTGCAAAAATAAAAAGTCAGTTCAATGTCTTGGGTATGTGTGAGGTTGCTTTGAACGAACCAGGTTGGATTGCGTAGTGTAGTATTTCGTCTATAGTCTGAACTTCTTCATCTGCTGGTGCATGAAGCACGATAATGACTGATCCAATGAGACATAAGGCGCATCCGAGCTTTCCCATTGTTCCCAACTCTTCGCGTAGAAAATAGGCGCCTAATACCGCACTGAGCTACGAATAAGCTTTCATCCAGACTGGGATCACTGCAAGCACTTACCCAATAAGAACACTGAGAGCGCCTAATGGTGTGACCAGAATTGCTGGAGCAAATGCATAGGCTGCAAAATTGGCGATCTCACCGAGGACCACTACAAACACCCAGTCTCAGTATTTGACTCATGGATTGGGAATTGAGTAATTACTAGTTATTATACCGGCCCACCATATTGGATTCGTAAGGTATGAATATCCTTCTCCTTCAAACCCCCGTGTTTTCGCAGTGTCCATTAGACCCTGTACGATGGCTGTCAGTAATGGATTGACCTGTGGTTGAGGACAGAACGAACCTTTTTTGTAATGATGAAGCTTGTACCTGAAGGAAATTAGCCTAACCCCCATTAAAAGCTGTAATGGGAATGTAATGTATACCTATAGCCATACTGGACGTTATGGCCAGGGCAAGGCCTATGTATCTGTAGTCGTTGTGTTAACCATTATCTATTGTGGGTTCAATTGGATGTGCGCACTTGTCTTCCACCATCTCGTCAGGCGCTCAAACGCTCCCACGGACTGAGCCTCGACCGCAATAGGCTGGGAAAGTGCGAGCGAAATGGGTGATGAATCGCAAGAGTTATTTGGCGAGGGTGCAAAATTGTGGAGCAAGGCTTGAAAGCGCTGATTCGATTGCGAACAAAGGGTTGCAATTACTAGAAATGATGATGGTTGTTTATTTGAGCCGCGGGCTGGAGCGAAAGTGAACGTTTTTGGGATGTAGTTGGCCGCGACCGAATTGACGATATTGTTGAGGACAGGCAACGGTAACGCAAGACAAAGGCTGTCGGGGGTTCTGGGAATGCAGCAACGTAGCTGGATGGGTCAGCCGAGATGATGGAGGATGAATTGAAGGGATGAATCCAGCTCATTCCATAGTATGAGGTTATTGGAGATGAAGAAAGTATAGCCGTCGAAACCAAACCGAGTGACTTGGCCTTGATGTTTGCGATTCCGAAAGAAAGGGTTTGAGAGAAGGGAGGGGGTGTGGAGAGAAGGAAAGGAAGACAGAACCCGCTTATTGCTGGGAGGCGTGTTTCAGGTACCAGGATTCGTGGGAGGGTGGAGGGGGGGCTTGCAGGCTTCGAAGGAATGGGGTTGGGGGGGGGGTTGCAATTCAGTTGGAAGCAGACGAGGACCGCACCCACGCCTGTATGCTGCACATGGCACTCGGCGTGAGTGGGGTTTCTCCGTGCGTGGATTACGTACCTGGTGGATCTGTGCCTGGGCCAGCTAGGATGGAGATCTCGAGAGTATTCGGCTTGGGCGTGGCTCGAACCCTGGGGATGCTCTATGGCGGCCTAGATCTGGGCTTGAGCTGTCGGGGCGGGCCACGAGCGGAGGCTCTCGCCGTGCTGGACTGCAGTCACTGGACAGGCTGGGGCGGGCGGGATGTGCGACTGTGCGGGGCGGCCGAGGCTGCGGGACGACGACGTGCGCACGACTGGATAAACCGAGGGCTGACTTCTGCTTAAGTAGTCGGTGCTGCACCGAAGCACTCCGGTGGCGTGCAGAGGGCATAGAGGACACCCAGCTGTTTCGCAGCCCGACATGTGCTCGCGATGGCCCTCTGCAGGCGGCCGCAGCCTTGCGACGACGCCCCACCAGCACTCGCCGTACCTGCGCCTGGGCCGGCAGCAGGTCACGACACAAAAGTTTATATGTCTGATTGGGCGGATGCGTGCCCAGGGCAAGAGGCGTAGGTACTTAGTTTATCCATGTTCTGTACATCCATCTACCCAGAAGAGTGTTCTTTGGGGAAACAAAGTGCGGCATTCCAATGCTCTGTTCCCACCATGCATGCTGGCCGAATACAGCTGTGGCTGTGGCATATTTCAGATCTAGTGGCCTCTACATCGCCAAGTCCAGAATACACACCTTCTCCCTAGCAATTGGTGATCCTCTCGGGGCAGCGAGCCTAGATCTCCTACGCACCTGGCTCGTGTAGGAATGGTGCGAGAGTTGCAAAGCCTACTCGTATGCATAGACTAGTTGCTCTCTGCCGAGGGCACAGAAAGCGATTAGGTTGTTCCATGCCCTTGTTGCATCCGGAAAACGAAAAAAGAAAAAAGGAAAGACTCCATAAGGTCCCTTCTGCATCTTAGACAATACCGCCATTTTGTACGATTTAACAGATGAGGCGGTCAAAGTCGCCCCAGGTTTCGAGATTGGGCTGTAGTGGATCTGGCCGCGAATTCCCAGACACCTCCCATCAATCTCGAATCCTCGCAAGCCACTGGCGCCCCGCCAGAGGAACTCGCCAAGCATGCCCTTACGCGGCTCCCATTTCGCGTGTCATTCTCAGCGATGCCCTTTCCTCCTCAGGGCTGGTCCATGATATCGCAGGGGGGTAATTGTGGAGTACTCGTAGACTGCGAGTGTTCCAGCGTCTGACGAAAGGTGCTCTATATTTGGGTCTGAAGCGGATGGGAGCCGGAAGCAGGGGTGGATATTTTTGCAAGAATGCAGAACAAGACAAGGATGCATAAAGAGGTGCAGTGCAGAGAGGAAAGACCTTTTCCCTCAACCTGCGAGTGCAATAATAATCTGACGCAATAAGCGACAGGACCATGAGGTGATACCATAACGAAGTCTCCTTGTCCGAAAAGCGCTAGGTATTGACATGGAGCGAATGGGATCCCAGGCGCAAGTCTGGACTTGAGCCCAAATCACCAGCCAGTGTGGGAGAATGTGTTGGTGCAGGGATCAGCTCCTTGCATGACGTTTGACGCAGGCACGAGGTGTTGAATTGTAAAGACGAGAGGCATGTGCAACAAAGTCGGGTGATGTGTATGGTTTCCTCCAGTCTCGGGATTTTCTCTTTCAATCGAGCTGCGTGTGTTCATTCTTCAAATTATCTTACCGTCTTTAATGACCATATAACCGATACAAATAGTGAAAAAGGATATACAGGCGGCTCACTACCACGAAATCCGCTGACTGGACGGTGCCAAATCACCTCGCCCCAGCGGCCGATTTGAAGCCGAGAAGGATTTGGAAAATTTAGGAATATGAGTTCGGAGTATCGTGCCCGTGAGTATCTCGTGCCACGCAAGGACCCTTCATACAATGTGCGAAAGGAGTTGGGAGGACAGAAGATGGCAGATCTAATGTTAGCTCCGTTCTTGATCTGGCCTCGCCCCCATGATAATGTGAATTGTGGTGGTGGTGGATTCCAATGAGTATGTGCCAGGTTTAGATACATGTATGTTGCGGCGATGTACTCGAGTAATGTGGCCGTTTTCCGTCAGGAGAATGTTCGCCTCCGGGCTATTTGACTGCGTTGTGGTTCCGATGGACATGGATGAATCTCATTCGACAATATTAAACGGAGATGAAATATATGACTTTGATGCCCAAATCAATGACTGAGCACGCATGACAGATAGCCATGACAGATGAATAAATTCCCGCGCTCTTTCGGTGGTCGCTTTCCTCAGTTCAAGACGGGAAGTTCCAAAGGCATCAAATCTGTTCAAAGGGCAGCAATCTTGGACCTCATCCTCGATCCTCATTCGCCTCGGTGCCAGAGAGGAAAAGTGAAATGGAGAAAAAGGGGGATAAATGGGCGGTAAAGGACATATGGAACACCCAGACGAGACGGGTTGTATACATGTCGAAGCAGCTTCTGGCCCCTTGATGCCTCGGCGGAGGATTGTCGGTACTGCTGCAGTCGCGAGAGGATTGCCTCCAGGTTTGGATTGGCTGTGCATGTGCCCCGGTTTCGTCGCAGCGAATCCCGCGTGTTTCAGCGGTGCGCGGCAAGAATGGGGGCCCAGTCACAAAGGCGGCCTTGGCGTTGTCTGAAGCATGGGAAGATGGACCACTGTAGGGGGACGGGTTGTAAATCTATGGTGCTCAATATCTTGAGATGTCTAGATCCGAGTCCTTGAAATCGGTGTGCGATTCAGCCCGACAGATTCAACCGTCGTCGTAGTTTCAACGGCCTGGAAACTTGGTACCCAGCTGCATGGTTGGCAATCAGCAACTTATCTGCCATCCTCATGCCGGGGCGTTCTTGAAAGTCTCAGAATCCATACTCGCTGCTCCGGTATGTTTTCGCATCTGTCGTTTAAAGACAAACCCGTGATGCATGGCCAATTGATGGATGGTGAAAGAGTGGCCAGAGGGCCTGGCGGCCCCGTGCCCAGCTGTCCCGTGCGACTGCAGCCGCACGCAGCAACCAGAGCAACGCCCACGCCCCCAGCGCTGCAAGCCCAGCAGCCAGCCAGCCAGCCAGCCAGACCAGGCCAGCCCGCCTGCACAGACAGCTCACAAGCCCGCCCCTCGCCCCACCCCTCCCGCCTCGCTCCCCGGGTCGAGACTGTCGCTCCCCCTCACCGTCCGCTGCCCCAGACCAGACGAACGAACGGCACGCCCACGGCGACGCAGAGAGCTTGAATTCACGACTGCGCACCGGCGTCCCTGAAAGCTCCAACCTCATACCGGCTGGCCAAGCTGTCCAGAAACATCCCGCAGCTCGAAGCTTCCGTCGCACGCAGTCAACCGCACGCCAAAGCTCCTGCCCATCCCTGCCTCACGTCCGATTTAGAGTCAAGCCCGCCCTGCCCAGCTCAAACGGGGGGGTGATTGCTGACGCTTGGGGGTGAGGCGCCGCAAGCCGGACCAGAACGTAAGGTAGCAAGCCAGCCAGCCTGCCCTGGTTGCTGCGCACGCCAGGCTTTCTCCTCATCTTCTCTCCACACAACGCCCTCGGATTTCCACACCACCCCATAGTCTCGCCTCTTTCGCATCCATTACCTAACCCACCTTCAACTCCATCTCCATCCTCTAATCCCAAGCCCAAGCTCTACTACACACACACGTCTTTGCCTCTTATCAAGCTGGCCCTCCCATCTCGCTACATACATCATACCTGGCACAAAACCACCCGCAATCACACACACCCAACCCATTCAAACCTCGTCCCACCGTCGGCATCCCGCCTTTAGAGGAACGTTTAAAACAAACGGCCGACGCTTCACAAAACAGCTTGCAGCCGGCACAAGCATACGTCAGTCGCCGCCACCCCAGAAAAACTTCTGCACCATCCCACACATAGCAAGGCGAGGCAGGTCCGGTTTTCCGTCTATCGCTCGCACTACAGCACCTCGACACCCGCTATCGCCGAGCCTCCACTGCATTCTGGTCGAGTAGTTCGATCAGTCTTCTCCGCGGCAGTTAGTCCTGGGATGAGGACTTCTCCGATTCCTTGGAATACCCGAAGCGGAACTTCGACATCCCACTCCAACGTTTACGATTTCCGGGTGTCCAGCTCAGTTGCACAGCGGGAGTACGTCGACAGAAACATCCAAGTGAGCTACACGATGAAGCTCTCTCCAAATTTTGAAGCGGCAGGAAAGGGCGTCTTGATTGGACTGGCCTCCGCTTTTGGGTCTGCGGCATTAGTTGGTTTAATTTTCTACATCATCTACTTTTTCAAATATACAGCGCGAGGGAGAATCTTTCTGGATAGGATTGGCCGGCCGGGAGAGTTTGACGATGAGCAAGCCTATTTGCGGGAGGAGTCGGAGGCGCTGGAGAGCATGGACGACATCAGTCGACAGGAATACTTGAGGGCCAAGGGTATGATTCTTTTCCGACGCACGCGACTGCATCATGACATTGGGGGTCGCATCATCAAACTGTGTTTGTGACTTGCTAACGTTCCGGATAGCATTCATACAAGCAAATCCTCCCGACTCAATACCGACAGACATTTCGTTGTCGCAATTTCTGGCTATTCAAGAAAAGGGCGTTTCTGCGTGGGAATTCGAGGCGGAATTAGAAATTGCAAATTGCTTTGTAGAAGCACGGACCGAAATCGAGTTTTTCGACTCAGTATGCAGTGTTCAGAGCAACCTTCCAGTTCCAAAGCAAAATGAAGTGTACTATTGGGAGGCAAAGATGCTGGAGAAGCCAGAAACAACAATGATTGCAATCGGGTTCACGACAAAGCCATATCCCATGTTTCGGCTACCAGGTTGGTCTACAATGAGGGATTAACATGCTTGATTAATGCTAATGGACTTTAGGCTATCACAAAAATTCGCTCTCATACACATCAACTGGCCAACGCCGATACAATCAACCCTTTTCGCCAACGATATACGGACCGGCGTACCACCAGGGCGACGTTGTAGGTGTTGGATACCGTCCTCGAACTGGAACGGTGTTTTTTACCCGGAATGGAAAGAAGCTCGACGATGTAGCCCACGGAATCAAATCATTGAACCTATTTCCAACGGTTGGTGCAAATGGCCCATGTACTGTACATGTCAACTTTGGACAGTCTGGATTTGTGTTTATCGAGGCAAATGTGAAAAAGTGGGGTTTGGCACCGGCATCAGGAAGCCTTGCACCGCCGCCACCCTATGGAAACGAGCAAGGAAGCATATTATTGGAAGGTGGACGGGCAAATCAAAATTCACAGACGCCTTCTTATATCTTTGGCGATTTCCAATCAAACCGAACCAGAGTACCCGTACGATCTCCGGGACATGGACGCAGCCAGAGCACACCGAGTGGGGGAAGCAATCGAGTGAATACCTCTGGATCTCATCCTAGTCGACCACCAAACGCCACACTGTACCCACCAACGTCTCCTGGTCCGCTTCGCAGTCCGACAGAAATATCTCTTGCACCTATAAATGTGAGCGGAGGGGGATCGAGTCCAGGACAGCTCGGACCTCCACCTGAATATTCCAGTCCAATGGGTTCGCCGAGGAATAGTTCAGAACACGGAGAACATGAACGACAGCCACTTTTACAATACCACTCGAACCACGGCCCGACACCACCATATGATCACATTGTGGGACGAATCGGCAGTGGAAATAACAACAATAACGGCTATGATGCCAATGCAGATAGAATGGTATAGAATTTGTTTTTCTGCTCAATCGTTTTATAGCCCTCCAATTGCTTCCCTTGCCTTTTTTGGTTTGTTTGGCTTTTTGTTTATGCTTTTTTACTTTCCCTTTTGCTTGACCCTTTTCCCTTTATAAAGTTGAGCCCCGTTCATTTGTTTCCTGTTTCATTTTTTTATCGTACAGCTCTTCCACTCGACAGCGTTTCAAGTTATTTTCGTCTTTTCCTTTTCAAACCGGCTGCCTTAAGTTTGCTGGGTTTTTTTTATCCCGTTTCCTTGTGTTATTTCTTGCCTGACCAAATGCCTCCGCTGGCAAGTCTTCTTTTTCTTTTTCCTTTTGAGTCTTGATCTTTTTCTTTTTTGTTGCTTTTTCATAAAGTGCGTACGTCGTTGAGTTGATAAAACGGAAATCATCATCATCATCATCATCATCATCATTCATCGTTATCAGCGTCATGTTCTTTTAAGATGCCCAGATCAGGCCAGAACATGGCCAAAATATATATCTTTTCTTTATATCTATATATACATCTCCTTGTTACCCAGGACTATAGCTATCGAGCTGGTGTGTGGAATTCGAAGTTGAATGGCGATTTTTTTTGAAGTCGATAAATGCAAGTCGGATGTGTTACGGACGTTTGAAGTTGCGAAAGTTTGATTGGGTGTTTGCGGCAGAGATGTGGAGGAATGAGAATATATATATACCTTTGAGCGTGTCGAACTTTGTTGGGAGAATCTAGATGAGGTTGCAATGAAGGTGTCAGTCAGTATGTAGCTATAGGACCGAGGTTTGGATTCGTGTCATGCTTTGGGGTATCCGGGGATTGTAAACATGTCTTCTAGATCGATTGCATGAGATGAGAATGAACCTGGATTCGAATGCTCCTTCTGGAAGTCCACGTGCCACGATGTAAACTTGAACCTTTGCTATGGTTCTTCGTTGTGGGTAATGTCCATTGCTGTTATTGGGATACGAATAACTAGACGAGGCTAATATCCTTGACTAGAATTGTTTGAACAAATTGAATGTTTCATGTTCCAATGAAAATTCATTGATTTAAGATTAACGTTCCTTGAAATGTTCAGGTATAGAGGTATCCCGCGACTGCGTCGCGTAAGCCTCCCAGGAGCAGTAACGTTGCACGAGAACAGTAACGTTGAGCGAAACAAAGAATTGTTGTCAACGCTAAAGTGGCTACGGATGACAGCTCCATGGCGCCCATTGTCACTGCAGCGACGATTCTCGACGAATTGGCGCTGGAGCAAAGGAATATGGGCCCCTTCCAAGACGGCTGCCTGGCAGCCACAATTGCTACAGCGCCAATTGTGACCTATTTGTTACTACAGTATAGATTCTCAATGAAATGGCGCTAGCGCAAAGAATTTTGGCCCCTTATATGACGGCTGTATTATAGCCACAACCACTGCAGTGTCAATTGTAACCTATTTATAGCTACAGCAATGATTCTTGATAGAAGAGCGCTATAATGATATATTATATACTTTATTTTCCTGCTTCACACTATTAAATTACCCTCAACTCACATTAAAAATACTCCTACAATGCTTACACACTTTATGTTTGTGCTTCTCATATCCAAAATACTCTCACTATATTTGCACACTTCATTTTCCTGCTGCTCATATCCAAAACACTCCCACTATACTTACATACTTCATTTTCCTGCCACTCACATCAAAAACACTTCCACCATACTTATAAACATTATTTTCCTACTTTCTACATCAAAAACCCTCCCACCATCCTTCCACACTTTATTTTCCTACTTCTTAAATTAAAAACACTCCCACCATGCTCACAAACTTTATTTTCTCTCTTTTCACTATTCAATTAACCTTAACTCGGATTAAACACACTCCAACTACACTTATACACTTTATTTTCCTACTTCTCATATTAAAAACACTTCCACCATGCTTATACACTTTATTTTCCCACTTCCTACATCAAAAACACTCTCACTATTCTTACACACCTTATTCTTACGCTTTTTACATTGAAAACACTTCCACTATACTTACACACTGCATTTTTCTGTTTTACACATCAAAAACACTTCTCCCATGCTCACATACTATATTTTCCTACTTCTCAAATTAAAAACACTCTCCCTATTCTTACACACTTCAATCATCCGCTTTTTATATCAAAAACACTCCTACCATGTTTGCACACTTAATTTTCCCTCTTTTCACTATTCAATTACACTCTACTCAAATCAAAAACACTTCCACTACGCTCACACACTTAATTTTCCTGCTTCTTACATTAAAAACACTCCCACCATGTTCACAGACTTAATTTTCCCTCTTTTCACTATTCAATTGACCTCAACTCAGGTTAAAAACAATCCCACCATGCTCACTGACTTTGTTTTCCTGCTTCTCATATCAAAAACACTCCAACCATTCTTGCACACTTCATTCTCTCGCTTCTTATATTAAATACACTCCCACTATACTTATATATATTATTAAGTTCCCGCTTCTCACATCAAAACCACTCTCACCATGCTTACACACTTTACTTTTCTGCTTCTCATATTAAAAACACTTCTACAATGCTTACACACTTTATTTTCCTACTTCTCACATCAAAAACACTCTTACCATTTTTACAAACTTTATTCTCCCGCTTCTTATATCAAAAACACTCCCACCATATTTACACACGTAATTTTTCTGTTTCTGATATTAAAAACACTCCTACTATGCTTATACACATAATTTCCCTCCTTCTCACATTCAAAACACTTCCACCATGCTTATAAACTTAATTTTCCCACTTCTGACATCAAGAACAATCCTACCATGTTGACACACTTTTGTTTCCTGCTTCTCACATCATAAAAACTCTCACCATGCTTACACATTTCATTTTCCTACTTTCCACATCAAAAACAGTTCCAACATGCTCACATACCTTATTTTCCCCCTTCTTATATCAAAAATACTCCCACCATGCATATACACTTCCTTTTCCTGCTTCTCATATCAGAAACACTCCCACCATGCCTATATACTTAATTTTCCCAATTCTCACTATTAAATTACCCAGCTTTCTAGGCAACAATAAATCAATGCTTGGCATGCTAACCCAATTGGGATTAATTACCTGGCAATTTTGATTAATTAGGCGTCACAACATAACCTATTCGTTTTGCTTGGCTGACCTCCTGGGCATTTGAGGTACTTTGTAGCTATAAGGTACATTGATTAGTTGCTAATTGCTATGTATAAGTTCTGTGGCTTCATGATTTTGCTGCAAGAAAATGAAGTATTTTTCTAATACATAATTAGTATACTTTTTATGTCAATTATAAACGTAAATGTATAACATGTATTTCATAGACCCAACTAGTGGAAGGTGAAAAACCTATTATAATACTTTTGATAATTTCATAAAGGCTTTGCAATGATCTACAATGTTTGTTATACCCAGGAGCTGAGCGTAGCAAAGCAAATGGGTTATGTTGTAATGTCTAATTCATTAAAGTCCCCGCGTTATTAATACCAATTAGGTTGGCATAACAAGCATCAATTGATTATTGCCTGGATAATTGTTGTAACGTACCATAGAAATTATATTTCACCTATAATAATATGCAAAGTATATGCACAAACTGTGCTGAATTAAAATATATGAGGAGAAAGTGTGCTAAATTTTAATCAATGTGTAGAAAGTGTGTATAGAAACTTAGTTATTCCATCTCACCTTTGCCTGTTTCTGTTCCGCCCTTGCCTTCATAATCACCTAAAACTTGCAAGTAACTTGCCCATACACTTACCCATGCTATAGAGTATGTTAGGCAATGCTCTTGCCTATGCCTCTTATAAACTACTACTAACGTGAAGGCCAAGACTATTAAACACAGACCTAACCTCTAGGCCATAGGAGGTGGTAGGAACAACTTCTGTGATAGTTCTAAAGATCCTAAAGAGGCTTGAGAATCGCCCTCAATGCCTCTTGGTGTAGTATAAAGTATCTGTGTGTTTGAGATAATTTTTGGCGGTTCCGCAAATTTACTGAAGGGCCTTTTAGGGCTAAGGTGAACAGAAAATTACTAGTGTAGATAGTATTCTGTTTCTGGTGCTATCTTGTTGGTTAGGATGATGTTGTCTGCCTTCCTAAAGTCTCTGGTCCATAACTCTTGAATAGAAACTAACTGGTTAGACTATAAATCTACAATTGCTTATATATATGAATTAAGATGACAACAATATGAGTAGAGATGATAAAAAAATGATACATAATGATGGAAAATGGAAGCATAGTGCTTTGAAGGCTCCTAGTGACAGAAAAAAAATCATTCAAGCCTCATAGTGATATATATAGAAAAATAAGTGACAGGAAATGATATCCTGGCTGTATGATAATGCCACAAGCTATGGGACAACCAAAAGGATTTTTTAGATGCATGTGAATACTTGTATAGTAGCTAAGGCAAAAGAAATAACAAGTAATGACTACAGATATAACTGGGAAAAAACTAGACAGGAATTTTTAGTAACATATAGGAAAAAATATGAAGGCTGTCCTAAAAAGGAAGTGACTGCCCAACTGGGAAGTATGAGTGAGAAAAGAGATGTAAGAACAATTTCCTTATACCTCTACCATCACTACTTGTGATGACCAGGTCCGAGTGACAGGATCTCCACGGCCGAAGAAGGTACCGTTGTGTCCGTGCCAAGGGGGACGATAGGCGTGGATCAGAGAGGGGTAGCGGCGGTTGAGGATGGCGAGAGTGTAGGTGTTGACTTGGTCGAGAGGGTGCACAGGAGAAGGTTTTGGGGCACCGCCAGGAAGGATAACTGAGCGGCGAGTGGTCAAGGTACTGGGCATGAGACTTGGTCAAGGCAGGATCAAGAGGGGCTGTCTAGGCCACGGAAGAGGAGAGTATAAAGTATATTGGAATAACAACTTGTTAAGATACAACTGAGGGAAAGAGACAAGTTGTTACGTGAAGAGGAAAGGAAAAGAAGACAAGACGAGAGGGAGAAAGGACTCCTTATATAGAGATCCTTCTCGAGCTATGGAACTAGAAAGACATGAATCGAATGGCAGCGCCGCGGGTGCGCAGAGGCTGCGCGGCGGCTGCGCAAGGTACATGAGTCAAAGGGAATTACAAATCAACTGCGCAATAGAAACAACTAGAACCTAATGGAAACTGACGGAAACATATGGAAACCTATTGCGCAGTGAAGGTTTGTGATGCTAGAACCTTCTGGTGGTTTCTTCTGGATTCCGAACTAGGAAGTCGAGCAGTGACAGGGATGCGGGCTGTCGTGTTGCAACGGTTACCACGAACGGACTAGGACGTGGACTAGGTACATGGCGAGGTGGAGTATTGCTAGTAGTAAGCTGAACTTGGCTGGGGTAAGGATCAGGTGAACATGGATCCACTGTGGCTGAGAGCGAGGCTGGTGCCGGCGGTGGCTAGGTGCGGGGTAGTCTTGGGTAAGGCTGGAAACTTGGTTCATGACACTACTACTATCAACCTCATCATCACACTAGCACCATCAGCAACAAAAATATAGGGGAAAATAGGACAATAAGGGTGAGAGAAAGCATAAAAGCAAGGAGTAAAGACAAGGGTAAAAGCAAACAAGGGGGCAAGAGCAAGTACAAAAGCAGTGAGTACAAGAAAAGCAGAGAGCAGGAGGGCAAGGGTAAGTATTGGAGCAGAGAGTATGCACGAGGGCTAGAGCAAGGAAGAGGGTGAGAGCAAGTATGATAGCAGAAAACATAAAGAGAGCAGAAAGCACCAGGGTAAGAGTAAGTACAAGGGCAAAGGCAGGAGCAACAGATGCAGCGATGATGACGCTAAGGGCAAGGGGTTCTCTGTACACTTCCCAGATACATTTATATTAATTCAGCTAAAATCAGGGTAATGGCAGTAGAACAGGGCAGTAAGTATTTATTGCACCCTTTTTGTCAGATCTTATCACATATTTTATACATATATTATACACTTTAATTACCCTATAGGAATTGGGTAAACTCCTAAAACTTTGAAAACAATGTTAAAAAATACTCAAGCATAGATTTCACCTAATGTACCTTCTTTAGTAACATTTAGCTGACTTTTAATATCTTGTGTGGTTTTTAATTGGAGTTATTTCTATATTGATTTTTAAATGCAGCATATTGGATACCACCAGGAAAATACTTTTTAAAATACTTTTCCAAACCTTTTGATTTTGAAAGGCGTCAAAATATTTTGAAGCATTTTTAGTAATAAATGGTGGCAATTTGGCACCAATATGGTTATCCACTATTTACACAATCAACCTATACCAAAAACACCCAATATTATGGAAAATATGATATATTAGACTTGAATGTAGCATAAAAATTTGGATATATAACTTAGAGATCCTTTGTTCAAGAATATTTACCTGATTGCGCAAAGATTTATAATATAATTATAAGAATACAAAACCATTATTTCATTAAATCACCCTTATGATGTGTGCAGCCATTTGATTTTTCTAGTTCATACACAATTTCAGTACATATATCATTGTAAACAAGGTTCAAATTGAAATATTTTCATATGTGCAATAAGTATTTTCCAAGTGAGGTCTTTTTATTCAACCACAACTTTATTTGAACCAAAGGGTCATAAGATATGACAAGTAATATAAAATAATTAGTTCATAATTTGTAAATGTTTTTAATGTACCATCTTCTGTAATCAAAGTCTTACTATTAACAGGCCTTTGATACCTGCAAGCAACACATTATATTGCTTATAATCATTTTGTTAGTTAAGTCAAATATTGAAAGGAACTATTTGGAATGTATTAAATGTAAAAAGTACCTAAGTTTAATTAATAAGTATATAAAAAGATTTACTACAATTGTGCCAATTACAATTTGAAAACTCCTACCAACAGGAAAGCCAAGACTGTGAGACACAAACCTGACCCCTAGGTAGTAGGAGGTGTTAGGAGAGGCTTTTATTATGGTTCTAAATGGCCGGAAAAAGCTTTAAAATTGCCCCAGATGCCTCTAGGTGTGGTGGGAAGTGTCTGAGTATCTGTGGTAGCTTCAGGGTATACTGGGAATTTACTGGGGGGCCTATTAGGGCTATTGTGAATGGACAATTACCAGTGTAGCTAGTATATCGTTTCTGATGCTATCTAGTCAGTTTAGCTTGTGTTGTCCACCCTTCCAAAGTTTCTGAACTACAGCTCTTTAATGGAGACTAAATGGTTAGAGTATGAGTCCAAAATGGCTCATATACATGAATCAGAATGCAATGATATTAGTAGAGATGATAAAGAAATGATATATGATAATGAAGAGAAAGAGCATAACGCCTCAAAGGCTTTCATGATAGGACATGAATCATACAAGACTCATAATAAGTTTCAAGGAAAAATAGATAACAGGAAATGATGTCATGGCTATATGATGATGCCACAAGCCAGGGAACAAATAGGAGGATTTTTAGGAAGCATATGGAGACTTGTAGAGTAGCTAAGGCAATAGGAATAACACATAATGACTAAAGAAATGACTTGGAAACAACTAGACGGGAATGGGACTGATAGAAAGAGAAATACATGAGGGCAGACCTAAAAGGGAAGTGACTGCCTAACTAGGAAGTATAAGTAATAAAAGAGATATAAGGACAATTTGCTAACTTCATTTTATTTTAGAAAGAAACCCTATCCCTAAAAACAAGTAACAATCAGAAAAAAATGAAATAATTCCTCAAAATCAAAGGAAAAATTGAAAAATCCAAAATGAAATTATACTGAAACCTTAAGCTATCTTACCCAAACCTATTGCCTCTTCTTCTCCTTCTTGCCATGCCCTGCTGCTGCTTTTCTGGTGCTATTAGAGCTATTTAAGTACTTGTAGGTCTTTTCAAATTCCTCAATAGCATCAGATTCAATATCCCCTTTAGGAGCCCAACTATTGATGTCCAAAGGATATCCAACATATTTGATGGGATATTGCAGCTGCTCTTTGAATATCCTGGCCTCTACTATCCTCTCTATCTCATACCTAGGCCTTCATTCATTCTCAGAAACTGGTGGTGGAAGAGGGTTCTCTCTAGAGGGGAATTTCTAGGCATTATTGCTGAGATATGGCTTGAGGTGGGAGACATGGACAGAAACATTTCTCTGGTATCCTGTAGGGTTACTGATGATGTATGTGTTAAATTCAGGCTAGATTTTGGTGATGGTATAGGGTCCATACTAGGTGGGCTCCAATTTGGGGTAGGGGGAGCTCCTATTGGGCTTCCTGTCCTTGAACACCATGACCAAATCTGCAACCTCGAACTTGGGGGCTGGTCTCCTTCTTTTGTTGTACTGAATCTCTTGTTGCTGTCAGTTCTGCAGTATTCTTTCCCTGACAGATGTGTGGAAAGCTTCAGTCTAACTATGGTAGAGTGGAAGGTTGTCTGGTGGGTGTGGGAAGGTGGTGACATTCTGGATCCTTCTGGGCCCAATTGAGAGGATAATAGACTCTGGTGACATTTGTCTGACCTTGTTCGTGCTGGTGTCGATGGCCTGCTGAATCCAGTACAGGTTGGTATACAATCTGCTCCATCTTCATCCAGAAGAGCTTTTGTTTTATTGAGAATATTCTCATTGGCTATCTTAGTCTGGCCATCAGTCTGGGGTGGTATGGAAATGACATGGCTTGTCTGACTTCATTTCTATTGCACCAGGCCTTCCAGGCAGCACTCTTGAACTTGGGGTCTGCATCTGTGACAATTTTGCAAGGGACACCAAAAATGGTATAGATTTGCTCCACATACAAGTCAACTAATTATGCAAAAGTGATATCATTCTGAACTGGTAACATGAGTGTATACTTCCTGAATCTGTCAACAATAACTAACAAATAATTAAAGACTTGTCCAGTCTTGGGGTCTTTGATAGATGGCATGTAAAGGAAGTCCATACTGATGCTTTACAAAGGCTTTGGGGAACTTGGACTAGGTGAAGAGGTCTAAAGGGTTTAGAGGTCCTCAACATTTTTTTCTGGTAGGTTAGGCATGTCTTGCAGTACTCTTTAATATCAAAAGAAATTCCTAGCCAAAATTAAATAGGTGAAAGAAGTTGCATAGTGTAAACTACTACCAACTTAGAAGCCAAGACTGTAAAACATAAACCTGACCTCTAGGTGGTAGAAGGTGTTGTGAGAGGCTTCAGTGACGGTTCTAAAGGTCCTGGGAAGGCTTTAGAATTGCCCTAGATGCCTCTGGGTGTAGTGTGAAGTGTCTGGGTGTCTGGGGTGGTTTCTGGGTGTGCTGGAAATTTCCTAGAGGGCCTGTTAGGGCCAAAGTAAACAGAGAATTACCAGTGTAGCTAGTATATTGTTTCTGGTGCTATCTAGTTAGTTGGGCTTGTGTTGTTTGCCCTTCCAAAGTCTCTGGACCACAGCTCTTTAATAGAGACTGAATGGTTAGAGTATGAGTCCAAATTGCTCATATACATGAATCAGAATGACAACAGTATGAGTAGAGATGAAAAAAAAATAAAACATGATGATGAAGAGTGGAAGCATGATGCTTCAAAGGCTCTTGTGACAGGAAATGAATTATACAAGACTCATAGTGATAAATAAGGAAAAATAGGTAACAGGAAATGATGTTATGGCTGTATGATAATATCACAAGCCAGGGGACAAACAGAAGGCTCTTCTAGAAGCATGTGGACGCTTGTAGAGTAGCTGAGGTCACAGGAATAACAGGTAATGACTAAAGAAATAACTGGGAAAAAACTAGACAGTAATAGGACTAACAAAAAGGGAAATTCATGAAGGCAGTACTGAAAGGGAAGTTACTGCCTATCTGGGAAAAATGAGTAAGAAAAGAGATGTAGGGACGATTTCCTTACAATGCGATACCAACTCCAACTCGAGTCGTGCTATCCACGCCTTAACAATGAGTGCATTGTCTTAGCCGCAGAACTCCGGATTGACAGGGTCCCGCAGGGTTCTATTCACGTCGCGGTATGCGGCCCTCTCCTTGGGGATTGCCCCTCCGCTGTCGGCTCCCGTTGGGAACGTTGTCGTGCTGTCGGCTCCCATTGGAAATGTCATTGCTCCGTACTATTGTGGCACCGTTTCCTGTGGTGATCCGTGGCCCTCGGCCATGTGCCCTTGGGCCGTTTCATGAGTCTGTTCCATCAATCTTACCTCTTACCTGTGGGCTTGTGTCTTAAGCTCCCGTGGGTGCCTGTTCCTCCTTGATTGCAATTTTCCTGTCGCTGAGTAGACAAAAGAAAAGCAGTGTTGCTACCAATGTAACGAGTACAGCGGTAAGATAGATTGATTGATAGTTCAATAAAGATCTTTGACCGCGCGGCTAGTCCGCTCGTTGGCTATATATACTCGTCCTCGGTTGGTATAGTGTTAGGCCCGTCGCCGACGTCCTTGTCGCCAACTCCCATCGGTCGGTCACTTGGGTTCTTAGCTTTGTCCGCTAGTCGGCTCGTCAAGTGAGGTCACCTGCTCCGATCCTTTGTTCGATCCTGTCGTTACTTTTACATTCCACATTGACCTTAAAGTCCGTTTGCAGGAAAGTAGTGAGTTCCTGCAGGTCAGCAGTGGAGCCAGCAAGAGCAATATTGTTGATATGGACAGCTATGATAATTTTGCTTTTGGTGCTGATAAGGACACAGGGATCGAAGTGTGTGGGAATAAAGTGTTGTTCAGCAAGAACGGAGCATAGTTTTCCATACCACTGTAGCGAAGCTTGTTTTAAACTATAGAGTCCCTCCTTGAGTAAAAGGACTTTCTTTTTGAGGTCAAGTTTAGAAGGAGGTGCGACCCAGGTTTCTTTGTCTAGGGGACCATAACTGATTGCTGATTTAATGTTAAGTTGAGCAGTGTCAAGGTTGTGTAGTGCTGCGAGGGCTATTCGGAGACGTAGAGAGTTGTACTGCGTCACTGGTGCGAAAGTCTCACTAATATCCATTCCGGAGATTTGTGAGAAGCTTTTAACCACTAAACATGCCTTGTACCTCTCAATTGATCTATCTTCCAACAGTTTAACAATATAAACCCAGCATTATCCAATAGCTTTCCTGCCATCTGGTAAGTCAGTAACGTCATGAACTTCTCAAACACCTTGTGATTTAAGAGAAGATTGCTCTTCTCTCAAAGCAGCAATCCACATATCAACATCTTCAGACTTCATAGCTTGGGAGTAGGTGGGAGGACTAAGTGTGACATTGGCCTGACCAATTTCTTCCTCAATTACCAACGTTTACCACACCAGGCCACTCGTCATAACACCACACCCTAACAATTTTCGGGCGTAGCTCCACGCAATCAACCCCCCCCAACACGGCGAAACAACCAAATTGACAAACTCGACAAGCCCGTTCTTTTAATCGTATCGCCAACAAAATCGGAGCGGAACTGACATCGCTGTTGCCAAAAAACTGAAATCACATCGCCAACCCCTATTTCCCCTCACTGACAGCACATACATTTTGTATTGTAACCAACTTCAACACCTCACCATACAACCAGTTTCCGTTGCACGGCCTTCAAATAAACACCAATGGTAGATACCATTGTCCTGGTATTGTTATTTAAATTTCAGACGATTCTGTTGGCTGGTTGTTGAGTTATTCCACTTCTTCAATATTTTCCCCTCTTTCACCCCCGGTCAATTATCATAATACCCTTGTCAAACCTGCATATACCACCCTATACCCACCAATACCTATTACTATCGCACAATACCTTTTGTTTAACCACTATACCCTTGTTCCTGTTGTTTAATTTTGTTACAAGGAGCCAAAGTACTGTTTTCAAAGCAACATTACACCTTCAATAGGTTGTTTGCAAGGTGATCTTATATATGTAAGATCATAGGTGGCAAAACAAAGTACAAGAACTTAATAGACTATCCTCTGCTCCAGTGCGGTGGCTTGATCCAAACTGCCAGACACCTAGTACTTTGATTCCTGGGTAAATAAACGTAGGAGTCTTTTGAGGATGTGAACAGCCCCAAGAAGGCAATACACAGGCGTTAGCGGCCCACTTCTGCTGACCCCACCCAACTTATTCGGGGGGGTGGGACCAAGTTCTGCGATACGGCCCCAAAATTCCAAATTTTGGACTTAACCAAAATCGAGTAACTGCATCAAATTCCCCGTCCAATTGCGCAGAGAACCATCCTTTTCCTATTCGAACACTATGAGTACTCATGATAGTACAATCAAAGAGAGCGACGATGACTTCAGTTCGCTTCCTCCCACCCTAACCTTCTCTACACCAACCGCACCTGGCGCCGCAAGCCAATTCCTCAACACAGTTGAGTTTAACATACCCAGCGACCCACTCACTGGAATGCGTGACTTCAATGTACCCACAACCAGCGCCACCCTAGTTTCACAATCTGAAAACACCTCCCGCAACCTCTTTAAACGCAAGCGCACTGACTCCAGCAGCCCCCCAGATGACCTGACTAATGGTCTGACCCTACTTGGGAACAAGATGGATCGCACACTTAGCGTAGTGGAAACAATCAAGCTTGCACTGAAAGGACTTAAAGCTGAGATGAAATCTACCAGCAAACAGATGTGCAACATCCAGGCGGAGCTCAAGGTAGTGAAGACAAACACCACCCGCATTGACAATCAAGCAAAGCAGCTCAAGACGCAGCTTACAGCAACACCAACCACCAACACCAATACAGCCACGACCATAGCATCAAGCACCAAAGGGCCGAAGACAACCAAGTACAAACCTAAGTCATATGCGCAAGCAATAGCCGACACTACCACTACAACCGCCACAACCGCAGTCAACAATCCAACCACCACAACCGCCATAACAACAGCCACACTCACACTCACCAATCGGCGCATGGTAGCCCTCGCAGCCCTGCTGCAAAACCTACTCCATCACTATCCCCAGCAGAACTCATTATCCTCCGTGACGCCGCCAACCAAGCACTCTCTTCAAATGCCGCATCCAACAAATTCGTTATTGCGCAGGTGAAGGAGACATATAAAGGCAACCTGATTCCTGTGACTTGTGAAGACTGCACCGCTACGCAAGTAATGCACTTTCACCAGATAGTTACCAAGGCGCTTGCAAAACTGGATGTGCGGGTGGTCAACCTCAAGGAAGATTCGAGCTATGGAAAGGTAATGATACATGCAATTGGAATTGAAAGTTTTGGAGGAGTTGAAGGGATGAAGAGGTTGAAACAGGAGATTGAAAAATTCAATGTGGGAGTAGAATTGGTACAAGAGCCACGCTGGTTAGTGGAAGGGAGCAAGAGGCAGGTGAAGAAAGCATCGTTTGTAGTGGTGGCAGTTAAGGATCAAGCGACTGCAGAAGCCATTTCAAAGAGGGGAGTACTAGTTCAGGGTGCAGTAATGCGCACTGTTTTATTCAACTCCGGCAAACCAACTGACCAATGCAAGAACTATCAAAGATTTGGCCACCACCACCTCCGATGCACCCAACAGGCATGATGCCGCTTGTTCGCAAAGTCCCATCAGACGAAACAAGACAAGTGCCCTGAATGCGCTAGCCACCAACACTGCGAACATAATACGCCCAAGTGCTGCAACTGCAAAGGGGCGCACTTCTCCAATGCCAATGACTGCCCCACCAAGGCAGCAATTCCCAAACCACCAAGGCAACAAGCAACTGATCTGCCACAGGATATGGAAACCGAACCCACTGAAACAACCACCCCCACTGTCTAATGCAGACACAACCTACCAATAACCAGAACCACAACCATCAGAAACAACCACTGCGCTTCATCCAAATCAATTGCAACCAATCTTCCCTTGTCGTCACTACTGTCCTTGAGCTTGCTAACAGGACCGCAGAAATTATACGTATTCAGGAGCCCTGGATCAGTCGTGATGGAACACACTCACCCACCCAACCTTTACCGCCATTACACCATCAGATCCCACCCTCAGAGCTTGGGTTATAACATACATCAACAATACCACACCACACCTTGCAATAACACTACGCCCTGACATCATCAACGACCCTGATCTCCAAGCCTTGGAGATGTCATCACCACACCACCATACCCTCACCATCTATAACATCTACAATGAGAAGAACCTGGAAGGCACTTGGACAGTCGAGCATACCCTTCAAAACCTTCCCATCACCCCACATACCATTATTGCCTGCAACTTCAATGCGCACCACCCATGGTCGAACTCACAACGACCAGCAACCAGGAGCGAGGTCCTGGTTCAATACCTCCAACACCACAACATGCAACTACTCAACACACCCGACACCGTCACCTTGCACCAACGCAACAACACAGGATTGTCAGCCCTTGACCTCACGTTCACCACACCAGGCCTTCTGGAGTAGGTGGACAACTGGGCAATAGATGACGACAACCACCCAGGATCCGACCACAGCCTTCTGTGATTCAGCATCCTCACAACCGAAACCGACTTCATCCCTCCCCCTTCTGCTAACTGTTACAACTGGCAAGCAGCAGACTGGGAGCTCTGCAAATCAAATTCCATCAGTATTATTCAGCAAACCGAATCCCAGTGGATACACCTCTTTGCCTCACGACACCCAACTGACATGACCAACAGCGCACAAATTCTAACAACCGCAATCCTGGATGCATTACAATAAAGCGTCCTCCTTATCAAACTATCAGCTAGATCCATACAGTGGTGGACAGAGGAGATTGCGGCAGAGCAAAAGCTCATGGGACGTGCATTTAGGACATGGCGGGCAAGTGGAAAACAAAGCGGAGAGGAGGAGCGTTTGTATAAACAACAGAGAAACAGCTACTTCCGATTAATTCGAACTGAGAAGAAGCAATGCTGGCAGGAATTTGTGCAGAACGCATAAGGACCAGGAATCTTTCAAGTTGTCAAAAAGTTGAAACCCAGGAGACAAGACCGTACTCCAAGACTTACACACAACAACACTACCGCAACCACCTTTGAGGAGAAGTCTAACATGCTCCGCAACGTCATGTTCTCACCTCCACTCTCCTACCCACCAACACCAACCCGCACACCCCTACAATCAATCCCTTGGGCACAGGTAACAGCGGCAGAGGTCGAAACAGCAATCATGACCAGTGCACCAAATAAAGTGCCAGGCGCCAACGGCATTTCCTTCCAATGCATTCAACACGCCTACTAAGCACAACCAGGTATTTTCAACTGCCTCTTCAACCACCTCCTTCAACAAGGATTCCATCCCCTCTGTTGGCAACAAGCAGCCAGTGCTATCCTGTGTAAACCAAACAAACCTGACTACAGCGCCCCTAAAGCCTATTGTGTCATCTCTCTCCTCAACTGCTTGGGCAAAGTATCGGAGAACATCATGACTAGGAGGCTTGCCTACTACACCAAAACACACCATTTCCTGCAAGCAGACCAGATAGGAGGAAGACCAAAGCGCTCAGCTGTGGATGCAGCACTTGCACTCGCACATGATGCTGACCTAGCCAGCCGGAAGAAGAGAGTTCTCAGTGCATTGTTCATGGACGTCAAGAGCGCCTTTGACAATGTAGCCATGACTTGCCTCCTGGAGGAATTACAGGTTGAGGGATATCCGCGACAGGTAGTGCAATTGTCACGGAGTCAGGTAAGCTAGTCTCATTCCGCTCTAATGCATAAGACCAGGGACTAAACGTGACACGGACTGATCATACACATGCTAGTCAGGCAGCTATATTTGGAGTTGGATTTCTATAAAGTTCTAGTCGCATCTCTAGTTGGATTTGTCAGGCAACTACCCCGCTTTGTGGCTGAAGCCGTAAGCAAGGTAGCTATGATTTTCAGGGTCAAATGGACTCCCAGCGTTTAATTCTTATTTCCTATCATGTATTTTGTTTAGCAGCCGGTTGGCTATATATACCTAACCGCCCACTTAGTTTAGAAGGACAAGCAAATAGCGTTGTTCTAAGTATCTATCTACTTTTACATATATATCGGATTATTGCATCTTTAGTACTTTGTACTTAGTGAATATCTAGTCTCACCTCTTAGTACTCGGTACTTCCGCAAATAAGTCGATTCATCAAGTGAACCCTAACATTACAACACTAAAAGTCTTTTATCTACCACGACATCATCATCAACATCAAAAGATGTCGAACCACGGACGTCTCCCCGGCACCCACCGATCAGGTCTTTTAATGGGAGGAGACAAACAAATGGAAAACCCGGAGGCAATGGTAGCCATCACCCACCCACAGCCAGGACGCCTACAACCCAGGCGTCCCCATCCCTTGATTGAGGATGCATCCAGCCAAGTATACAACACCTTATCGGAGGAAGAAGAAGCAAAAGACCAAGATGGTGATACCATCATCCACTCTGGGGCGGCAGCGAACACCCCAATCCCGAGGCCCGAATCTTGCGCCCCCTCAGCACTCGCAAGAATCAAGGACAGAAACCCCATCTCCAGGGCAGGCTCCACCCACTCTGCGCCCTTTCGACCAAACAACGTTACAAGGGAGCAATCCGAATGTTTGGCGGCAACTCTCCGAACCGAGCGAATGACCGACAAAGTGAATCTCAGACAAGAGATTCCTGTGTAAATAAAGCCCACCATAGAAGAAGCGCTGAAACCACTACAGGAAACCATGCTGAGGGCTATCGCAATGCCAATGACTGAAATGGAAACAAGCTTCAATGGCTCCCTCCAGGAATTACATCAAAAAATTCACCAGGTCAAAACTGATCTCACCAGGCAACAAATCGAAAACACTAGCAAACTTGAGAGGGCAATTGGAGTGGTGAAAGAAAGTTTAATCACAGAAAAGAAGATCCGAAGAGAACAGGTCAACAAACTCGCAGAATCACTGGAACAGGTCATCAAGCGCATTAATGCCATGAAGGACAGCTCCAAGCACAAATCCGTCGCCTTCTGGGTTGACAATGTTGCTGCGAGCGAAGCACAGGATAAAGGGAAAGGAAGAGCGGAACCATACACAGAAGCAAAAACACCAGCGGAAGTAGCACCAGTGCCTTCCCCGAAACTCCCGCTTCGCCAACAAGGACTCGTAGGGAACTCGGGTCTCTTCCCCGTGACACAGGGGTTTCAGCCTGGGCCATTGCCCATCCTAACATCGCTGGCACCACTACTACCACCACCAAGGAGACCATTGCCAGCCCATGAACAGGTCTTCAAACCTACCAACCCCCTACGCAGATACGAGGTACAAAGACCAGAATTCAAGCTGGACCCCCCACCAAGGTTTTCCGGCAAGAAAGCGGAATTGGAGAACTTCCTGTTCACCATGAACAATTACATTAGAGCCAAAAGAATCACAGAGGACAAGGACCGCATCACCCTCATGATCTCCAGATTCGAAGGCGATGTGTTGACATGGGGAGAGGAAAGGATGGGAAAATCAGCAGCTGGGACGACGCCACCCATGGGCTCCGCCAAACCTATGGGGACCACCAGGACCAGCAGCGAGCAACAACAGAGCTTTAGGCTCCCAAACAGATAGGAAGCATCTCGGCTTTCTTCACCAAGGTTGAAGAACTCAACCTCGAAGCCAAGATTCCTATCAAGAACCTCCAACTAACGTTGATGCCAACCCTTCGCATCAACCTTCAGCATGCTCTCGCCTCTCAAGTCCTCAACAGCCCTACTCACTATCAGTGGCAAGAGTTGTGTATCTTGATCGGCACACAGCAGGAGGCAGTTTCCCAGGGCATACACAACCAAGGAAGCAACAACAACAGCAGCAGACCAAGTGGGCGAAGCGATTGCCCACAAGGCAGCAGCAACAATAGCAACAATTGGGAGTCCCGCCCCCAAACAGGCAACACAATCCCGAAAGAAATCATGGCTAACCGTCGTCGAGATGGCAAATGCCTTAAGTGTGGTGTCTCCACACACCAGGTCCGTGACTGCACCAGCAGTTATAAACTTCAATCATGGGAAAGGGCCTTTTCCCAAACCACCAACACCGCACCCACCCGCACAGTTAAGATGATTGCTGCGGCCCCTAAACGCAAACGAGTGGATGAAGGATCATATACCGCTGCCACTTCGTCGCGCAAAAGGAGGTCGCCAGAAACCAAGACTGTCCGAATCACTGAGTTGGACTCAGATTACGAGGAGGAGGAAGCCGTGAGCACCGACCAATTGGGAAACGAGTAGGGGTCCCACCACCGGCCGTCGGAAGGACCCCTCAACACACTCCACTCCTGACAGTCATGGTTGCGTTGAAAGGAGGATTTAGGGCAGAAGCGGTCATTGATCCAGGTGCTACTGCCCCGGTAATTGGGTGGAAATTGGGAAAGAAATTGGGTTTGAATAGGAGGAAGGAGCCTGTGCAAATGACGCAGGCTGATAGTAATAAGTTAAGTGGAGGATCTCGAGTTTTTAATTCTCCTTTTAGGTTTTTAGAGCAGGACTCCGTTTCAGTATTACCAGTCCCTACTCCAACGTTAGCACCTTCACCTCAATCAACCGAGTGGTCGCTAGACGCGGAAGTATTGGACATTGGACGGAGGGATTTAATTTTGGGTCTTTCTTGGTTAGAAGAGCATGGATTGTCGGTGGATACTGTTGAAAGAAGATTGGTTAGGAAGGATGGATTTATGGTCAGTTGTTGTCAGCGGAACATCCCTGAGATAACAGTAATGGAAGGAGAGATGGTCGAAGGGCATACTGTATCACTGGTTGACGCAGCCCCCCATTACGCTGATTACACTTGGGTGTTCTCATCCCAGCAAGCCAATAGACTACCTCCACACCGAAAATGGGACCACAGGAAACCCCTCAAAGTCCCTCAATCCAAAGTCCCCAACAGCCCAATATACAAGACCACTTGGGAAGAAGACAAGGCCCTTAGGGCCTACCTAGCGGAACACACGCCATCAGGTAAAGTGCGGAAATCACGGTCAGCAGCTGGAGCACCAATCCTTTTTGTTAGAAAGAAGGAAGGCTCTCTACGACTCTGCGTGGATTATTGTGGGGTCAACAAAATTACTACGTCCAACCAAAAGCCCCTCCCTCTGATAAACAAGCTCAGAGAGAAGACTCAAGGCTCAAAATGGGTCACCAAATTGGACCTCAAGAATGGTTACTACCTCATCCGGATCAAGGAAGGTGTCAAGTGTAAAACAGCCTGTAAGACCAAGTGCGGCCTATACAAATACACTGTCATGCCTTTCGGACACATCAACGCACCTTCATCTTTTCAAGAGATGATGGACAAAGTCCTCCAAGGAATCAGAAAAGAAGTCCACTACCTGGACGACATTCTCAATCACACCTCCGGAACTGAAGAGGAATACCAATCAGTGGTTGAACGAGTCCTAGAATGATTCCTGGACCACGATCTTGCAGTCAACCTCAGCAAGTCGGAGTTTCATGTCAGAGAGACAGTCTTCCTTGGATACGTTGTCAATGGATTGGAGATCAAGATAGACAGTGCAAAAGTCAAAACCATCAAGGAATGGGCGGTCCCGCAAAAGAAAAAAGACCTCTATACATTCCTTAGTTTTGCCAACTACTATCGCCGGTTTATTTGCAACTACAGCCAATGAACCAAGCCCCGAACCGAATTGACCAAAGACATTCCATGATCTTGGAAAGCTTAGCAACAAGAAGCATTTGAGAAACTCAAAGCCAAGGTCCAAATAGCACCTATCCTGGCACAGCAGGATAGAAACCTGCCCACACTCTTGGAAACCGATGCATCGAACCAAGCGGTGGCAGGCGTCCTATCTCAGCTACACCCAGCAGACCCAATGGTTCCATCAAGCAAACCAGAATGGAAACTGGTCGACTGTCATACAACGACCCTCAAGCAAAGCGAGCGCAACTGGCCAATTCACAACGAAAAGCTTTGGGGAATCGTTAGTTCAATTCTGCATTGGCGCTCGTGGCTTGCAGGCCGTCCTCAAGCTTTTGTCGTTCATACAGACAACCAAGGAGTCCAATACTTCCAGACAAAGCAAAGACTGAATAGTCGTCAAGCGAGTTAGGCTGAAAAGCTCAGCAAATTTAACTTCACAATTCAGTACAAACCCGGAAGTCAAATGGGAAAACCAGATGCATTGTCCCGCCGCTCAGCAGAAGAGAAATCTGGAGCCAACGCCCAGCTTTTCAAGGACGGACAATTGGTCATCACTGTTGTAAGGGAAACTCATCCCGCTGGACCAGACACTGATGTTGCTAGCTGGGAACGAAACCAAGAAGGCCTCCTCGTCGTACCCTTGGAACACCGCACCACCATCCTTCGCCATTGTCATGACTCACAAGTAGCAGGACAATGGGGATGTCATTGAACTCAAGAGATTGTATCAAGGGACTTTGTCTGGAATGGATGGATGGAGGATGTTGCCAAAGACGTCGCTGGATGCTCTCGCTGCCAAAAGGCAAAGGCCGAAAGGTACTCAAAGAACACTAAGTTGGTCCCAATGCCAACGTGAGAAAGACCATGGGAGGAGATTGCAATGGACTTTGTGGGAGAACTGCCAGAAAGCGACAGCTATAATGCCATCTTGGTTGTCACTGACCGCTTCACAAAGATTCAGCATTATATACCTGCGAAAACAAGCTGGACCGGCAAAGATGTTGCTAACGCCTACCTCTGTGACATCTGGAAACTCCACGGAATCCCAAAGCACATCACCTCCGACAGAGGGCCTCAGTTTGCATCGGCTTTCTCTAGGGCACTTAATTAAAAACTTGGTATTGGACTACGACTTTCCACAGCACATCACCCCCAGACGGACAAACTTAGGGAAAAAGCAATTCAAACACTTAAGAAGTACCTTCGGGTCCTCTGCCAGGACCGACAAGACCGATGGGCACGATGGCTACCACTAGCAGAGTTTGCACACAACTTGACTTGAACAATGCATGGATACAGCCCCTTCAGAAGTCTTTATGGCTTTGACCCACGTGCTATCCACGTGTCTGAAGAGCCCTCTGCAAGTCCCGCCGCTGAGGAATGGTTGGATAGAATAACTGCTGTCCACAACAATATCCAAAACACCCTCAAGCACATCAACGATAAGAGCAGTGGATTGAGTTTGGACAAGGCAAGATCATACAATCTAGGCAATAAGGTACTAGTGGACCAACAAAACTTGACCATCAAGTCAGGGAACAACCAAACAGTTACCTCGAAGTACATCGGTCCCCTATTCCTGTCCAGTTTTTTCCCAGTTATTTATTTAGTCATTACCTGTTATTCCTGTTGCCTTAGCTACTCTACAAGCGTCCACATGCTTCTAAAAGAGCCTCCTGTTTGTCCCCTGGCTTGTGACATCATCACACAGCCATGACATCATTTCCTGTTACCTATTTTCCTAATTTTATCACTATAAGTCTTGTATGATTCATCTCCTGTCACAAGAGCCTTTGAAGCGTCATGCTTCTACTCTTCATCATCATGTATCATTTCTTTATCATCTCTACTCATACTGTTGTCATTCTGATTCATGTATATGAGACATTTGGACTCATACTCTAACCATTCAGTCTCTATTAAAGAGCTGTGGTCCAGAGACTTTGGAAGAGCAGACAACACAAGCCCAACCGACTAGATAGCACCAGAAACAATATACTAGCTACACTGGTAATTCTCTATTCACTTTGGCTCTAACAGGCCCTCCAGTAAATTCCCAGAACACCCAGAAACCACCCCAGACACCCAGACACTTCACACTACACACAGAGGCATCTAGGGCGATTCTAAAGCCTTTCCAAGACCTTTAGAACCGTCACAGAAGCCTCTCACAACACCTCCTACCACCTAGAAGTCAGGTCTGTGTCTCACAGTCTTGCCTTCCAAGTTGGTAGTAGTTTACAAGCACCTGGGTCAATGACCGCTTCTGCCCTAAATCCTCCTTTCAACGCAACCGTGACCATCAGGAGTCGAGTGTGTTGAGGGGTCCTTCTAACGGCCGGTAATGGGACCCCTACTTGTTTTCCGAATGGTCGGTGCTTATGGCTTCCTCTTCTTCGTAATCTGAGTCTAGCTCAGTGATTCGCACAGTTTTCGTTTCAGGCAACCTCCTTTTGTGCGACTGAGTGGCGACAGTATGTGATCCTTCGTCAGCTCGTTTGCGTTTGGGGGCCGTGGCAATCATCTTAACTCTGGAGGTGGGTGTGGTGTTGGTGTTTTGGGAAGAGGCCTTTTCCCATGATTGAAGTTTATAACCGCTGGTGCAGTCATGGACCTGGTGTGTGCAGACACCACACTTGAGGCATTTGCCATCTCGACAACAGTTAGCCATGATCTCATTTGGGATTGTATCGCCTGTTTGGGGGCAAGAGTCCCGGTTGTTGCTGTTGTTGCTCCTGCCTGGTGGGCAATTGCTTCGTCCACTTGGTCTACTGCTGTTGTTGTTGCTTCCCTGGTTGCGTGTGGCCTGGGAAACTGTCTCCTGCTGTTTGCCAATCAAGATGCACAACTCCTTCCACTGATGAGAAGTGGGGCTGTTGAGGACTTGAGAGGCGGGAGCATGCTGAAGGTTGATGCAAAGGTTTGGCATCAACGTCAATCAGAGGTTTTCAATAGGAATCTTGGCTTCTGGGTTGAGTTCTTCAACCTTGGTGAAGAAAACCGTGATGCTTTCTGTCTGTTTGAGTGCTTGAAGCTCTGTTGTTGCTTGCTACTGGCCCTAGTAGTCCCCATAGGTTTGGCGGAGCCCATGGGTGGCGTCATCCCAGCTGCTAATTTTCCCATTGTTTTCTCTCCATCATGTCAACGCATCGTCTTCATATCGGTAGATCATGAGGGTGATGTGGTTTCTGTCCTCCGTGATTTTTTTGGCTTTGATATAATTGGTCATGGCAAACAGGAAATTCTCCAACTTGGTTTTCTTGCCGGAGAACTTCGTTGGTAGGTCCAGCTTAAACTCTGGTCTTCCTTTCTTGTAACTGCTTGAGGGGTTGGTAGGTTCAAAGACCTGTTCTTGGGCTAGCAAAGGTTACTTTGGGGGTGGTAGTGGCGGAGCCAAAGATGTTAGGATGGGCAATGGCCCAGGTTGGAACCGCTGTGTTGTGGGGAAGAGACCCAAGTTCCCCAAAAGTCCTTCTTGGCGAAGCGGGAGTTTCGGGGAAGGCACTGGTGCTACTTCCGCTTGTATTTCTGAATCTGCAGGTGGTATCGCCCTTCCTTTCCCTTCATCCTGTGCTCCGCTCGTGGCGACATTTTAACCTAGGAAGCGACGGACTTGTATTTGGAGCTCTCCTCCATGGCATCAATGCGCTTGATGACCTGCTCCAATGATTCTGCAAGTTCGTTGACCTGTTCCTTTCGGCTCTTCTTTTCTCTGATCAAACTTTCTCTTACCGCACCATTGCCCTCTCGAGTTTGCCAGTGTTTTTGATTTGTTGCCTGGTGAGGTTAGTGTTGACCTGGTGAATTTTTTGGTGTAACTCCTGGAGGGAATCATTGAATCTCACTTCCATTTTGTTCATTAGCATTACAATAGCTCCTAGCATGGATTCCTGTAGTTGTTTCAATGCACCTTCTATGCTGGGGTTTATTGACACAGGGATCTCTTGTCTGAGGTTGCCTTTGTCAGTCATTCGTTCGGTTGGAAGAGTTGCCGCCAGGCGCCCGGCTTGTTCCATTGTCATGTTGCTTGGTCGAAGGGGCTCGGAGTGAGTAGAGCCTGCCCTGAAGATACGGTTTCTGTCCTTGAGTCTTGCAAGTGCTGAGAGGGCGCGAGATTTGGGCCTTGGGATTAGAGTGTTTGCTGCCGCCCCTGAGTGGATGATGGCATTGCTATTTGGATCTTTTGCTTCTTCTTCCTCCGATGAGGTGCTGTATACTGGGCTGGGTGCGTCCTCAATCAAGGGGTGAGGGCGGCCGGCTTGTGGACGCCCTGGCTGTGTATGGGTGATGGCTACCATGGCCTCCGGGTTTTCCATTTCTTCGTCTCCTCCCATGAGAAGACCTGAGTGGTGAGTGGCAGGGAGGCTTCCGTGGTTTAACATCTTTTGATGTTGATAATGATATTGTAGTAGGTGTAAGACTTTACCGTTGTAATGTTACGGTTGACTTAATGAATCAACTTATTTTCGGAAGTACTTAGTACTAAGATGTGCGACGAGATATTCACTAAGTACAAAGTACTGAAGATGCGATAATCCAATATAAGTGTAAAGTAGATAGATACTTAGAACAACGCTATTTGCTTGTCCTTTTAAACTAAGTGGGCGGTCGGGTATATATAGCCGACCAGCTGCTAAACGAAATACATGACGTAAAATAGGAATTAAACGCGGGCAGTCCATTTAACCCTGAAAACCATAGCTATCTTGCTTATGGCTTTAGCCACAAAGCGGGGAATTTGCCAGACAAATCCACCTAGAGATGCGGCTAGAACTTTATAGAAGTCCAACTCCAAATATAGCTGCCTGACTAGCGTGTAGATGATCAGTCCATGTCACGGTTAGTCCCTGGTCTCATGCATTAGTGCGGACTAGGACTGGCTTCCCTGACTCTGTGACAATTCCCGCAGGTTTATTGTTGGAACCAGTAGGCTGATATACAGGGGTTTTTTCAGGTTATTGTTGCATGGTTTTCCATGGCTTTCTTTATGGCTCCTCTCTTCTGTCAATATGTGTATGACTGTGCATATTAGCCCCAAATTTCTCCAGGGTTCTGATTAGTTTATTCCATGCAGTATCCACTGTGATGAAAGCTCCTGCAGCTGTAGTCAATTTCTGGTCTAATGCATCAATGAACCTGTGATACTTGACAGGGTGAGTAATTGTTTGATTACCCTGGCTATCTATGAGTAATAGTTGAATTCTGTCTAGTTGTTTTGCAAATTCATGCACTGTCATCTTTTTTCCATTTTTGTACTAGTTGCATTTGGCCCACACCTTCCATAAATCATCCTTGCTTGTGCTGGGGATTAGGTGTTCTCTGATGTTGATAAAAGCCTGGAAGATGTCCTGGTTTTTGGACTTGGTATTGTTAACATACTCATCGAGCACTGTTTTTGGTCCTGCCCTCACATAGAAGTCCAGATTGCCTACTGCTTCTACTCTTTTAAGGTTTATACCATTCAATTTCAGATACTTCTGTAAGTGAATATACCAATCATTATATGTTTGTGCATTCTTCCATTTAGGATTAATATTTAATTTCTTCGGTATCTCAACCTTAATCTTTGGAGGCTTTTTGGGTGTTTTGCCTCTAATTGAGGTTTTTCCTGTTGTTTTTTCCCAGCTAATTTGAGATGGTGTTCTTTCCCTACTAGATTCTATTTTCTTCCTTCTGTACTTGCAAGAGCTGGAGCTGTTGCCACTGTCACTGCTATCAGAATCACTTTCTGAGGAACTTGGATTGGGTGGGTCTTCAGCATTTTCTTTACCTGATTCCTCTGAATTAGAAAGGATTATTGCTCTATTCTTTTTTGATCCATCTCCTGTGCTTTTCTTTGCTCCAAAGAGATCTTTCCTAGATTCTTTAAGTTTCTCATTGGCTTCCTTTTCCTGTTGTGCCTGTTTCTTCTCCTTCTTCCTTCCAGGTGTTGCTGTGAAATTTACAACTCAAGGTACAGGTACAGGAAGGTCCTTATCTGTATCTGGTGATTCTGGTATATACCTATAGGTAGCAATACCTAACCAGTTTCTGATTATCCATGGAATTTATTCAACATTGTTGATATTTTCTACTGCAAGTTAGAAGTCTGCAATTCTTTCCATGAATTTCTTTTCATCTGCTGTTTCTTCTAACATTATCTTTGTCATATCTTCTTTGGTTGTTTTCTCTAGTGGTTCCTTAATTGCAGATGCTGGGTTCCTTTTTATTTCTGTTGCTGTAATTCCCTACTCATATAGGGAATATTTTGCTATTATTTCTTGCAACATCTTTCCCTCCTTTTCTGTGTAATGGTCTGCTTCTGCTTGCAGTTTACCTTCATAGATTCTGTTAGTGAGGGTTTGTTTAAGGATTCCAGGTTTATTTGTTTTAATTGTGAAGATGTATTCTGGTGTTGTTATAAGCTGACTTATTTTTAGTTCTAAATCTGCGCTCTTTTTACTGGTTTCTCTTACAGTACTCCAGTTAACTACTACTGGAATATCTATTTAAGCAGGTGCTGGAAATCTTAAAGTTTGTTTTTCTATTGATTTCCTCCCTGGTGTTAGAGGTTTGGCTATTGAGGAGCCCTTTCTGCTACTGGTTTGTGGTGGTGTGGAAGTCATGTTGCTAATGTTTATTCTTTTCTACAGATGACCTTCAAGTGTTATATTAAGCCTGTTGAGTCTGCAGGCAAGGTGTCTAGAGTTGATATAATTCTGAGGGGGCCTAAGGAAATTGATGTTAAAAGGAATAGAAAGGTTTTTTTCTGGGTGACACCTAAGGATTTGAATGGATTCCTTGAGGAATTTGCTGGGGTTGCTGTTACTTGGAAGGGATGTAAGAATAGGGATTGTTCTGAACAGTGTGCTGAAAGGTATAGGTGGTTCAGAAAAATAGTAGATCAGGGGTGGAGATATGATACTCAAGGGGTCCAACTGATTGAAAAAAGCTTTGCCTTCTGTAGATACGGTCTTTTAATTTTTAGATTTACTTTGTTTAGTATTTCTAAGTATCTAGATACTTTTCCTCTTCTAGCAGAATTAAGGAGGCCCTATGTGATCAGTCTAGTCCTTGGGGTAAGGTTTTTATATGAGTTAAAAAATGTAAAGTTTGGTTATAGTATAAAGGTGGCTATTAGTTAGATTTCATGAATCTAACTAATAACAGCTGCCTTAATATCTATATAAATAAGATTCTGAATAGTTGTAATATCTTCAAGTCACTTGTGATTGAGGAGAGACTTAATTAACCATTGTAAACTCTTGTATTTTATTGCCAACTGCTAAGGTGCTTGCCCTTTCACTGAAGGGGGAAATCAGCTTCTTTTATAGAAAGTTCCAAGTCTGTATGGCACATAGGTGACTCTTAACTAACTAACAAATATATAACTATGATGTCAGAAGTGACTCATTTCCGGTGAGTTGGAGGTGACTCCTATCTGATTGTTGAGTCACACCTGTGAGTCAGAGGTGACTCAATTCCTTCAGTCATACCTGTGAGTCAAAGGTAGGTGACTCCTAGCTAAGTGAGTCATAGATGTTCTAGTAACATCTATGTTGATTAATAATAGTAATTAGAATAATGATGAAAATAACTATGTTCCTGCTCTGTCCTGTGTATTGATAGAAGTTACATGTGTATGTAATTTCCTATCCTTACAAAGCAGGAAAATGGAGTGTGTAAGTATGGTAGGAGTGTTTTTGATGTAAAAAGCCGGAAAATGAACTATGTACATATGGTAGAGGTATGTTTGATGTGAGTCAAAAATAATGTAATAGTGTGAAGAAGGAAAATTAAGTGTATAAATGTAGTGGAAGTGTTTTTGATATGGGAAGAAGGAAAATTAAGTGTGTAAGCATGGTAAAAGTGTTTCTAATATGAGTTGAGGGTAAGTTAATAGTGAGAAGAGGGGAAATTAAGTGTGTAAGCATAGTGGGAGTATTTTTGCTCTGAGAAGTGGGGAAATCAAGTATGTAAGCATAATGAAATTGTATTTAATATGTATTAAGGTTAATTTAATAGTAGGAAGAAGGAAAATTAGGTGTTGAAGCTTAATGGGAGTGTTTTTGATGTAACAAGCAAGAAAATGAAGTATGTAAGTATGGCAGGAGTGTTTTTAATGTGAGAAGTGAGAAAATAAAGTCTGTAAGCATAGTGTGTGTGTTTTTGATATGAGAAGCAAGAAAATCAAGTGTGTAAGGATGACGGGAGTGTTTTTGATATGATTTGAAGGTAATTCAATAGTGAGAAGCAGAAAAACAATGTCCGTAATATGTTACTACAGTGCTATTCCATCAAAGATTTTTGCCATAGCAATAAATGGGTTATAATTAGCATTGTAGTGAGAGCAGCCGCTAGGAAGCCGTTATGGCAGGGGGTTATAATATGTCACTACAGCGCCATTTTGTTGAAAATCAATGCTGTGGCAAAATTGAATGACTTACAATTGGTGCTGTAGCGGTTGTGGCCCCTATGTATCCATCATACAAAGAGGCTGTATTATATTGCTTCATTGCCATTTCATTGACAATCATTGCTATAGCGACAGATGAGTTACAATTGGTATGATACCAACTGTGGCGGCCAGAGAGTCATCTTAGAAGTGGGCCATGATCCATTACTTCAGTGCCATTTTGTTGCAAATTGTTACTGTAGCCACAAATAAGTCACAATTGGTTCTGTAGTAACAGCTTTAGCTCGGGAGCCATCATGGAAGGAGGGTATAATTCATTACTACAGTGCCATTTTGTCCAAAAGTTTTGTTATAGTAACAATTGGGTGACAATTGGCGCTGCAGGAATAGCGGCCTTTAAGGGGCCATCATGGGAGGATGCTACAATCTTTTACTTCAGTGCTATTTTGTCAAGGATTGTCACTCCAGCAACAGCAGCCACCATGGAGCCGTCATGCATAGGTAGCATAATTTGTTACTATAGCACCTTTCTATTGAGAATTGTTGCTATAGCAACAGTGGCTACAATGGAAGTTGGGTGTTATTACAGTGCCATACCCTGTTTTAGTTTTGCTACAGTGCCATTTCATCATATTTTTGCTGTAGTTCCATACCGTAAGTGGAGTGTTGCTTTAGCGCCATATCAAAATAAAATTATTACTGTAGCAGTAGACTACAGCAATGGGAATGGTCATTGCTACAATGACAACATTGCCAACTCAACCTTTACTGATGCAGTGAGAACATATAAAGCAATGTATTGCATTCCTATCTATAGCTGTTATAGTTATTACATTCCACATTACATACTAACCATTGCACCAAAATGGTAATCAACCAACATGCTGTTGGTTGGCTGCAATAGCATATAAAGATGGTTTAAGGCTATTAGTTACTAGCGCAGTTCTTCTTGTTAACCCTGGTACAGCTTAGTTGCTGTGATACCGGTAAAAATGTTTTGCTAGCGATGGCATGTCACAGGTTCCCTGCTACTTGCAGGACTCTGTCATGAAGTCTGGCAAGCTAGTCTCATTCCACTCTAATAGACATGACCATAGACTAACCATAACACACACTAATTATCTGTGCATGGCAACTAGACTGTTATATTTAGTGATGGTTTCTATTACATTTGATCTCATTTTTTTTTAATACTCCGCTGGCACAGACTTATGGGAGTTGGGAATTTTAGGGTCAAGCATGTAACCCACTGGTTTAGTGCATCTTCTGAAAAAGCATTTGGGCTGTATATTTTTTATTAGCTTGTGGGTATGTACGACCCGCCCACCACATAGTTTAGAAGAACAAGCAAAGAGCGTTGTTCTAAGTAATTATTCACTTTACACTCATATTGAATGACAATTTTTCCACAATTGGGTCAATTCACCGAGTGAACCGTAACAAACTCCGTGACAATAAGAATCCGTAACTGGAGCTTTAGCGTGGACAACAATGCTTTGTTTTGCTCGTTGTTACTCCTCCTGCGGGGCTTACGCGAGATAGTTGCAGGATACATATATATAATATTAAAGACAAAGTAATGTTGTATGGGAATTATATAAATGTTTTTATGATAAAATCTATGAAATGAATGGTATTACTAATTGTAATGTGTATAATGTAGGGAGTAAATGTAAGGAAAGATGTTTTGGTATGGAAAACAATTTTCTTGCAAAATTATTCAAATATTAATATTGTTGGAGTTTGTATTATCCTCCTAGATGAATATATTAAATAATCACAAGCAATTGAAAGTACATAATGATAACTTGCTAAAATTTTCCCCAATTAAACTACTTGCCTATACTAAAATGATTTAAAGAGGGGGGGTAATGTTAATGGGAACATAGCAAGAGGGAGTATATATTATAGAAATTAGCAAACAGTGTCTGAAACAAAAGAAATATGAAAACAAGATGAACATTTAAAATTAGCTGCTGCGGTGGTGGCAAAAAATCTCATAAACTGCAGCTTAGAATTACATTGAATAGAGACACTAAGTGAAGTATTTTTACATTGAATGGGAGTGGTTTTTTTACCAGTATATGAAAAAAATAATCATGGGCTACAGTTCATTTATATCAGATTCAGGTATTATTGGTTGCTTGTGGGGTGGTATTTTACCAATTCATGACATATATATAAAAAGAAATTAGAGAGAAGTTAAAATTTTAAAAACCAAGTTTGCCAATCAGGTATTGTAGTAAAACTGAGTGGTTATATATTAGCTGCAAAACGTTCAAACAGTAGCAGGGTAGGTTGTTTTTTCGGTAAAGAGTTGGAGGGGGCTGGTTAGCCTTAGGAAATTTTGTGGATACTCACGCTCTCACATTTAACAGTAATTGTTGTTTTTTGGGGTTAAATGGTGAATTCTAGTACACCTCCTTGATAGATTAAATGTTTGGTTACTTTACAAGAAACCAGGCAGTTCCTGATATTGCCTTAAGTAGGGAAATTATATCAAGAGTGAACTATTTGAACTCTATTTTACATGAGCCAGAGTCAAATTTCTTCCTTTACTGCCTTCTACTCCCCCCTTTATACTTACTGCAACATTGGATTGGATACTGGAGACATAACATCAGCCCTACCATGGAGCTTAACCTTAGCAAACAAGTTGCCAGTAAGCGTGACGTTCTTCCTTTCTTCCCTGGGGTTCAGCACCACTCTGCCAATAAAAATAGCAAAGCATGCATACAGGTTGGAGTATAGATTGTTTACTGGCAAAGGATTCTGAATTATCTAACTATCAATTATGTTCTTGCTGAAATCTATAATCTTATTGCTATAATTGAGGTTAAAGATATCTACCAATTCCTCACTTATCTTATCAATTCCCTTCATTACTCCAAAGAAAAGAGTCTACCTGATGACTGCTTTCTAGTGGTTTTCAAAGTTTGTGATTTATTTGTTCTGCCAGGCCCTGTTGCAATCCATCATCTTGCTACAAGCTATTATATAGATAAAAACATTTACTCCAGTATCCTCCCCAAAATGTTAAGAATTATTTTCTTTATCTCATTCTCCATGTTTCCAAAGTAACTAGTATTGTAAATACAAAACATTGCAACAATTTTGTTCAATTTAACTTAACTCTTATAATCTATAGTATTTGCTCAATTTGTTTTAAGCTTTAGAATAGACTTCTCCTTATTGAGCTTTTAATTTTTGTTGTTTCTGTTAAATGAGACTTTATTGTCTTTGCATTTCTTGCTTCTAGATAATAAAGCTTTCTTGATCTTTTCTAATGTCCACAATCTATAAAGTTCCAGGGTGTTGCAATGAGAGTCTCCGCCATTGCCACTGTCCATGTATGTTGTTGATCTGGACATTGAAGTTAATGTTATTGATAAGTTGATATATTAAAAGAGAGTATGTATAAGCGGGAGGGGTGGCAGCAGTGTATAAGCATATAAAAGTAGTTGCGGCAGATGAACGTAGAGGTTCTTGTGGAAATGTCCTCCTATATTTCAATCTACAGTCACATTATATACTTGGGGTAGCAACCAAGGTAGCAATTATATTGTTTTGCCTGAAAGGGATCATCACAATGTCATATTTTCTGGCTTCTATTTGCGCCATGGCACTCCAAATCTGTTTTGCTAGTGCCATCGCCAAAACCGTATAGAGGATGTTCCACACTAATGTGCATTATTTATATTGGTTTGCCATATATTATAATTAAAAAGACCATCAAAATGTGGACTATAATAGTTACAATGAACATTTAAACACATTTGTTAGCCCTCATGCAGTGCGAATTAGGGATAGCTTGCTAGTTTGAAGACACTTATAGAACAAGCATAAAGTGGTCAATTATAGATATATAAAACACCCAAAAAACAACTCCCTCTCGGTAATCGTGGGAATTATATGAAAGAAGATATTAAGTATATATACTATTGATGTCTCTTAAACCATTTTATATGCTTTGCGAAGGATAGCCAGTGCATGATGCAAGTGGAAATACAGGGTTAGTGGTATGCGGATGGCAAGGAGTGGAACTTATACAATCTCTCCTCATGAACCCCACTTGTAATAAATCATTATCATTATTCTCAAAAGCTCAGCTTCCTCAAGCTCAATCCTCATCACACCTTGCTCTTGAGGCTTTTACATACATTATCATCTGCCATAAGGCACGTTACTTTTATACATTCTTTCCTATGAGTATCCAGCTCTAGATTACCGGCTTTATGACAAATTTGGGTATCCTTGTTTTGGTAATGGTTAAAATTAATTGCATGCTGAATAATGCAATGAGTGGATTTGCCCATTTTGTCTTTGAAGTATTTTAATCCATATTTGCTACAACAGGTCCCCTCATCAATGCATAGAAAAATCATGGCCCAGATGAGTAAAAAAAAAAAAAAAAAAAAAAAAAAAAAATCCATGGCCCAGATGCTTACAATGCAGCCCTTAACTAGCTTGGTGATTATCTCACCAATGTAAATATTTTGATGGATTAACTGATATACACTAAACTATACTTTATCCAAGTCAGATATTGCTACTAATAGTCTATCTCCTTTTGCTCTTCTTCCTTGAGATATCTGCACTGCGGGATACAATTTGACCTATTAACTTCATAAAACCACTTCAGTGTCCCAAACTCCGAGCGTACTTCCGTATCCAAGATTTTATCTAGTGTAAGGAAATTGTCCTTACATCTCCTTTCTTACTCATACTTCCCAGTTAGGCAGTCACTTCCCTTTTAAGACTGCCCTCATTTATTTCCCTTTCTGTTAGTCCTATTCCTATCCAGCCTTTTCGCAGTTATTTCTTTAGTCATTACCTGTTATTCCTGTCGCCTCAGCTACTCTACAAGCATCCAGATGCTTCTAGATGAGCCTCCTGTTTGTCCCCTCGCTTGTGATATCATTATACAGCCATGACATCATTTCCTGTTACCTATTTTACCTTATTTATCACTATGAGTCTTGTATAATTCATCTCCTGTCACAAGAGCCTTTGAAGCGTCATGCTTCCACTCTTCATCATTATGTATCATTTCTTTATCATCTCTACTCATACTGTTGTCATTCTGATTCATGTATATGAGCCATTTGGACTCATACTCTAACTATTCAGTCTCTATTAAAGAGCTGTGGTCCAGAGACTTTGGAAGAGCAGACAAAACAAGCCCAACCAACTAGATAGCACCAGAAACAATATACAAGCTACACTGGTAATTCTCCGTTCACCTTGGCCCTAATAGGCCTCCTAGAAAATCCTCAGAACATACAGGAACCACTCCAGACACTTAGAGACTTTACACTACCTCCAGAGGCATCCAGGGCAATTCTAAAGCCTTTCCAGGACCTTTAAAACCATTGCTGAACCCTCTCATAACACCTTCTACCACCTAGAGATTAGGTTTGGGTCTCACAGTCTTGGCTTCCAAGTTGGTAGTGGTTTATATTTGTTTTACCTACAATAAGCTGAGTATTCTCAGTATCTGTTAACCCAATCAATCAGGGCTTGATTACATTTGGAAGACCTGATTAATTTCTACTAGCACACCAGAAGAACCTCCAAATACCTTAGATAGGAATTTTCACCCAGAAATAGTTATAAATAGCAACAAGAGCTCTTTGCAGTCCTGGACACACTAGAACCTATTCTCTCTGTACCTTACAATGCCCCAAGAAGCAACAACAGCTCATTTAGCATGCCTCCAAGCACCAATTTATCAGTATATCACTATATTTCAAACCCTAACATTCAAACCAGGAACCCCAGTCAAAATGCATGCAGCAATGCCCACCAAAACATCCTTAAAGCAGTCAAGCAGGCACCAATCCGGAATCCCCTCCCAGCAATCTAGTAGGGATCATTCTCTCTCTAGAGAGGAGTTTAAATCACTACAGACTTACCCAGATAACACCATTATGGAGTCACTTTATTTTGACACCCCCAAGAGCCAGCAAGATATACTAAGCAGAGGCCCCAGCAAGGCCAGCCTCGGAAACATTTTAGACATCAACTCAGAGCACCCAAAGACCTTTATAGGCAATGCAACTGTCCTGTTGACCACAGAAGAAGTCACCTCCAGAAGTGCCAGCCCTCAGCAACCTATATTCATTGGAATGCCCTATAACACCTTGAAAAATGTTCTTCTACAGCAGTAATTTCTAGAAAAAGCCTTAAGCAAAACTAGAGCCTTTTCTGCACCAGAGAATGGCTCAGAGACTTGCATGAAAATGCTGGATTGAACCCCAGTGACCTGCAAAAACAACAAATAGATTGCTATATCCAACATGTACTGGTGGACTCCCAAAATATAAATAAGCAGGACCGCAGCTATTCCCTGTCCAGGATTTCTTTGCAGCCTGGAAGGAGAACTTTAAATTTGTTTGAAGACACGGATGAGACCACTAGACCACTATATCATCATCACAGATCCTCATCTCAACCCTCTGTCATGAGTGGAGCTCTTAATTTCACACCTCATACTGCAAATCTAACACCAAGAGCCCCACTCAACCCCAGCCCCTTTAGTAGCTTTCTGTATTGACCACAGCCTTTCTAAAAGTGTAGTTATGCACCTCAATCATAGGTTAAGCCATCATCAAACTCCAGCACCCACCTACACAAATCCGAAAGAGGTAAAAATAGGCAGAATTCCTGCTGCCCTCCCTCTAATTCATCATCATCAGATAATAAGTCAAGGGACAATAGAGATGATTGGAAATGGAATGAAGGCACCCCAGCACTTTTCAAGTGAGAACACACAAACGAATGGACAAATCAATTCATGGAAATAACTCTATGGAATCAACCCCTCCCGACACGGCAAACCAACCAAATTGACCAGCTAGACAAGCCCGTCTTTTTGATCCCATTGCTGACAAAATTGGAGCGGAACTGACATTGCTGTTGTCAAAAAACCGGAATTAGATTGCCAGCCCCTATTACACCTCACTGACAACACATACAATTCGCATTGCAACCAACTTCAATACCTCACCACACAACCAGCTTTTGTTGCACCGCCTCCAAATTAACAACAATGGTAGATACCATCGTCCTAGTATTGCCATTTAATTTCCAGACAATGCTGTCGGCTGGTGGGTGAGTTATTTCACTTCTTCAATATTTTCCCCTCTTTTACTTCCTGTCAGTCGTCACAATACCCTCGTCACACCTGCATATACCACCCTACCCACCAATACCTATTATTATTGTACAATACCCTTCCTTTGAGTACTATACCCATTGTAGAACTACTATACCCTTGTTCCTGTTATTGAATTCCATTCTAAATAGGCAAAATACTGTTCCCAAAGCAACATTACACCTTCAACAGGTAGTTGCAAGGTGATCTTATATCTGTAAGATTATAGGTAGTAAAACAAAGTACAGGAACCTGATAAAGCTCCTCTGCCCTAGTGCGGTGGCTTGATCCAAACTGCCGGAGTCTAGTAGTTTGATTCCTGGGAATATAAACGCAAGACTCTCTCGAAGACATGCAGAGTCTCAGGAAGGCAGGGCCCAGGCGTCAGCAGCCCACTTCTGCTGAACCCACCCAACTTATTTGGGGGGGTGGGACCAAGTCTTGCGAGATGGCCCCAAAATTTCAACTTTTGGACTTAGCCAAAATTGAGCAACAGTATCAAATTCCCCATCCAATTCCGCACGAAACCATACTCTTCCCATCCAAACGACATGAGTACTCACAAAAGTACAATGCAAGAGAGCAACGATAACTTCAGCTCGCTTCCTTACATTCTGACCTCCCCTATACCAACTGTACCTGGTGCCGCAAGCCAATTCCTCAATACACTTGAGTTCAATATGTCCAGCAACCTACTCACTGGTATGCATGACTTCAACGCATCCACAACCAGCACCACCCCAGTTCAATGATCCAAAAAAATCTATGGGAACCTTTTTAAACGCAAGTGCACTAACGTCAGTAGCCGCCCAGATGACCTGACTGATATCCTGACTCTACTCGGAAACAAGATGGATTGCACACTCAGTGCAATGGATACAATCAAGCTCGCACTCAAAGGTTAAACCTGAAATGAAATCCACCAGCAAACACATACGCAACATCCAGGCAGACCTCAAAGCAGTAAAACAGATACCACCCACATTGGCAAACAAGCAAAACAACTCAAGATACAACTCCCAACCACCACAACCACTGACACAACCCCAGCTGCAACTACAGGACCAAGCACTAAAGCATTAAAGACCCCGAAGGATAAACCCAGGTCATATGCGCAAGCAATAGCCAACACCACTGTTACACCTGCCACAACCGCAGTGAACAATCAAACCACTACAAATAATACAACAACAGCCACAGTCTCATCCACTAACCAGCAAATAGTAGCCACTTGCAGCTCTGCTGCCAAAGGTACTCCATCACTATCCCCAGCAGAACTCCTCATCATCCGCAACGCCGCCAACCAAGCACTCTCTTCAAATGCTGTATCCAACAAACTGGTTATTACGCAGGTGAAGAAGACATCCAAGTGCAACCTGATTCTTGTCACTTGTGAAGACTGCACCACTAAGCAGGTAATGCACTTCCACAAGATAGTTACTAAGGCGCTTGCAAAACTGGATACACAAGTAGTGAACCTGAAGGAAGATTTGAGTTCGGAAAAGATAATGGTACATGCTATTGGAATTGAAAGTTCTGGAGCAGTTGAAGGGATAAAGAGGTTGAAACAAGAGATTGAAAAATTTGATTTGGGAGCAGAATTGGTACAAGAGCCATGCTGGTTAACCTGTGCAATAATTCATACCTCACTGACCGGCAAACAAACGGACGAAACAATTTCCGGAAAAAACTCCACGAAATCAATTTCCCCCGACACGGCAAACTAACCAAATTAACCAGCTAGACAAGCCCGTCCTTTCAATCCCATTGCCAACGAAATCGGAGCAGAATTGCCATTGCTGTTGTCAAAAAACCCAAATTACATCGCCAGCCCCTATTACACCTCACTGACAACACATACAATTTGCATTGCAACCAACTTCAATACCTCACCACACAGCCAGCTTTTGTCGCACCGCCTCCAAATTAACACCAGTGGTACATACCATTGTCCAGGTATTGCTATTTAATTTTCAGACGATTCTGTCAGCTGGTTGTCGAGTTATTCCACTTCTTTGATATTTTCCCCTCTTTCACCCCCTGTCAGTTGTCACAATACCCTCGTCACACCTGCATATACCACCCTATACCCACCAATACCTATTACTATCGCACAATACCCTTTGTTTAACCACTATACCCTTGTTCCTGTTGTTTAATTTCGTTCCAAAAAGCCAAAATACTGTTCCCAAAGCAACATTACACCTTCAACAGGTTGTTTGCAAGGTGATCTTACATCTGTAAGATCAAAGGTGGCAAAACAAAGTACAAGAACCTAATAGACTATCCTCTGCTTGAGTGCGGTGGCTTGATCCAAACTGCCAGAGTCTAGTAGTTTGATTCCTGGGAATATAAACGCAGGACTCTCTTGAGGACGTGCACAGCCCCAGGAAGGCAATACCCGCGCGTCAGCAGCCCACTTCTGCTGACCCCACCCAACTTATTCGGAGAGGTGGGACCAAGTTTTGCGACACGGCCCAAAAATTCCAAATTTTAGACTTAACCAAAATCGAGCAACTGCATCAAATTCCCCATCCAATTCCGCACAGAACCATCCTCTTTCCATCCAAACACCATGAGTACTCACGATAGTATAATGCAAGAGAGCGACGATGACTTTAGTTCGCTTCCTCCTACTCTGACCTCCCCTACACCAACTGCACCTGGCGCTGCAAGCCAATTCCTTAACACACTTGAGTTCAACATGTCCAGCAATCCACTTACTGGAATGCATGACTTCATTGTACCCACAACCAGCACCACCCCGGTTCTCCGATCCGGGAACACCTCCCTTAACCTCTTCAAACGCAAGCGAACCAATGCCAGCAGCCGCCCAGATGACCTGACTGATGTTCTAACCCTACTTGGAAACAAGATGGATTGCACACTCAGTGCAATGGAAACAATCAAGCTTGCACTCAAAGGACTTGAAGCTGAGATGAAATCCACCAGCAAACAGATGCACAACATCCAGGCAGACCTGAAGGCAGTGAAGACAAACACCACCCGCATTGACAAACAAGCGAAGCAACTCAAGACGCAGCTTACAGTAGCACCATCCACCGACACAAGCACAGCCGCAACCACAACATCAAGCACCAAAGCGCCAAAGACAACCAAAGACAAACCTAAGTCATATGCGCAAGTAATAGCCGACACTACCACTACAACCGGTACAACCGCAGTCAACAATCCAACAACCACAACCGCCACAACAACAGCCACACTCACATCCACCAATCGGTGCATGGTAGCCACTCGCAGCACTGCCGCAAAAGCTACTCCATCATTATCCTCAGTAGAGCTCCTCATCCTCCGCAATGTCACCAACCAAGCACTCTCTTCAAATGCCGCATCCAACAAACTGGTTATTGCGCTGGTGAAGGAGACATCTAATGGCAACGTGATTCAATGCCAGAACTGCCAAGGATTCGTTCACCACCACCTCAGATGTACCCAACAGGCGCGATGCCGCCTGTGCGCAAAGTCCTACCAAACCAAACATCACAAGTGCCCCAAGTGCATAAGCCCCCAACATTGCGAACACAACACCCCCAAGTGCTGCAACTGTAAAGGAGGACACTTCTCCAACGCAGGCAGCTGCCCCCCTGAGGCGGCCATTCCAAAACCACCCAGGCAACAAGCCAATGATCCGCCACAGGATATGGAAACTGAACCAACAGAAAAAACCACCACCGCTGTCTAATGCTGACACAACCAGCCACCAACCAGAACCACAACCATCAGAAACAACCACTCCTCTTCATCCAAATCAATTGCAACCGATCTTCCCTTGTCATCACAACTGTCCTTGAGCTTGCTAGCAGGACCACAAACATCATACTTATTCAGGAGCCCTGGATCAGTCGTGACGGCAACACAATTACTCACCCAACCTGCACTGCAATCACACCGTCACATCCCAGCCTCAGACCTCAGGTTATGACGTACATCAATAACACCACACCACACCTCACAACAACACTGCGCCCTGATATCAGCCATGACTCTGACCTCTAAGCCCTGGAGATCCCATCGCCACGCCATCATACCCTCACCATCTACAACATCTACAATGAGAAGAACCTGGAAGGCACTTGGACAGTCGAGCGCATCCTTCAAAACCTTCCCATCACCCCATATACCATCATTGCCGGCGACTTCAATGCACACCACCCATGGTGGAACTCACAACAACCAGCAACCAGGAGCGACGTGCTGGTTCAATACCTCCAACAGCACAACATGCAACTACTCAACACACCTGACACTGCCACCTTCCACCGAGGCAACAACACAGGGTTGTCAGCCCTTGACCTCACATTCACCATGCCAGGCCTCCTGGAGTGGGTGGACAACTGGGCAAAAGATGATAACAACCACCCAGGATCCGACTACAGCCTTCTGCGATTCAGTATCCTCCCAACCGAAACCGACTTCATCCCTCCCCCTTCTGCTAACCGGTACAACTGGCAAGCAGCAGACTGGGAGCTCTTCAAATCAAAGTTCATCAGTATTATTCAGCAAACCAAATCCCAGTGGACACACCTCTTTGCCTCACAACACCCAACTGACATGACCAACAGCGCACAATTTCTAACAACCGCAATCCTGGATGCAGTACAGCAAAGCGTCCCCCTTATCAGACCATCAGCCAGATCCAAGCGGTGGTGGACAGAGGAGATTGCAGCAGAGCGCAAGCTCATGGGACGTGCATTTAGGACATGGCGGGCAAGTGTAAAACAAAGTGGAGAGGAGGAGCGTTTGTATAAACCACAGAGGAACAGCTACTTCCGATTGATTTGAACTGAGAAGAACCGATGCTGGCAGGAATTCGTTCAGAACGGACAAGGACTAGAGATCTTCCAAGTTGTCAAGTACTTGAAACCTAGGAGACAAGACCGCACCCCAACACTAATACACAACCACACCACTGCCACCACCTTTGAGGAGAAGTCAAAGATGCTCCGCAATGTCATGTTTCCACCTCCACCATCTTACCCCCCAATACCACCTCGCAAACCCCACCGATCGATCCCTTGGGCACAGGTAGCAGCAGCAGAGGTTGAGACAGCAATCAAGACCAGTGCACCAAATGAGGCGCCAGGCCCCGATGGCATTTCCTTCCAATGCATCCAACACGCCTACCAAGCACAACCAGGGATCTTTAACCGTCCTCACAACCACCTCCTCCAGCAAGGATTCCATCCCCCTTGCTGGAGACAACCAACCGGCGCCATCCTGCGCAAGCCAAATAAACCCGACTATACCGCCCCCAAAGCCTATTGCATCATCTCTCCCCTCAACTGCTTAGGCAAAGTATCGGAGAAGATCATAGCTAGGAGGCTTGCCTACTACACTGAAACACACCACCCCCTGCGCGCAGACCAGTGTCATGAACCGAATTTCCAGCCTTACCCAAGACTACCCCGCACCTAGCCACCGCCGGCACCAGCCTCGCTATCAGCCACAGTGGATCCATGTTCACCTGATCCTGACCCCAGCCGAGTTCAGCTTACTACTAGCAATACTCCACCTCGCCATGTATCTAGTCCACGTCCTAGTCCGTTCCTGGTAACCGTTGCAACACGACAGCCCGCATCCCTGTCACTGCTCGACTTCCTAGTTCGGAATCCAGAAGAAACCACCAGAAGGTTCTAGCATCACGAACCTTCACTGCGCAATAGGTTTCCACATGTTTCCGTCAGTTTCCATTAGGTTCTAGTTGTTTCTATTGCGCAGTTGATTTGTAATTCCCTTTGACTCATGTACCTTGCGCAGCCGCCGCGCAGCCACTGCGCACCCGCGGCGCTGCCATTCAATTCATGTCTTTCTAGTTCCATAGCTCGAGAAGGATCTCTATATAAGGAGTCCTTTCTCCCTCTCGTCTTGTCTTCTTTTCCTTTCCTCTTCACGCAACAACTTGTCTCTTTCCCTCAGTTGTATCTTAACAAGTTGTTATTCGAATATACTTTATACTCTCCTCTTCCGTGGCCTAGATAGCCCCTCTTGATCCTGCCTTGACCAAGTCCCATGCCCAGTACCTTGACCACTCGCCGCTCAGTTATCCTTCCCGGCGGTGCCCCAGAACCTGCTCCTGTGCACCCCCTTGACCAAGTCAATACTTACACTCTTGCCATCCTCAACCGCCGCTACCCCTCTCTGATCCACGCCTATCGTCCCCCTTGGCACGGACACAACGGTACCTTCTTCGGCCGTCGAAATCCTGTCACTGGGACCTGGTCATCACACTTTGTTGCGTCGACATAACTGTCTCCGCCACACCCAAGCAACATCGAGATGTCTCGTTCTCAAACTCCTCTCCCACCACTGGCAACCCCCTGGACCGACTACCTTGCCCTCCTCTCATCCACACAGTTTCGAAGCTAGCAACAACCCAAGCCTCCCCAATAACCTCCGCCCTGACATCAGGACAAGCCTCACCAATGCGCACCTTTAACGTGTTATGTGTGGCACCACTGGAACCTGGCAATCGCCAGTAATCCCCAACCTCACCGATGTCGACGAACTGAGCGCTGCTACTCAGTCACTCTATGCCCACTTCCAATCCGGATTCCACGCTGGTGTACAGACCAGACTCCAAGCCCTAGCACCACCACCACCCGCGCCACGAAACCTGGCCCCAAAGATTGCAGACCCCACTGCCTTCGATGGCACCAGGGACAAATATCGCCAGTTCATCACCCAACTCCAACTTGTTTTCTCCTCCGACCCCACCCGTTATGCCTCCGACGCAGCTAGGATTGCCTATGCTGCCTCTCACCTCTCCGGAGGTGCCCAAGCGTGGTTCAACCCACACATGGACCCAGTCACTGGCCAAGTTCAGTTTCAATCCTACGAAGGATTTATCAATGCCCTCCAAGCGGCATTTGACGACCCAGATGCCGAAGCAACTGCAAGAGAAAAGCTTGACAAACTCCGTCAAGGCAAACAAGACTGCTCTGCCTATGTCGCTGAGTTTGTCACCATTTCCACCAGGCTCTCTATGAACCAAAAAGAGCAGATTGCCAGATTCCGCTCTGGCCTCAACAAGGACACCGCTACGGCGTTATCCTACCAACTCAATGTTCCGGACACTCTGGCTGCTGTTGCACAAATGTGCATCCAGCTCGACAACAACATCAGGCGTGTACAGAATCAACATCACACGCCCTCCCAACATCACAACACCGCTGCCCCTCGCACCAGTGCTCCTGCTAGCTCCTCTACCGCTACAGGCTCACATGCGGGACCCATGGACCTCTCTGCAGTTGAGGTTAAAAGAAACCGTGGTCCTCTCACCCAGGCCGATAAAGACTACCGCCGCGCCAATGGCCTCTGCCTCTACTGTGGTGCAAAAGGACACTTCGCAAGTGTCTGCCCAACCAAGGCACAGAAGGTCAACGCTACCTCCGACACTGCCACACCAGCAGGACCACCTGCAACTGTGCTTTACAGCACCACCAAGACCGCCACTCCGGCAAAAAACTAACTGCCTCTTTGAAGACCAAAGACCCTTCAAGGAGTGCCAGGATGCAACCTGGTGTCTTCTCTCTTGAACCCTCTTGTGTTTGCTTTTCGCCTTTGTGCGCCTCTTGTTCCGCAATGTTTTCCGTTAATGCTTTTTCTGTTTTACCATCTGTTGATTTGCTTGGTACTGGTTTTGTTGTTCCTGTTGAGTCGCAATCTGCTAAGAGTAGGTTGCGAAGGTATCGAATCTCTGCTGCTTTGCGTTTGTCTTCTGTTTCTCTTTCAGGTGATCTCGGTTCCGAGTCACCTATGACTTTCAATGCTACTATCAATGATTCTTTGCCTGGAACCTGTATGGTGGACTGTGGAGCCACCTCTCAGTTCATCGACCTTGACTTTGCCTTGTCCTTGAACCTTGTCCTTGATCTGAAACCAAAACCAGAAGACCTCATCGTTGTTGATGGGAGACGCTCGGTTGCTGGCCAGATAACCCACTCTTGTACCTTGAAACTCACCGTCGACCAACATGAGGAAGTTCTTACATTCCAAGTGACAAAATTGGCCGGATGGAACTTAATTCTTGGACGGACCTGGCTTCGGCGCCATAATCCCATGATTGATTGGCAAAAGAACACCATTACCTTTGCGTCTGGTTACTGCCAGGCCCACTGCCTTCCTGTTCGACAAAATACAATCTCCAGCAACCCTCCCAGTACAGTAAATCACAAAATTGCAGTTATCTCTCGTGCTGCCATGCGAGTTGCTGTTAAACAACCCGGTTCAATGATTTGTGTACTCGCCTCCCTTCCAGGAACACCCAGCACTCCCGAACCAGCCTCAGCTCTTGTCCCTTCAGAATATTACAACTTCTTGCCCTTCCTCTCTAAGAAGGAAGCTTCATCGCTTCCTCCCCACCGATATGTCGATCATGAAATTCCTCTTCTTCCAGGCGCCAAACCTCCTCTTGGACGCATGTACTCAATGTCCGATTCAGAACTCAAGGAGGTCCGAGAATGGCTTGATGAGAACCTTGCAAAAGCATTCATTCGCCCTAGCTCCTCATCTAGCGCCTCACCAATCCTCTTTGTCAAGAAAAAAGATGGTTCCCTAAGACTTTGTGTGGATTATCGTGCCCTTAACGACATCACCCACAAAGACCGCTACCCACTACCAAGGATTGAGGAAACATTGAACCAGATTCGAGGCTCAAAGTACTTTACTCGCCTTGATCTCCGAGCTGCCTTCAACCTCATCAGGATCAAGGAAGGCGATGAGTGGAAAACTGCATTCCGCACCCGATATGGCCTCTTCGAGTTTCTTGTCATGTCTTTTGGACTTACCAACGCCCCTGCCACCTGTCAAAGATTTGTGAACGACACCCTCCGAGAATTCCTTGATGTCTTTTGTGTTGTCTACCTTGATGACATATTGATATACTCCAAAACCCGAGCCGAACACAAAGACCAAGTTAGGAAAGTTCTTGCAAAGCTCTCGGAAGCTGGTCTCTATGTCAAACCAGAGAAATGCGAATTTAGTGTTACAAAGACCACCTTCCTCGGTTTCGTTATCTCCTCAGAAGGTATCGAAATGGACCCAGAAAAAGTTAAAGCAGTAGTGGAATGGGAAACGCCAAAATCAGTCAAAGACATCCAATGCTTCCTTGGTTTCGCCAACTTCTATCGCCGCTTCATTGAAGGTTATTCCCGGATCTGTCAACCCTTCTTCCGACTATTGCAAAAGGATACCCCCTTTGCGTGGTCTTCAGAATGCGATGCAGTATTCTCTCGCTTGAAAACCGCCTTCACCTCTGCTCCAATCCTCCGGCACTTTGACCCAAACGTTGAAACAATCCTCGAGACTGACGCCTCCGACTATGTGGTCTCCGGCATCCTCTCTCAAAAGGTTCCTGAGAACGGCAAATCTGTCCTCCACCCCGTTGCCTTCCTGTCCGAGAAAATGTCACCAGCCGAATGCAACTATGGAATCGGTGATAAGGAACTCCTTGCAATTGTTGTTTGTTTGGAAAAATGGCACATGTACCTTCACGCACTCCCCAAGCCATTTACCATCCTCACGGATCACCACAACCTCGAATCCTTCAAGACCAAAATACTCCTGAATCGGCGGCAAGCACGGTGGGCTGGGGAATTAGCGCAATATGACTTTACTATTGTGTTCCGACCTGGCGAAAAAAATGGAAAAGCCGATGCATTGACACGAAGGTCTGGAGACCTCCCTGAAGAGGGGGATGAACGCGCACGACCTGTACGCGCTCTAATCCCGTCATCCAAATTTTCTGATTACTCCCTCTCAGCAGCCTCAATTGGATTCAACAACGAGATCCGCAACCTCCTTGGAACCGACGCCTTGGGAAAATCAATTCTTCTTGCCCTGGAAAACTTTGAAACCAAGCACCCAACAGTCCCCCTCGGAGAATGTACTTACAATGATGGCCTCCTCTATGTCAACAAACTCTTGTACATCCCTGATAACGAAGAACTTCAAGCCAAAGTCCTTAGCTTGTGCCACGAACACCCCGCCGCTGGCCACCCAGGTCGAGCTGCTACATATGAACTTGTCTCTCGGAACTACTGGTGGCCTAAAATGCGCAAGACCATTGCACGTTACATTCAAAACTGCGAGACTTGCATGAGGATCAAGCCCGCACGACACGCCCCCTATGGACTCCTGAAACCCTTGGAAATCCCAGTCCGTGGATGGAGTTCAGTTTCAATGGATTTCATCACTGGCTTATCTTTGTCTAACGGCTTCGATGCTGTACTGGTAGTAGTTGACCGACTCTCCAAGATGGCTCATTATATTCCAACCACAACCGAGTGCAACTCTGAGACCCTTGCCAGACTCTTCATGGACAACATCTTCCGCCTTCACGGCCTCCCTGACTCTATTGTTACCGACCGCGGTACCCAGTTTACATCTGAGTTCTCCAGGTTCCTCTGCAAGCTCCTTGGAATTCAACAGAAGCTTTCCACCAGCTTTCATCCCCAGACCGACGGCCAAACCGAAAGAGTTAATGCAATCCTTGAACAATACCTTCGTGCCTACTGCAACTACCAGCAGGACAACTGGTCAGAACTCTTGACTATGGCCGAGTTTGCATACAACAACACCCTTTCGGCAACCACCGGAATTACACCCTTCTTTGCCGTCTACGGACAACAACCCCGATACGAAATCCTTGCCAATCCTGCAGTTCCATTGCCAACCCCGGAAGCACTCAAGAATTATGCCGCCAAACTCAGCCTGTTGGACAAGCATCTGCAGGCTGAAATATCCTGGTCCCAGGCGATTCATGCAGAACAAGCCGATCGACATCGCCTTCCCCCACCAGCATACCAAGTTGGCGATGAGGTGTGGTTACTCAGACGACACATCCACACCACTCGCCCATCAACCAAGTTGGACTTTAAGTGCCTGGGAAAATTTCGAATCCTCCAGAAAATCTCCAGCCACGCATATAAGCTCGAGCTTCCTGCATCTATGAAAGTCCACCAAGTCTTCCACGTCTCCCTCCTGGAACCTGTTGCAACAGACCCCCTCGCCGGCCAAGTTCAACCTCCTCCTCCTCCTGTTATTGTTAACGAAGACCTAGAGTGGGAAGTTGAAGATATTCTCGACTCCAAACTTGTCCGACGTCAACTCAAGTATCTTGTCCGTTGGGTTGGATACGATCATCCTACCTGGCAACCAGCAAGCGACCTCGAAAACGCCCCAGCAATTGTTAGGCGCTTCCACACAGCTTACCCACGAAAACCCAGACCAGAAAACCTTCCCGCACCATGAGTGGATCTTGGTACGACCCGATCATCATCGACGACGACCTTGAACCAATCCAAGAAAGATCGCTGGAGCTCTCCTCTAGAAGGGGGGCTACTGTCATGAAGCGAATTTCCAGCCTTACCCAAGACTACCCCGCACCTAGCCACCGCCGGCACCAGCCTCGCTCTCAGCCACAGTGGATCCATGTTCACCTGATCCTTACCCCAGCCGAGTTCAGCTTACTACTAGCAATACTCCACCTCGCCATGTACCTAGTCCACGTCCTAGTCCGTTCGTGGTAACCGTTGCAACACGACAGCCCGCATCCCTGTCACTGCTCGACTTCCTAGTTCGGAATCCAGAAGAAACCACCAGAAGGTTCTAGCATCACGAACCTTCACTGCGCAATAGGTTTCCATATGTTTCCGTCAGTTTCCATTAGGTTCTAGTTGTTTCTATTGCGCAGTTGATTTGTAATTCCCTTTGACTCATGTACCTTGCGCAGCCGCCGCGCAGCCTCTGCGCACCCGCGGCGCTGCCATTCGATTCATGTCTTTCTAGTTCCATAGCTCGAGAAGGATCTCTATATAAGGAGTCCTTTCTCCCTCTCGTCTTGTCTTCTTTTCCTTTCCTCTTCACGTAACAACTTGTCTCTTTCCCTTAGTTGTATCTTAACAAGTTGTTATTCGAATATACTTTATACTCTCCTCTTCCGTGGCCTAGACAGCCCCTCTTGATCCTGCCTTGACCAAGTCCCATGCCCAGTACCTTGACCACTCGCCGCTCAGTTATCCTTCCCGGCGGTGCCCCAGAACCTGCTCCTGTGCACCCCCTTGACCAAAGTCAATACTTACACTCTTGCCATCCTCAACCGCCGCTACCCCTCTCTGATCCACGCCTATCGTCCCCCTTGGCACGGACACAACGGTACCTTCTTCGGCCGTCGAGATCCTGTCACTGGGACCTGGTCATCACAACCAGATAGGAGGAAGACCAAAGCGCTCAGCTGTGGATGCAGCACTTGCACTTGCGCATGATGCTGATCTAGCCTGCCGGAAGAAGAGAGTTCTCAGCGCATTGTTCATGGACGTCAAGGGCGCCTTTGACAATGTAGCCATGACTCGCCTCCTGGAGGAATTACAGGTTGAGGGATATCCGTGACAGGTAGTGCAATGGGTTCAAAGTTTCCTTACTGACCAATCAATTGCGCTTTCTTTCGATGGAACCAAAGAACCCCTTCACCCTGTCAATACTGGTATACCCCAAGGATCCCCTATCTCCCCCATTCTATTCCTTATCTACTTTCACCTACTCTTCAACATCGTCAACCAACAACACCCAGAGGTCTGGACGCCATCTTATATCGACAACTGCGCCTTCATCATCAATGGCAAATTGGAGGAACACAATGCTCGCATACTGGAACAAGTCACCCAAACCGTATTCACCTGGGCAGACAACAATGCAGTAGCCTTCGACAACCCCAAATCCCAACTCATCCACTTTCCCAACCTACGCAACACCAACAACACCCCCATCACCCTCCCCAATGGTACCCTTATAACACCATACAAATCGCTACGATGGTTAGGTACATGGTTTGACCGCAAACTCTCCTTCACCTACCATGTTCATACTAAGGTGGCATCTGCCACGCGCGCACTCAACATGCTCATGGGGTTTACCAACACCCGCCGGGGCCTTACAGCCAAAGGCATGCGACAGCTATACCTTGCTTGCATAACCCCTATTGCGGATTTTCGAGCCGAGGTGTGGTCGGCGGGACAGGAGAACCATCTCCGGAAACTGCAAATACTGCAGAACACAGCCGCTCGACGCATTTTGGGTGCCTTCCGCATCTCTCCAACCAAGGCCTTAGAAATTGAGGCCTCCCTACCACCCCCACAACTCCGACTTTACCACCTGCAACAGAAACTTGCAATCCGCCTTACCACTTACCCAGCAAGCCATCCCCTGAGGGTGCGTTGTCCAGTAGATTTCCCACCATTCAAATCAGACCGAACCAACGATGCCACATATACACCATGGCATCAAACCTACCAACCACAACAACACCACACCTGCCTTGACACCATCCTCTCTACCGTCAACAAATGGATTGAACCAGCATCTAGGGTAGAAGAAATGGCCGACAGTCTTCCCCCATGGTTTGAACACACTGCCGACATTGATATCACAAAAGCCTCGAAATCGGACCAAATCAAGGAACACTATGCTATGTTGGAGACAATTGACTGGGAGCCGCAAGACCACATGGTAGTATACACTGACGGAAGCATGCTGGAAGGATCAAAGGTAGGCGCAGGACTTCATGCCTACCACAATGAACACTCGCAGGACAAGAGTTGGAATTTAGGCAAGGAAATGCAGGTGTTTGATGCAGAGTTGTTTGCCATTGAGCAAGCGCTTCGCCTTACGAATACCTGGGCACGCCAGCGCCAATTCTTTTACATCTGGATATTCGCAGACAACCAAGCGGCAATCCGTCGCATTCACAAACCCACCCAACACAAAACCTTCAGCATGGTGACATTGGACAGCCACCGCCACATCAAACGTCTCCATCAACGAGGCATCACCACACACATCCGGGCCACTGTGACATTGCCGGCAATGACAAGGCAGATGCTGCAGCAAAGGACGGCGCCCTCAACCACCCACCACATCACTCCCGATATACATCAAACACCTTCCTCAAGCGACAGGCAAAAGCAGATCTTCAAACAAGGTGGGCAGAGGAATGGAATAAACTGACACGCAAACAATGGGGCAACTCTTATTGGGGCGGCCCACCTCCACTCAAACCGCCACTACACCTACAACTACCCAAACATATCACCGCAACCATTACGCAGCTTCGCACTGCACACGGCTACTTTGGCTCATACCTCAGTAATCTACCAACAAGCGACTTCTACAACAACCCAACATGTCCATGTGGCGCACCTGTCCAATCCCCAACATACATCCTCCTCTATTGCAAACGCACACACCAAACGCAACAGAAGATTTTCAACAGCTAGATGTCACGGAGTCAGGTAAGCTAGTCCTATTCCTCTCTAATGAATAAGACCGGGGACTAACCGTGATACGGACTGATCATCCACACGCTAGTTAGGCAGCTATATTTGGAGTTGGATTTCTATAAAGTTCTAGCCGCATCTCTAGTTGGATTTGTCAGGCAACTACCCCGCTTTTGTGGCTGAAGCCGTAAGCGAGGTAGTTATGGTTTTCAGGGTCAAATGGACTCCCCGCGTTTAATTCTTATTTCCTGTCATGTATTTCGTTTAGCAGCCGGTCGGCTATATATACCCGACCGCCCACTTAGTTTAGAAGGACAAGCGAATAGCGTTGTTCTAAGTATCTATCTACTTTTACACTTATATCGGATTATCGCATCTTTAGTACTTTGTACTTAGTGTATATCTCGTCGCACCTCTTAGTACTCGGTACTTCCGCGAATAAGTCGATTCATCAAGTGAACCGTAACATTACAACGCTAAAGTCTTTTACCTACCACGACATCATCATCAACATCAAAAAGATGTCGAACCACGGACGTCTCCCTGGCACCCACCGATCAGGCCTTCTCATGGGAGGAGACGAACAAATGGAAAACACGGAAGCAATGGTGGCCATCACCCACCCACAGCCAGAACGTCCACAACCCAGGCGCCCTCACCCCTTGATTGAGGACGCACCCAGCCCAGTATACAGCACCTCATCGGAGGAAGACGAAGCAAAAGACCAGGATGGTGATACCATCATCCACTCAGGGGCGGCAGCAAACACCCCCATCCCAAGGCCCGAATCGCGCGCCCCCTCAGCACTCGCAAGACTTAAGGACAGGAACCGCATCTCCAGGGCAGGCTCCACCCACTCTGCGCCCCTTCGACCAACCAACATCACAAGAGAACAGGCCGAACGTTTGGCAGCAACTCTCCGAACCGAACGAATGACCGACGAAGCCAATCTTAGACAGGAGATACCTGCGTCAATAATGCCCACCATAGAAGAAGCTCCGAAACAACTACAGGAAACCATGCTGAGGGCCATCGCAATGCAAATGACGGAAATGGAAACAAGATTCAACGGCTCGCTCCAGGAGTTACATCAGAAAATTCACCAGGTCAAAACTGACCTCACCAGGCAACAAATCGAGAATACTGGGAAACTCGAGAGGGCAATTGGGGCAGTGAGAGAAAGTTTGACCAGGGAAAAGAAGAGCCGAAAGGAGCAGGTCAATGAACTTGCAGAATCATTGGAGCATGTCATCAAGCGCATCGACGCAATGGAGGAGAGCTCCAAACACAAATCCGTCGCCTCCTGGGTTGACAATGTCGCCGCGAGTGGGGCACAGGATAAAGGAAAAGGAAGAGCAGTACCACCCGCAGAAGCAGAAACACCAGTGGAAGTAGCACCAGTGCCTCCCCCGAAACTCCCGCTTCGCCAGCAAGTACTCGTGGGAAACTCGGGTCTCTTCCCCACAACACAGCGGTTTCAGCCTGGACCATTGCCCATCCTAACATCACCGGCACCACCACTACCACCACCAAGGAGACCACTGCCAGCCCAAGAACAGGTTTTCGAACCTACTAACCCTCCACGCAGGTACGAGGAACGAAGACCAGAGTTCAAACTGGACCCACCACCGAAGTTTTCCGGAAAGAAAACAGAACTGGAGAATTTCCTGTTCGCCATGAACAACTACATCAGAGCTAAAAGGATCACGGAGGACGAGGACCGCATCACCCTCATGATCTCCCGATTCGAAGGCGATGCACTGACATGGTGGAGAGGAAACGACGGGAAAACCAGCAGCTGGGACGACGCCACCCATGGGCTCCGCCAAACCTATGGGGACCACTAGGCCCAGCAGCGAGCAACAACAGAGCTTCAGGCTCTCAAACAGACAGGAAGTATCTCGGCTTTCTTCACCAAGGTGGAGGAACTCAACCTCGAAGCCAAGATCCCCGTCGAAAACCTCCGACTAACGTTGATGCCAAACCTCCGCCTCAACCTTCAGCATGCCCTCGCCTCTCAAGTCCTCAACAGTCCCACTTACCATCAGTAGAAGGAGTTGTGTATCTTGATTGGCACACAGCAGGAGGCAGTTTCCCAGGGCACACGCAACCAGGGAAACAACAACAACAGCAGCAGACCAAGTGGGCGGAACAATCGCCCACAAGGCAGCAGCAACAACAGCAACAATCGGGAGTCTCGCCCCCAAACAGGCGACACAATCCCGAAAGAAATCATGGCTAACCGTCGTCGAGATGGCAAATGCCTCAAGTGTGGTGTCTCCACACACTTGGTCCGTGATTGCACCAGCGGTTATAAACTTCAATCATGGGAAAGGGCCTCTTCCCAAACCACCAACACCACACCAACCCGCACAGTCAAGATGATTGCTGCGGCCCCCAAACGCAAACGAGTGGACGAAGGATCACATACCGTCACCACCTCGTCGCGCAAAAGGAGGTTGCCAGAAACAAAGACTGTGCGAATCACTGAGCTGGACTCGGATTACGAAGAGGAGGAAGCCGTGAGCACCGACCAATCGGGAAACGAGTAGGGGTCCCACCACCGGCCGTCGGAAGGACCCCTCGACACACTCCACTCCTGACGGTCATGGTTGCGTTGAAAGGTGGAATTAGGGCAGAAGCGGTCATTGACCCAGGTGCTACTGCCCCGGTAATTGGATGGAAATTGGGAAAGAAATTGGGTTTGAATAGGAGGAAGGAGCCTGTGCGAATAACGCAGGCTGATGGTAATAAGTTAAGTGGAGGATCTCATGTTTTTAATTCTTCTTTTAGGTTTTTGGAGCAAGACTCCGTTTCGGTATTGCCAGTCCCTACTTCAACTTTAGCACCCTCACCTCAAACAACCGAGTGGTCGCTAGACGCAGAAGTATTGGACATTGGACGAAGGGATTTAATTTTGGGTCTTTCTTGGTTAGAAGAGCATGGATTTTCGGTGGATACTGTTGAAAGGAAGTTAGTTAGAAAGGACGGATTTATGGTAAGTTGTCGTCAGCGGAACATCCCTGAGATAACGGTAATGGAAGGAGAAATGGAAGAAGGAGATACTGTGTTACTGGTTGACGCAGCCTCCCATTACGCTGATTACGCTCGGGTGTTCTCATCCGAGCAAGCCAATAGACTACCCCCACACCGAAAATGGGACCACGAGATCCCCCTCAAAGACCCTCAATCCAAAGTCCCCAACGGCCCAATATATAAGACCACTTGGGAAGAAGATGAGGCCCTCAGGGCGTACCTAGCGGAACACACACCATCAGGGAAAGTGCGCAAATCACGGTCAGCAGCTGGAGCGCCAATCCTTTTCGTCAGAAAGAAGGACGGCTCTCTAAGACTCTGCGTGGATTATCGTGGGCTCAATAAAATTACTACGCCCAACCGATACCCCCTCCCCCTGATGAACGAGCTCAGAGAGAAGACGCAAGGCTCAAAATGGTTCACCAATTTGGACCTCATGAATGGTTACTACCTCATTCGGATCAAGGAAGGTGACGAGTGGAAGACGGCCTTCAAGACAAAATACGGCCTATACGAGTACACCGTCATGCCTTTCGGACTCATCAATGCACCCTCATCCTTTCAAGAGATGATGGACGAAGTCCTCCAAGGAATCGAGGAAGAAGTCCACTACCTGGACAATATCCTTATCCACACCTCCGGAACCGAAGAGGAACACCAGGCAGTTGTTGAACGAGTTCTTGAAAGACTTCTGGACCACGATCTTGCAGTCAACCTTAGCAAGTCGGAATTCCACGTCAAAGAGACAGTCTTTCTTGGATATGTTGTCAATGGATCAGAGATCAAGATGGACGGCGCAAAAGTCAAAACCATCGAGGAATGGGCGGTCCCGCAAAAGAAAAAGGACCTCCAAGCATTCCTCGGTTTCGCCAACTACTATCGCCGATTCATTCGCAACTACAGCCAAAGAACCAAGCCCCTAACCGAATTGACCAAGGATATTCCATGGTCTTGGGGAGCTCAGCAACAAGAAGCATTTGATGAACTCAAAGCCGAGTTCCAAAAAGCACCTATCTTGGCACAGTGGGATAGAAACCTGCCCACACTCTTGGAAACCGATGCATCCAACCAAGCGGTGGCAGGCGTCCTATCTCAGCTACACCCAGCAGACCCGATGGACCCATTGAGCAAACCAGAATGGAAACTGGTGGACTGTCATGCGACGACCCTCAAGGAAAGCAAGCGCAACTGGCCAATCCACGACAAGGAACTTTGGGGAATTGTCAGTTCAATTCTCCATTGGCGCTCGTGGCTTGCAGGCCTACCTCAACCCTTCGTCGTTCACACAGACCACCAAGGACTCCAGTACTTCCAGACAAAGCAAAGACTGAATAGCCGACAAGCGTCTTGGGCTGAAAAGCTCAGCGAATTCGACTTCACAATTCAGTACAAACCCGGAAGTCAGATGGGAAAGCCCGACGCACTGTCCCGCCGTTCAGGAGAAGAGAAATCTGGAGCCGACGCCCAGCTCTTCAAGGACGGACAATTGGTAATGGCTATCGAAAGGGATACTCACCCCGCTGGACCAGACACGGATGTCGCCAGCTGGGAACGAAACCAAGAAGGCCTCCTCGTCGTACCTTTGGAACACCGCACCACCATCCTTCGCCATTGTCATGATTCACAAGTAGCAGGACACTGGGGACGTCATCGAACTCAAGAGATTGTATCAAGAGATTTCGTCTGGAATGGATGGATGGATGATGTTGCCAAATACGTCGCTGGATGCTCTCGATGCCAGAAGGCAAAGGCCGACAGGCACTCAAAGAAAACCAAGTTGGTCCCAATGCCAACCGGAGAAAGACCGTGGGAGGAGATTGCAATGGACTTTGTGGGAGAACTACCAGAAAGCGATGGCTATAATGCCATCTTGGTCGTCACCGACCGCTTCACAAAGATGCAGCATTATATACCTGCTAAAACAAGCTGGACCAGCGAAGATGTCGCTAACGCCTACCTCTGCGACATCTGGAAACTCCACGGACTCCCGAAGCACATCACCTCCGACAGAGGGCCTCAGTTCGCCTCGGCTTTCTCTAGGGCACTTAATGATAAACTTGGTATCGGACTACGACTTTCCACCGCACACCACCCCCAGACGGACGGACTTAGTGAAAGAGCAATTCAGACACTCAAGCAGTACCTTCGGATCTTCTGTCACGACAGACAGGACCGATGGGCACGATGGCTACCGCTAGCCGAGTTTGCACACAACTCGACTTCGACAACGCATGGATACAGCCCCTTCAGAAGTCTCTATGGCTTCGACCCACGCACCATCCACGTGTCTGAAGAACCCTCTGCAAGTCCCGCCGCTGAGGAATGGTTGGATAGAATGACTGCTGTCCACAACGACATCCACAACACCCTCAAACACATCAACGATAAGAGGAGTGGATTGAGTCTGGACAAGGCAAGATCATACAATCCAGGCGACAAGGTACTAGTGGACCGACGAAACTTGACCATCAAGTCAGGGAACAACCGAACGCTCACTTCAAAGTACATCGGCCCCTTCACAGTCAAGCGTCGAGTTGGTTCACATGCCTACGAAGTGGAAACTCCCGATAGGATTCGCCTCCACAAAGTTATTCATACCTCTCTCCTCAAGCCATTTCGGGAACGCAACGAAGACCAAATGGACATTAACGAGGATGAGCAGGACGAACTATTCTTTGTTGTGGAGAAGATTGTCAATAGTCGCCGAGTGCGAGGACAAGTTCAATACCGAGTCAGATGGCAAGGTTTTGATGAAGAGGCAGACACATGGGAACCGATCGAGCACCTCTCGGATCCTGATGTTATGCAATTGGTTACCTCGTTCCATCGAGAGTTCCCCAGGAAACCGGTGCACAGGTTACTGGAGGAAAGGTTGTGAACCCGCTAGGTTCTTCTTGTTCGCACTACTGTTTAATGAAACAGTAAGTACTCTTGTTACAGTTATTGGTTAATGTTCTATACCTTTCCACGCCCTATAGCGATCCCCTATTTTTACCTTGAACGGAGGGACGATTCAAGGGTTTTTGGGAAGTCTCCAGGAGTGGTTTTAACGGTGAACAACCAATCTAGGACGTGGCATTATTCTGGCAAAGTGGACGCAATGGCGTGGAATGGTTTAAGGGTTTTAAAGGTAGCTCTTACATTCCCATTACACCTCTCATGGACGTTGAATTAACTGAGCGATCTAGGGAGATCTCGGTTTTTTTTTTTCGGAAGTGTTACTTTGGGGACCAAAGTCCTCGGAGGGGGGGGTAATGTCACGGAGTCAGGTAAGCTAGTCCTATTCCTCTCTAATGCATAAGACCGGGGACTAACCGTGACACGGACTGATCATCCACACGCTAGTTAGGCAGCTATATTTGGAGTTGGATTTCTATAAAGTTCTAGCCGCATCTCTAGTTGGATTTGTCAGGCAACTACCCCGCTTTTGTGGCTGAAGCCGTAAGCGAGGTAGTTATGGTTTTCAGGGTCAAATGGACTCCCCGCGTTTAATTCTTATTTCCTGTCATGTATTTCGTTTAGCAGCCGGTCGGCTATATATACCCGACCGCCCACTTAGTTTAGAAGGACAAGCGAATAGCGTTGTTCTAAGTATCTATCTACTTTTATACTTATATCGGATTATCGCATCTTTAGTACTTTGTACTTAGTGAATATCTCGTCGCACCTCTTAGTACTCGGTACTTCCGCGAATAAGTCGATTCATCAAGTGAACCGTAACACTAGACGGCCCAACACCTTTCACTAGGGTCATATCAAACGATGAGAATGTACAAGTCAAGCCAGTGATGGAGCTACACATGGGAGAGAAATTGCTGGAGGAAGAAGAGAAGGAAAACACATGGGGATGGGGCGATATTGAGGAGGACGAGGAGGAAAAAAGCAGCGAAGAGCAGGAAGTGGAGGAATAAGGAGATGAAGGAACCAGCCGCCCGCAACACACCAACATGACTGTCACATCATCGAAATGATCCCCTGCAGACACATACGGCACCACAACACCATCGAGGGGCTGTTGAAGAAGAACAGCCAACACTATTACGATTTTCCTTTCTATTTTGGATTGATTTCATTTGACTTGTGTTACATGCACATGCCTGATTTTCGTTTGATTTCATTATTTCTTTCATTGTTTGTTGATGTTTTTCATTCTGTCCAACATGTATTTATCTCTTCTTCACTGCCATAGCCGACCGGCTCCATGCAATATGAATAATAATTAAATACATAAATAAATAAGTCAAAGATTTGGCCACCACCACCTCCGATACACCCAACAGGCACGATGCCGCTTGTGCGCAAAGTCCCATCAGACCAAACAACACAAGTGCCCTAAATGCGCCAGCCCCCAACACTGTGAACACAACACTCCCAAGTGCTGTATTGTGTTCACAGTGTTGGGTTTGTGCTGCAACTGCAAGAAAGCGCACTTCTCCAATTCCGGCGAATGCCCCACCAAGGCAGCAATTCCCAAACCACCAAGGCAACAAGCAACCGATCCGCCAAAGGATATGGAAACCAAACCCAGCGAAACAACCACCACCACTGTCTAATGCAGATACAACCAGCCACCAACAAGAACCGCAACCATCAGAAACAACCACTCCGCTTCATCCAAATCAATTGCAACCGATCTTCCCTTGTCGTTATTACTGTTCTTGAGCTTGCTAGCAGGACCGCAGACATTATACTTATTCAGGAGCCCTGGATCACTTGTGATGGCAACACAATTACTCATCTAACCTTCACTGCAATCACACCGTCACATCCCACCCTCAGACCTCGGGTTATGACGTACATCAATAACACCACACCACACCTCACAACAACACCACGCCCTGATATCAGCAATCACTCTGACCTCCAAGCCCTGGAGATCTCGTGGCCACACCATCATACCGTTACCATCTACAACATCTACAATGAGAAGAACTTGGAAGGCACTTGCACAGTCGAGCACACCCTTCAAAACCTTCCCCTCACACCACACACCATCATTGCCGGCGACTTCAATGCGCACCACCCATGGTGGAACTCACAATAACCAGCAACCAGGAGCAACCTCCTGGTTCAATACCTCCAACAACACAACATGCAACTACTCAACACACCTGACACTGCCACCTTCCACCGAGGCAACAACACAGGGGTGTCAGCCCTTGACCTCACATTCACTATGCCAGGCCTCCTGGAGTGGGTAGACAACTGGGCAATAAATGATGACAACCACCCAAGATCCGACCACAGCCTTCTGCGATTCAGCATCCTCCCAACCAAAACCGACTTCATCTCTCCGCCTTCTGCTAACGGGTACAACTGGCGAGCAGCAGACTGGGAGCTCTTCAAACCAAAGTTCATCAGTATTATTCAGCAAACCAAATCCCAGTGGACACACCTCTTTGCCTCACAACACCCAACTGATATGACCAATAGCGCACAATTCCTAACAACCGCAATCCTGGACGCAGTACAACAAAGCGTCCCCCTTATTAAACCATCAGCCAGATCCAAGCGATGGTGGACAGAGGAGATTGCGGCAGAGCGCAAGCTCATGGGACGTTCATTCAGGACATGGCGGGCAAGTGGAAAACAAAGTGGAGAGGAGAAGCGTTTATATAAAGAACAGAGGAACAGCTTCTTCCGATTGATTCAAACTGAGAAGAACTAATGCTGGCAGGAATTCGTGCAGAACTCACAAGGACCAGAGATCTTCCAAGTTGTCAAGTACTTGAAACATAGGAGACAAGACCATACCCCAACACTAACAAACAATCACACCACCGCAACCACCTTTGAGGAGAAGTCAAACATGCTCTACAATGTCATGTTTCCACCTCCACCCTCCTACCCACCAAAACCACCTCGCAAACCCCACCGATTGATCCCTTGGGCACAGGTAACAGCGGCAGAGGTTGAGACAGCCATCATGACCAGTGCACCAAACAAGGCACTAGGCCCTGACGGCATGTCCTTCCAATGCATCCAACATGCCTACCAAGCACACCCAGGGATCTTTAACCGCCTTTACAACCACCTCTTTCAACAAGGATTCCATCCCCTTGCTGGAGACAACCAACCGGCGCCATCCTGCGCAAACCAAACAAACCCGACTATACAGCCGCCAAAGCCTATCGCATTATCTCTCTCCTCAACTGCCTAGGCAAAGTATCAGAGAAAATCATGGCTAGGAGGCTTGCCTACTACACCGAAACACACCACCTCTTACATGCAAACCAGATAGGAGGAAGACCAAAGCACTCAGCCGTGGATGCAGCACTTGCACTTGCACATGACGGTGACCTAGCCCGTCAGAACAAGAGAGTCCTCAGCGCATTGTTCATGGATGTCAAGGGTGCCTTTGACAATGTTGCAATGACTCGCCTCTTGGAGGAGTTACAGGTTGAGGGATATCCGCAACAGGTACTGCAATTGGTTCAAAGTTTCCTTCCTAACAGATCGATTGCACTTTCATTTGATGGAACGAAAGAACCCCTTCACCCTGTCAATACTGGTATACCCCAAGGATCCCCTATCTCCCCCATTCTATTTCTCATTTACCTACACCCACTCTTCAACATCATCAACCAACAACATCCGGAGGTATGGACGCCATTATACATTGATGACTGCACCTTTATCATCAACGGGAGAACAGAGGAACAGAACGCTTGCATACTGGAACAGGTCACCCAAACCGTATTTACCTGGGCAGACAACAATGCAGTAGCCTTCGAGGACCCCAAATCCGAACTCATCCACTTTAACAACCTACGAACCACCAACAACACCCCCATCACCCTCCCCAATGGTACCCTTATAACACCATCCAAATCGCTACGATGGTTAGGTACATGGTTTGACCTCAAACTCTCCTTCACCCATTATGTTGATACCCAGTAACATACAAACAAGCGACTTCTACAACAACCCAACTTGTCCATGTGGCCCACCTGTCCAATCCCCAAAACACCTTCTCCTCTACTGCAAACGCACACACCACATAGGACACGAAACCCTCCAACAACTCGATGGCCCAACTCCTTTTACCAGGGTCATCTCGAATGATGGAAACATTTTGGTTAAGTTGGTTACTGAGCTATGCATGGGGGAGAGGACACCGGAGGAGGAAGAAAGGGACAACACATAGGGATGGGGCGATGTTGAGGAGGACGAGGAGGAAGAGAGCAGCGAGGAAGAGGAGGAGGAGTAAGGTGAAGAGGAAGGAACCAGCTGCCCGTAACACACCAATGTATCTGCCACCCCATCAAAACAATCACCCGCAGACACATACGGCACTACCACAGCATTGAGGGGCTGTTGAAAAAGAACAGCCAACACTATTATGATTTTCCTTTCTATTTTGGATTGATTTCATTTGACTTTGTTACATGCACATGCCTGATTTTCGTTTGATTTCATTATTTCTTTTATTGTTTGTTGATGTTTTTCATTCTGTCCGACATGTATTTATCTCTTCTTCACTGCCATAGCCGAAGGGCTTTATGCAATAAAAATAATAAATAAATAAATAAATAAATAAGCCATGCTGGTTAGTAGAAGACAGTAAAAGACAGGGGAAGAAAGCATTATCAGTAGTGGTTGCAGTCAAGGATTGAGTGACTGCCATGCCGGAATAATTGTTCTTACCCCCAATTGAGGCACCTTTGTTTGTCTTATTTTTACATGTCTCGGATATATATAAACCTTGGTTATATTCTTTCTCTGTCATGTCTTTCTATTTTTACTACAATCTTCACTGTGATATCCTGCTCTCATACTATATCAGCTCATATTGTTGCACTTCTCCCTTGACCTTTCTGTTTAGGATATCCATGTCCTTGCTTATACTCCTACATGTATCACCTACACCTGTCATTGCACCCATACCTTTCTGGGGCAATCCACACCATTCTATGGTGTTATTCATTAATTTATTTATTATTCATATTGCATGGAGCCAGTCAGCTTTGGCAGTGAAGAAGAAATAAATACATGTCGAGCGAAATCAAAAGCGTCAAAGAACAATATGGAAATTATGACATCGAACGAACATCAGGTCCGCGCATGTAACAAAGGTCAAATGAAATCAATCCAAAACAGAAAGGAAAATTATAATGGTATTGGATGTTCTTCTTCAACAGCCCCTCAATGGTGTGGTGGTGCCGTATGTGTCTGCGGGTGATTGTTTCGATGGGGTGGCAGTCATGTTGGTGTGTCACGGGCAACTGGTTCCTTCATCTTCCCCTTACTCCTCCTCCTCTTCCTCGTTTTCCTCCCCATCACCTTCTTCCTTCTTATCTTCCACTTCGCCCCATCCCCATGTGTTGTCTTTCCTTCCTCCTCCGTTTGCCTCTCCCCCATGTGTAGCTCAGTAACCAACTTGACCAAAATGTTTCCATCATTTAAGATGACCCTGGTAAATGGTGTTGGGCCATTGAGTTGTTGGAGCATTTTGTGTTGTATGTGGTATGTGCGTTTGCAGTAGAGGAGGATGTGTGTTGGGGATTTGATAGGTGCGCCACATGGGCAGGTAGAGTTGTTGTAGAAATCGCTTGTTGGTATGTTACTGAGGTATAAGCCAAAGTAGCCTTGTGCAGTGCGGAGCTGCGTGATGGTGGCGGTGATATGATTTGGTAGTTGTAGGTGTGGTGGTGGTTTGAGTGTGGGTGGGCCACCCCAATAGGAGTTGCCTCCTTCTTTCCGTGTCAGTGTATTCCATTCCTCTGCCCACTTTGTTTGAATATCGGCTTTTGCTTGTCACTTGAGGAAGGCGTTTTATGTGTATCGGAAGTGATGTGGTGGGTGGTTGAGGGCGCCGTCTTTTGCTGCTGCATCTGCCTTGTCATTGCTGGCAATGTCACAGTGGCCTAGTACCCAGTGGATGTGTGTAGTGATGCCTCGTTGATGGAGACGTTTGATGTGGCGGTGGCTGTCCGATGTTAGCATGTTGACGGTTTTGTGTTGGGTGCGTTTGTGAATGCGACGGATTGCTGCTTGATTGTCGGCAAAGATCCATAGGTGTTGGAAGCATTGTTGATGTGTCGAGGTGATTGCTAGGTGGAGTGCTTGTTCAATTGCATATAATTCTGCATCAAACACCTCTATTTCATTGCCTAGGTTCCAGCTCTTGTCTTGCTAGTGTTCGTTGTGGTAGGCATGAAGTCCTACGCTGACCTTTGATCCTTCAAGCATGCTTCCGTCTGTGTATACTACCATATGGTCCTGCGGTTCCCAGTCAATTATTTCCAGTACACAGTAGTGTTCCTTGGTTTGGTCTGCCATTGATGCTTTTGCAATCTCAATATCCGCTGAATGTTCAAACCATGGTGGAAGACTATCGGCCAATTCTTCTAGTCTTGTTGCTGGTTCAATCCATTTGTTGATGGTGGAGAGGATGGTGTCTAGACGGGTATGGTGTTGTGATGATGTGTGTGTTTTATACCATGGTGTGTAGGTGGGGTTTTTGGTTCGGTCCGATTTGTGGGGAGGAAAGTCTGTTGGGCATCGGACCCATAGGGGGTGGTGTGGAGGATATGTTGTCAGCCGGATTGCGAGTTTTTGCTGCAGGTGGTGGAGTCATTGCTGTGGTGGTGTGAGAAAGGCCTCAATTTCCAGGGCCTTGGTGGGTGAGGTGAGGAAGGCACCCAAAATGCGACGTGTGGCTGTATTCTGCAGTATCTGCAGCTTGCGGAGATGGTTCTTCTACCCTGCCCACCACACTTCGGCTCCAAAGTCCGCAATGGGTGTGATACAAGCATGGTATAGCTGGCGCATGTCCTTGGCTGTAAGCCCCCTGCGGTTGTTGGTAAGGCCCATGAGCATGTAAAGTGCATGTGTTACAGAAGCAACCTTGATGTCGACATGGTAAGTAAAGGAGAGTTTGCGGTCAAACCATGTACCTAGCCATCGTAGCGATTTGGAAGGTGTGATGAGTGTGCCGTTGGGGAGGGTTATGTGGGTGTTGTTGGTGGTGCGTAGGTTGTGAAAGTGGATGAGTTCAGATTTGGGGTTGTCAAAGGCTACTGCATTGTTGTTGGCCCAATTGAATACGGTTTGAGTGACCTGTTCCAGTATGCAAGCGTTCTGTTCCTCTGTTCTCCCGTTAATGATAAAAGTGCAGTCATCAATGTATGATGGTCTCCATACCCCCGGATGTTGTTGGTTGACGATGTTGAAGAGTGGGTGTAGGTAAATGAGAAATAGGATTGGTGAAATGAGTGAGCCTTGGGGGATACCGGTGTTGATAGGATGGAGAGGTTCTTTTGTTCCATCAAATGAAAGTGCAATCGATATGTTAGTAAGGAAACTTTGAACCCATTGCAGTACCTGTTGCGGATATCCCTCAACTTGTAACTCCTCCAAGAGGCGAGTCATTGCAATATTGTCAAAGGCACCCTTGACATCCATGAACAATGCGCTGAGGACTCTCTTGTTCTGACGGGCTAGGTCACCGTCATGTGCAAGTGCAAGTGCTGCATCCACGGCTTAGCGCTTTGGTCTTCCCCCTATCTGGTCTGCATGTAAGAGGTGGTGTGTTTTGGTGTAGTAGGCAAGCCTCCTAGCCATGATTTTCTCTGATACTTTGCCTAGGCAGTTGTGGAGAGAGATAATGCGATAGGCTTTGGGGGCTGTATAGTTGGGTTTGTTTGGTTTGCGCAGGATGGCGCCCGTTGGTTGTCTCCAGCAAGGGAATGGAATCCTTGTTGGAGGAGGTGGTTGTAAAGGCGGTTAAAGATCCTTGGGTGTGCTTGGTAGGCATGTTGGATGCATTGGAAGGACATGCCGTCAGGGCCTAGTGCCTTGTTTGGTGCACTGGTCATGATGGCTGTTTCAACCTCTGCTGCTGTTACTTGTGCCCAAGGGATTTATCGTAGGGGTGTGCGGGTTGATGTTGGTGGGTAGGAGGGTGGAGGTGGGAACATGACATTGCGCAGCATGTTAGACTTCTCCTCAAAGGTGGTTGTAGTGGTGTTGTTGTATGTAAGTGTTGGAGTATGGTCTTGTCTCCTGGGTGTCAAGTATTTGGCAACTTGGAAGATTTCTGTTCCTTGTGCGTTCTGCACGAATTCCTGCCAGCATCGGTTTTTCTCAGTTTGAATTAATTGGAAGTAGCTGTTCCTCTGTTGTTTATACAGAAGCTCCTCCTCTTCACTCTGTTTTCCACTCGCTCTCCATGTTCTAAATGCGCGTTCCATAAGCTTTTGCTCTACTGCAATCTCCTCTGTCCACCACCGTTTGGATCTTGCTGATGGTTTAATAAGGGGTACGCTTTGTTGTACTGCGTCCAGGATTGCGGTTGTGAGAAATTGTGCACTATTTGTTATGTCGGTTGGGTGTGTTGATGCAAAGAGGTGTGTCCATTGGGACTCGGTGAGCTGTATAATGCTGATGAACTTTGATTCAAAGAGCTCCCAGTCTGCTGCTCGCCAAGCACCAAATTCCCCATAGGTACTGTAAAGTTTGGGTATAGTATAAAGGTGGCTATTAGTTAGATGACCAGAATCTAACTAATAACAGCTGCCTTAATATCTATATAAATAAGAGTCTGAATAGTTGTAATATCTTCAAGTCACTTGTGATTGTGGAGAGACTTAATTAACCATTGTAAACTCTTGTATTTTGCTACTGCTAAGTTGCTTGCCCTTTCACTGAAGGGGGAAATGGGCTTCTTTTATAGAAAGTCCCAAGCCTGTATGAGTCATAGTGACTCTTAAACTAAATTAACTATGATGTCAGAAGTGACTCATTTCCTATGAGTCAGTGGTGACTCCTTTCTTAATGTTGAGTCACATCTGTGAGTCAGAGGTGACTCCTATCTAATTGTTGAGTCATACCTATGAGTCACAGGTGACTCAATTTCTTGAGTCATACCTGTGAGTCAGAGATAGGTGACTCCTAGCTAAGTGAGTCATAGATGTTCTAGTAACATCTATGTTGATTAATAATAATAATAATGAGAATCATAATGAAATTAACTATGTTCTTGCCTTGTCCTGTGTATTGATAGAATTTACATGTGTATGTAATTTCCTATCCTTACATTCTCCCCAACTATCTTAAAGGATAGCCTGATTATCTCTCATTGCTAGAATTCTAGCCTTCTCTTTATTAATAACTCCCAGAGTCTTTGTCCTACTGGAAGTATTATTTCCAGGTCTCTTTCCAAAGGTCCTGGCCTTGTTTCCTGTCTCCCAATATTTTACCATCACTGCTAAGTCAATGTCCTCTGCATATACCCAACTATCATCTTTCTCATCATAACCTTTCCATCTGATCAGGTATTGGGGCCTTTGTGTTCCTGGTTCTGTCCTGTATTCCATTGCCTCTTGTACCTCATATCTGGTACCTTCAACAGCTGAAGGGTATTTGTCTGCTCTGCTGGGGAACCTTCTGTTGTTGTTGGGCTTGTGTCTTTTGAGGAGGCTGCTGTGGAATACTGGGTGGATTTTCTTGAAGTTTGCTTCTATGTGGACTTCATAATTGCCAGTGTCTGGAAATGCTTGCACAATACTGAAGGGTCCAATCCATTTAGGTTTAGTTTTACCTTTGAAGGAAAGCTCTAAATTTTTGGTGGATAACCAGACCAAGTCACCAGGAAGGTACTTCTCTGCCTTTCTTCTGAGTTTGTTGGCATGGTGAGTTTGGCTTTCCTTGGCTTTGGTGAGGTTTGTGATGGCTTGTTGTTGGAGGGTAGGCTTCATAAATGGTGCTCTGGTATTCATGGGGATTCCTAGCTCATTGACATGTGGGTTTTGTCCAAATCTTGAATTAGGGCCAAACATGATTTGGTAGGGGGAGAATTTCCTACTGCTATCATGTCTGAGATTCATAGCAATTTGGATTTTTGGTAACTTAACCACCCAGTTCTCTTCTCCATCCACTCTCATTGCAGTAGCCATTTCTATGATGACCTTGTTCATTCTTTCTGTTTCTCCATCAGTCTGGGGGTGGTATGCTGTTGAGAGGAGGAGGGTGATGTTGTGGAGTTCTACCCAAGCTGTCCAGTGTGCAGAGGTAAAGATAGGGTCTCTGTCTGTGACAATATCTTCAGGGTAGCCAAGCATGGGAGCTATAAACCAATCATAGTACTTGGTCAGCCACTCTGCTGTGACATTTTCTGGTAGTAGGATAGGGATGGTGTATTTGGACAGCCTACATACAATTGGCCAGATTTTCTGAAAGGTGGTTGGCTGAATTGTATTGCTGTAGGAGTTTGGTGGATCTGTGATAACCTTTGGTAGTGTGAAGAAGTCCATGGTGATACTCTGCCAGGGAAATAGGGGTACAGGCAGTGAGTGGAGTTCTCCTTGTGGTTTTTGAGTAGAGAACTTACTCTGCTGACAAGTAGTGCAGGTTTCACAATATTCCTTAATGTGGTTGCTCATCCCTTTCCAGAAATAGCTGTGCTGGCAGTGGAGTAGTGTCTTGAGGTATCCTGCATGAATTAGTTCTTCATGGCTAGATTCAATGAATTTCTCAATCAAATCATAAGGTGCCAGTTCTCCATCACTGTCTTTAGCATCTCTCATCCATTTGGTTGGTAGAATCACTCTCTCCTTGTGGCATTGTTTGTTGGGATGGATGTAATAGAACCCATTTCTGTATGTAATGGAATTGAATTTTAATGCAGAACCTAAACTAGAAAATCTAGGGTCATGCATTAGTTTGTTGTATTCTTTGCATAGGGAGGTGTGAGTAGCAGGTTCTTCTCCACGTGCACATACATCCAAAAATACAATAGGCCACTTGGATCCAACATCCAACTTGGCCTCAGCTTTCACATAGAAAGATTCTTTCCCAGAATCTACTTGTTTCCACCTTTCCTGCCCTTCATCACCCTCCCAGACAAGATTTTGGAAGACCCAGAAGAGGCCTTCCTCCTTTGCTTGTAGGGAGTAGATTTCTGGATCCAGAAAGGAGTTAGCTGTGTACCATTGTCTAAAAGTTTTGTATGTATTGGTAGAATGTACCTTCTTCCTCCATTCCTCAACCAAGTCTTTTTCCTCCTCTTTCAAATCCTCTGGCCTCCTATGGTGCTTCCACTTGCAGTTAGGCACATAACACTCCATATAATCATCTAGGAGGTGGTGCCTTGGGTGGTTCTCATAGGTCTTGTACCAAAGCCAGGATGGGTTTGGTGCAAGGCACAAAGGGATTTGTGGATGATAGATATCATCCTTGCTTGGCTTCCAGCCAAACTCATCCACCTGCCCATGTTTCTGGCAATTCATAGCCTTGCATTGCCATTGGGGGAGGAGGTGGTGTTCTGGGTGCCTTTTGCTGAGGGCAGCCCAAGGGACTGGTTTTGGTTCCACTGGTTTATACCCCTCAGGAGAAGGGGAGATCTCCATGCTGAGGGGCATGGTAGTATCCAGAGGAGATAGTTGTGCCAGCTTCTGGGGAAGCTGGGAGGAGGAGGAGGTGTAGGTGGGCATGGTGCCTAGTGATGCTGGTGGTGGTGGTGGCTGCTGGTAGGGGAGCACTGTGGTGGCTTTGCAGCCAATGGTGGCATCCCCAGGGGCCTTTGTAGCAGGCATCACTTGTTGGTTGGGGGAGTCCCAGGGAGGACAATCAGTGACATTGCTGTCCCTAATTGCCTGTTCCTGGGCCCAGGAGATTCTATGGTGAGTGGGGTCCTCATTCCCATGGGAGCCAGTGGAGAGGGCAGGGCAGTTGGGTCCCCTGGCCTCATTGTAGGCCCTGTTAGCTCTCACCCTCTCCCAGTGGGAGAGGGTGGTCTGTTCCCACTCCTCATTGAGCAGGTCCAGCTCCTCCTGGGTTGGAAGAGTTGGCTCTTCCACTTCACTCCAGTCTTGCTCCTCCTCTTCCTCATACTGACTCTCCTCAGAGTCATTGCTCCTCATCACCCATTGCTCCCACTCAGTTTCTGGGAACTTCTCATCCAGGAGTTCTTGGGACTCCTCCTGGAAGTCCCTGGTGGTGTTGTTGGGGCACCCAGTTTGGTGCCAGAGGATGGCCCTTGGGCCATTGATAGACCTGCAGTGGCAGGAGGAGGGACCTGCTGCTGCTGCTGGTGCTGCTGATGCTGCTGCCTGTGCATAAGACATTTTTTCTGGGTTGGTTGGTTGGTTGGGTGTTGTGGGAGGAGTGGTAGTAGTAGTAGTAGAAGAGGGTTGGACTTGGGTAGCTGCTATGTAGATGTGTTGCTTGAAGGGTTCTGGCTGATCTGCTGAATCTGAAATAAACTCTGAGAGAGGGTAGGGAGTGCCCTCGTTATACATTCTACTCAGCTGGTCTACTATCTTATTGCTCTCTCCCTTAATATGTTCTATGGTACAGTCCAATCTGGATAAGATCCTCCTAGATCTTTCTCTTCTGCCTGATAGGTTGTTATTACTCATAATTGTGAGTAATGCACTGTGATCAGTCACAATTTTAAATTTTACCCCTGTTAATTCAGTGGCAAAATACTCAGCCCCAGCTACAATAGTAAGGAGCTCCTGATCTGTTGTTGAGTAATTGCTTTGTGCACCATTGAATGTTTTGCTAAAGTATTTAGCAGGTCTAGCCTGTTCTAAGGTGGGTCCTTGGCCAATCCATCCACCCACACCTACTCTACTTGCATCATAGACAAGGTATATGGTGTCATTTGAATTGTAATCAAGTGGTCTGAGGATTGTAGGTGAGTCAAGTAACTTTTTAATTTGGGTAAATGACTCAGTGTGAAGTGGGGTCCATGACCAATCTTTAGTAGCCCCTGCTAGTTCAGAAAGTGGAGCCATGATGTCAGCTAATTTGGGAAGAAACTGACTCATATAGATGATCATGCCATTAAATTCCTAGAGCTCCTTCCTATTTCCAGGGATTGGCAGCTTAGAAATCATTTCTACCTTGGTTGGATCCACTTCTAGGCCTTTCTCTGTGAGTATAACTCCTAGGATCTGCATTACTTTGGGGTTAATCTGAGACTTTGATTTGTTGATCTAAAACTTCTCCTTTTTTAGGATGTTGTGTAACTGTCTCAGGTCTTTCACATGCTGATCCCAAGTATTGCTGTAGATAAAGATGTCATCTAGATAGATTGCAACTGATCTGCCTAGCATGGGTCTCAATATGTGACTCATGGTTTTTACCATAGTGGCAGGTGCATTGCAATCTCCTTGTTGCATAACTCTTGTTCTAAATTGTCCCATGGGGGTACTGAATGATGTGTACTTTTCATGGTCAGGGTTTATTCTGATATTGTGATAGCCATCAGTCAAATCTATTTTTGATCTGTATTTGTGTGATGCTACTCTATTTCTAATCTCATCCTGGTTGGGAAGTGGTGTGTTGTCCTTAATGGTGTTGTTATTCCTATCAACCAGGTCTAGCAGAAATCTAGGCTGATCTGGTTTGTCATGCTTAGGAATTGTAAACATGCAGCATGATGATGGATCATTTGATGCTATGATTCTGCCTGATTTCAGCTCTGAGTTAATTTTTTCATGCAAGGCTTGCATGAATTTAGCATTCTGCTTTATTGGTCTAGGTCTCCAAGTAATTGACTCATCTTTGATATTAATGTTGTAATTAATATCTCTTAGTGGGGGTAATTCTGTTGGCTTCTCTGAGGGGTAGACTTCAGGGAACTCAGCCTCAATATCAAACTCTGACTCTACTGTAGTGGAATAGGAATGGATTTCCTTTTTCTCAGCATTGATGGTGGCCCTTAATCTGTGTATGTGATTAAAGGCAATGGTGATGTCATTGTTGAGTTGTGTAGGGAGAGTTTGGTATAGTGAGTGATATGTGGTTTGAAGTTCCAATAGAATTTGATACTAGTTTTCTATTACTGCTTTTTCTTCTATAGTTAGAAGATTGATTACTGATATGGTGGACTTCAGCTGATGATGTAAGTCATTTTTAGCCTGTATGTAATGTTGTCCACTCTCTGTGTAATCTATAACCTTGTTGTATGCCTTATTGTAGGCTAAGGATGTTTGAGTGCTTGGAAATTGGTGTGATGTCATCACTTCCACCATGTATGAGTAATCTTGTACCCATATTGGATAATGGTCTAGATCATTCTGGATAATCTTCCAAGCTAACTGTTGGATGATTATCCTTTCCTCATATGGTGTGAGTGAGCCTGATTCTTCCACATGTGTGGCTGCAGAGGTGACTCTTCTTTTGCTGATCTTTGTCTGAGGAGCTCCTCCAGTCCAGGGTTTCAAGGTGTATCTGAGTCCTTCCTTGCTTGTGACAGTAGTCTGCATGGTGCCAATATTGATCATGGCCTGATTAGCCTTCAGGGCTGGATGTCCTAGGATAACATCCCAGTCACTAAGGTTGGCTGTCCAGAAGGTTCTTTCTTCCTCATGCTGACCATAATTAATAATTACTTTGGCATAATGCTCACACTTACCCTTGCTTCCTTTGATGACTGTGTTGATAACAACTGGTTTTGTTAGTTTCATCATAAGTATCTTATACAGTATGCAGAACCTAGTGCTTATTAGATCTGCACCTGTGGTCTGATGATCTATTAGAGTGATGGCCTGATTTTTGTTGATAGTGGTGATAGCCATCAAGTGTTCTGTTGTTTTTAGCCTAGGATTGTAGCTTGGTGGTGTGTCCATAATTAATTTGTTGTTTTTGCCAACTGTTGGTACTTGTCTTACCTTAGTGGCATGGATATTAATTGCATCATAATCTGTTGAGTCTTTTTCATAGATTACTCATAAGGCATTAGATCCTATCTTTGGTGATTTGCAATCAAATGACAAATGACCCATTTTGCCACAATTGTAACACTTGGCATTTCTGTTGAGGCAAGCTGGAAGTGGTTTCTTTTTCAGTAAGCCCCAATTTGTTGGTGGGGGTCTTGCAGGAGGTGCAGGTTTAGTGTGTGTCTTAATTCCTGCAGGTTTATTGTTGGAACCAGTGGGCTGATGTACAGGGGTTCTTTCAGGTTTTTCTTGCATGGTTTTCCATGGCTTTCTTTGTGGCTTATTTCTTCTGTCAATATGTGTATGACTATGCATATTAGCCTCAAATTTCTCCAGAGTTCTGATTAGTTTATCCCATGCAGTATCCACTATGATGAAAGCTCCTGCAGCTGTAGTCAATTTCTGGTCTAATGCATCAATGAACTTGTGATACTTGACAGGGTGAGTAATTGTTTGATTACCCTCTGTATCTATGAGTAATAGTTGAATCCTGTCCAGTTCTTTTGCAAATTCATGCACTGTCATCTTCTTTCCATTTTTGTACTGGTTGCATTTGGCCCACACCTTCCATAAATCATCCTTGCTTGTGCTAGGAATTAGGTGCTGTCTGATGTTGATAAAAGCCTGGAAGATGTCCTGGTTTTTTGACTTGGTATTGTTGACATACTCATCCAGCACTGTTTTTGGTCCTGCCTCCACATAGAAGTCCAGATTATCTACTGCTTCTACTCCTTTAAGCTGTATACCATTCAATTTCAGATACTTCTGTAAGTAAATACACCAATCATCATATGTTTGTGCATTCTTCCATTTAGGATCATCATTTAATTTCTTTGGTATTTCTACTTTGATCTTTGGAGGCTTCTTTGGTGTTTTTCCTCTAATTGAGGTTTTGCCTGTTGTTTTTTCCCAGCTAATTTGAGATGGTGTTTTTTCCCTATTAGATTTCATCTTCCTTTTCCTGGCATTGGAAGAGGAAGAGCTGTTACCACTGTCACTGCTATCAGAATCACTTTCTGAAGAACTTGGATCAGGTGGGTCTTCAGCATTCTTTTCATTTCCTGATTCCTCTGAATCAGAAAGGGATATTGCTCTATCCTTTTTTGATCCATCTCCTGTCTTTTTCTTTTTTGCTCCAAAGAGGTCTTTCTTAGATTGTTTGAGTTTCTCATTGGCTTCCTTATCCTGTTGTGCCTGTTTCTTTTCCTTCTTCATTCTGGGTGTTGCTGTGAATTTTACAACTGGAGGTACAGGTACAGGAGTGTTGTCTTTATCTGTGTTTGGTGTGTCTGGTATATACCTATAGGTAGCAATACCTAACCAGTTTCTGATTATCCATGGAATTTCTTCAACACTGTTGATACTTTCTACTTCAGGTTGGAAGTCTACTATTCTTTCCATGAATATTTTTTCATCTGCTGTTTCTTCTAACATTGTCTTTGTCATATCTTCTTTGGTTGTTTCCTCCAGTGGTTCCTTATTTGCAGATTCTGGATTCCTTTTCATTCCTGTTGCTGTGATTCCCCACTCAGCTAGGGAATATTTTGCTATTAATTCTTGCAACATTTTTCCCTCCTTATCTGTGTAATGGTCTGCTTCTGCTTGCAGTTTACCTTCATAGATTCTGTTGGTGAGGGCTTGTTTTGGGATTCCAGGTTTATTTGCTTTGATTGTGAAGATATATTCTGGTGTTGTTACAAGCTGACTTATTTTGAGTTCTAAATCTGCAGTCTTTTTACTGGTTTCTCTTACAGTACTCCAGTTAACTACTACTGGAATATCTATTTGAGCAGGTGTTTGAGATCTTGAAGGTTGTTTTCCTTTTGATTTCTTTTTCCTTGGTGTTAGAAGTTTGGGCATTAAGGAGCCCTTTCTGCTCCTGGTTTGTAGTGGTGTGGAAGTCATGTTGCTAATGTTTATTCTTTTCTACAGATGACCTTTAAGTGTTATGTTAAGCCTGTTGAGTCTGCAGGCAAGGTGTCTAGAATTGATGTTGGTCTGAGAGGGCCTAAGGAAATTCCTGTTAAAAGGAATAGAAAGGTCTTTTTCTGGGTGACACCTAAGGATTTGGATGGATTCCTTAAGGAATTTGCTGGAGTTGCTGTTACTTGGAAGGGATGTAAGAATAGGGATTGTTCTGAACAGTGTGCTGAAAGGTATAGGTGGTTCAGAAAAATGCTGGATCAGGGGTGGAGGTATGATACTCAAGGGGTCCCACTGATTGAAAAGAGCTCTGCCTTCTGTAGATAAGGTCTTTTTAATTCTCAGATTTACTTTTTTTAGTGTTTCTGAGTATCTAGATACTTCTCCTCTTCTAGGAGAATTAATGAGGCCCTAGGTGATCAGTCTAGTCCTTGGGTAAGGTTTTTATATAGGTTAAAAAATGTAAAGTTTGGGTATAGTATAAAGGTGGCTATTAGTTAGATTACCAGAATCTAACTAATAACAGCTGCCTTAATATCTATATAAATAAGAGTCTGAATAGTTGTAATATCTTCAAGTCACTTGTGATTGTGGAGAGACTTAATTAACCATTGTAAACTCTTGTATTTTGCTACTGCTAAGTTGCTTGCCCTTTCACTGAAGGGGGAAATGGGCTTCTTTTATAGAAAGTCCCAAGCCTGTATGAGTCATAGTGACTCTTAAACTAAATTAACTATGATGTCAGAAGTGACTCATTTCCTATGAGTCAGTGGTGACTCCTTTCTTAATGTTGAGTCACATCTGTGAGTCAGAGGTGACTCCTATCTAATTGTTGAGTCATACCTATGAGTCACAGGTGACTCAATTTCTTGAGTCATACCTGTGAGTCAGAGATAGGTGACTCCTAGCTAAGTGAGTCATAGATGTTCTAGTAACATCTATGTTGATTAATAATAATAATAATGAGAATAATAATGAAATTAACTATGTTCTTGCCTTGTCCTGTGTATTGATAAAATTTACATGTGTATGTAATTTCCTATCCTTACAGGTACCAACGAACGGACGAAACAATTTTCGGAAATAACTCCACGAAATCGACTCCCCCCGACACAGGGAAACGACCAAATTGACGAGCTCGACGAGCCCGTTCTTTTGATCTTATCGCCGACGAAATCGGAGCGGAACTGACATCGCTGTTGCCAAAAAACCTAAATCACATCGCCAACCCCTATTTCCCCTCACTGACAACACATACATTTCGCATTGCAACCAACTTCAACACCTCACCACACGACCAGTTTTCGTCGCACCGCCATCAAATTAACACCAGTGGTAGATACGATCGTCCTGGTATTGCCATTTAATTTTCAGACGATTCTGTCAGCTGGTTGTTGAGTTATTCCACATCTTCGATATTTTCCCCTCTTTCACCCCCTGTCAGTTGTCACAATACCCTTGTCACACCTGCATATACCACCCTATACCCACCAATACCTATTACTATCGCACAATACCCTTTCTTTAACCACTATACCCTTGATCCTGTTGTTCAATTTCGTTCCAAAGAGCCAAAATACTGTTCCCTAAGCGACATTACACCTTCAACAGGTTGTTTGCAAGATGATCTTACATCTGTAAGATCATAGGTGGCAAAACAAAGTACAAGAACCTAATGGACAATCCTTTGCTCGAGTGAGGTGGCTTGATCCAAACTGCCAGAGATCTAGTACTTTGATTCCTGGGTATATAAACGCAGGACTCTTTTGAGGACGTGAACAGCCCCAAGAAGGCAATACCCAGGCGTCAGCAGCCCACTTCTGCTGACCCCACCCAACTTATTCGGGGGGGTGGGACCACGTTTTGCGACACGGCCCCAAAAATTCCAAATTTTAGACTTAACCAAAATCGAGCAACTGCACCAAATTCCCCATCCAATTCCGCACAGAACCATCCTCTTCCCATCCAAACACCATGAGTACTCACGATAGTACAATGCAAGAGAGCGACGATGACTTTAGTTCGCTTCCTCCTACCCTGACCTCCCCTACACCAACCGCACCTGGCGCCGCAAGCCAATTCCTTAACACACTTGAGTTCAATATGTCCAGCAACCCACTTACTGGAATGTGTGACTTCAATGTACCCACCACCAGCACCACCCCAGTTCCCCGATCCGAAAACACCTCCCGCAACCTCTTCAAACGCAAGCGCACCGACGCCAGCAGCCGCCCAGATGACCTGACTGATGTCCTAACCCTACTTGGAAACAAGATAGATCGCACACTCAGCGCAATGGAAACAATCAAGCTTGCACTCAAAGGACTTGAAGCTGAGATGAAATCCACCAGCGAACAGATGCGCAACATCCAGGCAGACCTGAAGGCAGTGAAGACAAACACCACCCGCATTGACAAACAAGTGAAGCAACTCAAGACGCAGCTTACAACAGCACCATCCACTGACACAACTACAGCTGCAACCACAACATCAAGCACCAAAGCGCCAAAGACAACCAAGGACAAACCTAAGTCATATGCGCAAGCAATAGCCGACACTACCACTACAACCGCCACAACCGCAGTCAACAATCCAACCACCACAACCGCCACAACAATAGCCACACTCACACCCACCAATCGGCGCATGGTAGCCACTCGCAGCCCTGCCGCAAAACCTACTCCATCACTATCCCCAGCAGAACTCCTTATCCTCCGCAATGCCGCCAACCAAGCACTCTCTTCAAATGCGGCATCCAACAAACTGGTTATTGCGCAGGTGAAGGAGACATCTAAAGGCAACCTGATTCTTGTGACTCGTGAAGACTGCACTGCTACGCAAGTAATGCACTTCCACAAGATAGTTACCAAGGGACTTGCAAAACTGGATGCGCGGGTGGTCAACCTCAAGGAAGATTCGAGCTGGGGAAAGGTAATGGTACATGCAATTTGAATTGAAAGTTTCGGAGGAGTTGAAGGGATGAAGAGGTTGAAACAGGAGATTGAAAAATTCAATGTGGGAGTAGAATTGGTACAAGAGCCACGCTGGTTAGTGGAAGAGAGCAAGAGGCAGGGGAAGAAAGCATCGTCGGTAGTGGTGGCAGTTAAGGATCAAGCAATTGCAGAAGCCATTGCAAAAAGGGGAGTCCTGGTTCAGGGCGCAGTAATGCGCACTGTTCTATTCAACTCATGCAAACCAACCGACCAATGCCAGAACTGTCAAAGATTTGGCCACCACCACCTCCGATGCACCCAACAGGCACGATGCCCCTTGTGCGCAAAGTCTCATCAGACCAAACAACACAAGTGCCCTAAATGCGCCAGCCCCCAACACTGCGAACACAACACCCCCAAGTGCTGCAACTGCAAAGGGGCACACTTCTCCAATGCCAACGACTGCCCCACCAAGGCAGCAATTCCCAAACCACCAAGACAACAGGCAACTGATCCGCCACAGGATATGGAAACCGAACCCACAGAAACAACCAACACCGCCATCTAATGCAGACACAACCAACACCCAACCAAAACCGCAACCATCAGAAACAACCACTCCGCTTCATCCAAATAAACTGCAACTGATCTTCCCTTGTCGTCACTACTGTCCTTGAGCTTGCTAGCAGGACCGCAGACATTATACTTATTCAGGAGCCCTGGATCAGTCGTGACGGCAACACAATTACTCACCCAACGTTTACCGCAATCACACCGTCACATCCCACCCTCAGAGCTCAGGTTATGATGTACATCAACAACACCACACCACACCTTACAACAACACCACGCCCTGACATCAGCAACGACCCTGATCTTCAAGCCTTGGAGATCTCATCACCACACTACCATGCTCTTACCATCTACAACATCTACAACGAGAAGAACCTGGAAGGCACTTGGACAGTCGAGCGCACCCTTCAAAACCTTCCCATTACACCACACACCATCATGGCCGGTGACTTTAATGCGCACCACCCATGGTGGAACTCACAACGACCAGCAACCAGGAGTGACGTCCTAGTTCAATACCTCCAACACCACAACATGCAACTCCTCAACACACCCGACACTGCCACCTTCCACTGACGCAACCACACAGGGTTGTGAGCCCTTGACCTCACGTTCACCACGCCAGGCCTTCTGGAGTGGGTAGACAACTGGGCAATAGATGACGACAACCACCCAGGATTCGACCACAGCCTTCTGCGATTCAGCATCCTCCCTACCGAAACTGACTTTATCCCTCCCCCTTCCGCTAACCGGTACAACTGGCGAGCAGCAGACTGGGAGCTCTTCGAATCAAAGTTCATCAGCATTATACAGCAGACCGAGTCCCAATGGACACACCTCTTTGCCTCAACACACCCAACCGACATGACAAATAGTGCACAATTTCTCACAACCGCAATCCTGGACGCAGTACAACAAAACGTACCCCTTATCAAACCATCAGCCAGATCCAAGCGGTGGTGGACAGAGGAGATCGCGGCAGAGCGCAAGCTCATGGGACTTGCATTCAGGACATGGAAAGCAAGTGGAAAACAGAGTGGAGAGGAGGAGAGTCTGTATAAACAACAGAGGAACAGCTACTTCCGATTAATTCGAACTGAGAAGAACCGATGCTGGCAGGAATTCGTGCAGAACGCACAAGGACCAGAGATCTTTCAAGTTGTCAAATACTTGAAACCTAGGAGACAAGATCGCACCCCAACACTAACACACAACCATACCACCGCCACCACCTTCGAGGAGAAGTCAAATATGCTCCGCAACGTCATGTTTCCACCTCCACCATCTTACCCACCAATACCACCTCGCAAGCCCCACCGATCGATCCCCTGGGCAGAGGTAACAGCGGCAGAGGTTGAGACAGCAATCATGACCAGTGCACCAAATAAGGCGCCAGGCCCCGACGGCATTTCCTTCCAATGCATTCAACACGCCTACCAAGCACACCCAGTTATTTTTAACCACCTCTTCAACCACCTCCTTCAACAAGGATTCCATCCCCCCTGTTGGCGACAAGCAACCGGCGCTATCCTGCGCAAACCAAACAAACCTGACTACAGTGCCCCCAAAGCCTATCGCATCATCTCTCTCCTCAACTGCTTGGGCAAAGTATCGGAGAAGATTATGGCTAGGAGGCTTGCCTACTACACCAAAACATACCATCTCCTGCACGCAGACCAGATAGGAGGAAGACCAAAGCGCTCAGCTGTGGATGCAGCACTTGCACTCGCACATGACGCTGACCTAGCCCGTCGGAACAAGAGAGTCCTCAGCGCCTTGTTCATGGACGTCAAAGGCGCCTTTGACAATGTAGCCATGACTCGCCTCCTGGAGGAATTACAGGTCGAAGGATATCCGCGACAGGTAGTGCAATGGGTTCAAAGTTTCCTTACTGACCGATCCATTGCGCTTTCATTCGATGGAACAAAAGAACCACTTCACCCTGTTAACACTGGCATACCCCAAGGATCCCCTATCTCCCCCATTCTATTCCTTATCTACCTTCACCCACTCTTCAACATCGTCAACCAACAACACCCAGAGGTGTGGACACCATCTTATATCGATGACTGCGCCTTCATCATCAATGGCAAATCAGAGGAACACAATGCTCGCATACTGGAACAGGTCACCCAAACCGTATTCACCTGGGCAGACAACAATGCAGTAGCCTTTGATGACCCCAAATCCGAACTCATCCACTTTCACAACCTACGCACCACCAACAACACCCCCATCACCCTCCCCAACGGTACCCTTATAACACCATCCAAATCGCTACGATGGTTAGGTACATGGTTCGACCGCAAACTCTCCTTTACCCACCATGTTGATACTAAGGTGGCATCCGCCACACGCGCACTCAACATGCTCATGGGGCTTACCAATACCCGCAGGGGGCTTACAGCCAAGGGCATGCGCCAGCTATACCTTGCTTGCATAACCCCTATTGCGGATTTTGGAGCCGAAGTGTGGTGGGCAGGACAGAAGAACCATCTCCGCAAACTGCAGATACTGCAGAACACAGCCACTCGACGCATTTTGGGTGCCTTCCGCACCTCACCAACCAAGGCCTTAGAAATCGAGGCCTCCCTACCACCCCCACAACTCCGACTTCACCACCTGCAACAGAAACTTGCAATCCGCCTCACCACTTACCCAGCAACCCATCCCCTAAGGGTGCGTTGTCCACCAGATTTCCCACCATTCGAATCAGACCGAACCGACGATGCCACATATACACCATGGCATCAAACCCACCAACCACAACAACACCACACCCGCCTCGACACCATCCTCTCCACCGTCAACAAATGGATTGAACCAGCGTCTAGGCTAGAAGAAATAGCCGACAGTCTTCCCCCATGGTTTGAACACACTGCCGACATTGATATAGCAAAAGCGTCAAAATCGGACCAAACCAAGGAACACTACGCTGTGTTGGAGACAATTGACTGGGAGCCACAAGACCACATGGTAGTTTACACTGATGGGAGCATGCTGGAAGGATCAAAGGTGGGCGCAGGACTCCACGCCTACCACAACGAACACTCGCAAGACAAGAGCTGGAACCTAGGGGACGAAATGGAGGTGTTTGATGCAGAGTTGTTTGCAATTGAGCAAGCACTCCACCTTGCAAACACCTGGGCACGCCAGCGACACTTCCTCCATGTCTGGATATTTGCAGACAACCAAGCGGCAATACGTCGCATTCACAAACCCACCCAACACAAAACTGTCAACATGCTGACAACTGACAGCCACCGCCACATCAAACGCCTCCACCAGCGAGGCATCCTCACACACATCCACTGGGTGCCAGGCCACTGTGACATCGCCGGCAATGACAAGGCAGATGCCGCAGCAAAAGACGGCGCCCTCAACCACCCACCAGATTACTCCCGATACACATCAAACGCCTTCCTCAAGCGACAAGCAAAAGCCGATCTTCAAACAAGGTGGGCAGAGGAATGGAATAAACTGACACGGAAACAAAGAGGCAACTCCTATTGGGGCGGTCCACCCACACTCAAACCACTACCACACCTACCACTACCAAAACATATCACCGCCACCATCACGCAGCTCCGCACTGCACACGGCTACTTTGGCTCATACCTCAGTAACATACCATCGAGCGATTTCTACAACAACCCTACCTGCCCTTGTGGCGCACCTGTCCAATCCCCAACCCACATCCTCCTCTACTGCAAACGTACACACCAAACGCGACGGAAGATTCTCCAACAGCTCGACGGCCCAACTCCTTTCACCAGGGTCATCTCGAATGATGGAAACGTTCTAGTCAAGCTGGTGACTGAGCTGCGCATGGGGGGGAACATACCGGAGGAGGCAGAGCAGGAGAACTCATGGGGATGGGGCGATGTTGAAGATGATGAGGAGGAAGACAGCGACGAGGATGAGGAGGAGTGAAGGGAGGATGAAGGAACCAACTGCCCGCAATACACCAACATGACTGCTACCCCATCGAAACAATCACCCGCAGACACATACGGCACCACCACCCCATCGAGGGGCTGTTGAAGAAGAACAGCCAACACTATTACGATTTTCCTTTCAGTTACTTGACTTGATGTGATTTCATTTCCATTTTTACATGCGCGCGCTTGAGTTTCGTTTGATTTCATTATTTCTTTATTGCTTGTTAACGTTTTTCATTTTGTCCGACATGTATTTATCTCTTCTTCACTGCCATAGCCGACCGGCTCCATGCAATATGAATAATAAATAAATAAATAAATAAATACCTGCCCATGTGGCGCACCTATCCAATCCCCAACACACATTCTCCTCTACTGCAAATGCACATACCACATACGACACAAAATCCTCCAACAACTCGACGGCCCAACTCCTTTTACCAGGGTCATCTCGAATGATGGAAACGTTTTGGTTAAGTTGGTCACTGAGCTACGCATGGGAGGGAAAATGCCGGAGGAAGAAGAGAAGGAAAACACATGGGGATGGGGCGATGTTGAGGAGGACGAGGAGGAAGAAAGCAGCGAAGAAGAAGAGGAAGAGGAGGAATAAAGAGACGAAGGAACCAGTTGCCCGCAACACACCAACATGACTGTCACATCATCAAAATGATCCCCCGCAGACACATACGGCACCACAACACCATCGATGGGCTGTTGAAGAAGAACAGCCAACACCATGACGATTTTCCTTTCGGTCATTTAACTTGATTTGTTTTTATTTCTTTTGTTACATGCGTACGCTTGATTTTCGTTTGATTTCATTATTTCTTTTATTGTTTGTTAACGTTTTTCATTTTGTCCGACATGTAGTTATCTCTTTTTCACTGCCATAGCCGACCAGCTCCATGCAATATGAATAATAAATAAATAAATAAATATATCTTCCCCTGCCTCTTGCTCTCTTCCACTAACCAGCGTGGCTCTTGTACCAATTCTACTCCCACATTGAATTTTTCAATCTCCTGTTTCAACCTCTTCATCCCTTCAACTACTTCAAAACTTTCAATTCCAATTGCATGTACCATTATCTTTCCCTAGCTCAAATGTTCCTTAAGGTTGACCACCCGCACATTTAGTTTTGCAAGCGCCTTGGTAACTATCTTGTAGAAGTGCATTACTTGCGTAGCAGTGCAGTCTTCACAAGTCACAAGGATCAGGTTGCTTTTAGAAGTCTCTTTCTACTGCGCAATAACCAGTTTGTTAACTCACCAACGAACGGATGAAACAATTTTCGGAAATAACTACACGAAATCAAATCCCCCTGACACGGCGGAACGACCAGATTGACGGGCTCGACGAGCCCGTTCTTTTGATTTCATCGCCGACGGAATCGGAGCGGAACTGACATCGCTGTTGCCAAAAAACCGAAGCCACATTGCTAACCCCTATTTCCCCTCACTGACAACACATACATTTCGCTTTGCAACCAACTTCAACACCTCCCCACACAACCAGCTTTCGTCGCACCGCCTTCAAATTAACACCAGTGGTAGATACCATCGTCCTGGTATTGCCATTTAATTTTCAGACAATTCTGTTGCCTGGTTGTTGAGTTATTCCACTTCTTCGATATTTTCCCCTCTTTCACCCCCTGTCAGTTGTCACAATACCCTTGTCACACCTGCATATACCACCCTATACCCACCATTACCCAGTACTATCGCACAATACCCTTTCTTTAACCACTATACCCTTGTTCCTGTTGTTTAATTTCGTTCCAAAGAGCCAAAATAGTGTTCCCAAAGCAACATTACACCTTCAACAGGTTGTTTGCAAGGTGATCTTACATCTGTAAGATCATAGGTGGCAAAACAAAGTACAAGAACCTAATAGACAATCCCCTGCTCGAGTGAGGTGGCTTGATCCAAACTGCCAGAGATCTAGTACTTTGATTCCTGGGTATATAAACGCAGGACTCTCTTGAGGACGTGAACAGCCCTAAGAAGGCAATACCCAGGCGTTAGCAGCCCACTTCTGCTGACCCCACCCAACTTATTCGGGGGGTGGGACCAAGTTTTGTGACACGGCCCCAAAATTCCAAATTTTGGACTTAACCAAAATCGAGTAACTGCATCAAATTCCCCATCCAATTGCGCAGAGAACCATCCTTTTCCTATCCGAACACTATGAGTACTCATGATAGTACAATCAAAGAGAGCGACGATGACTTCAGTTCGCTTCCTCCCACCCTGACATCCTCTACACCAACCGCACCTGGCGCCGCAAGCCAATTCCTCAACACAGTTGAGTTCAACATGCCCAGCGACCCACTCACTGGAATGCGTGACTTCAATGTACCCACAACCAGCACCACCCCAGTTTCACAATCTGAAAACACCTCCCGCAACCTCTTTAAACGCAAGCGCACTGACTCCAGCAGCCGCCCAGATGACCTGACTAATGGTCTGACCCTACTTGGGAACAAGATGGATTGCACACTTAGCGTAGTGGAAACAATCAAGCTTGCACTCAAGGGACTTAAAGCTGAGATGAAATCTACCAGCAAACAGATGTGCAACATCCAGGCAGAGCTCAAGGTAGTGAAGACAAACACCACCCGCATTGACAAGCAAGCAAAGCAGCTCAAGACGCAGCTTACAGCAACACCAACCACCAACACCAATACAGCCACGACCATAGCATCAAGCACCAAAGGGCCAAAGACAACCAAGTACAAACCTAAGTCATATGCGCAAGCAATAGCCGACACTACCACTACAACCGCCACAACCGCATTCAACAATCCAACCACCACAACCGCCACAACAAAAAGCATGCAAGATACACAACCTAGAGCAACGAACGGACGAAACAATTTTCGAAAATAACTCCACGAAATCAACTCCCCCCGACACGGCGAAACGACCAAAGTGACGAGCCCGACGAGCCCGTTCTTTTGATTCTATCGCCGACGAAATCGGAGCGGAACTGACATCGCTGTTGCCAAAAAACCGAAATCACATCGCTAACCCCTATTTCCCCTCACTGACAACACATACATTTCGCTTTGCAACCAACTTCAAAACCTCACCACACAACCAGTTTTCGTCGCACCGCCTTCAAATTAACACCAGTGGTAGATACCATCGTCCTGGTATTGCCATTTAATTTTCAGACGATTCTGTCGGCTGGTTGTTGAGTTATTCCACTTCTTCGATATTTTCCCCTCTTTCACCCCCTGTCAGTTGTCACAATACCCTTGTCACACCTGCATATACCACCCTATACCCACCAATACCTATTACTATCGCACAATACCCTTTGTTTAACCACTATACCCTTGTTCCTGTTGTTCAATTTCGTTCCAAAGAGCCAAAATACTGTTCCCAAAGCGACATTACACCTTCAACAGGTTGTTTGCAAGGTGATCTTACATCTGTAAGATCATAGGTGGCAAAACAAAGTACAAGAACCTAATAGACAATCCTCTGCTCGAGTGAGGTGGCTTGATCCAAACTGCCAGAGATCTAGTACTTTGATTCCTGGGTATATAAACGCAGGACTCTCTTGAGGACGTGAACAGCCCCAAGAAGGCAATACCCAGGCGTCAGCAGCCCACTTCTGCTGACCCCACCCAACTTATTCGGGGGGGTGGGACCAAGTTTTGCGACACGGCCCCAAAAATTCCAAATTTTGGACTTAACCAAAATCGAGCAACTGCATCAAATTCCCCATCCAATTCCGCACAGAACCATCCTCCTCCCATCCAAACAGCATGAGTACTCACGAGAGTACAATGCAAGAGAGCGACGATGACTTCAGTTCGCTTCCTCCTACTCTGACCTCCCCTACACCAACCGCACCCGGCACCGCAAGTCAATTCCTGAACACACTTGAGTTCAACATGTCCAGCAACCCACTCACTGGGATGCGTGACTTCAATGTACCCACAACCAGCACCACCCCAGTTCCCCGATCTGAAAACACCTCCCGCAACCTCTTCAAACGCAAGCGCACCGACGCCAGCAGCCGCCCAGATGACCTGACTGATGTCCTGACCCTACTTGGAAACAAGATGGATCGCACACTCAGTGCAATGGAAACAATCAAGCTTGCACTCAAAGGACTTGAAGCTGAGATGAAATCCACCAGTGAACAGATGCGCAACATCCAGGCAGACCTGAAGGCAGTGAAGACAAACACCACCCGCATTGACAAACAAGCGAAGCAACTCAAGACGCAGCTTACAGCAGCACCATCCACCGACACAACCACAGCCGCAACCACAACATCAAACACCAAAGCGCCAAAGACAACCAAGGAGAAACCTAAGTCATATGCGCAAGTAATAGCCGACACTACCACTACAACCGCCACAACCGCAGTCAACAATCCAACCACCACAACCGCCACAACAACAGCCACACTCACATCCACCAATCGGCGCATGGTAGCCACTCGCAGCCCTGCCGCAAAACCCACTCCATCACTATCCCCAGCAGAACTCCTCATCCTCCGTGACGCCGCCAACCAAGCACTCTCTTCAAATGCCGCATCTAACAAACTGGTTATTGCGCAGGTAAAGGAGACATCTAAAGGCAACCTGATTCTTGTGACTCGTGAAGACTGCACTGCTACACAAGTAATGCACTTCCACAAGATAGTTACTAAGGCGCTTGCAAAACTGGATGCGCGGGTGGTCAACCTCAAGGAAGATTCGAGCTGGGGAAAGGTAATGGTACATGCAATTGGAATTGAAAGTTTCGGAGGAGTTGAAGGGATGAAGAGGTTGAAACAGGAGATTGAAAAATTCAATGTGGGAGTAGAATTGGTACAAGAGCCACGCTGGTTAGTGGAAGAGAGCAAGAGGCAGGGGAAGAAAGCATCGTCGGTAGTGGTGGCAGTTAAGGATCAAGCGACTGCAGAAGCAATTGCAAAGAGGGGAGTACTGGTTCAGGGCGCAGTAATGCGCACTGTTTTATTCAACTCATGCAAACCCACCGACCAATGCCAGAACTGTCAAAGATTTGGCCACCACCACCTCCGATGCACCCAACAGGCACGATGCCGGCTGTGCGCAAAGTCCCACCAGACCAAACAACACAAGTGCCCTAAATGCGCCAGCCCCCAACACTGCGAACACAACACCCCCAAGTGCTGCAACTGCAAAGGGGCACACTTCTCTAATGCCGACGAATGCCCCACCAAGACAGCAATTCCCAAACCACCAAGGCAACAAGCAACCGATCTGCCACAGGATATGGAAACCGAACCCACCGAAACAGCCACCACCACTGTCTAATGCAGAGACAACCAACCACCAACCAGAACCGCAACCATCAGAAAGAACCACTCCGCTTCATCCAAATCAATTGCAACCGATCTTCCCTTGTCGTCACTACTGTCCTTGAGCTTGCTAGCAGGACCGCAGACATTATACTTATTCAGGAACCCTGGATCAGTCGTGATGGCAACACAATCACCCACCCAACCTTTACTGCTATTACACCGTCACATCCCACCCTTAGAACTCGGGTTATGACATACATCAACAACACTACACCACACCTTACAACAACACCACGCCCTGACATCAGCAACGACCCTGATCTCCAAGCCTTGGAGATCTCATCACCACACCACCATACCCTCACCATCTACAACATCTACAACGAGAAGAACCTGGAAGGCACTTGGACAGTCGAGCGCACCCTTCAAAACCTTCCCATCACACAACACACCATCATTGCTGGCGACTTCAATGCGCACCACCCATGGTGGAACTCACAACGACCAGCAACCAGAAGCGACGTCCTGGTTCAATACCTCCAACACCACAACATGCAACTACTCAACACACCTGACACCGCCACCTTCCACCGACGCAACAACACAGGGTTGTCAGCCCTTGACCTCACGTTCACCACGCCAGGCCTTCTGGAGTGGGTAGACAACTGGGCAATAGATGACGACAACCACCCGGGATCCGACCACAGCCTTCTGCGATTCAGCATCCTCCCAACCGAAACCGACTTCATCCCTCCCCCTTCCGCTAACCGTTACAACTGGCAAGCAGCAGACTGGGAGCTCTTTGAATCAAAGTTCATCAGTATCATTCAGCAAACCGAATCCCAGTGGACACACCTCTTTGCCTCACGACACCCAACTGACATGACCAATAGTGCACAATTCCTAACAACCGCAATCCTGGACGCAGTACAACAGAGTGTCCCCCTTATCAAACCATCAGCAAGATCCAAGCGGTGGTGGACAGAGGAGATTGCGGCAGAGCGCAAGCTCATGGGACGTGCATTCAGGACATGGAGGGCAAGTGGAAAACAAAGCGGAGAGGAGGAGCGTTTGTATAAACGACAGAGGAACAGCTACTTCCGATTGATTAGAACTGAGAAGAACCGATGCTGGCAGGAATTCGTGCAGAACGCACAAGGACCAGAGATCTTTCAAGTTGTCAAATACTTGAAACCTAGGAGACAAGACCGCACCCCAACACTAACACACAACCATACCACCGCCACCACCTTTGAGGAGAAGTCAAACATGCTCTGCAACGTCATGTTTCCACCTCCACCATCTTACCCACCAACACCACCTCGCAAGCCCCACCGATCGATCCCCTGGGCAGAGGTAACAGCGGCAGAGGTTGAGACAGCAATCATGACCAGTGCACCAAACAAGGCGCCAGGCCCCGACGGCATTTCCTTCCAATGCATTCAACACGCCTACCAAGCACACCCAGTTATTTTTAACCACCTCTTCAACCACCTCCTTCAACAAGGATTCCATCCCCCTTGTTGGCGACAAGCAACCGGCGCTATCCTGCGCAAACCAAACAAACCTGACTACAGCGCCCCCAAAGCCTATCGCATCATCTCTCTCCTCAACTGCTTGGGCAAAGTATCGGAGAAGATCATGGCTAGGAGGCTTGCCTATTACACCGAAACATACCATCTCCTGCACGCAGACCAGATAGGAGGAAGACCAAAGCGCTCAGCTGTGGATGCAGCACTTGCACTCGCACATGACGCTGACCTAGCCCGTCGGAACAAGAGAGTCCTCAGTGCACTGTTCATGGACGTCAAAGGCGCCTTTGACAATGTAGCCATGACTCGCCTCCTGGAGGAATTACAGGTTGAGGGATATCCGCGACAGGTAGTGCAATGGGTTCAAAGTTTCCTTACTGACCGATCCATTGCACTTTCATTCGATGGAACAAAAGAACCACTTCACCCTGTTAACACTGGCATACCCCAAGGATCCCCTATCTCCCCCATTCTATTCCTTATCTACCTTCACCCACTCTTCAACATCGTCAACCAACAACACCCAGAGGTGTGGACGCCATCTTATATCGACGACTGCGCCTTCATCATCAATGGCAAATCAGAGGAACACAATGCTCGCATACTGGAACAGGTCACCCAAACCGTATTCACCTGGGCAGACAAGAATGCAGTAGCCTTTGATGACCCCAAATCCGAACTCATCCACTTTCACAACCTACGCACTACCAACAACACCCCCATCACCCTCCCCAACGGTACCCTTATAACACCATCCAAATCGCTACGATGGTTAGGTACATGGTTCGACCGCAAACTCTCCTTCACGCACCATGTTGATACTAAGGTGGCATCTGCCACACGCGCACTCAACATGCTCATGGGGCTTACCAACACCCGCAGGGGGCTTACAGCCAAGGGCATGCGCCAGCTATACCTTGCTTGCATAACCCCTATTGCGGATTTTGGAGCCGAAGTATGGTGGGCAGGACAGAAGAACCATCTCCGCAAACTGCAGATACTGCAGAACACAGCCACTCGACGCATTTTGGGTGCCTTCCGCACCTCACCAACCAAGGCCTTAGAAATCGAGGCCTCCCTACCACCCCCACAACTCCGACTTCACCACCTGCAACAGAAACTTGCAATCCGCCTCACCACTTACCCAGCAACCCATCCCCTGAGGGTGCGTTGTCCACCAGATTTCCCACCATTCGAATCAGACCGAACCGACAATGCCACATATACACCATGGCATCAAACCTACCAACCACAACAACACCACACCCGCCTCGACACCATCCTCTCCACCGTCAACAAATGGATTGAACCAGCGTCTAGGCTAGAAGAAATAGCCGACAGTCTTCCCCCATGGTTTGAACACACTGCCGACATTGATATAGCAAAAGCATCAAAATCGGACCAAACCAAGGAACACTACGCTGTGTTAGAGACAATTGACTGGGAGCCGCAAGACCACATGGTAGTATACACTGACGGAAGCATGCTGGAAGGATCGAAGGTAGGCGCAGGACTTCATGCCTATCACAACGAACACTCGCAAGACAAAAGCTGGAACTTAGGGGACGAAATGGAGGTATTTGATGCAGAGTTGTTTGCCATTGAACAAGCCCTTCGCCTCGCAAACACCTGGGCACGCCAGCGCCAATTCTTTCACCTTTGGATATTTGCAGACAACCAAGCGGCTATCCGTCGCATTCACAAACCCACCCAACACAAGACCATCAACATGCTGACAACTGACAGCCACCGCCACATCAAACGCCTCCACCAGCGAGGCATCCTCACACACATCCACTGGGTGCCAGGCCACTGTGACATCGCCGGCAATGACAAGGCAGATGCCGCAGCAAAAGACGGCGCCCTCAACCACCCACCACATTACTCCCGATACACATCAAACGCCTTCCTCAAGCGACAAGCAAAAGCCGATCTTCAAACAAGGTGGGCAGAGGAATGGAATAAACTGACACGGAAACAAAGAGGCAACTCCTATTGGGGCGGCCCACCCACACTCAAACCACCACCACACCTACAACTACCAAAACATATCACCGCCACCATCACGCAGCTCCGCACTGCACACGGCTACTTTGGCTCATACCTCAGTAACATACCAACAAGCGATTTCTACAACAACCCTACCTGCCCATGTGGCGCACCTATCCAATCCCCAACACACATTCTCCTCTACTGCAAACGCACACACCACATACGACACAAAATCCTCCAACAACTCGACGGCCCAACTCCTTTCACCAGGGTCATCTCGAATGATGGAAACGTTTTGGTTAAGTTGGTTACTGAGCTACGCATGGGGGAGAGGATACCAGAGGAGGAAGAAAGGGACAACACATGGGGATGGGGCGATGTTGAGGAGGACGAGGAGGAAGAGAGCAGCGAGGACGAGGAGGAGGAGTAAGGTGAAAAATAAGGAACCAACTGCCCGTGACACACCAATATGACTGCCAACCCATCGAAACGATCACCCGCAGACACATACGGCACCACCACACCATCGAGGGGCTGTTGAAGAAGAACAGCCAACACTATTACGATTTCCCTTTCTATTTTGGATTGATTTCATTTACTTTGTTACATGCGCGCGCTTGATTTTTGTTCGATTTCATTATTTTTATTGTTTGTTGACCTTTTTTCATTCTGTCCGACATGTATTTATCTCTTCTTCACTGCCATAGCCGACCGGCTCCATGCAATATGAATAATAAATAAATAAATAAATAACCGCCACAACAACAACCACACTCACACCCAACAATCGGCGCATGGTAGCCACTCGCAGCCCTGCCGCAAAACCTACTCCATCACTATCCCCAGCAGAACTCCTTATCCTCCGCGATGCCGCCAACCAAGCACTGTCTTCAAATGCGGCATCAAACAAACTGGTTATTGCGCAAGTGAAGGAGACGTCTAAAGGCAACCTGATTGTTGTGACTCGTGAAGATTGCACTGCTACGCAAGTAATGCACTTCCACAAGATAGTTACCAAGGCGCTTGCAAAACTGGATGCGCGGGTGGTCAACCTCAAGGAAGATTCGAGCTGGGGAAAGGTAATGGTACATGCAATTGGAATTGAAAGTTTCGGAGGAGTTGAAGGGATGAAGAGGTTGAAACAGGAGATTGAAAAATTCAATGTGGGAGTAGAATTGGTACAAGAGCCACGTTGGTTAGTGGAAGAGAGCAAACAGCAGGGGAAGAAAGCATCGTCGGTAGTCGTGGCAGTTAAGGATCAAGTGACTGCAGAGGCCATTGCAAAGAGGGGAGTCCTGGTTCAAGGCGCAGTAATGCACACTGTTCTATTCAACTCATGCAAACCAACCGACCAATGCCAGAACTGTCAAAGATTTGGCCACCACCACCTCCGATGCACCCAACAGGCACGATGCCGCTTGTGCGCAAAGTCCCATCAGACCAAACAACACAAGTGCCCTAAATGCGCCAGCCCCCAACACTGTGAACACAACACCCCCAAGTGCTACAACTACAAAGGAGCGCACTTCTCTAATGCCGACAACTGCCCTACCAAGGGAGCAATTCCCAAACCACCAAGGCAACAAGCAACTGATCCGCCACAGGATATAGAAACCGAACCCACCGAAACAACCACCACCACTGTCTAATGCAGACACAACCAACAATCAACCTGAACCGCAACCATCAGAAACAACCACTCTGCCTCATCCAAAAGAATTGCAACCAATCTTCCCTTGTCGTCACAACTGTCCTTGAGCTTGCTAGCAGGACCGCAGACATCATACTTATTCAGGAGCCCTGGATCAGTTGTCACGGCAACACAATTACTCACCCAACCTTCACCGCAATCACACCGTCACATCCCACCCTCAGAGCTTGGGTTATGACGTACATCAACAACACCACACCACACCTTACAACAACACCACGCCCTGACATCAGCAATGACCCTGATCTTCAAGCCTTGGAGATCTCATCGCCACACCACCATACCCTCACCATCTACAACTTCTAAAACGAGAAGAACCCGGAAGGCACTTGGACAGTTGAGGGCACCCTTCAAAACCTTCCCATCACACCAGACACCATCATTGCTGGCGACTTCAATGCGCACCACCCATAGTGGAACTCAAAATGACCAGCAACCAGGAGTGACGTCCTAGTTCAATACCTCCAACACCACAACATGCAACTACTCAACACACCCGACACCTCCACCTTCCACCGACGCAACAACACAGGGTTGTCAGCCCTTAACCTCACATTCACCACGCCAGGCCTTCTGGAGTGGGTAGACAACTGGGCAATAGATGATGACAACCACCCAGTATCCAACCACAGCCTTCTGCGATTCAGCATCCTCCCAACCAAAACTGACTTCATCCCTCCCCCCTCCGCTAACCGGTACAACTGGCGAGCAGCAGATTTATTTATTTATTTATTATTCATATTGCATGGAGCCGGTCGGCTATGGCAGTGAAGAAAAGATAACTACATGTCGGACAAAATGAAAAACGTTAACAAACAATAACAGAAATAATGAAATCAAACGAAAATCAAGCGTACGCATGTAACAAAAGAAATGAAATCAAATCAAGTCAAATGACCGAAAGGAAAATCGTCATGGTGTTGGCTGTTCTTCTTCAACAGCCCATCGATGGTGTTGTGGTGCCGTATGTGTCTGCGGGGGATCATTTCGATGATGTGACAGTCATGTTGGTGTGTTGCAGGCAACTGGTTCCTTCGTCTCTTCATTCCTCCTCTTCCTCTTCTCCTTTGCTGCTTTCTTCCTCCTCGTCCTCCTCAACATCGCCCCATCCCCATGTGTTTTCCTTCTCTTCTTCCTCCGGCATTTTCCCTCCCATGCGTAGCTCAGTGACCAACTTAACCAAAACGTTTCCATCATTCGAGATGACCCTGGTAAAAGGAGTTGGGCCGTCGAGTTGTTGGAGGATTTTGTGTCGTATGTGGTATGTGCGTTTGCAGTAGAGGAGAATGTGTGTTGGGGATTGGATAGGTGCGCCACATGGGCAGGTAGGGTTGTTGTAGAAATCGCTTGTTGGTATGTTACTGAGGTATGAGCCAAACTAGCCGTGTGCAGTGCGGAGCTGCGTGATGGTGGCGGTGATATGTTTTGGTAGTTGTAGGTGTGGTGGTGGTTTGAGTGTGGGTGGGCCTCCCCAATAGGAGTTGCCTCTTTGTTTCCGTGTCAGTTTATTCCATTCCTCTGCCCACCTTGTTTGAAGATCGGCTTTTGCTGGTCGCTTGAGGAAGGCGTTTGATGTGTATCGGGAGTAATGTGGTGGGTGGTTGAGGGCGCCATCTTTTGCTGCGGCATCTGCCTTGTCATTGCCGGCGATGTCACAGTGGCCTGGCACCCAGTGGATGTGTGTGAGGATGCCTCGCTGGTGAAGGCGTTTGATGTGGCGGTGGCTGTCAGTTGTCAGCATGTTGATGGTCTTGTGTTGGGTAGGTTTGTGGATGCGGCAGATTGCTGCTTGATTGTCGGCAAAGATCCATAGGTGTTGGAAGTATCGTTGACGTGTCCAGGTGATTGCTAAGCGGAGTGCTTGTTCGATTGCATATAATTCTGCATCAAACACCTCCATTTCGTTGCCTATGTTCCAGCTCTTGTCTTGCGAGTGTTCGTTGTGGTAGGCATGAAGTCCTGCACCAACCTGCGATCCTTCAAGCATGCTTCCATCTGTGTATACTACCATATGGTCCTGCGGTTCCCAGTCAATCGTTTCCAGCACACTATAGTGTTCCTTGGTTTGGTCTGCCTTTGATGCTTTTGCAATGTCAATGTCTGCTGAGTGTTCAAACCATGGTGGAAGACTATCGGCCATTTCTTCTAGTCTTGTTGCTGGTTCAATCCATTTGTTGACGGTGGAGAGGATGGTGTCTAGACGGGTATGGTATTGTGATGATGCGTGTGTTTCATGCCATGGTGTGTAGGTGGGGTTTTCGGTTCGGTCCGATTCGTGGGGGGGAAAGTCTGTTGGGCATCAGACCTGTAGGGGGTGGGTTGGAGGGTATGTTGTCAGCCGGATTGCAAGTTTTTGCTGCAGATGGTCGAGTCGTAGCTGTGGTGGTGGGAGAGAGGCCTCAATTTCCAGGGCCTTGGTGGGTGAGGTACGGAAGGCACCTAAAATGCAACGTGTGGCTGTGTTCTGCAGTATCTGTAGCTTGCGGAGATGGTTCTTCTGTCCTGCCCACCACACTTCGGCTCCAAAGTCCGCAATGGGTGTGACACAAGCAAGGTATAGCTGGCGTATGCCCTTGGCTGTAAGCCCCCTGCGGGTGTTGGTAAGGCCCATGAGCATGTTAAGTGCACGTGTGGCAGAAGCAACCTTGGTGTCGACATGGTGAGTAAAGGAGAGTTTGCGGTCAAACCATGTACCTAGCCATCGTAGCAATTTGGAAGGTGTGATGAGTGTGCCGTTGGGGAGGGTGATAGGGGTGTTGTTGGTGGTGCGTAGGTTGTGAAAGTGGATGAGTTTGGATTTGGGGTCGTCAAAGGCCACTGCATTGTTGTTGGCCCAATTGAATACGGTTTGGGTGACCTGTTCTAGTGTGCGAGCGTTCTGTTCCTCTGTTCTCCTGTTGATAATAAAGGCGCAGTCATCAATGTATGATGGCTTCCACACCTCCGGATGTTGTTGGTTGACGATGTTGAAGAGTGGGTGTAGGTAAATGAGAAATAGGATTTGTGAAATGGGTGAGCCTTGGGGGATACCGGTGTTGACAGGATGGAGAGGTTCCTTTGTTCCATCAAATGAAAGTGCAATCGATCTGTCAGTAAGGAAACTTTGAACCCATTGCAGTACCTGTTGCGGATATCCCTCAACCTGTAACTCCTCCAAGAGGCGAGTCATTGCAACATTGTCAAAGGCACCTTTGACATCCATGAACAATGCGTCGAGGACTCTCTTGTTCCGACAGGCTAGGTCAGCGTCATGTGCCAGTGCAAGTGCTGCATCCACGGCTGAGCGCTTTGGTCTTCCTCCTATCTGGTCTGCGTGTAAGAGGTTGTGTGTTTCGGTGTAGTAGGCAAGCCTCCTAGCCATGATCTTCTCTGATACTTTGCCTAGGCAGTTGAGGAGAGAGATAATGCGATAGGCTTTGGGGGCTGTATAGTCGGGTTTGTTTGGTTTGCGCAGGATGGCGCCGGTTGCTTGTCTCCAGTAAGGGGGGTGGAATCCTTGTTGGAGGAGGTGGTTGTAAAGGCGGTTAAAGATCCCTGAGTGTGCTTGGTAGGCGTGTTGGATGCATTGGAAAGAAATGCCGTCAGGGCCTGGTGCCTTGTTTGGTACACTGGTCATGATTGCTGTTTCAACCTCTGCCGCTGTTACCTGTGCCCAAGGGATTGATCGTAGGGGTGTGCGGGTTGGTGTTGGTGGGTAGGAGGGTGGAGCTGGGAACATGACATTGCGGAGCATGTTAGACTTCTCCTCAAAGGTGGTTGCGATGGTGTTGTTGTGTGTAAGTGTTGGAGTGCGGTCTTGTCTCCTGGGTTTCAAGTATTTGACAACTTGAAAGATTTCTTTTCCTTGTGCGTTCTCCACGAATTCCTGCCAGCATCGGTTCTTCTCAGTTCGAATTAATTGGAAGTAGCTGTTCCTCTGTTGTTTATACAGACGCTCCTCCTCTCCACTCTGTTTTCCACTTGCTTTCCATGTCCTGAATGCACGTCCCATGAGCTTGCGCTCTGCCGCGATCTCCTCTGTCCACCACCGCTTGGATCTGGCTGATTGTTTGATAAGGGGTACGCTTCGTTGTACTGCGTCCAGGATTGTGGTTGTGAGAAATTGTGCACTATTTGTCATGTCAGTTAGGTGTGTTGAGGCAAAGAGGTGTGTCCATTGGGACTCGGTCTGCTGTATAAGGCTGATGAACTTTGATTTGAAGAGCTCCCAGTCTGCTGCTCGCCAGTTGTACCGGTTAGCGGAAGGGGGAGGGATAAAGTCAGTTTCGGTAGGGAGGATGCTGAATCGCAGAAGGCTGTGGTCGGATCCTGGGTGGTTGTCATCATCTATTGCCCAGTTGTCTACCCACTCCAGAAGGCCTGGCGTGGTGAACGTGAGGTCAAGGGCTGACAACCCTGTGTTGTTGCGGCGGTGGAAGGTGGCAGTATCGGGTGTGTTGAGGAGTTGCATGTTGTGGTGTTGGAGGTATTAAACTAGGACGTCACTCCTGGTTGCTGGTCATTTTGAGTTCCACTATGGGTGGTGCGCATTGAAGTCACCAGCAATGATGGTGTCTGGTGTGATGGGAAGGTTTTGAAGGGTGTGCTTGACTGTGCAAGTGCCTTCCAAGTTCTTCTCGTTGTAGATGTTGTAGATGGTGAGAGTATGGTGGTGTGGTGATGAGATCTCTAAGGCTTGAAGATCAGGGTCGTTGCTGATGTCAGGGCGTGGTGTTGTTGTAAGGTGTGGTGTGGTGTTGTTGATGTACGTCATAACCCGAGCTCTGAGGGTGGGATGTGACGGTGTGATTGCGGTAAACGTTGGGTGAGTAATTGTGTTGCCGTCACAACTGATCCAGGGCTCCTGAATAAGTATAATGTCTGCGGTCCTGCTAGCAAGCTCAAGGACAGTAGTGACGATTAGGGAAGATCGGTTGCAGTTGATTTGGATGAAGCGGAGTGGTTGTTTCTGATGGTTGCGGTTCTGGTTGGGTGTTGGTTGTGTCTGCATTAGATGGCGGTGTTGGTTGTTTCTGTGGGTTCGGTTTCCATATCCTGTGGTGGATCAGTTGCCTGTTGTCTTGGTGGTTTGGGAATTGCTGCCTTGGTGGGGCAGTCGTCGGCATTGGAGAAGTGTGCCCCTTTGCAGTTGCAGCACTGGGGGGTGTTGTGTTCGCAGTGTTGGGGGCTGGTGCATTTAGGGCACTTGTGTTGTTTGGTCTGATGAGACTTTGCGCACAAGCGGCATCGTGCCTGTTGGGTGCATCGGAGGTGGTGGTGGCCAAATCTTTGACAGTTCTCGCATTGGTCGGTTGGTTTGCATGAGTTGAATAGAACAGTGCGCATTACTGCGCCCTGAACCAGGACTCCCCTTTTTGCAAAGGCTTCTGCAGTTGCTTGATCCTTAACTGCCACCACTACCGACGATGCTTTCTTCCCCTGCCTCTTGCTCTCTTCCACTAACCAGCGTGGCTCTTGTACCAATTCTACTCCCACATTGAATTTTTCAATCTCCTGTTTCAACCTCTTCATCCCTTCAACTCCTCCGAAACTTTCAATTCCAATTGGATGTACCATTACCTTTCCCCAGCTCGAATCCTCCTTGAGGTTGACCACCTGCGCATCCAGTTTTGCAAGTGCCTTGGTAACTATCTTGTGGAAGTGCATTACTTGCGTAGCAGTCAAGTCTTCACGAGTCACAAGAATCAGGTTGCCTTTAGATGTCTCCTTCACCTGCACAATAACCAGTTTGTTGGATGCCGCATTTGAAGAGAGTGCTTGGTTGGCGGCATTGCGGAGGATAAGGAGTTCTGCTGGGGATAGTGATGGAGTAGGTTTTGCGGCAGGGCTGCGAGTGGCTACCATGCGCCGATTGGTGAGTGTGAGTGTGGCTGTTGTTGTGGCGGTTGTGGTGGTTGGATTGTTGACTGCGGTTGTGGCGGTTGTAGTGGTAGTGTCGGCTATTGCTTGCGCATATGACTTAAGTTTGTCCTTGGTTGTCTTTGGCGCTTTGGTGCTTGATGTTGTGGTTGCAGCTGTGGTTGTGTCGGTGGATGGTGCTGTTGTAAGCTGCGTCTTAAGTTGCTTTGCTTGTTTGTCAATGCGGGTGGTGTTTGACTTCACTGCCTTCAGGTCTGCCTGGATGTTGCGCATCTATTCGCTGGTGGATTTCATCTCAGCTTCAAGTCCTTTGAGTGCAAGCTTGATTGTTTCCATTGCGCTGAGTGTGCGATCCATCTTGTTTCCAAGTAGGGTCAGGACATCAGTCAGGTCATCTGGGCGGCTGCTGGCGTCGGTGCGCTTGCGTTTGAAGAGGTTGCCGGAGGTGTTTTCGGATCGGGGAACTGGGGTGGTGCTGGTGGTGGGTACATTGAAGTCACGCATTCAGTGAGTGGGTCGCTGGACATGTTGAACTCAAGTGTGTTAAGGAATTGGCTTGCGGCGCCAGGTGCGGTTGGTGTAGGGGAGGTCAGGGTAGGAGGAAGCGAACTAAAGTCATCGTCGCTCTCTTGCATTGTACTATCGTGAGTACTCATGGTGTTTGGATGGGAAGAGGATGGTTCTGTGCGGAATTGGATGGGGAATTTGTTGCAGTTGCTCAATTTTGGTTAAGTCTAAAATTTGGAATTTTTGGGGCCGTGTCGCAAAACGTGGTCCCACCCCCCCGAATAAGTTGGGTGGGGTCAGCAGAAGTGGGCTGCTGACGCCTGGGTATTGCCTTCTTGGGGCTGTTCATGTCCTCAAAAGAGTCCTGCGTTTATATACCCAGGAATCAAAGTACTAGATCTCTGGCAGTTTGGATCAAGCCACCTCACTCGAGCAGAGGATTGTCTATTAGGTTCTTGTACTTTGTTTTGCCACCTATGATCTTACAGATGTAAGATCACCTTGCAAACAACCTGTTGAAGGTGTAATGTCGCTTAGGGAACAGTATTTTGGCTCTTTGGAACGAAATTGAACAACAGGAACAAGGGTATAGTGGTTAAACAAAGGGTTATTTATTTATTTATTTATTATTCATATTGCATGGAGCCGGTCGGCTATGGCAGTAAAGACGAGATAAATACATGTCGGACAGGATGAAAAACGACAACAAACAATAAAAGATATAATGAAATCGAACGAAAATCAAGCGCGCGCATGTAACAAAGTCGAATGCAATCAATCCAAATTAGAAAGCAAAATCGTGATGGTGTTGGCTGTTCTTCTTCAACAGCCCCTCGATGGTGTTGTGGTGCCGTATGTGTCTGTGGGGGATCATTTCGATGATGTGACAGTCATGTTGGTGAGTTGCGGGCGGCTGGTTCCTTCATCTCCTTATCTCTCCTCTTCCTCCTCTTCGCTGCTCTCTTCCTCTTCGTCTTCCTCGACATCGCCCCATCCCCATGTGTTGTTCCTTTCTTCCTCCTGCGGTATCCTCTCCCCCATGCGTAGCTCAGTAACCAACTTAACCAAAACGTTTCCGTCATTCGAGATAACCCTGGTAAAAGGAGTTGGGCCATTGAGTTGTTGGAGGATTTTGTGTCGTATGTGGTGTGTGCATTTGCAGTAGAGGAGAAGGTGTTTTGGGGATTGGACAGGTGCGCCACATGGACAAGTTGGGTTGTTGTAGAAGTCGCTTGTTGGTATGTTACTGAGGTATGAACCAAAGTAGCCTTGTGCAGTACAAAGCTGCGTGATGGTAGCGGTGATGTGTTTTGGTAGTTGTAGGTGTGGTGGTGGTTTGAGTGTGGGTGGGCCGCCCCAATAGGAGTTGCCTCTTTGTTTCCGTGTCAGTTTATTCCATTCCTCTGCCACTTTGTTTGTAGATCGGCTTTTGCTTGTCGCTTGAGGAAGGCGTTTGATGTGTATTGGGAGTGATGTGGTGGGTGGTTGAGGGCGCCGTCTTTTGCTGCGGCATCTGCCTTGTCATTGCCGGCGATATCACAGTGGCCTGGCACCCAGTGGATGTGTGTGTGGATTTATTTATTTATTTATTTATTATTCATATTGCATGGAGCCGGTCGGCTATGGCAGTGAAGAAGAGATAAATACATGTGGGACAGACTGAAAAAAGGTCAACAAACAATAAAAGAAATAATGAAATCGAACAAAAATCAAGCGCGCGCATGTAACAAAGTAAATGAGATCAATCCAAAATAGAAAGGGAAATCGTAATAGTGTTGGCTGTTCTTCTTCAACAGCCCCTCGATAGTGTGGTGGTGCCGTATGTGTCTGCGGGTGATCGTTTCGATGGGGTGGCAGTCATATTGGTGTGTTACGGGCAGTTGGTTCCTTACTTTTCACCTTACTCCTCCTCCTCTTCCTCGCTGCTCTCTTCCTCCTCGTCCTCCTCAACATCGCCCCATCCCCATGTGTTGTCCCTTTCTTCCTCCTCCGGTATCCTCTCCCCCATGTGTAGCTCAGTAACCAACTTAACCAAAACGTTTCCATCATTCGAGATGACCCTGGTAAAAGGAGTTGGGCCGTCGAGTTGTTGGAGGATTTTGTTTCGTATGTGGTGTGTGCATTTGCAGTAGAGGAGAAGGTGTTTTGGGTATTGAACAGGTGTGCCACATGGACAAGTTGGGTTGTTGTAGAAGTCGCTTGTTGGTATGTTACTAAGGTATGAACCAAAGTAGCCGTGTGCAGTACAAAGCTGCGTGATGGTGGCGGTGATGTGTTTCGGTAGTTGTAGGTGTGGTGGTGGTTTGAGTGTAGGTGGGCCGCCCCAGTAGGAGTTGCCCCTTTGTTTGCGTGTGAGTTTGATCCATTCCTCGGTCCATTTCGCTTGGAGATTGGCTTTTGCTTGACGCTTGAGGAAAGCGTTTGATGTGTATCGGTTGTGGTGTGGAAGGTGGTTGAGGGCGCCGTCTTTTGCTGCTGCATCCGCCTTGTTATTGCCGGCGATGTTGCAGTGACCTGGTACCTAGTGGATGTGTGTGGTAATGCCTCGCTGATGGAGACGTTTAATATGGCGGTGACTGTCCGATGTCAGCATGTTGATGGTTTTGTGTTGGGTGGGTTTGTGAATGTGACGGATAGCCGCTTGGTTGTCTGCAAATATCCAAAGGTGAAAGAATTGGCGCTGGCGTGCCCAGGTGTTTGCGAGGCGAAGGGCTTGCTCAATGGCAAACAACTCTGCATCAAATACCTCCATTTCGTCCCCTAAGTTCCAGCTTTTGTCTTGCGAGTGTTCGTTGTGATAGGCATGAAGTCCTGCGCCTACCTTCGATCCTTCCAGCATGCTTCCGTCAGTGTATACTACCATGTGGTCTTGCGGCTCCCAGTCAATTGTCTCCAACACAGCGTAGTGTTCCTTGGTTTGGTCCGATTTTGACGCTTTTGCTATATCAATGTCGGCAGTGTGTTCAAACCATGGGGGAAGACTGTCGGCTATTTCTTCTAGCCTAGACGCTGGTTCAATCCATTTGTTGACGGTGGAGAGGATGGTGTCGAGGCGGGTGTGGTGTTGTTGTGGTTGGTAGGTTTGATGCCATGGTGTATATGTGGCATCGTTGGTTCGGTCTGATTCGAATGGTGGGAAATCTGGTGGACAACGCACCCTCAGGGGATGGGTTGCTGGGTAAGTGGTGAGGTGGATTGCAAGTTTCTGTTGCAGGTGGTGAAGTCGGAGTTGTGGGGGTGGTAGGGAGGCCTCGATTTCTAAGGCCTTGGTTGGTGAGGTGCGGAAGGCACCCAAAATGCGTCGAGTGGCTGTGTTCTGCAGTATCTGCAGCTTGCGGAGATGGTTCTTCTGTCCTGCCCACTACACTTCGGCTCCAAAATCCGCAATAGGGGTTATGCAAGCAAGGTATAGCTGGCGCATGCCCTTGGCTGTAAGCCCCCTGCGGGTGTTGGTAAGCCCCATGAGCATGTTGAGTGCGCGTGTGGCAGATGCCACCTTAGTATCAACATGGTGGGTGAAGGAGAGTTTGCGGTCGAAGCATGTACCTAACCATCGTAGCGATTTGGATGGTGTTATAAGGGTACCGTTGGGGAGGGTGATGGGGGTGTTGTTGGTGGTGCGTAGGTTGTGAAAGTGGATGAGTTCGGATTTGGGGTCATCAAAGGCTACTGCATTGTTGTCTGCCCAGGTGAATACGGTTTGGGTGACCTGTTCCAGTATGCGAGCATTGTGTTCCTCTGATTTGCCATTGATGATGAAGGCGCAGTCGTCGATATAAGATGGCGTCCACACCTCTGGGTGTTGTTGGTTGACGATGTTGAAGAGTGGGTGAAGGTAGATAAGGAATAGAATGGGGGAGATAGGGGATCCTTGGGGTATGCCAGTGTTAACAGGGTGAAGTGGTTCTTTTGTTCCATCGAATGAAAGCGCAATGGATCGGTCAGTAAGGAAACTTTGAACCCATTGCACTACCTGTCGCGGATATCCCTCGACCTGTAATTCCTCCAAGAGGCGAGTCATTGCAACATTGTCAAACGCGCCTTTAACGTCCATGAACAGTGCGCTGAGGACTCTCTTGTTCCGACGGGCTAGGTCAGCGTCATGTGCGAGTGCAAGTGCTGCATCCACAGCTGAGCGCTTTGGTCTTCCTCCTATCTGGTCTGCGTGCAGGAGATGGTATGTTTCGGTGTAGTAGGCAAGCCTCCTAGCCATGATCTTCTCCGATACTTTGCCCAAGCAGTTGAGGAGAGAGATGATGCGATAGGCTTTGGGGGCGCTGTAGTCAGGTTTGTTTGGTTTGCGCAGGATAGCGCCGGTCGCTTGTCGCCAACAGGGGCGATGAAATCCTTGTTGAAGGAGGTGGTTGAAGAGGTGGTTAAAAATAGCTGGGTGTGCTTGGTAGGCATGTTGAATGCATTGGAAGGAAATGCCGTCGGGGCCTGGCGCCTTGTTTGGTGCACTGGTCATGATTGCTGTCTCAACCTCTGCCGCTGTTACCTCTGCCCAGGGGATCGATCGGTGGGGCTTGCGAGGTGGTATTGGTGGGTAAGATGGTGGAGGTGGAAACATGACGTTGCGGAGCATATTTGACTTCTCCTCGAAGGTGGTGGCGGTGGTATGGTTGTGTGTTAGTGTTGGGGTGCGATCTTGTCTCCTAGGTTTCAAGTATTTGACAACTTGAAAGATCTCTGGTCCTTGTGCGTTCTGCATGAATTCCTGCCAACATCGGTTCTTCTCAGTTCTAATCAATCGGAAGTAGCTGTTCCTTTGTCGTTTATACAAACGCTCCTCCTCTCCGCTTTGTTTTCCACTTGCCCTCCATGTCCTGAATGCACGTCCCATGAGCTTGCGCTCTGCCGCAATCTCCTCTGTCCACCACCGCTTGGATCTGACTGATGGTTTAATAAGAGGGACGCTTTGTTGTACTGCGTCCAGGATTGCGGTCGTAAGAAATTGCGCACTGTTTGTCATGTCGGTTGGGTATGTTGAGGCAAAGAGGTGTGTCCATTGGGACTCGGTCCGCTGTATAATGCTGATGAACTTTGATTCGAAGAGCTCCCAGTCTGCTGCTCGCCAGTTGTACCGGTTAGCGGAAGGGGGAGGGATAAAGTCAGTTTCGGTAGGGAGGATGCTGAATCGCAGAAGGCTGTGGTCCGATCCCGGGTGGTTGTCGTCATCTATTGCCCAGTTGTCTACCCACTTCAGAAGGCCTGGCGTGGTGAACGTGAGGTCAAGTGCTGACAACCCTGTGTTGTTGCGTCGGTGGAAGGTGGCGGTGTCAGGTGTGTTGAGTAGTTGCATGTTGTGGTGTTGGAGGTATTGAACCAGGACGTCGCTCCTGGTTGCTGGTCGTTGTGAGTTCCACCATGGGTGGTGCGCATTGAAGTCGCCGGCAATGATGGTGTGTTGTGTGATGGGAAGGTTTTGAAGGGTGCGCTCGACTGTCCAAGTGCCTTCCAGGTTCTTCTCATTGTAGATGTTGTAGATGGTGAGGGTATGGTGGTGTGGTGATGAGATCTCCAAGGCTTGAAGATCAGGGTCGTTGCTGATGTCAGGGCGTGGTGTTGTAGTAAGGTGTGGTGTGGTGTTGTTGATGTACGTCATAACCCGAGCTCTGAGGGTGGGATGTGACGGTGTGATTGCGGTGAAGGTTGGGTGAGTAATTGTGTTGCCGTCACGACTGATCCAGGGCTCCTGAATAAGTATGATGTCTGCGGTTCTGCTAGCAAGCTCAAGGACAGTAGTGACGACGAGGGAAGATCGGTTGCAGTTGATTTGGATGAAGCGGAGTGGCTGTTTCTGATGGTTGCGGTTCTGGTTGGGGGTTGGTTGTGTCTGCATTAGACAGTGGTGGTGGTTGTTTCGGTGGGTTCGGTTTCCATTTCCTGTGGCGCATCAGTTGCTTGTTGCCTTGGTGGTTTGGGAATTGCTCCCTTGGTAGGGCAGTTGTCGGCATTAGAGAAGTGCGCTCCTTTGCAGTTGCAGCACTTGGGGGTGTTGTGTTCACAGTGTTGGGGGCTGGCGCATTTAGGGCACTTGTGTTGTTTGGTCTGATGGGACTTTGCGCACAAGCGGCATCTTGCCTGTTGGGTGCATCGGAGGTGGTGGTGGCCAAATCTTTGGCAGTTCTGGCATTGGTCAGTTGGTTTGCATGAGTTGAATAGAACAGTGCGCATTACTGCGCCCTGAACCAGGACTCCCCTCTTTGCAATGGCTTCTGCAGTCGCTTGATCCTTAACTGCCACCACTACCGACGATGCTTTCTTCCCCTGCCTCTTGCTCTCTTCCACTAACCAACGTGGCTCTTGTACCAATTCTATTCCCACATTGAATTTTTCAATCTCCTGTTTCAACCTCTTCATCCCTTCAACTCCTCCGAAACTTTCAATTCCAATTGCATGTACCATCACCTTTCCCCAGCTCGAATCTTCCTTGAGGTTGACCACCCGCGCATCCAGTTTTGCAAGCGCCTTGGTAACTATCTTGTGGAAGTGCATTACTTGCGTAGCAGTGCAATCTTCACGAGTCACAAGAATCAGGTTGCCTTTAGACGTCTCCTTCACCTGCGCAATAACCAGTTTGTTAGATGCCGCATTTGAAGAGAGTGCTTGGTTGGCGGCATCGCGGAGGATAAGGAGTTCTGCTGGGGATAGTGATGGAGTAGGTTTTGCAGCAGGGCTGCGAGTGGCTACCATGCGCCGATTGGTGGGTGTGAGTGTGGCTGTTGTTGTGGCGGTTGTGGTGGTTGGATTGTTGACTGCGGTTGTGGTGGTTGTAGTGGTAGTGTCGGCTATTACTTGCGCATATGACTTAGGTTTGTCTTTGGTTGTCTTTGGCGCTTTGGTGCTTGATGTTGTGGTTGCGGCTGTGGTTGTGTCGGTGGATGGTGCTACTGTAAGCTGCGTCTTGAGTTGCTTCGCTTGTTTGTCAATGCGGGTGGTGTTTGTCTTCACTGCCTTCAGGTCTGCCTGGATGTTGCGCATCTGTTCGCTGGTGGATTTCATCTCAGCTTCAAGTCCTTTGAGTGCGAGCTTGATTGTTTCCATTGCGCTGAGTGTGCGATCCATCTTGTTTCCAAGTAGGGTCAGGACATCAGTCAGGTCATCTGGGCGGCTGCTGGCGTCAGTGCGCTTGCGTTTGAAGAGGTTGCGGGAGGTGTTTTCGGATCGTGGTACTGGCGTGGTGCTGGTTGTAGGTGCATTGAAGTCACGCATTCCAGTGAGTGGGTCGCTGGACATGTTGAACTCAAGTGTATGGAGGAACTGGCTTGCGGTTCCAGGTGCAGTTGGTGTAGGGGAGGTCAGGGTGGGAGGAAGCGAACTGAAGTCATCGTCGCTCTCTTGCATTGTACTATCGTGAGTACTCATGTTGTTGGGATTGGAAGAGTATGGTTCTGTGCGGAATTGGATGGGGAATTTGATGCTCTCGCTCGATTTTGGCTAAGTCCAAAATTTGAAATTTTTGGGGCCGTGTCGCAAAACTTGGTCCCACCCCCCCGAATAAGTTGGGTGGGGTCAGCAGAAGTGGGCTGCTGACACCTGGGTATTGCCTTCTTGGGGCTGTTCACGTCCTCAAGAGAGTCCTGCGTTTATATACCCAGGAATCAAAGTACTAGATCTCTGGCAGTTTGGATCAAGCCACCTCACTCGAGCAGAGGATTGTCTATTAGGTTCTTGTACTTTGTTTTGCCACCTATGATCTTACAGATGTAAGATCACCTTGCAAACAACCTATTGAAGGTGTAATGTCGCTTTGGGAACAGTATTTTGGCTCTTTGGAACGAAATTGAACAACAGGAACAAGGGTATAGTGGTTAAACAAAGGGTATTGTGCGATAGTAATAGGTATTGGTGGGTATAGGGTGGTATATGCAGGTGTGACAAGGGTATTGTGACAACTGACAGGGGGTGAAAGAGGGGAAAATATCGAAGATGTGGAATAACTCAACAACCAGCCAACAGAATCGTCTGAAAATTAAATGGCAATACCAGGACGATGGTATCTACCACTGGTGTTAATTTGGAGGCGGTGCGACGAAAACTGGTCGTGTGGTGAGGTGTTGAAGTTGGTTGCAATGCGAAATGTATGTGTTGTCAGTGAGGGGAAATAGGGGTTGGCGATGTGATTTCGGTTTTTTGGCAACAGCGATATCAGTTCCGCTCCGATTTCGTCGGCGATAGGATCAAAAGAACGGGCTCGTCGAGCTCATCAATTTGGTCGTTTCGCCGTGTCGGGGGGAGTTGATTTCGTGGAGTTATTTCCGAAAATTGTTTCGTCCGTTCGTTGATGATTTGTGTGTGGATGCCTCGCTGGTGGAGGCGTTTGATGTGGCGGTAGCTGTCAGTTGTCAGCATGTTGATGGTCTTGTGTTAGGTGGGTTTGTGGATGCGGCGGATTGCTGCTTGATTGTCGGCAAAGATCCATAGGTGTTGGAAGCATCGTTGACGTGTCGAGGTGGTTGCTAGGCGGAGTGCTTGTTCAATTGCATATAATTCTGCATCAAACACCTCCATTTCGTTGCCTAGGTTCCAGCTCTTGTCTTGCGAGTGTTCGTTGTGGTAGGCATGAAGTCCTGCACCGACCTTCAATCCTTCAAGCATGCTTCCGTCTGTGTATACCACCATATGGTCCTGCGGTTCCCAGTCAATCGTTTCCAGTACACTGTAGTGTTCCTTGGTTTGGTCTGCCTTTGATGCTTTTGCAATGTCAATGTCCGCTGAGTGTTCAAACCATGGTGGAAGACTATCGGCCAATTCTTCTAGTCATGTCGCTGGTTCAATCCATTTGTTGACGGCGGAGAGGATGGTGTCTAGACGGGTATGGTATTGTGATGATGTATGTGTTTCATGCCATGGTGTGTAGGTGAGGTTTTCGGTTCGGTCCGATTCGTGGGGGGGAAAGTCCGTTGGGCATTGGACCTGTAGGGGGTGGGTTGGAGGATATGTTGTCAGCCGGATTGCAAGTTTTTGCTGCAGGTGGTGGAGTCGTAGCTGTGGTGGTGGGAGAGAGGCCTCGATTTCCAGGGCCTTGGTGGGTGAGGTGCGGAAGGCACCCAAAATGCAACGTGTGGCTGTGTTCTGCAGTATCTGCAGCTTGCGGAGATGGTTCTTCTGTCCTGCCCACCACACTTCGACTCCAAAGTCCGCAATGGGTGTGATACAAGCAAGGTATAGCTGGCGCATGCCCTTGGCTGTAAGCCCCCTGCGGGTGTTCGTAAGGCCCATGAGCATGTTAAGTGCACGTGTGGCAGAAGCAACCTTGGTGTCGACATGGTGAGTAAAGGAGAGTTTGCAGTCAAACCATGTACCTAGCCATCGTGGCGATTTGGAAGGTGTGATGAGTGTGCCGTTGGGGAGGGTGATAGGGGTGTTGTTGGTGGTGCGTAGGTTGTGAAAGTGGATGAGTTCGGATTTAGGGTCGTCAAAGGCCACTGCATTGTTGTTGGCCCAATGGAATACGGTTTGGGTGACCTGTTCTAGTATGCGAGCGTTCTGTTCCTCTGTTCTCCCATTGATGATAAAGGCGCAGTCATCAATGTATGATGGCGTCCATACCTCCGGATGTTGTTGGTTGACGATGTTGAAGAGTGGGTGTAGGTAAATGAGAAATAGGATTTGTGAAATGGGTGAGCCTTGGGGGATACCGGTGTTGACAGGATGGAGAGGTTCCTTTGTTCCATCAAATGAAAGTGCAATCGATCTGTCAGTAAGGAAACTTTGAACCCATTGCAGTACCTGTTGCGGATATCCCTCAACCTGTAACTCCTCCAAGAGGCGAGTCATTGCAACATTGTCAAAGGCACCTTTGACATCCATGAACAATGCGCTGAGGACTCTCTTGTTCCGACGGGCTAGGTCAGCGTCATGTGCAAGTGCAAGTGCTGCTTCCACGGCTGAGCGCTTTGGTCTTCCTCCTATCTGGTCTGCGTGTAAGAGGTGGTGTGTTTCGGTGTAGTAGGCAAGGCTCCTAGCCATGATCTTCTCCGACACTTTGCCTAGGCAGTTGAGGAGAGAGATAATGCGATAGGCTTTGTGGGCTGTATAGTCGGGTTTGTTTGGTTTGCGCAGGATGGCGCCGGTTGCTTGTCTCCAGGAAGGGGGGTGGAATCCTTGTTGGAGGAGGTGGTTGTAAAGGCGGTTAAAGATCCCTGGGTGTGCTTGGTAGGCGTGTTGGATGCATTGGAAGGAAATGCTGTCAGGGCCTGGCGCCTTGTTTGGTGCACTGATCATGATTGCTGTTTCAACCTCTGCCGCTGTTACCTGTGCCCAAGGGATTGATTGTAGGGGTGTGCGGGTTGGTGTTGGTGGGTAGGAGGGTGGAGCTGGGAACATGACGTTGCGGAGCATGTTAGACTTCTCCTCAAAGGTGGTTGCAGTGGTCTTGTTGTATGTAAGTGTTGGAGTACGGTCTTGTCTCCTGGGTTTCAAGTATTTGACAACTTGAAAGATTTCTGTTCCTTGTGCGTTCTGCACAAATTCCTGCCAGTATTGGTTCTTCTCGGTTCGAATCAATCGAAAGTAGCTGTTCCTCTGTTGTTTATACAGACGCTCCTCTTCTCCACTCTGTTTTCCACTTGCTCTCCATGTTCTAAATGCACGTCCCATAAGCTTTTCCTCTACTGCAATCTCCTCTGTCCACCACCGTTTGGATCTTGCTGATGGTTTGATGAGGGGTACGCTTTGTTGTACTGCGTCCAGGATTGCGGTTGTGAGACATTGTGCACTATTTGTCATGTCGGTTGGGTGTGTTGAGGCAAAGAGGTGTGTCCATTGGGACTCGGTCTGCTGTATAATGCTGATGAACTTTGATTCGAAGAGCTCCCAGTCTGCTGCTTGCCAGTTGTACCGGTTAGCGGAAGGGGGAGGGATAAAGTCAGTTTCGGTAGGGAGGATGTTGAATCGGAGAAGGCTGTGGTCAGACCCTGGGTGGTTGTCGTCATCTATTGCCCAGTTGTCTACCCACTCCAGAAGGCCTGGCGTGGTGAACGTGAGGTCAAGGGCTGACAACCCTGTGTTGTTGCGGTGGTGGAAGGTGGAGGTGTCGGGTGTGTTGAGTAGTTGCATGTTGTGGTGTTGGAGGTATTGAACTAGGACGTCACTCCTGGTTGCTGGTCATTTTGAGTTCCACTATGGGTGGTGCGCATTGAAGTCGCCAGCAATGATGGTGTCTGGTGCGATGGGAAGGTTTTGAAGGGTGCGCTCGACTGTCCAAGTGCCTTCCAGGTTCCTCTCGTTGTAGATGTTGTAGATGGTGAGGGTATGGTGGTGTGGTGATGAGATCTCCAAGGCTTGAACATCAGGGTTGTTGCTGATGTCAGGGCGTGGTGTTGTGGTAAAGTGTGGTGTGGTGTTGTTGATGTACGTCATAACCCGAGCTCTGAGGGTGGGAAGTGATGGTGTGATTGCGGTGAAGGTTGGGTGAGTAATTGTGTTGCCGTCACGACTGATCCAGGGCTCCTGAATAAGTATGATGTCTGCGGTCCTGCTAGCAAGCTCAAGGACAGTTGTGACAACAAGGGAAGATCGGTTGCAATTGATTTGGATGAGGCGGAGTGGTTGTTTCTGATGGTTGCGGTTCTGGTTGGTGGTTGGTTGTGTCTGCATTAGACAGTGGTGGTGGTTGTTTCGGTGGGTTCGGTTTCCATATCCTGTGGCGGATCACTTGCTTGTTGCCTTGGTGGTTTGGGAATTGCTGCCTTGGTGGGGCAGTCGTTGGCATTAGAGAAGTGCGCTTCTTTGCAGTTGCAGCATTTGGGGGTGTTGTGTTCACAGTGTTGGGGGCTGGCGCATTTAGGGCACTTGTGTTGTTTGGTCTGATGGGACTTTGCGCACAAGCGGCATCTTGCCTGTTGGGTGCATCGGAGGTGGTGGTGGCCAAATCTTTGACAGTTCTGGCATTGGTCGGTTGGTTTGCATGAGTTGAATAGAACAGTGCGCATTACTGCGCCCTGAACCAGGACTCCCCTCTTTGCAATGGCTTCTGCAGTCGCTTGATCCTTAACTGCCACCACTACCGACGATGCTTTCTTCCCTTGCCTCTTGCTCTCTTCCACTAACCAGCGTGGCTCTTGTACCAATTCTACTCCCACATTGAATTTTTCAATCTCCTGTTTCAACCTCTTCATCCCTTCAACTCCTCCGAAACTTTCAATTCCAATTGCATGTACTATTACCTTCCTTTAGCTCAAATCTTCCTTGAGGTTGACCACCCGCGCATCCAGTTTTGCAAGCGCCTTGGTAACTATCTTGTGGAAGTGCATTACTTGCGTAGCAGTGCAGTCTTCACGAGTCACAAGAATCAGGTTGCCTTTGGATGTCTCCTTCACCTGTGCAATAACCAGTTTGTTGGATGCGGCATTTGAAGAGAGTGCTTGGTTGGCGGCGTCAAGGAGGATGAGGAGTTCTGCTGGGGATAGTGATGGAGTAGGTTTTGCGGCAGGGCTGCGAGTGGCTACCATGCGCCGATTGGTGGGTGTGAGTGTGGCTGTTGTTGTGGCGGTTGTGGTGGTTGGATTGTTGAATGCGGTTGTGGCGGTTGTAGTGGTAGTGTCGGCTATTGCTTGCGCATATGACTTAGGTTTGTCTTTGGTTGTCTTTGACGCTTTGGTGCTTGATATTGTGGTTGCGGCTGTGGTTGTGTCAGTGGATGGTGCTGCTGTAAGCTGCGTCTTGAGTTGCTTCGCTTGTTTGTCAATGCGGGTGGTGTTTGTCTTCACTGCCTTCAGGTCTGCCTGGATGTTGCGCATCTGTTTGCTGGTGGATTTCATCTCAGCTTCAAGTCCTTTGAGTGCAAGCTTGATTGTTTCCATTGCGCTCAGTCTGCGATCCATCTTGTTTCCAAGTAGGGTCAGGACACCGGTCAGGTCATCTGGGGGGCTGCTGGCATCAGTGCGCTTGCGTTTGAAGAGGTTGCGCGAGGTGTTTTCGGATCGAGGAACTGGGGTGGTGCTGGTTGTGGGTACATTGAAGTCACGCATTCCAGTAAGTGGGTCGCTGGACATATTAAACTCAAGTGTGTTAATGAATTGGCTTGCGGTGCCAGGTGCGGTTGGTGTAGGGGAGGTCAGAGTAGGGGGAAGCGAACTAAAGTCATCGTCGCTCTCTTGCATTGTACTATCATGAGTACTAATGGTGTTTGGTTGGGAAGAGGATGGTTCTGTGCGGAATTGGATGGGGAATTTGGTGCAGTTGCTCAATTTTGGGTAAGTCCAAAATTTGGAATTTTGGGGCCGTGTCGCAAAACTTGGTCCCACCCCCCAAATACGTTGGGTGGGGTCAGCAGAAGTGGGCTGCTAACGCCTGGGTTTTGCCTTCTTGGGGCTGTTCACGTTCTCAAAAGAGTCCTGCGTTTATATACCCAGGAATCAAAGTACTAGATCTCTGGCAGTTTGGATCAAGCCACCTCACTCGAGCAGAGGATTGTCTATTAGGTTCTTGTACTTTGTTTTGCCACCTATAATCTTACAGATGTAGGATCACCTTGCAAACAACCTGTTGAAGGTGTAATGTTGCTTTGGGAACAGTATTTTGGCTCTTTGGAACAAAATTGAACAACAGGAACAATGGTATAGTGGTTAAACAAAGGGTATTGTGCGATAGTAATAGGTATTGGTGGGTATAGGGTGGTATATGCAGGTGTGACAAGGGTATTGTGACAACTGACAGGGGGTGAAAGAGGGGGAAATATCGAAGACGTGGAATAACTCAACAACCAGCCGACAGAATCGTCTGAAAATTAAATGGCAATACCAGGACGATGGTATCTACCACTGGTGTCAATTTGAAGGTGGTGCGACGAAAACTGGTTGTGTGGTGAGGTGTTGAAGTTGGTTGCAATGCGAATTGTATGTGTTTTCAGTGAGGGGAAATAGGGGTTGGCGATGTGATTTAGGCTTTCTGGCAACAGCGATGTCAGTTCCGCTCCGATCTCGTCAGCGATAGGATCAAAGAAACGGGCTCGTCGAGCTTGTCAATTTGGTCGTTTCCCCGTGTCGGGGGGAGTCGATTTTGTGGAGTTATTTCCGAAAATTGTTTCGTCCGTTCGTTGGTACCTATGGGGAATTTGGTGCAGTTGAGGCAGGGGAAGAAAACATCGTTGGTAGTGGTGGCAGTTAAGGATCAAGCAACTGCAGAAGCCATTGCAAAGAGGGGAGTCCTGGTTCAGGGCGCAGTAATGCGCACTGATCTATTCAACTCATGAAAACCAACCGACCAATGCGAGAACTGTCAAAGATTTGGCTACCACCACCTCCAATGCACCTAACAGGCACGATGCCACTTGTGCGCAAAATCCCATCAGACCAAACAACACAAGTGCCCTAAATGCGCCAGCCCCCAACACTGCAAACACAACACCCCCAAGTGCTGCAACTGCAAAGGAGCACACTTCTCCAATGCAGACAATTGCACCACTAAGGCAGCCATTCCAAAACCACCAAGGCAACAGGCAACTGATCTGCCACAGGATATGGAAACCGAACCCACAGAATAAACCACCACCGCCGTCTAATGCGGACACAACCAACCCTCAACCAGAACCGCAACCATCAGAAACAACCACTCCGCTTCATCCAAATCAACTGCAACCAATCTTCCCTCGTCATCACTACTGTCCTTGAGTTTGCTAGCAGGACCGCAAACATTATACTTATTTAGAAGCCCTGGATCGGTCGTGATGGCAACACAATTACTCACCCAACCTTCACCGCAATCACACCGTCACATCCCACCCTCAGAGCTCGGGTTATGACGTACATCAACAACACCACACCACACCTAACAACAACACCACGCCCTGACATCAGCAATGACCCTGATCTTCAAGCCTTGGAGATCTCATCGCCACACCACCATACCCTCACCATCTACAACTTCTACAACGAGAAGAACCTGGAAGGCACTTGGACAGTTGAGGGCACACTTCAAAACCTTCCCATCACACCAGACACCATCATTGCTGGCGACTTCAATGCGCACCACCCATAGTGGAACTCAAAATGACCAGCAACCAGGAGTGACGTCCTAGTTCAATACCTCCAACACCACAACATGCAACTACTCAACACACCCGACACCTCCACCTTCCACCAACGCAACAACACAGGGTTGTCAGCCCTTGACCTCACATTCACCACGCTAGGCCTTCTGGAGTGGGTGGACAACTGGGCAATAGATGACAACAACCACCCAGGATCCGACTACAGCCTTCTGCGATTCAGCATCCTCACAACCGAAACCGACTTCATCCCTCTCCTGTCCACTAACCGGTACAACTGGCGAGCAGCAGACTGGGAGCTCTTTGAATCAAAGTTAATCAGCATTATACAGCAGACCGAGTCCCAATAGACACACCTGTTTACCTCAACTCACCCAACCGACATGACAAATAGTGCACAATTCTTCACAACCGCAATCCTAGACGCAGTGCAACAAAGCGTACCCCTCATCAAACCATCAGCAAGATCCAAACGGTGGTGGACAGAGGAGATTGCAGTAGAGCGAAAGCTTATGGGACGTGCATTTAGAACATGGAGGGCAAGTGGGAAACAGAGTGGAGAGGAGGAGTGTCTGTATAAACAACAGAGGAATAGCTACTTCCGAATAAATTCAAACTGAGAAGAACCGATGCTGGCAGGAATTCGTGCAGAACGCACAAGGACCAGAAATCTTTCAAGTTGTCAAATACTTGAAACCCAGGAGACAAGACTGTACTCCAACACTTACATACAACAAGACCACTGCAACCACCTTTGAGGAGAAGTCTAACATGCTCCGCAACGTTATGTTCCCACCTCCACCCTCCTACGCACCAACAGCAACCTGCACACCCCTATGATCAATCCCTTGGGCACATCTAACAGCGGCAGAGGTTGAAACAGCAATCATGACCAGTGCACCACACAAGGCACCAGGCCCTGACAGCATTTCCTTCCAATGCATCTAACACGCCTACCAAGCACACCCAGGGATCTTTAACCGCCTTTACAACCACCTCCTCCAACAAGGATTCCATCCCCCTTGCTGGCGACAAGCAACCGGCGCCATCCTACGCAAACCAAACAAACCCAACTACACAGCCCTGAAAGTCTATTGCATTATTTCTCTCCTCAACTGCTTGGGCAAGGTATCGGAGAAGATCATGGCTAGAAGGCTTGCTTACTACACCAAAACACACCACCTCTTACACGCAGACCAGATAGGAGGAAGACCAAAGCGCTCAGCCGTAGATGCAGCACTTGCACTTGCACATGACGCTGACCTAGCCCGTCGGAACAAGAGAGTCCTCAGCGCATTGTTCATAGATGTCAAGGGTGCTTTTGACAATGTTGCAATGACTCGCCTCCCGGAGCAAAGTAATAGAAACGAACGGACGAAACAATTGTCGGAAATAACTCCACGAAATCAACTCACCCCGACACGGCGGAACGACCGAATTGACGAGCTCGACGAGCCCGTTCTTTTGATCCTATCGCCGACGAAATCGGAGCGGAACCGACATCGCTGTTGCCAAAAAACCGAAATGACATGGCCAACCCCTATTTCCCCTCACTGACAACATATACATTTTGCATTGCAACCAACTTCAACACCTCACCACTCAACCAGTTTTCGTTGCACCGCCTTCAAATTAACACCAGTGGTAGATACCATTGTCCTGGTATTGCCATTCAATTTTCAGACGATTCTGTTGGCTGGTTGTTGAGTTATTCCACATCTTCAATATTTTCCCTTCTTTCACCCCCTGTCAGTTGTCACAATACCCTTGTCACACCTGCATATACCACCATATACCCACCAATACCTATTACTATCGCACAATACCCATTGTTTGACCACTTGTTTAACCACTATACCCTTGTTCCTGTTGTTCAATTTTGTTCCAAAGAGCCAAAATACTGTTCCCAAAGCAACAATACACCTTCAACAGGTTGTTTGCAAGGTGATCTTACATCTGTAAGATCATAGGTGGCAAAACAAAGTACAAGAACCTAATAGACAATCCCCTGCTCGAGTGAGGTGGCTTGATCCAAACTGCCAGAGATCTAGTACTTTGATTCCTGGGTATATAAACGCAGGACTCTCTTGAGGACGTGAACAGCCCTAAGAAGGCAATACCCAGGCGTTAGCAGCCCACTTCTGCTGACCCCACCCAACTTATTCGGGGGGTGGGACCAAGTTTTGTGACACGGCCCCGAAATTCCAAATTTTGGACTTAACCAAAATCGAGTGACTGCATCAAATTCCCCATCCAATTGCGCAGAGAACCATCCTTTTCCTATCCGAACACTATGAGTACTCATGATAGTACAATCAAAGAGAGCGACGATGACTTCAGTTCGCTTCCTCCCACCCTGACCTCCTCTACACCAACCGCACCTGGCGCCGCAAGCCAATTCCTCAACACAGTTGAGTTCAACATGCCCAGCGACCCACTCACTGGAATGCGTGACTTCAATGTACCCACAACCAGCACCATCCCAGTTTCACAATCTGAAAACACCTCCCGCAACCTCTTTAAACGCAAGCGCACTGACTCCAGCAGCCACCCAGATGACCTGACTAATGGTCTGACCCCACTTGGGAACAAGATGGATCGCACACTTAGCGTAGTGGAAACAATCAAGCTTGCACTCAAGGGACTTAAAGCTGAGATGAAATCTACCAGCAAACAGATGTGCAACATCCAGGCAGAGCTCAAGGTAGTGAGGACAAACACCACCCGCATTGACAAGCAAGCAAAGCAGCTCAAGACGCAGCTTACAGCAACACCAACCACCAACACCAATACAGCCACAACCATAGCATCAAGCACCAAAGGGCCAAAGACAACCAAGTACAAACCTAAGTCATATGCGCAAGCAATAGCCGACACTACCACTACAACCGCCACAACCGCATTCAACAATCCAACCACCACAACCGCCACAACAACAACCACACTCATACCCACCAATCGGCGCATGGTAGCCATTCGCAGCCCTGCCGCAAAACCTACTCCATCACTATCCCCAGCAGAACTCCTTATCCTCCGCGATGCCGCCAACCAAGCACTGTCTTCAAATGCGGCATCTAACAAACTGGTGATTGGGCAAGTGAAGGAGACGTCTAAAGGCAACCTGATTGTTGTGACTCGTGAAGATTGCACTGCTACGCAAGTAATGCACTTCTACAAGATAGTTACCAAGGCGCTTGCAAAACTGTATGCGCAGGTGGTCAACCTCAAGGAAGATTCGAGCTGGGGAAAGGTAATGGTACATGCAATTGGAATTGAAAGTTTCGGAGGAGTTGAAGGGATGAAGAGGTTGAAACAGGAGATTGAAAAATTCAATGTGGGAGTAGAATTGGTACAAGAGCCACGTTGGTTATTGGAAGAGAGCAAACGGCAGGGGAAGAAAGCATTGTCGGTAGTCGTGGCAGTTAAGGATCAAGTGACTGCAGAAGCCATTGCAAAGAGGGGAGTCCTGGTTCAGGGCGCAGTAATGCACACTGTTCTATTCAACTCATGCAAACCTACCGACCAATGCTAGAACTGTCAAAGATTTGGCCACCACCACCTCCGATGCACCCAACAGGCAAGATGCCGCTTGTGCGCAAAGTCCCATCAGACCAAACAATACAAGTGCCCTAAATGCGCCAGCCCCCAACACTGTGAACACAACACCCCCAAGTGCTGCAACTGCAAAGGAGCGCACTTCTCTAATGCCGACAACTGCCCTACCAAGGGAGCAATTCCCAAACCACCAAGGCAACAAGCAACTGATCCGCCACAGGATTTGAAAACCAAACCCACCGAAACAACCACCACCACTGTCTAATGCAGACACAACCAACCATCAACCAGAACCGCAACCATCAGAAACAACCACTCCCCCTCATCTAAATCAATTGCAACCGATCTTCCCTTGTCGTCACAACTGTCCTTGAGCTTGCTAGCAGGACCGCAGACATCATACTTATTCAGGAGCCCTGGATCAGTCGTGACGGCAACACAATTACTCACCCAACCTTCACCGCAATCACACCGTCACATCCCACCCTCAGAGCTCGGGTTATGACGTACATCAACAACACCACACCACACCTTACAACAACACCACGCCCTGACATCAGCAACAACCCTGATCTTCAAGCCTTGGAGATCTCATCGCCACACCACCATACCCTCACCATCTACAACTTCTACAACGAGAAGAACCTGGAAGGCACTTGGACAGTTGAGGGCACACTTCAAAACCTTCCCATCACACCAGACACCATCATTGCTGGCGACTTCAATGCGCACCACCCATAGTGGAACTCAAAATGACCAGCAACCAGGAGTGACGTCCTAGTTCAATACCTCCAACACCACAACATGCAACTACTCAACACACCCGACACCTCCACCTTCCACCAACGCAACAACACAGGGTTGTCAGCCCTTGACCTCACATTCACCACGCCAGGCCTTCTGGAGTGGGTGGACAACTGGGCAATAGATGACAACAACCACCCAGGATCCGACCACAGCCTTCTGCGATTCAGCATCCTGACAACCAAAACCGACTTCATCCCTCTCCTGTCCACTAACCGGTACAACTGGCGAGCAGCAGACTGGGAGCTCTTTGAATCAAAGTTAATCAGCATTATACAGCAGACCGAGTCCCAATAGACACACCTCTTTACCTTAACTCACCCAACCGACATGACAAATGGTGCACAATTCTTCACAACCGCAATCCTAGACGCAGTGCAACAAAGCGTACCCCTTATTAAACCATCAGCAAGATCCAAAAGGTGGTGGACAGAGGAGATTGCAGTAGAGCGAAAGCTTATGGGACGTGCATTTAGAACATGGAGGGCAAGTGGGAAACAGAGTGGAGAGGAGGAGTGTCTGTATAAACAACAGAGGAACAGCTACTTCCGATTAATTCAAACTGAGAAGAACCGATGCTTGCAGGAATTCGTGCAGAACGCACAAGGACCAGAAATCTTTCAAGTTCCCAAATACTTGAAACCCAGGAGACATAACCGTACTCCAACACTTACATACAACAACACCACCACAACCACCTTTGAGGAGAAGTCTAACATGCTGCGCAACGTCATATTCCCACCTCCACCCTCCTACGCACCAACAGCAACCTGCACACCCCTATGATCAATCCCTTGGGCACATCTAACAGCGGCAGAGATGAAACAGCAATCATGACCAGTGCACCACACAAGGCGCCAAGCCCTGACAGCATTTCCTTCCAATGCATCTAACACGCCTACCAAGCACACCCAGGGATCTTTAACCGCCTTTACAACCACCTCCTCCAACAAGGATTCCATCCCCTTGCTGGAGACAACCAACCGGCGCCATCCTGCGCAAACCAAACAAACCCGACTATACAGCCCCCAAAGCCTATCGCATTATCTCTCTCCTCAACTGCCTAGGCAAAGTGTCAGAGAAAATCATGGCTAGGAGGCTTGCCTACTACACCGAAACACACCACCTCTTACATGCAAACCAGATAGGAGGAAGACCAAAGCACTCAGCCGTGGATGCAGCACTTGCACTTGCACATGACGCTGACCTAGCCCGTCAGAACAAGAGAGTCGTCAGCGCATTGTTCATGGATGTCAAGGGTGCCTTTGACAATGTTGCAATGACTTGCCTGTTGGAGGAGTTACAGGTTGAGGGATATCCGCAACAGGTACTGCAATTGGTTCAAAGTTTCCTTACTAACAGATCGATTGCACTTTCATTTGATGGAACGAAAGAACCTCTCCATCCTGTCAACACCGGTATCCCCCAAGGCTCACTCATTTCACCAATCCTATTTCTCATTTACCTACACCCACTCTTCAACATCGTCAACCAACAACATCCGGGGGTATGGACGCCATCATACATTGATGACTGCACTTTTATCATTAACGGGAGAACAGAGGAACAGAACGCTTGCATACTGGAACAGGTCACCCAAACCGTATTCAATTGGGCCAACAACAATGCAGTAGCCTTTGACGACCTCAAATCCGAACTCATCCACTTTTACAACCTACGCGCCACCAACAACACCCCCATCACCCTCCTCAACGGCACACTCATCACACCTTCCAAATTGCTACGATGGCTAGGTACATGGTTTGACCGCAAGCTCTCCTTTACTTACCATGTCAACACCAAGGTTGCTTCTGCAACACATGCACTTAACATGCTCATGGGCCTTACCAACAACCGCAGGGGGCTTACAGCCAAGGACATGCGCCAGCTATACCATGCTTGTATCACACCCATTGCGGACTTTGGAGCCGAAGTGTGGTGGGCAGGACAGAAAAACGATCTCCGCAAGCTGCAGATACTGCAGAACACAGCCACACATCGCATTTTGGGTGCCTTCCGCACCTCACCCACCAAGGCCCTGGAAATTGAGGCCTCTCTCACACCACCACAGCTACAACTCCACCATCTGCAGCAAAAACTTGCAATCCGGCTGACAACATACCCTCCAACCTACCCCCTACGGGTCCGATGCCCAACAGACTTTCTCCCCCACGAATCGGACCCCACCGAAAACCCCCCCCACACACCATGGCATGAAACACACGCATCATCACAATACCATACCCGTCTAGATATCATCCTCTCCACTGTCAACAAATGGATTGAACCAGCAACAAGACTAGAAGAATTGGCCGATGGTCTTCCACCATGGTTTGAACACTCAGCGGACATTGACATTGCAAAAGCATCAAAGGCAGACCAAACCAAGGAACACTACAGTGTACTGGAAACAATTGACTGGGAACGGCAGGACCATATGGTAGTATACACAGATGGAAGCATGCTTGAAGGATTGAAGGTCGGTGCAGGACTTCATGCCTACCACAACGAACACTCGCAAGACAAGAGCTGGAACCTAGGCAACGAAATGGAGGTGTTTGATGCAGAATTATATGCAATCGAACAAGCACTCTGCTTAGCAATTACCTGGACACGTCAACGATGCTTCCAACACCTATGGATCTTTGCCGACAATCAAGCAGCAATCCGCCGCATCCACAAACCCACCCAACACAAGACCAACAACATGCTGACAACTGACAGCCACTGCCACATCAAACGCCTCCACCAGCAAGGCATCCTCACACACATCCACTGGGTGCCAGGCCAGTGTGACATCGCCGGCAATGACAAGGCAGATGCCGCAGCAAAAGATGGCGCCCTCAACCACCCACCATATTATTCCCGATACACATCAAACGCCTTCCTCAAGCAACAAGCAAAAGCCGATCTTCAAACAAGGTGGGCAGAGGAATGGAATAAACTGACACTGAAACAAAGAGGCAACTCCTATTGGGGCGGCCCACCCACACTCAAACCACCACCACACCTACAACTACCAAAACATATCACCGCCACCATCACGCAGCTCCGCACTGCACACAGCTACTTTGGCTCATACCTCAGTAACATACTAACAAGCGATTTCTACAACAACCCTACCTCCCCATGTGGCGCACCTATCCAATCCCCAACACACTTTCTCCTCTACTGCAAACGCACACACTACATACAACACAAAATCCTCCAACAACTTGACGGCCCAACTGCTTTTACCAGGGTCATCTCAAATGATAGAAACATTTTGGTTAAGTTGGTCACTGAGCTACGCATGGGAGGGAAAATGCCGGAGGAAGAAGAGAAGGAAAACACATGGGGATGGGGCAATGTTGAGAAGGACGAGGAGGAAGAAAGCAGCGAAGGAGAAGAGGAAGAGGAGGGGTGAAGAGACGAAGGAACAAGTGGCCCGCAACACACCAACATGACTGTCACATCATCGAAATGATCCCCCGCAGACACATACGGCACCACAACACCATCGATGGGCTGTTGAAGAAGAACAGCCAACACCATTACGATTTTCCTTTCGGTCATTTGACTTGATTTGATTTCATTTCCTTTGTTACATGCGTACGCTTGGTTTTCGTTTGATTTCAGTATTTCTTTTATTATTATTGTTTGTTAACGTTTTTCATTTTGTCCGACATGAATTTATCTCTTCTTCACTGCCATAGCCGACCGGCTCCATGCAATATGAATAATAAATAAATAAATAAATAATTCTTCTCAGTTCTAATCAATTGGAAGTAGCTGTTCCTCTGTTGTTTATACAAACACTCCTCCTCTCCGCTTTGTTTTCCACTTGCCCTCCATGTCCTGAATGCACGTCCCATGAGCTTGCGCTCTGCCGCAATCTCCTCTGTCCACCACCGCTTGGATCTAGCTGATGGTTTGATAAGGGGGGCGCTTTGTTGTACTGCGTCCAGGATTGCGGTTGTTATGAATTGTGCGCTGTTGGTCATATCAGTTGGTTGTTGTGAGGCAAAGATGTGTGTCCACTTGGATTTGGTTTGCTGAATAATACTGATGGAATTTGATTTGAAGAGCTCCCAGTCTGCTGCTCGCCAGTTGTAATGGTTAGCAGAAGGGGGAGGGATGAAATCGGTTTCGATTGGGAGGATGCTGAATCGCAGAAAGCTGTGGTCGGATCCTGGGTGGTTGTCATCATCTATTGCCCAGTGGTCTAACCACTCCAGAAGGCCTGGCATGGTGAACGTGAGGTTAAGGGCTGACAACCCTGTGTTGTTGCGTCGGTGGAAGGTGGTGGTGTCGGGTGTGTTGAGTAGTGGCATGTTATGGTGTTAGAGGTATTGAACCAGGACGTTGCTCCTGGTTGCTGGTCATTGTGATTTATTTATTTATTTATTTATTACTCATATTGCATGGAGCCGGTCGGCTATGGCAGTCAAGGAGAGATAAATACATGTTGGACAGGATGAAAAACGTCAACAAACAATAAAAGAAATAATGAAATTGAACGAAAATCAAGCGCGCGCATGTAACAAAGTCAAATGAAATCAATCCAAGTTAGAAATGAAAATCGTGATAGTGTTGGCTGTTCTTCTTCAACAGCCCCTCAATGCTGTGGTAGTGCCGTATGTGTCTGCGGGTGATTGTTTTGATGGGGTGGCAGTCATATTGGTGTGTTACGGGCAGCTAGTTCCTTCCTCCTCCCCTTACTCCTCCTCATCTTCCTCGCTTTCCTCCCCATCACCTTCTTCCTCCTTATCTTCCACTTCGCCCCATCCCCATGTGTTGTCCGTTTCTTCCTCCTCTGGTCTCCTCTCCCCCATACGTAGCTTAGTAACCAACTTAACCAAAACGTTTCCATCATTTGAGATGACCCTGGTAAAAGGAGTTGGGCCGTCGAGTCGTTGGAGGATTTTGTGTCGTAAGTGGTGTGTGCGTTTGCAGTAGAGAAGAAGGTGTTTTGGGGATTGGACAAGTGCACATGGACAAGTTGCGTTGTTGTAGAAGTCGCTTGTTGGTATGTCACTGAGGTATGAACTAAAGTAGCCGTGTGCAGTGCAAAGCTGCGTGATGGTGGCGGTGATGTGTTTTGGTAGTTGTAGGTGTAGTGGTGGTTTGAGTGTTGGTGGGCCGCCCCAGTAGGAGTTGCCCTTTTGTTTGCGTGTGAGTTTGATTCATTCCTCCGTCCAATTTGTTTGGAGATCAGCTTTTGCTTGACGCTTGAGAAAAGCATTTGATGTGTATCTGTTGTGGTTTGGAGGGTGGTTGAGGGCGCCGTCTTTTGCTGCCTCGTCCGCCTTGTTATTGCCGGCAATATTGCAGTGACCTGGTACCCAGTGGATGTGTGTAGTAATACCTCGCTGATGGAGACGTTTGATATGACGGTGGCTGTCCGATGTCAGCATGTTGATGGTTTTGGGTTGGGTGGGTTTGTGAATGCAACGGATAGCCGCTTGGTTGTCTGCAAATATCCAAAGGTGAAAGAATTGGGGCTGGCGTGCCCAGGTGTTTGCAAGGCGAAGCGCTTGCTCAATGGCAAACAACTCTGCATCAAATACCTCCATTTCGTCCCCTAAATTCCAGCTTTTGTCTTGCGAGTGATTGTTGTGGTAGGCATGAAGTCCTGTGCCTACCTTCGATCCTTCCAGCATGCTTCCGTCAGTGTATACTAGCATGTGCTCTTGCGGCTCCCAGTCAATTGTCTCCAACACAGCGTAGTGTTCCTTGGTTTGATCCGATTTCGACGCTTTTGCGATATCAATGTCGGCAGTGTGTTCAAACCATGGGGAAAGACTTTTGGCAATTTCTTCTAGCCTAGATGCTGGTTTAATCCATTTGTTGACGGTGGAGAGGATGGTGTCAAGGCGTGTATGGTGTTGTTGTGGTAGGTTTGATGCCATGGTGTATATGTGGCATTGTCGGTTCGGTCTAATTCGAATGGTAGGAAATCTGGTAGACAACGCACCCTCAGGGGATGGGTTGCTGGGTAAGTGGTGAGGCGGATTGCAAGTTTCTGTTGCAGGTGGTGAAGTCGGAGTTGTGGGAGTGGTAGAGAGGCCTCGATTTCTAAGGCCTTGGTTGGGGAGGTGCGGAAGGCACCCAAAATGTGTTGCGTGGCTGTGTTCTGCAGTATCAGTAGCTTGCGGAGATGGTCCTTCTGTCCTGCCCACCACACCTCAGCTCCAAAATCCGCAATAGGGGTTATGCAAGCAAGGTATAGCTGGCGCATGCCCTTGGCTGTAAGCCCCCTATGGGTGATGGTAAGCCCCATGAGCATGTTGAGTGCGCGTGTGGCAGATGCCACCTTGGTATCAACATGGTGGGTGAAGGAGAGTTTGCGGTCAAACCATGTCCCTAACCATCGTAGCGATTTGGATGGTGTTGTGAGGGTACCGTTGGGGAGGGTGATGGGGGTGTTGTTGGTGGTGCGTATATTGTGAAAGTGGATGAGTTCGGATTTGGGGTCGTAAAAGACCAGTGCATTCTTGTCGGCTCAGGTGAATACTGTTTGGGTAACCTGTTCCAGTATGCAAGCATTCTGTTCCTCTGATCTACCATTGATTATTAAGGCACAGTCATCAATGTATGACAGCGTCCATACTTCTGGATGTTGTTGGTTAACAATGTTGAAGAGTGGGTGCAGGTAAATGAGCAAAAAGATTGGTAAAATGGGTGAGCCAAGGGGGATACCAGTGTTGACAGGGTGAATGGGTTCTTCTGATGCATTAAATGAAAGCGCAATTGATCGGTCAGTAAGGAAACTTTGAACCCATTGCACTACCTGTCGCGGATATCCCTCAACCTGTAATTCCTCCAGGAGGTGAGTCATAGCTACATTGTCAAAGGCGCCCTTGACATCCATGAACAATGCGCTGAGAACTCTCTTCTTCCGGCAGGCTAGGTCAGCATCATGCGCAAGTGCAAGTACTGCATCCACAGTTGAGCGCTTTGGTCTTCCTCCTATCTGGTCTGCGTGCAGGAGATGGTATGTTTCGGTGTAGTAGGCAAGCCTCCTAGCCATGATCTTCTCCTATTTGCCCAAGCAGTTGAGGAGAGAGATAATGCGATAGGCTCTGGGGGCGCTGTAGTCAGGTTTGTTTGGTTTGCGCATGATAGCGCCGGTTGCTTGTCGCCAAAAGGGGGAATAGAATCCTTGTTAGAGGAGGTAGTTGAAAAGGCAGTTAAAAATACCTAGGAGTGTTTGGTAGGCGTGTTAAATGCATTGGAAGGAAATGCCGTCAGGGCCTGGCGCCTTATTTGGTGCACTGGTCATGATTGCTGTGTCAACCTCTGCCGCTGTTACCTCTGCCTGAAGGATCGATCGGTGGGGTTTGCGAGGTGGTATTGGTGGGTAAGATGGTGGAGGTGGAAACATGACGTTGCTGAGCATGTTTGACTTCTCCACGAAGGTGGTGGCGGTGGTATGGTTGTGTGTTAGTGTTGGGGTGCGGTCTGGTCTCCTAGGTTTCAAGTATTTAACAACTTAAAAGATCTCTGGCCCATGTGCATTCTGCACGAATGCCTGCCAGCATCGGTTCTTCTCAGTTCAAATCAATCGGAATTAGCTGTTCTCCTGCTGTTCATACCAACACTCCTCCTCTCCGCTTTATTTTCAATTTGCCCTCCATGTCCTGAATGCACGTCACATGAGCTTGCGCTCTGCTGCAATCTCCTCTGTCTACCACTGCTTGGAGCTGGCTGATGGTTTTATAAGGGGGACGCTTTGTTGTACTGCGTCCAGGATTGCGGTTGTTAGGAATTGTCTGCTGTTGGTCATGTGAGTTGGGTGTCGTAAGGCAAAGAGGTGTGTCCACTGAGATTCGGTTTGCTGAATAATACTGATGAACTTTTATACGAAGAGCTCCCAGTCTACTGCTCGCCATTTGTACCAGTTAGCATAAGGGAGAGGGATGAAGTCGGTTTTGGTTGGGAGGATCCTGAATTGCAGAAGGTTGTGGTCAGATCCTGGGTGTTTGTCGTCATCTATTGCCCAGTTGTCTACCCACTCTAGAAGGCCTGGCATGGCGAACGTGAGGTCAAGGGCTGACAACCCTGTTTTGTTGCGTCAGTGGAAGGTGGCAGTGTCGGGTGTGTTAACTAGTTGCATGTTGTGGTGTTGGAGGTATTGAACCAGGACGTTGCTCCTGGTTGCTGGTCGTTGTGATTTATTTATTTATTTATATATTATTTATATTGCATGGAGCCGGTCGGCTATGGCAGTGAAGAAGAGATAAATTCATGTTAGACAGGATGAAAAACGTCAACAAACAATAAAAGAAATAATGAAATCAAACGAAAATCAAGCGCACGCATGTAACAAAGGAAATGAAATTAAATCAAGTCAAGTGACTGAAAGAAAAATTGTAATAGTGTTGGCTGTTCTTCTTCAACAGCCCCTTGATGGTGTTGTGGTGCCTTATGTGTCTGTGGGGGATCATTTCAATGATGTGACAGTTATGTTAGTGTTTTGCAGGCGGCTGGTTCCTTCATCTCTTTATTCCTCCTACTCCTCTTCTTCCTCGGTGCTCTCTTTCTCCTTGTCCTCCTCAATATTGCTGCATCCACATGTGTTTTCCTTTTCTTCTTCCTCTGGCATTTTCCCTCCCATGCGTAGCTCCGTCACCAGCTTGACCAATACATTGTCATCGTTTGATATGACCCTAGTGAAAGGTGTTGGGCCATCTAGTTGTTTGAGAATCTTCTGTCGCGTTTGGTGTGTGCGTTTGCAATAGAGGAGGATGTGTGTTGGGGATCGGACAGGTGCGCCAAATGGACATGTTGGGTTGTTGTAGAAGTCTACTGAGGTATGAGCCAAAGTAGCCATGTGCAGTGCAAAGCTGCGTAATGGTTGCGGTGATATGTTTTGGTAGTTGTAGGTGTGGTGGCGGTTTGAGTGTAGGTGGGCCGCCTCAATAAGAGTTGCCCCGTTGTTTGCGTGTCAGTTTGTTCCATTCCTCTCCCCACCTTATTTGAAGATCGGCTTTTGCCTGTCGCTTGAGGAAGGCGTTTGATGTGTATCGGGAGTGATGTGGTGGGTGGTTGAGGGTGCCGTCTTTTGCTGCAGCATCTGCATTGTCATTGCCGGCGATGTCACTGTGGCCTGGTACCAAGTGGATGTGTGTGGTGATGCCTCATTGATGGAGACATTTGATGTGGCGGTGGCTGTCCAATGTCAGCATGTTGACGGTTCTGTGTTGGGTGGGTTTGTGAATGCGACGGATTGCTGCTTGATTGTCGGCAAAGATCCATAGGTGTTGGAAGCATCATTGACGTGTCCAAGTGATTGCTAGGTGGAGTGCCTATTCAATTGCATATAATTCTGCATCAAACACCTCCATTTCATTGCCTAGGTTCCAGCTCTTGTCTTGCGAGTGTTTGTTGTGGTAGGCATAAAGTCCTGTGCCGACCTTCGATGCTTCAAGCATGCTTCCATCTGTGTATACTACCATATGGTCCTGCGGTTCCCAGTCAATTATTTCCAGTACACTGTAGTGTTCCTTGGTTTGGTCTGCCTTTGATGCCTTTGCAATGTCAAGGTCCGCTGAGTGTTCAAACCATGGTGGGAGACTATCGGCCAATTCTTCTAGTCTTGTTGCTGGTTCAATCCATTTGTTGACGGTGGAGAGGATGTTGTCTAGACGGGTATGGTGTTGTGATGATGTGTGTGTTATAAGCCATGGTGTATAGGTGGGGTTTTTGGTTCGGTCCAATTTGTGGAGAGGAAAGTCTGTTGGGCATTGGACCCATAGGGGGTAGGTTGGAGGATATGTTGTCAGCCGGATTGCAAGTTTTTGCTGCAGGTGGTGGAGTCGTAGCTGTGGTGGTGGGAGAGAGGCCTCAATTTCCAGGGCCTTGGTGGATGAGGTGCGCAAGGCACCCAATATGCGACGTATGTCTGTATTCTGCAGTATCTGCAGCTTGCGGAGATGGTTCTTCTCCCCTACCCACCACACTTTGGCTCCAAAGTCTGCAATAGGTGTAATACAACCAAGGTATAGCTGCCGCATGCCCTTGGTTGTAAGCCCCCTGCGGGTATGGGTAAGGCCCATGAGCAGGTTGAGTATGCGCGTGGCAGATGCCACCTTGGTATCAACATGGTGGGTGAAGGAGAGTTTGCAGTCAAACCATGGACCTAACCGTTGTAGCCATTTGGATGGTGTTATAAGGGTACCATTGGGGAGGGTGATGGGGGTGTTGTTGGTGGTGCATAGGTTGTGAAAGTGGATAAGTTCGGATTTGGGGTTGTCAAAGGCTACTGCATTGTTGTCTGCCCAGGTGAATAAGGTTTGGGTGACCTGTTCCAGTATGCGAGCATTGTGCTCCTCCGATTTGCCATTGATGATCAAGGCGCCGTCATCTATATAAGATGGCGTCCACACCTCTGGGTGTTGTTGGTTGACGATGTTGAAGAGTGGGTGAAGGTAGATAAGGAATAGAATGGGGGAGATAGGGGATGCTTGGGGTATACCAGTGTTGACAGGGTGAAGGGGTTCTTTTGTTCCATTGAATGAAAGGGCAATTGATTGGTCAGTAAGGAAACTTTGCACCCATTGCTGTTATGGTTCACTTGATGAATCGACTTATTCGCGGAAGTACTGAGTACTAAGAGGTGAGACTAGATATTCACTAAGTACAAAGTACTAAAGATGCGATAATCCGATATAAGTGTAAAAGTAGATGGATAGTAAGAACAACTCTATTTGCTTGTCCTTCTAAACTAAGTGGGCGGTCAGGTATATAGCTAAACAAAATACATGATAGGAGATAAGAATTAAATGCCGGGAGTCCATTTAACCCTGAAAATCATAGCTACCTCGCTTACAGCTTCAGCTACAAAGCGGGGTAGTTGCCTGACAAATCCAACTAGAGATGCGGCTAGAACTTTATAGAAATCCAACTCCAAATATAGCTGCCTGACTAGCATGTGGATGATCAGTCCGGGTCACAGTTAGTCCCCGGTCTTATGCATTAGAGCGGAATGGGACTAGCTTACCTGACTCCATGACATTACCCCTCCCTCCAAGGACTTTGGTCCCCAAACTAACACTTCCAAAAGAAAAACCGAGATCTCCCTAGATCGCTCAGTTAATTCATCATCCATGAAAGGGGTAGTGGAAATGTAAGAGCTACCTTTTGAAACTCTTAAACCATTCCACGCCATTGCGTCCACTTTACCAAAATAATACCACGTCCTAGATTGGTTGTTCACCATTAAAACTACTCCTGGAAACTTCCCGAAAAAACCTTTGAATCGTCCCTCCGTTCAAGGTAAAAATAAGGGATCGCTATAGGGCGTGAAAAGGTATAGAACATTAACCAATAACTGTAACAAGAGTACTTACTGTTTTATTAAACAGTAGTGCAAACAAGAAGAACTAGCGGGTTCACAACCTTTCCTTCAGTAACCTGTGCACTGGTTTCCTGGGGAACTCTCGATGGAAAGAGGTAACCAATTGCATAACATCAGGATCCGAGAGGTGCCCAATCGGTTCCCATGTGTCTGCCTCTTCTTCAAAACCTTGTCATCTGACTTGGTATTGAACTTGTCCTCGCACTCGGCGACTATTAACAATCTTCTCCACAACAAAGAATAAGTCATCCTGCTCATCCTTGTCAATGTCTATTTGGTTTTTGTTGCGTTCCCGAAATGGCTTGAGGAGGGAGGTATGAATGACTTTGTGGAGGCGAATCCTATTAGGAGTTTCCACTTTACAGGCATGTGAACCAACTTAACTACATAAGGGCAGTCCTAAAAGGGAAGTGACTGCCTAACTGGGAAGTATGAGTAAGAAAAGAGATATAAGGACGATTTCCTTACAGTGTTACTGCCCCGGTAATTTGGTGGAAATTGGAAAGGAAATTGGGTTTGAATAGCAGGAAGGAGCCTGTGCGAATGACACAGTCTAATGGTAATAAGTTAAGTGGTGGATCTTGAGTTGTTAATTCTTCTTTTAGGTTTTTGAAGTAGGACTCTATTTCAGTATTACCAGTCCCTACTCCAACGTTAGCACCTTCACCTCAATCAACCGAGTGGTCGCTAGATGCGGAAGTATTGGACATTGGACGGAGGGATTTAATTTTTGGTCTTTCTTGGTTAGAGGAGCATGGATCTTCAGTGGATACTGTTGAAAGAGAACTGGTTATGAAGGACGGATTTATGGTAAGTTGTCGTCAGCGGAACATCCCTGAGATAATGGTAATGGAAGGAGAGATGGAAGAGGGAGATACTGTGTTACTGGTTGACGCAGCCTCCTATTACACTGATTACGCTCAGGTGTCCTCATCCGAGCGAGCCAATAGACTACCCCCGCACCAAAAATGGGACCACGAGATCCCCCTCAAGGACTCTCAATCCAAAGTCCCCAACGGCCCAATATATAAGACCACTTGGCAAGAGGACGAGGCCCTCAGGGCATACCTAGCGGAACACACACCATCAGGGAAAGTACGGAAATAACGGTCAGCAGCTGGAGCATCAATCCTTTTTGTTAGAAAAACGGACGGCTCTCTACAACTCTGCGTGGATTATTGTGGGCTCAACGAAATCACTACGCCCAAATGATATCTCCTTCTCCTGATGAAGAAGCTCAGAGAGAAGACTCAAGGCTCAAAATGGTTCACCAAATTGGACCTCAAGAATGGTTACTACGTCATCCAGATCAAGGAAGGTGACGGATAGAAAACAGCGTGTAAGACCAAGTACGGCCAATACGAATACACCGTCAACCCTTTCGGACTCATTAACGCACCCTCATTATTTCAAGACATGATGGACCAATTCCTCCAAGGAATCAAAAAAGAAGTCCATTACCTGGACAACATTCTCATTCACACCTCCGAAACTGAAGATCAATACCAATCAGTGGTTGAGCAAGTCCTAGAAAGACTCCTGGACGACGATCTTCCAGTCAACCTCAGCAAGTCGGAGTTCCATGTCAGAGAGACAGTGTTTTTTGGATACGTTGTCAATGGATCGGAGATCAAGATGGACGGCGCAAAAGTCAAAACCATCAAGGAATGGGCGGTCCCGCAAAAGAAAAAAGACCTCTAAGCATTCCTTGGTTTCGCCAACTACTATCGCCGGTTTATTCGCAACTACAGCCAATGAACCAAGCCCCGAACCGAATTGACCAAAGAGATTCTATGGTTTTGGAAAGCTCAGCAACAAGAAGCATTTGATAAACTCAAAGTCAAGGTCCAAAAAGCACCTATCCTGGCAAAGTGGGATTGAACCCTGCCTACACTCTTGGAAACCAATGCATCCAACCAAGCAGTGGCAGGCGTCCTATCCCAGCTACATCCAGCAGACCCGATATATCCATCAAGCAAACCAGAATGGAAACTGGTGGACTGCCATGCAACAACCCTCAAGAAAAGCAATCGCAACGGGCCAATTCACAACAAGGAGCTTTGGGGAATCGTTAGTTCAATTCTCCTTCGGCGCTCGTGGCTAGTAGGCCTACCTCAACCTTTTGTTGTTTACACAGACCACCAAGGACTCCAGTACTTCCAGACAAAGCAAAGAGTGAATAGTCGTCAAGCTTCTTGGGATGAAAAGCTCAGCAAATTCGACTTCACAATTCAGTATAAACCCGGAAGTCAAATGAGAAAGCCAGACGCATTGTCCCGCCAATCAGGAGAAAAGAAATCTAGTGCTGACGCCTAGCTCTTCAGGGACGGACTAATGGTAATGGATATCGAGAGGGATACCCACCCTGCTGGACCAGATACTGATGTTGGCAGCTGAGAATGAAACCAAGAAGGCCTCCTTGTTGTACCTTTGGAACACCATACCACCATCCTTCACAATTGTCATGACTTGCAAGTAGTAGGACACTGGGGACGTCATCGAACTCAAGAAATTGTGTCAAGAGATTTCGTCTGGAACGGATGGATGGAGGATGTTGCCAAGTACATTGCAGGATGCTCTCGCTGCCAAAAAGCAAAGGTGGACAGGCACTCAAAGAAAACCAAGTTGGTCACAATGCCAACTGGATAAAGACCGTGGCAGGAGATTGCAATAGACTTTGTGGGAGAACTGCCAGAAAGCAATGGCTATAATGCCATCTTGGTTGTCACCGACCACTTCACAAAGATTCAGCATTATATACCTGCGAAAACACGCTGGACCAGCAAATATGTTGCTAATGCCTACCTCTGCGACATCTGGAAACTCCACGGTCTCCCAAAGCATATCACCTCCTATAGAGGGCCTAAGTTCGCCTCGGCTTTCTCCAGGGCACTTAAAGAAAAACTTGGTATCGGACTACGACTTTCCACAGCACACCACCCCCAGATTGTTACGGTTCACTTGATGAATCGACTTATTCGCGGAAGTACCTAGTACTAAGAGGTGCGACGAGATATTCACTAAGTACAAAGTACTAAAGATGCGATAATCCGATATAAGTGTAAAGTAGATAGATACTTAGAACAACGCTATTCGCTTGTCCTTCTAAACTAAGTGGGCGGTTAGGTATATATAGCCGACCGGCTGCTAAACAAAATACATGACAGGAAATAAGAATAAAACGCGGGGAGTCCATTTGACCCTGAAAACCATAGCTACCTCGCTTGCGGCTTCAGCCACAAAGCGGGGTAGTTGCCTGATAAATCCAACTAGAGATGCGGCTAGAACTTTATAGAAATCCAACTCCAAATATAGCTGCCTAACTAGCGTGTGGATGATCAGTCCATGTCACGGTTAGTCCCCGGTCTTATGCATTAGAGAGGAATAGGACTAGCTTACCTGACTCCGTGACACAGATGGACGGACTTAGCAAGAGAGCAATTCAAACACTCAAGCAGTACCTTCGGATCTTCTGTCACAACCGACAAGACCGATGGGCAAGATGGCTACCGCTAGCTGAGTTTGCACACAACTCGACTTCGACAATGCATGGATACAGCCCCTTCAGAAGTCTTTATGGCTTTGACCCACGGACTATCTACGTGTCTGAAGAGCCCTCTGCAAGTCCCGCCGCTGAGGAATGGTTGGATTGAATAACTGCTGTCCACAACAATATCCAAAACACCCTCAAGCACATCAACGATAAGAGAAGTAATTTAAGTTTGCCCAAGGCAAGATCATACAATCCAGGCAATAAGGTACTAGTAGACCAACGAAACTTAACCATTAAGTCAGGGAACAACCGAACACTCACTTCAAAGTACATCGGTCCCTTTACAGTCAAGCATTAAGTTGGTTCACATGCCTATGGAGTAGACACTTCCATTAGGATTCGCCTCTACAAAGTCATTCATACCTCCCTCCTCAAGCCATTTCAGAAACGCAACGAAGACCAAATAGACATTGACAAGGATGAGCAGCATGAATTGTTCTTTGTTGTGGAGAAGATTGTCAATAGTCGCCGAGTGCCAGGACAGGTTCAATACCAAGTCAGATGGCAAGGTTTTGAGGAAGAGACAGACACATGGGAACCGATTGAGCATCTCTCGGATTCTGATGTGATGCAATTGATTACCTCATTCAATCGAGAGTTCCCCGGAAAACCAGTGCACAGGTTACTGGAGTATGGGTTATGAACCCGCTAGGTCCTTCTTATTCGTACTACTGTTTAATGAAACAGTAAGTACTTTCATTACAGTTATTTGTTAATGTTCTATACCTTTTCACGCCCTATTGCAATCCCTTATTTTTACCTTGAATGGAGGGACAATTCAAGGGTTTTTGGGAAGTCTCAAGGAGTGGATTTAACGGTGAACAACCAATTTAGTACGTGGCATTCTTCTGGCAAAGTGGACGCAATGGCGTTGAATGGTTCAAGGGTTTTAAGGGTAGGTCTTACATTTCCATTACACCTCTCATGGACGATGAATTAACTGAGCAATCTAGGGAGATCTCGGTTTTCTTTTTGGAAGTGTTACTTTGGGGACCAAAGTCCTCGGAGAGAGGGATAATGTCACGGTGTCAGGTAAGCTAGTCCTATTCTGCTCTAATAAATAAGACCAGGGACTAACTATGACACGGACTGATCATCTACATGCTAGTCAGGCAGCTATATTTGGAGTTGGATTTCTATAACGTTCTAGCCGCATCTCTAGTCGGATTTGTCAGGCAACTACCCCTCTTTGTGGCTAAAGCCGTAAGCGAGGTAGCTATGGTTTCCAGGGTCAAATGGACTCCCCGCCTTCTATTCTTATTTCCTGTCATGTATTTCGTTTGACAGCTGGTCGGCTATATATACCCGACTGCCCACTTAGTTTAGAAGGACAAGCGAATAGCGTTGTTCTAAATATCTATCTACTTTACACTTATATCGGATTATTGCATCTTTATTACTGTGTACTTAGTGAATATCTTATCGCACCTGCTAGTACTCGGTACTTCCGCAAATAAGTTGATTCATCAAGTGAACCGTAACACTTTGTACTTAGTGAATATCTCGTCCCACCTCTAAGTACTTGGTGCTTCCGCAAATAAGTCGATTCATCAAGTGAACCGTTACCGGATTAAAGATACACCCCAAGCCTCCACCTCCTGCAAGACCCCCACCAACGAATTGGGGCTTACTGAAAAAGAAACTACTTCCAGCTGGCCTTAACAGAAATGCCAAATGTTACAATTGTGGCAAAATAGGTCATTTGTCATTTGATTGCAAATCAACAAAGATAGGATCTAATGCCTTATTAGTAACCCATGAGAAAGACTCAACTGATCATGATGCAATTAATATCTATGCCACTAAGGTAAGACAAGTACCAACATTTGGCAAAAATAACAAATTAATTATGGACACACCACCCAGCTACAATCCTAGGCTAAAGACAACAGAACACTTGATGGCTATCATCAATAACAACAAAAATCAGGCCATCACTCTAATAGATCATAAGACCACAGGTGCAGATCTAATAAGCAGTAAGTTCTGCACACTATATAACATACCCATGATGAAATTAACTAAACCAGTTGTTGTCAACACAGTCATCAAAGGTAGCAAGGGTAAGTGTGAGCATTTTGCCAAAGTGATTATTAATTATGGTTACCATGAGGAAGAAAGAACCTTCTGGGCAGCTAACCTCAGTGACTGGGATGTCATCCTAAGACATTCAGCCCCAAAGGCTAATCAGGCCATTATTAATATTGGTACCATGCGGACTACTGTCACAAGCAAGGAAGGACTCACATACACCTTGAAACCCTTAACTGGAGGAGCTCCTCAGACAGAGATCAGCAAAGAAAGAGTCACCTCTGCAGCCACAGATGTAGAAGAATCAGGCTCACTCACACCATATAAGGAAAGGATGATCATTCAACAATTAGCTTGGAATATTATCCAGAATGATCTATACCATTATCCAACATGGGTACAAGATTACTCATACATGGTGGAAGTGATGACATCACACCAATTTCTAAGCACTCAAACATCCTTAGCCTACAACAAGGCATACAACAAGGTTATAGGAGTAGACAATATTACATACAGGCTAAAAATGATTTACATCATCAGCTAAAGTCCACCATATCAGTAATCAATCTTCTAACCATAGAAGAAAAAGCAGTAATAGAAAACTGGTATCAAATTCTATTGGAGCTTCAAACCACATATCACTCACTATACCAAACTCTCCCTACACAACTCACCAATGACATTACTATTGTCTTTAATCACATACACAGAGTAAGGGCTACCATCAATGCTAAGAAAAAGGAAATCCATTCCTATTCCACTACAGTAGAGTCAGAGTTTGATATTGAGGCTGAGTTCCCTGAAGTCTACCCCTCAGAGAAACCAACAGAATTACCCTCATTAAGAAATATTAATCACAACATTAATATCAAAGATGAGTCAATTACTTGGATACCTAGACCAATAAAGCAGAATGCTAAATTCATCCAAGCCTTGCATGAAAAAATTGACTCAGAGCTGAAATCAGGCAGAATCATAGCATCAAATGATCTATCATCATGCTGCATGTTTACAATTCCTAAGCATGACAAACCACATCAGCCTAGATTTCTGGTAGACCTGGTTGATAGAAATAACAACACCATTAAAGACAACACACCACTTCCCAACCAAGATGAGATTAGAAATAGAGTAGCATCACACAAATACAGATCAAAAATGGATTTGACTGATGGCTATCACAACATCAGAATAAACCCTGACCATGAAAAGTACACATCATTCAGTACCCACATGGGACAATTTAGAATAAGAGTCATGCAACAAGGAGATTGCAACGCACCTGCCACTATGGTAAAGACCATGAGTCACATACTGAGACCCATACTAGGCAGATCAGTTGCAATCTATTTAGATGATATCTTTATCTACAGCAATACTTCGGATCAGCATGTGAAAGACCCGAGACAGTTACACAACATCCTTAAAAAGGAAAAGTTTTACATCAACAAATCAAAGTCTCAGATTAACCCCAAAGTAATACAGATCCTAGGAGTCATACTCACAGAGAAAGGCCAAGAAGTGGATCCAACCAAGGTAGAAATAATTTCCAAGCTACCAATCCCTGGAAACAGGAAGGAGCTCCAGGAATTTAATGGCATAATCATCTATATGAGTCAGTTTCTTCCCAAATTAGCTGATATCATGGCCCCACTTGCTGAACTAGCAGGGGCTACTAAAGATTGGTCATGGACCCCACTTCACACTGAGTGATTTACCCAAATTAAAAAGTTACTTGACTCACCTGCAATCCTCAAACCACTTGATTACAATTCAAATGACACCATATACCTTGTCTATGATGCAAGTAGAGTAGGTGTGGGTGGATGGATTGGCCAAGGACCCACCTTAGAACAGGCTAGACCTGCTAAATACTTTAGCAAAACATTCAATGGTGCACAAAGCAATTACTCAACAACAGATCAGGAGCTCCTTACTATTGTAGCTGGGGCTGAGTATTTTGCCACTGAATTAACAGTGGTAAAATTAAAAATTGTGATTGATCACAGTACATTACTCACAATTATGAGTAATAATAACCTACCAGGCAGAAGAGAAAGATTTAGGAGGATCTTATCCAGATTGGACTTTACTATAGAACATATTAAGGGAGAGAGCAATAAGATAGTAGACCAGCTGAGTAGAATGTATAACGAGGGCACTCCCTACCCTCTCTCAGAGTTTATTTCAGATTTAGCAGATCAGCCAGAACCCTTCAAGCAACACATCTACATAGCAGCTACCCAAGTCCAACCCTCTTCTACTACTACTACTACCACTCCACCCACAACATCCAACCACCCAACCAACCCGGAAGTAAGTTTCCAAATGTCTACAAATGATATGAGGGAACCCTCTAACACAGCTAAAAAAATGTCTTATGCACAAGCAGCAGCATCAGCAGCACCAGTAGCAGCAGCAGGTCCCTCCTCCTGCCACTGCATGGTCCATCAATGGCCCAAGGGCCATCCTCTGGCACCAAACTGGGTGCCTCAACAACACTACCAAGGACTTCCAGGAGGATTTCCAAGAACTCCTGGAAGAGTAGTTCCCAGAAACTTAGTGAGAGCAATGGGTGATGAGGAGCAATGACTCTGAGGAGAGTCAGTATGAGAAAGAGGAGGAGCAAGACTGAAGTGAGGTGGAAGAGCCAACTCTTCCATCTCAAGAGGACCTGGACCTGCTCAATAAAGAGTGGGAAAGGACCACCCTCTCACACTGGGAAAGTGTGAGAGCTAACAGGGCCTACAATGACGCCAGGGGACCTAACTCCCCTGCTCTCTCTAGTGGCTGACATGGGAATGAGGACCCCACTCACCATGGAATCTCCTGGGCCCAGGAACAGGCCATCAGGGACAACAATGTCACTAATTGTCCCCCCTGGGACTCCCCCAACCAACAAGTGATGCCTGCTACAAAGGCCCCTGGGGATGCAACTGTGGGCTGCAATGCTACCACTGTGCTCCCCCACCAGCAGCCACCACCACCACCAGCATCACTGGGCACCATGGCCACCTACACCTCCTCCTCCTTCCAGCTTCCCCGGAAGCTAGCACAACTCCCTCTTTTGGATACCACCATGCCCCTCAGTATAGAGATCTCCCCTTCTCCTAAAGGGTACAAACCAGTAGAGCCAAAAGGAGTCCCCTGGGCTGCCCTCAGCAAAAGGCACCCAGAACACCACCTACTCCTCTCCTGGCAATGCAAGGCCATAAATTGCAAGAAACATGGGCAGGTAGATGAGTTTGCCTGGAAGCCAAGCAAGGATGATATCTATCATCCACAAATCTCTTTGTGCCCTGCACCAAACCCATCCTGGCTTTGGTACAAGACCTATGAAAACCACCCACAGCACTACCTCCTAAAGGACTATATGGAGTGTTATGTGCCCAACTGCAAGTGGAAGCATCATAGGAGGCCAGAGGAATTGAAAGAGGAGGAAAAGGATTTGGTTGAAGAATGGAGGAAGAAGGTACATTCTACCAATACATACAGAACTTTCAGACAATGGTACACAGCTAACTCCTTTCTGGATCCAGAAATCTACTCCCTGCAAGCAAAGGAGGAAGGCCTCTTTTGGGTCTTCCAAAATCTTGTCTGGGAGGGTGATGAAGGGCAGGAAAGGTGGAAACAAGTAGAGTCCAGGAAAGACTCTTTCTATGTGAAAGCTGAGGCCAAGTTGGATGTTGGATCCAAGTGGCCTATTGTATTTTTGGATGTATGTGCACCTGGAAAAGAACCTGCTACTTACACCTCCCTATGCAAAGAATACAACAAACTAATGCATGACCCTAGATTTTCTAGTTTAGGTGCTGCATTGAAATTCAATTCTATTACATACAGAAATGGATTCTATTACATCCATCCCAACACACAATGCCACAAGGAAAGAGTGATTCTGCCCACCAAATGGATGAGAGATGCTAAAGACAGTGATAGAGAACCGGCACCTTATAATCTGATTGAGAAATTTATTGAATCCAGCCATGAGGAACTAATTCATGCAGGATACCTCAAAACACTACTCCACTGCCAGTCCAGCTATTTCTAGAAGGGGATGAGCATCCACATTAAGGATTATTGTGAAACCTGCACTACCTGCCAGCAGAGTAAGTTCTCTAGTCAAAAACCACAAGGAGAACTCCTCTCACTGCCTGTACATCTATTCCCCTGGCAGAGCATCACCATGGACTTCCTCTCACTACCAAAGGTCATCACAGATCCACCAAACTCCTACAGCAATACAATTCAGCCAACCATCTTTCAAAAAGTCTGGCCAATTGTATGTAGGCTGTCCAAATACACCATCCCTATCCTACTACCAGAAAATGTCACAGCAGAGTGGCTGACCAAGTACTATGACTGGTTCATAGCTCCAATGCTTGGATATCCAGAAGATATTGTCACAGACAGAGACCCTATCTTCACTTCTGCACACTGGACAGCTTGGGCAAAACTCTACAACATCACCCTCCTCCTCTCAACAGCATACCACCCCCAAACTGATGGAGAAACAGAAAGGATGAACAAAGTCATCATAGAAATACCTACTGCAATGAGAGTGGATGGAGAAGAGAACTGGATGGTTAAGTTACCAAAAATCCAAATTGCTATGAATCTCAGACATGATAGCAGTAGGAAATTCTCCCCCTACCAAATCATATTTGGCCTCAATTCAAGATTTGGACAAAACCCACATGTCAATGAGTTAGGAATCCCCATGAATACCAGAGTACCATTCATGAAGCCTACCCTCCAACAACAAGCCATCACAAACCTCACCAAAGCCAAGGAAAGCCAAACTCACCATGCCAACAAACTCAGAAGAAAGGCAGAGAAGTACCTCCCTGGTGACTTGGTCTGGTTATCCACCAAAAATTTGGAGCTTTCCTTCAAAGGTAAAACTAAACCTAAATGGATTGGACCCTTCAGTATTGTTCAAGCTTTTCCAGACACTGACAATTATGAAGTCCACATAGAAGCAAACTCCAAGAAAATCCACCCAGTATTCCACAGCAGCCTCCTCAAAAGACACAAGCCCAACAACAACAGAAGGTTCCCCAGCAGAGCAGAGAAATACCCTTCAGCTGTTGAAGGTACCAGATATGAGGTACAAGAGGCAATGGAATACAGGACAGAACCAGGAACACAAAGGCCCCAATACCTAATCAGATGGAAAAGTTATGATGAGAAAGATGATAGTTGGGTATATGCAGAGGACATTGACTTACCAGTGATGGTAAAATATTGGGAAACAGGAAATAAGGCCAGGACCTTTAGAAAGAGACCTGGAAATAATACTTCTAGTAGGACAAAGACTCTGGGAGTTATTAATAAAGAGAAGGCTAGAATTCTAGCAATGAGAGATAATCAGGCTATCCTTTAACATAGTTGGGGAGAATGTAAGGAGAGGAAATTACATACACATGTAACTTCTATCAATCCATAGGACAGAGCAGGAACATACTTATTTTCATTATTATTCTCATTATTATTATTATTCAACATAGATATTACTAGAACATCTATGACTCAGTTAGCTAGGAGCCACCTACCTCTCACTCACAGGTATGACTCAACAATCGGATAGGAGTCACCTCTGACTCACCCGAAATGAGTCACTTCTGGCATCATAGTTATATATTAGTTAGTTAGTTAAGAGTCACCTATGACCCATACAGACTTGGAACTTTCTATAAAAGAAGCTCATTTCCCCCTTCAGTGAAAGGGCAAGCAACTTAGCAGTTGGCAATAAAATACAAGAGTTTACAATGGTTAATTAAGTCTCTCCACAATCACAAGTGACTTGAAGATATTACAACTATTCAGAATCTTATTTATATAGATATGAAGGCAGCTGTTATTAATTAGATTCTGGAAATCTAACTAATAGCCACCTTTATACTATACTCAAACTTTACATGCTTCTCACATTAAAAATACTCCCATTATACTTACACACTTAATTTTCCCTTTGCTTGCTATTAAATTACTCTCAACTTACATTAAAAACACTTCTACCATGCTTACTTAGTCTATTTTCTGGCTTTCCATATCAAAAACACTCCTACCATGCTTACACAAGCACGAGAACAGCTTACACACTCAATTTTCCTGCTTCTCACTATTAAATTACTGGCTTTACTAGAGAAAGTGGCCCCCCCCTAGTCTCTTGAAAGATTTCCCACACCAAAATATTTGTATGGAATTTGTACTGTGGGAAAGCCATGTGGGAGTTCTCCAGTAAAGCTAGTATCCAATTTTCCAGGCAACAATAAATTAATGCTTGGCATGCTAACCCGTTTGGGATTGATTACCGGGGATTTTGATGAATTAGGCGTCACAACAGAACCCATTTGCTTTGCTATTTTGAGCTCCTGGGCAAACAATATGACTGATCTCCATAAGACATTAGCTATAAAAGATTGGAAATACCAAACAACATAGCTGGTAAATAGGATTACCTCATCAAATAACTTGTTCACTGCAATTGTTTGAATACAGATAAAGTTTTCAAGATATGATTGGCTACAAATGTTTTAAATGCTTATTATACATTGCATTATACATACGTTAGCCCGGTAGATATTTACTAAATCAATAACTATCCCAAAGCTCTATCCCAAGATGAAAAGCACAATCTTTGCTTGCGTATCACTGTATACAGATGGTGATACAACAAAATATATAAGACATCACATGGGTATTATTTAACAATAATTAATTCACCCCCGTTTATGTAAAAACGTATCCAATACATATATATGGATTGTAGAAAGTATAAATATAGTCTTGCTGCAATGTAAATGCTAGTGGTGGACAATTCAGGTATGAAAAATTCAGGCTACATAGTCCAAGTTTTACTACTCTATAGTACCAATTTCATTTATCTACTCATACTTATCCATTTAGTTTTGGTTGCAACGCCCAATATCACTTTTGTCCCTATGAAATACGGTATACAAGAGCCTTCTAATTCGCCTCAACGGCAGATTGAAGTTCACCAAGTAGGGTCTGGAAGTTCTGCTGCTCGTTCTCCAACAAAACAGGACTAGAAGGATGAAATGTACACAGAGAGACCTTCTGTAAGACGAGAAACAGATTCCCCCTCGGCCGCATGTCCCCCGCATACTTCTTGCGATTAATCTCTTTATCCTCTCCTCTACCACTGATCTCAATTCAGGGCCTTCGTTCGGCCGCCACCACCACAAACTTGGGATTTTCTTGACCTCTGCTTATTCAATATAATTACAATTTATGATCATTTGCATTCATTCATCCTGGCAAACTAATAAATATCCAAGCTGCTTAAAAACATTCGAGCCCCTCATGGCAATGAATACAATCATGTAAAACGTAGAAGCTATGTGCTAACTGAAAGTCGAAAAAGAGATATGAGAACAGCAAAAAAAAAAAAGCAGTGCCAAAAAAGGACACTATACGCAGAGTAATTGTAATGAAAAGTTGAAACAGGAGGAAAATAAAGCAGAAATAATACCCCCACAAAAACGCCAGATTTTTACACCCACCAGGCCCCCAAAGTCATTAGCGCACCGAAACCTCAATTGGCCCACATGCACGTCTTACCCAGTGGGCTGCCGACCTTTGGGGCAAATTGCATGCTCTTGCGCCGAGCCAGCATGAGCTTCTCCATCAGGCCGCTGTTGTTGGGGTCGTTGACGTAGAAGCCGAGCCGGTTCACAGGTGCCCGCGGAGGAGTGGAATGGTATTGTGGAGGCAGGGGCGCGGCGATGCTGGTGTATTGCAAGTCCTCGTCTTCGTCCAGCACCATCGCTCCGCCGTCCTCGTCGCTCGCATCCTCGTCGCTCCCATCTTCGTCCTCTTCGGGCGAGGGCGGGGGCAGTGGGGCGGCTGGGGGCGAAGGCTGGTGCTGGCCGTCGACGGCAACCTCGAACGGCCTGGGCGACCGTGGCTTTGGCGTGCTGGCGGACGGGGAGGCGGCCTGCTTGGCCTGCTTCGGCTCCATGGATTTTCTCCGCTGCACGATCCTACAGTCAGCAGAGGCACAGTTGAGGGTAATGGGCCGTAACGGGCCACTCACGCGATGGCCACCCCGCGGGACAAACTCGAGGTCCACAGAGAATAAGCCCTCGTCCACCCATCGTTGCGCCTTGTCGCACCTGGAGGGGGTGATAGATGTCAGCAATCTGCCCCTGAGGGGTCACACGTCACACGTCACACGTCAGCCGCCATTGCACTTACTCGACGATCCATGCCGCTCCGACGCACAAAACAACACCCCCGCTCTGCCGCACCTTCTCCAGCGTCCTCGCGCTGCCGTCCTTGAACACGACGTGCGTGATGCCGACCTTGCCGTCCTGCTTCGCCGGGTTCCAGTCCCACCGCTTCACCGTCTTGGCGCCGAGCGTGTGGAGGAGCTGAACGAGCACGCCCGAGGCATCCGCCCCGTCGTTGGTGTAGACGTCGACAAAGACCACGGCGCCGGCGAGGATGCCGTTACTCACCGGGGCCGCTGTCACCTTGCGCCCTTTTTGGGGGCTGGCCTGGCTGCTGCTGGGCAAAGGTGCGCGGTGGGGCGGTGCCTGCACGAGATCCTCGTCAATCTCGCCCTCTGCGTCATCGTCGCTGCCAAAGTCCACTGGCACCGTGGCCGCGGTGGCCATCTCCACATCATTCTCTTCATTCTCGAGCAGCATCGGGTCAATCGGGATATCCGATCGCACCGGGGCAAACAGCCCGCTGTCGACCTCCATGGACTTTTCCAACGCCGCGGAGGAGCCCGCACCCGCTCGTTTCGGAAACAAAGACTTACGGGAGGCCTCGAGGCCCAATCCTTCGAGCCCATTCACAAGGGGTGCAACACCCCTCGGAGTGGGTCCAGGCGATTCGAGCTCCCATCCACGCACAGATGGAGAAAACTGACCGAATTCGTGCCCTTTTCCTGGAAAGTGTGCTGGGCATGGACTGGGCGGCGTCTCTCCCAGCTCATCCTCCAAATCAGCATCCGTCATATCTGTATCCCCATCCGTGTCCCTTGTAGCCGTCATGGGAGTTGTTGCGGGCTCGAATTGTTTCAAGGCGCCGCTGGTGAGTTTCACCCCGTTGTCATTTCCATCCTGAGTATCTTCCTCCATGAATGGCTCCAACGGGAGTGTGCCGACTGATTTTGCAAAGACGGTGGATTTTGCTGAACTTAGCGGTCGACCTTTCAAGGTATAAGTCTCCAGGGACAATTCATCGAGGGTATCATCTTCGCTTTGTCTGGTCTGGGCAAACGACTTTTGCATTGCTGGTCTCCTTGCAGGAGAAGCCAACAACCCCAGGACTGGCGCAGCCTTCTTTTGTGGGCTCTGTAATCCAATATTCCGTTTCGCCGGGGATTGTAGCGGAGCTGGCGGGGGTGGGTCGAAAGTAAGGGCGACGGAGGGCAACTTAAATTCCTTCTTCACTGGCCTCCTTGGTGGACTTGCAAGCAAATTTGCAGATTCACCCTTGACTGGTGGTGGTAAATGAGTTGCCTTGGGTCTCCGTGCTGGGGATGCCAAAACCCCGGGTGACATAGGACAGCTCAACTCGTCTGGCGAATCATCAAGGAGTTGTTTGGCAGCGACGGAGTTTGGACGTCTCGGTGCAGCGCGAAGCGGCGAAGGCAGTGCTATTTTCGACGGGGCCTGGCTGTTTCCTGATCGCACAACACCCTTCACTGGCGACGGTGCAAACGAGGATGATGACGCTCCTGCTGCAGAACTATTTCTAACTGGTTGCGCCAGCAGAGGATTATTGTTTCTTTCCTCCTCTTTCGCAAGCTCTTGTTGCTTCAAATCCGCTTCCTTTTCTGATGCTGGAAGTAAATTTTCCTTGTCATCCTGGAACGTAACCCTTTTACCACCAGCAGCAGCATTGTGGCCATTATCGCGCTCAATATCTCCACCCGACGCTCTTTCTGTTGCCTTGCCGGTTACACGTTGTCCACCAGTGGCTTTTCGCTGATTCGGTACTGTGTTGCCAGTGGGCACGACTCTTCCCGACCTGGTCGCCCGCGTGGGAGCTGGGATCGATGTTGCTTTCGGTTGCGCTGCAGCTCCATTCTTTTTCGACTGCGACGGCTTTCGAGTAGGCCTGATTGGAGCTGTTGTTGTTGTTGCCGTTGTTGTTATTGTTGTTGTTTGAATTTGTCCATCGTCATCTGCTTGTGGCTTCAACTTGACAGTCGTAGTTACCGTGCCAGCTGTGAGCTGACGGACAGGCTTAGTTGCCGTGGCTTTGCTCTGTGCCGCCTTGTTGGGGTCCTCTGTAACTTTTGCCCTAGCTCGGAGCTGATACCGTCTGGTTGGCTCCTCTTGGTCGGCCATGATTTTATTATTGCCTTTGTGGTATTATTTGCTGGCCGTCCTTTCGTGTGCCAAAAAAATATTGAGCCAGTGAAGGTTTGTTGCCCACGAATAAGCGCTGCAGTAGACCGACAAGACTGTGCGAAATGATACCTTGTCTGTGTTTGTCGCGACAGGAATGAGAAGAAAAAGGTTGACGGGGATGTTGTGAAATCGTGTGGAAGGAAATGGTTTGGGATGTGCCCCTTACTCCCGTTACCAATTTCGTTGCCCTGGTTACTGGAAGTTGCAGCTAATGACCATGCTTAGCTAACTTTTAACACGTACTATTGACCAATCCTTGTCGCAGTCTTGGGAGCGAAAGCAGAGTTAATAGGTAGTTACGGCACGAGACCTTTACCTGAGTGTGTCCCCAGATCCCTGACGGGCGTTGGCCAGAAAGCAGTATCCATACCATCCTTACTCTCTAAATCTTACGGCGACAGATCAGTTGCAGCTCTCTGAACTGCAGAAACGTAGTCTCGTCCCCAAACCAACGTCGCAGCATCAACAAAGTTGTTTGTTGTGATCGTCCAAGCAAGCACGTCCGTCCCGTCCTGCATGCTGCTTGCCAACCTCACGGGAACACTTGCTTGAGCCAAGCCACCCACAAGGGTGCCCATTAATTCCACCAGCCAGCCAACCGTCACTCGATGCAGTTGGTACAGGCGGTTGGCTGCTCGATCGCGAGTGTGTAAGTAGAGTAACGTTTACCCACACAACGGCCACCCACTGTATTGAAACCTTCCGATGTCGACATCATGCCTATTTTCTGCACGAGCTCAAGGCTGGGACCGGAGCGCATGCTGGCCCAGGTGTATTTGCGGGGAAACTCGCCTGTCACACGCTAAGTGCGCAATATCGCTTGGTTGCAAGTGTCCGATTTGGGGGCACGAGAACAGGTCTCCGATCGACTGTTTCGAGCTTGCTTGCAGGTACCCGGTCGACTTTTCTTTTTCTTTTTCATTCCTGTCTTTCGGTTTCACGTACCGGCATCCCCCCTCCCCCTCCATGCGAACATGGTGTCTATAACACTTCCGAAGTGAAAGTCTGCATCAGCCCTGCGTTTGGACTTCTAACGGTCAAGCCATCAACGGCTTTTTTTTTTTTTTTTTTTTTTTTTTTTTTGTTCCAGGCAAGGTACTGACTGCATGTGGTTTCATAATAGAGCCTTGCTATAGGTATCCCCAGAACGGTACGGGAGAAGGATGTAATTACATCTTTATGAATGTACTCATGTACTCCTGAACTGTGATACAAAGACGTATTTTCAGAAATGCTGGTGTTATACAACAAAAGATTCGCAGAGGGGGAAGATGTAATTTTTTGCATCGATATCCTTGACTGCGTCCACGCTTTTTGCCCCCACTGTCAGAATCGGCCCGAGACTATCGGATTTGGGAACGAGGGCTATAATCGGATTCCAACTTTTCCTCCCTCCGTTGGAAACCCCCGTTGGCCAGTTGCCCATGGTGATGATCACATCAACTCGGGTTACGAGAATTCAAACGTTCAATGAATGGAGGTTAGCTCCCTCCACAGGGCTGGGATGCGGTACAATTTGAGATCTTGCAAGCTAGCTCCAGGCTAAGGGGAATTGAAATGGATACCTAATAAGTACCTAGGTAGGTATCGAAGATCGGATCGAGAGATCTCCTGTTTTGAAGATCGTTTTGTGAAGGAGGTTGTGGGCTAATTGCAATCAATGGCTTTCGAATTCTCCGGAACGGCAACTGGGGATTTGTCCATGGGGTTTTCTCATCACCTAGTTACTTCTTGTGACATGCTCAGTTTTGGAGAAATACTATGATCTTTTGTTGGAAATGAATGGCGAGCTGCGGAGTGCGCTACCACCAGTACCAGTACCAATTGATCATGATCGACTACGGCCTTCACCCTAACGAGACTGACTACCTTCACCAGCCAGGGGGGAAAAAGTTTGAAGTACGAAGCTAAGGAACAGAGAAGTAAGGGTGTTCCCGTGGCGTACCGCACATCATGAACTGCGGAGGAAAGATGGGCGCATCTACTTACTATAGGTATGTAGGGTTAGTACAGTTCCTGAAATTGATGTTTTCTTCCGTTCCGACGTCATCATGAAGCTCAGAAAGATGTGTGTAGGTTTTGTTTGGCAGTTTCATGAGTTGATCTTGAGTTTTTACTTCAATTTTTTTTTTAGTCGGACGAGATTAGACGAGAACAAGATGATTGTTTCTGCAACAAGCTATGCATCTCTGATAGGGGCACGAGACTACTTTCATAGCTACATCAGTATCGTGTATCGTTGGATCAGCACGCGAATACTCGATAACTGGCATATAGAATTGGAAACGACAGGGGAGCAGGTTGTCTGTGCGAATGCTGAATTTGTATGTATGTACAGTATTTTGGCCTTACTCGTACTTACACTGACTTTTTGCACGGACAACACAACTAAGCCCTTGCTAGTTTCCAAATCTTTATGCCGGTATCGAGTAGGTAGCTGGATCCAGCCTTGTGAGGCCACCGGAAAATCTGGATCCGATTGTTTGTTTCGAAATTTTGGATTACGTCGGTGGCTTTTTTGGTTCACTGGCCTGGGGGTCAAGGGTGACTAGGCTTTTTGGAGGATAGGATCCGAGGCTTTGGGAAATTTTCCGTCGGTCGGCATGCCGTTAGTGATCCCTTGGCTGGGGCTATGAACGATAGCAAAGTTGAGATATATCGACTCAACTATACTGGAGGGGCATGAAAGGTCGTTTTGGGTTTATCACATGGTGGAAGGCTCGCTCGATCATCATACAGTTTGGAGCCTTGTGATTGCAATGGGAGTTCGTCTTGTTCCCATGGTCCGAGGTTCGTATTTTAAGGTTTTATTGGGGCTGTGATACATGAAATTGTGATTTTTCGGTTTAGCCTTACCCTCAAACCACATGGAGAGTGCATAGTACGTAGGACGGGAATGCATCTTGCTGGCTAGATGAACAATTTGAATTGCTTTTGATCATTATGTTTCCACGGAAAGTGGATTAGATCTGGGGTCAAGGCTAGGACTGGATGAAGTTTCCAACCAATCGTAAATCAGCAAACATCCATGCTTGCACTGACAAATGCAGACGAGAATAGCAATGCAGGATCATGATGCATGCAAACTGAACATGGGAACAACTCGAAGTTCTTTGCACGAGATTTAAAAGGCTGTTTGTTTTTTCATTCCGGTCAGAGTACCGAACCCACAAAGTAAACACCTTGTGTTCAGGTGGGGCTGTAGTCTCGTTCCCGTGGGGTTGTAACTCTGTGACTTGGATACCTTGTTGTACCACGGTCCATGCTTGGTGGAATAATTCTCAAGGTGGATTTGCAGCACCTACGTGGAAACCTGTCCTGTGGAAACGTCAAGCTGCGGCTGGATTATACACCCGTGAAGGCGGGACTGGCTGCCCATGATCAGATCGATCGACGTGGCCGTGTTCATGTCTCGATGGATCCAGTGGTGTGCCATGCTGAATTCCATTGGATGAAACGTGATCGAGGCAATGCCACAAGGCGTCTTTCTGATGCATCCTGAATGTCAAGTTTCAAGTGTGCGGACTGACCCGAGTGCATATGCATCTCTGGCGCTGCATGAAGCAAAAGAAATGGTTACTTTATGCACCCCTGGTGTCTGGTAGGCATCATGTGGCTTGCATAGGCCCCGGGTTCAGCCCCACCGCCGCTGTTCTCGTCACGGCCGTCTTCGACATACATGTAGGCATACATATGTAGGGCTCCACTCGTTCCCCACCGTGCACCATCCTTCACCCCGCCATGGTAGATATCATCAGTTCAATTGCATGCCATTTGCGACTCACGACTCACCGCCGACGGCACCTCTGCAGAATCCCGTCCCAAGTACAATTGGATAAGGTTATGCATCACCAAACAACTCTCCTCGCTGGCTTCACCAGGGCGAGAGAAGAGAGTACGTAGACGTTTGGACTAAGCCCCCGATGATTGACCCCTTAGCACTTCTTCCTAGACCCAGGCTTACTCTCCCCCCCCCCATGCCCTGCACACACACACGCACACACACGCAACCCTTCCGACGTCCACACCATCCACACACCATCCGTCCATCCCCCACCCGTCAGCCCCTGCCGGCGTGTCCCCCGCCGAACGGAAATAGCCACCGTTTTTATCCCACCCACACACACGCCCACATGCACCCTACTTACATCCCTGCCGGACTTGTGGTACTATTGGGCGCTGGTGGGGTGGGGGAGGGCAGACAAGGCGTTGGTTGCAAGTGGTCCTGTAAAGAAAGACGAGCAAGCAGAGGTACTCTGGGTACCTGGGGCTTTATTCGTGGCAGTATTCGCCAGAGCTGCGGCGTGTTTGCTGGTAGGCAAGCAGGAGGTCGTCTATTTATCGGGCTTACCGCAGTGCTGGCTCTATACCTGGGTATGGGTAGACAGACCATCACTGGCTGGCTGGCTACACCATCATCCCCTCACATCACTACTACTACTTGCCCTCGCCCACCCTCACGGCTCTGCCTGCTAGTGTTCTCTCGTTCACTGTCGACTACAAACTCGCCTATTCACCAGCCAGGGCTCGGATGCAAAAGGATTACTATTTGGATCGCTCCCCTTGTCACCGAGACTGTGCTTACATGCCTGCCGGGTTACAACTAAGCTCCCCCAATTGATTGTCTACCAACCATACATCTAAAGTCTCCCTCCTCCGTCTTTGTTCCCTCCAGCACGTTTTGCCCGCCAGCCAAATAACAACAGACGGGACGGCCCATCCTCGGTACAACCTGTCCAATTCTCGGTATTGGCTCTCGCAGCTCCGAATTAGCATCCTCTACCTTATTGCGAACAGCGAAGCGGATCCATAATGTGGGCATCGTTGGGCAGACGGAGTGCTCTACTGCCACGCCAGAGAAATAACAACACTGATGAAGACCCTCAGCGTTCGGGCATCTCAAAAAATGCCTTGATTGTATGAGCCTCCAAATCCACCGGCCGCTCCTCCCCTCCCGCCTCACCGGCGTACTAACATTTTCTGGGGAACTTATTAGGGTGGTATTATTTTTCTAGCTACAACGATCACATTCGTTGGCATCTATTTCATTCTCCGGTATTTTCGCACTCGATACGACGCACCCCCAAAGTTTTTACCAGCATTCATAAAGGCACGATGGAAAACTTGGGGACCATCTCGAAATCGCAGCGGTGACAGCAATACCAGCTATACCCGAGCACGTCTGGAAGACAATGAGGCCAGTCCAAATTCAATGGTCGACCGCACGCAATCGGTACGGTCCATCATGACTCTTCCTGAATACCGAGCGATCGCAAACCCAGATCGGGAGCAAACTATCGCGCGTGAAGGAGAACGTGGGGGGATAGATGTCATTGTCGAATTTCCCGAATCGCAAACCGAGGAAGAGGCTCGCCGTGAGACTCACATGCAGACGCTCTATGAGATTCGGCTGGCTCGTGCTGCAGAGCGAGAGGAGCGAAGGGCTCGCCGAGAAGCTAGGAGGCGAGGGGGAAGCCTTGTCACAGGCTCTAGGAACCGTTCAGCCTCGGGAACATCGACAACTTCGTTATCATCCAATATTACTCCGCAGCAGTATGCGGGAGGCGGGGTCAATTCAATGCTTAATGTCGAGATTGGTGAAACCAGTACATCCCGTACTCCAACATCGGAACTGGTAGCGAGTGTCATTGCATCCCGATCCGCCACCTCGCTTGCGGCTCTGATTGCGGAACCGCCTGCAAGGCTGCCACAGGTCTCATACGCCTCATTGGGTACCGTCCGTCCAGATGGGACACGAATACGGGCAGCATCGGATGCATCCGATAGGCAAGGTCTGCTTGAAGGGGCCGCAATTATGGGTGAACATGCCCGCAATGGAAGCAGCTCTAGCAGCATACACACAGCCTCATCTGCTCAATTACATGGCGCATACTACATTCCACCCTCAACATATGCTGGTTATTCCGCCAATGCGTCTCAGCAAACTCTATCCTTAAGCCTAAGCCGGCAGAGTAGCGACACTCTTGACCACATACCGACAAGCACATCGATGCGACCAAGTACGGATCTGACGGATATGCGAAATCCACCAAACTACGACGTACTAGAGTTTGAGCAAGCTCCGGCGTATGAAAGTCCAGTTACATCACAAATGATTATACCGAATCTTGTCTTAAGCACGCCCAGTATGAGGACTCACAGCCTCCTCGGCCCGAGCGGCGACTTGACCAGTCCAAGGAGCGTAAATGTTGAAGAGAACTCGCTATACCAGCAACTCCCTCGGTTATGATGAAATTGGATTTTAAAAGTGCTTTGTTTGTGTTGATTGGAGCGGGGCAAGTGTGCTGATCGGCCTCGGACGGTCGAAAGGAAAAACACACGGATTGATGATGTCTGCCTAGAATTTCCATCAGCCATCAATTGCGGTTACGTATTGGATACCCTTTTTTTTTTCGATTTCATTCAGTGCGCATTTTATTTCCATCTTTGTTCTCTGTGGGGGTGGCATGGTTTTCTATATATACGACGGTACGGATTTCTTTTTCATCGAATTCATGTGGATCACAGTTATACGTTAATGTTTTGGGATTGGAGGATTGGTGACATATCTGCATATATTATTAGTGTTTGGTTGGTCTTTTTTGTTCTTGTTTCTTCTTTCTTCTTGTCTTCTTTTCTGTTGAAATTGTGTAGCAATAGGTCATTTTGGGCGGTGTACATGTACAATTCAAGCTGGCCAACTGAAAAAAAAAATGAAGAAAAAACGGATTGCTTCCGGAATGTACCCGACTCTGAAGCTAGTGCGGATATCGACTACGAATTCATGCTAGGTAACTTCAATACCTATTTCGTCGTAGCACCAAATGCCATGATAACAACGATAATATTAGCCCTTATGTTTCTTTTTTCGAGTATTTTGAGGCTGAGATCCTCGAGCTTCATGGACTAGGTTAGGTAGACGCTTCTTTTCTTTTTCCTTTCCACAATGCCTTAACATCATTTATACCCGTCGACTTGTACCTAAAATAAAATACCTTCGAATGGTTTGAAGCTAAGGTAGTAGGTACACTTGCCTATCTAGGTAGCGACTTCAATGTGGCGATATCAGTACTAGTGGTGAACTCTTGATTCTTGATACCCTATAGCTACCTATACCTATCACGCGCAATTGCAGTCTAGATCTTGAGCTAATTCATCATCAGGCTCGAGCTCGGTGGGTTCGACTCAATTAGAATTAGAATTAGAATTTAGAAACCGACTGACTGTACGACTGACTGTGCATCCCACATACTACAGCCAACTCGCGATCACATTATCGATATCATGCGCATGTATATTATTGCATGCGCAGCTACCATATAAAACTCGCGCGCCTTGAACTTTGAATTTGCTTCAATTTTCTATAGTTAACTTTATAGGCAGCGAGCGCACCATATATCGATCGCGATATCCGATCGATATCGCTATCAATGCTAACTACCTACCTACCTTTTTACTATACTTCCCTTGAGCTTCACTCTGGCAATTGCAATTGCGAGGTATACGTAACACAGAAATATAGCAGCTGCGCAGGAGGCACCAAGAATAATTAATAATATATATATATCCTAATATAATTATAAAATTTAAATACAATAAATAAATAAATAAATAATTATATATATATAAAGCATGTACATGTGGAGCGAAATTATCAATTTTATCAATTTCCATGTACATATGTATGTGTGTACGATAATTTTATAATTATCCCAAATGAGGAACAGGGTAACATTAATATCAATGCAATTGACTCAAGGTTACTACTCACTAACTACCTATGTAGGTACTCTAGATCTCTACAGCAACAGTATAATTAATTACAAGTATTGATGATATCGATCATGGCCATGGGGTAGCTATAGTGCACGTGCGTTTTAGATAAATTCAGATCTAATGTTAAAATTTAGGGAAAATCAAATGCTGGGGTGCGGGGGGGGGTGGTACTGTACTCCAACTACTCGAGTTTTGTAGCACCGTTGCCTCCAACTAACAGGTAGTACTTGTGGTTCGTATTGTATATTGATATCGATATTACTTCTTAAACTTAGCTGGGTAACCTTGCCAAGTGGGGAACTATATGATCTGCAATTTTATCGTCCCTTCATTGTAGTAACTGGGGCATTATTAATATCAGTACTGGTAATTATAATGTGGGCATCCAGGAGTGATCCTAGATCTAGACGCAGTTGTACAGTTGCCATGAATTCCTGAAACGTAACGTTTTATAACTAAGGCACAGGTATATTTCTAATACCGAAAACATGATGCATATGGGGGCGTATGCATGATCAAACATGCTATAACAGAAATACCATTCCCCAGTTCTCCATTCAATTCCAATTTCCAAATCCAAAAAGTCCAAATCCAAAATTCCAATACATGTAGCTTTCAAGACCAGCCCCCCACCAAAATCTCTGATATAAATAGTGTGAGCACTACGATCCCATTTGCTCACATCCTCCTCAACCCCTCCTCCACGGTATCGATAATATCCTCCGTCTTGCGAGTATTGCTCGTAACGTCGAGGCTCTCCTTCAAGGGCTTTACGATCTCATCAATGTTATCGAACTCCACATTTTTGATAACCTTCAAAACCCTATTGCGTGGCACCAGTTATAAACGTTAATATTCCATCCATTAGACCCAATGAGATAAGTAGCACCAGATACTGGATAGAAAAAACTAACCTCTTCAATCCCAACGCCAACATCTCGGTAGTATGCGAGAACGTAATTCTATACCACCCCGGAACCTCACTGTGAAACGCCCCACTATTCGCCAAATAAACCCCGCCATCCATCAACCTCCTATTCAACTTCTTATCCGCAATTATTTTCTCCGGCAGTGTCGAAAGTTCCTTCTCGTCACCCTTCAACGCAAAAGTAAAGTCACACCATAAAAAGAAGCCTGCGTTTCCGCCTTTGACGTATTTAATTTCATGCTCATCAAGGATGGTGGTGAGAACGGTATATGCCTCCGAGAGACGGCGGCGGGTGTGTGAGAAGTACGTGTCGAGCCAGACACGATCTTCGAGCATGGAAGACCAAATTTGGTCGGCCGGTGCTGAGGGCCAGGCGCAGGGTGAGATTGTGGAGAGGGCGGAGTAGAGAGCCTTGTTGCGAGTGTGCAAAGCGCCGAGACGGAGACCGTTAGCAGAAAAGTCTTTAGACATTCCATATCTATACATCATTGTAAGATTAGCTCATGAGGTAAGGTAAATTATGATTGGAGAGAGGTGACTCACAGAACATGAACGAGATCAGGATCAATAATTCCATTGATATCGATTCCCAGAGCACTATAAAACGATTCCTTGAATTCACTGCCGGGCGTGTCGAAGACAGACATCGCATAAATCTCATCCGAGATGAAATGTAGGTTATATTTCTGGCAGAATCTCATGTGTGCTTTGATTGATTCCACAGACTACGTATGAAGAAAGAAGAGGTCGTGCATTAGTACAAAGGTATTCATTACCCTGAGAAAGGAATATGCATGTAGACTTACATAACACTTCCCAAGAGGATTGTGAGGGTTTGCAAGAATAAGGGCTTTGATCTTCGTTCCAGCAGCAGCAGATGCTAAAAGCTGACTTTCGTAACAAGCGATTGCGTCGACGGACAATGGGTCAATATCACCAACGGAAACGGGGACAAGAACGGCCCTATGTAACGGGGATTATTGTCAGTTCGCTGCATACTTTACCTAGGATTTGGCTCTCATGCGAGTCAAATAGAATACAAACCTTGATCTTGCGCTCACATCTGAATTGATATTCATCAGCATAGTCTACTTTTTCGTTTCGAATTGAACCACATACCAATTGCAAATCCCGAATAAACGGGCCTAGAAACCAACACCCCATCGCCTTCATTACAAGTAGCCCAAGCTACCTGGTCCACAATACTACTCACACCAGTACTGACGATAATCTCTTCCACTTTAACTTGTTCAAATGGATGGAAGTAGTCATTGAAGAAGCTTGCCAGGTTTGTGCGAAGTCGGGTTGAACCGATAGCTGCATCGCCGTATGTGAGAACTTTGGTATCGAGTTTGACCTATACATTGTGATTAGTCCAAGAATTTATGATAATGCGGCGGGTGTTGTGGTAGGAAGGATGGTACTTTGTTCATAAACTCCAAGATCTCTGCTTGCATGAGGATATTTTCCGCAATACCCAAACTGATTCTGTAGACCCCGCAAAGATGAGTCAGAAAGGTTTTTCATATATGGAGGACCCTCAAAGGGTATGACGAGATAAAATCAAAGTTGTTACATACATTCCATTTGGATTGGTCGTGGCGTCGTATGGATTCCCAAGCACCTACAAACGAATGCCACAAGCAATAAATATTAGCAAATATTCCCCACTCACGATATTCGATCCAAATTTCACAATTAATGGAAATATGACCGAAATAGGACAAGAAACAGCAAAGCAAACCTCAAATAAAAGCTCCAAAGCCTCATTCGGCTCCGAAATATTCCCTTTCCCTCTCTCAGAAAGGGTTTGCACCCCCTTTGGAGGATCCCAGGCCCCTTGCGTCTTCGTGGCTTGCGTTCCGATCAGATTCGACATTTTTGAATAAACCCAATTTGTGAGATTTGTCATATTATATATTCATCAACAATGCTGCGCTAAAAAAAGTCAGTCAACTTCTCCCATTTCTTGAAATGTAAAACAAAAATATTATCTGTGAAACTGCTCGATCATACCTCCTTCTGTCGTAAATATTGTAGCAACAGTGATTCGGTTGTTGTGTGTGTTGAAATACGTTGATATATGTGGTAGCTACCTATATAGCGTCCGGATCCTGTAACCTGAAGTAGTCTATTTGTAATATATACATGCTGAGTTAGCACTGTCAAGTTTTATGTCTCAAATCAAATACTCCATCTCCTCTTCAACCCTAATCCCAGACACTATAAATTCCCGATATTCACAAGCTAGCGAATAGGCAGAGTAACAGCATCACACAAGCTGTACCTTTCGCCCCAATCCCCATTCTATTATTTCTGAAGATCCCATACCCGTTCATAGCTTGATGGAAGGAAATAATGGGAAATCCGAACATCGTACCTCGCCAATACCTTGTACTCTGCTTTTTGGCGCCAGTGGGATCGGTTTGCAGTGCTCTTGACCGTGCAATATCCTAGGTCTCCTGAGTAATGCTGATGGCTCGAGCTCTGGCGCTGAAATAACGAACCAGCCCAGGTGATCCGGATGCCTTATATATAGGCGGGCGAGGGCGATGTCGCCATGGAGCGCCTGGGGAGGTTAGTTGAAGTTTCTCCGAGGGCATGCACCATCCACAGGCCTGCTGTTAAATCCGACAATTCGCAAGCAGGGGCACGATCGACTCCATCAACCGGCCGAGACGACAACCGGCGGCCATGGAGAAGCCCCGATGCCGTAGTAAGCCGGCCGAGCTGCAATGCTGCATATGCTACTAGAATTGGTAATTCGTGCCTGCATGCATATGGCCTCCATTCAGGCCCAGGATGTACTCTATGCACATCATCCTCATGTTTGTCATCCAGTGTGAAGAACACTAGTTCGCTTTGATGATTGTTGATTGGATGATCTCCTCATCTATGCAGGATTCTAATGGATATCCTCAAGGATGAGAGAGATGACTATGCTACTCTGTTAACCACATATGCAATACTATCCCACCACTATGCAGTATGTGTGTCCAGGATCATAGCCTCAATAGCCATGTCATAGGCCACATACCGAAGTACGTAGCCAGATCCCCCTCAACACAGCGGCATACTTCATGTTAACCTTAACTAAGACCAAATATATGTGAGGCACCGAGGTTTAAACACTTGTACAGACATCTTGCATTCTGGGGAAGTCTACCCTTCTAGAATGTGCAGCAGATGTGTACGGCATTGAAGATCTGCGAGCAGCACTTCGTAAAGTGTGAGCACTTCGGAAGGTAGCACGAGGTTGAGGATCACGTAGACCATGTAAGTCTCCAGCCCCGAGTTTCATATTGTGAGTGCGTTAATGGGTAATATAGAATTATTGCAGATAGATAAGAAGGCATCAGAAACCAGATCGGGACTTGTACAATTGTAACACAAAGAAAAAAAGAAAACATGGCATAAATGCTGACGAAATAAAACGATCCCCATCAAAAAAACAAATTGCTAATCGATATCACCCGAAGATAGCAAAATGATGACTCGCAAAACTCCCTATATCTCAAAAAAAAAAAAATATAAAAAAAATAATAAAAAAAGTACACAACACAGCAACCGCAAAAGCATCATCTATTCGCCATTTTGGCCAGCCTCCACCGAATTCACCCTAACCAAAAAAGTCACGTATTCGCTGCGTGGTTTGTAGTCGGTGATTGTACAACTCTCACGTCCAGGCACCTTCAACCACAAGGGATTCTGAAACGCGTATTAACGCTTCTCAACCAAAAGGAAATGCATCGCCGCATAAGCAAGAACAATAAAGACTCCAGAAAAGACAGCCAAACCGATCGTATCAGGCCAGTAAGCAACAGAGTCAAACCCGAACGTACTCAGGATTGTCGCACCAGGAACCTCAATGTCCAGACCAAACCTGTAATGATATTAGTATCAGGAATCTAAAAGATAATAAATGGAAAACTTACTTGTGCTCACGCAAAGATATATACCTGACCTCGTTGACAATCAATGCCTCGAAGCCATAGTGGAATATAGATATCTACAAAAAATCAGTTTGACCTCTATGCAACGCAAGGGGGGATGGACTTACCGATTGAAGCCACAATGCTCCCTGGGGAATCGAATTATGATTCAACAACAACCCTGCCAACAGCAGACTAAACAGCATAACCAAACTTCCCGCCAAATTGGCAACACCAGCCTCCTTGAAGAGGATACCAATGAAAAGACAGATGGCAGCTGCGCTCAAGTTGAACAAAACGAGAATCAGGATGAATTTGAGGAATTCAGGCCATTCTGGCACAAGACCAACCATTGGGTAAATGATGGCCCCCATGATAACCGGCGGGATGATTCGGAGAGGAATGATGTCGAAGATGACCTTGGAGGCAAAATATGTTATTGGGGCGTAGTATCCATTTGCTCTTTCTCGTACGAATAAAAGCCTCTCACTTGCAAACACATTCAAGCTGGTAAGTGTACTGAATCCGAATAGTGCAAGGACAAAGAAGAAAAGACCCATGCGGTTTTGGAAGCCAGAAATGTCGTCGGTGATTCCATAAAAGAGATATCCGCAAAGCACAGCCAAGACAATTGATATAGCGTAGTGAGTGAGCATGAGCATGGGATTCCGGTACAAATTCTTCCAAGTTCGTTGACTGAGAATCGTGAATTGCCCGAACCACCCGACGCGCTTATAGCCTCTCATTCCGTTTCCTTTACTTGCAACGCTAGTGAGGCCAGTAGATGTTCCATCCTCATTCAGGGTACCATTGGCATTTCCAACTGCAATCCTGATGTCCTCCTTGATGTTCATTGCCACATTGCTCTTGATGTAAGAGTTGATCAAGGCATCCAAGTCATTGCTGGAACTACCACTGGGAGATGGAGGCAAAAGATGGTCAGATTCGTCCAGGGAGTCTCGCTGAATCGGAGGCTCCCTCCATGCTAGAGCACTCTCAGAGAGAGGCACTTCGTCTCCTTCAGCCACTCCGGCACGGCTACCAATTCTCCTCGTAAAGAGCTCTCGCTCCTGCTGCGCTTTAACAGAATCTCCTCGCTTCCGGCTGATTAGGGTGCTGGGGGGGATAAGCACGCCATCGTTTCCAGTGCTCCTGTCTTGTCTTGTAGAGGGCCTCGAAGCCGGTGTACCACCATTGCCTCTTGCCACTTCATCTGGAGTCACGCCTTCAGGCTTTGATGCGTGCATCGAAAGATCGACAAGATAGTCTGCAATGTTGAATCCGGGGGGGCAAGCGTAACCCAACCCATCGAAATAACGCTGGCAAAGCTTATAAGGTCCCGAGTATACCATCTTGCCCTTAGCAAGCAGTATAAGCTGGTCAAAAAGAGCTACAATGTTAGACCTTGGTTGATGTATGGTGAAAATGACGGTCCTGTTGTAAGTTTTGGCCAAAGTGACAAGACATTCAATGACATTGTATGCGTTGAAAGAATCCAGTCCCGACGTCGGCTCATCCAAAAACAGAATTGAAGGGCTGGTAACGAGTTCGCACGCAATTCCAACACGCCGTTTCTCTCCACCAGAGATTCCTCGCAGGCCGCTTTCCTCGCTTCCAATCAATTGATCTTTGATGTGCATGATCCCAAGTTCTCCCATGACTTCCAAAACCCTGCTGAGTTTGGCGTTGTAGGCCATGTCGCTTGGTAGTCGAAGAAGAGCCGAATTAAGGATGGTTTCGTATACTGTTAATGTAGGCATCATAGTATCTTCCTGATCCACAAATCCAATAACGTTCTTGTAGTCCTCATCGGTGATAATTTCTCCATTCACGTAAAACTTTCCGCCAACCAGACCACGTTTGTTCTTTCTAGCCAATATGTCGAGAAAGGTCGTTTTTCCTGCACCAGAAGCCCCCATGATGGCCATGACCTGCCCTGGATGAACGGAGCCATGTACTCCGGAAAGAATTTGCTTGTTACCGTTTATTTGATAAGATATATCTTCAAACATGAGTGCGGCCGGTGTGTGATCAGTCATCAGTTTGCTTGAGTCTGCTTCGTCTGAATCTGGAGGAAGATGTATTGGCCCAAGTCCGGAGGTCTGCTTTGCTTTTCTTGACTGATACCAGAGCCCTAGGATAACCAGAACGATGAATAATGTTGCGCCTGCAATAACACCAGCAATTAAAGGTTTGTTGATTTTTTTAACTGGTACAGTGTAGCCTGGCACTTCTGTGTAATGCAGACATTCTCCAGAGTTGCAATCTAAAGTGATACTCTCATCTCCAAACACACTTTTGATGAGGTCATTCATGGCAGGCTCTGAAAAAGAGCAGTCGTCAGCCCTGTTTTTATGCGAACTAGAACAAGAAAAGGCTGCTGGGCCATTGATCTCTTCGGTCAAGAAGTCGGAAATGTCTATGGAACCTGCCTCCCCACAAAGCATCCTGCCTGGGACGCATTCGCAATCGATCTTTTGGCAATCATAGCGAGTCAAATTCTTGTCGTAGGAGGTCTCAAGTGTAGATTTGCACTCTTTGAGATGACAATAGAAGGACTCCACTTCTGCGACCCAGACTACGCAAAATTGTTAGCATTGGTATCGCCGTAATATGATGGACGCTTCGTACATTGGAATCCACAAGTAGCGTCTTGGGCATTGCAGGAAAATGTGACCTGAGGAACCTTTGGCTTCAAAGTATCCCGAATTTTCCGATCTGTGTAGAATTTATTAGACTGAGAGCTCTATCCACATGGGCATGGGGATGAGCAGCATACTTGTCACTTCGCACATCTGGAAATTTTCCTTCACAGTGACACCACCCTTATAGCAAACACCATCGGATCCAGTTGGCATGAGTTTATTGCATGCATTATCGTTGGTACATACTATTTACATTAACCGATATTAGCAAACGTTAGGTGTAAGTAGATGGCCATAAAACTTACAATTGCAATTGACTCCCGTCCACCCATCCTCGCATTCACAGCTTTGACCCTTGCGTATTGGCCGGTCCTTTCCATCCGCTAAGGATCCACAGACTAAAAACAGCGCCAATCAGCTTCCCGAACAGCTCATTGGAGATTGACAAACGTACCCGGCTGAAGACAGTCATCGCCCGCGAAACCCGGTGGACATTCACATCTGCCATCATATTCTCGACATTCAGCGTATTGCGCGCAAGTAAATGCGGGGAGGATACAATTAAAGCTATTTCGCAATTATTCCAGTTAGCCTTGGGCGTCCTGGTGCAGCATGGGCAAGCTATCCCAGACTAGTGGCGGGGAAGTGGCCGACGATTACTGACCATGGCGGACAGTCCTTGGGTGTATCGCCAAAGACCTGCGAGTAGAACAGACTGGAAGTCGTTGTAAAGTTGCTTGCCCCAAATGTAGCTGACGGTAAAGACAGAAGCGTTAAACCAAGCAGTGCTAGGAAACGCATGAGAAAGACTGAAAACCCCCGTGGGGACGCGAAGTGGGATATTCGATGATCGATGTATCGCTCAAGAAGGCCGTATTGATAGGCGTACGCCCGCCGATGAAGGTGAATGTGATACTGGGAGGGGTGATTCTGTAGAGTTGTAGAGAGAGTGTGTTGTTGTTGGGAGCTGGAGATGTCTCAGGAAGCTTAAGGGAGCTCAAGCAGAAGGAGCTGCGACCTCCGGCCTAAGGCGGATGCATGTCATGGGACCCGGCGCCAAGCCTCGGACCTTGGCGCTTGCCAGATTGCCTTCACAGGTATGTACGTCATTCAAGGTGCATTCAAAAAAAAAAGATTCAAGGTGCATTCGGTGTTTGCCCCTGGGGATGAGGCTACCTATGTTTGCCACGACCCCCGGCCCACGATTTGGAGGGACTGCGCCACACAAACGGAAATCGACCCGGATCCCGAACTTTTACAAGGCCGTCCGATCGTTGCTGAACGGGAAAATCAATGCCCCGACAATCCAACCGAAACACTTCAACTTGGATTCCTAAAATAAATTCGTTTATTGTTTGAGGTACCTTCATTAATCGTTTTCGTGTTAATAGATATTGTAAGCTTTAATCTGCAGCCAAATATGTGGAATACTCGAGCACTTGCTTCCTAGGCTTCAACACAGGTGTGTATACCCAGGCTCCAAAGTTTAAGGTTATCATGCAGCTCAGTGTCACTGGGCATTTCTATACACAAGCATTAATTGCGAGGCACGAGAACAATCTGATCTCGGCCTCGAACCTCATCTATAGCTAGGCGTTCTAGCAGCACATGATTTCTATCTCATTACTGAATTCGTGACCATCACGGATATCGATGTGTAAAGACTACTTACATCATCTTAAGTACAAACCGAACCCTAATACAGCGTGGAAGGGGGGTTACCCTGACGATGCAAGTACCCGGTCAAGTACATGCCTTTGAAGGTATGTACCTTATGTACTTACATAAAGTAGTTACTTGACTTGGCAGCCAGTTGGGCATGAGACAAGTAGCAGCCAGTATGGTACAAATCCCTTTTAACTCGAGCCTGCTATTCGATACTCTCGTTCCCATACCCTCGACGATAATCTTGCAGGCTGGATTCCGTCCTCCTGCACTTCCTAAGTTATAATTGTGTCAGAATATATTCTAGAATTCACAACCAGTTATCCTGAGGGAAAAAGGGGGTCCTGGCGCACCTACGCACCATCTCATGGCATTATCTCCTTCACACGTATTTACTGACAAGTCTCCCATAAGACATGGACTGATCATGATGGCTACCTAAGGAACCTTGGTTGTTCTCGAACCCAATACATCGTGGAGCTCAGAACCTTTGTTAGTCGGCACGAGACAAGAGGTACTTTAGGTAGGTGGGTCCACAGGAGGGTCTACTTTTTAAGGTGGGTCTTGGCCATGATGTTGCCGCTTCTTGGGAAGACGAGATTACTAAGAATCATGAGACTATCAAGAACGGGCATGAGGCTACCAAGAACGGTAATAGTCTCGTTCCCAAATGGGACTTGAACCAAAGTTCCTAGTAGGGTCTGGGCATGAGACATAAACGGAAGTGCTCGGATGGCCCCTACTTGGAAGTACATATGTAGGTACCTACTAATTACGGAAAAAGTAGGTCTTTTGCGAATCGTATAGGCACGAGACTAATCGTATACCAACCGCCCCCAGCTTAACTAGTCTCCAGCTTAACTCGATTTAAAGAGGTTGTGCTGGTTCCATATCTTTGTTGGGAAGTCTATAAAACCACATGATTGGGGGTGGAGGGGGAAGTGTAGGTACTTCCCTTTTTGGCTGAGAAAACCAGAGCACCACCATGGCATTACCAGTGGGAGCAGACAAATCGAATTAAGATCAAAATGAGGACCCCCAGTACCGCTTTGAGAGGGTATCCGTATACCAATCGCTCCACTACCACTTCTGAAAAGTCGCTTTTTTTCTTCATTAAGTAGTAGCTGTGGTTCGAGACTGTCTAGTCTCGTGCACAGCCCCTACTACGTAAGTAGGGCTGTCCACAAGTCTTTCCCTCCAATCCCAACTCTCATCCCCAACTCCGGCTCCAACTCCAAGACCAGAACATCTACAACCCAATTTGAGACTGCTCGGACCTTGGCTGCTCATTTCCCCTTCAACACACATTGTTTGCCATTTGACAATAGAAAGCACAATGTTACATAGCATGGGCCCCAGCAAGGTATATTTACTTCGTGATAGCCAGTTTGTTCTCGTTTCTGGACCTATAAGCCTCCGCACTTGGTCAGACATCAGATATACAAGAAGCTAATCTTTCTACCGATAGGATCTCGGTCCGGGTCATTGTCCACCCACCCATGCCTACACCATCGATACAGTGGACATCCATGTAAAACGATTGAGCCAATACCCTGTTGCCTCTCATCCCCCATTTGGCTAGGCCCAGGCTGCTTTTGCTCCTCATTGGTAGAGCAAAGGCTCGGATCTGAAAAGTGGGCGACTACCACAGAACGAATCACAGCGACTGGCATGGTCATTGCCAGAAGAACGTGGATCAGCGCAGATACAGCATCTCATGATGAGCAAGATGACAGCTGTTGCTGCAATGGCCAACTCCACCCAACTGTTTGCAATGTGGAGGGTCTAGGGGAACAATTCATGTATTGTATGAGTATGTGAAGTGTTTGACCGCATGCATCCTTCCCGCAGGAAAACACACACCCCTGCACGTTTGGTATGAAGCTAGCACGTTGGTACGTTGGTGCTTCCCCCAGGGCAATTCAGCGTGTTGTAAGTCTTCACTGACTCCCACCAAATTGTGAAGAAACGGGGCGTTGACACTGTTGGTTTATTCTCCTAGAAGACTTCGAAGCAGGCAGGCATTGGCCAGCACAACAACACCAGACAATTACGTTCCACATTGATATTTGTACAGTTATTGATATCCAGTTACCCTGACTATAGGTTCGGATTGAAGGTCAAATTTATGGGTATGGAGGCTATATGTATCGAATATGAGGCTGGGGACTTCATGGATAGTGGTCTGAAGTGACTGGATGTTTAGGCCTTGAACGAGCAGATCGGTGCCGAAAGAACATACTTGACGTTACAAGTCACAAGAAATTTAAAGTCATCACAAAGCACGGATTTGGAATTATCCGGGAAAAGGAAACAGCAACACTACTGGCACTTGCTGATACGTGGCTGAGACGGGCATCTTGTGCCTGATGCTACTGCTGCTGCGCCCAGCGTGGCAGCTGGGCATGCGGAAGTGTATGCAGGCGGTGACCGGCAATTGGTAGTAAGACTAATGATAATTGTCTACATTTTCAGGTATGGAAAGTCATACTTTATGTGAGTACTCTATTCGACTACATGTGCCAGATACTGGGGAAGGCACGAGTCTAACTGGGGAATACGTCGGCAGGTAGCGAGGTGTTTGCAGCAGGCTCCGAGGGCACATTTTTCCTCAACATGACCAGTGGCTGGCGATGTTTTCCCTACAATTGGTGCAACCAACAGGAAGCATTTCATGACCTGCAAGCTGCATGGATACTCCGTGGGATTTGAACGTATTGGCTGCGTGATACGGTAAAGCACCCAATTGCAGGCCCCAGCCGGGAATTAACGAAAATACTTATATTGCGGCGAGGATTCAAAAGTCTCGGCTGTCTGTCTGCCGACAATTCGGTAACTGGACCAAGCATTGAATTACAGTCAAAGGAGGCAACTAGGAAGACGCCGCGAGGCAGATCACTGCCTCATGCTCTCTCCCAAGGGACATGACGATCCATCCCGCTATTCTGGAGCTTTGAGCTTAAGCTTTGGCTGTTTTAATTAACGCAATCAATACGCCATCTGGACCAGTTTTTCAATCGATTTAAGTGCCAACTTATCTTGTGAGGATGGGGGAGAGCCGTTCGGTATCCAGATCCAATATGTTCCTGTGGATCCAGTACAGTAGAGGCCATTGTGTGAATTCCTGGACAAGTGATGCTTGTATCACGATATATACGGCCATGCATCCAATATGTCTATATCTGCTCTGTTGAAGCGGGAGGAGAGCGAGAGCACCACCCACCTCGAACGCTCCAAGGTGCGTTTCTATATGACCAAGTGATTAGACCACGTACCCAGATACCAAGTAGGTAAGCATACATTAAGTGTCCCTTTCTCTCCAAAAAATTTACTCGACAGTTGTCGCACTTGATGCAGGTCTCACAAGCATGCATGTGTGTGGTGCGCGATACGTGCTCTACCGCTTGAGTCTCTCTCTCTTCGAGGGTTTGGCCGAAACCAGACTCTGGATCCTCTGGAGTGACAAACAGCCCTCAGCTTCTCCGCATCCATCGAGCTGCCCGTGTTGGGGTTACATTCGGGGGAGGAGGTATGCTCATTTGCGGCTGTCTTTCCACGAGTGTGCAGCAGTGCGTCCACGCCCACGCCCACGCCTGGCGTGGTCCATAACTACATGTCGGACTGCCATACATGTACCACGAGTCCCGCCTCGCCCATGCCCGTGCCATCATCTCCATATATCATCGCCGCGCACTCGCGAGCCAGAAGGACTAGATACCCGCCAGTACCTGGTACACGCTGCCCCAAGCACGGGCTTCCGTGACACCGCCCCTCCCCACCCCCAGCGAGCAGCCTGGCCTTCCAAGATCTCGCAGCTAGCAGACCCCCTCCCACTGTCTCGACCGCCTGCAGCCCAGCAGCAACCTGCGTATTTCGTCGTCAGAGAGGTGTCGGCGATCCCACACCGCTCCATACAAAGGCCCCGCGGCTGGCCTCGTTTCGTGTGATCACGTCCACCTCGCTCGCTCATATCCATCCGGCGTAGACTCTTCTGCTCCAGCTCCGAATTATATTCCCACTCTGCCGGCGTCCTCCCGTCCACCCCGTTCCGCCCACCTCTTGGTGTGTCATCCGTCAAAGTCTACTGGGCGCTGCGGAGGAAGCTCTCGCCTTTCTTCCCGGTGCCGACTCCCTACCATCCATCGCTCCAGGGTGATCTTTTGTGGCGTCCTCGTGGTGGCCATCGGTGGCAGAGGGGAAAAACCCTCGCACGGCCGAACAGAACATCGCGATTGATCCAGGCCCTTCCCCGAACACACATCCCCAGAGTCCAACTGCTTGGTATCCTTGGTACCCGGGCTCCTACTCCAACCCGACGGCCCCCCTGAGCCTACCCCACAGCCAGCCCAGCTCTGCTCCACTCGTGTGATCTCACGCACTCGGTTTCCAGACGACAGCTCGGCCGCATCTCCAACAGGCCTGAGGCATTCCCTCCACAAACGCCCCCTCGCTCCACCGCACCCCCCGGCGAGCGGCACCGAAAAAAAAGGCACGGGCGGAAGCTATAGGCGCAAGCACACGCACACAGCAGACAAGGTACAGCCTAGTTACTTCAGTAGATACGCACCGCAGACAGGTACGGATACAGGCACAGGCGCAGGCACGGGCACAGGCACAAGCCAACAGCAACAGGACGGCCTGCCCATTGCGGAACCGAGGAAGGGGTGCTGCATAAGTTTACTTGGCTATCACAGCACGGTAGTCGCTGCTCACTTGAAAAGGCTCCGTGGGCACTGAGAGCATCCGTGGGCTACCCGCCATCCTCTCATCAACCATTCGCAATGTCGGCCTCGCAGAACCACCAGAACTCGGGGTCGCATACGCCCACAGCCCACACTTCGGCCAACTTCTCCAGCTTGGTGTCCACGGTCGTGAGAACGAGTGGGGTGGAGGTGCCGCCGTTAGTCGGATCATCAACAACAATCGTCAATGACACCCTCTACGTCTTTGGGGGTCGGCTACTCTCCCGCACGCGGTCGGCCCTCACAAGCGACATGTACGCCCTGGACCTCATCACCCGTGTCTGGACCCTTATGGACATCAGGGGCGACATTCCACCACCTCGATACTTCCACTCGGTATGCTCATTAGGGGATACAAAACTCGTCTGCTTTGGAGGCATGTCACCAGCAAACGGCGGGGACGGCGCAAACGGCTCGCCACAACGAAGTGCGGCTGGTCCAGATGCCTCCAGTGAAGTTGTGGTCATGTCTGATATTCACATATTCGACATACCCACCAAAACTTGGTCGTACATCCCTACGATCGACCCACCAGAAGGCCGCTATGCCCACTGTGCAACTATACTTCCGAGTTCTGCAGTATTCACTTCGGGCGGCCCTGGCGCTCAGGCGATTTTATCTGGGAATGGACTCGATGGGTCGGGAGGCGCTGAAATGGTCGTCGTCGGTGGGCAGAACTCAGAAAATAACTACATCGAAGAAATTAATGTTTTCAACCTCCGGTCCCTGAAATGGACATCGACAAAATCCCTGGATCGATTTTGCGGAGCATATAGATCGGTGGTCTCTCCACTACCCCGAGGCATGACAGCTGGTATGATCGGGGCGGGCATCGGGGCAACTTCCAATGGCCATAGCACCGGACTTCAACCGCTTGGAGGGGGTGGAGGATTGCTGGTTGCTCAGGGTACTGATCCTCGTTCAAACCAGAACAATACGGGGGGTGGTTCGTCTGCGCTTACAGAGGGTCATGCGATGTTGATTTACTCCAATTATAACTTTCTAGATGTAAGGCTAGAATTACAGGTCCGACTTCCAGATGGTACTTTGGTTGAGAAGGCTCTGGCTGGCCAATTTTCACCCCCTGGACTTAGATTTCCCAATGGCGGCGTTATAGCTTCTCATTTTGTGGTTTCGGGAACATACCTCACATCCTCTAAGCAAGAATATGCGCTGTGGGCCTTGGATTTAAGAACATTAGTTTGGAGTAGGATTGATGTTGGAAACGTATTTTCTCAGGGCTCATGGAATCGGGGAGTCCTGTGGAGTAAGCGGAACACGTTTCTCATTCTGGGGAAAAAAGACCGCTCGCTTGTGGAGGACTATAATCAACGCCGAATCAACTTCACTCATTTATGTACAGTTACATTAGAAGCCTTTGGGCTTTATGATAATCCTCGCCAAAACACCCACCCGGCTCTTCAACGCAGCTTCAGCACACCGGCGCAAGAGCTTGGGCGGATAGTTCTGGGAATGCGAGATCTTGCGGACATGGAATTCCTTGCCGTAGGTGGCGAGCGAGTGCCGGTAAACTCCCGAATTATTGCACGCCGTTGGGGCCCATATTTTCTCGAACTCTTGCAAGCAGCCAGCCCTGGAAGTAGCTCGCCGGTCCCAAACAATTTCACCCCTTCGGCAAGGCTATTGTCTTCCGCTATTTCAAACTCGCATCACAACCCCCATCACTCATCGTCTACTATCACCCCCCAGACAGCATATGTGAGGCCGGGTACAACTTCGATAGCTTTGCCGGTTAACCCAAATCCCCCAACACCAACACAAATGTCTCCTCTCACGAGGCCGAGAACATTGTATCTACCGCACACACACCAAACACTGCTGACCCTGGTTCATTTCCTCTACACATCAACTCTACCGCCGCCATCGCACCCACAATCATCACCACAAATTCTTTGCTCACTCTTACAACTTGCACGCCCTTATCGAGTCGAAGGTCTATTAGAAGCCGTTGTCGAACGTCTACACCAAGTGCTTGACGGCAAAAATGCTGCTGCTGTCTTTAATGCCGCAGCAATGGCAGCTGGAGGCGGTGCAAGCACATTCCATCTCAACCCCGATGGAAGTCATCGCAGGAGTTTGGATGGTATAGACTACGCGCCAGGAGGCAGTGCTACTCCCACAAATGGTGTCAACTATGGTGCGAGAAACGTGGCCAATGGTGACTCCGACGGTGAAGATGGGTGGAAGGGAGGCATTAGTAGTGTCATCGGGCTACATAAACGTGGACTCCGTGGCCTGATGGAGGGCCGACGTATGAGAGAAAGAGGAAGGAGCGTAGGTGGTGCAGGCCTAAACGGACAGGTTACACCATTATAAAAGGAAGCATAAAAAGAAAAAAAAACCGAGTTTTCTTTCTTTTTTTTTTTTTCCTCTTTATCAGCACGAGATCATGGAGTTCTTTTTGCTTTTTTTTTTCTTCTGATATATGAATTCCCGCAGCTCTTGCTGTCATTTTTCCTTTTCTTTCCTTTGCTTTCACATAAACACTTTTTTCATTCCGTCGTCGTCAACGTTAACGTTGTTGACGTTACTTTCCGACAAATTTATGGATGTAGATACCCAAAGGGGGTGTAGCTTTTTTTTTTTTCTTTCATCATGATTTTGTTATTTTTCATTTTTGAGTTCGTTCTCCCCTTTTTTACACTTGTGCTTTCTCTCATATCTCGAATTCTTTAAATTTATTATTTAGCAGCACCTCTTCTGTGGTGGTTATGGTTGGGGGTTACCTAAAGTGGTTGACGGGGCTGGGGAGGAGAGGGGGGAGGGGGGGGGGGGGGCGAGGGGGGGGGTGGTTGCAATTATCGATCCAAGAATTCGTTCTTGTAGCCATATCTATAAGTATAAGGTCTAGAGCTCTGAGATTACGCACGCATTCGGTACAATTGTCATATGTGAAAAGCTTGTATTGACTTCGTATTTTAGATAACCCCCCCCCCCCTTGCCCTCTTTCTTTGTAAACTTCTTATAATATTCAATGTAGGAGGGGCTGGGCACGATACCAATATTTGCATGTTTTTAACGATTCTAGAACTTTGATATTTCCATAAGTAACTAATACGGACCTCTGGATGTATACACGTCAATCGTTAAGTTCGTTAACGTTGACGTCGAGAACACAAAACGTTACGCTCAAGCTAACTATATATATGACAAACTTTACCCTTAACTCTCCGCAATTGCACTTAGGAACTTCTCTTGGAACGAGAACTCTACAACCCCCCCCCCTCCAGAAACAAAAAAACTCCATCCAAACCCACCTACTCATTCACTCACTCATTCACTCCATCGATATCGTCAAATATCCCCCTCCCCCCTCTCATGTAGTGCACGGACCTCCACAATATATACACATCCCAATGCAAGCTCCAATTGCCGAACGTTAACCCAAAGTGATCATGATGGTGTTGGATTTAGATTACCTACCTACCTAACCTACCAAGAGCAGGTGACCATCCGCATCTGCAGTCTTCATGTATGTATTCATGGACGTATACCTACATATGTAATGTTTAATGTTTAATATATTCCCTATATCCCGCAGCGGCATGCATATACATGTATGTACATACATCAAGTACTTAACTTAGTCTTAGTAAGTACATACATACGCAGCACGGATTGTTGCATGAAATATGAAATTCAAACTAGGTAAACTAAAGGCATAGAGATAAACAATTTGAAAGTTTAAGGTATACGTATATGGAGTACATTAGCATGGTGAGGGGGCAGTCAAAATCAAAAAGTGGGATGCCCTGATGCCGGCCGTTCAGGGTAAGTGTTGTGTGGTGTGGTGTAGTGTTTGATGTGGAATATTACCGTTTTGAGGTATATGGCATGCAGCAGATGACCTCCACGAGGGTCTGGGTAATGTACAAGACTAGAAGATACGGTACAAAATAGTACCTGGTAGCTATAGGTATGGGGCAGGCCTCTCAAAGCATGCCATGACATTGCGAGACTATAAAAGCATATAATAACGTAACTACTTCAAAAAAATCCTACTAAAATATAAAAAAAATAAATAAAAATAAAAATCGATAACTACCTAAACTACACTGATATAATACTAAATGTTGAATGTAAACTAGCCTCTGTTCACATTGCAGCTAATAATGTACAGTCGCGGTCACGAAGTCTGTGGAGGATCGATATAACCTACAGGGTTACCTGCACACTAGTCATATATTGATCGTCCACAGACTTCTTGACTGTGACTGTACATACATAGCTACAAACTTTAGGTATGCACTTCATCTACCTGTAATTCAACCTATCCAAGCCCAATAGACAGACACCAATTCTACTGAACCCCCCCCTCCTAACCAAACTTACTTCTCAAAACCCACCACCCGGGCCCTCCGTTCTAACGGTGCACCAATTACCCCAAACGGGGTAACTACTGACCCAGCTATTCACAATTAAAAGTCTCCGTTGCATATTATAAGGAGTTGAGGGTAACGATGTTTAGGGTAATATTCCTGAAATAATTTAAAAGTGTTTCTACTACTTAGGTATGTACTATAGTAGTATACTACTACTTCTGTCATAACTGTCGTCGTACACATAGTTATCAGGTTGTGATTGGTCCCACTAACGCATGTGTTGCACATACTAGCTATACTGACAGCCATACTCACATACCTAGAAATGCTCCTCGAGTAGTCAGTCACCCAATGCCAATCATCCCCTTTTTTTCCAAAGCAAAGCTATTAAGTAAGTACCTACTGTATCATTAAACAATACGCAATTCTGCTGTACCAACGTGAAGTTTTGTTGATGCCACCTGTTCTAGTAGCCGTCCGCCGAAAGTGATCGATCAATCCTGATGTTGGACTGGCTATACTATGGCTTAAGAATTAAATTTCCTAGCATGATAGCCGGAGTATGGATTTCCCAAAACCTGATCTCCCTACTATCCATCCATGTGGTTTGATGATGTGCCGCAATGGTCAAAGAAACCTTGTGTAGGTCTAGTTAAGTATGCAATGCAGAAATAAACCTACGATTGTGTCTTGGAAACAATTGCCCCAACTCCCTTCTTTCTACAATCGAACAAATCCAACTCTTTCATTCATCAAGAGCCCATGCATCCAAGACTTCCTTCCTTCCCAGCCTGATATGCCTATGATATGCCTCTCCAATGATTGTCCATAACCCATCGAGCTGCCTTCCCACTAGTTACAATCATAACCCACCCCCAAGCAGTACCAATCTCAGGCCTGTATCAAAGACGAATTCCGTATCCATGAGCTTACCGCAACTCACTGTGCAAAGCGAATATGTTTGAATAAGGCGCGAATAAGACGGCAAAGACAACCAACAACAAGAACCGTGAATCCGGTAGCTTACCTTCGGGGAATAAGAAACATGGCCAGCCAGCAGCCGACATCCTCCATACCTAAGTTAGTACACTTCTTTTTCAAGCTCAAGCTCAACTTCATCTCATCCTCATCATCTTCCATAAATTTCCTCGTCTGCATATATATAACTCTTCATCTTGACCGCTACGGATCGATGGCTGCTTTCTCCGGCGGAGAGCGAGCGTATCCGATCTCTGGAGATGATTTCTGAAGGAGACGGCGAAGGCTTCGAGAAGGTGGGTATCATGGGGTGCCAAAGATTGACCAGTGGGAGGACAGGTGCGAGCGATGCCTCACAACTGCGAGATATGCTGGAGGTTAGCCACTTGAGTTACCATTCCATGGCTTCCACTTGACCTTCCATCTCGACTACCTCTACCGGAACCGGAAGGATAGCATGCTGTCTCAACGCTTGCCGGATCGGGGGCGGCATACAAACTTTGGAGGCCACTCCCCAAGGGACTTGTGTGACCGAATTGACGCCTCTCTGTGAGTATTGCTATGGGTGCCCAATCATGAAGGATGCAAACGAGATCTGGATCCGTGGAGCGAAAGGGCGAAAAAGGAAGAACGAGGCGATGCATGTTTTATGGATATGGAATGTGCCATGTGTCTTGGAACACTTGCGCAATCCTTGGGGCAGAACTGTCACAGCCACCGGCAGGAATCGCAGAACCCACACTTCACGCTTCATTCCTGAGTACCTCGGCCCGCCAAAATTTCCGCAATTCGAGAGATATTCTAAAACAATTATATTTTTGCAGCATCTACCTAATAGTGATACATTTGAGAGCCACGCCTGTATTCACCAGTCACTCAATAGATGGAAGCACTTAGTATACAAGGGAGGATCTCGCCCAAACGATACCACCAATCACCGCCTGCTTCAATAGATGTAAATCACGAATGTTTTGAGAAAAAAAGAAAACCCCATCCTCCGAAGGCAACAAAAAAAAGCGTCATTAATTGGAAACGAGAAACGTTGGACACACACACCCGTTGTGTGTTTGAGTAATATCCGAGCTACAGAACGTCTAGATCATGTGCGAATTATGAATCCGGGGCGCCGTCTGTCTTTGCTTTGTTGTCGGCAACTGGTGGGTCCTGCTTCTCAGCCTTCTTGATCTTCTTGGCTTCCTCTTTGGCCTTCTTCGCCTCCTCCTTGTCGACGGTCTCCTTGATCCAGTCGTTGAGACCTAGCTTGTTTCTTCCGGGAGGTCAGCTTAAGCTCAACAGCAATGCTGACAGTGACAAGTGACTGGGTTCTCCAGTTTTCTTACCTGGCAATCTCAATTGCATAGAATTGCATTCGTTGCACTATCATCGCCGAGTTAGCTTCAAGCTCATATTGTAGCTAATGGTGCTCCATGTTTCTCTCACCAAAGATTGTTGTGGTTTCGGTGTATTCGGCGGCGGGGTCATTTCGCATCAGAGTTCCAAAGTTGTAATCGTCAATCTATCACATACAATCCATTAGCCTTGCGGCGGCGGTAAATTTCAGTTCTACACACCTTCTTCTCGTATGCGAGCATGAACTTTCTCCACCTTTCCTTGCCCGCCTTGCTCTTCATGCTGTCCTCGTCGATAACTTTGCTAACATCGAGTTCGGGGAAGTCCAGCTTGAAGTGCTCATAGATCTCGTTGTCCATCTTGGTCAGTCTCAATTCCGACCCCTTGACCTTCTCCAAAATGTTCCAGTAGGTTTGAGCATGAAGCACCGCCTTGACTGCGAATTGACGCTCAATCTGGAGGGGTGAAGTCGTGTCAGTAACAATTGTCTTGAGGACCCACGTGGGGGGTGGGCGAAGGCACTCTGGTGGAGGGGACCTACATCTTGGTGATTCACGGCATCTTCGGCCTTGAAGCCCTTTGGGATTTGTTGGACGGCAGCCATTGTATAAGTGTTAATGTGCGAAGAGAGATGGAAGGGTAAAGATGGTGACGATGCAATAGCACAAGGCCTGCTGATGTCTAAGCTTGCGTAGCTTTAGGTAATTTTTTTTCTTCTTTCTGGTCCCTTTAGCCTTCTACAAGAACGAACGGCCAACAACAACAAGACTTTGAAGCGGGCAAGCGAAACGACGTCAACGAAGGGGACAGATGTACAGAAGGGAGGTTGACTGGCGCGCAATTGGGTGAAGTGAGAGTGGTGGTGATGAGTGATGGGGAGGTGGAGATGGGGGAAGGCAGTGGCAGTGGGGCAGAGCTAGCCTCGAGGGCAGAGCCAGGAGAGGCAGAGGCAGCGGGGCAGAGCCAGGAGAGGCAGTGGCAGTGGCAGGCAGAGGCGAGGCGGAGAGCGAGCTCGGGTGGCAGGGCAGGGCAAGGACAATAGGACAGATGTGTTCTGGACAGATGTATCGCTGCCAGTAGGTATCTGCCAGTGCACCTCCACCGCACCTCCACCACCCTCGCCTGCTGCTACCTCCATCGTGGCAGCAGACTGTCGGGCACCTGACTGACTAGACCCCCGGCCACATCCTACTCCCGCTACACCAGCACTACTGCTAGCCACAGGGCCCATTCTCACAGCAGAGGCCCTTAATTAAGGACACCTGTGAAGCATGTCGGCCCAGTGTACAGATGCCTGGTGCAATGCTTAATTCAAGTCGATTCATCCCTCGAGCCGACTCGAGGCTACCTCGAGCCCATGCCACAATGCCATGCAGAGGGCCAATTGGCCACCTTGACGTTTCGTTTATGCGGCTAAACGGCCAATGCATAGCGGTGGTGGAAGCATCGCGTGGAAGAAGCCTTGGTGCCTTGGGGCTGGTGTGCGAGGCTAACACCGGGTGCACACGGCCTCACGGGAGGAATCCCCCGTCCGGCAGATCGTGAGGATCGATCCCCACAGCTGTGCCCTCGAACCCTGCAGACCGGAGTCCGCTGCATGCGGCATAGAGGATTGGGGGCAGCTTGCATTATATGCAGATGCTTGCAAAAAGGGCAACCTCCAGGAAAGGCAATTGCATTCTCGCCTCGTCCCTATTGCATTCATGGTGACTGCCTTACGGCCACAAACTTTCAAGCACAGTCATGAGATAATACATAAAAAAGGCGCCCAGATGGCGATGAAAGAAAGTTCCCATAACGCCTCCCTTCCCGTCTGTCCCACGCTCCGAAAGAAAAAAAAAAAACAGAGAACAAAACCAAAATTTCCATCAAACAAGGCACAGAAAAACACAAAACGAAAACTCCCGAGAAAACATCCCAATGGTATAACCGCTACTTTCTTCCAGTCGCTTACTTGCCCCCAAAATTCCCGCTTGCACTACGGCCTCTGCTACCCATCATCTCAAACAGCTCTCTCCTCAACCTCTCATTCTCCGCCCTCAACCCAACCATCTCCTTGGAGAAATCCTCAAACATATTCTTCTGAGCTGCAAAGTGTGCAAGCATATCCTCATGCATCGACTTGATATCGCCACGGACCTCTTCCCTCACAATCTTCACAATCTCGTCAAACATGTGTTCTTGTGATTGTAAAAGATTGTCGACCGAAGACAACTCCCCTCCAGAACGAACTTTTCGAATAGAAGAGTGCAAAGATTCCGTAGCAGATGCCGACTTGCTACTCTGGGATTTACGCACAAGCCCAAAAGATTCACGAGATGCGTTTCCAGAGAGGCTGTGAAATGGTGTTGGTCCTCGAGTACTGATTCCACGACTGGACACTGTTGATGGGTTGGTAGCAGCATTCTTAGTGACTGAAAGGGCCTTCTCACCAGTCCCTTCGGCATCACCATCTGGATTAACCTTTCGGGATTTATTAGATCCAAAATTAGTAGGCACTGTTCCCGTTCCTGCAGAAACCCTCGATGTTGTCGCACTGCCTTTCTCGCTCCTAGCCGATGATGGATTTCGGTTTTCATCCAAGGGGGTTTTTCTCTTGAGGGTATCAGCCGAGACTCTTGTCTTCAGTGTTGGTTTGGAGTCTTTGGTGCTTGCAGGTTTGGCAATCGCTGGAATTGATCTCCTTCTGGGTTGGTTTTCTGCATCGTCCAGAGCAAGCCATATATCAACCTCATCAGAGCTGTCGTCCGCAGAATCATCCGGAAGTGGCAGGGTGACATCATTCTCATTCTCCTCAATACCATCGCCGCTAGCAAAGGTCTCATCAGCACCTCCCTTCTCCCGCTCTCCTGCGCCAATCGTCTCGTCGCCATCAACTGCAAAACTGTCATCCTTGATGGTCGACTCGTCCAAGACAAAGGTACTTCCGACATCTTGAGCAGATTGCGACGGCCCATCTAAACCCAGACTCGCTGAGCTCACATTCCCAGCGGTTGTGGACTTAGGTTTTGCTGCAAGTCCAAGCAAAGGACCACGCTGCCCACCAGGCCGGGGCGGCATGTAGGGTGCAAAAAGGGCCAGACCTCTAGGCTTGCTGCTTTTATCGGATTCACCCCTAATGCTTCTAATATCGCTGAGGATTTTGGCGTGATCAATGACAGTAGGCGATTCAGTCGTCAGACTAGTCACACGGCGCAGAGAAAGTGTGCTGCTATCTCCTTTACTCTCCACTGGTGGTGAAGATGACTTTCCGCCGGTTTTATCAAATATGCTGGTTTTATCGAATATACTGTGGCTAATGCTATCGTTTGGTGTGAGTTTCGAGGTAGAGGTATTCCCGCTGACTTCCTTGCTTCCAGACCCATCAAACATGCCAATCCCACTGGATCCTGGTTCGGTAGCCGGGGCAGATGGCCCTGCCTTCGGGCCTAATGGTCTTTCGTCCCACAGCTGTGGTGCTGAGATTGCACTTCGCTGGTCATCTTGCCTATTCACTCTTTCCCTTGGATCGCTCACTTGATGTGGATTTTCTGTCGTTTTCTCCGGCACAGACATGGTCTTTGCAGGCCTTCGCTTCTTAACTGGCGAAAACAACTTCATGTATCCGGCAGTATATGTTTCCACCACATCCTGCCAGTGTGAGTCCTTCGGAATTTCCGGGAGTAAAGGCGGGTTGGTCGGAAGTCGTGCAAGCGCCGACTCACTGGATTCGGCATCTGAATTTCCAGCCAATGTATCTTTACTTTTGGCAGATGATAGGGTTTCCGGATACCGAGTTGTAGCATTCGATTTTGCGCCAGATTCTGCGGAAATGGAATCAACCCCACTGATTCCAGGAGGGACGGCGACTTCACCTAGAACCCATTCCACATCAAGTACCCTCCCCGCTTCTGCATCCACTGTTTGCTCGCACACCTTTTTCCCATCTCCATCAAACACAAAACACCGTCCGTGAATTGTTCCTACAGCAGCCATCCAGCCAGCCTCCTTTGCACCCTTTCCTGCATCCTTCCCTACAGCCTCCCTGACGGACAGACAGGTGGCCGGTGCGCCCACATGCCAACTTCCCAGCACATCCCTCTTTTCAAAGTCTACAATGAATAACCTCCCATCCTCCCCAACACTCACCGCTCTCGCCCTATACCCGGGAATAAACTCTACGCCGGTGATGCCAGAACCACCGGATATGCTAGAATCATGCAAGTGTCCAAAGGAATGAATATGCTCCCCACCTCCACTCCCAACATTTCCCTTTTTTGCAGCCGCCCTTGCCGCCTCACCACGTATCAGTCGTGTGGAATCATACGCAGCCAACACCCCATCCGCAAAAGCCAACAAGAACGTATTCTTCCGCGTGGGATGGAAAGCACAGCATATAACCGGCTTCGACGACGCCTTGGGCTTGATGTCTACAGTCGTATTGAGTTGTCGATTATGTAAATGTATGATTGGCGGATCCGCCGAACACGACAACAACAAATTCGAGTCCATCGACACACAAAACGCCGTGATTGGTGACGGATGTGCCTTTGCAGCCTCACTAACCCGATCCTCCCTCAAGCTATACGTCTGAACGCTGTTGTGGATATTGTCTGTGAAGAATAAACTCCGCGAGTCGTGTGCATATTGGAGGAGGCGGCAATTGCCTTCGGCGCCTTTGAGGCGGTAGGATTGGTGTTGGCCCTGGTCGACTTTGTGGAGCACGACGATTTGGGCGTCGGCAACGGCGAGTACGGCGCCATCTTTTGAGCGTTTTGCGGCGAGGATACCTTCGCTGCCGGAGGTGAAGACGGTGGCGCAGAAGCCTTCCTCCCAGACACAGACTTTGTTTGCTGTCGTGAGGAATAGCTTCCAGTTTTTGTCGTCCCAGCGTTGGGCTAGTGTGTCGGAGTTTGTGGTTGTTGAACTTGTTCTGGGTTGTTTTGATTTGCCTTTGGTGGTGGGTGTAGGGGAGGAAGGGATGTGGTTTGCTGTGGTCTTGACAACACCGCTACGGAGGGACCGGCGGCGCGAGTTGGAGGCCAGACGGGTGTCCTTTTCCACTCGGGTTTTGACGAGTTTTCGGGCTGGAAGGGAGGGGAAGGGAAGGGGGGGTTAGCTGGTTTACTCTTCCTCCCTTTGCTCCTCTCTTCCTCCCCATGGGAATGGTGGTGGGTGGGTGGGTCAAGCCGAAGCGACTCACCACTCGAAACCATCTTTGTGGTGTTTTTTTTGCTGGGTCGGGTTTGAGATGATGCGTGCTAGAATGTGATTTCCGAGTTGTATCTGTGTGTGTTGTGTTGTTTTGTTTTGTTTTTTATGTTTCTCACGGGTATTGAGTGGTAGACATGCGTGCAAGTAAAACGTAGCGATCGATCGTCTTTTTGTGTATGTGTGATGTGTGGCCCAGCTCCAGCTCAGATCCCCTCTTTGTTGTTGCTGATATCGTCGTTGAAGATTAGCCTCGGACTCCCCAGGGTTTGATGTATGGTTCGAGACTGGGTGATGAGATGCAAGAATTCGGTGTCGGTGTCGGTGCGCTACTACTTACCTCTCAACGCATGTCTTTGCTGTTCCCGAAGGAACGCCCCTTCCGAAAACAAACAAAGGAAATGGGGCCATGCCAAGTCGGGAGGGTCATGTGATCGCGGGTCTTGGATGATGAGTGCAACGCGTCCACCCGCACGCACGGCACGGGAGGACCGCGTAAAGTGGCTTTTTGGCACACCTTACAGCCGATCTCAGGTCAAGTCCACACCGAAGCGGATATTTATGGCAGAGACAGCGGAGACGCCAACACAGAAGCCCGTGGAGGAGGAGGGGGAAGGGGATGCGGTAACAGAAGAGCCAGTTGTAGAAGCGAAGGAAAAGGAAAAGGAACTGGAAAAAGAGGAGGAAAAACAGTCGTCACTTGTAAGTCAAGTCACAGACAGCCATCCTTCACCAAATCTCCTTACCTCTTCATCATGAGCTAACCCCGCACCCACCCATCCAAACAGCACCACTCCCTCCTTGGCCCCTCTCTCCAGAAAGCTGGCCAGCAACACGTCGACCAGCGCGCCGTCGCAGAGATCATCTACCGCGCCTCCCTGGGCTCCCGGTACTTCCAGCACGAATCGCAGCGGGACCTGCAGCTCACGAAAAAAGTCGAGGCCATCCTCCTGCGCAAGAAGCATCTCGACTCGATCGACCTCTCGAGCGAGCTGCGCAGGGTGGACGAGCTGATCAAGCAGTTGGAGGAGGAGGAGAGGGATCTGAGCCAGGTGATTGTGCATGTGGACTGTGATGCGTTCTATGCGAGTGTGGAGGAGCTGGATAGGCCGGAGCTGAGGGAGGTGCCGATGGCGGTGGGGAAGGGGGTGTTGACGACGTGTAATTATAAGGCGAGGGAGTTTGGCGTGAGGAGTGGCATGGCGGGGCATATTGCGCAGAGTAGGTACCGCCGGTTATTGTTGTCGTTGGCAATTTCTATATCTTTTGGATGTTGGGAATTGAGATTGGTTACCCTGAACCATGGCCCTACCTTGATATCTCCCATGCGCATCTGGAGGAAATTAACATCGTTGATATTATTACTATTTTTCACTTCAAATTCTAATTCTGATTTTTCTCCTTTCGAAACGCTTAGAGCTCTGCCCACACCTCGTATTCCTCCCGCTCAACTTTGAGAAATACAACAAAAAGGCCGAAGAGATTCGGGAGATCATCGCAAAGTCCGTCCCCTCCTCCCCGAGCTCAGCTCCCATCACCACCTACCATACCACCTCCCCATAACTAACCCACTCACCCCCCTCAGATACGACCCAACCTACGAAGCCGCCTCCTGCGACGAAGCCTACCTCAACATCACCACCTACTGCAACACACACTCCCTCCCCCCCTCCCTCGCAGTCAGCACCCTGCGCAGCGAAATCCACGCACAAACGCACCTCACCGTCTCCGCCGGCATCTCCCCCAACACCCTCCTCTCCAAGATCGCCTCCAACATCAACAAACCCAACGGCCAGCACCTCATCCCCAGCGCCCGCGACGAGATCATGTCCTTCATGTCGACGCTCTCCGTGAGGAACATCAACGGCATCGGGAGGGTGTTTGAGAGGGAGCTGGATAGTGTTGGGATTAGGACGTGTGGGGATATTTATCCCCTGAGGGGCCATCTGAGGGAGTTGTTTGGTGAGAAGATGATGGTGTTTCTGTTGCGGTGTTATTTGGGGATTGGCAGGACGAGGGTGCAGCCCGCGGAGTGTTATGAGAGGAAGAGTGTGGGTACGGAACGCACGTTTCCGGATTTGTGGGGGGAGGGGAGGTTGAGGGAGAGGATGAGGAGTACGGCAAAGGAGTTGGAGAAGGTATGTTTTTACAACTTCATTCATTCATTGTTTTGTCTTGATTTTCTTTTTGGGGTGGGTCAATGGATTTTTGAGAATCTCACGAAATTTCAGAATGTTTCATCATTTAGATTCTTTCATTCACTCATTTCATATTCCCAAAACACACCCCCCCGCCTCCCCCCCCTACCTACCCACAATCATACTTACCTACACAAATACCCACAAGATTCCATGATATACGGCCGTTCAAACTACTAACCTCCCCTCCCCCTATAAAAACAGGAACTCTCAACCCTCTCCCTCTCCCTACGCACGCTCACGCTCAAAATAAAACTCGCAACATACCCCGTCCTCTCCCGCCAGCGCGCCCTCCACAGGCCAATCCACACCGCAGACGACATCTACCACTACGCGCTCCCGCTCCTGGCGTCCCTCGAGAACGAGTTTAAGGAGAAGGGCGGGCTGAGGATCAGGTTGATGGGGTTGAGGGGGACGGGGTTGGTGGAGAGGGGGAAGGGGGGGAAGTTGGGGGGGGTGTGGGGGAGGTGGATGGAGGAGGGAGGTGGTGGTGGGGGTAGGGGTAGTGGTGGTGGTGGGGGGAAGAGGAAGAGGGTGGTGGTTGATGAGGAGGGGTGGGAGGTTTGGCCTGGTGAGAAGGAGGAGGATGAGGATGAGAATGAAAATGATGATCGGGGGGGGGATACCGATCCCACGAAGCTGGAAGAAGATTATTCAGACGAAGATAACGAAGACACTAAAGACCTTACGATCGAGATCCTCTCGCAGGGCAAACCCTCCGAGGAAGGTCTCCACGACGACCACGACCACTCTTCAAAATCCAAATCCAAGGGGAAATCTCCTTACACCTCCCCGAAGCTGCCACCAGAAGAAGAACAACAGGAAATGTGGTGGCAGTGTCCAATCTGCTCGAGAACTCTCCAGGCAGACGATCGCTTGTTCAACGAGCATGTGGATTTCTGCTTGAGTAGGGGCGCGATTAGGGAGGTTGTCAAGCAGGAGTCTACGGCGACGACGCCGCCTCCGCCGCCGGCAAAGAGGCCGAGGACTTCTGGTGATGGTGGTGGTGGTGGTGGTGGTGGTGGTGGTGGTGGTGGTGGTGGTAGTTATATTGGGAGGAAGAAGGGTGGTGGGAATGGCGGGAGTGGGAGTGGGAATGGGAATAGCTCACATTTTCCGTTGTTTAGGTAGCTATCTATAGATAGGAGGAGTCTGGATTGGATACCTATACCTAAGTAAATTATTGGTAAAGTGAGTAGATTTTGGTTGGGGTTTTATCTTTATCTTTATCTCTATTTTTTCTTTTTTTTTTCTTTTTTTTTGCCTTTTAAGATAATTAGATCATGTTTTTGGAATATTGGAAAAAAAAAATATGTGTTTGCAGGATGAGGAGTTACCTACGTATACCTAGGTAGGTAGAGATCGGATTTCTGTGAAGTATTTTATTGTGAAGTTAAAAATAAAAAATACAATGCATACCTAATTGACGTAGGTATATATCTTGGAGATTACCTACTTGAAGTACACATATGATATGATCAAGCTTATTATTACCTGTGTCCGTCCTGCTTACCTGGTATTTTAAGTTATTAGTAAGAGACAATTTACAAAGATACGTCGACGTCCATTAATATTCCTGTTGACATTTTGCGTTTCCTTTTTATTTTCACAGTCGACGTCAATCGATCAGGTACATACCTCGCTTTCCAAAAATGACAAACCGGATAGGTAAATACCCCCCTTATGAGTGAGCAATGGTATACTATACGGTTCCAAATGTAAAAACCTGATTTCAATGCTTATAATTCGGATTCATTGATTATATCGGTATCCATTTCATTCATTCATGCATAAAAAAAACAGTTCCCCAAAAAAAAACAGTGTGAACACAGCACAATTCGTCAATGTAAACCAAGAATCAAGTAACTTAGGTAGGTAGTAGGCGTCCCTGCTAGCCTAGCCTCGTACGTACGCTCGTGCTCGATCGAGTAACCCACTGCCAGCTCGAGTAGGCTATAGGTATAATCTTTAGGCCTTTGTTGGGTCTTCGTTGGCTGTAGGTAATTCACACTCATTAGCACATACATTCTCCCCAAAGTAAAAGTCAAGGGGGCCATAATTAGGTACTCACCCTCCAAAATCCCCTTCTGAATCACCTCCTCCGGCGCGGGCCGGTGGGCAAGTTTCTCCTTCAAGCTATCCTCCAACATACTTCTCTCCAGCTCCTTCTTGTGGGCTTGTACGAGGGGGCTTGCGTTGGAGTCGGCCAGGATGTTTCCTGTTGTGTTTGATCAAGTAGTTAGTAATTGGTTTTCCGGAGTTCCATGGAGGAAGGAGTTGGAAGGAGATCTAGGGATGGAATAATATTAATGGGGGGGGGGGGTGGATCCGGATGTGGCTTACGTTGAATCAATTCTTCCCTCTCGGCTCTCTTTTCTAGATTTGTCTTGAGGGCGTCTCGGGCCATGGTTCGTTCGAGTTCTGTGGGGTTGGAGTAATTCATGTTAGCCATTCCCGTCTCGCCTCGTTCGATTACATTCTGGTTTCGACGGGAAGTTTTAAACGGAAAAGGAAAGAAAGAAAGAAAGGAAGGAAGGGAGGAAGGAAGGGAGCTTTGAATTCTAAAAATATGAGCTTCCACGTACCAAGTTGCTTCTGCTGAACGGAAGCAGCTACGCCAGGAGGGGCATGTAGGATTCCCCTATCGAGTAACTCCTTGGTCTCTGGCCTCCGCGAGAGTGCGTGTTCGAGGGTATTTGTGCGTTCACGGATTGGAGAGATTGGGGCCTCGTCGACGGTGGGCTCTGTTGCTGTATCTGCCATATTGGTTTATGGGGTGTTCAAGTATTTATACTCGGTGAGAAAGATATCGTTCTGAAGATGGAGATATTGGAGGGTTTGTTTGTTGTTGTTGTTCTTGTCGTAGGGGGGAGCTGTTCAATTGTGTGGGGAAAGCTTTAAGAACAGGGAGGAGGCAGGGGCACAAGAACCACACTCTGCTCGGCTCGATGCTGCAACATGTATGTCTCGGCCCACTCCTTCCCTCTCGAGCCAGCCAGCAACAGACAGGCCATTCTTGGTAGCATGCAGTGGATGATGCGGATGCGGGGTGGTGGCCCCCTCGATGCCCGATTCGGCAGCAGATCACCCACCACCCATCACACGGCTTGGAGCCTGGTGGAGCGTGCAGGGGTAAGGGCTTAGCGTCACGCCTCCCCCCACCCCCCGCCCGTCATGACGCGCCCAAGGTGCCTGGCTCTTGGCGCTCGGCCCGCCGCGTTTGCGTTGGGACCCTTGTCGACCTATGCTAGCCCGGGCCCTTCACGTCGTCCCACGGCGAGGTTTAGCTTGCTTGCTTGCTCTGGTTGATCGCGGGATCGCGGTGATCGAGGGTTGATCGAGCCCACTTCTTCGAGATATTCCCGCTCCGCATCGAAAATTCAGACACCAAAAAGAAAAGTGGGGAAAAGAGAAAAGACGACGAACAGAGGCCCAGGGATATGTGGACGTTGGAATGTGATGGGGAGGCACTCTCCGGGAAGAAGCTCTGGCTGAGACCGGGGGCGACGTACGTGATTGGGAGGGCTCAGAATGCTAAAGGTGGGTTTCGGCTTTTTCTTGTGATACACTTCTTGTTTCGTGGGCATGATTCAACTTGCTTGTTTGCATCAATACAGTCCAGCCCAGCCCAGTCTGCTAGCCCATCGGGATGAACCAAGCATCTGGGGAAACTAAAGAAGCAGAAGGAGAAGGAGTGTGGGTTTTGCTAACAAATCCCAAAAACGACACACTATAGTCAACATCGTCATTCCCCAAAAATCGATATCAAGGGTCCATCTTATAATTCATGTTGGGGAAGTTCCAGCGGGAAACGGGGTATGGCCACCACTATCACCGTCATTTCACTTATTCACTCCACAAAAGCCGGTTCTCTAATTTCCAACTGCCTTTGCTGCTATCCGATTATAGTTCAAAATCCTTTCCCGGTCGACAGTCACGATTGAAGGGCTGGCAACAGTATGCGGAACAAAACTCGACGGGGAGCCGGTCGGGGACGGAGAACAGCGGGAGCTGGAGAGTACAGAGCATGTTTTGCATTTAGCAAAGTATGAGCCTGCGTTCAGGTATGTGTTCGGTACTTGAATTCAGATCCAGGATTTCTTTCCGCGATTTCTCACCCTCTCTCGCCAAATTTTAGAATAAAATGGCAACCAGCAATATTCTCCTTCTCGCTGTCGACAAAAGAAAAGAAGGAGAAAAAGATTATGGGACAACGACAATCGAAGGTCGAGAAATACGACATCAAAACCCTGGAAGTATTCACACCATCAACCACCCACGTTGTCGCCTCGAAACGAAACACGGCAATTGGACTCCAGGCACTCGTCAACGCCCGCTATCTCGTCACCGAGGACTACCTAGATGCAATCGTCAAAGTCGCCGCACCGAATTCGGGGTCAAATAACAAGAGTTTGTTGGAGGATGACTTTGACCTGCATTGGCCGAACCCCATGGACTATGTCCCAGCCTCCAGTAACGAGCCGAATCCGAGGGAAAAGGAGGTTTTTGCGCCGAATCCGGAACGACAGAACATCTTTGAAGGATGGACGGTGATTTTCTGCGAGCAGGTCCAGTACGAGAATTTCTTGGGGCCGATTACGGATGGTGGAGGGAAGTTGGAAAGATATGATCTTGTGGTTGGGCAGACGACGGCGAGGAACTTGGTGGATTTTGTCGAAAAAAGGAGCAATGGGAATACGGCGATTGTCAGGTTTAGAGGGAAGGGGCCTACGGAGGAGTGGTGCAACCAGCTCTCGGCGCAGGTTTCGGAAATGTGAGATTCCTTGAAGAATTCGGTTATGGGTGGAAGGTACTGATGACAGGCAGATTGAATCTCCGGATGGTGGAGCAGAATGAGTTTCTGGATATCATCTTGACTTGCGATCCGAACCGGCTTAGAAAGCCACTCGAAGAAGAGTTGGTCCCAGCAGCGCCACCATCGACAGAGGTTCCGGGAGAGTCAGAACAAGGAGGTAAGTTTCATCCTCGGTATGGATAGTAGCAGTGTTTAACATGAATCCAAGTGAAACAAGACGTTGTAATGGAGGATGTAGAGGCAGCCCCAGCCCGAAAACCACGCCGGAGACTAGGAGTAGGTAGAAATGCATATCCTGAAATTCAGATCTCTAATTGTTTAACAGGGTCGAACTCAGCCAACGCCAAAAGTAGAAATAATGGATCTCTTTTCGATGCCTGGCGATCCTCTTCCAGCTCCGGCAATGACCCAGAATCCTCTGTTTGATATACCCGAAACTCAGCAACGAGAGAGCATCTTATCCCCACCGAGGCGCTCCACTCAGGTCGCATTCCGGGAGAATTCGGCGAAACCTGACTCGCAAGAACCAACCTCGCAGGGGCAAACTCAATTACCGATCATGGAGCCGAGTCAGAATACCCGAAAACGCTCGCCAGAATCGTACGAGGAGGATCCAGACCTTTTGAATAAACTATTCCCCGGGACAGCGGCAATGAAGAAGCGGAGGATCGAGGAGGAGGAGAAGTTAGCTGCTGATCGGGAGCACCATGTTATTGAAGACACTACTCCCCCGGCGGACCCTCCGCCACAAGACTCGATGAAGGATGAGGCGGAGGCACGAGTCAAAGCCCAGAAAACGCCAATCAAGGGGAAGCGAACCAAGCCCGAGAATCCCATCTTGGCTGCCGCGAGGGCGAATATCAAGGAGGAGGAGGACAAGCAGAAGAAAGAGAACGATGGGGATGACGTTCCGTTTGATGAGGAGGCAATCAAGGGTATGAAGAATATGGGGATTGTGGAGTTTATTGAAATTAAACCACGCATCATCAATTCCCGGGAGGGCGCCTATGGGGATGAAAGCGATCGATGGGACCCGCGGTGGAACGGTCGGCCGAATTTCAAAGGGTTCAGAAAGAGGGCGGGGGAGAATGTTGGGATGAGGAGTGTCCGCGGGCGCGTGATTATTCCGTTGGTGGAGCACAAGGCGTCTGGTATGGAGGGTAAGACTGTTTTCCCTAATTTATTCGATTATTCCTTCCTTTACTAACCTACCCACCAGACACGAACCAAAGTGCCTTACGCGCAGCGATCGAGGTCTCATCCGAATCCGAAGAGGAATACCCCGCCGAAGAAAACACCTCACTATTCAGAAAAGGCCGGCAAGCTATCCTTCCATCTCAGCGGTCCCAACGGAATAAAGCCGCTGCTACGCCGCAGGCTTCCTCCTCACAGACTGTGCTTGCGGGTGAATCTGGCCCATCAACACTATCAATTGGTCCGTCTGGAGGGAGAAGGGTCTCGGGGGAGAGTAGTGCCGGGTCGAAACGCGGATTCCCTGGTGGGTCCGTCACGCCAAAGGAGCCGGCGAGCAAGCGGGCGAAAAAGTTTTTGTTGACGACAAAGGGGAGTGATGATGAGGATAGTGATGATGAGGATGATAAACTGAAGTTTAGCTTCAAGAAGAGGGGGTGATTTTCTTTTAATTTTGTTTTTTATGTTTTTGTTTTACTAGGGGGTTTGTTGTTGGTGTATTTTTTTTTTTTTTCTCTTTTCAATTTCTCTTTTTTTTTTTTGTTTTGATCTTGTTCCTTCTCTTCTTCCCTTGGCTTTTGTATATTTATCTTTCATTGTAGTGGTTACCTACACACATATGTGGTTGATTGATGTGGGAGAGGAGTGATGGTGTCGGTGTTGTACATGTTGCTAGGCGTTTTCTCTCGGAATATAACATTCTTTAAATTCATGTTCATATATATCTGATAAAAATGTATGTTATATATAATTGCAATTTCTCGAAAGAGTATATTTGTTTATAAGGTAGTTCACTCAGCGGATAATGAGACGGGTAGGTACTGTAAGGAGGTACTTCCTCCTTCTTCTTCTTCTTACCCATTATAGCAACTACCTACCTTAGGTACTTAAGCTTAAGCTTAAGCTAGTAACCCAAATATTTAGCCCACTTGATCTACTCTACCAGCTCTAGATCTCTCTTCTCCCGCTCCCGAACTCCAACTCTCGCTCGCGCGCATCCCAGACATCACAACATCCACAACATCCACATCCACAATCACACACACACGCACACCTCGAGCTGAGCTCCGAAATATATAAATATTTAAAAAACATACCCCACCGCAATTGGCGCCCACGACCACGACTGCCACAACCACGATAAAACTCAACCTCGCAGCCACCACGACCAATGCCCCCCCCACCCCCTCCCCCACTAACCCTCCACCACTTCCTCCTCCGCACAAAAACCCTCTCCCTCTACCGCCACGCCCTACGCACCATCGCCCCGCTCAAGCGCACGAACCCGGGTCTGCACGGCGAGCTGCGGGCGTACGCGCGCGGCGAGATCGAGCGGCATCGGGATGTGGCGGATGTCGAGCGGATACGGTTTCTGGTGAGGGAGGGGAGGAGGGAGGTGGATGGGGTGGAGGGGTGGGTGAGGGGGCGGTAGGGGAGAAGAGGGTGGGTTGGAGGGGTGGGGGGGGAGGTTGAGGATGGTGGTGGAGGATGGTGGTGGAGGAGGATATCGACACTTTTTTTTTTTTGCATATATAAAATCAAAATTCTACGGAAGTTAAGCGAGGGAGGAAGGAAGGAAGGAGCGAATGAAAGGAAGAAAGAAAGAAAGGAAGGATGCAGATGGAACGTCTCATTATCAATTGCTGAGTGAACTACCTCAACAAATATACTCTTTTCGAGCAATCTAGATTACCACTACTCATATACCTTGAATGCACCAAGGACGTAGTCAAAAATCATTCATATATTTCTTTTCGTTAAACAAAGTACAAGTAACTTATAATTATTGTACCTCAAGTATGCATATGTCTGCAGTAATTCACCACCCACACGGCCGTTAAAAAAACAAAAACAAAAAGAAAAAAAAGGACAACGACATGAGAGTAGGTAGGTAGTCTCATCGTGTGCACACTTCAAATTCACACCGGGCCCCAAACACCCTCCCAAAAAAACCCAATCCACACTCAAATCTACAACAAACTCAATATCTGGCCACCCTCCCAAACACTTCCCGCCTCAAGTGTCTGGAACCTGGCCACACTCCCAGCCTCCACACACACCATATTCCTATACCCCTCTGCCGGCCCAAAGTCCTTAATCTTCTCGGCGCCCTCCTTCCACGGATTCCACACCACAATGTCCTCAAGGTTGCTTCTCTCGATCGAGTATATGGGTTTACTGCCGTCCTGGACCGTCACGGGGCCGGGGACTCGGGTGTATACACGGTCAGTCTCGCCGGTGATTGTGAGGGCAGAGGAGGTTTCGGTTGAGGTAGCACCGGCAAGGACCTTGTCTTTGTATGAAGTGTTTTGGAGGCCTGTTAGGGTGATTGTTGAGATATCCTAAGAAAAAAAGTAAAACCAAAAGATTAGCCATCTGTTAAACGGAATTGACAAAATAAAAAAAAATAAATAAAAAATAAATAAAAGCCACTTACGGGAACCTTCAAATACGTATGAAACAGCACATTGAACTCGACACTCTCCTTGCCCTCATTCCTCACCAAAATCTTGGTCTCCAAACTTCCCTTACTCAGCACCACACTATAAATCAACCCAAACTCATGCGGCCACGCCGCCCTCGCCTCCTCCGTCAAATTCGCCGGCCCGAGGCCAAAGTCAACCTGGACATGGCTCGCCGAATCCGACGTCTTTCCCAACAACTCCCACTTTGAGGTTCGTGCGAACCCGTGCTGCGCGAGCTTGGAGCCCGCGGGGGGGGGCCAAAGATGGGAAAGACGAGCGGGATTCCGCCGCGGATGGCGCTGCTGCCGTCGAGAGGGGTGGCGGGGCTGAGGAAGAGGTGGTCTTCGCCCGAGCTGGATTTCCAGGAGATGATTGTGGCGCCGTGGAGGAGGATGGTGGCAGATTCACCTGTAGAAATGAGAAAAAAGGAAGGTCAGTTGGATGTTTTTTCTTATTCTTTTGGAGGAAGAGGGGCGGGGGGGGGGGGTGGGAATGTGGGAATGTACCAGTAGAGAGCGAGAGGGTGACTTGATCGCTCTCAATCTTGACTGAAGCTGTGTCTGTCGATGCGGGAGAGTTATCGACGGCGATGCCGGAGGGTTTTGGGCCTTTAACCATAGCTGCTACTGCTTGCTAAATCAAGTAATTCCCGGTTTTTGTGTGGATGTTCGGTGCAAAGGGTTCGTGATGTATGAATCTATCGATATCAATGTAAAGTAGCTATAGGGATGGATGGATGAATGTTGGCGATGATGCTGTTGGAGAGAGAGAGGAGGAGAAGGGGAGGATGTGGGATGTGTAGCTGCTGTAGTGTAGAGTATATAGTAAATCCAACCCAAGCTCTAACCCCCCCCCCCCCCTCTCTCCCCCGAACACAGCTTCCCCATATGTGAGGTAACCAACCAGGCAACCACCACCACCCCACTTCCACATCCACTTCCCCATCTGGCCCCCCCTGCTAGTTCCCCACCCCACCAGATGAAACGCAGCTGACTAAGACGCCTTGTTATAAGCTTCAAGATCCCCCCGTTGCGGGCATGAATCCGGGCGATCGTTGCGGCGGAGGTGGGGTGGCTGCCGTAAGGCTGGGCTGGATCCGCGGTAGGAGCATAACTACATGCAATCAAAGCCATTGTAGTCTCAAAGGCATTGACCACCCTCCGGCCGCGAGACGACCGGCGTGAGGGAAGAATACCCGAGAAGCAATCCCCGTCTCGGAACCGTTTCATTGGAAACGTACTCTAGAAAGGATAGTCCGTGCTCATGCAGATCTCTCACCCGCAGGTCTTACATCCTCCATTGCCATGAATGTTTTGAAACGTCCCCGCCGGATCGTTAGATGTTTCAATTACCTGCCAGGCAAAGCTGCAATGATGTGCAAATGGAGATCTTTTGTTTGTATCGATTCATTGTATCAATTGCTTAAGGCATTGAAACCCAATTCCTGAAGATCTCAATCGAGATCTAGAACATGTGTTTCCCTTACCTATTTCCAGATCCTACATAACCTCGTACTGACACATTACATACCTACCGTCTGAGTCAGGAAAAAATTCCAAATAGGTTTTGGTAGATCATCACATGCATGATCATGAGAAATTTTGAGTTTCAGAACTTTTCGTCAAGGCAATTGCATGCTCAAGCAACAGTAAAACAATGCAAGATCTATCATAAGTGCCTAAGTAGCTATAGCTATAGGTAGGTAGATGTAAAATTATAAATAAAGCCGGTTTTGAAGGGGGCATCACCAAAAAACCAAGAGAAAAATGATCAAAATGGGGGGGGTTGATTCTCAACAATGTATCGATTCGTGATGCAAAAAGGGTAAAATTTTGAGATATATGTTGAATGCGCATGCATGAGAAAAAGAATGAGCAAAATTGAAAATGAAAAAGCTAGAATATGTGGAAGCTCAAGGGTACCTAACTACCTAAACTGTAAGGGTAACAAAGATGATGTATATACTGAATCGTTCAGCAAAAACAATGAAAAGAAGATGTTTAGTATCAAGAGCTGCAAAAGCTGCAAAAAAAAGAAGAAAATTGATATCCAAATACGTACCAACCCATCCATGGCCATTCCCGTCAATGAGGTATGCATGTATTCCGTCCGAGTCCCACCCACCACATCCCCATACCTCCCTCTCACACTCATCCATCCATCCATGACAAAAAGCCCAAACCCAATTGAGAGGTCTTTCAAAAAGGTGTACTCAAACAAAAGAAACAGCAATATAGCAAAGCGGAAATTTAAGGGGAAAATAAAAAACGAGAATGAAAATGAAAATGAAAGAAAAAGAGAGCCATTCCTAAAATCCCGTCATGAAAAATTATAGAGCAAAGAGCAAAAAAAGAAAGAAAAAAATACAACCAATTAAAACCCCAACGTAGTAGACACATCAACATCAACGCGTCACATCAAGCCAACTCCCTCTTCCTCCTCTTATCCCTCAGCTTCACATACGTCTCAAACACCGCATCCTCCGCCTCCCTCAAATCCAACGAGTCCATGTCCAAACTCTGCTGCAAAACTTCCAACGCACGTTTAAGTTCCTTCATTGGATCCTTCTTCACCTCCTCTACAACAGCAACTTCTTCTGCAACATCAACCACCTCCTCAACCTCTGGCTCAGGCTCTGGCTCTGCCTCAGGTACTGGATCCGAATGTGTCTCAAGGACATCCGATTCTTGATGATGTGGTTTTGCCGGTTCGGGTTCAGGGAGAGGTAGTAAGTCTAGAGGCGGCTCGGGTAATGGTGGAAGCTCAGGCTGGCTATCCATGATGATTGATTCATCAACACGGACCTGAACCTGGACTGATTCGACGGCTGCTGCAGGTTCTGGCTCCACGGGAATGGCGGACCTACGAATTCTCGTAGAGCGAGTTGGGGTATTTTTGACAGCCGATGAGGTTGTTTCGGCCCGCACGGATGATCTCGCTGGTGTCCTTGCTGGTGTCCTCCGGCTCCTGGGTGGAGGGAGAGTCTTCCTTGTCGAGCGAGGAGGAGATGATGCTCCTGGAACCACCGGCTCTGGAGGAGGTGGGGCCGGAGGAGTTGGTTCTCGCTGGGCAGGTGTGGTTGGTGGTTCCGAGGATTGTGGTTTAAGTGGGGTAGAGAGTGCCGTGGACGTCGCCCGGCGTTTTCGCGGACGCCCTGCCCGGTGCTGGATCTCTGGTTCGTCTGTGTTGGAATCCGGGTCAGTATGTACAACATGGGCAGACGGGAAGAAGTGGTACAAACCGGTCGGCTCATCTGCATTCGTGGTTTCCGTAGCAGGTACTGGAGTTTCGCTGGCTGCTTGCTTCCTTTTACGGACACCTATAAAACGAAAAATGTCAGAGAGAAACTGGGACATCTCACGGATCGAACAAACATACTCGGTGATTTAGCAGCCGGGCTCTCCCGGGCCGCCTCTGCCTCCAGCCTACTTGCAGCGCCTCTCTTTCTCCTCGGGGTAGCCATCGGTGTCACAATAGCTTCGGGGGCCTCAGCAAAAGATGATGATGCAGAAACTGATTTAGCTGGACTTTTTGCTGGCGATTTCGAAACGGTGATGAAATCCAACATTGCTTCCTCTTGTTCCATTATGCGTACCTTTAGTGGCTTCGTCCTGGCCCTAGTACTACTCCGGCGAGCAGCCGCTTTCGGTTTACGGCTCGATCTGGCAACGGGTGAGGGAGCTTCTTCTTCGCTGTCAGTGTCTGGTTTATCCTGTGGCGGTGGTGTCGTTGTAGATAATTGTGAATTATCATTTGATTCGTTGATGGCATTGCTCGTTTCCTCATTCTCGGCCCGCAATTGCTCATCCTCCGGATACTGCGTTGGTGGAATGCTGTTGACCGTTTTCATCGAAGCCTCATCCGCTACAACCACCGCCTCCTCACAATCCACCATCTCCGTATCGGGGCGCTCGACATCGGGTGAGTACGAATCTGGAACCTCCGAGATACTGCGCTGCAACTGCTTCGCGGACTCTGATTCTTGCCCCGCAGTTGATGCAACAGATGCTTGCCCCTCTTCATCGTCATTTTCTTTTCCATTATCGTTCGAGGGCGTGAAAATTCCAACAGCCCCATCCCTATTGAATGTGGCGGGTACCGTTTGATATTCAGATCCGGGTGATGTTTCCTTGCTGCTGCTCTGCCTTAATAACCGTCTACTTGTATTTCTAGATGGCGGTAGACTCTTTTGGAATGCCAAAACTCTTGAGGGACGCTGAGTTGCCGTGAAATACCTTGATAGTTCAACATCTTGGTCCACTGTAGGCTTCTCTACCGTTATTCTCTTCAAAACTTTCTCACTTTCTTCGTGTCCATCGCTACCACCCGAATCGGTTGAATCTGACCTCGTCCGGGAAGGAACTTGTACAGTAAATACTGTGGATGGAACAACGTCTACCTCTTGCAAATAAGAAGGGGTGTCTTGTGATTTTGCGGATTCAGGAATGTCCTTTGTCACAACTTCGGGGGCATCGACAAACTCGTCGACAGAGGGTGACCTCTGTTGGCGCTCGGATAGTTGTTTATTCAATACAATTGGGGGTATACTTGCGGATTTTACAAACGGTCTTACCACTTTCTTGGGCCTTTCAGTCGATAATCCCGGAAGATAAACACTGGGCTCCTCATGTTGGCGGTCTCTAACCTCCTTCTGATGCTCGGTAAGGACTTGAGAGTCAACTTCCTCGCTAGTGTTACCCGACCCACGCTCAATGGGTGCGAATATTACTTGTGAATCGAGGTGCTTCGGCCGGGCTTTTGGTGATGGCTTTGATGAGGCATCTCGTAAACGAGCCAGGAAACTGCGGTTTGATAATGGTACTGGTTCTTTCGTTGGCGATGATGTGCGGTCTCTCCGACGAGCAGAAGGTATCGGGGTTGGACTGGACCATAAATTTTGGTCTGGAACGAAATCCTCAGATTCTTGTGACTCAGTCCATATTGGCGGCGTTGGTACAATCTAATAGCGTTAGCTTTAAATTATGTATTTGGGGTAGGGAGAAAAATACCTCGTCAATATCCTCAGGGAACGCAGGAAGTGCGATGTCGGCGATGGGGCGAAGCTTTTTCATGGCAAGCCTTACTCGGGACGGGTACTCAAGTGACGCCTGTTTACCAAAACTAGAATTCCAGGTTTTGATAGAACTATTCACAATAGCCTTCCGAGAGCTCTCCAGACCGGATGCAACTAACACTGTCATGGACTGCAGAGCCAATGAATCATGGCGAGGAAGCCTTGTGATTGCATTTGTCACAGCATTCCACAGTCCTTGGACTGTCATAGTCAATCCAGACTCCTGTATAAATCGTCAGAAATGAAGTTGAAATAAAAAATTGTGGCAGCAAACCTTCTTGATTAGTAGGTTCTTCGAATCAGCCAGCCACACGGCCATCCCGTTTTGTATCCTCCTCAACAAAAGTAACAACGATGTGGGCGGTGCCCGGTATACGAATTCTGTCACTGCCACGATAAAGTTTGCAACGGTTTGGATTGACTTTTGATCTTCACAAACTGTATAGGCAGTTGATAAAAATTGATCAACCATGTCGTAGAGATTATCGTAGCTCCTGGTTCAGGGTAAGCGATGAGTCGGACATATAATCAATAAGAGTTCTTACTCTGTGTTTGTTGCTTTTCGATTGCTTCCACCAAAAGGAATGCGTGCAACAATCTCTGAAGCTTTCAGTTTTGGGTATTGAGCTTTCTCCAAAAGTGTCTTGCCATGAATGAGCCACACAGGGCTATAGGGAGGGTTAGTGTTGGTATACCCCTTCGTCAGCATTTGCTCTTACCTATCAGAATCCAACTTTTCAAGACGTAATATTTCGGCCAGTGGCTCAATGACGGTTGAAATCATTTGAGCATCTCCCTGTTCCTCTTGCACAGTTGTAACAAATATATGAAATAGGGAGGCCCATGCCGGAACATTATAGCTAGCAGGATGTAGTCAGTATACAATTTTTAGCATGATGAGGATATTCTCCTTACCGACAACCCCACTGCAGTATTTTAACTACATCTTTAAATTCCCAAGTCACTGGTGTGGGACTGATGTGCGCTTTCTCTTGGGGCTTGGAAAGCGCCTTCCCAGCAAGATCCGCAACAATATTCCAGGCTTCCAGGTCGACCGTGGATGCACCACGTTGAGGCAAAACCGACGAACACGCAGCAAGCAAAGATAGTCCTTTTCGGCGGGAATCCTGTGCTTCCAAACATTTCGATATGATTGTTCTAATAGATTCAAAATATTCCTTGGAAACCTCCGCACCTTGAAATGGTTGGAGGAAGAGTTGGAAAAGGTGTACAACCGGAGAATGAAATGCAGCAGAGAAGCTATTTGACGATGAAAAGCGATTCGAAGGAGTGGATGCGGCGACAAATTCGTTGTGCTCGTCAAATGAGAGCTGCTTCTCGGTAAAGCAAATGGTGCCGATGGCATCGAAAGTCGTGGTAATCAAAAACGCAAATCTGTGCATGAATTGGGCAGAGGATTTATTCTCAGCATTGACATACAAACTCGGCCCATCATGCCAAAGTCTTTGAAAGAGGTTGAATATGTGTGCAACGGTTTCCATCGTCTCGGCTGAGATTTTAATTTCCTTCATATTCGCATCCGCGAGTGTTTTGGTAAACTTTCGCCAAAGTACGCAAATCACAGGATCCTCTCCTTCCCATGTTGATCTTCTCAATGCAACCTCAATGGTCTTCAGTACGATGGCACTATTGAATTTTACCCATTTTGGATCTAAACGGAAGATTTCTTCGGGTTTAATTGCAGAGGCTTCAAGTCCCCGAACTTCATTCCAAGCCTTTTGGTGGGTACCATCAAAGAGGGCTGTGAGAATTTTGCAGCCATCGTCGACTTCATTCTGGCTATGTAATACCAGTTTCTCGATTAGAGCCACTACGACCAAGTCCCATGTGAGAGATATGTGCTTCGCTGGCGCATTAGGCCGAAAATTGTAGTACAAAAGTGCACATATATTTGATAGCGCAGCCTGTCTCGGACCTTTTGGGCTTGATGATGAACTTTGAGGGCTCAAGTACCTGGAAATTGGCCTAGTAAGTAGCTCCATGTTTTTAGTATTAAGCTCCGTTCCGCAATTGAGAACATAGATGATTCTACGCCATGCGGTGTTGGCTGCCACTTTTGTGGTGACATTTGGCGAATTGAAGCAATCCTGTATAACCTGTAGCCATGGATTGAAATACTCCCAATTCGTAATTGGTGGCCGCCCGCGCAAGAGTAGAATCATTACTCCCCATATTTGGGCCACATGACTGCCATCACCATTCTTCAAGAACTCTTCGAGCCTCTCCCTGACCTTCTCAAAGAGCCGTACACCATCTCCACTTTCACGATTCAGCAGGTTTCCGACTCCTCGCGTGACACTCTTTTCAGATCCCAACAACTTTGCTGCCTCGGACATGCAAACCATTGCCACTGTTCGGGTCTCCTTGTGGTTGCTCAATGTAGCCGCTAGAAGATGCTCCATCCAGTCAATCGTTCTCGAAGCCATAACTTGTTTGTTTTGATGCATAAGCTTCTTATAAATCTGTAGCCGTGCTTGTATCACTGTGTTTCCACCAATCCGGTCCTCAAGATTTTGCAATGCGGTGATAATGCTACCCACACGTTCTGCAGTCATGAACCGTGGCGGGAACACTTGTGTTGACAAAAAGTGTAGGAACGGAGATACAAGGATCTTGGGAGACTGAGGATTTTGAATGAGCTGAGTTGCATGCTGGATAAAGAATACTGCATCGTCTTCAGGAATAGATTCTGCAAGTGTTGGTAACCATGCTAGAATGGCCAACAGTTTGACGGCTTGTTGTATAAGCTGGCTGTCATTGCTGTTGTTTACCGAGTTTGGTGCTTTTGCGAAAAGATCCCGTCTAATGAATGAACAAAGTAGCGGCATCTTGTTCTTTAAAGCCCGGACGTCTGGTTGGTCATCGTAGGCCTTTAAACAGTTTGTAAATGTCACATAAGTGTCTAGTTTCTTGCTGCGCTCCGTCGAGGCGAGAGCCTGGGTGATGGACTCTAGCATTGCCGGAAATGAATCATGTGAGTAGAATGGGATGTTGTTGGCGGTGATTGAGATAACGCTTGGATTGAAGGGTTTCAAGATGGATTTTGGCGTCAGGTCTGGCTTTGCGGCTCGTTGCGGTGATGGATCGTCTGGTCTATGGTAATCCGTCCACGGAGAGAATTCAACACGCTTCTTCGGCCTGTCCGTCGATGTGTTTGATGAGTTTGGGGTCGAGTGGACTGCGTCCCGGTGTGCGTCTGATGGATCCTTCAGCGGTGAGTCTGGTGGCCGTGACGACTCGCGCGGTGGTGTTGGCGGCCGTGTGGCCAACTTCGCCGTGTCAAACAGAATGTGCTCCGCCGATTCAGAAGAGGAGCCCGATGATCCGGAAGTGACGCTGTGCACCATTTCACGGGAGCGGGTGGCGCAGGGGGGTGGATCGGTGTGCTTGAGCTGCGTATGCCACAAAGCGTTCGTATCCAAGCTGGGAGAGAGAGAAAAAGGGAGAATAAAACAGCCGTATCTAGACTGCCCGGAAGACCATCAAGAAGAGCAATGGGTAGCTGTGACCAGTTAAATGCGAAAGGCGAAGTATCCGACGTCGGCCTTGAATTTCAGGGTGCAAGCAGCGTGCGCCGGCGGAACGAAGGGCAGCGGTTAGACGCTCAACGTATCTGGCAGCCTCCGAGGCGCTGTGAAGAGCAGTCTGCGTTTGGCGGCGTCGATGCAGATGCAAAGGGTGTTCAGGTGCACTGCAGCCAGCGTGTGCCGTGCGTGCAGTATGGCGGAGCTGCTATTGTATGGGCACTCTAGCGGTGTGGGTATGCCCGACTGAGGCCGTCGAGCGCGATCCGTAGCGAGGGGGCCGTCGGCGTAGAGGTGTCGATGCTATTGCAGTCCTTCCGTCGAGCTGTGTGTCCCTCGCTCGGCCTGGGGGTTTCTCTCGATGTGTGCTCGGGTGGGGATCGATGGGCGGAGTGCGTGCTGCTGCGCTGCTGCTGCTGAGGTGCCGCACGACGCCCACCTTGGCTGCCGAAGGCCCCGGTTCGCGCGGACGTACGTGACGCTGCCAGCACTGGAAAATTACTCGACGTCCTGCCCGCGCGACGTGTTTTAGGCAGCGATCCGCGTGCATCATGCATGTAGCTAAAGTGGGTGACTCTGGCCGGCCGGCCAGCCGGGTTGGATGACGATGACGCCAGGCACAGTGCTGCATCATATGACTCGTCACCGTAACACCAAGTGCACCGCTTGTTCCTGAGCTCGACGACTCCTGAATATTCGGGAGCGCTTTTGATCGAGCATCGATATTTGGATTGCAATTCTACGCCCAACAAGCACGAGATCACCGCCCCCCCACCTCCACCAACGCCATCAGCAGTATGTAGGTCAAAATCCCCACAGAATGAATTCGACTGACACCCGGCAATAGAAATGGGGGACCAAGTCAAGCAACTGCTCGGCACCTTAGCTGGTGATCTAGAAAGCAAGAGTCTCTCGCCTCAGGGTAAGACGGGCCCACTACTGCACTTTTGATCAGCTAGCCCAGATCTGACGAGCATCCAAAACCTCCATAGCCAGGCTCTCAACGCTTCAGCAGCTCAAGGTCTGCAGTCGCAATTCGGAGATATGCTCATCAATGTATACCGAGAATGTATGTATTCAGTGTCATATGCTGTCATTGCCTTTGCCATTCTTTATCTGACATACACCAGGGTGTCAAAACTTTAGGCTCCTACGCATTCGAGTTACTTGACGACATAGAGTCATCCAGGGAGGCATTGCGATGCCTCGTCAACACACTGACAATGTCTCCGCCAAGTCGGAAACTGTTTACTGACCTTGGTTTGGCCAAACTTGCTTCGGAGAGATACAAAGTATGTGACGGCAGGTCCAATATGGTTGACGACACTTTCGCTAATTACATGGAATAGAGTGAGATCGCAGACGATGAATTCCTACTGGGTAGGATCATATTCCTATCAACCTACGTTCCTGAATTCGATGTGAAAGAGCTTCTCGATGAGTACAATTTGGCGGGAAATATTGTTCAAGTATTTTTCAATTCTATACATAAATTTCTTCATCATCACAGAAATACTAACTTTTAAAGGCACTGAAACGGCATTCTCAACGTTACAAATCAGGACAAAGTGATGCTTCTGGGATGGGCGAAATGGCCATGACGGAAACATTGAAATTAGCATACAATGTGACACACTTTGCTCCAGACAAAGCGCATATGCTCAGCGGGTATGTATCGATATCGATAGTTGATATACACCATATGCGTACTGGAACTAATTTAATTCCAAAACAATTAGGGGTATCGGTTACATTTTCAATATTTTGGCTTCATTCAAGCTTCCAGACCCACCTCTGCAGTCACCAGTCACGCATATGATTAATACTCTTATGAGTCTCGAACTCAATGAACGTGAGAAGGAAATTTTCCCAGCTGAAAATCAGTTTGTTTATTTGGACGTACTTCTCAAAATCTTGGACAAGTCTTTGTACACGAAGTATTTGGGGCCTGGGACTGGGCACGACTTTGAAGATGTCGGAAGTCCAACTTTAATCTTGCTCACAAGATTGTATGTCATTGCGCCCGCCGAGGTTAAGGCATACATGCACAATAAACTATTACCATCACAGGAGTAAGTATATCATCTATCTTTTGCCAAAATAATTAAGCTAATTGGAATCAATTTCTAGAGAGCGAGACAAGCCATTGGGCAGAAGCGGAACCCTATCCGCGAGGCTGCTCAACTTGTTGACCTCTGCTCTGGCTCCGAATTCCCGGATTTGCGCGGCCGAACTGCTTTATGAACTCTCTGATTCAGATGCATATAAATTCATTAGAAACGTGGGGTATGGGTTTGCTGCCGGCTACCTTGTTACGAAGGGAATTGCGATTCCACAGCAAGCGTTGGATGAAAATGCCGAATTGGAAGGGTTGCCAATCAACCCAGTGACTGGACAGACTGTTGAGGCGGAGGAGCGCGATGCTCCATCGCTTGCAGAGATGAGTGATGAAGAAAAGATGAGGGAGGCAGAAAGGTTGTTTGTGCTGTTTGAAAGGTATTTTCGATCTTGATTTAACCTTTACCTTTTCCGCAATTCCACGGCAAGTACTAACGCGGTCATGTGACCTTTAGACTCAAGAAGACTGGTGTGGTTGATATTAAAAATCCGGTGGAAGCAGCAATCGATGAAGGGAGGTTCGAGGAGCTTCCAGATGAATGAGTTTCAAGAGCATCAGCTCGTTTTTTTGGTTGTTCAAAGCGTCGTTCTCAGGCGGGTCGGGTTGTTCCTGCGTCGGTATGCATCGAGACTAGGTATGCATGTGTTGCGGTGTCAAGCGTATGAGTATTTCAAGTGTCACTGTCAGGCGCAAAGGTGTTGTCGTGGGGAAAGGTACCCCAAAGTGTCAGATAGTTATCAATTTCATGTTTAATCTAACATTTGCGCAACGAGACTTTCAGAGCTACGAAAGTGTTGGTACTGTTCTCGTGTGTTGGCACCCCCATTCACCTTTCAATTGTGGTCGATCTTGGCCGGCATGATATCATCGATACTGTCACTCCACGCACACAAGCTTTCCCTTGCTCACGATGATCGCCCATCGCAACAGGGCGGATCACGTGTCCCACGTGTCAGAGACAGTTAACGTGAGGCGTGGCGCGCAATGTGATTCTGCATGCATAGCATTCCTCAGTGCTCGTTCCGCTGCTCCCGTTCATGAATACCATCTATGATGTGACCAGGCTACATGATGTGTTCAAGTTTGTCGGGCTGTGAATGGAGCGGGATGCAAGCGGAGCAGGTGCGTGCCTGGCCGCCGCTGAACGCAGCCAGACACACGAGAGGCAGCAGGCAGCCTGGCTGGCCTGGCCTGTTCCAGTGATCACCGGTAGCCTCGATCACAGCTCTGGTGCCGGCCTATCGATCCCCCACGGCCACCGCCGCCAGGCCACTTGCAATTACGAGTGCGCCCAACACACATCATCTGCCCTCCGCCGACACTCGACATATATCTGCCCGGCAAAGCCAGCAGGCTACATACATCCTTCTCTGCTGCACCCCACGGTCTTGGATCAGTCACCCATCCCGCGCGAAGCCCGCCCGTCAGCTGCTGCACACCCGGCGCCACACCAATCGCTCGCGAGGTGAGCATACCAAGCACCCCCCCCCCCCACCATTGCCCCAGCGCAGGAACAATCTCCAATTTGCGCAATCGTCGTGTTTGGTTGTCGCCGCCGTCGTCGTCGAAGGCGGCACTGCTAGGCCTCAGCGAGAATGTCGCTTATTCCATATCCGAGCCCGGACGGAGACTCCCACGAAGTGGTATTGTATGTGGCAGGCCCCCCCCCACGCCGTCCCTCGCGCCTGCAGCCAGGCAGCGCCGTTGCTGCTGTGCCTCGCCGCAGGAAGCCCACATGGAAATGATGGGAAAACAAAGGCAGGAAAGGAAAAAAAGAAAGCCCACCTCCGCTAACTGCTCCGTGGTTCCCGTAGGCGGCACCACTCGACCCTTGTGCTGTACGATCCCAAGCGGAGGCAGCTGGCCCTGCGAGAGCTCTCGGAGGATGCGCAGTCGCAGGCGCTCGACAGGCTCTCGCAGTGCCCGTACTGCCGCCGGCCCTTCGGCCACGGCCATGACGACCCTGTAGACGGCACCGCCGGCGTAGGCCACGGGGGCCTCGGGCCCGATCCGGGCTTCGTGGACCAGGATTATTTCCGCATGCTTGACTCAAGGTCTTTAAACACCACGCCGTCTTCAATTCCAGAATTCGTTCGGTAGGGCTGGCTTGATACTGACTGTTTGGGCTCAACGGCAGTTTGCGGTTACCACCGAATGGCCCTCCCCTGTCTGCACAGCGGCCGCCGCCATCGCCTACAAGGCGAAGGCTGCCGATTCCCGACGACCACGCAGGCATTGATCCTGTTAGCTCGAGCGAATCGACCCGCCGGGCTTCAACCGGCGGAATATCGTCGGCTGCCTTCAGCCCCGGATACTTCGAAAGGTTCACCTTGCCTTGCAAATATGTAAAATCAAACTACTGGCGCTGATGTGTCCGGCAGGTTTTTTGTAACTGAAGGAGAATTAGGCAGAGGAGGAAAGGGCGTGGTCCTCCTCGTCAGGCACATGTTGGATGGTGTGTCTCTGGGCCACTTTGCATGCAAGAGGGTACCTGTTGGTAGGCGTGTCACTTAAAGAAGCTTGAAAGCTCGTCTGCTAACGCAGGATAGGCGATAACCATGACTGGTTGGAAAAGGTCCTTACTGAGGTTCAGCTGCTCCAAAGATTATCCCACACGAATCTGGTCTCGTACCGACACGTTTGGCTAGAAAGCGTAAAAATCACCAGTCAGTTGCAGGATATCCCCATTTGTCACACGTCACACGGTTCAAGCACTGATATGTAATGCATAGACTTTGGACCAAGCGTACCTTGTGCATTCATTCTCCAGCAGGTGAGATTTCCAGTACTTCTTCATATCATGTTCATATCTGACTCGTTTAGTACTGCAATGGGGGTGATCTTCACAATTATGTCCTCAAATCTGCCGCTGCTACTCCCAGTAGCAAAGAAGAACTCAAGGAGCGAATGCGGCGGCGTTCCCGTGGGCAACCCGAACTTTCAACGATGGGCGTACCTCGTAGAATACCCTTTGAACAAATAATATCATTTTTCAAAGACGTTGCTTCCGGTCTTAGCCATCTTCACGCCAATGGGTTCATCCATAGAGATCTGAAGCCATCAAACTGCTTGTTGACTGATCCTGGTGTTCCTGGCCAACCCCCGAGAGTGTTGGTCAGTGACTTTGGTGAAGTTCAAATGGAAAACGTGATGCGGAATTCCTCTGGAGCAACGGGGACGATATCATACTGTGCACCAGAAGTTCTGGAACGTGGTATGTCAAAACAATCAACTTTGTTTGCATCACAAATACTGATATTTATACTTGCTTACCTAGTTGCCCCCGGGGGTCGATATGGTAATTTTACTACGAAATCTGATGTATTCTCTCTCGGCATGATTCTTTACTTTATGTGTTTTGGCAACCTACCTTATGAGTGTGCGGATAGTATGAATGAAGAGAACGAGGATCTTGAGGGCCTTCGAGCGGAAATTACTGCGTGGAAAGGGATGGTCGACAAAGAACGTCTACGGCCTGACCTCCCTGATCGATTATACCGTTCGCTTGAATGGCTGCTCTCTCCGAATCCCGCACATAGACCATCTGCTGAAGAAATTCTGGTGGGCCTAAACATGGGCATGGGATTGGCTGGTGGCGATGATGGATCTCCAATGGTAACTTTCTGCAACATCCTGTGTTTGAATCCATATTTTATTCCAACTCACCTTGTTTTTTTTTATTTAGAGAGGTTCACATTCCCCTACCCGCCAGGCTATGGACGATGAGGCGATCGGAGCCGGTGGGCCCAGGCACAACTTTAGAAGAATATCACCTATATCAGACACACCACCAATCACCTCCCGCTCAAACTCCCCCCGCAGGAAAACATACTCTACATTCAACTTTGGCAATGGCGGCCCCGGAAGCATCAGCAGCAGCATCAGCAGCAGCAGCAGCAACAATAATAACAATAACGGCAATAGCGGCGGCCTAGCCCCTCCCGACCACAACGGCAAACACAACGGCCATCATCATCACCATCATCATCACGGCAAACATGCATCAAACAGCCTCCCAAGCCGCTCCTCGAAGCTCCGTGGCCTCCCAATGTCACTCCCGCCACAACCCCTCCCCCCAGGCCCAGGGGGGGACCTGAAATTCCCCCCGCCAAAACTCAACGCACCGTCGGAGAATAGTATGGAGTCTGGGGAGGGGGCGTTTACCTCTTCGTCGGAGGATACGGCAGATGGATATACTGATGGTAATAATGAAAATATCACGACAACGATAATCGATGCACCGGGGGGGCTAGGCGGGGTGTCTCCGTCGTCACTGATTTTACGCCCAAGGATAGACACGCCGCAATCGCTCTCGCGCCTGCCCCACCATCTCCTCCCGCCGCTGGCGAGGAGAGAGAGGGTGCTGGCGCTCGTGAGGGCCTGGGAGTATGGCGTGGGGGTCAAGTTGGTGGTGTTCCTGGTGAAGGCGGTGTCGTTGGCCAGGCCGTGCTCGCCGTTGGTGCCGAATCCGTGGGTGTATTATCCGTTGTTGTCGTTGGCGGCGCTGGATTTTGCTACGTGAGTTTTTCATTGCTTGGGGGGGGGTTGGACTTGTTCTTGTTGATATTCGAGTTGGACTATGATTGCTAATGTTTGGTGGTGGGTGGTGTGTGTGTTGGTGTGTAGCTCGAGCGTGACGACGACGATGGTGCTCATCATTATTCATGTCACGGTGCTGGTGCTGGGCGGGCTGACGAGGAGGATGTGTTTGTATTATTGATTTTTTGATTTTTGAGTTTGAGTTTGGGGTTCTTTTTTCTTTTTCTTTTTTTTTTTTTGTGTGTATTTTTTACAGTCCATCCATGCATGCATTAGGTATGGAATGTGGGATCGTGCTTTTTCCTTTTTTTTTTTTTTTTTTTTTCTTGAATTTCTTTGATTTGATTTGATTTCATGATGTCGATTATGATCATATCATGCATATGATCATGATGCATTCACTCTTTGAAATTTCCTTGGGTTCTTTGAATTCATTTACATTTCCGGTTTAATTTGCTACCTATAGCTAATAAAATAAGAAGTTGGTTTTATTTTCACTGTACCTGATACTTGTGTACGTACTTGCAACTAGTGATATTATTCATTTGCAATTGACAATTGCGTCATGAAATCGATCATGAAGTCGACGTCGACGTCTTGAAATTTGGTACTCTATAATATAATTATATAATATTATATTATGATAATTATTAATATTTATGAATATATTTATGATCATGACATGTACAATTTGCATGCGCATGCAGTTCCATGGTTTTAAATTTTTAAAAATTACCTAAATTAATGGTTAAATTTGTTTGCCAATATACATAGGTATATATATCATGATCATGATATCATGACTTTAACGTCTCTCTCATAGGTATCTATGTACCTACCTAAGTATGTATCTCACATGATTACCTATAGGTAATTATAATTATGTAGGTTACATGGTACATACCTACATTACATACTTAGGTAATAAGCAACATCAAAAAATATGATAGTCTCTTAGTCTCTAGAGGTCTCGTAATTTTATCTTTCTTCTAGATCTCCGGATATCTTCTTCAACTTTTTTTTCTTTTATTTCTTACTTTCTTTCTTTCTTTCCGCTTATACATACTTATAATTATAATTATTAATTATACCTCGAGCCTTCGAAAATCAATTGCAATACCTAATTATAATCGATATCGAAATTACCTTCCGGATCCTCCTTGCCCCCCTCCCCCGTAGGTCTACCTCCAATCCAATTGCAATCCGATATAGAAGTACCTACTTACATTATAATTAGTATACCATGACTTTGATCAAAATCCTACCTAGGTAGGTACCAGGTAAGTAGGTACTTAGGTACGTATACACGATTCTGCTGCACCTTTAATTCGAATTCGTAGCTTGAAATTTAAATAATTAAGGTAATAATAATATATATATACAGATTTCGAAAGACTTCATGATCAAGTAAGTTACGAATTAACGTTAATGATAGGTATCGATAAGATCTAGACATATAGCTATAGCTACCTACCTAATTATAACTAGGGCTTAAATAAATTATCATAAAAGCTTATTAGATTTAAACCAAAAAAAATAAAAATAAAAAAAATAGACCGAATTCCAATGATATATATATATCTCAAAACATTAATATATCCCCAAGTCATGTGATCATGGATATCGATATCGACCCCGAAAAATTAGATATAGCCATCGCTCTGCTCAAAATATGAATCATGATCAAAACACCGTCAACGCAGACACCGCCTTATTCCTCAACACCTCAAAAATCAACCCAGGGAATCCATACAGCTCTATTTATTAAAAAAACATCACAAATTAGCAATAATATACATCAAAAAACAGACAAGATGGGGGGGGATATATAACATACCAGTATTCCCAAACGCCTCCTCGGCCGCACTCGTCCCCCTCAGGCCCGACTCTGCCTCATCCCACCCCCCAAGCAACTCCACACTACTACTCGGACTATCGCTCCCCCGATTCAGGAGCATGGGCTTCTGCGTCGTGCCCGCCGAGCGGTCCTTGAGCTTCTCATAGACATCCTCGAAGCCCATCTCGGAGTTAATCATTGCCGAGTTTGACGCCGAGTTATTCGTCGACGGGGGGGATGGTGGGGGGTTATTATTATTACCATTCCCTATATCCTGGCCAAAGTCGAAGCCCGAGAACGGTTCCTGCGGGGGGGGTGGAGGTGGAGGAGGTGGAGGGGTGAAGCTATGCGAGTTCCTGTTTGAGTCTAGAGCGTTGTTGTCCAGATCCGGGTCGACAGAGTAAATCACCTCCCATTTCAGGCGGCGGTAGCGATTAAACGCATACGACCCCGGGACGTTTCCATGTAGAATCACCTTTGTGGCAACATGCCCCGCCGATGCGGTGGAGATGTATACATCCAGCCCATGGCCATAGTAGTTATAAAAATAGTCTGTAGCGTTTGGATCCGCATCGTCGTCGTCGTCGCTTTCCCCATTCTCGCTCTGCGTGGTGTCGGTTTCGAGTTCAATGTCGTCTGTGCCGAGCGCACCGCCGGGGCCCTGGGTTCTGTGAATGGATAGCCTGTGGTCGTTTTTGTGGTAGACTGTTGTCGGGGGGCCGAGTTCCATGATTAGATCCTGGGGCGTCGTGCTCCCTAGGATGATGTTGAAGGGGGGGTTGTGTCGTCGTATGAGCTCCACTCTCCCTTCCCCATGGATCACGCGGGCCAGTTCGACCTCGTCACTTGCCGGCGACTGTTTTGCCGATAGCGATGTGACGTTTGGATTTCGAGGATTTGTCGGGGGCTTTGTAAAGAGGGTATTCCGAGCTTCTGCCCAAGAGGAGCCGCTAAAGATGGCCATACTCGCCGCAGGCTGGGCCGTGCTCGACGACAACATCGACACGAAATCCACGTCATCCTTCCACTGCGTCGTGTCCACCGGGAAGCTAAAGGAGATACCTGGGTACGAGAGGATGTAGCAGCCTTGGTCAGGTAAATACTCCCCCGGATATGCCGGCCCAAAGAGCTTGTTGTAGATGAACCTGAACGTCGGGGCTTGGCCTGCCCTCGCCAGCTCGCTTCCGTTATATGTCAAGCGTGACTTGTGAAACGAGGTGACTTCGATCAAGCGAAGCCGCTGGTCTGCGCCGTCAAAGCGCAGCCGCAGGCCGTTCATGTCGAGTGTGAGGAGGATGGGCGAGGAGAGGGGCTTGTTGCTGTCGTAGGCAAGCGTGCTTGATGGGTACACCGTGGGGTTCGCCCGGATCTCACTGAGGACGTCGAAGATGGAGCTTCCTAGAACTGTAGGGGCCTCAGTCAGATGGACGTCCGACGCCAGTCGAGATGAAGGGGCGAACCAAAGAAGCCCAGGCCCCGGTTTGGAGATATGGCGACAGAGGCCATGATTGTGGTGAGCTGGAGGCGGGGCTGTTGGATGTCGCAGTGGAGGTCGAGCTCAAGGGCAGGGAAGCTCGATGCTGGGTATTTGGAGGAGCTTGAAACGAGGGTGTTGTCGTCCAAGATCAGCGGTATCGGGATGGTGTTCTGGATGCAGGGACCGGCGTGGGGTGAGTGGTGAGTGTGGGCTGAGGAGATGGAGGGGGCGGCCGGTGTCGGTGTCGAAGGTCAAGGGTGGGAGGGCTCTGGTTGCTTTACCATGGGATGCGCCGCGGGCGTGGGCCATTCTTAAACTCGGACCGGCCACAATCATAGCGGGGAGCCGGGAGGATTGGGTGAGCCATCCTGAAATCGATGTTCTTTAGATCACGCTTTATCATCACGTATTCCCGCCCGCTGTTCCTGATCCTAGCACCTAGGCACATATTCGCGCCATATCGCCTCCCTCTCCTTCTATCCACGCCCGCACACAGCAGCCATCTCCAGGCCACAGCTGTGGATCCCGTGTCGCCAGCACTCGACGGCGGATATGCGCATCAGAGCTCTCATGGCCAGGGCCATCGTGAGCTTCGGCCACAGGGTCACGTGCCACAGCTAGTAGCACCTGTAGCACCGCCACCGGTGATATGCAATCCCTATGCAGGCTGGAGATTGCAGGAGGCGATTGCGATATGCACGCTGCCAAAGCCTTCCAGCAGGAGGACATCCGGCAGCACGTTCCAGCAGGGAAGGGCTGCTGTGCCATTCCCCGGGTCGAAATATCCATTTGCATGAGTATGCTTTTAATTGAAGAAGGGTATTAATAGGGCCTGCGTACACGCATAGATGCGGAACCCGCGAGCTTGCCTGTGTGTACGCAAGCTCCAAGGGCGGGCAGCAGGAGTCGCAGGAGGCTATGGCAACCAGCGCCCCCAGCACCAGACACCGGCACCGGCAGAGCTAGCACCAGCACCAGCACTTGCTCGCTTCTCGCCCTTGCTCACTGTTGCGACCCTTTAGGGTCTTAGGGTTGACGTGACCCTTCTTGCCACTACATTAGGTAGGTGGCTGGTGGATGACTGATGACTGTCCTAGATAGGACTAGTGTGGTTTATGCATGTATATATAGCCATGACGCTGATCCCCTCCTCCTAGGAGGGATCATCATCGAATATCATCACCTTAGATCCTGATAGGTTATGAGCCCGGAGACTTCCAACACAACTGCACCAAACAAACATCATACTTTTAACTGTACTCACCTTCTATTGCTATTGCTCTTTACTCTTTTTCCTATGGCTTCCGAAAACAGCTCGGTAGAGAAAATTCCCAAACTCAACGACACAAACTATCGAACATGGATCAAGGATATGCAAGCTGTATTAACCATCAAAGGTGTTGCTGATGCTCTTGATATGGACTGTCCCCCAGGACCAGTCACCGACAAACACGTCAAAGAGTGGACACGGTGCCAAAGAATCGGTTTGGCTCTGATACATTTGTCTTGCGAGCCTGACCAGCAGAGACAAATAGCAGAGTGTCATTCCATGACGGCAGCCTGGGAATCCCTGCAAGACATTTACAACTCAACTTCGGAAAACAACGTCATGAGACTCGAAGATGCCTTTGCAACAGCAGCGATGAAACCTGACGAGTCAGCTGCAAATTATACCGCAAGAGTCCGCGCTGCTGCATCGGAACTGAAGGCAGTAGGAACCGAAATTACCCCAAGCAGGATAGCACATCGTATGCTGAAGGGTTTGCCACGCCCTTATGCACCGCTGGTTACAGCTTTGTTGGCAACAGGAGCCGCGTTAGAGGTGGAAAGCGTGGTTAAGGCTATTTTAGAAGAGGAACATGAGATAGGAAAGTGGAATGCAGGCTCTACGGTGAATGCAACAAATGTAAGGATCGGTGGCACTTCCATTCATCATGGCCCTGCAAATACGGCAATGCACGCAACATCACAACATACATCACATGCTCTCAGCACTGTCGTTGTAAATGACTGCAAAAATACCTGTACTGGTCCTTGTTGCCAACCACAGATCCAACACTGCCAATGCCATACCTGCAAAAATTTATCAAAGGCGGGTCCGATTCGACATCAACCCAACAATCATCAGTATTCGAGAGAGCCTTATCAACGCGATTCATTATCATGTCATCATTGTGGAAAGTTAGGTCATACCAGTAATCGTTGTTGGAACCGTTTTCCTGCTTTAAGACCAACTATTGGTAGGAATACGGCGGAAGACGTCGTTACTGGAGCAAATCGTACCACCCAAAGCTCTTCGAATACAAACACGAATCCTAGGACTCAAACAAGGACTACCACGCTCAATTTTACGGACGCCCCGACAGAAACCCAAGGCTTTATTCCTCCACCTTTGCAAAAAGATCCTTCGGTTTTTGAAAATTGTTTTGTCACTTTAACCGATTTCGCTTCAAATCTTTCATCGCAATGGCTTATTGACACTGGGGCTTCACATCACTATACCTCACAAAAAGATCTTTTTATTTCATTGACACCTACGTGCCCTGTGGGTATAAAGACTGGTGCCGGTGTGGTATATGCACGTCATAAGGGTGTTGTTCCCCTGATATTGATATTACAAGGGAATCGGGTCCCTATTCTCTTGGAAGATGTTTTGTATTGTCCAGATTTGCAAGCGGGTGTTAACCTATTTTCTTGCGATAAGTTGACGGAGAAAGGTTTTAAGGTGGAATTTGATCATTCGGTCGTTAGGATGGTCAAGGATGGTATTTTGATGGCGCAGGGTACTAAGATGGGTTCTAGCTGGTATTTGGACGTGGAATCTGAGAGGACTGCCGGAATCAATGCTTTTTTGACTTCGACTATCACTGACAAGGAAGCGGTTTACAAGATTTGGCATGCACGTTTAGGTCATGCATCGAAGAAGAGGATTGATAGATTGAGGAAGATTGTGTTAGGGATGGATGTGACTAAGTTGGATGATGGTGGATGCAGTGATTGTCATGTGGGAAAGCAAAAGAAGAAGATTTCCAGAGCTCCGATAACTAGAGCTCAACATCCTTTGGAACGTATTCATGTCGATATCTGTGGTCCAATGAAAGAAAAAGGTTACCTCTGCGGATGTTCCTATTTTTGCCTTTTCACCTGTGAGAAAACTCGATTTCGTGCTGGGTATCCTCTGGTCAACAAATCCGATATACGAGAGGCATTCAAAGCTTACAAGGCATGGGCTGAGAACTTATTGGAAAGAAAGATAAAGTATTTACATAGTGATAATGAGCCTTCAATGGCGGAGAAAGAATTTCAAATTTACCTTATGACGGTGGGTATCACTTGGGAAACTACAGCCGCTTATACACCGGAAATGAATCCTATTTCGGAACGAGGTTTGGGTCTACTGGTCATGATGGCGAGTACAATGATGTCGGCGGCGGGTATTCCTATCGGTTTCTGGCCAGAGGCGATTAGGACAGGTTGTTATTTATTGAATCGCTCACCCCATCCGGTGGAAAAGGATACAACTCCTTATGAGAAATGGTATAGCAGAGTTCCGGATCTTTCAAACTTGAGGATCTTTGGTTGCCGCTGCTATGTGCACATTCCAGAACAGTTGAGACAGAAATTTGACAGTAGAACTTTTGAAGGAGTGTTTTTCGGATATTATGATACTTCAAATTTGTACGCTGTTTTTGATGTGCATGGCCGCACTTTGCAAAAGAAGCGCGATGTCATTTTCAATGAGAAGCTATTGGGGCACCCTTTGCTTAGCCCTTATGGTCTTCCCCATGGGTGGGATATTATGGGTTCCAGAATCGAGGATTCGGTTGACGTCAGCGATGACGATTCCGATGAGTTCTGCACATATAAACCTACCGATACCCCCGTTACTTCCTCTGTGTTACAATCCCAACATAATGAGCATACAGATACCCTAACTCCTACCCCTGTTACACAAACTGCTTCAGATACCCCAAACATTTCGAGATCGGCTTCTGTCGTGCCTGGAAATGATTTCAATTCAATGCCTGCGAAACGCGTTCCCAGAAATACCCCTGCACAACATCCTATTATTCCTGTCCAGAAGAAAAATGATACCCCTGTTTCTTTCAATCCTAGAATTGAGAACTTGATTAATCTCGCTCTTATGGCAAGCACAGTGGACGATGAGTCGACTCCTTCAGATAATTTTTCTGAAGGGGAGGAAATTGATGTGGTGGATATGATGGAATCCTTAGCCAGTGATGAAGAAGTGAAGTCGAGTGTGATGGAAATGGAGGGCTTTTATCGAGAGAAGTTTGTAAGTGTCGCCAGAGAGTTTAACATACAATATCCTTTGGAACTGGATTTTTCCCAAGCTACCGATGTTCAGGATAGTCAATTGCCTCAATCATTTAAAGCGGCTATGCGATCTTCGAACAAGTCATTCTGGTTACATGCTTGCATATCGGAAATCGAATCCGTACTTCAAAAACGAACGTTTGACTGGAAACCGACAAAAGATATTCCTGCGGGATTGAGGCCATTACCGACGAAATGGGTCTTTGCTGTGAAGCGAGATGTGGATGGTAGGATTAAACAATTTAAGGCTCGTTGGGTCGCAAGAGGCGATTTACAGAAGAAAGGTCGTGATTATAAGGAGACTTTTGCTCCTGTAGGCAAGTTTGCTACGGAGCGTATTCTGCTGATCGAGGCGGCAGAAAAAGACTGGGAAGTGGAACAAATTGACGTGGTCTCCGCATTTCTTAACGGCGAAATTGATACAATGGTATTTCTACGGCAACCGGACGGTTTTTCAATTCGACCTTTAGGCATGGATACTGTGTGTTTTTTGAACAAATCTCTTTATGGGCTATGTCAGGCAGCTCGTGTATGGCATTTGGCACTTGATGCGGCGATTAAAGTCAATGGTTTTGTGAGATTACAGATGGATCCTGCTGCATGGAGAAAAGACAACTGTTTCATTGTGGCGCATGTTGATGATATGCTCATTGCAGGACCTCTGGATGTGGTCTCAGCTGTAAAAATGCATCTGTCGAATTGCTTTAAAATAAAGGATTTGGGCGCGGCAAATTTATTCATTGGATTACGCATTACAAGAGACAGGGAGAAAAGGGAGCTTTACTTGGATCAGTCCCATTTTGCGAAGGGAATGCTCGAGACGCACGGCTTACAAGATTGCAACCCGGTGGATATACCCATGAACCCGAGAAAGAAGTTTCGAAAGAACCCCGATTCGACACCAGCATCAAAGGAGGACACTTTGCGATATCAACGTATGATCGGATCATTACTATATTTAATGAACGGTACTCGTCCGGATTTGAGTTATTCAACGACAAAACTGGCACAATATGCCTCGAATCCATCACAAGATCATATTGCTGCATTGAAACAAGTTTACAGATATGTGAAAGGGACTCTCGATACTAAACTGATTTTAAGAGGTCCGGTTCCGGAGAAAAACATGGATGTTTTGACCGATAGCTTGACTGGAATTTTCGATGCTGCTTGGCTGGACGAGCATGAAGAAGGAAAGTCGACTTTTGGATATGTCGTTTTCTATAAGAAGGCTCCAATTTCTTGGAAAACGAAAAAGCACAATATGGTGGTCATGTCTACGACGGAAGCAGAGTATGTGGCCGGAACGGAGCTCATGCGGGAATGTTCATGGTTGGCAAATTTATTGGACGATTTACATCTTCCTTGTGAGAAACCGATTCCCTTGTTTGGCGACAATAAGGGAGCAAATAAAATGGCATCAAACGAGGCTTCGAATCATCGATCAAAACATCTGGCCATGCGCGATTTCTATATTACCCAAAAGGTTTCGGAGGGATTTGCGACAGTAACCCACCTGAGTACGAAAGACATGACAGCGGACACTTTAACAAAGGCATTACCTAAAGAAGCGTTTAAACGTCATTTTATTCATTTGGGGTTATTGCTGAGGACAAAACAAAATGACTGTTGGTTTTGTGGAAAGTCGTTTAATTCGGGGAATGCTTTGCATAAGCATATTGAGTTGATTCATAAGTCTGGTAATTACTAAAGTTTCTTTTCGTCTTCTTATATTTATACTCGGGGTCGTTTGCCTTTGTGTTACACTTATATTTATAATTTTGAGGACGTTGAATTTTCTAAGGCCTTGGATATGACTTTATGCTAACGATTTGCGAAGATGATGTTATGATGACAGATGTTACTGAGAGGGTTACGGAGGTTATGGAGTAATGTTTTTGACGGACTATAATGAAGGTTTTGGGTGAAGATTGACGGTATTGGTTCAGAAGAGGGATTGGAGCTTAAGGGGAGGTTATATAGAGGAAGTTTAAATGGGGGAGCGCGAGGGGAGGGATATTGATTGAATGGGAGGTTTGTTTAGGGGATGCATTGGAGGAAAGGAGGTTATATGGAGGTGAATGACTGGCTCTGTTGACGATTGGGTTACTCATGTCTAATTTTTCTTGCGTTTTGTTTATTCGGGGTTTGGGTTCACGTCAAAGGGGAGGTGTTGCGACCCTTTAGGGTCTTAGGGTTGACGTGACCCTTCTTGCCACTACATTAGGTAGGTGGCTGGTGGATGACTGATGACTGTCCTAGATAGGACTAGTGTGGTTTATGCATGTATATATAGCCATGACGCTGATCCCCTCCTCCTAGGAGGGATCATCATCGAATATCATCACCTTAGATCCTGATACTCACGCTCTCGCTACTCCTCAACAGCCATCCCTTCGTTGCGTTCTCCACACGCACCACCAGCACCACTACCACCAGCACCACCACCACCCCCCTCCCAGGAAATATAATCCCCGGCTAGGTCCCTGAATCATCTAGACAACAGCTCGCCATCCGCCATCGCTGCTCGAGACCACAACAACGACATCACCTCTCCGAGAACTACAGCATACCGAACATCCTGCACAGACATCTCAGTAGCGACGCCATTCACCTCTCGCATACCCGCCCACCGTCGACCCCCCTGCCACCCTATTTCTGCCGTCAGGTTTCTAAGCCAAGCGACATCAGCAGCTACCTACCTACCATCTCATCTGTTCCTGCAGTTGCAACCAAGCTCGCAACACTTCAACATCTAAACAATCCGCGCGGAATAGCTGTTCGCAAACCTCCGCCATGTCTCACGCTCGTGCTTCTACGTCGCCCCGTTTCGCTCAGTTCAAACTGGTGCTTCTAGGTACAGTTACAACGCACCTCCCTCCCCCCCCCCCCTCCCCGCTTCAAGCCTGGTAGCGAGTTCGGCCCAACTAACTGCCGGGGTTCAATCACAGGTGAATCTGCGGTCGGAAAGGTTAGCTTCCATGTCGAGCAATCTGGTGTTTTGTGACCGTTGTGAGGTCATCGGATGAATGACTGAATAATTGAATAAGTGGGTGAATGAAAGAGTTAGAGTGAGTGGCTAACAAAGGATATCGAAACAACAGAGTTCGTTGGTACTTCGATTTGTAAAAGTATGTGGCCGCCATATCGGCAAAGCTCCCCGGCTCGTTTCATTCCGGCTGCAACATGTGCTAACAGCGACCTTTTTTGTGGCATTCAGGACCAATTTGACGACTATCGAGAATCGACTATCGGTGCTGCGTTTTTGACACAAACAATCTCCCTCGATGAATCTACGACAGTCAAGTTTGAAATCTGGTTAGTGGTTTTCAGAAATCGACGGCAACAATTACATTGTCACATGTGCTGACGTTATGATTGATAGGGATACTGCTGGACAAGAGCGTTATAAATCCCTCGCGCCCATGTACTACAGGAATGCAAACTGCGCCGTAGTGGTATATGACATAACTGCGCCAGTGAGTGTCACTCTTTTTCAGTTGCGTCCTGCCAGATAGATTACTTACAAATCCGCTAGGCTTCCCTAGATAAGGCGAAGGCTTGGGTGAAGGAGCTGCAGCGACAAGCAAACGAAAACATTGTCATCGCGCTTGCAGGTAACAAGTTGGATCTGGCGACCGAGAGCTCCACCTCACCGTCACGGAGAGCCATCCAAACGGCAGACGCCGAAGCATATGCCCGAGAGGCAGGGCTTCTTTTCTTTGAAACCTCCGCAAAGACCGCAGAGAATGTTAAGGAACTCTTTACCGCAATTGCTCAGAAGCTGCCACTAGACCAGCAAGGCCCACGAGGAATCAGGGGCGCTGGTGGACCAGGAGGAAGGGGGGTCAATCTGAATAGACAAGCCGAAGCCCAGCAAGGCTGCAACTGCTAGTCGATGAACGTTCATCTGGATCGAAAATCTATGGACGATGTTGTTTGATAATATCAATAGTAGTGCTTGCGTGCGTTTGTGTGTGTATCTTTCGGAAAGGCTATGGTTGAAGCTGGTATTCGGAGTGAATCTTACGAGGGGAATGAAGGGATGAATGTATTAATGATGGAGGGGGAACCTTGAGATTCGACAACTGCATAGGGAACGGGGCCCTTGTGCAGCTAGGGAGTACTATCTTTCCAGAAGTTCTTTTTTTTTATTTTTTTATTTTCCTTCTCTTCTTTTACTTTCTACTTGTTCTTCCTTTCTTCCCTGGCCTTGTATCTTTATATACTTTTCTCCAGTTGTGGGTGCGTGGGGCGTCGTTACTGTCCGTCTTCTGAAGCACCTTCTCGTACATTTACCGCCCTGACTAGGTAGTTGGTTGGTTTTTACGTCTTGTCTATGGTACTTTTTTGTTAATGCAGTATTGAATTTAAACTTGGCTATTGCCGGTGTATTTCGAAACTTTCATGCACGTTTTGGGGCTCGCCATGACGCTCTGCAATTCCTATACCCGCCCAAGTTGCCTGCTTTTGGATCCGCCTGCTATGGCTCTATCCATATACCGAGTGGCGGCGCTTTTGCACAGTCCGTGCCGTGGCAGTTTGCAGCGCTGTGATCTTCGGCCGTGACGATATGTCGATCGACGACACCCGCGGCCTGCCCGCTTGGCACGGGTTTTCACCCGAGCCGGATTTTGGCGAGGGTCGGGGCGTTGCGTCGATGCTGGTGGGCATCGAACAGCCACTGGTGCGGGCCCTCACTCTTACGAACGCCCACACCTCCCCCAGACTCCTTAACCGCACCACCCCTCCCCCCCCCCCCACCACACCACAAACAACCGCGACCTCCGGGCTCTGCTGAGAAGCTGTGACTCCCGTGATGCTGCGCCTTTCGGTCCAGTCTCCGCGGCTTGTGGCCAGTGCAATTGCACTCCGCCAGGCGCCAGTTACGGCGAGGCAAATCTCTGTCACAGGGGCGGTATGTCACCACGATACAGCTGTTGGCACACTGCGGGATGCTGCTAACGCTGCGTTATCACCAGAGATACTATGCCGCCAACAAGAAGTCGTCGGGTTCCTCGAGCGACAACACCAAGGCTAGCATCAAGAATTCCGTGCCTCCTGTGATCCCCGGAGGTGCGAGCCCAAGTGCCCCATCGATTTCCGCAACAGCTGCACCAGGCGTATCGGCAACGGGATCAACTCAGGTTTTACCACCTGCCGCAGGGCCACCATGGCCGACGCAATTGGCCACCCCCAAGGCCACAGACACTCTCTTGCCAAATGCCTCAGGAACAGGCAATGTACCGCCAAAGGCCGAGCCAGCTGCCGAAACCTTCCAGCCATCGCGGAATCCAGTTCTTCCAAAAAAGCGACACCGTTTGCGCAATTTCATCCTATTCCTCACATTGTTCACCGCATCGTCATTTGCTGGAGGTGTTTACTATTCCCTAAAGTCCGACAACTTTCATGATTTTTTCACCGAGTATATTCCCTTCGGAGAAGATGCTGTGTTATATTTTGAAGAAAAGGAATTCAGGAAACGCTTCCCCAATGCCTTGTCCAGAGCTGCCCCAAAACCCGATGCTACTAAGGTGACAATCCCCCAGAGGAGTGGAGCTACATGGAAGATACACGAACCAGAAAATATCACTAGGACATCCGACTTGGGATCTGAAGGACCCCATATCAAGAGCGCCGGGGCTGTAGCAAAACCAAAAGTGCAAGAGCCTGTGAAAGCAGAGGCCGTGAAGGCGGAGCCGACAAACATAGCCAAACCAGTCCAGGCAATCGTTGTGTCCGAAAAGGCCCTCCCACCTCCAAAGGGAAGCAATGTGATTGAGGAAATCTTGGATACTGCTCCTACTGCTCCAAAGAAGGTGGTGGCTGATATCACTGTTGTTGTCCCCAGAGTTCACACCCCACTTTTGGAGGCATCTGCAGACGCAGACCCAGTTGTACATGATCTCACCAAGGTTGTCAACAACATCATTGCCGCTGTTAATGCACCACTCAAAGCAGATGCTTTCGATTCAGCAATCTCCTCTGCAAAGGCCGAGCTTGCACGATTGGATGAGGCAATTAAGCTCAACAAGACACAAGCAGAGTCAGTAATTGCAGATAAGCTCAAGGAGAACGAGCTTGAATTTGCAAAGGCAGCACAGGGCATTTTGGCCCGTGTAGACCAAGAAGCCGAGCACATTAACGAAAGGTACCAGGAGCAGCTTGATCAGATTCGTGAAAACATTCTGAATGCCTACCGAGAAAAGCTTCGCACTGAGATTGCACGCACAAACGACGTTGCTGAAGCCCGGCTGAAGAACGAACTCCTCGAGCAGCAAATCGAAATGAAGCGCAAATGGGTGCAGGAGATCAAGGATCGGGTTGAAGAAGAGAGGGGTGGTCGTTTGGGCAAGCTCAACCAGTTGGGTGAGAGCGTGAAGGAATTGGAGACTGTCATCTCCAAGTGGGCCGATGTTCTCCAGGGAAACCTCAAGACTCAACAGCTCCATGTTGCAGTTGAGGCTGTCCGTAACGTTGTGGATGACCCAAGGCAACCCTGCCCATTCATCCGCGAATTGGCCGCACTCAAGGAAGTTGCGGAGGAAGATGAGGTTGTTCGCGCAGCCATCGCTTCCATCAACCCCCGCGCCTACCAGAAGGGTGTATACTCTTCAGCACAGCTCACGGACAGGTTCCGTATTGTCAGCAATGAAGTACGCAAGGCTGCTTTGCTTCCAGAGGGCGCTGGTGTTGCTGGCCATGCTTCCAGTTGGCTCTTGAGCAAGCTTCTTTTCAGGAAGAGTGGATTGGCAACTGGTGACGATGTCGAGAGCATCCTAACACGGACGAAAACATACCTAGAGGAGGGTGATCTTGACAATGCAGCACGCGAGATGAACCAGCTCCAAGGATGGGCCAAGATTCTCGCTAGGGACTGGTTGAAGGAGGCAAGGCTGCTATTGGAGGTCAAGCAAGCTCTTGAGGTGAGTTCCTTATCATTGAAAGCTGCCATCTTCACATGCTAATTAAATTCTAGGTGATTGGTATCCAAGCTCGTCTTAAGGCATTACGTTCTGCGTAAATTTAACTCTTGTATTCTCTTTCATTTTCATTGCGTTTACATTCTTATTTATATGTTTTCATGTGCCCTTTTGCTTTGCTGTGGTGGGGGTGGGGTGTGTAAACATTTTGTGACGCAAAAACGGCCAGGCCTTTAGACATTGTGCGGTATATAATAGAATTACATCAATTTTCTCGAAATCAAATAAACTTAGAGCGATCATCATGATTACAGCTGTATTCCGGGGTCGAGGCTAAGCTTTCCTACTATCAAGATGCCATCCAGAACTAAAATCTCAGGATCCACTCGATGGAACTTTTCATCCCAAGCGTGCATCACGTGGCGCAAGGGCTTGGGAAGCTAGCTTTGATGGCTATAGTGGCAAGGCGCCAAGATTTCAACTTCTGAGACTGTATACCTGAGAAAATTTACTAGGGAACATCTCAATCGATTTACCTTCCCTCAATAACACCATCCTCCTTCCCCTTCTCCTCACCACCCCTTGACCCTCCACCACACAAACGCAGCAATGGCCAGAGCTAAGAAGAAGGGTAAGAGGCCCGCTCAGCTTGTACGCATTTTCCACAATTGCTAACATCGCCACAGGTACCTCCGGTGCGGCAAAGGCCTACTTGACAAGAACACAAGCTGTCAAGAAACTCCAGATTTCATTAGCCAACTTCCGGAGATTGTGTATCTTCAAGGGTAATGCCACTACGCACAGGCAAGAACCGGTTTATGGCCACATGCTTACACCGGACCTACAGGAATTTACCCAAGAGAGCCTCGCAACAAGAAGAAAGTTAGCAAGAGCGCAACTCCTTCGACCGTCTTCTACTACGTAATTTACCCCTCCTCAAAGTTCAATCGGGCTCCACTAATTGTGCATTAGACTCGGGACATTCAATACCTCCAGCATGAGCCGGTTCTCCAAAAGTTCCGTGATCACAAGGTCTTTGCGAAGAAGCTAAAGCGTGCGATCGGGCGTGGCGACTACACTGATGCGAAGCGCCTTGAGCGGGACCATGCACCTCAAATCTCCCTTGACCACATCATCAAGGAGCGCTACCCAACTTTCACCGACGCTCTCAGAGATCTCGATGATGCCCTTTCATTACTCCACACCTTTGCCAATCTCCCATCGTTCAACGGAATCCCACCAGACGTCATCGCAGACTGCGAAACCCTTTGCAACGAATGGCAGCACTATGTTATGAGGACAAACACATTAAGAAAGAGTTTCTTGTCGATAAAAGGAATCTACTACCAGGCCGAGATCGAAGGACAGGATATCTTGTGGTTGGTCCCTTACAAGTTTGCGCAAAATGCGCCCCTTGATGTGGATTACCGTGTTATGAGAACCTTTGTGGATTTCTACCAGGTCCTCCTGAGATTTGTGCTCTTCAAGTTGTACACCATGGAGGGATTGGTATACCCACCAAAGTTCGATTCTCTTGCGGATTCAAAGGGTGCCGGTTTGAGGGCTTTCAGCTTGGAGTCTAAGGGCACCAGGCTGTTAACCAATGGCTCAACTGAGGAGTTTACGGAAGGAAAGGATGTCAGCAAACAGCTCAAGACACTCAACGACAAAATTGCAACCATCAGTAACGGAGGAGAGGAGGATGAGAGCACAGCTGTCGCGGATCAGGAGGAGGCTAACGCTGCTGCCACCGATTCCATCGACACCTTCGAGCCCATTTCCGCTACCGCTGATGTCCTCGCTCAACCAACCAACATGACTACATCGTCAAACGGCACTACCACTGATCCTACCAAGATCTTTGCGCCATTCACCTTCTACCTCTCTCGTGAAACTCCACGTACATCATTGGAGTTCATCCTACGATCATTCGGCTGCAAGCGCATCGGATGGGATGCCGTCCTTGGTGATGGCGCCTACACCGAGAACGAGAGGGACCCCAACATCACACATCAAGTCGTTGATCGCCCACCACAACTCGCTAATCCTGATGAGGATACCGAGATGTCGGGCAACACGCAGTTGGTCAGAGGTGGAAGGATACCCGGAAGAATCTACGTCCAGCCCCAATACATCTGGGACTGCATCAACGCCGGAAAGCTCCTCCGCCCAGAGGCCTACCTCCCAGGTACCATCCTACCCCCTCACTTGAGCCCATGGGTCAAGCCCACCGAGGGCGCATACGATCCTACCGCTCCTCTACCAGAGGACGAGGACCTCTCCGACAGCGAGGAGGAGGAGGAGGAGGACGAGGATGTCGACGTCGACGGCGGAGTACCACTCGGCAAGAAGGCAGGAAACGACGCAGAGGGCGACTTTGAAGGCATGACTGTCGACACTGCGCAGTCCGATGATGAGGAGGAGGAATCCGACTCTGACTCTGACGGCCCCGGCTTCGACAACACGCCCGCGCCAGACCTTGAGGCCGAGTCCGACGACGAGGAGGAGCTTGCGCGTGCGCAGCACCAGGCCGAGCTCGAGGCCGAGGCCACGGGCGCGCCCGTCAAGAATGTCGTGACTGCGGCAAGCGAGAGGAAGAAGCGTGCGTCCAAGAAGGTGAAGGAGGCCAAGGAGGAGGAGGAGCAGAAGGAGATGAAGAAGATGATGTTGCCCAGGAAGAAGAGAAAGTTGTACGAGAAGATGATTCATAGCAACAAGAAGAAGGAGGGAGAGGTCAAGGTGTTGCAGGATAAGAGGAGGAAGCTGGAGAAGGAGCAGAAGAAGAAGGCTACTTAGACTGATTCTTTTTGTCTTCGCTTTTGCTTTCCTTTCGACTCTTGTCTCTATGATATCCCCCCTCTGCGTCAACCCAGTTTTTTTTTTTCTTTCTTGTCGGGAGGAAGGAACTAAAAGATATTTTTTTTTCTCGATCATATCTGTATAGTACATCCGGAGTGGAGGCTTTACTTCTTTTTTTTTTCTTCTACTTTTCTTGGGGGTATTTGTTTAATTTTTTGTTTTTTTTTCTTCATTTTTTAAATTTCCCTGCTTTATATTTCGAAGCATTTATTTCTCTTGGTTTTTTTTTCCCTTTTCTTATTTTTATTTAGCGTAGTAGTGCCATAAAAAGTATAACAGTTTTTTGATTTATTAAAAGATGAAAAATTTCACGGAATTTTATCATGATCACGCGTTATGCATGCACCTTTGAAGTACCTACTCGAGCTCTATAGGTACACGAGGTCACTATCACTCGGGACTCTGATGTATCTATCCATGTAGATGATCCGCCACGTGCACAAGTATGCTGACCATATATGGAAGTAACAAAAACTCTGCGGGACTCACATATTTCTTTTTTGAGACAATTCCTTATTTCGGTAGGTATAAATAAGTTAGTCGATAAGGCTCATTGTGAGTAGATCTGAGGTACTCACTCACTACTCAGGTACGTACAATACCTACCTATCCAAGCTTTCAATTCAGAAACTGACGAATTCAGGTTTCGTTTTAAAACTCATGTACAAATAGCAATTGATAATTAGCTATAGGAGTGTAAAGTTTTTTTTCGATTCATTCATTGTTCTCGTACGCAATAATGCTCATACCTACCTAGGTAGCTGTACTCATGCGAGGGAGCCTGAGCTGAGTGGTAGGAAGGAAATATTAATTATTGCATCGATATTTTCGAATTCCAAAAGGCTTTGATCCAGATCCAGATCTTCTTATATAAGCTTGGATCTTGCAACTTTGCAATTTTTCAGGCAAGGCAAATACCCCCTCCCCCCCCAGCTAGCCAAACTCAACAATATTTATAATTATATTTATCCCATTTCATGATCAGTTCCCATGGCCAGGCAGGCCTTGTAAATATAATACTAATAGTCTAAAAATCAGTACGTATACTCACCCGAATAGGTACCTATGTTTCTCCACAAGTCGAACTTCGATGTTGTGAACCAGAAAAGCCCGAGCTAGCAGGTATGTAGCTACATGCCCTATGCCTCCGGATCCAATATTTCCTAGTTTTTTTCCAGTTTTCCCAATTGTACTCGTACATAGGTAAGTAAATTCAGCCCCCGAAGAATGTCTGATGTCCAGCCCCTTCGTACGTAGAGATTGCTAATAGCTGATTCCTAATGTCTGATATCAAAACCATAAACAAAATTTGAAAAAAAATGCAACATGAAAAAAGATGATTATAAAGATATAAAAATAGAGAGCTCGAAAGAGAGAGAGCTCGAAAGAGAGAGAGAGAGACTCACTCTAGGTACGAGATCTAAAACAGATCTAGAGAATCACACACTTGGCCATATGGCCATGGGTAATCATGTTTATAATTATAATTAGTAATTGTTACATACATAGTTTGCCTTGTTTTAAAAATAAAATACCTATTTCTGCAGATCTCGAGATATATCATATATCCATTTAAATGCAATCGGTACATCATGATCAGCTTGGATCCCAGAATAGCACGAAAAAAAAAAAAACACCTAAAAAAGGAAAAATTCAACAATTGTAGATCCCGCACACAGCTCGAGCTCGGCAGTCCGGACGGATATCGACCGATTGAACTTTGGAAGGATGTAATCATGACCATGACCATGGATATCAGAATTTAAAAATAAAAATAAAAATAACTCAATAGGGATCCGGAATCAATGCACGGCCTAGATAGCTGGCAAGGCACGAAAAAACACAAATTATAAATAAAAAATAAAAATAACACAATGCCACGATATGCCACGATCCATGGCCAAGATTGTGCAGAAATGCTAAAAAGTATCCATGGTAATTAGGAAACATGATCATGCATACCTGATTGATAATGACGCCAATCAAATCAACAAAAAACAAGTGCCGAAGCTATGATGTATGTACCTTCTTAAGTAGGTAAGTATGCTTGATCAACATGACACTTACCTCTTCTTCGAGCTCGCAGTTGCTAGTATAGTGAGTAAATATGGCCCGATCATGATCATGCGAATGCACTGCTGCCTAATTCGTACGACTGTGTCAGGCTCGAGTCCATGGCTCCATACTACATACGGTACGTAGCTCTAGATCTACATGAACCCCCGCAATTAGCAAGTAAAACAAAACAAAAAGGTGCTCTGTACTAAATATAAAACGCAATTAGCACTCACCATATTTATGACAGAGCTTGCAAGATCTAGACAGAGACGGACAAGTTGGTAAACCCTGATTTCCCCGATATGATTGCAAGGCAGAAAGCACAATCTCGCTTGGTCAAGAAAGCCTTGCCATAGATTGGCTTTGAGCTAGCAGGAACACCAGATCGATCATGTGTGTGTGAGTAAATATTACCACAAAAATAAATAGAACAAAACAAACTAGTTCGAATAGATAGAAGTTGAAGGAAAAAAAATAAATAAAGCACAATAAGGAGGTAATTCGAGCATCTCACGTGGTACCACTTCAAAACGAACTGCAATTCAAGGCTTGCAATATATACCGAACCAATAAACAAAGCCACAATAAAGAAAAATACTTACCTACATTAATCACCAAGCCCGACTCACTACCAGCGCCCGAGAACAACTACCAGCTACAGTAGTACCTATGCCCCACCCAAAGTAGCTTTTTTTTAAATAAAAAAACCAGCTGGGTACAAGGATACCTAGGCTCCGGCCGCCTAAATATACTCGTGCACATACATGCACGGCATTGTTTGCGGTCGGCCGTACGTCCACCCGAGAGCAGGGTAGATGCGATGCTAGCCTCGTCCGTCACCCAAGTTGTTGGAAATGGTGGTACTGAGCGTGCGATTTCTGGATATAGGAAAAATCATGTGCGAGTTGTTCAGGCCAAAAGGAGCTTTTTCGCCTTGCGCTGTACTGTCAAATTAAGCTCGCCAGCATGAAATCTCGGTAGTGAATAAGCTTTGTCAAAAGCGGGAGATGTCGAGTCATATGCGTAATCTAACGAGCCACATTTTTCCAGTCAACTGCCCATTTTTAGTGTTTTGAGGTAGACCTAGGCATAGCTAGTCTCGTTTTCACACATTTGGTAGTTAGCTATGGCGGCTGTTAAAGTCCCAGGATGGGAATATCATATTGCAATTGCCATAAATCACTGGCCATACCTATAGTGAAAGACTCACGAAGAGTAAAATTTAGATGCTTACCTCCGTGGAGAATCGAGAAAAACAAGGATATAAATGGGCGCAATAGCTGTAACGTTACCTAGAATCAATAAAATATTCACCCCAATCAAATAAATGAGAAAAAAGACGGCGAAAGTCCAGCCACTGTTCGTTCACCAGGTACTTGAGTGAATGGGGCGTAAGGCTGGCTACACTGCATGAAGATGTGGCAGTAGTGGACCCCCGGTGACGTTCAGCGCCTGACGTGAACAGGCCCAGCCCTCTGGTCCGGATCCATGTGTGGGGTCTCTTTTGATGGTCTTGGCAGCTGCAGATTTCTAGAACATTTCCTTTCCTGTGCTGAGGAACATGCGGCACCGAGTGGGACCTGCAGGGATGGATCGTCATTTGTAGTTTATGTATGTAAGATATCTCCGCTACCAAACCCAGGCTTCTGATCCCGATTTCATTTGCATAGATGAGATAAGACTGTAACTTTTTCCAGTCCAATGATCCACGGTGAAATAAGATAGCAACCAATGAGAAGTAAAATGGGTCTCCTGGACCTTTATGGGAATATTTCTTTTTTTGTAACTGAAGAAGCCAACCTAATTTGATAGGAAGTATCCAGTCGATGCAGGTATATACAAGCGTGAGCTGCGGACCAGAGCATATCCCGACCTGTAAGTCAGCCATAGAATGCACAATTTCCAGATTAATCCTAATTGCGACATCGATGACTGCCGAAAGCATCTTTTTGAAATTTTCCCCCTTCCCCAGTATGCCCATATCCAGCAGTTTTCAACATGTTTATTTTTGTCACTCATTCATTCAGCCTTGGCGCTGCTTGTGCTTTTGGTTCTATGCTCCAATAGAGTGAGTCAGATCAAGTTTCCTTCAGGATTGCTATTTCGACACGAGGCAGACAAATGTGAATAGAACAAGATGGAGGTTTGCTTAAAGAGGAGAGATTTGATCGTCCAAAGGCTGGATCTTATTATTATAGCTTGGGATTGATTCCCGCTTTCGCGCTCTGCAAATGGGTATGATGTGACTCGAGGAAAACCGAAAATAGAAAAGTAGCAAGGGTAGATGAGATGTGATGCATACCTTGGAGCAGATGATGTAGACGTAGCCCTTCCTTCGAACAGACTGTAATATTAATTCAAAAATTAGCAGATGAGCAATGGTAAAATCAAAACACGAATTTTTCTGAAACCATCGGCTAGGCAGCGATACTTGTGGTGTGACACTACAAGGAACAGCAAAACCACCAGCCGACTCACATACCTTGCATCCATCGCATAGCTTCTTGACAGAAGACCGAACCTTCATTCCTCGTACCTGGCCAACCTGCCTTGTGATGGCTGATGCCGCGGCTGGGAGGACTGGGCGAGCCGAAGCATTGAGTCTGGGGAGGATGTTGGGCGTTTGTGTGAAGAATTGTCGAGCTGAGAAGCGAGACAAAGCCAAGCTTGAGGCTGCGGGTGCCCTGAAGAGCAAAGCCGTCCTCACACCGAACCAGGCCATTGTGGGGTGTGAATTCGAGGAGCCTGAGGCCGGTTTGGTATCTTGTAGTCGAGGCGGATCGATGGCGGGGTTTGGGCTGCAAGCTGCAGAGTATTGGTTAGCCCTGAGATGGCATGGTAGGAGCAGTGATGCCTGGAATCCCCATTGCCGATGTGGAGTGCTACTGTGGGACTGTTTGTGATGCTGACCGAGGAGCAGGCTGAGCTGGGGTTGAAGATGGGCGGGGGGGATTGAGGATGGTGGGGCGAGGGGGGCAAGATGCGGGGCGGCGTGGGGAGACCTACCACTGCTACCACTCTTCACCAAGGCCGGTCGTGCTGCGAAATTGTCGGTAGGAGAGTGGTGTGAATATCGGGTGGGCGAGCGCGGATGCGAGTGTGTCGGCCGACTTCTTCGAGACTGGGCTTCTTCCTGGCGAGTGCTCAGTTCTGCGCGGGCATGCTTGGTGCACGTGGTGGGGCCTACACTGACCTGGCGTAGCCCGCATACCCGCCCACGCCCGGTCTCCACGCGCACGTGACGGCGCATGCCAAGCGCGCTGCCTGGAGGGCCCGCTCCTCAGGATCTCAGGATCGTGTGCGACGCCAGGCACGACCAGAATAGCACACACTGTGCGCGCAGGTTACACACGCAGATGCAGATGCAGCGCAGCGCAGCACTAGAGCGCCGTACGGTACCGCAGTACCGCACGCATTGCACGCATCACCGAGCGCATCACGCAGAGCGCACGCATCCCACTGTCCATCCCACTTCCCACGCATCCGCCCGCATTCATCATTCCCTCTCATCCATCCCTCCAGCGGCCTCGAGACACCCCCCCCCCCCCCCCTCCCCACCACCACCCATGACCCATCGCCCACCCCCCATGAGTCAGGCAGAAAAGAGAGGCATCACGGCCCATACGCTTCTGCAGCATCATACGGCCTCCTAGACTCGACTCCGGTGCCCTATTACTCCTCCCTCGTGGATGCAGCCTGCAAGGGTACGTGCTCGCCCAATATCGTGACGATGGAAGAGTAGGATTGACGATGGGGCTTAGCCTCCACAACCTTTTTGCATATTCTGAATCCCTTCCGCGCTGTGGCCGTGTCCACTGTCCACTGGAGACGCCCACCACCACGACCGACCACATCACAGGTCCCGATACACACGGACGCTCCCAAAACCTTCCTTGCCTCCATTGGGGCATGCCCCTCACTGGCTGCGGTGTCCTGTGTCGAGCTTGCTGACCATGGATCCACTGGTTCGTACAAGCCCCCATTTTCCAGCCCCCCCCCCCCCCCCGACGACCCTTTCACTCACACAACATCACCATCCCCGCCAGCAACTATGGCGCACATCCCTCCCCCCATTCCCCCTTCCCCCTTCCCACCCATCCAGTCCCCTCCGAAAGCCTTCTCCTAATGCAATGATGTCGCTACCCAACGCGTATGTCCACTTCTGGTTTGGCTTACATCTCTTTGTGGCAGTCAAGATACCTTCATGCCTCCTTTGGAATGGTTAATTCGTTTTCCGCCCTAACTTCTGCTCAACGTTCTCAGCCGTACCCAGTACTCACCTGCCCCAGTCCCTCCCACATTTACGGCTGTCCAATTTTCACAGGGCCTACCTTAATCTGATCCACTATCTTTGCGCCAGGCCATGGCCTTGGGGAGTCGTGCAGGGACTGTTCTCACACCACCCCGCAAGGCATAACGCAAATTGGATCGTTGATACAAGAGTCCGCAGCAGGAGGTGGCCGCCAGGGCCTTGACGGGACCCGACATCCACACAAACAGGCTTTTCTTCCATGACAACTTCTGCACAGGAATGTTTCAATATTTCCCCTATCACTACCCAATCAGTAGCAATCGCACTCGTTCAGAATTAGGCTTCTTTTGGACTCATCAGTCATAAGTCAGTCAATCTTGACTACCCGGTCGTTACTGTTCGCCTTGTTACACAGATTTATCATAGCCCGCAGACTCACGGTTGCCCTACCGACGGGGGGTTTTTCTGCAAGCCGTTGATGGCAGTGCTCAAGAAGATTGATATCGTACTGAGGTTCATGAAAAGAACTATCATTGACACGGATTGATTTTTTTTATATATCTTGTCGGGAACCTCCTTCGTTTATATCATCTCCCAGACACAGGTCAATTGTCCTTCACATAGCCAGAATACCAAATCAAGCTCAATCACAATTCGCAATACACACTCGCAACTTCACAATCGTTCAATAAACAATCGTTCAACATGCTAAATAACATGCCCTCGGAGCTTCTGCTCCAAATTCTGTCACACCTAGTATCAGACAATTCTCATTCCGGATTGGCGTCAATTTCATATGTCAATCAGCGTCTATCAGCTACAACCCGAGACTACAGAGCTCAGTTGCTAAGAAGCAGACTACAAAATATCTCACACATCGAAATTCTCATGCGAATATGGACTCCTCCGCTGTTTTTCAGTCTCCAAAGGGGCTCTGGTCAAACATCCGGAGGCTATCTGTCTTGCCCAGCCGACTTTCACGATCTACTTTGCGATTCAGAGAGCTATAGCCGCATCGATGCATATCTCACAACTCTCGAGCGTAATAATTGGGTTGCCGGGAGGATAGCAGACTTTGTGGTAACTGCGGTCGACTTTCCACATATTCGGTCTTCGCATGAGAAGAGAGCCTTTGCACAAACTGCAATCATTGAATTGTGGTCCTCACAAGCCAGATATGGACACGATGTGGACGGCTACCTGATGCAGATGCGAGATGAATATGGGCCTGAATATTATATTCAAGATAGCTATATCATGTCACTACCATCAAGTGTTCGAGGAGGTGTAATGTCGGTATATCATGCATTGTGTCAATACCTTCGACATCCATTCTACCCTTCAGGAAGTAGAACGGAGGGCTTGGGCTTGTATAGGATGATTCTACGAGTAAGTACATAAACACTCCGTATCTAAAGTCAAAACACTAACCTTTATCTAGGGCGGAATGGAGAGTGTTCTCAGTTCCTTGGAATCCAAGATGGGATAGGAATCCCACAGAATGATTTTTTCCTCGACTCTATCTACCTACTTTCCTGTTTTTTTTGCCGGAAGTTTGCCAGTTTTTTGGCCCACCTATGACAGTATCCTGAGATGTGTATGGATAGCATACAATTCGAGGCACCTGTAACCCTGAGGGGAATTTCGGGAGCCTCTGATGGAATGTCCTCCCCATCCTTGTGGAACGGGTATTTTGCATACAACCGTATTGCTTTCTATTTCTTTTCCCATACCTGCCTGCTCTTTTTGCATTTCTGACGATTTCATCTACAATTGCTTCGTCTCGATAACATGGCGTTTTTGTTTTTGGTTTTGTTTTCTGGATTTCTCATGCCACACCGCCTAGGAAGTAGGTTGACGGCTTGTTTCGATCACCGGTACTTGCTTTTACGCAATGTCTTTGACCTTTCATTTTCGATTTCTACATCTCTCTTGCTTTTCCACTCTCACAATATCGAATTTTGCATATGAACGTTAACATCATCTTTTCTGTTTTTTCTGTTTTTTGCATTTCCTTCGAATTCACTTTTGGGGTTTATTCTTTTTTATTCACGGCGTCTCATATATTTCCTTTCTTACTCTTTCCTATTCATTATACTCTACAGTTTTTATCGCGAATGATTCACATTTACTTGTTTCTCTGTTTGCGGATCATTGCAATTGCAGTTCAACGATAGCCTGGTGTTCAACGATATTTATGCCTCTTTTTCATTACTCATTTTGATTTTTTGCTATAGCTTGGATATCTCTTTTTTGGGGGCGGGAAGGGAAGGGAAGGCAAGGGAAGGGCTTAAGGGTCTGGATTGGCATTTATTATTTCCATGCATGCGCATATACATATATGCTTCGAATTATTTTGTTTTTTTATTTTCATTTTTGGTTGTGCGATGGATGAATGGCATGCGCGCATATAGCTATAGGGAATTTCAAGAGCGTGGGGTATCGATAAATGCTATTTTATACCTATAGATCTGCCTTTTTCTTTAAATATATCAGTTATTATCATTATCATGGTCGAGGTCACGCATGAGCAAATACGCTACGATCAATCGCCTTGTGACTTAGCCGAAAACCTTCTCCTGATGTATTAATATTAATATCAATATGTCCTGCTAGGGGACGAGGCTAATGTCCTGCCCCACGGAGTGCAAGCTGTTCTCTTGCACAGGCTCGAAGGTAAAAGCTTAAATATAGGTAATTATGAGGTGGTGCTGTAAAACAAGGTTCAAGTAGTCTCGTGAGATTCAAGTACTGGTGACTTGGACAAATAAAAAAGGTAAATATTAATGCATACATACCTTAATGTGCAAAGCGAGTGATCTTGATTGGAACAACTAGCGAGGAGTCGCCAATGACTCGAGGCTAGGTTCACGTTTACTCACACTACTCACACTACTCACTACCTTCCTCACTCCCATTAGCTACCATAGATTTCTGGGTTTGCTCTAAACAGTACTGGTACCAACTGGTATTGCAATGGGGGTTCGTTTACCTCGGCTTTTGTGCATAACATATGTTTTTGCTTTTTGTTTTTTTCTTCTTTTTTCGCGTCGACGTCTTCTTCTTCTTAATTCCTTCTCGTTCGGATCCCTTCACCTACCCATGCCATCCGCCCCCCCCCCCAACCCCCCATGCTCTCCAGATGCCCGACTTCTTTTTTTGGAAATTTAGAAGTACAGGGGTGAGAGACTGGTTCCTTCAGAAAAAATCAACTGCACAAGCAGCCACAACAATTGTGGAAAGTGTGAGAGACAGGCAGGTGGGGATGCGCGGGGGGGGGGTTGGAGGGGCATCTATCGAACCAGGGGGGTGGAAAGGAGGGGAGGAGGGGGGGGGGTGGGGTTGAGGTTGCATGTACTGCCACCACGCGTGCAAGGGCGAGGTGCACAATTAGCCACACCCACCCACACCACCAACTCCACACCTGTACCAACACACATACCTGGGGCCACTCCCATAACCGCAACCGCAACCGAACCCAATCGGTGTCTTCCATCGATATCCATCCGCCATCAAATCTCAATTGAACCAATGCACATGGCAGTAAAAACGCCTGTTAGTGATGAAGGAAGAGAGGAGGGGGGGGGGGAGGGGCGTAGGCGGAACCTCCCGTAGTCTCATTCATTAGAGCCGACTCGGGCTTGTTTTGCAGAAAATTCCTATATCAAAAGATTGTGTATGTAATTGATTCCCGTGATATCAGGGAGGGTATTTTGGGTATCGGCCCAAGTACCCAATCAAGCAAGTAGCCATACCAAAAACTAGGAAGTAGTCCCTCCCACTAGCTCGTTCTCACGGCCACGTCCATAAGTACGAGTAGACGACACTGTAGGTAGTGGCAAAACGTTGCGCCATTGAGATTCCGTCCACATCTCCGCGCATGTAGCAATTGCTGGTTTATCTAGTGTATTGAACATTGATTAGTTATTCATGAAGTTGAGAGAGAGAGAGGGGGTTCCATAAATAGGTAGTTGGGCATTGAAAATTAGAGATACCTAATGCGTTGATAATATATGTGCATGATCCACAAAACTTCGATGTGATTCCTTGGAATATGCCCATGGCCATTGGGTTACCTACCTCTTGTGGCAGAAAATAAATCGTGGGCTGCACAGTCCAGAGTACGGTCTGGTTGCCTTGCCAAAGCACAGCCAATAAAGTACCATTATGCAAGAGGGGAAATGAAGAACTGAAGTGCCAGAATTCACCTCTTTGGTAAAGGTCATGCATGTATCCTGGCATACATGGACGCTAGTCTGAGTGATAGACAGGTTCAGTGAATATTCTCGCTTCCTTTCACTCGGTACGACGTCGACTGTCAACCTATTTTTAACAATTTATACATTCAAGGAAACTCATCTTATTACCAACCATCCACAGCCATACCGTTAGTAGCCTCGTACCGTTAGAGCACTCGTGCTGTCTTGACTGCGCATGAGATGTATGCAAGCCACAGGCACCACATAGCTGCGCGTATTCGGCAAAGAATAAAAAGAAAATAATGTAGGCAGTGCCTTGGCGCTTCTCCCCCGAGGAAGTTTCGACTCGTCTGATCGTTCAACTGGCTGAGTGGCAGGCTGGTCAGTGCTTTGAGGCGAACGAGCAAGCACGGGCGCGCACCAGCGCCTCCACTGTGAGAATGCCTGTCACCAATGCTCGTCAGTTGAACAGGGACCAGGGGGAGTGATGGGCTGAACGACATCCAGCATTCATGATGTAGAGATGGCATGATTGTTTTCTCTTGTGCAAAGAGATCCAGCCGGCAACCCGGATCAATTCCTCGGCCGTGTCTTTCTTCTGCGAAACACTGTGTGTGCCTGGCGGTCATGAAGAAGAAAACAATATGTCTTCCCCAGGCCCTGTCTTGTCCTCCCCGGAGTTGTGAATTGTGGGCTAGAGTTTGCAACAGCGAGGAAAAATAAAAAAACATCTCCTTCTTCAAATGTTCCAGCCACAGCCCTGGGCATGCATGTATACAACCCATGCCTCGTACAACTGTTCAGACGGTTTCGAGCTGAATGATCCTTAAAGGCTGGCGACTTCCATTAATCAATGAGGGTGCACTGCATCTCATCTAAGTAATATATCTTGCTTCATTTCCATTCCTAGACTAGTTAGCGAATGCTTTTTTTTTGCTTTTTGCTTTTTTATGGCAGGGTATCCACGCACCTCCCCTCTTTTCCGCAGGGGTCTGAGGGTTTTGGCCCTGGCAAGGCGCACTTTCCATAAGGCGTTCTTCCCACGTGCGCACGTTCCATCATCACAGTCCATCCAGCGTTTGGGTAGGATGTCTTGCATCCCCCGTTTCGGGTACATGAAGGTTGCCCCATCCGGAGAATGAAGATTTAGGCGATCTGGAGATTTGAAGACAAAGCCTTGCCTGCCACTTAATTTTTTTTCCGCCTTCATTCCTGGATTAGGTTGTATGTGGCTTCGGGTGTGGCATTGCTTGAGAACAATGTTCCACTGTAGCGTTGTCAATTGCATGTCACCTACTTCTTCATGAGATTGTTATTAGCTGTGGGTACTCTAGCTCAATATGTGCAGAACAGTAATGTGGCTTCGAGTCTGGGCACGAGAACATGATGTGGCTATTGCAGAACAACTCATCTAATGAAAAATCTAGACATCCCATCTAGCCTCGCCCCCGCCCCCCGCCCCCCGCCCCCCACCCCCCCCTTGCCCCTTGACTTCTGTTGAGTGATCAAGTCAGATTGTTTTCCCTTGAGCACGGGAAGCGTCGATACCTGCTCTCGTGTCGGTGACTGCCATAGACCTTGAAAACTCGTTGATCTTGTGTCCAAAATCTCCACCAACTTCACTTAATTAAGCTTTGACTGCCTCATTAGCTTGCATGTTAATGCAGGAGCTACTATGATAGCCTGTAGTTGGAGTACGGGGTATCTCGGTACGGGGCGAAGTCCTAGCATAATCAATCAACAGATGTAGACTCGAGGCTACAACAGATGAAGGGTAGGCACATTGCCTACAGCTCCTTCATGAGTGCCCCTACGGCACCTATTCGCCGACAAGAAACTGCCGTGAATATCCGCATTCACCCGACGAGACCTCGAAGCCTCAAGCTTGAAGGGAGGGGTATGATGATGCAGGGTGGGCTACCCTCCACCCTTGGTATTCAGGAGGAAAATGAGTACCTTAGAAGTAGATGGATATGTCGTCAAGAGTGGAGATGTCGACCATACATTGCAGAAGCCATTTTGCAGTAGGCACTTCTAGACAGATGCCTATGGACGGTATTGCGAATTTCAGATCGGTTCGGGGTGTGTACCCTCATGTGAGGTGAGGATGAGGAGATGGTGTAGCAAGAAGGTAGGTGGCTTCGGCGAGAATGGGGTAGAACAGAATCGTCAAGGAGAAGCGGCTGCAATTGCCAAGCGAGCGAGACCATACCACCTGCCATTTTTTGGAATTACTCCATCTGGCCTAGGCCAAGGCAGCGAGACGTCTGCTACCCTATTTGGCAAGGCATCCACGAACGGATGCAACCGAGACTTGAGTACGGTTGGTCTGGGCATGAGACTAAAGTACGGTTAGTCTGGGCATGAGACTAAGGTACGGTAGTCTCTTGCCCTAAGTACGGTTGCTAGTCTCATGCCCAGACCCTCCTCTGGAGTACCTGGAAATCTGGCGAGTAAGACTCCCCAGCAAACTTCACCTTGGCAAAGGATTTTGGTGAATGCAAATCGTTGTTGTATTGAGGATTATCTTGTCTCAAGATTTTGCTGGGGGGTCTTACTCGCCAGATTTCCCGGTAAGGGCGGCGTTGCACACCAGGCTACCTCTGGAGCTGGGCACGAGACTACCTCTGGAGGACGGATGCAAAGGTTATATGTAGTCTCGTGCCGTTATATGTGGTTAAGACTCTTGCCCAGCCTCGTAGAGGCGGATGCACAGTCTCGTGCCGCGGATGCATACCAGGCTACGATGCATTAGTCTACTGTGCGGGTGCATAACCAGGCCAGGTTTGCACGAAATAGCACCTCCAAAACTAAAAATAGTGTAGTGCATATTGTGGCATATACAGGATTATGCAATTAGGTCTGGGTACCCATCAACGTGGAACAGGACTTCAACTATGTCATATGATGTGTTGGCTCGACGAGTACACCATTAGGGGCAAGTGTTGACACCACTTGCAGTACCTCCTGCTTTAAGGTAACATCCAATTGCAAGGCAAGTAGGACGAAGAGATCTAAAGGGTTACCCTGAGCGGAAATAAACGGGTGAAGGATCAACTGGATCCGGAAATGAGACTAGATCAATTTTACATTTACTTTATAGGTACCTACCTCCTCTTAGTACATAACTTGATATCGCGAGCCACGAGCCACGAGCCATATGTATGATGACCTGCAGAGCGCTGCCAACATCTACTTACTTCCTATAGCTACCTGTCTCAGCCTCGTCCCAGATAATTTCAAGTCGACGTCTCCAATGGTACTACTTTAAGTACTTATGTACTTTTGGATGCACTATGGAATGATAATTTGGTGGGAGCTGATGATTATATATCGTTGATGTAGAATCTTCTCTTCTCTCTCCAGGCGAGTTAAAGCTATCTGTTAGGTGGTCGAGGCACGAGAATACCAGACTGGTAGGTTAAGTGCGTTAACGGAATTGACTAGCGCAAGGTCTACTGTGGCCCGGGAATGGAATTATTTACCAATTGCAATATCTGCAACCATATATACCATGAGGGCTAGTCGACCGGTCTCGTGGATAGTCCCAGCACCTACGACGTTCAATCTGAATACCGTAAAATCTCGCGAAAAAGATCAGGTCTTATAGCGAGATAACTGCAGATTGAGATGGGCTACTAGGATCTTATTCACGAAGGGGGTCTTTTTGGCGAATCTTTTTTAAAAGTGAAGCTAGTATATACTTTGGCCTGGAGATGTTTTTTTTTTTCTAAATCATATAGCCCGGGGATTCAGATGTAAAAAAGACAATATAATTCTTACTTTTTTACTAGTTAGGGTCTTTTTCATGGAACCACTCTTATCCACGAGTCCTTTGCAGGTCGTGAGTGACTGCCAAAACTTGGGTCTTATTCGCCAGTATGGTCGGGGAATTGAGTACGGTCTTTTTCGCGAGATTTTACGGTACCCTGATTGTGATTAAGTCACAAAGTATGTATATATCGATCTGGTGTCAAGAACGATATAGATTTTCATATTCACGGTATACCGTCCACATCGTGTTCATGATCAGTTTGCAATTTGCAGCACAACAGCTGATCATGAAGAGAAATAAAAGAAATGAAAATGTAAATGGAGGATTAAGATGGAATTTGGGGATGAAGATGGCCAGCTACTAAGAAAATATAATTAATTAAAAGTGTGTAAATTCAAAATTAAACAAAAGAGATATTCGAGTATAAGAAACTTTGCAAGTCAATTTAAAGAAGGTGTACTTCTAGATCTATAGGATATCGGTATATCGATCCGGATCCGGAGGGTACCTGGGAAGAAAAACAAGTTCAAAAAAAAAGAGGAAACAACATCGATATCATTCAAGCAATATTATTACGTATTGCAAGCTTAAGTACGATCGAGAACAAAAAAAATTAAAAGAAATTGACGACAAAGGATAGTTAAGGATCGATTAGATGGGTAGGTAACTTCGAATTCTAGAGATTTTTTCAAGAGAGAGAGAGAGAAAGAGAGAGAGAGAGGGGGAGAGTTCAAGCTCAAGCTTCAAACGTGAATCTTCTGTCAACAAAAAAAAAAAAGGAGAGAGAGAGAGAGAGAGGGAGGCCTAGGGCTGAGCATGGGCAAGGAAGGGATGGATGACCATGGGCCAAACAGCGAGTGAAATCCAAGGGGAAAAAAAAACATCCAAAAAAGAGAATTCGAACGTAGAAAATAAACAAAAACAAAAACAAAAACAAAAAACAAAAAACAAAAAAACAAAAAACAAAAGAAAAGCAATAATAGTGATTACTATAGGTAAGTACTGGGGCTCTAGCTAGCAACTCGATAGACAAGACAAGACAAGCAATCTCTGCATGCAAGCTTACTATACGAGAACTACGAATAACAGCAACATCTCCGGATCCCTCCATCTATCTATCTTATCTATCTCCCCCCGAGACGCTCTCGAGCTACCTCTTCTTCTATAATTTGCTTACATGGCCATGGGTTTGTGTGTGTGTGTGTGTGTGTGTATGCGCGTATGTGTGTGTTTTTACCCATGGCTTCTTACTCGAGCTTCTTGCCCTCCTCCAAATGAACTAATCTGATATTACTACTGGCGCCCCTCTCGTGTCTAGCAACCAGAGGCCCAGCAATTCTATCCTTCTTAACCCTCCCGAGAGCTTCATTGTAGCCCTCGACAGCCCAGCTGATGCGGTTGAGTTTCGGCCAATTAACCTAAATTCCAAGAGAGTTAATAAATATACAAAAAAAAAGGAAATGGAAAGATGTGGATTTAGAGAATAAATAAAAACATACATATAACATTCCATGAGTGTAAATGAATCTCGCGGAATACGCTCCAACAGCCAGCCAAAACACTAAAAAGATCTGAACAATGACTCTCGAATCCGCCTTGATGAGTGCAAAGAGGGCCAAAAACACGGATGCGAACAATATATATGGAACCGCCTGGATGAAGAGGGGCCTTCTGTCGACAAAAATCATGGAGCTGGAGATTCCCGAGGTGTATGGGAGGTAATTTCCAAGGAAGAGGTCGTATGCGTCTTGCCGCGGGCCGTCTGCAAAGTTATTTCGAATGTAACGAGTGATGGAGTTCATCAGGTCCGCAAAGGCACCATTTTTGGTGCGAACACCAGTACGGGTGAAGTCTGTCTTCAAGGCACCAGTACCAGAGTAGGCGCGGGAGACAACATCCGCGTTATCTGCCCAGGCGTTGCGGAAGAGTGTCTCAAAATTGACAAAGCTGGCAGCGTTCTCTCCTTTGTCGAGAACTCCTAGATCGAGAAGCTGACGGTTAAGGGTCCAGCGAGCCAACATGCTTTGAACCACATTTGTGCGGTCGAGACAATCCATACAATTCGTCCTGACAACGGATGCCTGTGTATTTCGTACTACGGAGCTGACGTTAGGACCTCCTTCGGCGGCGTAGAAATACCTCTGGTTGTAGAGTCCATCTCCCAATTGATCGAGCAAAAGCTGTGCTCTATGCCACTTCATACCCCGGCATTCATGGTGGAAATCAAAGTAGACGTAGTGAATCCGATCCTCTTGCCTTCTCTTCTCGGTGGGCTCGATGACTCGGAATCTCTCGGGGGTCTTCTCACTCGCTTGCTTGGCTTCTGATGGGGAAGAAACCAATGATTTGACGACCTTCTCGTATGCAGCCTTGACCTGCTCCTCGCGGCCCTTTTGATTGACAAGGTTGACACAATAATTATCTCCATATAGCCTGATTTGCTCGTCAAAGTGCTTCTGTGCCGCTGGGACTGCACCTTCTACTCCCCGAATCTGTAGTTTCGGAACGTAATGGAGATTGTTGACTTCAGCCCAATATGCAGGGACACTTCCTCTTGTCTGTACATACGAAACAACGTTGACTTGCTCTTTCAAGCCACTGCCGGAAGGGACGGATTCTGGGTCATATCCAGCTGTAATAGTGTTAGCAACTTATTTATTTTCAACATAACCGGAAGTTGCTCCCACCTAATCCACCACCAGCATCCCCAATAACAAGTATCTGTTCAGTCTCATTGAAATTGGCAACATTTCCACTTTCGTCAACTCCGCGAGTGAAGTATCGGGTACCGGCTCGATGTCTTGACTTGCGAGTGATCAAAATGAAGGTCATTGGGGTATTTTTGATGCGAGTTGTGGCAATTGTGAGAAAACCGAAAAAGACTGGCAAAATGAATGGGTCGACCTGGGCGGGTTAGACGATTGGATACGTTAGATGGGCGTGCAAGCGAGACCTACAGTTGGCTGTGAACTTCTCAGATCAATAAGATCTGACTGGATATATCGATTCCAGAAAAATCTGTCGTCGGCCTGCAAATCTACATGTCAGTTGTTACCCTGAGATGCTTCTTGAATTATGAAACTTACCCGTTGCCAAAGCGGAAGTGAGGTATCTGCCGAAGATTGTCGCTGTAATGAATTTGTGAGGTCGAAAGAGTACGAAAAGTACATCGGTCCAGTCCTTAGGTGGGTTCGCAAGAGCGATAGATAAATATCCTCATCATGGTCCTTCAACGCAAACACAACAGAGCCGTTAAGCATTTATATTTTCTCCCTTTATCTCCCACTCTAGCTAACGCCGAAAGCAGGTTCCGGGAGTAATAAAACAGACATACATGTAAAGCAGGTTCTTGCAGAGGGAGAAACTCTGTAGCTTGTATTTTATACACACTGTGTCCTCGAATGCGGCCGACCACCATGGCCTTGGTGATGACGATGATGTATTTATCTGGCCGGTTCGAACCACATTAGCCCCAGACCCTGAATCGGGATCCCGAAGCGTACAAACCTAGTCGTAGCCTTATAACACCCAATATTCCGACAATGCTCATAGCACTTTTCGTTTGTAGGACGGCATTTTCCACCATTCGCATATTTCCATTGGGGCGGTCGATAACTAATGAGGCGGCATCTGGAAACGACGGACATCGGAAAGTGTAGTTTGTCGCTGACGCGTGGACACTGAGGCCCCGGAAAGGCAGGGTTAAAACGGGAGCCATAGTTTAATTAATGTTGCACAGTTGATTGCTCTGAATGCCTTTGTTGATGTGTTGTTCTATTGGGTCTGATTCGAAGAGAGCTGTTGTGATGGTGGGTTAAGGAGGGGTTGACAAAATTCGGAGATAGCTGGTTTACTACTGTCCGAGTATACTTCGAAGCTGCTACAGTGGCATTAGAGATGGGTGCGTGGGTGGGAAAGGAGTGGCTAGCATGCCAAGTATCTGGCGGCTATTGCGCTTAATCATCTCGGTCGCTATGATGTGAACATGGCTTCCCATACGCCTGTTAGGCGTAGATTCAAGACCAGAGGGCAACCTCTAACTTCCACAGCGTTCGTGACGACAATGGAACTGAGATTTTGAATGCTACTTGTCTGATTTCGAATTAGAGTTTATGGGCATTGGGCTGAGATTATTAAGGGGACGGGGCTTGCCTATCTACTTCTTCGCTAGGACATCATCGCCAAAGCCAACTCTACGAGACAGCCCGAGACTATTAGTTGAAAACCTTACATGGTGCCAGACCTTGATGTCAACATCCGCATACTGTGCCGCTTTTTAGGTTTGGAATCCACCAGCTATCCAGATCTACACCAGGGATTAAAAAAAGTCGAGGCCAGTCGGAAGCCTGCATGCGAACTCTAGCGCCCTGCATATAACTTCCAACTTAAAGGCAAGGGGTGGCCTTAAAACTGGGGACGGTTCGAAACTGTTGGGGCCGCCGACGACTATTCTCAAAATTCACAAGTTTCCCACGCCGTTTGCACATAGAGGTCTGATCCCGTGCCTATAGGGCGAGTTGCTGCTGGTACACAAGAAGATAGATACTAATTCGATAGCTATCTAATACAGTACTCATTAGATGTCAATATAGTAATGCAATTTAGCGCCGGCCATACCAACATAGAAGCTGTTCTCGTTACAGCTTGCAAAAAGCCCTCGAGGCCACGATTCAGATCCCGGCCTCAAGCCTTTTGCCTCAACTTCAGCATTACCATGGAGTAGCATGAGATACCCGCAATGGCCATCACAATTCCTAGTGCCACATCTTTATAAGCCAACGATTTACAATGACAGAACCAGAGCGCGGTGAGAGTTACCTAAAAGGCCCATATCCGGCGTTCTCGTACCAGTCAACATCCACCCCAACATGACAATTGAACATGTCTTCGCATGTCCGACGATTGTGCTGCTGGTAGGTCCAGCATTGGCCTAGAAATGATTGCATGTTACAAATAAAGGCATGTAGAATTGTATGTGAGGAGATGCATACCACAATAAAAAACTGAGATAAGTTTATCAAACTGTGAACCGCCAACGTTACCAATTATTAGTCTCTGCTGACAATCAGATTGTTTTCCATGGATACTGGTATTACCTGGCGAAAAAACCCGACAAAAAAATTGTGGCCCAACGAGGCATTGGCACTGTAGCCCAATCTGGAGTAACATCGATGAATGGGACGAACAGCCAAAGCATCATACTTGACCACGGAGCCTGATTGAATAATAGCTGCATGCTACTCATATTCAACCGCTTGTGGAAAACCCCAATCCAGACAGTGTATACCGAACTTGCCAACACTCCGGTCAAAGCAAAGAAAACACCAATTGGACTCGTCGTCTGCACTGTCGCGTCAGTTGGTGGGAGTGTATCATAGTAGGTGACAGTTCCAACCCCAACGCAAACCGGTATCAAGGCAAGGAGTGCGTTTCTGGGTATTGAGGTCTGATAAAAGATGTAGTTTATCAGCGCAACCATTGGAGTTAGAAGAATCCTGGCAATCTGATAAAACGTGACCGAAGAATATGACAGTGACAGATTTGGAAGGATAACATTGAAGCACATTGCCGCTGAGAGAGGGAGGATCTCCATGAACTTTGCACGGCGGGGCACAAACATCCCCAGCGATGGCCTGGAGGCAAAGTATAATGTGAAGGTCGTGCATGCAAAATGAAACGAGGCGAATGATATCTGCATGTGTTTAAAGGAGGGGTCCTCGAAAATTGTTTTGTTGGTGAAGACCTAGATACCTTCAATTAGCTCAAGTGCAATTAACTTCCGATATTGAGAAACATGGCAGAATCGAATCCGAGATACATACTATCGCTATGGTCGCAAGAGTGTTTACCAAAACCCAAAATAAGAATCTTGAGCTCCCAGTAGTTGGCTTTAGCTGCTCGGTGGTGCTGTTTGGCTTTTCCAGTAAGCCATCCTCGAGACTCGCAGCAACAAGTTCATGATTGTCATCCTCCTTCATATTGCCTGCCGTTCTCGTGATGCTGAGTGGTGTAATCGGATGCAGAGGAAAGAGGACCACTTTGTTGCAAAAGTTCTGAAGATGCAGATGGAAAGGCCTGAACCCACGAGAACACCTGAACTCCCGGCCCCACAATCTTCTCCAAACCTTTACTGAGTCTGGATATAGGATCCTTCGAGCTGTGTTAATGTGGGGGCCAAGCTTAAGGAAAAGGTGATCATGAAGCAATGACCTGGCGAATATGGAGAGTGCAGTGTAATTCGCACATGTAGTGGGCTGTATGTCGGGATCTATGGAATCGAAAGGTGAGTTGGAGCTTGCCCCCTTGCACTCGGCCTGTGCCGGTGAATGGGACGATTACGAGTCGGGCCAACGAACCTTGCGTCTATGATCAGAATGCGGAAGTAGCACAAAGTAGGAAGTGAGTAGACACCGGCCCGAGTCTCTACAACCCTTGCATATATGCAAGAATATATGCACCTCGCTCGTGGTCTCCCGGCTGACTGAGTGGCCGGCCCGTCGGGTTTAATTACTATCAGTATATTAACCATAAAGTAACCTCGTGGCCGAGTGGCAGGCCAATCAAAACCATCTGAACATGCAAGAGTTCGATATTCGTGTCGTCTATTTTGCCAGATGGATGAATTATGTGACCAGGCTGCCCTGGAATGTGCATGTTTTTGCAGGGTTGGCAGAGGAATAGAGTGGGTTAAGCTCACGTTCACATGGCCACACATGGCCATGGGCGCATTTCATCCGCCAGACGTGCATTTGGCCTCCTGCCCGTCCAGTGGGGGCTGTTTGAACATTGGCGGCAAAATATCATTCGTTCTCACCCTAGGCCTGTAGACTTCGAATCTCATTCCTTCAATTCTCACCCGTAGTTTGACTGTAGACGTGTGACTGCCGCACTAGCATATCGGGGAATGGGACTAAGATGTCACCCGCGGGCATGAGACTACTACAGGTACTCACCATTTCCTATTTGGGAAGTCGCCCATCTTCCCACAAAGAAGTAGCCTCCGCAAAGGGGGGACAGTTTCCTTGGCCCCGTCCACATATTCCCGCCTCTTCTTGTGCCCATTCCCACTCATCTCCTCATACTCCACCATAAGCCCTCCACTTCAACTTTTCCCCACTCGAAAATCGTCACGAAAGATCTCAACTGTATCAGAACTATCCAACGATTCCCCTACCTCGATTAAAACACAAAATGCTACCTCTCCAGATACTACCTTTCCCAAAATTGGCCTCAAATCATGATCATCCTTTGCGCCACTTACAGCTCACATCATATAACACGGACAAGGTGTAACAAGCAATTCTTCCTCACTTGCATTCGTTCTATCCTCCTTCCCAACTGTATTTCAACGATTGTTTCCATAGAATCCTTCAGACTCTCCAAGAAAATCAGACACCTGGATCCAAACCCGAAACACTGTTCAAAAGCCCACAAGAGCCTCATTAAGAGCTTTCAAAACTCAAGTTAAGTCTCGAACTTCTCGTGCACATATGCTCCAATTCCAAAGACCTTGTGATGCTGCACAATACAGTCCCAAGCTCACTCATGTCAGTCAGTACCCACGGCGCCGAATTCTCCACCCCAGTCTCGAGCCCCACCCCACCCACCGTCCCGAACTACTGCTACTGTAATATTTAGACCTACAAGCACATTGTACAAGGCAAAAGGTGGGGTATACGTAGAAAGAAGGAAAAGTTTACAATTGCAAGGATACCAGGGGTATCTCAGGTATATACTATGTAAGTACTTCCCAATATACTCGTACTTAATTTATAATTATATCCGCCATAATTTACGAACTAAATTAAATCCTCACAGTGCATATTGCCATGACGCGAGGGAACTCGAACCGAAATGTGGGGTTATTATTAGGTGAATTACAATACCTCTGATCGATCACATATGGGTCCGGTGGTAGTATCATGCCCGTCCGTTAGTATAAGCTCTACAAGCTTAAGGAGGTCATGATCAGCTGCAGTACTACCTTGCACTTTACGTCCGTCTGTTCACATTCCAGGATTAGGTATCAGTCTTAAGAAGTAGGCACTTCGAATCTCTTTAGCTACTTCTTCTGACTAATAATTAGCACTTTAGATCTACTCTAAAGTAACAATAAGCTTAAACTCAAAAGAAGCCAGATGCAGCGGGAAGCGGGACGCAAGCTGACATGATTTACAGCATGCACCCTATCGATATCGCTAAGCTTAAGACATACTTTCAAGGAAAAAAAAGAGCCAAGATGGTAGTCTACCAAGATGGCAGGGAGAGGAAATCTTGTGCATGCAGCCAGATCAGCAATTTGCAGCTGCACGTTACCCCACCTCCAGATTTCTATACTAACCCCACCTGCCAATTCAATAATAATAATTAATAATACTAATATGCATAGAAACCACTGGACACTCGAGACGAACAAACCATTTAAAACAGAAATGTGTGACCTTAAAGCCTTTCTGATAAGAGGTAGGTATGGCTCCAACTTCAAACCGCCTTTCTCACGTGGTTGCACCGACCCCATAGAAGGCCTGTGAGGCGGACAATTCTCTGCTGAGGGGATCGCACTATTTTTTTGTATAACTGATCATGTCTTATTATATATGAAGCAAATATTGACGAAGAGAATACAGAGCTCGAGAGAAACAACATGAATGTAGCCTAAGATGAGTACGTAGTAAGTAACAGAGGAAGAAGGTTATTGGTAACCAGAGAGATTAATAAAATGACATAAAAACAAAAAAGAAAAAGATAATTCGAAGGCCCCCACTTAGTCGCGATCCCGTCAAGAAAGCGATACATATCATAGCCGTTACATATCATAGTCGGGGAGATAAAAATTGAATCAAAAAAGAGCATTAGGGTTTGACAAACATCATGATTGAAGATGGATCTCCGGTGATCATGCATATATGACCAGCAGGTAAATAATGAGATAATCATGAAAGGATCTGGAAGAATTCCGAGAAAGAAAAGGATAAAAAAAAAAAAAAAAAACTGGGGGGATCTGCTAAGTTTGGAAAACATTTGAAAAACGTATACGCAAAAAAATCGAAGATCAAAGAAATTTAAGAGGGATGATAGCACAGAAAAAAAGAAGAAGAAAGGAATTGGTGAGAGGAAAAATGAAGAAATGAGGAAAATGAGGAAAGAGAAGGAGAAAAAAAATCGAAGAATGAGGTTTCCGAAAGAGGAAAGAAAAGAAGGGGAAAAGAATAAAAAAAGACCGTGAAAAAAAGATGTATGTGCCGGTTCCTTGCAACGACGTGCAACGGCTAAAGATCCCTCAACCCTTCCCCATGTCAGCCATGAATGATTGAGACGCTTCATTCATCCGACCTAAGCCGTGGATGTCGAGGCAGTTGGCGCTGAGCCACTTGCACCAGCAGCAGCAGCAGCCTCCTTCGTCTTCTTCAAAGACGGAGTCTTCTCTTTGCCCTTATCCTTCTCCTTCTCCTTCTTATGCTCCTTCTTTGCCGTGTCCTTCTTTGCTGCATCGGCCATAAGCTGCTCAAACACACCCTCGGCGAATTCATCGTCAGGATCACGCTCAGCCTACATGTCACACACGCATTAGTAAAATAAGTCCCATCTCAAGCACCTCAAAAGCCGAAAGAGGGTATGTTCCAAACTCACATTCTTGAATATCGTGCCAACCATCATCAGCGCATGCGCCCTCTCAATCCGCTTGGACAGCGAAACGTTCTTGTCATTCAGGATCTTATCGCAAACGTCCCTCAGCACACTCTGAATCTCAAACCTACTCCCTCTCCAGGCGGCCATCAAGATTTTGCCCGTAACTTTCTTCTCCAGCTCAGCCTTCTTTTCGTCGGTCCAGTCATCGCCACCCTTCTCCTCGGCCTTGGCCATCTCCTCGAGCGTCATTTGGGCGTCGATCGCAGACGAGATGGTGCCCCACGTCTCCTTGACGAGCGCGCCGCGGTCCTTCATTCGTGAGAAGAAGCCGCCAAAGCCGAAAAACTTTTGGGATTTGATAAAGGATGCTGCTTTCGTGATGTAGATTTGTCCGATAGCTGAGGATTGCGATACCCAAGTTAGTAGATATTCCCAGTGTATCTATGATACTTCAGATTCCTGAAGGGTTGGGTGGGGAGGCCAAATTACCATGTAATATCTCAATACCAAAAGACTCCATCTTGAGGTTCTCGACTTCGTACTAAAATTAAAAAGAAAACCTATGGTCAGAAAAATGATGCACCAATTGAATACTTTGATGGGCATGTCCTACTTTTGTCTTCTCGTTGAACGAGTGCGTGACATCGGAGCCCTTGTCGGTTTCCGTCCAAACACAGACTCGGTCGACAAGCTTAGCAGCCAGAGTCGCAACTCTCTCCTCTCTGACTCTCCTCCTCTCAATCTCATACTGCGCAAGCTCGTCACGCTGCTCCTTCGACAGGCCCTTCTTCTTCTCCTTCTTCCTGAGATCGCGCTCCTCCTGGGTCATCCCATCGGCCAAGCGCTGGTCCTCATCGCTCTTCTCGGTTAACAACGCCCTCGCAGGAACGCGTAGCTTGGTGCCACTTGGTGTCGAATTCTCGGAACGTGGAGGTGGGGTTCTTGAGGGCGTGAGGCTGGGGGAAAGTGGGGTTGTTGGGCGTTTAGCATCCACTTTCGGCGTCGCCGGTCGATCGGCCGTTAGAGGGGTGGTGACTTTTGGGGCTTCTTCTGCTTCGGTAGTAACTGAGGCGGATGGTGGTGGTGGAGGGGGAGTGAGGTGATCTTTTGCGGCGGAGCCCTCCACGTCACCCTTCTTCGCTGCTGCTGGCTCATCGTCATCCAAGTCAAGGTCCTTCATCGTAATCTCCATCGTCTTGGTCAAATCCTTCATCAGTGAAATCTCGCCAATCCTGTAGTTTGTTGATGTCAGTAATAATTTTACAGCCAATAGCATACTTTCGATAAGGCCTCTTACAAGTCCATGAAAGCCTCTCCACCAAAAATCATGCTGAAGAACTCTGCGGGGTCCTCTATTCGATAAACAGCCACTGTTAGTTTTTGTCCATACCCCACCTCATAAGATCGGGGATGTTTTCGTAATCTCACCAAATCCACTATCGGGAACCGCCCTCTCCTTTCCAAATTTATCATATTGCTTTCGTAAATCATCATTGCTCAATACTTGATATGCTTCACTAATCTAAAAAATGATAACAACAAATACGTTAGCAACCTAAAACTGGGAGGGAAGGGGGGGGTGGGGGGGGGAAGGGGTGTGCTCCTAGATCTTAGCAAACGGAGAGAGAGAGAGGAAATACTGACAGCCTGAAATTTGGCGTGTGCGGTGTCGTCGTTAGGATTCTTATCGGGGTGTAGACGGATGGCCATCTTGCGATAGGCCTTTTTGATTTCCAGCTCCGTAGCGGTGGGGCTAACCTGGAGCGCATCGTAGTATTCTGTTTCCTTCACCATGGTTGTTTGTTTTTGTGTCGGGAGCCTCGACACCTTACCAAGCGCAGGTGCGTGTAGATGTATATATGGGCTGAAGCTGCGTTGGCGTAATCGAACCCTGCTACTTCAAAGTTTTTTGGTTGAGCAAAAAGGTTTGGGTTTTGTGGTTGGATGGGATGGGAGGTAGATGTAGAAACGAGGGAAGGTTGGAGGAAATATTGTTTCGCTGACGAGGGATAACTTGCTGCATGTTATTGGCGAGCAAGTGACGTTGGCTCGTGAGCAAGGGTGGTGTGGCGCTGTTCTCGTTCCCGTGTGGCGCATGCACCAGGCATTTCCGGTGGGGCTGGGGCCCTAGACAGTCACCTGACTTGAACACCTTGGAGGGTTGCTGTAGTATTTTTGGGCCCATTTAATCAATTTAGAACAACAGTTAATCCATCTACAGTGTTCACGTAGAGTACCTGGGCCGAGGCTAATGGCACGAGACTGGGCTAATTCACAAACGCGTGGCGCCTAGGTATTCAGAGGTGGTCTCTACCTAGTTAGTACCTTGCAAATTGTAGCTTATAATTGGATTACAATATGAATCGAATGTTACAATCATCATGAAAGCTCATCGATTGAAATGAGGAGGTATCACAAGGTACTGATTGCTAAATTCTAAATTACTTTTATCTATAGCTCATCTCAAAAGCATTGGTGATTGTAAGTTTCTGGCTTCGAGCTGTTCTCGTGCGCTTCGAGCTTGTTCGCAAGCTCATTCAAATGGGACTACGGCACGAGACTGTGGGACTACTAATGTTCTTGTGCCATGTTAGCGGCACGAGACTGATGTTAGCCTCTTATAAGTGCCATACTGCATATGGCTACCAATTCCTTTTTCTCTGGAATTCGAAAATAAGGTTGCAATTCGGCATAGTCTGATACGAAACCAGCTTTGGCATTCCAATTCACCATGGGCAATTGTGTCGTAATTCTCAAGTTTTTCCATGGGGTTTTGGTAGTCTCGTGCCCAGCCCCTCTTACGGAGTTTTGGGTAAAGTACAGATCTGATCATGATAGCACATTAGAGATATGAATTAATGGCCGTGAGTGATCATGTAAAGTAGCAACTCTTGTATTCCGTTTGTTCGCAGCGCAAACCACGTGAAACTAAACTTGAAATATATTCCTCCTAAACTGTTCGCATTCTATGCCAAGTGGAAAAAAACATACTCATAGTGTGTGAGGAGAGAGTATTCTCGTATCCAGACCAATCTCGTACTGGAGAAAAAGGGCTACTTTGAAAGATGTTTGTTTCCATTCCCGTGGCTTATTTGGCACCTCCTGCAGCCATACGCATGAAACACTGCTTGTAAGCCAAGTGAATCTCGGGAACCTCATAATTATACTCTTTCAGTTTTGTCACCAGTTTTGTCGTATCAAGCTTGCAGTTTGAACGCCCTGCCTTGATAACCCTGCTCTGTTCTTCAACAGTAAAATTCTTCCATTCGAAAGATGGCCGAACGTATTGCTTGAACAATTTGAGGACTTCATTGTGGGAAATTGCACCAGGGTTTGTGAAGTTGTAGACACCAGTTTCCGAATTCTCGGCCAGAATTATACTTGCAGGAAGAAGATCCGCGAGTATGGTGTTTGACTAAAGACAAACATGTCAGCAGCCGTATTTAAAGTTCCAAATCAAGCTCTAAATGTGCTTCCCCGGGATAGTGAAGTAATATCACGAGCTTCAGAACCCATCCCGTGGTATTATGGAAAGGTGTGATGACTTTATAGCTTTACTTACGTTTGGGATATTAACCACTCGCTCATAGCTGGTAATTTTTGTCACGAAATTTCTATAAAGACACTATCAGTATCCAAAGCAAAATCATAGATCGAGAATAGCATGAGTTACCTGGGATGAAGGTCATCTGATACCGGCATTCTGAGTCGTAAAATCAATACATTTGAGTAATATTTCATCATCTGCCATACTTGTCAATTCAGCGCCTTGGTAAGATGAACTTCAATAACTTACAGCCTCAACTTTAGCCTTTGTAAACGAGTAGAACGATCCTGAGAAGTTAGGCTCATCCTCTTCCGTGAAGCCATTTCCACCTATTGGGTGCTCGTCGTCATACTATTCCTCCGTCAGTCTAATGTCACTGTGGTGATTCGAAACGCTCCTTTTTTTACCTCGTAAATACATCCAGTTGCAAAGACAGTGCAATGAATTCCCATCAAGTAGCAAACATCGGTGAGATTCAGTGTGCCTGTGACGTTGCTCCGGATAGTTGCTTCTACGTTATCTTCGCACCTAAATCAGGTTAGCTGAGGCAACTAGAGTGCATCCCTACTTGAAGTAGGAACCAGGGCTCTCCGGCAAAAGAATAGACTCTCCCCACACCACCCCATACATACCAATCGACATTTGGCCTACCAGTACATCCGGCTGCATTAAACACATGTGTAGGCTTGATGTCGGATAAAACCCTATTTGCATCTTATCAGCACCTGTAGTGATCGAGCTTTTTGCTGTTCCTGCACTTTGCCACACCAAAGAAGGAGCATACTTTGTCACAGCTTCTCGATCCTCCATTCCTTTTTCGAATACGCACGTCAGTACGGCTAAATCAAACATAATTCTGAAAGTGTGTCCAACTTACTAACAGTTGTCGTGTAAACTTCTTTCCCTTGGCTTTCCAACAGCCTCTTGAGATGCCCAGCCACCCATCCTGAGATATCCCATCGACAGTCAGCACTTGTTCACAAGTCGTTTGCAATGATCAAACGAACCTTCTCCGCCCCAAACCAGAAACCTGTTTTGCGGAATAATTAGGACCATCGTGAGGGGTGCTTATTCTTCAGCGGCGCTCAGAGACTCGAGTAAGACCAGAATCGATGGTAGCCTCGAGTCAATCGATGGTGAGCTGGAGGATCGGCCTCGATAGCAGCTGTATGGTGGTAGTGGCGAGGGTAAGAAGGGAGAGCAGAGGAGATTAATTGGAATTGGCCGCGCTGTATGTGTAGCTTCCGAAAACAGCAGCGAAAGCAGGACGGCGGCCCAGCGCTACTTTAAGTAGTCGACAAGAGGAGCAGGATGCCCGCGATACATCCTCCTCCAGCTGTGCCTCCTGAGGGGGCCGGAGCATGGGAGCGAGAGCACGCCGGAGCAGCTCGAGCTTGCTTGCGGGGCGCTCCATGCACGCGCAGTAAAAGCCCAGGCTCTACAGGCTCTCTCGCGGCCTGGCGAGGAGTGCTCTCGCGCCGGCGAGGAGGAGGCCCTGCGGCCCTGCACTGGGCAGATGCATGGTGGCGCGGGTTAGTTCGCCTGAGCACGTTGGACGTCGGCACGAGCAATACAGAGACGGCCCGCTCGAGCGTAGCTGCATATCCCCATCGCCAATTGGTGGGGTGCATTGCCCTAGAGCCCATCCACCCCCGCGGAAGCGCTCCGGGTGGCAGGCGCGGATCAATGCGGTCCTGGCGCAGGATGAGCATTCCCTAAATATGCAAATTTAAATATACTCTGCACTGAAGCCATCGCATGTTGATGTGCGTGCATCAGCCATGGTGGTAGCCAATTTCCAGGCAGCTGGCTAAATACAAAGTAAGTAGGTATGCAAGTTGGAGATGCATTCAAACTATCAGGACAGAATTCGAATTGTTCGAATTCTAGAGCTTGTAAAAGTGCAAATTATACTTCAGGTAGCCCTCACGAAAGGAATATTACCTATGATCTGCATACCTAGGGCGCCTGTGCGTGATGAGCGCTCTCTACCTATGTACTCGAGTAGGCACTCTCGGTGTCAGCTAGAATGGCATTTTAAATACTCGAGACCACACATTGCTTGCATAAATCCCTTAGCTGCAGAATTGCCTACTAGTAGTGAAAATGCCCACTATACCCTAACCAGGTATATCGCACCCCCAGTACATATATCTATCCATTAGGTAGGTTAGTTGGTAAGAAATTCAACATCATCGCTTCGAACAAAATCGTTTGAATTCTTCGGTAAATTTAGACGAAGGAAACTTCGCTAATACTTGCGAGTCTCCTGATACTCGTAGCTGGCAATACCAAGTCGCCCCCCTTCGGCTGTTTCGGGTAAGGACATCAGCACAGGAACAAAGTTGGTAACTGCCACTTCTTGCCCTGGAAACAGGTACCAGTCGGTACTTCCTATTCTGACCCGGTTTTCCTGCCGGCCGCAAACTCACATGCTGTCACCACACCGTCCGCCCCCACTTCTGCGGGTGTGGCCCATCCGCCTGCCATCGATCCTGCAACTCTCACCATCCTCACGGCTTCCACGCACTCCGTCATCGGCATCACCATCGAGAGCTTACTCAAAGCCCAAGGGCAATTTATACCCCACACGTTACCGAGGTTACTCTACATTCCCAATACCAAGTATGTCACTACCACTGGCCAGGGAGCTTACAGCCCCAAACGGAGTAAAGTAGGCAACTCCGTAACACTTTCGATTATTGTGTGTGTGCCTGGACTTAGCTCACAAAGACCTGTCTGCAGATATATCCAGCCACTTGGACTGTTCATCAACAACGTGTTTGTGAAGAGCTCGTCTGGTGACACAATTTCAGTCATCAACCCAACAAATGAAGAAGAAATCACCTCTGTCTATGCAGGCAATGCTGCTGATATCGACCTCGCAGTTGCCGCTGCACGTGCTGCATTTGACAGTCCAGAATGGTCTGAGATAACTCCTCAGGATCGTGGAGGATTGCTCTTCAAGCTTGCAGACCTTGTGGAGAGCAATGCAAAGATTCTTGCAACAATTGGTGAGCCCGCTTTAGCGTAAACATGGTATGACCCCACTAACATATGCTGCAGATACTTGGTAGTTACCTTTTTCTCTTTGGGCAGAAAGAGAGATCATTAATCTGCCATAGGGATAACGGCAAACCCTATAAAGTCTGTTTAGAAGAAGACCTGGGGGAATCAGTTAGTGTTCTTAGGTTCGGAGCACTGCTTTTCCAAAGGAGAACATTACATTGACTTTCAATAGATACTATGCTGGATGGGCTGATAAAATCTATGGTCGAACCATTGATGTGGGCCCACAAAAGCTGGCGTACACACTACACCAACCAATCGGCGTTTGCGGTCAAATCATTCCGTATGTTTCTCTGAAAAACTGTGGTCGGGTTTTGAGATTGACATGTTTTCATCTAATAGGTGGAATTATCCCATGGTATTACCCTGAACTTGGCCGCTCCCACCTTGTTTTTACTAATTTTTCTGTAGATGGTATATATACATAGACACCAAGGAATACCAAGCCACGAGCTGCTACTAACACGGATTAATGAATAGATGGCAGCCTGGAAGCTCGGCCCAGCGTTGGCTACGGTAGTCCCCTCCCTCCAGCCACAATATATTACTCTCGCATGGGCTCATAACAATTGTTTTAGGGAAATACGGTGATTTTGAAATCTGCTGAACAATGCCCACTTTCTGCCTTATATCTGGCTCAACTTGTCAAAGACGCTGGTTTTCCTCCTGGTGTAGTGAATATTATCACTGGTTATGGCAAGACGGCCGGTGCAGCAATGACCAGTCATCCTGGAATTGATAAAATCGCATTTACCGGCTCTACAGCTACTGGAAGGCATATCATGAAGGCCGCAAGTGCCGATTTGAAAAACATGTGAGTCGGGCCTTGGTTAGACAATTCACTGGGATTTGATCTGATATCACGCAGTACCCTTGAAACTGGAGGGAAGAGTCCACTTATTGTCTTTGAAGATGCTGATCTAGAGCAAGCCGTGAAATGGAGCCATATCGGAATCATGAGTATTTCTGTTTTGCAATAACACAATACATTGAATACAACTAATTGAATATTTAGGTAATATGGGACAAGTGTGCTCAGCAACTTCGCGCATACTTGTGCATGAGAAAGTTTACGATGCATTCGTTGAGGCATTCAAAATTCAAATTCAGAAAGTCTCCAAAATTGGCGATCCCTTTGCCGAAGATACGTTCCAAGGACCACAGGTCAGCAAGGTACAATTCGATCAGATCATGGGCTATATCAACAGTGGTATCAGTGAAGGTGCTACCATTGCCATCGGCGGAACCAGGCACACCGAAACAGGATATTTCATTTCCCCAACGGCATTTATTAATGTTACCGATGAGATGAGAATCTGCCGTGAGGAAATTTTCGGCCCTGTCGTGACAATCTCATCTTTCAAAACAGATGCAGAGGCCCTTAGGCGAGCGAACGATACAACATATGGACTCGGTGCTGCAATCTTCACGGAGAATATCACAAAAGCTCACCGAATTGCGGCCAAAATCCAGGCAGGCATGGTTTGGGTAAGCGCTTAATACTCGGATTTGGACATCTAAGGTGTTGACATATATGTAGATTAATAGCAGCAACGATAGCCACTTCGGCATTCCCTTTGGGTAAGACCTCCGGCCATGGGAGTTATTGTATTCTGAGACATGCTGACTTGAGTTTATAATTAGTGGAGTGAAACAAAGTGGTATTGGGTAAATAAAAAGCTGAATGGATGGGTTATTATCTGAGACTAACCCCCGCAATATAGTCGCGAGCTTGGAGAATATGCACTTACTGCCTATACCAATGCAAAGGCAATCCATGGTATAACCCCTCGTAAATGCTATGGAGTTTTCAGCAGCTAACAGCCTAAAAGTGAACCTTGGCACAAAGCTATGATTACCTCTACTTTCCAGCACAAGAGGAGCCTGTAAGGCGAATTTAACCATCACTGGGTTGTTTATTCGGGAGGAGGAATTTTAAAGGCTCATTGTTCATTGTCTCAATTGCTTTGTTGGTTCACTGATTGCTCTCCCTCCTCTACTACCAGTGTCAGCCACCTGATTGAGACTGAAGATGCAAGGGTCCCCCTAGTGCAATGGATATCTTCTTCCCTACCTAGGTATTCACTTTTCCATCATACTATGGCCACTTAGAAGCTTCCTAATACTACTGGTCGTCATTATCGCAATTTCAGGATCTACAATTCTGTGACTCGGCTGAAAGAAACATGTGCCTCAATAAGTCTCTGGCGTTGACTATCTCCAGAATACGCCGCGCCTTCGTTACCTGAAGTTTGAAAACCAAATCTGTATGTTAAGACTTCCTCACATTTTGCAGGGATATTTTTGCATACTATCGTCGAAATGCAATATATCCCCACTCCATCAACCAATGCTTCACCGGACCGAGCGCCCGAAACTCCTCAGAAATATTTCTCCTGGCAAGGCTCCTTGAATTTGCCCTAAGTCAATGGCCGTATAGAAATTGATTTGAATGTGTTCGAAGATTGTGGAATCTGATAATTGCCAACTGTGTGTACCTAGTATGCACTTTGGATATGGGGTGAAGAAAATCCTGCTGCATGCATGTAAGATCCTTTTTACTTATACATGTCCCTCCCGGCTAGCCTTGCATTTGATCACACAGCTCGAGCGTCCTTCCAATTTTTTATGAGTTTTAATTCAAGGACTCGAATTTTGGAACTACTGCACATGCAAGACATATTGAGGGATTAGAGTGCACTGGTATTTTTTTCAGGTGGGGAGGCCTGTATTAGGAATATATTGAGCGATGGGGGGTGGGGGAAGATCCGCGGGCGGGTGGGGCTTCGGTGATACCATAAGTTGGGTAACCTCCGGAGGAGGGGATGGGCACGAGACTAAGTAATATATTTCAACGGTTATATCGGATATTGACTATAGGGTTTAATATCGATAAAAAAAACCTTTGGGGTACCATATTGTATGGTGATCAATAAATATGATAAAGAGGCTGCGCATCGTAAGGCCGGCATTGCTCCCATATCCATCTCAATAATTATGTTCTGATATCACAACACAGCTGCGATGGAGTCACGATCATGTAATACAGGGGACCGGAGTGATGCTGTTCTACTTGGGCGATGGTCATCACTGCCGGCACCAATCGCTTCTTCTAACATCATTGAGGTCAGCTTCATGCGATTTCGTTAGCATGTGGAGTTGATTTAGTCTTGTGGTTTGATTTGTAAGAAGGTTTAAGCTTAAAGTAGTTGAACATCTGCATGTTTCTGTTACCCTGGATCATCGTCCTAACCCTACATGATGCAGGCGTCTTGCTACACAGTAATATTCGGTGACATTTCCTGACGATTCCTGGGGTAAAGTACCGTCCAGTTCCGCTGTTGCATGCAGATACGCAGATTCACGTGGTGAATCTTACCGTATTAGAAGCTAGGAGATGCGAATTAGGAAATCGAAGGTGTAGAATTGTAGACTTTCCTAATAGGAAATCGTCACTAAATACTCCATATTGTAAAAGTCTCTACGCCTTTCTATATATAGGGGCAATGAGACTTCATAGCTCTTTTGGATTCGTAAAATGCTCTGTATTCAACACGCAAGAACAACGACATTGGTTTCCCGAAAATTAGTGACTCAATTTCATACAAGCAGCAACATCTCCACTCTTACGTCCTCTTGGAAGTCATTTCCTACGTCAAAAGGCACTTTAAGACGAGGTATCTCCAACATCTCAATTGCACCTATCCGGATTAATCCCTCAATCCTAACCGCGACAACAAAATTCATTCAACTTTTTAGCATAAATAGGTCAGTTTAAGGATTGAGCATTGCCCGAGGCTATTTTTTGATGATCTGCATGATTATTAGCATACATCTAACTCATGTAGCTAGCTCTAGGTACTTCCCACCATATATCCACTGTACAGAAACATCTCAACCATACATAATCATCCTCTAAACTTTTCATCCTAATTGCTTACAATTGAGCCCTCAACGGAATCGCTTCATTTTTCTACTAGTTAGCTATAGACAATTTCATACAACTCAACCTCGACGGCAGGCGCAACACAATATGGCTAGTACAATCGATCTCAAGTCCCTTCCTACTTTGGTAATTGACCAAGAGGTTAGTAGTAGCTTCCTGTTTCGCCCGTTTTTTGTGGATTTCACAACTCACCCCACTTTCTACCCCCGCACTGCTCGTACCTCCCTAAGTACATACTTTACCTACTCTACTTCGGCCCATCACAATCGCAAAGTCGTTGGAAAAGTGCAATACTAACAATCCCTACCACCTCCCGGCCTCTTCCCTTGGATTCAGCCATATATTACTGCCGCAAATACATCCTCGTCGGCCGATACCTCCTCGACCACACATGTGATCAATCAACTCGGTGAAGGCCCGTACTTCTCGGATGGAACGCTCAGATGGGTGGATATCCTCTCACAGAAGGTGTTTTCTGTCAAGACACCTTTGAACGCAACTGGTACCGATGCCGAGAAGTCGGTGGTTAGGGAGTTTGACATTGGGGTTTCTGTTGGGTAAGTTTCAAGCATTCATTTTCTTTTCTTTTTTGGTACGGTACATTTTATGAGCACTTGCAATTTGCCATGGCCATGGATATACAAAGTACCTTCCTTAGCTACTGGTACTTGGTACCTACATACATACTCCATGGGTACATAATGAAGCATATATTATATTACGCAATATCACAACATCAATAATCTGCTAAAATGTCTAATACATGATCAATTCATCTATAGTGTAACCGCCGACATTGAAAGCACCTCTTCGACCAATGAGAGTCTACAGGAAAAGCCATTCCTCGTCGCCACAAAACTCGGCGTTGCAACTCTTAATCCTACAGACTCCTCGGTAAAATATCTCGCCAAATTCTTTCCCGACGATGAGCAGCGCGCGAACCGCATGAGGGCCAATGACGGAAAGGTTGATAGCCACGGAAGGTTCTGGGTTGGGATTATGAATGAGTAAGTGCTCTTCTCCTCTCCCCCCACCATGTATAAGAAAAGTTGGAATTCATGGTTGGTTGGTTGGTTGGTTGGTTGTTCCCCGGCCGAGTTTGGAGTTACCTGTTTGGGTAGTCTCTCCCCATTCGGGAAGGTAGTCGGGAAGGGGCTACAAGACAAGAACTACGAATCTCAGACAAATCGGCAGTTGTGGCCGAAAGATAAGAAACAAGCATAAGACAGAATAAAACATTATCAAAACTTGTAAGGAGTTACTAAGATGAAGTTCTTGGACTAATTGGTGGTAATGAGCGCATAGTTTCCATATAGACCCAGCTACCACCGAGGGTGAGTGCCTACATCCCACACGCCCCGTTTCGTGGATTTTCAACCCAGCGCATCATATCTCAATTTGCCAAATACTTTGTTTTATTTGGGTTAATCCAGAAACAGAGAAGCTTCAAGCCATCTGTTACTGGCGCATATATGGAATATATGTGACGACATAATTACTGACGGGTTTCATGGCGTAGGAACACTGTTCCGACTTGATGAAGATCTTACCCTGAACACAGTTCTCACAGGACTGACTATTCCCAACGGGATTGGCTGTACGTATCCCTGGGCCTCCTTTCTATTACGACCAGTCTACCATTTACCGTCCAATCTCTCTCCATGCATTTCCTCCCAAAGAGGAATGATTCATTTAAATGCACTCCATTACAAAATCTCCGCTTTCTTCTTATGAAACCCTCATATAATAACCAACTTTTTATTCATACTACAGGGAGCCTTGATGATTCAAAAATGTATTTCATCGACTCCCCTACACGTACAATTACGGCATTCGATTTTGACGCAGCCACTGGCGCAATATCCAATCCCCGTCCACTCTGGAAAGTTCCCCAGATCCCCGGTGAGCCAGATGCCATGCCTGATGGCCTCATTGTCGACAGCGAGGGCCACATTTGGGTTGCGATCCACAATGCTGGCTGGATCATACGCATTACTCCCGCAGGCGAGCCCGAGGGGAGGTTGGTGTTGAAGGGTGCCAAAAAGGTTACTAGCATGGCCTTTGGGGAGGCCGGGGAGCTTTTCATCACGACGGCGGGGGTGGGCAGAGAAGGGGAGGCGGGGAGAGAGAGGGATGGCGGGGTGTTCAGGATCAAGACTGACGAACGGGGGGGCCCACAGTGGAAGTTCAAGCTGGGTTCTTCACGGGGGTAGGCTGGGAATGGGTGGTTGGAAAGGGCAAGGGCAAGGGCAAGGGCAACAGCAAGGAAGGGAAAGGAAGGCAGATTGCGTGAGATGGGAGATTGCAAACTCACTTTGTAGCTGTACTTTAGGTGAAGAAGCGAGTAATTGGGGAATGGAACGCAAATCGAAGTAGAGTTACATGAGGGCGGCAGCTTGCTTGCGTGTGTGATGGGCACGAGACTAAGTAGATGGAGGGGTCCCGAAACCTTTCATATACCGTTTAGAGCGAAAAGTGCCGAAAAGGGTAGTGCCGATTCTGCTCCGCTCCGGTGTTCCATGCATTCTGCTCGACCGCGGCCCAGCCGGTCGGTAAGTTACTTCGAGGCTGTGTCAGAGATGAGTACTTTACAGTACCAAAGTGCTCATTGCTAGGGTTCCACCGTCACCGTAAACTCCAAGGACTAGTGCGCCAGGCCGGCCTCGAGAGCCCCAGATGGAGCGCCCGCACGTGACCGCATGCTCCCCCTTCTCGTGCGAGGGAGCTCAAGGAAACACCGGGGGTTGGGGAAGGTGGAAAACAAATGGAACCAAGAGGAATAATAAAACAAACCAATTATGAATGGGAAAAAGTAAATAATTGGTATCCACTAGGAAATCCCGATGGGCAGGCCCCCTCCCACCCCACTAAACTTCCCTGCTGCAACCACCAGCTCTGCCGTCTTTCTGCGCAGGAGAGGAGCGTCGAGAGGTGGTTGAAGGAGAGACAAAATAGGCGGGGCAAGCATCTAGCTAACAGGAATTGAATTCACATGAATAAATGCAATTATGCAACATGCAACACACACACACACACAAATGGAAAAAGAGAGAGAGAGAGAGAGAGAGAGAGAGAATGAAACAAATGATTCTTTTTTTTGTGTTCTCGTTTTGTTTCGATGTTCGCAACATGTTCCTAAATTATATGAATAATTGGCTCGGCATGCGCACTGCACGCCGGATTGGGGAGGCGGCGCGTTGTGGTGGGGGCGTCACCTTCTGTTCGTTCGTTCCTCCCTCCACCACCACCCCCCCTCCCCCCTCCCCTTCCAAAAAAAAGTCCAACCGATTTTGTCCCATCCTTCGAGGTGTCCCTCCACAGTCTCGAGTCCCTCCGTCTCTCCCTCGCTCGTCATGAGAAATGAAATGAGCATCAGAGCTCACAGCTCCCACTCACCTATAGCTTCGGCGCAGTCAGGTACACCGGCACTGACACCCCCCCACCCCCCACCACCACAACCACCACCAACACCAGCATCACAACCACCACCACCACCATCATCCAAACTCAAGCGACTGGCAATGTCAATTGACCAGCCTAAGCATAAGGTTGGTTCGTTAAGTCATCCAGCATGGCCATGGCCAGGCCCCGTCAGCAATCCCGGGATATAATGCGCATCTAGTCATTTCGGTCCCTGTGACGCTATTACCTGCCACCTTTACATTTCCGTCGTTGTCCATCCTCCTTCTTTTTTCTTATTTTTCTTGGGCTGCATCTGCAAATGCAATTGCGTCGAGATCCTCTTCTTCTCTCTTTTTTTTTATTATTGCGGCGATTGGCTAAAAGGATTTTCTGTTCCTGATCGTGGCTGAGTGGGTGGTGGGAAATCGTACCTTGCTGTAAACCCTGGGTGGTTGATGGTGTAGCACAGAAGCCAGGTACCCTCCCACACCCGCACGATGCCCCACGGCAACCAGTCTCCGAGAGCATAAGAGTGAGAGAGAGAGGAAGAGAGAGATGGAGGAGCAAGAGCGAAAAAAAAAGAAAGGAAAGAAAAGAAAAGAAAAGAAAAGAAGGGTAGGAAATGGTGAAGAACATCCACTTCATCGGTCAGCGAGTTGAGCAGTGCTGGTTGGTTGGTCGACTTATTTTTTCCCTTCAATATCCCTTCCCAGTGCACCCCCTAGCTGGTCAGGCTCATGCCCCCACCGAACGCCGCAAATTCAATCTCATTCATCATCATTACGAGGACTGCGGGACGGAACAATCTTACATACTCGAGGCCCCAGGATGCTTTATTAGAAAAACCCAGCTCAACTTCCTAGTCGACGCACGCCGGGAGGGGAGGCAAGTAGGAGACATGCACGCCATAGGCATAGAGTAGCGTGCCGGGGAGGTGGGGCGCATCGTCCTCATCGTTGCCGCCTTCGGCAGTCCATCTCCACCATAAGCAACATCACCATCCGACAAATATTCAATATGATCATTAGCCATGCGTCATCTCGTCTCGTCTCATATCACTTCTTTTTTTGCCTTCCTTGAATGACTTCCCTCGGAATCACATGAGAAAGTGAAGGGAATAAATGACCTGGTAGCTGTGCTGGGATGGGATGGCTTGTAGAAAGCAAAATAACTAGGTATGTGTCGGTCATTTCATTTGCGAATCATTCCGGGTAAAAGTGACTTTGTTTTGTGGGTTTCCCTTCCATCCTCTCATTTGTTCATTAACTCTCCTACTTATTTTTCACAGTCATTCATCTTTTTCAACTGATCTTAATTCACCACCTTCCCCCATTCGCCGACCCGAACTTCAATTTCCCTTCCTCTGGGGCTTCAGTGAAGTGTTTAGGGTTCGCGCTGGCGATGGAGGTTGGCAGGGTTAAATTAGCTCCAAACTTGTGTTTTTGTTTTATTTTTGTTCTTTGTTTTTTTTTCTGGAATTCCGCAAGGGTACGCTCTGACGTTAATGCGATGGTTACCAGTATTATGGATGGGATCACCACACCGAGATACCGGATTGTGGGTGCTTAGGTTCAAAACAGAAACCAAGCCCTTAATCCCAGCTACCTAAGCGCAGCCCGTAATCCTGGAGGACAAACCCGACTCAGACAAGACAAAAGCGGAGAGAGAGTGAGAAAGAAGAAAGGAAAAGTCAAACCTATCTGGGACTTGGGAATTGGGAAGGGTGAATGAGGAGCAAACAAACAGGGCATCCGAAACAGGACATATGAAGAACAGAGAGTGGGGTTACTTTCAAGGGTTGACTGACAACCACATCCGGACTAGGGAGAACGAGAGTGACCATTAAGCAGGGCAGGGATTCGGTCATAGGTTGGGTTGTATGACAGCGGGAACCGAGGAGGGGGAAGGGAATTGCGGCTGTTTGGGTGATGAATGGGAGTGGTCCAATGAGGCAGGAGGAGGAGGAGAGGGTCGGAGGTGGCCTGCAAATTTTTCTGACGATTGCCTTTTGGACGTTGAGCTCAATTGCGATGGGCAAAGCTCGAAGATGAGGAGAAGGATGCGAAATGGGAAATGGATAGTGGGAAATGAAAGGATTAAGCTCACAATGGTGCGGGAGAGAGTAACGTTGGCAGCCACAGGGAAGAAGCAAGCTACAGGGAGAAGAAGCGCTGTCCAATTCTCGCTGCCAACGAGTGGGTGACTGTGGTCGGAGGGGGAGCGATGAGATCACCTGAGTGAAAAGGTATGCATGCAGAACGGGGGGCCGTTAATTGTCTGCATGGCAACCAGGCGTTGCAGCGCACGACATTTGTTGACTGTTCGGGTCTCCCAGGGCTTGAACCATGTCTCTTCTATTGGAACCTACCCTTCTATATCACAAAAAAAAAGACTCTTCCTCTTTTCGAATTCAACCCCCACCCATCTTACCTCTATCCAGCTTCTTCTCCCACCCCTGGTTAGCCGGTTACTGGAACAATTGCGCGCCTTGGCCAACAGGGTAGATGAGAGGTGTTGTGGATGCCGCGTCCTTCAAGCCTTTGTCAGGAAGAGGAGCCCGGCCACTTTCACATGGAGGGGGTGAGAGGGGGAAAGTAAGGTCCCTCTTTAGCGGACACATTGCTTTTTCCCAGATGGATGGGTTGGCTAGCAGCGGAAAAATGACGGTAGAGAGTTGGGCTTGTGGGTGATGCTGATGGGCGATTCCTCCTCTAGTGTGTGTGAGTGTCTGAAGCTTCGGGGAGGGGAAGGGCCATCATCATCTCTGCGGTGGTGTGCTCGTTTGTGTTGGAAGGAAAAACAAATCTCGATATCGCAGGCTTGGGGCTTGGGCCAGACCTGGTTGGCTGGTTGGACTGATGGCCCTGGGGGGCCGGGCGGGCGGCGGCGGCGTGCGCATGGGCATCGTTTTCCGTGCCCGTGGACACGCCGGCGCACCGTACTGCGCCCGACGCACGCACACACGCACGAGCCCACGCACCTACCTCGCCCACCACCTTGAGCAGTACCTCGCGCCCTCGTACCGCGCACAGAAACCCTGGCCAGGCTCGCCTCGCAGCCTCCTCGAGCTCGCCTCTGCTGGATGGACAAGAGGGCGCCAGAGGCCTATGACGGATTGGCGATGGACTGGCAGGCTGGCGTTCTGGAAGGTCCTCGGCCCCGTGACTGGTCGAGGCAGAAGGGCGAGGCCCCCCTCGGCGAGAGCCTAAAGGCATGGTCGGATCGTGAGGACCAGGCAGGCAGAGCTGGCCGACTGTCCAGTGCCCATGCTGAAGGAGGTCCGGCTTGCCCAGCCTCGAGAATGGCCAGCCTCACCGCTCCTTCTGCTGGTGTAGGCTGGCCCACCACTTGCAGGCTGCGCTTCCAATGCTGCTAATTCCCACTTGCTGCGTGGAATCCATAGCTGCTAGGTATCCCTCCCTATGCGTGCTGTGTTGCGTGCCAGCCAGTGTACTTGCTTGCGTGCGTGTGTGTGTGCGCAAGTGAGGGCCTCTAGCAGTGGTGGGAGGAAGAGGGGGGGTGGAAGCTTGATTCAAGTGGCCCTCAGGGTCTTGGAGCAGTGGCCTGCGCTGGGCGGGCCAGTGGTCAGCGGAGGGCATGTTGGTTGGATGCGGACGGGGAGGAGGTGTAGGTCTAGATGGATGCACCTGCCTGCTCGTTTCTCTGCGGAGACATGTTTGTCCTCAGGGCCTGGCGGCCACCTATCGAGATGTCCGGACTGCCGCCGTGAGGGCTTTGGGCGGTGCAGGCTGGGGGCGGCGGTGTTGGTGATGCCGGTGATCTGGTGATGGTGCTGCTGGGCCGGCTTCGAGATTGGGCGGGGCCTACGTCCTTCTGCGTCTTCCTCTATCTTCCTCCGCCACGACGGCGCCGGCGGAGGTGCACGAAGACGTACTTGGACGCACGAGGGCCCCGCTGCCTGCCTGCTGCGCGCATCGAGCTGGCCGGCAATTGGCGTGCGCAGATGTTTGGCGGACGGCCGCGATTGCTGCACGCCTGCCTCGCATAATCGTCATCCATATCGCCAACCTCGACGGCTCCCGCAGCAGAATTCCTCGCAGCTCTGCACCGCTCCGCAGCAGCTGCAGGCCATCATGGCATCCAGGCCTCCAGGCAGAGGGGCAGGCGGAGGTGAGGCCAATTGCTGCACCTAGCATTCTCTCGAGTGCACCCTGCTCACATACCATCCTCCAAGTACCCAGCCTACTTTCTTCCTATTTCCTAGCTCCCCATCGATCGTTCCAGCTAGAGCAGAGCCCACCACGCTCCACGACTCCATGCTCCCAGCTAACCAGCTTGCCCTTGGCGAGAGTGTTCGACCAGTACCATTCGCACTACCCTACGGCCACGCCCCATAGCTGCCTGCTCGTGCGGAGATTCGATACCCCTCCCCACCCCCCTTCCAGTCCAAACCTCCAGGCTCACACTGGCTATGCACATTGGTGCTCGATACAATTGGCCTGGCAGTTCGGTGGTCCAATGGCCTCGACGGTGAGAATGCCCTCCTCCACTCAGCGGCCGTCGCTAGAGATAGAGCGCCCAGTGTCCGAGGTAGGCACCTTCTCCCCCTTTGCCGAGAAGGCTTAGGGGCATGCCATGGGCATCGGGCCATTTATTATTTTCTGGATCTCCCAGGTCACGCAATTCAATTTCCAGTGAAGCCTGAGGTGCCCTCCCTACCTACCGGACCTAATCAAAGGGAACGGCAGGGCCAGGAAGCACGGATAACTGTGCAGACATGCAGACGAGGCAGCAGGCACGCCAGCAGCAGGAGGCTGTCGAGAGACTCGGCAGTTTCTGGCAGCTGCTGGCCACAGCTACCTAGGTATTCCGGCCTGGAGTTCTCGTCACCAACTGGCCCTCAAGCGTGCGCCTGCCCGTCGTTAATCTGGCGTGGCCGGTAGGCCATATTGGTGACTGGGGCCCAGGACTGGGGACTGCTGGCGTGGTGGAATCGCAGGCATGTTAATGGGGCAATCGACACAAAGAGGGACCAGCTTAATGTCGCACGAGCTTTTTTGTCTGCCCTCCCAACCGTTCACCTCCCATCCTCACACCCTCACCACCACCACTGCCTCCACCCCTGGTCCCGGTTCATACCCAGCACCCAGCTCCCACTCCAAGCTCAGCAATATGTCTCATTGTCGAGTCTCCTCAGAACTGCTCCCTCCCAACGCCCGCTACACCGGCCTCGTCGATGGTGACCCAAATGCACGCTCATACTTCTCTCAGCCCGTTCCGCTGCGCTTCCTTTAGACTGGTTCAGTTCGCCCATCGTCACCAGTTGACTGGTTACTACCACTGCTACACACACTCACACTCACATTCACACCCACACATACATGCCCCCCGGCAGTATCACCACTGCCTGCAACCATCCCCCCCCCCCCAGAAGCCAAAGCAACCAAGCAACCAAGTTCACTACACCCTCTCCTCCCACCATCATCCCCATAGACTGGGCCGTTCGCTCCTGTCATTCCTCTCAACCCCATCACCCCACGATCCGCTCTTCGCCGCCGCCTCATACGTTCCTCTTTCGCTGTTACACCCTACACTGAGGTACCTTTACACCCCCCCCTCCCCCCCTCTTCATCTTCAACCTGGTTTTCACGCACACACACACACACACCCCTCCGTCTTTTAACACGCACCTCCATTACCCCCTCTCATCCCCACCATCATAACCGGTCATTACACAAGCACACTGGGTGTATGCAATATTGTTTGCATTGCAGTGAAGACCACACCATCTCAAGTCTTCCCAGACATTCCTAAAGCTTTATTCCACTTCCTCATCATTCACTACCTTTCAAGCCCACTTCCACGGAAAAGCGCCTACCCTCCTTTTCAAGCCCAGTGGCTGTGTGCCTGTGTTGACATTCTTGCAGTCTACGACATCTGTTCTATTGACCAGGCACGATTCAGACTTCAGCATTGGCGTTGATTTCAAGCGCTCCTTATTTTCCTCCTCTTCGTCTCCGGTCGCCAGTCTACGAGGGGCGCCGTGAAGAGGGGGACCATCAATGTGCCGTCCTGCGGGCCTACCAGATCCCAGGGAGAAAACCTTCCATGTCTCGATCCTCCTCACGGGCTTCGACGAGCTCTTCTGATGACTCGGACCACGAAAGTGTGGGGGGGAACTATAACACATCACAACCAACAGAATTAGGAGCAAGAAGAGGAGGAAGAGGGAGAGGAGGAAGAAGAAGAGGGAATTCCGGAGGTGAAAGGGCTGGAGGGAAAGGAGGCCCTATTAGTGCTCTAACAGCAATGACGAGTCCAGAACATCGAACATCCAGGCCTCTAGATGTGAACAACATTCTGAATCCGACGCCCCAGAGGAGTCTGGATGGATCACGTCGAAGAAGTGCAGCCCATTTTGATTCACCGCGGTCTTCATCCATGGCACATCTCCAAAATACAGCACGATCATTACCACCATCGCCAGTAGATGCTGCGGATGCCGCAGAGTCGTCCAAACGAAGACATATCGCTCAACCAAGCCGCCAACACCGCCCAAACAGCCTTGGGGGTGGAATCATGGGCCAGCAACAACATCCGTATGGATTTGCTGCAAGGCGATTCTCCGCCTACTCTGCAGAAAATATTCAGCAGTCACCTTCCCACCCCAATCCAACTCCAGCATCTAACCCACCAGCAACAGCTCCGCCACCTGTTTCGGCGTCTGGTCCACAATCAGGATATCCGTTCCCAACGACTCCTGGGCCTCATGGTTACCAACAGCAGCAGCAATCGCACCAACAGCAGCAGAGCCAACAATCGTACCAACAGCCCGCCTCCACATCTGTCAGCCCTACTACTTCCTACTCGTCCTATGTTCCACCTGGACATTCAAATCACCCTTCTGCAACTACCCCAACATCCTACCACAGTCAACAATATGGTAATCACCCCCTTAGCCCTTATAGTCACTCACATGGCCATTTCCCGATGATGGCTCTGGCAACGGCCCATGGATCTATTCCTGTTTCAGTTGATACTACTGCAGCATCCAAAAGTGCAGATGAGAAACGAAAACGTAATGCGGGGGCCTCTGCTCGCTTCAGACAACGACGCAAGGAACGTGAGAGAGAAATGACTCAAAGAATCACTGATCTCGAACAGCGCCTTAAGAAGGCCGAGGACGAAAGAGATTACTATCGCGATATGTACGTTCGAATACCACCACCTGGGCGCCCACAGCAAGCTCTGCCACCACCACAATCAGCACCGCCGCCGCCACCACCACCGCACCCCCAATCGTCTCAACATCCAACTCAGCACCCTGCACAGCAATATGCCCACCCCCCGCCACCGAGGCTAGACACTGCACCGTATGGCCACAATGTTAGCCATTCTTCAACATCGCCATACCCTGGGAGCTACAGTGCAAATGTACAACGGGAAAGCGCCGTACCAGGCTACCAAGCGCAACCTTCAGCATACCACCAACGACGGGATAGCACAGCAGTCAGCAACAGTGTGCAAAGACGGGAGTCAGAGAGATATGAAGATCATGGAAGGCACCATTAAATTTTAGAGGAATTGTCCAGAAGGACACATCAAAGTCATGTTTAAGCCGGTTATAGTTATCGGAACTGGGAAGTTATTTTGATCATTTCATTTGTTTTTCATTTATTTTTAATCCAGCGTGTGTATATTAGGCTGAGCGACAGGAGTTTGTCTTGCATGATACCACATTCACTTGCTCGCTAGCCCACGCCATCCCTGTTACATCATCAACATTTTCCGTTATCATCTTTTATCTCCTTTGTTCATTTTTCCTAATATCTCATATCCTTTTCCTTAATATCTTATATTCTTTTTTTCTTTTGTTTAGCGCCAAACTCTTTCCTTATTGTCATGGAGCGGCTATCTGTCTTTTGTTGTTATTCAGCTTGGTGCATCTCTATTTACACTGTATGCGATTGTTATACAATTTGGCTCGGGATTTTGTTTTCCTATCCCATTTTACATTTTTCCTAGTTTCCTTTGTTTTTGTCAGTTTTCATAAAGTTCAAAGATTGCCTTTCCTTTTCCCTTATTATTATATAGGTACTACAATTCGAGGCTGTGGGGAGCGCCCGCGCGCGGTGATGAAGATTGGAAAAAAAAATATCGGGGATTGGACAGGTTGGAAATGAAGGTATTTTACACTTGTTAAGCTGTGGATAGCCAGGAAAGGGGTTTGGATGGAAGGCGGAGGAAATTTCGGGGGCAGGCAATGGAGGAATATGTTTGGTTTGTTGGCAAATACGTTTGATCTTTTCTATTTTTTTACTCATACTACAGAATGTCTCCGTGTTTTCATTTCCTTTTCATTTACTTTGTTGTTATTGTTGTCATCATATGTCTGTTGCTTTGCACACTTGGGAGGCCTTTTGTCATTATTTATCGTTGCTTTGTTGTTGTTGCTATGCAATTAGCTATAGTGCTGTTCATCCTCATCTTTTTTTTTTCCCTTTTTGTTCCATGCAAATTCGATCAAAAATTTACGTTGCTACTTGATGTTGTTGGGCTGGCTGGCTTTTTTATTTTTTTATTTTTTTTTCACATTTTTTTTTTTGTTTTGCGCATGCAAAGATGCTTAAGAATATCCTGGGATGGCTCGTTGTCTTGTTGTATCTTTTTTTGTTCAAATATGCTTGCTTACCTGCATCTACCTGCTCCTGCTCGTCCTCAAACCCCGAATTGCTCATGTACACCTATACACCTATATCATATACTCTACCTACCTCCTACCTACATCTTCCTCCTCTCCTTCGCCCCCCCCCTTTTTTTTGTAACTCTATAGTAATGCGAGCGCACAGCATGGCAATCTGCGTTTGTGTTTATATATACAATTCGATATGATCATGATAGATACCTAGATCGATATGCAAGCTTAAGTTTCAAGAGTCAAGTGCAAACTGGAAATGGGATCGAACAGATTGCGAGTTTGTTGTGAATTAGATATCCAGTACTGTACATGTGCCTGAGTTAGTAAGGAGTAAGGTTTCATGCAAGTTATATAGGTATATGCTAGGGATCATATCACATCGAGGAACGAGAACATCACATCGAGAAGAGGGACCAGATGATCGATATCGGAGAGGATGGGATCTAGGGTTACTTTTATTTAAACAAATACAAAAAAAAATACTCGGGAGATCTAGCTATAGAAAAGGAAAGGATATATCGATATCGATCTAATCCTTTTCAATCTCATAATTCGAAAAAAAAAAAAAAAATATACCTAAGGTAGCTGCTATAGTGCTGCACACGATAAAGTGCATGATCATGACATACATGTATACTAGCAGACAGATATCGATAATGCAGCCGGAACCGCCCGCCGAGGCTCGATCGCTTCGTGAGACCCGCAAGGCAAAATTGCAAGCAAGCAAAAAAGAAAAAAGAAAAAAAAAATTCCGTTGCAATTGTGCGTTGTTGCCTACCTTAGGTAGGTCTATATGTGTACTCGAGTACGTGATACGTATACGTATTTGCATATATTGTTTTGCATGCTACTTAAGTGCCTAATTATATATCAATGTATATGCGGGTGATATCGATAAACCCCCCTTCCCCTTCCCCTTCCCCTTCCACTTCCCGATATAGTAGGTTAGATGGAAGTGCCTAAGGTACATATGTAATGGCCATATGGGTAATTGGGGCGAATTGGGGATGGGGTTGATTTTAAACAAAGTAGGTATGGGTAAGAATATCGGTACTTGTACAGTACTTGGGGTATCACCTGCTGAAAGAATACGTAACCAAGTGAGCAATTGAGCCTACAGTTTTTCGTCTAAAACTGCTGTTGCAACAAGAAGAGCAATTCTGAAAAGGCCCCTTGCAGATCCTCAAATACCTAAATCAATGTTAGTTGCCCTGGCCGAGAGCGAGAGCCATAGATAATAGAGTAGATAGACAATTGGAGCCTAGAGGTAGTAGGTGGGTGAGTGAAATATGGGTTGAAACTCACACATCCGCCTAGCCTCGCTTCTCAAGATAGAGTTAGTCGAGTAGCCTTTTCCCTGGTCTTACACTTTTCTTTCTTTCTTTCCTGTCAATTTTTTCTCGCCTTGAACCACAAAGATCTGCCTGTTCTTCTGCCCAAACTTAGGCTGCAACATTTCACCCTATCCCCCCCCAGTCCCGAGAGCCACAACCGCCTTTCTCGCCCGTCCCCGCTCGAAATACACCGCCTAATACTTCTTCTTTTTTATTGGCTTCCCTCCAACCCCATCAACTTGCAAATCCTTTCCTGGGCTGCCCAATCTTTCTATTTAAATCCTCCCCCCCGTGACTCTTTCTTCATGCATGCATGCATGCATACATACATGCAGCTCAAGACACATGCATTGCATGAATATGCATGTATGTCAACAGGTAAGGTAGGTATGTAGTAGTATGTTTGAGTAACGAGGAAAAAAATAAATAAAATGGAAAAAAGTATGCTTAAAGGTAGGTAGTCTCGACTATTCGGCAACATCCTGGGTAGAGAAGCACTTGAGGCAGCAGATCATCATCCTTTCCATCAATCTGACCTTCTCGACTGGGAGAGTTGCGTACGTGCGCAACAAAGCGTGTGCGTGGTTGCTTCGTCTGAACCCTCGCCCACACATGAATAACGTCGTTAACACACGCACACACACACTCACACACACACACGCACAATATGGTGCTCTTCTTGACAACAAATAAAAGAAAGTGGCGCAAGGGGTGATCATGTGTGCATGCATTAAAGCCACCTCATCGATGATATCGTCAGTCAGCCAGGTCAGCCAAATCAATCGGGGGCAGGCTGCGGGGGAAGTCCGGGGGAGGGAGGGACGGCGCAGGGGCTGTATCGATAGCAGATAAAGCAGGCAGAGAGCAGGTACTTCTCTATCGGTAAAGCCATGACCGGTTTGTGCTGGGTGAATGGATAAGTCTGTATCAAGGACAGTGCTCTGCATGTGGGAACGAGGCTAGCCTTGCAATTGCCTGCCGCTGAGGCGGGCGTGGTGAGCTGTACTCGAGTAGAGTACGAAGACACCCATCGACACCCCATACAGCCCATGAGGCCCATACAGCCCCCCCCCCCCCCTGGCTCGACACCCTCAGCGAGCGCGGTGCATGGTGAGCAGGCAGCGCTCGAGCGACTCCGTCCGGTCCGTGGCCTGCATGCATGCATACATGATGCATGTATGGGGCCGGGGAGAATTTAAACCAAGGGGATTGCAGACTGACTGCGGAGTGCCTAAGGTACCTGGGCACTCGGCTCCATATGTGAATTCGAATCGCACCCGTCCTTCGGGCTAGCGGCGGCAGTGGTGCGCGTGTCGATTGGCGGCGCACATGCGGTGGTACCGCTTGCGTGCGTGCGTGCGTGCGTGTGTGCGTGCGTCGTGCGTGCGCTCGCGGCATGTAAGCAAGAGGAGGTGGGCAAGTAAACGAGTGCAGCCAAGTAGCTGTGTCGCATCGAGCCCCGTCCTTCCTCCCTTCCACCCCCCCCCCCTACCCCCCAATTGTCGCGACTTTTGAATCGAAAAGTGTAGAGCAGGTACACCGCATGTTCTTGCGACGCACTGCATCACAAAGGCACTACCTCGCCATAACAACACACTCGGCCACACGTCCCTGCACACGCATATCATATTTTGCAACGATGCCAGCGAAGAAGCGCAGTGCACCACCACCAGCCACCGGCAACGCAGGACCGGACGGGCATGAAGCTGCTGACGATGTGCCGAAACGGGCCAGGAGGAGTCTAAGGCCGGCTACGAGGAGCGCTGATGCGAAGGGGAGCCAAGGCAACGGCGGTGAACATGGTGAATGGAAGCAGAAGACGCCAGCAATCAGTAAGCAGAAGTGGGTGAAGACGGAAAAGGACGCTGCAAACACCCCTATACCGATATCGACCACGCGACAACCCAGCCCCGAAGCTTCATCAGTCTCTCGATCCTACTGGCTTATCAAGTCTGAGCCCACCACCAGGCTGGTGAATGGGATTGATGTGAAATTCAGCATTGACGACCTCGCTTCCATTGGAGATGCTGGGGAGGGATGGAACGGTGTTCGGAATTATGCTGCAAGAAACAACCTTCGTAACATGCGGCTAGGAGACCAGGTTTTGTTTTACCACAGCAACTGCAAGGTCGGTACTAGTTTCCTAGATTCACAGTGCTAGGCCTGATATGCGTTGTCCACAGGAACCGGGGATAGTCGGTATTGCAGAGATTGTAGCAGAGGCCACTGTAGATGGTAGGTTATGTTTCAGTTCTGTCGTCACATATTGTATTAACACGACCCTAGAAACGGCTTTCGACCCCACCTCACCATACTATGATGCGAAATCCACCCGTGAAAACCCGAAGTGGTCGTTGGTGAAAGTCAAATTTGTGAGGAAGCTGGCGCGGCTGATTGGTCTGCAGGAGTTGAAAGCCAATGAGAAGCTTCGGGATATGCAATTGGTTAAGATGGGTAGGTTGAGCGTCAGTCCGGTGACTGAGGCCGAGTGGAATGTTATTTTGGGCCTGGAGAAAACAGAAGGGTGAAAAAAAATGTCCAGCTGAAAGATACACAAAACGTGTGACATGTAGTTGAGATTAATATGAATGCCGGATGTGACTTTGTCGACATCGACGACAGCAGCCAATCTTGGAAGTACGACTGAGATCCACATTGCAAACCTGTCAATAAATCCCCGCATCGATACTCGAGGTTCAGTCAGGCAGCTCGATCGATAGCAATTAATTCCCAATATACGCGGTCAGTTTGCCAGCACTGGTCGTTCTGCCTATCGATAAGGTACTCGAGCTCATCGCGCCAGTAATGCCAAGGAATCGTATTCCCACGTCACTTCCTCTTTGGGACGCAACAGCCAGACCTCATCCCCGCTTGCCCTGAAGCTCCCCAAATCGAGAAAATACCAGGAGGCATTTTCCCTGTATAAGCGGGGCCTTTTTTCCGATTGGAAAATGAACTTGCGAACAAGTCATCGATTGATTAGGGTATCATCTCGGCCCCAGCTGATCATAAGCCCCGAATGGATGGGTGATGATGTGGTGATGATGGATGGATGGGTAGATGGGTCATGGGTGGATGAATGGATTGGACGTGGCACGTCGACGTCGAAGACGCTGATCATGCGGCGCACGTGCCGCTTGACCGTCCACATTGCGATCACCTTGGTATTTTTCCTCTGAAGCGGGCGTTGACCTAGTCTGAAAAACAAAGGAAAGATTGCAGAGAGGGCCAAATTGGTCAAGTGACAAGGTATCATTGATCGAGATTGCGCTTCCTGCGCTGCCTGCTGGCCATTGACCCCATGGATCCATGATATGCACATTCGTATGCATTGTACTCCTCGCGCCACAAAAATAATCGATTTTCTTTCGCACTCGATCGATAGCGTCGCTTCTGGTTGGTTGGTCCGAATGGATGATGATGATGGTTGATTTCGTTGATGTGTTGTTACCTCTTGTACCCTGATCCCTGTACCTGGTCCAGCCCTGCGCGCATTACAGGGTTCCACTCGCTTGGTCGAGACGAAAAAACGCCACATTTAATCACGTGAGAGGAGTGTGGGTGCGTTTTTTTCTCCGGTCAAGGAATGGAAGGAGGGTGGGCCAATAGCAGACCGTAGCAAGGGTTGTGCATGAAATGTATGGTCTTTTTTGAGAACAGATGTGATGCACTCCATGGGCATTTCCTTGCCCGTTAGATTGACAGGAATTCCTGTTGAAGTATTGAATTAGAGGGGTAAGCTGTAGTCTCGTGGTAAGCTGAATAGAGGAAAGCTGCTCTCTTCTTGAGAAGGATATTGCAATAAAGCCGAATTTCTGTGAATTTTCAGATGGATTTCCAATCGTATTGCGAGTTGTAGGGGATATGACTGTGAAGGATATGCCCGGCCACATTATCTTTGTTTTTTCTTTTTTCACGCAACGATGAATAATTTATCGTTTTACCGAGCGGTATTTTTAATGGAAGAAGTTGCTTTTTTTTCTGGTGAGTAGAAAGATTCGTCCTGGTAACATATGTCTTAATTGGGTAAACAATGGTGATGCTTGCTGTCAGGATAGATATTCCGGAGCGGGCCCGACATAAATGGGATACCAGTTGTAACTAATGCACTCGTTAAACATCAACCAATGGTTAGGCTAGGAGAATTGACGATGAATCACTAAACCTGCAAAGTCCGGTGATCGTCTGGTACGCTAGGCAACCCAAAACGTCACTGTCGGCGTATTGCAGCTGGGCTGAGACTTGAGCTCTGGTACTCGGGTCAGGGTATAGAGGGGTCGAGTCGAGGCTAGGTATAGAGTGCGTGGCAAGCTCGTCCACAAGCCGTGCTGTTATGAACTGCAGGACATGTATGGTATCATGGGATGAACTACTCTGTTGTGGTGTAAGAACAATGGGGATCAGACCCTTCTGCTGAGATCGGCAAGCCTCTGATTGGCCCTGTGGAAATTTCTCTCGTGATTGCCTTGACTTCGATGTGACTAAAAGATTCATTATGCAGGTCAACTTGACTGTACTTTATGGGATATTTCCCCGGATACTAACCATCAACGGAAGAAGCCCCTGGGGCTTTTAGAGCCTAGAAAGGGAGCCATTTGTGTGTTTTTTTTGCCACGCCATGTGAGGGTGATGGCGTATTAGTCTCGAAGCGTTTCAAAATTAGATTGGATTTTTGAAATTGCTTCTTTTCTTCGTCGTCGAATGGTAGTGTGAGGAAGGACCCTTACCTGGATACTCCTGTTAGTTTCCCGACCCTTCACGAAAGGAAGGCAGAGCAGAATGAGGCATGACAAAGATTTGGTGGCGGTGGCTTTGATTGATTCATGGCCAGAGATTTGGTGGAGGGCCAGTCTGGGTATGAGGGAGGAAAGCAAGAAGAGGGAAAGGAAGGGTAGAAAACGTGTGGCGAACGAGACTAAAGAATAGCGGTCGTAATGAGTGTTGGAAGGTGAACAATGTGTGTATTCGGATGATGATCTCAGAAGGAGAAAACATCTCACCAAATCCTATAAGAGGATTGGTTGCTGACTAAGAAACTAGAACTATGACTAAGACGGCAGTACGTCATACCCCTCATGAGGGAGTCATGACCACAGAACCTTCAACACTTCCCCCTGGACATGACGGAACTCATGAGAAAAGAAAACAGGACAAAAAAGAGAAAAAGCAAAAAACACAAAAGAAAGAAAATTAAAAAATAAAAATTAACAAAAAATAAAAACGGGCCTGGCAGCATAATACTGCAGAAAACGAGCTTCAAGCCGAGAATTAGTCTTAAGCCCTTAGTGAATAAAGTCTGCAGAGCAGAGGATACGGGCTTACTAACAATTAAGCAACAATAGGCAAATAAACAGAATAAACACTCAATCCTTGCGGGGGCATCCAGTCATGCGATGTTTGAGGAGGGCGTCGATATCTTTGAAAAGGTTGGAACAGACAGAGCAACGAATTTTGTTCTGCCTTGAATGTTGCGCCGTTGTAGATACATCGGGTTTGGCCGTGTGGGTGAAGTCAGGAGTTGATCGATCGGTAGGAACAACGGGTGTTGATGAGATAACATCCTGGATAAGTTGATCCGCCACAGAGTCAAGTGCTGAAGAAGGAGAATTCGGCATGTCAAGGCCGATCTGTCCACAATGCTTATGGTGAATATCCTTGGGTAGAGGCTTCGTCAAAAAATCTGCCAGCTGATCCCCTGATTTGACATGTTCCACCACAATAATACCACGTTGATATAGTTCCGATATAAAACGATGCCTGATTTCGATATGCTTTGAACGCTGGTGAAATTCGGGGTTTCTGACCAAAGCGAGCGAAGACTGGTTGTCGCCATACAAAACGATTGGCCATTTGATATTTGTCAATTTCGAAATGGAATCCGTTAATCCTTTCAACCAAAGTACCTCCTTAGCAGCCTCGGTGCCAGCCATATATTCCGCCTCAGTTGTCGACAAGGCAATAGTCTTTTGAACTTTCGAGGTCCAGGTAATCGGACAACCGCGGAAAAACCCAATGAAACCACACGTAGAACGCATAAGTTTAGTGTCCGCGTGTGCCGCGTCAAAATAGAATTCGAGATCCGCTGAATTCCAAGCCTTATCGTCCCCTTTAAAAAGGATACCAACGTCAATTGTTCCTTTCAGATACCTCAGAATACGTTTAACGCCGACCATATGAATTTCCTTTGGTGCAGCCGAATATTGCGATAATTTGATCGTGGCGTAAGCAATGTCGGGGCGAGTACCGTGCATGATATAAAGAAGGCAACCAATAATGCGTTGAAAAATCTTCTTCCCGTCGGGCGGCAACAGAACAGAATCACGTTCCCAATTTTCTCCCACAACCATTGGGGTGGACACCGGGTGTGAATCATCCAAGCCTTCATTTATGAGGACTTTGCGGATATATGGCGTCTGGTGAATCTTCGTTGTTTTGTTGACACGATCTCGGACGATATACATCGACAAGTAGCAGGTGACGTCTCCAAGATCCGTAACCCGAAAATGAATTTCCAGGTGTTCCTTGACCCGAAGAGACTCCACACGGGTCATAGCACTTAGAATATCGTCGACATGTATCCCCAAAACATAGAGGCCAGAATCATGGATCCAGAGCGCCCAATCCGCGGAATAACGTGTATAGCCGACCATGAGCATAACCGCGTCCATTTTGAAGTAAAAGCGTCTCGCAGCTTGACAGAGCCCATAAAGTGCTTTATTCAGAAGGCAAACCTTAGGTTTCCCCGAAATATCCAAATCCGAAAAATCGACATATCCTGGTGGTTGGCGCATGTAGACAACTCCGTCAATGTCCCCGTTCAAAAAAGCCGAAACGATGTCGAAATGTGGTGCCTCGTAATCAAAAAGAGTTGCAATCGCTAAAATAAGTTTCACACTAACAAACTTGACAACAGGGGCAAAAGTCTCATCGTGATCAATACCCTCCCTCTGCAAGTCACCCCTTGCAACCAATCGCGCCTTAAATTTCCTAACTTTGTCAAACTCATCTCGTTTCACCGCGTAGACCCACTTGCAAGGGACAGCGACCGCATCATCAGGCAATTCCACAAGTTGCCAGGTGTCATTAAACATCAACGCTTCCATCTCAAGATCCATTGCTTCTTTCCATTGCTTGCTAAAAGGGCCATCAATGGCGCCTTTGTAAGTTTTGGGGATTTTGGGAAGTAAGTGAGCAGCATCCCTCAGAGCCAATGGATACTCATCAAGCAAAGGGGGAATTTCAACAGTAACCTGGCACGCATCAACCACTGTAAAAGCTTGGTGCTCTTCCATATCCTCCCAACGTCTGACCGTACACTCATCCTGGCTGATGTCTGCAAGTAAACCATGAATAACAGAAAGGAAAGACTGCTCCTTAGAGCTGATGCCGGATTGCGTTAAAGGGGGGAGGAAATTCAGAGGGGCAGTAATAGGGAGTTCAACTCTTGAATCAGAAACAGGAACTTGCCATTCCTCAAAAGTCGTGAAACGCGGTTCGGAACGAGGAGGAGATAGAGATGGGGAAGAGGCGTCGTTAACAGGAGAGGAGAGGGACGCCTTTTTGACCTTTTTAATAGGTCGACGGTCTTCCCCCTGAACAGGTGGTACGTAATTCTCAAAAACAACATTTGCAAGGGGAACCGAGGATGCTCGGGTGCGAGGAATTTGCGAAACAGACTGCGTGCCTCCACGATCAGGGAGGAGCAAAAAATTGTGGACATCAGAGCTTTGAGGCAATTCATTTAATTGGTGAGAATCAATGAGGGCATGTATAAGCGGTACCACAGTCGTCATTGAAGGTACCGTACGGCTCCCAAGAGATTCGTGACCTAATTTAGTTTCATCAAAAATAACATCACGTTTGTAGATGATTACCCCTTTCTTGATATCCCACAACTTGTAAAGGTTTTCTGTTTGGGTATAGCCAATGAAAACGCATTCCGTAGAACGCAAATCCCAGTTCATTTTCTGGCGAAGCTCTTCCGGGACATGAGCATATGCTCGGCAACCGAAAACTTTCAAATGACCGAGATTCGGTTTCCGACCATAGTAAGCTTCGAAAGGAGTAACTTCCAAAGCGTCATGGGGCTGCCGATTTAGCAGGTAAACTGCAGTGTCGTAAGCCTCGCTCCAGAAAATATCGGGCAGGTCGGAGTAATCGAGCATTGACGTCAGACGAATCAAAATGGTGCGATTATAGGGTTCGGCTAGGCCGTTCATCTCCGGACTGTAAGACTGAGTTATCATAATCGCAATTCCCTTCATCTGACAGTACGCCCTGACTTCATCACTGAGGTTTTCCCCAGCGCCGTCCATGTGTAGATTCTGGACCCGCCTATTTGTCTCACATTCAGCACGAGCAACAAAGGTACGCAAAGAGTTGAAGAATTCGCTTTTCTTTGAATAAAGATAGCCTCTGTTAAAACGAGTGACCTCATCAAGGAAGTTAGAGGCAAAACGTAGACCATTGAGGGAAGGGATTAGAAAAGGCCCAATGATATCACAGTGGATAATTTCCAAAGGAACTCGGGCTGAATGCGAAGCGTTCCGTGAGACCTGGCGAGTCTGAGAGGCATTTCTGCAAGAAGGACAGTCCTGAGTGATGGTTAGGGTTTTACCAGTACCAAATTCCATGCCAGTAGACATAGCCGAAAGCTTTCTGATATTGTCTTGGCCAAGGTGGCCAAGTCGTAGATGCCAATGGTCGATAGGCTGTCTGTCAGTACTTCCCCCTAAAAAGGCAGAGTGATGATGCAGCATTTGGGGAGGAACAGGAATTGGGTTAGGGTGTACAATGTCCAGATAGTACGCCTTGTTCACAAGTGACGCAGTTGCCACGATCTTATTCTCCCGAACAACAGTGCACTTTGTAGAATCAAAAAAGAACGAGCAACCCTTTTGCGTCATTTGGGGTAAGCTAAAAAGGTTAACTCCTCCTTGCAATTCAGGCGCAAAAATCACGTCTTCCAGGGATCTGGTGACGTTCAAACCATTGATGTTGAAAACAAGATCAAGAGTACCCATTCCTACTCTGAAAATTAAGCCTTTACCTGTCCTGATGACGCAAGGAGTTATGTCGACATAGTTTCGAAGTCCAGCCCTGGAGGACACAAAATGATTACTCGCACCAGAGTCCACAACCCAAAGGTTTTGGACAGGGTTGATATAACCAGACATTGTCAGCATCGCAAAATCAAAATAGTCATAAATTTTCTCAGAAGGGGGAGACTTGTAATCAGAGTAGATTTGCAAGGCTTGAAGAATCGCATGCTCTGGCACCATCATAGCCACAGAAGCAGAGTGAAAACGTTGAGATTGCCGATGTTGACTTTGTGAAGGCGTATGTTGATTCGTATGTTGATTCGACACAGCATGCTGAGGGGTCTGCATTTGAGAGATTGATGCAGAATGAGGTTGTTGCGTAAGCCATTCTGGAGGAATGTTGTATTGGGGAAAAGGATTGTGAGGAAACTGATGAACATAGGAGGCTTGTTGGGGGGGAACAATAACCGGTTGGTAATAGTTGGTAGAAGGGCGGTACGCATTTGCACCAGTTGCATAATTAGGGCGAAGCTGAGGATGAAGTTGGAAACATTGGTTCATGATGTGACCCGGTTTACCGCAGTGGTCACATCTAATAAAGCGGCGATTATTGGTTCCTTGGTACGCATTAGACCTGGGGCGGGGAGACCGTGAACGATTGCGATTTTCACGCTTTTCCTCGCGGGTATCGCGAGAGTTGGAGTCCTTTTTTGCAGAGATCTTGGCGTCCTTCTCCTGCTTTATTCTTCGCTCCTCCTGGAGAATAGCTTGACAAACATCGTCCTTGGACAAGTCATTCTGGGTTGACAAGGAAACCTTCAACATGGTGTACTCGGGGCCAAGACCAGAAATAAGCTTATTGACAAGTGCAGTGTCAGATTGCTTTTCGCCAACAGCATCAAGGTTTCTCCCTGCTTGCATGACTGCAAGGATGAACTTTTCAACCGGTTGGTCAGACGGCTTGGTAAGGCTAGTAAATTCGGCCAGAAGCCGAGCTTTATTTGACCTAGACTTTGCCGCATAATGTTTTTCAAGAGAGACCCAGGCTTCATAAGGATCAGAAATGTCGTAGATGATAGTCTTAGCAGACTGAGAACAGTTCTCATAAATTGTAGAGTATGCATCCTGTTTGCGTGGCAAATCACCGACAACCTCAGTAGAGACAACGTCCCAGAGTCTGATTTTTCTGAGGTACTGTTCACAGTCCTTCTTCCAATCCATATAATTGGAATTATCCAGAAGCGCGAAACGAGGCGGGGCTAAAGCCACCGCATTATCACGTGAATTTTGCTTAAAAGCCTCAAGGAGGGCTTGAAGTTGGGCTTGATCCATAGCAGGAACGGGAGGTTGGCCGGGAGGGGAAAATCGAGGAGGAGGAGAAGGGGAATGTTCGAACTCAGATAGGGAAGAATCAGAAGAGGGCAAAAGTGTCCCAAGAGTTGGAAGACCAGGGGCACGCTCCTTTCCTTTACCAGAGCGGGATGCCCCGAGACGTGAAGAGGAACGAAGACGAGAGGCGATAGGTCGATCGGTGAGATCCAGCGTAGGAGATGAAGGTGATCTGAAAGGCAGATCACAAGGCTGTAAGGTGAAGAGGTTATAAGATCCTTCCGAAAAAGCGGCTTATAACCTGTTGGAAGGTGAACAATGTGTGTATTCGGATGATGATCTCAGAAGGAGAAAACATCTCACCAAATCCTATAAGAGGATTGGTTGCTGACTAAGAAACTAGAACTATGACTAAGACGGCAGTACGTCATACCCCTCATGAGGGAGTCATGACCACAGAACCTTCAACAATGAGGAGGGTGTTCTCGTGAGGAGGGATTTCTTGAAGGCAAAACGGACGGAGGTTACCTGATTGTACCTGAGGGAATTGTCTCTTACCCTCAACTTCCCGATGTGTGTTGGCTCCTGGCTTGGCGACATTCAGCCTCATGCTCGACATCGAGCTAAGTGCGGATAACCGATCGATATGACGTTACCAAGGGTCCGATCATGATGGGCCCCGGGGTTCGTCTAGATATTAACACACAAGAATTGCAACTATGCGTGGTGATGATAATAAAAAAATAAAAAAAAAAGTAAGCGCATGCCGTGCCGTGCGAATTAATTCATGGAAGAATCAATGCATTGATATTGAGGGCCACAGGCTGACTCGTGGCGTCAGGGCAGCCCATCGAATCCCCCCCATCACCCATCGACGGGATCTCCCGTTCCCCGCAGCATAACGCATGTCTCTGCTCGCTGGCACTAGACAAGGCTTCCTCTTTGCACTTACCAAATGTCAAAAGGTAACGTCTAGCCCGATATTTATAATGGCATGTGGGCGTATCAAGTAGTTCTGCATGTAATTGAGGATGCAGATAGAGTTGCATTCCATGTATTTTTGGAAAAAATCATTAAGAAAGTAATCAACGGCACACTATAGATACTATGCGGTAAGAATTTCTTCTTACATTGCTGTGGCCTCGTGGAAAACCAGTCTCGTTTTGTGAAAAAGGGCCAAGTAATTATAAGTACTTGGAAGGTGATGTAGCCTGTGGAAGGTGTACCTTAGGTAGGTAAGTTTGACTACTAGACTCGTTTTGACTGCGCTCTATGAGTACCTAGCCCGGTGTGCAACGCTCTATGGGACTACCCTCTACGAGGGTCTGGGAATGAGACCATGAGACTACGCTCTACTTTCGAGTCCTGATCAAGTATTCTCCCTGATAGTCTCGTGCCTACATATACCCTCTGCGAGCTCCCTGATAGTCTCATGCCCAGACCCTGATAGTAGTAGTCTCGTCCCTGATAGGTAATAGACCATATCCTAAAGGAGAAGTGCGCACAAGGCTATCGGAACTGGTTAAACTCTAAAGGTTTGGCGAGACTGTGATGAATCATGAGACCAGGTAGTACACACGAGAACAGGTAGTACATATGTATGTCTCCTAGGAGGTATTAATCACGGATTTATATATTTGCGGCTGGACGAAAATATAGGTAGTTGTCTTCTCATGATAGTCAAGACTATACATGATGCAAAGGGTTATGAGAAATACAGCTTCATTTGACAAGAATGCCGAAAACTGGTGAGAAGATGGCTTAAATAGGTCAGTTCGGAACATTGAGCCGACAGCAAGTAGCATGAGACTTGCGGACAACTCGAACAAGGCTCTAGGAGAATACATACTTCCCATGATATGAATGGTCTAGACTTTAAATATTACGGGGTGAGCTGAGGAGAGGCTGCAATCGATCACGAGTAATATTGTAGCCTGGTGTGCAACGCGGCCCTCTACCCTCGGTAGAGGCGAGTATTGATGCAGCGTGATGTGCGGGGCACGGCAAGGTGACAGGGGCGCCGCCTCATATATACGGGTGCTATACAACACAACAGCTCCAGCCTCGTGGGCGGCTCTGCATAGGACTGAAACGCGCTTACCCCGCAATGTTCGATGGGCATCCCGAGGGTTCAGTCTAATCTCGTGGCCGAAGCTCAGTGATAGCAGTACTTAATAGTCGGAAGGTCTCGGGGTTGTGGCTGGCAGACCACTCAAGCTACTTGTAGCTAGCAATATTAGCTAGCCACTCGGGTCACCGCCACAGGGAGACGTCGTGCACAGCCGAGCAAGCTTCACTCGAAGCTTCACCTGTCAACTTGGGCCACAAGGCGATGGGCTGGGGGTGTCGTCGGTTTGGCATCTGGCATCCGGTAGCTCGGCGCGTTTAAACGTTTAGAGCTCGTAGAGAATCCCAGTATATCAAGAGGTCAATCTTATCGATATGCCAGATAAGTTTCGATACTCCGTATCTCGAGAACCAAGCTTCACGGTGCCCACCTACCTCCTTAAGTACTTCAGTATTTGCTATTCCCGCGCTATGATAGCGTGCCTGAGCCTTCATGGGTCCATTAGGACCCGTTCTCTGCACAATTACTCACAGCGACGACATCGACTCAGATTCGTGAACATCATATAATGGGTGCCGAACTTCTGCTCGTTTGCAGTGCTCATTGTTTCGTTTACACCTTCATTCATATGCAGTGATACCCCACAAAGCCGGCGTCGAGTCACGCCCAGAGGCTCAGTGCTGCAGCATTCCACCGGCCGGCGAATCAGCCCTAAGGGCCGCCGACACAATCAATCAACCCACTGTCTGCTCCACGATTCCCGCAGGCATCTATTTCGAGCGAGCAAGTCCCACCACGAACCTGGATTCGCCTCGAGGCTCATCCGCCTCTTCAATCCCCGCGATTACCCAATCTTTTGGCCACATATCCGCAAAAAGGTACAAAGGAGCTACTTGGCCCGTCAGCGTCCCCCTCAGCATCCCATCTGCAGGGCCGCCCTCGTTTGCCTCTGTTGGCACAAACCATTCAAACACCCATTAAATATGGAAATCTTCATGACAAGGCTGCCCCCGAGTTGCTCGGATATACAGGCCAAAGCCTTCCTGAAGGGCCCCCTCAATGAGTTGGGAATCCTGGCATACGATGTAAATATCTTCAGGTCTGGGGGCAAGGGTACTTTAACAGTACCAACCATAGAGCTGGGAAATGCCCTGCTCGAAAGATATGGAGGAAGGCCAGATAGAAGGAGACAGCCCGGAAGGGCTTTGACATTCTTTGGAACGACTTTGGGCCTTAGCCTAAGCAATCGACCACCAGACAGACATGCAATCAAAGCATTGTACGAGCAGCAAGCACGGCTGCTTGTTCAAGCCAGGACACATCAGCCTAGAGGAGAAGCCCCTCGGGTCACCAAATTCAACCTGGAGGGCATGGACTGTGGGTTATGGGACGTGAGGGAAAATGATACCCCCATTTTCAGCTCCCTTTACTCGGAAGTTCGGCGTGGGGTTCTCTCCTTTGGGCGAGATGGGGCCAGGATCAGACTGAAAAACAGCCTCAGGCATTCGGGGATTGCCTTGCCTGGTTCGGGACCAGAAGAGACTCGAGACTGGGACGCCATGATCTTCATACCATTTGCAGATGTGATTGCGTTGACTGTTAGTGCGTACGGTACCCCAAACATCACATTTACGCTGAGAGCCACCCCTCGAATTTATCAGAGTAACAAAAAACAAGACACCGATGACTATCTCGTTCTTATGCTCCAATCTTTGAGCATGGCACCAAAACGGGACGAGCCATCGCTGATTAGGATATCATCGCTTGATCCAATTCACGCTACGATTGCACCATTTTGTTTTGTCTACAGATTTACCTTGGATACCAGGGCGACATTACGGGCGGTGCAAAATTGCTCTCAGCATAAGGGTGTCCCGACCATCGATGCCCTCATCTCAACATACTCCAGTAACCGGGATACCTTTATCAATGCATTCCAGATGGTGCTAAATACTACGGGATCGTTTGAATTTCGAGTTGCTTTTCAGCTCACCGCCTTGGTTGCCAATGGTAAACTACCTCCTCAAGCAATTATTAGGCTTTTGCCACGAGTAAGCCAGTTGGTTTACAGCTATGACAGCGATGTTACCGCGAGCATTCTCGCCGATTTTGTGCTGGCTATCGAAGCGCCAAATCCAACAGTGGCCGACGGTAGACTCTCTCATGAGTCTCTCATCACATTAATGAATGAGATTGCCACCAATACAACCCGGACGCAGAAGCAGAGACAAGGATTGCAAAGTGCCAGAGAGAACGATGGGAAGATGGCAGCAATCCATCATGCCTTCATTACCCCTGCTGGGTGTTATTTTGAGGGACCCAAGCCCGAAACCTTGAATCGAGTGTTACGGTTATATCCGCAATTTCATGATCATTTCCTCCGAGTAACCTTTGGTGAAGAGAATGGCGATTCGGTTACATACGAGAGAGGCGTATCACATAAATTTGTGTACGATCGCTTCAAGGAATATATGTTTCCAAACGTCGATGGAGATGGAGGAAGAATATTCATTGGAGGTCGGGTGTTCTCATTTCTTGGTTTTTCTGGCGCCTCTCTACGAAGTCATACATGTTGGTTCATGGCGCCTTTTGAGTTTGAGGGGGAGTATGTGGATGCACCTGCGCTCATCGCCAGACTCGGGGACTTTAGTCATATCAGGTCCCCAGGAAAATGCGCTGCAAGAATTGGGCAAGCGTTTTCAAATACCTTCAATTCTGTTCTTGTGCCCCAGCAGTCTGAACGGCGTATTCCAGACATTGAGAGGAATGGTCGGTGCTTTAGTGATGGCTGTGGCACAATCAGCCCACAGATGGTCCAGCGAATCTGGAAAGAAGCACCCACAATGGCTCAACAAATGCCAACAGTTTTTCAGATACGATTTGCAGGTAAGTGGTGCCAGGAATACACAAGTGGTCAATATCTGAAGTTTTCTGACAAATATATATAGGCGCAAAGGGTGTCGTATCGCTGGATAACAGGCTTATTGGTGACGTGTTGAATTTGAGGCCGTCGATGGTCAAATTTGAGGGATCAATGTCTCGGAACATTGAGATTTGCAGTTCCGCACATAAGCCATTACCGATGTACCTCAATCGACCATTGATCAAGATTCTCGAGGACCTCGGCGTAGGAGATGGTGTTTTCCTTCAACTACAGGCCGATGAAGTAAAAAAGCTTCGTGATGCAGCACATACTCCGACACTTGCTGCAAACTTCATGCAGCGGCGCAATATCGCGGTGGGGCAAATGAAACTACCCTGGCTTATTCAAGTTTTACAGAATCTCGGTCTGTCATTCAAAGATGATGAGTTTTTGGGGCAGGCATTTGAATTGGCTCTACTCACAGCTTTACGCGATATCAAGTACAGATCAAGAATTGAGGTCCCAGAGGGGTTCACCGTCATGGGACTAATGGACGAGACGGGATATTTGAAGGAAGGAGAAATCTACTGCCATGTCGAGAGTGAGGAACAAAATTCGGTTCTAACAGGTGAGATTGTCATTACGAGAGCACCGGCAATGCATCCTGGTGATGTGCAGATTTGCAAAGCAGTCCATGTGCCCAATGACTCTCCTCTCCAGGCACTCAAAAATTGTGTGGTATTTTCTCAGCATGGTGCTCGGGACCTACCGAGTATGCTCAGCGGCGGTGATCTCGACGGAGATCTTTATAACCTGATCTTCGATATCAGATTTCGGCCTCAACGTATTTGCGATGGGGCTGAATACCCACGAGTTGTTGGAATGGATCTTGGAAGGCCAATAGTAACGGAGGATATGGTGGACTTCTTGATCGATTTCATGCAGAACGACAGGCTTGGTCTAATCAGCACACGACATTTGATTATTGCCGACCAACAACAAGAAGGTGTCTTTCACCGTGACTGCATCCAACTCTCCCAGATGCACTCAACGGCCGTAGACTTTCCAAAAACTGGAATAAAGGTTGAACTTTCTCAGCTACCAAAATGTTCTCGTGTGCGGCCTGATTTTATGGCCCCAGGCCCTCATATCAACATCGACAATACAATCCACATGGCACCCGAACTACCACCAGAGGAAGACGAGAACGACGATGAAGCGGAAAACACACCGCTACGGTACTATCAATCGCCGAAGATCCTTGGGAAGCTATATCGGGGAATCGACGAAAGAGGGTTTTTCGAGCAAATCCAGCCGGAGGCGGGCCAAGAACTCAATCTCCTTCATGATGTGTGGGATTATATCATTGACTTTATAACCGACGAAGAGAATCCGATGGATATTCCCTGGAACGATCCTGGGCACACCTCGTTTGGCCGCGATATGAGGCTCTCATACGAGGATGCAGTGCGCCGAATGATGAGAGAATACAGCCTTACACCATGGGCGCAGCCTTTGAGAGAGATTGAGGTTTTCATTGGTTGCATCGTGGGAAAGGGTAAGCAGAATCGGAGGGAGAAGGACAATTCTGCAGCCCTCAAAGAAGATTTTGAGAGGACCCTCGCCTATACGTGCGAGATGATTCGGGGAAATCATGAGGATAGTGAACTGCCGACAGGGAGCCATGATATTTTGGCTAGAGGAATAGCGTGTATGGCTGCATCTGGCGATGAAACCATATCAAGACGGCTGGGGGAGGAGAGGCTCAAGAGTTTTGCCTGGGTAGCTGCAAGTGTGACGCTCCAGGAGGTTGACAAGATCCAGAAGAGGAGGAGGGCGAACCAGAGGAGGAGGGACAGAAGAGGCAATGCCAGAGCAAATTGAACGTCCAGCTTCCAATATACGGACCTTGGAATGGTCAATTGTCGACAAACCCTTAGCCATCTTTCCCTACCTAACCTGATTCTTAGTTTGTTGGTTTCTTGATATTGTTGATGTCCTTTTTCTTTCTATTCTAAGTATTCTTTGTGGTGCGACTCTTTTTGCTTTTGCTTTACTCTACATTCGACTCACTGGTTATGGCCATCGGATATTGGTTGATATCACTGGCATAGCGTGCGGTGTTGTCCCTTTCCTTTATTATCTATCTGATTTTGAAAAAAAAAAAAATTCCCCCACATATCCCCTGCTCTTGCAATTGTTTGCGAAAGTGAACGCCTTCTCTACCCTTTCTCTTTGTCTTAAATTTTCTGGATTTCGTCTGCTTTTGCTCAGATTGCTCTACGGAGTGATCTTTCCGTCTTTTTCTTTATCCCTGTTTTTTTATCTCTCTTTTATCTTTTGAGTGTGTGTTGAGTTTTGTCTTTCTTTCTGATCGAGATGGATCATATCTACTTACTTAGCTATGTTGAAGAATACCTACCTTGTGTATGGAGGATGTTGGGAGTGGAGGAGGGGGAGGGGGGGCAAGGTCTACGTGGTATTTTTTCCTTCGAAGTTTATGACTTACGAACTTGTTTTTTTTCTATTTTCTATTTCTTGTTCCTTTTTTTTTTTTTTTTCCTTTTGGTTTTGAGATTGATTGAGCATGATGCTGATGATTGACACTCTTTTTTTTTTTGAGGGGCAGTGGATTCCTGGTGGAGATCTAGAGATATGTGGGGTTTTATGGGGATATGGGGGTATGGGGGGGGGGGTATACTTCGCACAAAATTGCGCATGCTGGTCATGATGGCGGGAACGGGAAAAAAAAAATGGGTACCTGGGAATATTCGAGAAGGACGTTAAAAAAAAGAAAAAAGAAAGAAAAAAAAAACTGATGTGTACATGTGCATGTACATCTAAAAACTACCTAGATAAATAAAAAAAAATTATATATTTTGTTGGAAATATCGTTGCAGGAGTTGATGTAGGAAGCTTGAGCGCTTTGGCTGGCCAGGCCTACCACTAGGTAGGACCACTGATCATAATACATGTATATGGTATGCCTATGCCTAGGTAGTATCGTGCCCGGCCCTAGGCCTTCCTCCGGAGGAATTATTATGGTCTGGAGATGCATGTATCTCTATTATTCTGGATACTATCCGTAAGTCTCTAGTCTCGTGCCCAGACCCTCGTAGAGGATCATGATCAGTCTCGAGAGGGAATACCTACCAAAATAAAAAATAGGTAATCCACAAGTACCAAGTATATAAATGTGCTCGGATTTACCTGGTAGGACAAGTGGACTTGAAACAGAGACCATTGTAATTTTAGTGTACGAGTGATCATGAGCAGAATATATATGTACATTGCATGCATCAGCCAGCACCTTAGGTAAGTAGGCACGCGAGAACAAGCAGGGAGGGACAAGAAATAAGCAGAAAAGAGAAACAGAGGACTGGGAATAGAAAAAGTTGAAAATATCAAGGGGGAGAAGTTAGTTGGCACAGTGATTAGTTGGGTAGTGTGCGGTCGTGGTATTCGAACTTCATTTTATTTTTGTACATCCAGATTCCTCCAGAGTTCACCCGCAAGTACTTCTATACACAAATAAACGCCACCACCACTACCACCAACCACCCTATCAAACCCCAATTCCATTCAAGCAACCTCAGCTCTTTTTTATTCCCTGTACCTACTCTCATGCGACGCCTCCGCCAACTTACTCATCGTTCCCGACGGCAACCTCCCGCCCGTCAACACCCCCGCCGTCTGCAGCACCAACTCACTCTCCCTGTGATTCAAGCTTCCCAGGCTCGACACCGAGGGCCCCTTATTCCTCTCCGCCAGCATCTCCGACACGGTCAGCGGGAACGTGCGGTACAGACTCTCCGTCCTGAACTCGGCCTCGATAGCCGCCTCGAGCTGCGCCTCCGTGAGGATGAACGTCTCTGCGTGGAGATACAGGTCGTGGATATGCTCCCTCCTCTCCCCTGCCTTCTCCGCGACGGCGGCGGCGTGTTGCTGGGCTTTGGCGTGCAGGCGCTCCGCGCGGTTAGGGTCGCTGATGCGGTCGCTCGCGCGCAGCGTGGAGAGCACGCTGGGAAGCGTAAGCCGGACGTCCTCGCGCTCCTTCTTGTCGAGGAGGTCCTGGCGGGCTTGCGTGCGGCGCTCACGGATCTCCTGTCTGTGGGAGTCGAAGGCCTTCTTCTTGGCGCTGAGCTCGAGGAGGCCCTGCCGGAGATTCTGGCGGCGCTTGTCGGCCATCTTGAGCTTCCATGCCACGTAGGCGGCTTCCTCGGGCTTGTGCGCGGCGCTGGGGATGGGGCGTGGGGTGGTGGGGAGTTTTGTGAGGCGGGAGAGGTATGCGGGCGAGGTTTTGTCGGGGCCGACGCTCGGGAAGATGGCTTTGGGGGTTGGGAGTTTGCCCTTGACGTGCGGTGTGAAGAGGCGCGGGGCGCGCGGGGGGCGAGGGATTTCGATGTATTTGGGGGACTCGGGGGAGACGCCGGAGGTTGGGGCCGAGGTGGTGAAGAGGCGGGTTGTTGCGGCGGCTGGGCGGAGGGTGGTTGTGAGTGTGCTTGAGGTGGTGGCCGATGCCGCGGCCGTGAGGAGGGAGCGGGGAGGCATTGTGGTGATGGTGGCGATGTGTGTGTGTACCCTTGGAGCTGTGTCTGTGTGTATTCAAATTTGCCTACGTCGGTCGGTTGGCCTGGGGGGTGGAGGTGTTTCGCGTCACGAAAGGGTCTGTCTCTCTCTCCAAAGCCCACAAACCGTTCCGGTAATCCTTGACGATTTCACGAATTTTTGGTGGGGTTCAAAGTGATCTGCATGACTAAGCAGGCACCTGAGAAAGAGGTGTGGTGTGGTGTGGTTGACTTAAATTCTTATCTTATCGATAGCCCAGGAAAAAAGATCCGATCCGATTGGGGAGCTAAGATGACAACGATGGGCAGTGAAGTCTTGCAGGTGAGACATTTCTCCGAGGTGGGGTGGTTGGGTGGGGTTATGAAACCCAACCCCACCAAGAACCGTGCCGGGGATCCATTCATCTCATAAAAGCAATTGTCTTCAAACTCGTCTACAAAAGCAATGAAGCAGCAAATGTATGAAAAGAAAAAAATAAAATGCGACGTATGCATGTGCAGGCCATTTCACTTGTGCGATGAGAGCCTTACAGCGCGATGACAGTAGACAGTGAAGCAAATTTATTAGAATTTCTTGTTTGCCCTCGCACACCCCAAAGGCGAATGCCGATGGCCATGGCCATGGAAGGCATGTTTTTCCAAAGATATGCATTGTCCATTTTGGAATTGATGAAACGAAAATACTTTTTGCATTGTTTGCATGCATCAACTTGGCAGTCAGGCAGTGAGCGAAAAGTGGGCATCTTACTCGCAGTTGTTTTATGCCCCTCCAATCAACCGCACCCGTGCTCAATGTCCAAGAGGCCGATGGCACGAGACTGCTCAATGTAGCCTTGTTGCTCAATGGAGGCCTCTTGCACATGTACGCTGCTAAATAGGACCAGATAAACTCTAAATAAAGTATCTGCCAACATCACCTGAAAGAAATCTCGTGAACGTTAGCTTAGCAACAGGAAGGACCTGGGAACGAGAACAATAGGTTGCAATTGGTTGCCCTCAACCAGAATTTCCCCATCCCACTCGTATGATACATATTTCATTATCAAGCCAATCCCGGAAATGATGTAGCTGCGGAGCTTTTCCCATGGTTGCCCTGGAAACAACACAAGGGTCTGAAAGCCTAATTTTGTAACCGCCAGCAATCTCCGAGGAGTGGACTTTTTTGGCCAATCCAGCAGATATTTGTGGTGCTTCTGCTACTCATAAAGCCTTCAATTAAACTCTGAGTAGGAAGTCAGCCTGAGCAAATATGTCATTTGTTTACTATAAACGCTTCAGCTGCCGTTTAAACTTTTATTTTTGCCGAGATCTCCAAAAAGGTGATTTATGCGACATTTTGCCTAGTTTGGCCAATTTTGGGCTAGAAAAAGGCGTTGAAGGACGGACAGAGGTAAGCATGCCTAGGATAAGGAGGTACTTGGCACAGGGGTAGCTGCCAAAGCAGTTGACAAAGCTCTGTGAGTTGAGACCTTGAGTAGCCGTATAAAGACGAGTGAAACCGGGCCGGGACCCCCTAGTCAACAATTACCATACACTGCAGCGGGGCAAAGTTTCTTATCCGACAGAGCCAGCGATCATTGAACACACTATTACGTGCGGATTGATTACCACCCAATGTTGGCCCATACCAACTGGCGGGGTATGACAGGTGGGGCATTTGATTGGAGGAGGCTTGCGAATTGGGGGGGGCATTTGGAAGTGGTGATGGGTGACCAAGATGCAGGGTCTCGTCTTCACACTCTAGGCCACCCTATTTTTTTTCCGTTGCATTGCTGCGTCTGTCAGCATTGTGAGATGGTTGGGTTTTTAAAACCGTATGGGGGACGTCAAAAGAAGGCTTTATAGGCTCTAGTGAGCATGAATTCCACCAAAACTTTCGATCGACGTCGGAGGCTGGTTCTCGGTGAATTGCGACTGCTGAGAGGCAGTAGCTTTACTAGCCTTGCGTTGCTATATGGGACACTATCTCAATCAGAGCCAGATCTGAGGAAACTTATTTCGAGCCAGGTTGGGCATGCACAAACAGAGCTTGCAATAGAGTAGAAGCTACCAGCCAAGATGGCTTCGGCAGATTGCTGAGGATAGCTAACGAGAGAGTCGTCTGGATGGTACCTAGGATGCAGGTAGGAGAGCATAAATCCTAACGAATTACGGGCGAACCTCGTTGGGCTCGCTGGGTAGCCATGGGGTGGGGCGGCTCGTCTGCATGAGGGGCGTATTTTTTTTCTTTTGTATTTGCTAGTTGCGTTTGGTCCCCGCTGTGAGATAAGAGGTTGTGGTGGTTGGTAGGGCGGAAGCGTGTGATGTGCTGAGGCGGCGGGCATGGTTCGAGGAAGGGAGAGCAGGTGGAGAGAGAAAGGGCGACTGCACAGACGGGCCCTCAACAGGCGGACGGATATCACGGCGGACGCATCGATGCGTGGACGGATGCGTGGACGCAGCGCGGATACGCGGCTGCGCGGTGTCGCGGTGCTGCTCTGCTCTGTCTGATCGTCCTGTCCGCGGCCCAGATGGAGATGCGCTGCAGCATGGAGCTGGAGGCTTGGATCGTGGCCGTCCAGAAAAAGCATGATCAAGCCCTAAACCACTGCGAGACTGAGCCACAGTCGTTTGCAACGAATTGGCGCCAGAGCTGATGGATATCGATGAAAAGCAGGGCTTTCGTTCAGGCGGCAGTTTGGTGTTGAGGTGTTCATCTTTCCATTGTCGAGAACGGCTGTGGGTTTCAATTGGCAAGCCAGATAGAGAGGAGAGCTGTAGTATTGTGATAATTGGGATATAGTTCTTCATATTGAGGGGCCTTGCAACTGTGCGCATGTGGAATTTTAACTTCGGTTTATTTGCTTTTCCGCCGTCTGCGTCTGAAGGAGAAAAAAAAAAAAAAGGGCCACATATACTTTCTACTTTTATCTCGATTTAGACGGCGAGTGAAAATTGAGATTCCACCGATCCATCCCCACGCCTGGCCACAGGCCTGGCCCAGTGCTGGAGCGCTCCCCCCCTCCAGGACCCCCCACCTCCCCACCGCCCTTTCTGGCGCTGCACCACCACCACCACCACCACCACCACCACAACCACCACAACCACAACCACCAGCACCGCCGCAAGCACTAGCAGCTATACTTCCTTTACTTACAAACAGTTTCCCCCCGCCCAGCCAATCAGCCCGCACCCCTCTTCATCCCACACACCAACTGGTAGAATTCCCCTCTTCCTATAAAGCCTCAAGAAGCCCCCGCCCCTTCGTCAGTGTTCTTCGACCGTCTGCTTTCCTCCTCTCCATCCACCATCTCCACTCATCTTCACACAGGACAGTTCGTATTCGCGTTGGTCTGCCCACTCTGTCTGCTTCCATTAAGCTCGCTGCACTTGCAATCCGCCTGGCCATCTCTCACTACTCGTTCTAACATCCATTCGACAGTAATCGGAAGCCATGGCATACCACGATGTTGAGTACAAGTCGACCCTCCAATGGCTCAGCTGCCTGAACTTGGAGCACCGTCCTTCGGGCAACTACCGCAGGACCTCCATCATCGGAACCATTGGTTTGTTCTTCCTCCGTTTAATCAGGCACAAGGAGTTCATTCTAATGAATTCCTATAGGCCCAAAGACCAACTCGGTGGAGATGATCAACAGGCTTCGTAAAAGTAAGACAGCCCCCGAATTACATACCCCTCTGTGATTGACGTCATACTTACACTTGTCACTTTAGCTGGCCTCAACATCGTCCGCATGAACTTTTCCCACGGTTCTTACGAGGTAAATTTGACCCAACTCAAAAAGCGACAGAGCAGGGCAATCGTCTGCCCCACGCGCGCGTTGCATGGATTATCCAGCCATTACCCAATTGGGAGGCGGGGTCATTTTCCTGGCAAGGTGTGTGTGGTGGGGGTTACAGCTGGCTAAGACATTTTCTCCCGGGATAGTACCACCAAAGCGTTATCGACAACTCCAAGGAGGCCGAGAGAGTGCAACCTGGACGCCCATTGGCTATCGCCCTTGATACCGTACGTTATTCCCATTAGCGCATAATCATTGCATTTTTCTGATTTACCGTGTGAACTTGCAGAAAGGACCCGAAATCCGAACCGGAAACACTGTCGGAGATGCAGACATCCCAATCGGCGTTGGTGCTGAGATCATCATCACCACCGACGAGGCCTATGCCACCACATGCTCTGAGAAGATCATGTATGTAGATTCCCACCATTCATTTTAATTGTATTGCGCTAATGTCTGTTGTAAAGGTATGTCGACTACAAGAACATCACCAAGGTTATCTCGCCAGGCCGCATCATCTACGTTGATGACGGTGTCCTCTCATTCGAGGTCATTGCCATCAAGGACGAGAAAAACATCCTCGCCAAGTGCTTGAACAACGGCAAGATCTCTTCCAAGAAGGGTGTCAATCTGCCAAAGACCGATGTCGACCTTCCCCCTCTTTCTGAGAAGGACAAGGCCGATCTCCGATTTGGTGTGAAGAACGGTGTTGACATGGTCTTTGCATCATTCATCCGTCAGGGTTCCGACATCGCTGCCATCCGTGAGGTTCTCGGCGAGGAAGGAAAGGAGATCCAGATCATTGCCAAGATTGAGAATCAACAAGGTGTAAATAACTTTGATGAGATTCTCAAGCAAACTGACGGTGTCATGGTTGCCCGTGGTGATCTCGGTATTGAGATCCCACCCGCTCAGGTCTTTGTTGCCCAGAAGATGATGATTGCAAAGTGCAATCTTGCTGGAAAGCCAATCATCTGTGCCACTCAGATGCTCGAGTCCATGACATACAACCCTCGCCCAACCCGTGCTGAGGTTTCCGATGTCGGCAATGCCGTTCTCGATGGAGCTGACTGTGTCATGTTGTCTGGAGAGACCGCAAAGGGTAACTACCCTGAGGCTGCCGTCTCCATGATGCACGAGACCTGTTTGTTGGCCGAGACTGCCATCTCATACCAACCTCTCTTCAATGAGCTCAGGACCCTCACCGCCAGGCCAACTGAGACATCCGAGACCTGTGCTATCGCCGCTGTTAGTGCCAGCTTTGAACAAAAGGCAAATGCAATCATTGTTTTGAGCACAAGGTATGTATCCTGATTTCCGGTTCATGTTAGAATCAAGCTAACTCTAGATTTAGTGGATCTACTGCTCGTCTTCTTTCCAAGTACCGCCCAACATGCCCAATTCTCATGATTACACGAAACGCCAAGGCTGCCCGATACTCACACCTCTACCGCGGTGTATACCCATTCTACTTCCCTGAGCCAAAGCCAGACTTTAACAAGGCGAACTGGCAAATTGATGTAGACAGGAGGTTGAAGTGGGGTATGGAGCAGGCACAGGCACTTGGACTCTTGTCCAAGGGTGATACCATCATTGCTGTTCAAGGATGGAGAGGAGGATTGGGACACACCAACACGTGAGTATTTCAATTCCTGCGCGTCTTTGAAGACAATTACTAACCTATTCAATAGTCTCCGTGTCCTTGGCTTTGAGGAATAAATTAGATTTCTTTATGTCATCTCGAGGAATAATGAGAATATAAGCACGTAACTTAAACGTTGCTCTCATGTGGATGGACGGATAGAAGGATATACAATTTGGGTATTGTGTTTGACTTGACAAGATGTTGGATCATTGCAGGTGTTTTTCTTGTTCTTTTTTTTTATTTTTATCTTTTCTGCTTCTTTTTTTCTCTCTAATTAATTCTAAAAATAAGAAACGGAAGGTAGGGGATAGCATGGCTCTTGAATAAATACATCTTTTGTTTTTGTTCAATCATTTTCTGGCGTTTCCTATTGTAATGTAACTTTGGCCGCGAACTTGCTTTTGAAAGTGGTTTGTAAGTACAGTCGGGCCCGAAATGTGAGCGAAAGCACATCTAGAACTGCTAGGCAATGTTGTACTTTTTGAATTACTAGGCTGAGTATTTGTGAAAAACTCGGCAAGGTTAAATAAAGGGACATATTACCTATCTCACCATACGTTTTCTTTATTACTCGTTTGGCTTGGCTGAAATTATCCTACTCTAGAGAGCTGTCAAGGAACAGCGGGTCAATTATTACCCTGAAGTACTATCCCTTCTTAGACTTGACGCTGTTACCCTGAAGTGAAATCATGAGTCCCATATCTTCCTAGATCTAACCACCGACCAATTATCTATGAACATGGTTTTTGTGTTGCATGAATGGATCATAATATTCATATCAATGTTTAATACATTATACACAAATTATAGATTATTAGCTATAACTATTTCCCCCCCCCCCAAAAAAAAACAACAAAGCCCAATTTACCACGAATGATGCCCGCCATCCATAATCAAGTCCGAGCCCGTCATATACGAGCTCGCATCGCTCAGCAAAAACACCGCGGCGCCGCGATACTCCTCAGGCCTGCTCAGCCTGCCCAACATATTATCCCTCGGCCACGTCTTTGCCCTCTTCGGGTCATCCTTCAGCATCACATCCACCATCGCCGTCTCAATATACCCGGGGGAGATTGTATTGATGCGGATCCCGTAGGGCCCCCACTCCATCGCCAGGCTTCTTGCGAGCTGCAGCACCGCGGCTTTACTCGAGTTGTACGCGGCGCAGGCCATGCCTTTATTCGCGATGGTGCCGGACATGCTCGCGATGAGCACGATTGAGCCGCCGTTGCCGAAGCGCACCATCTGCTCTGCGGCGGCCTGGGCGCAGAGGAAGGCGCCGGTGACGTTGATGGACATGACCTCGTCGAAGGCGTGCTGGGAGTGGCGGAGGGCTGGGGCGATGCGGTTGATGCCCGCGGCGGCGATGATGCCGTCGAGGCGCGAGTGTTTGTCCGCGATCTGGCGGGTGATGTCGTGGAGCTGGGTGGGGTTGCGGACGTCGGCTTGGCGGTAGCCGAAGGTTGTGTGGAGTTCGGAGGCACCGCGGTCTTTGAGGCGGTAGTATTCGGCGGGGAGTTGGGCGTCGTCAACGCGGTCGAGGGCGTAGACTGTGTGTTGTGGAGGGAAAGACATTATTAGAGAGAGGACGGGGGGGGGGGGGGGGGGAGGGGAGGGAGGGAACATACCAATCGCACCGGCCTCCATCAATGCCTCCGACTGCTGAATCCCGACACCGCCCACGCCGCCGGTAATCAAGATCACCTTGCCCGTCAAATCAAACTCCGGCAGCCTCTGCACCAGACTCGTGCTATCGTACTTCTGCAGCTCGTGCGCCTGCGGCCTCCTCGTGGCCTCCAAGCTGAGCGCCTTCTGCGGCCGGATTGCCGCAACGGGGGAGGACGAGAACGCCCTTGCTTGTTGTTGCTTCTGCTGGAAGCTCATCCTGGCACCGCCAGCTCCCCCAATCGCTGCCGTGGCCCTCTCCCGAGCCAATGCAGTCGCCGTCGTGGTAGATGTGGTAGTGGAGGCAGGAGCCTTCATAGCTCTAGCGACCGCACGGGAAGCAGCTCTTGCGAAAGCGGTAGTCATGGCGGACGGGGGTGGTTGGAGTAGTAGTAGTAGTATATAGAGGAGTTCCTTACTAACGCGGCCAAAGGGTATGGCTACTTTGCTGTAGTAGTCAAATGGGGGGGGAGGTTGGGTTTCTTAAAAAAAAAAATCAATTATAAAAAAAATCGACTTTTTTTTTTGAGAGGGGATGGCCGGTTAGATGGATTTCACTGGCTCGAGAGTCAGATCAAATCCTACAGATGGCGTTGATATTGTTGCTCTTCTTCTGGTGGGCCTGGGGGGTTGCTTTTAAGGTTTGGTTTGGTTTGGGGGGGATGGGGGAGAGGGAGGTTGCTTTATTGCTTTTGTTATTGCTTCTGCTGTTGCTTTGTTACTTTGCTGGATGCTGTGAGATGAAAGTCTGAATATGGACGGCAGCTCGGCCTCCTATATACCATTCTCGAGAGCCCGATTGCATTGCGGCCTTCATTTCAGTGCTACGGCGCCTGGCTTGCGCCAATGCCTCGCTGCCGGGCCGTTGCTCATGCTGGCGGAGGCCATTTGACAGGCTATGTGGATGGCTCTGATAGATCGCGATTGGCTCTGGCACCTTTGCGTAAAGGCTGCTGAAGGGCTGCTGGGACGGGCGGTATGGCGGGTTTATGCGCAGGAGCGCAGCGGAGTTGGCGAGCAGGCGGGGGAGCTGGGAGAACGTCGAGGCCCGGCGCAACGTCACGCGCTAGCGCCGGGCGCGCGACGGTTGCTGCCTATTTTGGCAATGGCGGGCGTCCGGTCGACGAAAGCGGCTAGGGCGACTGGCCGGCGCAAGCCTCCTGGCTGAAGCGAGTGTTCGAGGCCTCTGCATGGATTCTTGCGCAACGAGAGACTGATGAAAACACAAGGCCAAAGTGACGTTAGGAAGCTATTGGGCGGAATATCATGCTGCTAGCACAGTGATTGGTGCAAAAATCTAGGCATATTATAAGGCAAGACATAGCACAGATATTAAGGTTTGTGACCAACGAACTTTATGCTTCAGAGCGCCAATGATGTTTGAATTTTTAGGCGTGAACCAACGCTCTTCTCCAACAAATCAAATGATACCATGATACCACAGACCACACATAATCCATACATACATACATACACCACCCGGTTACAGTAATACCAGTATTCCCGCCCAAAGATCCGACTCAAAAGAGAAAAACGCCAAATACCTCCCCAGAAGAAAACATGACCAAAAAGAGAACAAGGTATTATTTATTTAGGAGCAGCGGTGGTCTTCTCGAGTGGGAGAGGAGTGAAGCGGAGGTATGGCTTCACAATGCGGAAGTTGGGGAAGAGCTCCTTGGCGAGCTCGTTGCTGACGGAGGGGTGGACAATAACATCATCGCCTGGCACCCAGTTGATTGGGGTGGTGATGCTACGAGAGACGTTAGCAAAGGATCCGAGAATGCTGATCACGACTTTACAGAAACACATACCGTTGCTTGTCTCCGGTCTGGAGAGAGTCAACAACACGGAGGACCTCCGCGGTGTTTCTTCCGGTGGAGGCTGGGTAAGCGAGGATCAGACGAATGGTCTTCTTTGGGTCGATGACAAAGACGGAACGGATGGTGAATGCAATTCCCTTGGCGTCGACGTTGGTAACGTCCTGGTGGTCCAACATGTCGTAGAGGTAGGCAATCTTGCGGTCCTTGTCTCCGATGATTGGGAAGGTAAGGTGAGATCCAGAGATCTCATCGATATCCTTGATCCATCCGGCATGGGAGTCGATGGTGTTGGCAGAAAGACCAATGAGCTTGACTCCACGCTTGGTGAACTCTGGCTCGAGCTTGGCGAAGGCGCCGAGCTCGGTGGTGCAGACTGGGGTGTAGTCTGCAGAAAACGGCCATTAGCAAGAGCACGGATGGGAATGGAAGATCAATGGCAAGCTTACCCTCTGGGTGAGAGAAAAGAACAACCCACTTGTCACCAATAAAGTCGTGGAAGTTGATTGGGCCGGCAGTGGTCTCGGCATCAAAGTTTGGAGCAATGCTTCCGAGACGGAGACTGAAGGAGAAGACAGTTAGAATGCGTGGTTCTCCTGCTGGCACCGAGCAAGATGGATGGAGGGAGTGGGCTTACGGGGTGGCGCGTTCTTCAACAGACATGATGTATGAGTTTGTGTGGGGTTTGGTGGAGAGGATTGATGGATGGAGATGCAGGCGAGGGCGAGATTCGAATCCTTCGCGGGGCAAGAGGCGAGTTATGTACTGGCGAGGGCGGCAGGGATGCTGGAGGGGTGGGTGGGCGAAGAGGGGTAAGGGCGGTGGCTAGAGGAGGGAGGGATGGATGGATGGATGGATGGCGGCGGGCAGCAGCAGACACGAGGGAGGGAGGCTGGTGATCGTGCTCTCACTACTGGCATCCACGCAGCCTCCTCCCTCCCCGGCTTGCAGGCCTCCTTCCTGCTCTCTGCTTTGGCTCGCCGGAAGCTTGCTCCCCACGATTGCAGCACGATGGCAAGAGAGCAGCAGCCAGGCAGGGCAGGCAGCTAGCAGAATTTGCTGCGATCATTTGTTTCTTCTTCTGGGCGTCCGTTTCTCTTTTCGGCGAACGGCCGCATGGAGCGGGCTCTTGGGCTCTTGCACCATCGGGGACGCTTCTCATTGGCCGCCTGCCGCACCCGTCATGAATGGGCCGCACCCCTGCCGCCCCACCTCCGAGTCCCGGAAAAACTGTGGCATCTGCCCGCCCAGCCTGCCCGCGGAAAGCCGATGGGGCGGCCGCTCACCGCGGAACCCCGATCGCCGCGCCGGGCTCCCGCATGCGGCCGCGGACCAGCTCGATACCAGCTCTGGAAGCCTGGTGCTTGCCCTTTGGGGTAGAAGCAACCTTCCATCAGGTACCACCATCTGCTGGGCCGGCCCAAGAATCATTCCCCCCCTCCTCGGGGATCCTATCCCACTCCTCCCTACCGTCCCACTCGCCGTCAAACAATTCCCACAATGCCATCCTCACCACCTCCCCCAATCACCACCAACCATCCCGAGTTCCCCAAGCTCAAGTTTGGCGTTTTAACCTCACCTCCCAATGCCGGCAGTCTGATGTGACAAGCACCTCTTTTGTTTTCCCTTTCCATCTCTCGCCTCCAGAAAAAAAAAATAAAAAAGGCTGCCGGTGTCGGTCACACCTGAGACGGACACCTTGACTGTGGTTGGCCAGAATCAATTTGACAACCATGCCTGTCGCAACCGGTTAGCCCCACCAACGCTAAACCCCTGCATTTCCTCCATTTTGCGGGGCCCGGCATCAGCCATCCCATCACATCGACATCCGCCTCCCCCCACCATCATCACCATCACCGGAAGGAGGGGTAGTGGTGTTTGGCAACATTATTAATTGAGAGGTAGGTTTGCTTACTCTACTTACTCTTGATTCTTTTGCTTTTAATCAGATTGATCGCCAGCTCATGCAAAAGATTTATTGCTTACCCATCCCGTGCATCACTCCTCCCTCACTCATACTCCCCCCGGAGTATCCTACACAGAATAGGAATCTGCATCATCTCTCTGCTTCTTATATGCACGAGACATGATGCTCAAACATCAAACATACGCACGAGTGATGGCATCGAAGGTATCGGTTCCTCTACATTGGAATTCCGAAACGGCCTACGGAGATGAGCTTCTCCATCTCGGCAGAGAATGAGCCTACTTAACCTATAAGGACCCTTGGAGCTCATCACTCACCACTCACCGCTCGTCTAGTAGTCATATTCCAGATCTCATTCACTCATCACATATCTCTACATTACTCATTACCTGCCTCCCCCGGCTTGGCAGCTAAACTGTAAGTAACGGTTATGGTCTAGTTAGATGTTGATGGAAGTGATGAGATGGATTGTGCCATCTGGTCTAGCACTAGTTAGAGCAGGCATTTCGTCCAACTTACTGACTGGTTTCCTACTAATGTATTTCAGGTGGAATTTCTCCAGAGGTAGCTTGCTAGTCTCGTGATCATGTGAGCAGCTTGCCTTGAAATAAGCAAGTGGTTCTCGGCTGGCTTGGCGAAAGGGTTAATTGTGGTTCAGGGTAACAGGGTAACAGCTAAGCATTCAACGAGCTCTTCCTGACCCAGTCAAGTTTGATAAAACAAATATACGAGGATTTGCGAATATATAAAACCTATACTTGCGCTCCAGAAGATGGAAAACGATACCAACTCACTTACCATTCATTATAGAGTACCTTCCACGGGCTCCCGAAAATGGCCTTTCAACACAAACTTCAATCTTGCAATTGCAATTGTCCCAACGGGTCCACAAATTATTTGTAAAAATGCTTGTATTATTACTATTATAAACCTATATTGCAATTACCTCCTACTTTGTTTTTTTTATGTGCATATGTGTATGCTCCAATTGCAAAAACAATGATGCGTAGGCTTCTACACCCTTTCTCTCTCTTACTTCCAAAAATGTTATCATTATTACCCCCCACCCCAAAACCCAAAGGAAACTACAAAGAAAGAAACGCTTCATCTAAAACTCCATACACCCTCCACCTCCTCCACCACCCTACACCCCCTCGACCCTCCCGCCCAACCTCTCCACCGTCCCCTCCGCAAGCCCCAACACCTCCTCAATCTTCGGCGCCGGCAGCTTCTTATCGTCGCGGAGCACGAGGATCTGGCGGATCGTGGCAGTGTCCACCCAGCGTCTGTGCTCGCGCTGTGCTGGGTCCTCGGTTTGGTCCTCCATGAGCTGGCGGAGGTGGTTTCGCGATGCGAGGATGTGGTGGGAAGGGTTGACCTATGTTTTGGGGAGTTTAGGTTTGGTTTTATGTTAGTTGGAGATTATAAAGTAGAGATATGTGAGTTTTTGATGTGTGCCAGGGGAGGGGCTGGGGGATACATACGTCGCGGTCGAGTGGAATTGAGGTCGCGGGAGTGCCGCGGGTTAGTGAGTTTGGGTTTGGGTTTGTGGTGGTCGAGGTCTCTGCGACTCCGACGCGCTGCAGCATGGATGCAAAGTCTGGGTCTGCGGCGTCGTTCAGGATGGCTAGATTTACACACAAGTACACACACACAAAAAAAAAATTAATCGATATCAAGTATACTTGATAAATATATATATATTTATAATCACAAGGAAGTGGTGGGATAGGGAGGAGGGAGGGAGGGGGTTGGGTGAAGTTGAATTGAATTGCAATTGAATCAAGTAATGAACATACAATCATCTTTCCTGCCGACAGAAATACTCGGCGCAGGGTGCACCTCGGGCCCGATGTTGTGCTCGGTGGTAGTCTTGCGTGTGTCTGCGCGCGCGCCGCCGAGCCCCACTTGGCTGACCTGCGAGGTCGGGTCGCGGAGGGGGTATTTTCGGGTTGCGGTGGATTGGGAGGCGATGCGGGAGGCTTTGGATGATGCGGAGCCCATTGCTTTGGTGATTTTCTTTGTCCGGGGGAGGAGGGGTGTGTGTGATGCTGGGATTGAAGGGAGTGTTGTTGGTCTTGGTGTGGTTTAGCGATGCGATGATAGTATGGAGATGTGGAGTTGAGTTGGCAAGGTGGGGGGGGGGGGGGGGGAATGTGGAGATGTTACAGTTGCGGACTTCCGAAGTGGGTAGTTTGGATTATTGGATTTAGCGATAGCTTGGGAATTGGCGCCGGTGGTGACCTCACTCTCCCAGAGGCCCAGAGGTCCTGCAGCTCTCTCGTGGGCGCTGGTTCTAGAAGGTCTTGGCGGGGGGAGGTGGCAGGAAGGTTAGGTAGGCAGCGGTGGTTGGTAGTGGTGGGGTACCGCGGGGATTGGGGGGGGAGATAAATTGTCTCGATACTTGCAAGCAAGCTTGATTCCCAACTCCAGCTCCCTCCGCAATACATACAGCACCAACATCAGCATCGATATCAATATACCCTTCCCCCTCCCCCCCTCGAATAACGATACCATTCACGATACGATAGAACAGTACGTATACTCTACAGCATATATATAAGTAATATAATCAACAACTCAACTCAACTCAACTCAACTCAACTCAGCTCAGCTCAGCTCAGCAACCAACCCAACAGCAAAATAAAACAAAAGATGTCCGACCCAAGCCAGAACCCAGACCCAAAGGCCGAGGCCGCGGCTCGTGCGAAGGAGGCGGAGGAGCAGGCTGCGCTTCCGTACAAGTGGAGGCAGACGATTGGCGATGTGGATGTTGCGATCCCGGTGCCCAAGGGGACTAGGGCGAGGGATCTGGTTGTGGAAATTAAGAAGTTGAGGATTAAGGTTGGGTTGAAGGGGCAGAGTCCTATTCTTGAGGTGAATAATGCCGAATAATGCTAATCTCTGCGGTTTCTTTTCTTTCTTTTTTTTTTTTTTTGATCCCCATTTTCTAACCCATACATACGTTTCTTCCTTCTTTCTCTCTCTCTAGGGCGACCTCCCGAAACCAATCCAAGTCGACGAGTCCACCTGGACGCTCGAGGACCAGTGCAGCGTCGAGGTGCATCTCGAGAAGATGAACCAGCAGGAATGGTGGGCGCATGTCGTGACCAGCGCGCCCACAATCGACGTGACAAAGATCACGCCCGAGAACAGCAAGTTGAGCGATCTCGATGGCGAGACGAGGGGGATGGTGGAGAAGATGATGTATGACCAGCGCCAGAAGGAGATGGGCCAGCCCACGAGCGAGGAGCAGAAGAAGAAGGATATGTTTGAGAATTTCAAGAAGATGCACCCGGAGATGGACTTTAGTAAGGTGCAGATGTCTTAGGGAAGGAAGAAAGGAAGGAAGGAAGGAAGGAAGGAAGGTGGTTGAGGGGGTCCGGGAGAGTAGGCTTTGGCTTTGGGTGGATGTACCGAAATTCAGCTATTATTCATTCCTGGAGTTTTTTTGTCTCGGCCAGATCTACTTGAATCGCTAATTGTGAAGGCGTATATGGTGTGGAGCACATTCACATGATGGTGCTGGTGATAGTTATGGAGGAGGGTGCCGAATCAAACTCTTGCTTCTCCATTTTTCTTAATTTGATATCCCATTGATTTTCATTTCAATTTTTTTCTTTTCCAGAGTACCGGAAGGACCACTTTCTTGTTCTCGTGCCACTTGCTTATTGATCTGTTCGCTTCGTTGCTTCGTGTTTTTCGCCTCCCAATTTACCCCATAGGAATGTCCGATAAGATAAGACCAACCACCAAGATAAGATTAGATCGATCTCACCTCAACTCAGGACAGCTCCGAGTCACCACCTCCGAGCTCGTCAACCACAACAACAACGACGACGACAGCTCCTACAAACCATCAACACCGCCATCGCCGCCTACGAAAAGCAACACAACCAATGCCCCAAACTCACTAGACACACAACCCATAAGATAACATAATGCAGCGACAATACTCCCAAAACCAACACCAATCCCCCCACCCACCACCCACCCAACAACAACACCCACAACACCCCCCCCCACCACCACCACCACCTCCCCAGCAATCAAACTTCCTCCCAATCTTCACCCTCATCGAAGACTCCACCTCAAACGACCACTTCCACCCAAAAGTCCACTACATCTTCTCGGACGACGTCGACTCCCCCCTCGACATTGCGCTCGGAAACATCCGCAAATCCGCTCCTCCTCCGCACTCCACCACTCCCACCTCCCCCAACAACCCCGGCCCCCTAAACAACAACAACAACGATGATGATGACGAACACGAACACCCCCCCCCCACCACCACCACCACGGCCACCACCACGGCCACCACCACTGCCCGGCCCCCAAACCGCCGTAGAAGAACACAGACACTGACACAACAAACCGATGACGTCGGCTGGCCGAAACACGTGCGCCCGATCGTGATCAGCATGGCGCCAGACCTGACGCACGTGCAGGCGGCGTACTCGCTCTCGCAGGAGTGGCAGCTGACGGGGGTGAGGGTCGGGAGGGCGCCGCAGTGGCTTGTTGGGGATGAGGGGGTGGGGGGTGTGGGGGTGGGGGTGGGGGGGGGAAATGTCTCTTCTGCCCCCCCCATAACCATAATACCCCAAATCCCACCACCACCACAACCACACCAGCAGGGTCAACCCCAAACTACTCCCGGTGGTGGTGGTGGTGGGGGTGGGAGTTTTAGTTCCGCCACTGCTGCGGGATTCCAACAACAACAGCAACAACAAGTAGTCCAGGACCAACAGGAAGGCCTCATGCTCACAATCGAGGGCACTTGTATCCCCCCCCCCCAGGGAGGAGGAGGAGGAGGAGGCCCAGAGAGTCTCTACGACCTGGCAAACACGTATGCCGACCGCATGAGCGTGATTCGCAGGGTGATTGAATTTGGGGTTAGGCAGGAGATGGAGCTGATGCACGAGCAGGAACTGCACGAGCAGGAGCAGGAGCAGTATGGTGAGGGTGGAGGGGTGCATAGTGCGCGGTATGAGGGAAGGGAGGAGGGGAGGGAAGGGGAAGGGGAGAGGGAGAGGGATATAACAACAACAAGGTCACTGATTTCGGACAGTCAGGAGAATTTGAGGAGGATTATGATGTTGATGCATGGGCATCATGATGATGATGGGAATGGTGATGGGGATGATGGTGGTGGTGGTGGTGGTGGTGGTGGTGGTGGTGGGAGGGAGAGAGAGGGTCAGGGTCGGGGTCAGGAGCAGAGGAATGTGGAGGAGGATGAGGAGGAGGAGGAGGATAAACAGGATGGGGGAACACTACCACTACCACAGCAGCAGGGTCCGAGAATATCACCGCCGCCGCCGACGGCGCCGGGTATGGAAGGGTGATGGTGATTCGGAGGTGTGTGGGGGGGGGGGGGGGTGAGTGTTAGTATGAGTATGAGTATGAGAAAGATTGTATAGCTTTTTTTTTTTTTTTTTTGGTTATAACGGTACCGGTTCGAATACTATCCTGCGGGGGTTTTTTTTTTTTTTTTTTTTTTTTTTTTTTTTTTTTTTTTTATTGTGGTCCTGCGAGAGACAATGCGAACCGGTACCAGTGAACGGCGGCGGCGGCGGCGGCGGGGGGAGGGGGCATGATCATGATGATATATGCAATATATATTATAATTATAAGAGTGTTTTTCGAATTGCAATTTGCGAATTTTTTAATATCCACTCATTAATTATAAATTCTGAAGCCTCTAGATCTGGCCATGGGCATGTATACATATGTATGTACATACCTTGAATTCGAATTCGAATTTCAGCCTGTGTATACAGTTTACAGTGGCAATAAATTTTGCTACTCGGGCTCTATTTCTCTGTACATGTACAGGTAGTGCTATATATAGCTATAGCTATTTTCTTACTCAAGACTTTAAATTTGAAAAGAATTTACTTTGAAATTTTGAAATTTGAAAAAAAAAAAAAAGGGCAACAAAATTAAAAAGGTAAAATTTGGAATTTATAAATACAGAAATGTTTTTTGGAGGGGACACATATGCATGTACACCTACCGAGCTATAGGTATCTATGGGAAAAAGCTCTGGAAATTTATAATTAAAGGCGGTGAAAAAATGGTGTGATAATTATTGGCTCAAAAGTCCGTTATTTTTATAAATCGCACTCGAGCTCGTCCTACTATAGCTAAGATATATACAAAAAAAAAAAAATAAATAAATAAAATAATTACTCCATTTAAAATTTAAACCCAGAAGATATCCAAAAAATAAACATCTAAAAAAAATCCGGGAAGGATTCAGAAACCCAGAACAGAACATACATGTAACTTGCCAATTGCAGATCCTCCCAAGCGAATCGAGGCTACTCCCATGCTCCAAATCAAATCAATGCAACGCCTTCGCAAACTTACTCCTCGCCCTAATCCTCCCCCCATAAAAGATCAACACCCACGGCACGACCGTCAGCACCATGGCCACGCCTCCCAACAAACTACTCGCGGCGCCAAACCCGAGGCCCGTGAACATGGCCTCCGTAAACAGCGGAAACCCCGCGGCCATCATGTTCCTACAGAAACTCTGCGCGGCCAACGCACTACTCGCATATCTCTGGTACGTATCCGCAAAGTAGTTGAACACGGCGAGGTAGATCGAGTAAATGCCCATTGTTGCGCATGTGATGCCGAGGGTTGGGATGAGGTAGTGGAAGCGCGGGTATGCTGTCCAGCCGTAGAGAAACATGCCGATGGGGAGGAGGATGGAGACGATGCAGGACGAGTAGAGACGGCGTTCTGGGTCGGCGGGAGTCGGAGGGGCTGGGAGGGGGAGGTAGATGTTTGCTAGCTGTTCGAGAAGGTAATTTGAGATATTGGCAAGTAGACAGCCCACCACGAGTGCTATAAATTGTATTATATGTTAGTTGTGCGTTTGAGAATAGATTTAGTATCGGGGGTTTAGGAATTACATAGAAAGATCATGCCGATTTGGACTTTGTCAAAGTGGTATATGGCTTCAAACATGATGGGTATGCTCTCCAAGAATCTATTCGCATTTGTTAGAATCAAAGGGCATCGGAGTTAAGATAGACAATATCCTATAAAACTTACAGATATAGTACACCCCATGCAAATGCCGTCCACATGCTAAACCAAAAGACAACAGGCTCAGTGAATAAGAGATCTTGAAAGCACAAGTATTAGCAGTCTGTAAGCATCCATCGGCGGGGAGGGATTCATACGAAATGGGCGTGTCAAGGACATCTTCATCAATGTAGCCAGACTCTCCTTCGACTCATCTGCCCTTACCTTCCATCTTACTTTCTTTTGTGGAGTTTTCATGTCTACATCTTGGAAGTTCCCTTCCCGTTGATCAAGCCATTCATTCAACATATATGCCTTTCGGGTCATCAGGACATTTCCTCTGGTTTCCTTCATTGCCAATGATAGCAGCAAAAGTACAAGCAGATTCAAGATTAATTGAAACCAGTGGATCCAACGCCATCCCAAGTCTCGATTGATAAATGCAGATATGACTGGACCAATACCCGTTCCGCCGATGGCAGTGGTTGTAAATAGTGACATGGGAAAGCTGCGATCCTCGGCATGATAGATATCAGAGATAACCCCACCAACCTAGAAAATAATTAGGCTAATTCATTCAAAATTTCAGATTATTGAATGATGGAGTATCTCTTGTGACACGTACCATGGTACTGAAGGTTGATGTTCCAACTCCGAGGAAGAAACGACCAAGCATAAGTCCTGCAAAATCCTGGCAGAGTGCTGTTCCGAGGTGGCATGCTAGTGTCCGGTTGGCAAGTTAACATCACACCGAGTAAAAATGAAGTCGTGAGAATCAGACTCACCACAAGCCAATGCCAATGTTGCGATGAAAACAGGTCGTCTTCCGTAAACCTAAAATCAGCCCGAATGTCAGCACATCCAATAGCCTTGACCACTTTGTTAAAAGCAATATTACCCACCTCACTCAATGGTGCCAGAAACATCGGTGCTACGGCAAAGCCGCCGGTAAATAGCGCCAAACCACCCAATAATGCCTCCTTTGAAACTCCAAAGTCTGCCTGCATTCCATCCATCCCAGCCGTGTATGCCCCAGCAACATACGCTGCGACAAATGTTGAAAAGCATGACATGAACAATGTGACATTCTTGCGTGCTCTTCCCCAGGCGAAGGGGTCTGTGATTGCTTGGATGTGGGGTGGTACGCCTTCGGGAAGCAGTGTCGTCCATTCTAGGTATTCATATGAAATCGGCCCGGTAGGCCCCACCGGCTCGGTTTCTGGCGAAGGCAGCCGATGTGAAGGCACTCGTGTGCTGTTTCTAGAGGAAGGAGCAGATTCGATGGATGGAGAGTGCCGCCGTGCAAAGGGGCTGTTTGGGATTGGCTGGCCAGATTGAATGAAAACGAGGGTATCTTGGAGGCTTTCACTGTCTCCGTTTGAGTTTGCATTTGTATTTGCCATGCGTGAGGCTTCCATAATTTCTTGATCGATCTTCGCCGTCTGAAGTATTCCGTCCCTATTTTTTTTTTTTTTCAAAATCCGAGCTTCTTTTGTATATACTATCGATTCCTCCTTCTTTTTGATGGATGATCACCGGAGTTGGCTTTACACTCCAGTCCCTGTTAATTGCGTTGGCCACGGCGATTTGACGCTTGAAATGGCTTTCGAAAGGTATAAACGAATTGTAGAAAGAAAGACGACCAAAAGAATGGGAATCCAAGATGGCCGAGGCGAAGCTGCGTGAAAGTGATGTCCAGGAGCCGGGCTGATATGGACCCTGGTATTGTCGGCAAGAGGCCGGTACTTCCTTTTTGAGAGCACACCACTTGCTCCTTCCCAATGCGGAGATAGTCCAGAAGCTGCCCTTCTGCTGGAAAAAATGCGCCTGGCTCCTGGGCTTCTCTCCCTCTTTTATACAACCCACTCCCGCGCATGTTCGAGAGAGCCCAGCCTCCCCTGATCCATGATAATCCAGCATCCCAAACGCCCACACGGATCCACGTCCCTGGAAGTTGACTGCACTACTGGTATTCCCGTAAGCAAGTGCCCCCCCCTCTCCCTTCCTGGCCCTTTTACGCCTTTTCGACTCATGATTAAGGTGGGTACATGCGGTTTCGTAGGGATCAAGTTGGTAACGAGACTATCAAGTAGCCGGTAAGAAATGGCGCCAAAGGGGAATCGGGCGTGCATACGCGAGGCGGTTCACAGGCTAGCTACGGGTGGCAGCTGCACAGCTGTAGCTTCAACCTTCGACAAGGTGCGACTGCTTGCTAGCTTGCTAACGGGGATAGAGCAGAATAGCAGAGGAGCTCGAGTTACCGTGGTGGACGCAACATCATGAAAGACATGGCCAATGGAATCCAATGGGCAGAATCAGAATCAAGGAGGAGATGGAGTGTGCTCGAGTGCAGTACTTGTACCTGCCTCGTTACACGGCCTGTTGACGCGCATATGCACCAATTGCAGCATCAGTTGTTACCCCACATACAGCTCCGTGGATCCGAGGTAGTGCAGGAAATATGCCTGGTACTGCAGAGGTATCAACAATCAATCTTGAATCTTTTGACTCTTGCCTCGACACGGAAACCCGCCATTACTAATATAAATTTAAAACAGGAATGGAGATGTTTTGGGACTGCACATTATCAGCTTGGCATTAGTTGGAAAGCAGTGAGACCATTGTTTTCGGGCTCCACAAGTAATAAGTTTGTTGGAAAAATACAGCTTAAAGCAATTGCAATTGCCGGCATTGTTGCCGCACCTGGGATTACTTTCTACATACGACAATCATGACGACCTGGCATTGGCATCCGGGGACATTGCTGGGGCAATTTCGCATGGGGCCCTGTGTTCGTGTCGTTGGGTAGCTGAGCGACGCAACATTGTAATAATCGATCTCATCCGCATACTGGTATTGATCAGTCTCGTGCCATCGACGTCTTGGGTATTGAGCACAGCATGGACAATTGCATGTGCAGGATTGAAGCTAATGCTTAAATTTTAGTCGGAACTAGAGGCGCTCTTCCTATGCATCGATCTCACCCAGATCTAGATAATAGCTCAATCGGTAGCACTGGCAGATAGATACACGATTCCGCCCCAAGCGGGTAGATGGCCATTACATGTCATGACTGCAATCAAACGAGTATTACGGGGGGACGAGACTATTATTAGGGGCAGGGTAGTCATCTCCTTTGGGATGTGAAAAAGATAACGAGGTTCTATAAGTCAGCTCGCTAATTGAATAGGTTTATTATCGTTTCTAGATTCAATGAAACGCAGACCTAATTACAAACTAAATTTCGAATTCACATCGCAGATATTAGCTCTAGCCGTGCGTCTTGCGAAATCGAATCCATCAACCGAAATTCAACTTCAAGATCCATATTGCTTATCACATGTCGTCAGAACTCAGACGTCCCGTCATAGAAGTTGACTACTTTCACTTTTTGATCATAGTTCAATCATCACACTCTACTTTCAACCTCCATATAAGTGAGAGCATACTACACCGACACCAATACTATTTGCAACATTGTGATTGAAATCAGTCCCTCGAGGTCAATATTCAAACACCTACGTGCCCTATAAATGTGGACATCTCGCTCCACTATTCAATCCTGGAGAAGGATGCGCGATAAATTGGATATCTTCAACAAAGCACTTGCATGTACGTACGTATTGCAAAACAATATTTAGATCTATCTGAACTGACCACATTAGACGCTCCTCCAGCTCTAGAATCATGCCCAGAATCTAGATCTAGACCTGCATGCATCATACATTTATGTTTAATTTACCTTTTTCTTCACACCGGCAGTAAATACTCGGGACAAATAAATACTCGAAAATTTACAAGGGTTTTTGGCTGCATTTTTTGCTTTTTATTTTCGAGTATCTATACGCTGCAATAACCGAGGAAGACTAAACTTGCATACGGAATTAAAATGTGGGGTGGATTGTGTTCTGGGTGGATTGCATGAAAATTGGATTTTGGTAAATTGCGTGCGTGGCTTTGCTTGGCCCCCTGGTAACGACGCATACCTGATCCCGATTGACTATAGGTACATGTTAGCAGGATATGAGCGTTGGGTGCTTGTTAGGGTTGTTAGCCTCATCATGTGTTAGCATTATCATGTGACGATAGTCATACGTCATATAGCTCAGTATAGTCATAGCTTAGTCATCCAGTCACTACTCACGCATCCACCAGATCATGGAGAGCGTGGAGGGACTGAGAGAAACCAATCAACGAACTTACTGCATATCGAGTCTCTCAGGTTATGAGCCCGGCACTCTAAGAGTACCACATCAGACTTTATATCTTTAAGCTCTTGATTACCGTCAAACTGGCGAGAACAAGATATCAACAATCACTACAACTACAACAACAAATCGAACAACTCGAAGCGGAATTAGCAGCAAGAATCGCAGCTACCCAGAGACAACAAACTTTGAACCGTGTACCCGGTTCTTCCCCCCCACAACCCAACCCAGCTACTTCTTCCCCAGAGCTCATGTCTGGATCCTCGAGAAGGGCGGGTGGTTCTGGAAATCCCCCTGGCGGTTCACCACCTCCGCCCCCTCCTCCACCCCCCCAACCACAACCTCGCGAGGAATCAGAGTCTCCAGATCCACCAGGAAATGATGCCACGGCTGCCCGCTTGGAAGCACTGATGGAACAAGTTCGTATGGACAGTGAGACCCTTCAAAGAGGACTGGAGGAACTACGAGCCGAGCGTGAAGCTCTACGCATTGAGCGAGAGAACGGACAACTTCCTGCTCAACCACGACCTTCCCCCCCGCAACAATCAAATGCGAGTTCATTTAAGTTCAAGTCAGCAAAACTGAACGACACCAATTACTCAAAGTGGAGTAGAGCAATGAAATTTGCCCTTGATGCAGCAGACTTGTGGGATATTATCGACAACCCACCTGCCGTTATGTCTCAAAACGAGAAACATAAATGTTCCCGCGCTATTTCTTGCATGATTGATTGCTGTGAGGACGGGCAAGAAGATATTATTATCGATTGCACCACTGCAAAGGAAGCTTGGGATAAGCTCAAAACTACACACGAAAAACGTGCGGAAAATCGAGTTGCCCGTTTACTCATCCAATTCAACACTGCCAAAATGAAGAAGGACCAGACGGCTACCCAGTGGATTTCTTACGTCAAATCAATGGCGAGAGAAATCAAAGACTCCGGAGAAAACTTGAGTGATAAGATGGTAATTGCGACTTTATCAGGTGGTCTATCGCCTAGATATGATGCACTGAAAAGCGCTATGAGTCTGTATCCCGAGAAACACTCTGAAGAATCTATTATGAACGCTATTCTAGCTGAGGAGCAAAGACTTCTCAAAGATACTCCTTTGAAAACGGATGGTTACCCAAGAGCTAAACGCAACACCCCGGACGATGACGATAAGCCAAAATCTAAGCGCCGGTTGAAACGTTGCGACAATTGCCGCATCATTGGTCATAACATCAGTGAATGCTGGGAATTGCATCCTGAGTTGGCTCCGGATGGTTACTCGAAATCTCCAGACTCCAAGGATGATAAACGCCAGTTTTCGAAGGATAAGGATAAGAAAAAGAGGAAGGATAAGGAGAGAGCAAATGCCACTTCTGTTGACCAGGCCGACGTTGATGCTTTGAAGAAAAAAGTGGAAACTCTTCAAGCTCTATTGATGAAATCGGTGGAACAACAAAATCTTTCCTCACATTCGGCAAACCTAGCTCATGACTGGCAAAGAGCTATGGCAGTTGGACCTTCAGTCGCTGAAAATTCTTGGATTATTGACACTGGAGCAACCAATCACTTTACAGCAGATCGCCATTTGTTCGCCGTTTACACCAGTTTCCTATCCCCTATCACAGTAAAAACCGGTGCGGGGAATATTCATGCGATTGGTGTTGGAAACGTTGTTCTCACTCTCCCACAAGGGGATACTGTTCTTACTCATGTTATGCATACTCCCGACCTCAAAGGAAAATGCCATTTGCTCAGTATCCCTCAATTGACTGAGAAAGGTTTTACTTTTACTGCAGACAAGTCTTGCTGCGTTATTTCAAATGGAGTTGACATTTTGGCTACGGGACATATGATCGACAAATCTTATATCCTCGATATAGCCACTCCTCTTAAGCATAAGTCAAATTCGCAACAAGTGCTCGACATTGCCGACCCTGTGCGCCAAAAGGAACGACTACATCTACAGGGATCAGTCAACGTCACAGGTCTTGATATCTGGCACAAAAGACTTGCTCACCTGAACGAATCTGATATTAAAAAGATGCAATCTTTGGTGACCGGCATGGTTTTTGGGAAACCTCACCAACACACAACATCCCAAGCGTGCCAAATTTGCCATGACGCCGGTCAAACTCGTAATATATCAAGAATACCTGTCGAAATTCCTAGCAAGTTGCTAGAGATCGTATATCTCGATATTTGTGGCCCGCTTCCAGCAGATATCCATGGTCACAGATTCTTCATGCCATGCGTTGAAGGAAAATCGCGTTTTACCGATGCCTATGGATTATTGCATAAGGACGCCGCCTTGTCCGCATTCATTACTTTCATGGTAAAATGGGAAAGGAGGACTGGCTGCAAAATTCAATATGTTCATCTTGATAACGCGGGTGAAAATATATCCAACAAGTTTCGTACTTTTTGTATGGGCAAAGGAATAGGTTTGAGGGTAACTCAAGCTTTCTCACCCGAAATGAACGGAGTTCCGGAGAGAATGATGAGAACTCTGGTCACTAAAGCTTCTGCCCTGCTCTGGCAAGCAGAATTGCCTGTTGAATTCTGGTTGGAAGCTATCTCGACTGCAGCTTATATCCGCAATCGGTGTCCTACAGCGACACCGGGTGTCACCACTCCATACGAGGCGGTTTACGGAAAACAACCTAACGTCGGTCATCTGAAAATTTTCGGTTGTCAAGCTTTGGCTCACATTCCGGCCAAATATCGCGGAAAATTTGATGCAAAAACCTCAACTTGCATCTTATTGGGATATACGGACACCGAAAACCTTTTCCGCCTGTGGGACGTGGAAAATAAATGCATCGTATTGAAGCGTGACGTTTATTTCTTTGAAGATAAACTTGGACATCCGAACCTCAAATCGAGGAGTCTAAAAGATGGCCAGTACATCATGCCTGTCGAACCTTTTGTGGATCCACATGAACAAATTGATGAACATGTCGGAAACACATTACCTCTGGAAGTTCACCCCGGACGTCAACATGTTAAAAAGATTCCTTCCAATCCGGCCAAGACAACAGGAACAACCTTTACCGAATACGTTTCACCACTACCCAAGTCGGCAACTTTGAAACCCGCTAGACTCAACAGGGCAGTCAAAGAGGAATGGTTGGATGACGACTTGGCAAACATTAGCACTTTTGCCCAGTTGACGCGTCATATCGCCGTATGGACCGAGATTCGTCAGTCTGACCTTGAAGAGTCTTATGGCAATCCGTGTACGGAGGAAGACCGAATCGCGTGGACTACTTCTATTCCCAAGAAGATCTCTTCTTCCCCTGTATCCTTCAAACAAGCACTTAAAAGTGAGAAATGGAAGGCTGCAATGGATAAAGAATATGAGTCATTGCAAAAGAATGGGACGTGGAAATTGATTCCACTGCAGAAAGGTTCTAGACCTATCCCAACTAAATGGGTTTTTGCGATAAAACCAGATGGACGATTCAAAGCAAGATTGGTTGCTAGAGGTGATCTTCAAAAGAAGGGGATTGACTTTGAAGATACCTACGCTCCCGTCATCAAATTTGTTTCCATCCGGGTTCTACTCGCAATTGCTGCCAAGAGAGGTCTGTTAGTGCAACACAGGGATATCGCAACAGCATACCTCAATGCGGACCTAAAAGAAGAAGTTCTCATAAGACAACCTCCTGGTTATACGGTTTCACTTCCTAATTACCCTGAATCCACAGTGTTCGTGTGCAAACTGAATAAGGCTATCTATGGCCTTTGTCAGTCCGCGAAAGCATGGTATGAGAAAATGGATGAAGTGTTGAAAAAACTCAACTTCAATCGTTTGATGACGGAGACAGCAATCTGGACTTCCCCTGAAAAATCATCTTTTTTAGGCTGTTATGTAGATGATTGTTTTCCGGTAGGGACACAAGAAGCGATCGATGACATTGATACCCACCTGAGGTCACATTTCGAGGTTTCAGAGCAGCAAAATCCCGATGGTTCAATCACTTACCTTGGTATCCGGATTCGTTTTGAAAATGGAGCTTATTTCATCAGTCAACCCAGTCATATCGACAAACTCCTGAAGACACACGACATGTTGGACTGCAATCCCGTCGATACCCCTATTTTAAAGGGAGATAAGTGGTCTAATGCGGAGAACAAATCTGTTTTGTCTAAAGATGGAATTACACAGTTCAAATCGATAATCGGTTCCCTTTTATACATCATGAACGGTACAAGGCCAGATATCGCTTTTTCAGTAATAAAATTATCACAATTCTCTTCGAAACCTACTCAGACACACCTGACGGCAGCTAAACGCATCATACGCTACTTGAAAGGCACTCGAGACGCCGAACTTCGCATTGCGTCAACCGGAACAATTGACCTAGAAGGTTACTTCGACTCTGCCTACGCGGATACCATCGATAGACAGTCAACCGGAGGATACGTCTTCATGATGTGGGGTTCTCCTATCTCATGGGTGTCGAAAGTACACAAAACGGTGGCTTTGTCTACAACGGAGGCTGAGTATATGTCGGCAACGGAGGCTTCTCGTGAATTGGTGTGGTTGATGACCGTCTGCAAAGAGATGGGTATAGAGATCAAACAACCAGCAACTCTTAGGGGTGACAATGCGGGAGCAAATGCACTTTCCAAGAATGCGAAGTTTCACCAAAGGACCAAGCATATCGACATTCGACACAGATACATCAACACTTTGTTTGATAAAGGCATTCTGGAGGTCAAATTTATTGACACGAAAAATATGCTGGCGGACGGTTTTACAAAGCCTTTGGCAAAATCTGAGCATATAAGGCATTTTCAAATGCTTGGAATGCGATTCCCCTCAAAAGGTTTAGAGCGTATCTTCTCCAAGCTCAGATGCTCTTGTGGCAACCTCTTCAAATCAGAGGCCAAACTCCTTGAGCACAAAGAGTCGAAGAATCATTGATGTTAGCACCCATAGGGGCACGTCATGACGCTCCTTTTTTATTCTGTTAGTCGATAGTACCCTAAGGGACACGACTTGTTCTTTACTTAAGTATTACTTGTTTTTCACACACTTCTTGATTATTTTTTTTTAACCCCAAAAACACCCCTCATTTCCTTTCTTGTTTGTTTTTTCTTTTGTTCATCACGGTATTCTGAACAGGGGGGGATGTTAGCAGGATATGAGCGTTGGGTGCTTGTTAGGGTTGTTAGCCTCATCATGTGTTAGCATTATCATGTGACGATAGTCATACGTCATATAGCTCAGTATAGTCATAGCTTAGTCATCCAGTCACTACTCACGCATCCACCAGATCATGGAGAGCGTGGAGGGACTGAGAGAAACCAATCAACGAACTTACTGCATATCGAGTCTCTCAGTACATCCATGTTTATTTGCATAATGAAGTACCTACCGGTAGTTGACTGATGCATGTATTAACTTTGCACATGTTCAGAATTAATTCCAGTAATTCCGATATCCCCGAAAAAAAAATTTGCCACGAAATCTATGGCCAGCAATTCGAAATTGCATGACGTATACCTGGAATATTCTATAGATTGATCAAGATCTTGAGCATCAAACTATCAGATTGATCGTGCTTCCATAGCGCTATAGCGCTCTGGCTCATAGGTGTATGCATTGATCTCTACCGACTTTTTATGCTCGAAGTCCGTTGTTTTTAACGTTGCGGGGTGTTGTTTCGCCGGCAGGTGGATTAACTACAGTGGATGATTTTCACCCATGAGATCCTGCCAGGAACGAAGAACACATGCCGGGGTGTAAGGCTTGTATCACGATAGCCTGGCCAGGCACTATAGAGTAGGATCTCTTGGTACGAAGTAATTTCTTTTACCTGGATAACCATATCTAGAAAGGTCGTTATATATGAGTCTTTCAGGCATCAGAAATAATTTGAGATTGAATGAATGCTGATGATCAAATTATTGACAAACTTAAGCTTAGGTTAGGTAGCTAGTTACGAGGCAGTCATCACATAATCCACAACGTTTAACTCTATTTCAAATGAGGATCCGGATGATCATGATATGAGATGGGGGGAATGATTACTTTCAATTCATGCCAGACCAAGGAGATGATAGGGCATATGTCCGGATCCGGCATATATGTGGAATAGGTACCCACGAGGGGGATATCGATTGCAGATATCGATGTGTGAGTAATCCCACAAAAAAATTTCTTACCTACAGGCAGGCTATGGACTGATGTCCGTCCAGGTAAGCGGAGAACAGGCAACTACCTAACTGAAGCCGGAGCATGAAGTGTTCATGCATCCGGTGCCGAGAACAAGCTTTATCGATATCTTGCCTCTGAGGTTTCTGCGACATGTATGTACGTACGACGTCAAGGGCTGACCGACCACAAGGCACGGCATGAAGTCGGCATTCCCTCTTTCGGCGGAGGCACTACCTGTTTCGGTAGAGTAGTTCTTCCGAATCAGGCGATATGTCAGGTCCTTCGCCCAGCCAGCCAGCGCCCGGCGCCCCAGGAAGCTGGGTATATGAAGTAGGTATGCTCATCCCCAGACCTCTATTTCCAGAAAGAATAGATATTTTTTTTTAGTATTGATGAGAGAGAGAGGGAGGGATCTCGGGAGAGGGAGAGAGGCTATATTCATAATTATGTAAGTACAGGTACCACACCCCTCCCCCCCCCTTCCGCTATAAAATTATGCATTTATATGTACTGTACAGTTAGGTATGTATACTCCCAACCCCTTGGCCAATAATTACCTCGTTCTGCAGATTCAAAAGACCAAGCTTTATGAATCAACTTAAGCTTGCTCATGAGGAATATAGCTTTCTACTAATCATACTTACTTTGGAACACTTGGGTTTACGACTGATAAGACGTACATTGTTGCTGATAGGAGGAGACGGGATCATGACATTACATAGGTAGCCTTTTCACGGGGATACCCACACATACAGCAAGATTCAGATGATGCTGCATGGCCATGGCCAGCTGCAGGAATGGGGAGAATTTGCCTGATACGTACATAGGTAGGGTAGGGATCAGATCTAGATATTAGCTGCCTATTTCCACCTACCTACATGTACCTAGGTACTTGTTACATAACTGACTGACTTGACGAGAACAGATGGACAGCTGACTTGTTGCCTACCTACCTAGGTATGTAGCTACTAAGTACTTTCCAGAGGTACATAAGGTACCAGTTCAAAGTTAGTTTTATTTCCGTGCAACCGCGTTATGTGTGCAACATGAAGGACGCTCTCATTACCGATTCCTCACCTCGAGATCTGCTTTACAGAATATATACTTATGCATATGTCCTACAATTCCGCCACCCCCCCCCCCAAAAAAAAAAAAAAATGGTTTGCGATGAACGTTCAATAGGGGGGGGCATGATCACAAACTGAAGTTATTATACACTTTTTGGTCGACAATTGAGACCAGAAAGGTGAGAGACCCTTGTGCCCTTGTATAACTGACCGTACGCGTTTTAACCATGGAATCCAGAATACTTAAGCTTACTTCCACATTTCGAGGGCGAATTTCGAGGGACTAGGTAGGCAACCTCGCCTCTGCTTTGATTTCATTGTAACATATAGGCCTAGGTAGTTCCCCTCAATCATGATCAGAGAAAGTCACTAGTACTGGTATAGCATGGCATTTTCAGATTATAGCTTTGCAATTGAACATGTACAAGTGGACGGTAGAATTTTTCCGTGTATACTTAGGTACTTAGGTAGGTAGGTGTTTCATGCCTACTTATACCTTAGGTACTAATTAAAACATACAAACAAATACCGGTACCTATGTAGGTATTCACCTCCGGATCTCGGCCTGCTGGCAAAACTGGCCATGGAATATATCTAGATAGATGTTGAAATTGCTTAGCTAGCATGCAATACCTATAGCAAGTTCACACATGTACATGTACATATACACGACGTGCCCCATCGCCAGCCCAGCCCCAGACCCAGACTAAATAGATTTAAACACTCACTAACATAAAACATACAAACAAACAAGATATAAGAAATCAAAAAAAAGGAGGAAAGAAGGTATATTATATTATACAAATGAAAAAGAAAAAAAGAAAGTGGGGAATCCGTCGCGATAGACGGTATAGCTATAGGTATACCTACTTAAAAACTTGTAGATCTAGAGAGGGTAAGGTAGAGGAGGGAGGGTAAGAGATATACAAGTGTATAAGAAACACAGACAGACACAGACAGACAGACATACACATACAAGCTAGCCTAACCCCGGGCCCGAGGAACGCAATAGAGATAAAAAAGGAACGCAAACCAGCCTGCAGCCATATAAAAATAAAAAAAACATGTAAAAAAAATCAGACAAAAGGTAAGTAAACAAAAAAAAAAAAAAAAAAAAAAATGGAGGTATACCGATACCGATGGCCGATCAAACCCAACATAACCCAACGCAACTCAACGTAACGCAACGCAACGCAACGCAACTTATTTCCACTCCCCATTCCAATTCACTCCCCAATAAAAGAAAAAAAAAAAAAAAAGATCAAAAACAAAAACAAAAAAAAAGAAAAAGAAAAAGAAAAAAGAAAAAAAAAGCCCAATCCTACTTCCCTAACCCCATCTATCAGTCAATCAATCAATCAATCCTACCCTACCTCCCCTCTCCCCCTTCCCCCCTTCTCAACCCTCCACGGTCCCCCCTAGGGATTCCTCGCATTCCTCCTCCCCTTCCCCGCCGACCCCGGCATCCCTCCAATCATCGAAGAGTTCTCCATCCCCCCACGATACCCCCTGCCACTCCTCGTCTTCTTTTCCGCAACCGCAGCACCACTCCCCCCAGCACCACCAGCACCACCACCAGCACCACCACCAATACCTGACGCCCCCGCCCCTCTCTCCCCCAAATCCTGCTTCTTAAGAGGCGGCTGCATGTCCAACAAGCTCCCCGTGTCCGTCGGCGGGTCCACCGAAGTTGCGCGGTGGTAGTGGCCCACGTCCACGTTCGGGTTGAGTTCCTTGAGGCTCTTGATTGCGGCGAGGGTTGGCTGGGGAGGGGGAGGCAGGGCGCCTCCGCCTGCTGTGAATAAGGCTGTTGCTATCGATGGCATTGGTGACTGTGATTGTTGGGCGGCGAGGAGCTTCTGCTGCTGGCGCGCAGCCTGCTGTTGTCTCAGGGTTCTGATTGGCGAGTAGAGGAGATGATCATTATTTTTTTGCGGGGAGGCGAGGAGTGGAGTGGTGGTGTTAGCGGAGTTAAGGAAATTTGCGGACGGCGGAAAGTTGAAGTTGGTGTTGGTGTTGGTGTTGTCGGAAGAAGAGTTGAAGGCGGTGTTGAGGGCGGGGTCATCTGAAGGAGAGGCATAATAGGTTAATCTTGACGGTGCGGTCGTTGAGGTAGAATTGGAAGAAGAGAGGGGTTGGTCTAGTGGAAGAAGATGAGGCAGCGATGGGTCGCCGCTGTCAGCATGTGTATGATGTGTGGAACTAACATTATTAGTAGTAGTAGCAGTAGTAGCAGTAGTATTAAACGCGCTCGAGAATGCAGAAGCAGCAGCAGAGGACTTCGCAAAACCAAAGGATGCGGAGGAGGAGGAGGAGCTGGAAGAATTAAGAGCACGAAGACCCGCGGGAGCAGCAAATGACGAAGCAGATGTGTTAGTAGATGCAGCAGCAGCAGAATTACTCGAAGAATTCAAAGAACCAGCAGCAGCAGCATGATGATAATGAATATCGCCTCCAACCTCTTCCATCTCTACGTCCTCATCATCCGCCTCTTCTGCCCTGCGGCTATTCCTCCCCACATTTGCCTCGGTGTTCAATTGTGGTTTCGTTCCTTTATCGAAACCAAATCTTTGCTTCTGCGATGCAGTGTCGTTGCCATTGAGGATGTTGGGGATGCTGCTCCCTGCTCTCAACTTCTCCAACAGCACTTCGTGGGGTTGAGTGCGTGGTAGCTTGTCAGGGTACTCGTACTTTCTCTTGTGTGGCGTGTTTCCGGTTTCGGCTGTCGTCTTGAATTCGGCGTTGGACATGTAGAGACGGAGTTCGTTGAGTGGTTCCTGTGCGTTCGCGACGATCGTGGGGATAAACTTCTGGAGCGAGCCAACGCTCTGGTCCATGTCCGAGCCGAATTTCTGGATATCGTTCCTCACGCCGTGGATGGTTGAGAGCGTATCGCCGAATTTACGGTCGACCGTAGACACGAGATTCCCAAAGGTGTTTGTGAATCGCTCGTGGTGACCTTCGTATTCGGCCTTGGCTTTTGTGACATACTGGTCGAGAGAGCGCATCTGGACATCGACTTCCCTGATCTGCTCGTCGACAAGCTTGACGGACTCGGCGTGGACGGAGCGAGTGGTGACTTGAATTCTTCTCGAGTAATCGTCGGCCTGCTCCCAGTCTTGGACCAATTTCGTCTTTAGGTCCTCTCTGTTGTTGATCAACACTTCCATGAAAGTATCCTCGGTCTTCTCCCAATTCTCCATGCCTTCTTTAAACTCGTCTGAGACGCCGCTGAGCTGTTTGCCAGAGGTCTCAATGGCATTCTGCACAGTGGCGATACGGGCCGTCAGGCGATCATTCTGCTTGTTTGCGTTTGCGTTGAGTACCGCGGTGAGCTGCTCGACCAATTCCGCACGATCGCGAGCAGCATTCTCCCGCTCCTCTTTGAGAATGGCATCGAGCGATTGTGTTGCAGTGGCACTCGCGGCCAGAGATTGAGCATGGGCCTCAGCAAGACGGGCCCGCAGGGAATCGATTTCCTCCTTCTGCGCATTAAGATGCTTCTTCGTAGAGTCGAATGCTAATTTGAAGTCTCTCCCTCGCCCACTAAAGGATGCGTGAAGCTATAGCACAAGTCAGCATATATAACACTTCCACTCGATGGCTGGACAATGTGTGGGGAAAACATACAGCTTCCTGGAATTGGGCCATCTCGGAGACAACCTCATTAGCTATTCTCTCGGTCGCAACACCCAATCCCTGCAGCCCCTCCCCGACCCTCGCCTTAACCTCCTCCCTCAACTCTTTGATCCCCTCCAAAACCTGAATCATCTGCTCCTTACTAATTTCCGTATCAGTAAGAAGCTCCTCCCCCTTCTCGGAGAAGATCTTGAGGCCGGATTCAATGAGGTCATATGTGCTGGTTAGCTTTGTCCTCTCGCTATTGAGATGTTTATTCAACGTCACATTGACAATCCTCGTGAGCTCGTCGTGATCCTTGGCTACAACGTCGATGTTATCTCCCACTCTCGTCAGCACATTGCCAACCTGCTTCGAGGACTCAAGCCACGTGTGCTTGTTGATTGCTTCATTCTCCTCCCCGCGCCGAACTTTATCAAGCAAAGTGTCGATATCAGAAACGGCCTGATCCAACGACTTGATCATCGTCGTCCCCACCGCATCCAGCTGCCCCTCCGTCTTCTCATGGGCCCTCCTAAGCAGCGTCTCCTCTCTCAAACTGATCTTGGTATTCTGAAGCTCCTCTGTTGTCTCCTTGAGTTGCATCATCGCACCCTCCAACGTATCCTTCACATCCTGCAACTCCTTTTTGGAAGCATTCAGCAAAAGAAGCTTCTCCCTCAACTCTTCTGCGGCTTTAGTTGCCCTGATGGTGAGGAGCTCGATCTTTCGTTCTTGTTCCTCCACTTGGATTCGCCGGCTTTCGCTCTGCTCGGTGAAATCTCTAAAGGACTCGTCGGTCATGTAGACTCCGTTCTTTTGACGTGCTGCTACGAGATCGCCTTTGAGTCTTTCAATCTCCAAGACATATTCCTTAATCAAGGCCTTCTTTGCAACAAGTTGATTGACCTGAGGCTTGTTTCGAATATTCTTTGCGCGGGCAGCATAGTCGAGGGTAGACATTGTTTCCTCCAAACTATCCTTATTTGGCGAAATAGTCGCGATAATACAGGTCTTTGTTCTTCCTCCAAGGGAATCCTGAAGGAGGCGGGTAAGTTTCGATTCTCTGTGCACGAAATAAACAAATATTAGCTTCATTCGGTCCTAATACGAGATATGAGGACTTTGGGGGCTCGGGGGGTAGATAATATTTACCTGTAAGGAATATGCTGTGACTTATCCACCAAGTGATTAATGACTCTCCCCAATGTGAGCAAACTCTGATTAATCATTCCCGCCTCTCTGGCCCTCTTATTCTCTGCACCAGACCTCCCAATATTCTCACTCCCCGCCAAATCCACCAGATTCAGCTTTCCCGTCCTCAAGATATCCTCGCCCTCCGCCGTCTGCACCCTCGCATGCACCACAATCGTAAACACCGTATGCGACCTGGAACTCAAGTCATTGCAATTTGTCGCTTGGGTTTCCCTCCGTTTACCTCCTGCCAGGAGGATCTCCCCTCCCTCCTCGGCGGTCTTGATGAACCGCTCTTCCATGCCCTGGATGATCACGCCGTGGCCGCGTTTGTCGTCGAAGATCTTGACTTCTTTTCGCTCATTAATGGGGCCTTGCAGGTCCCGGAGTTCCTCGTTGTAGAGTTCGAGGTAGGAGCATTTGACTGTGTATTCTGAGCCATCGGCTTCGAGCTGAGAGAAGAGGTTGTGCAGGGTACGGGGGATGATTCCGGCTCGTTCCGAGACGAGGCCGTCGTTTTCTTTCATGTCGCCGGCCATGGTATATGTTTTTCCCGTGCCGGTTTGGCCGTAGGCAAAGATTGTGCAGTTGTATCCCGCGAGCATCTATCATATCATAAAGTTAGTCTCGGTTCCAAAAGTAACCAACAAACACACACACAAACAACATAAAACCACATACCTCTTGAACGATCGGATGAATCGCATCATCATAGATCATAGCCTGGTCCGCCTCAGGAGGGAAAACGCGGTCAAACGTATACGTCTTATTACTCATGGCCCCCGCCCCCGTCTCCAGCACGACCTGATTCCCCTTCAGGCCACCAGGCGTGTGCAACGACACCCCCGAATTCGCCAAAATCTCCTTCGGATTCCTCCCCCTGCACCTGACCACGACCGTGATATTCGTCTCGGCATCGTCCATGTTCTTGCCGTCAAACTCCCTGTCCTTCCTCTTGAGCGGTGGTGTTCCGGCGAGCGGACTAGTGAGATTCGCCGATGAGGTGGCGCCTGCTTGCGGGCCGCGTTGGAGGGCGGGGGTTTCGGCGCGGGCTTGGGCGGCCTGCATGCCTCCTCTTGAGCTGTGCATCACGGGCCCAGTTTGCCCCGTCCTTCCACCGGCGCCCCCGCCAGAAGCGGCGGTCCCCCTCGCCGAGGATGTGCCTGCGGAAATCGATGGACGGCCAGAAGATGCACTACCAGTCCTACCAGTCCCAGAAGTTCCAGAAGCTGCACCGCCGCCTGTTGCGCCACCACCTGCAGTCCTCCCCGTCCCCGAAGTTCCAGAGCTCGCTGGCCGCCTAGTACCACCTGCAGCGTTGGTATTCTCTCGGTCTCTGTCCGCGCCGCCATCCCCTCTTCGGGGAAGCCCGCCGCCGCGAGGTATGCCGCTCATTCCGCCGACGACGACGACGACGACCCTCTTTGTCTGTGTGTGTTGTTGTTGCTGTTGCTGTTGCTGTCGTTCTTCCTCCTCACGTTGATCCTGTGAGGTGTGGTCGAGAATCGTGGATTGCTAGAAAAACCCGAATTTCGCGATCTCGAGTAAAAAACGTCGAATTTCTAATTTTTTTTTTTTAGATTCGAATCTTAAAAAGGTTTTGAATGAAAGTTATTTCTCGCGCGGGGTTGGGGGGTTGGTGCGCTCGAGGCTGAGTCGGATGTCGATGTTGATGTTGGTGGTGTTGTTGGTAAACACCAAAAGATCTTTTTTCGGCCCACAAGTTCGCGGGGGGATGTGAGTGTCGAAGGCAGGAGGCCTAGATTGGCGTGTGGTGTGCGTGTGTGTGTGTGTTTGTGTGTGTGTGGGTGTGGTCGGATCGAGACTGGGTGTGGTCGATGCAGCCAGGTAGTCGCACGCTGGTGCTTGCTGCTCGTGCAGTTGCTGCGAGACAGGGAAACCCACAATGTCAACAAACAACTTTGAGCACTTGGCGGTCGCGTTTTGCCAAGTCCTCGCAACCACGGTCTCACGTGCACCCTGATTCGCTACAAACAAGCGGGGCGGGGGTCGTTAAGGTTTAGGGCGGCGCGGAAGCGAGATAAGGCAGCGGTCGATCGAGTCCAGGGTTCGGTTGGATTGATATTGACGGTTCAATATAGGCACAAAAATGAGGTTCTTCCGCCTGCCCAGCAGTGCGGAGGAATTGGCCTTTTTGATTGATTTTTAATGCAGTATTGATAGGTATTGAGCGAGGAGATAGAAGAAAGATATGGTACGATTGGATGTATATGGGGGGAGGGGGATTTGAACAACATTTATACACCGTTTATTTGACCCCACATTCATCTCAAAGAAACCCCGACTTCTACATTGAAGCGAGCAATAATCGTGCAATTGCGAATGAATACCTGATATTGTGGTTACACTGGACACGAAGTATAGTAGTTCAAAAATTCTCAACTGAATGAACAAGTGGAATTAGCTTCATCATATATATACTAGTCGACAAAGGATGAGCGCAATGGGCACAAGATCACAAAGAAAACGCAAAGCAAATGTCGAAGCTATAAATCATTCGAGCCTACACAGAAAAAAAGAACAATCCGACACCAGTATGTATCCTATACCCGAAACATACCTAGGTACTCTGTCAGAGAAAAAAAAAAGAAGGCAGACAAAAGAGACATGACATGACATGACAAAGAAGAACAAACACATCATGCTAAATCATGGACAATTCTCCCAGAAGTGGGTACAAGTGAAAACAAACACCAGGATAAAAATCACAATGAACTAAGCGAGGAAAAGGTGCAAGATAAAGCCAAGAACAAGCAGCAATTATGTGAAACGGATTAAGCGCACGTGCTATCATGTTACCCTTTGTGAATCGTAGATGATGGTAATGAGGATACATTTGTTGGCGTAATTCGTCTGCGTTTCTTAGCACCTTGATCGGCTGCTGGTGTTACATCAGTGGACAGAGAAGCTGTCACGCCACCTGCCTCTCCATCGCGTTTTCCTAGTACGCTTCCGGCGTGTGGGGTTTGTGGAGGAGTAGATAATGTGATGCTCGATGAGGGCGAGAACGCAGTGATACTGGGCATCGGGGCAAGTGTCGGAGTCTGATTCATTGCTCCTTGAGTCAGCGATGAAATGGTGGAGACAGAAGATGCTGAAGGTGTTCTTGAGGGTGCTGGTTGAGGATGTAATGTAGCTCCCGATGAGCTGGATGCAGTTCCGGGTTTCGAATTTGGCAATGAGGCCTGATGGGATGTTGAAGTTGATGTCAGTGCCGAGGGTGGTGGAACAGGGCCTGTGTAGACCTTTCCAAGTTCTTCCCGCTCAAAAATGACAACGGAGCAAAATCCATCAGTTGAAGTCATTAATAGTACTAGACCATCAGACGACCTGCAAGAAGAGTTAGTCGGTCATTAATAGCTAGACTTGTGAAGAAATGCATACCATGTGAGATCCGTAAATGCAGCATAGTGCAAGTTACTGACTATACATATGGGTGTTGTCTGATGGGTATCGTATATCAGAACAGCATCCTGGGTAGCAACTGCGTAAACCATCCTATACGGGAGGGCAAATGCTGCATTTGCGGGTATTTCGGGGGCAAGTTGCCCAGTCGGGGATTTATTTACATCAGACGTGCGGTCCAGCGAAGGTGGTTCCATCCCTGTACCTATCACAGGGGGTGGTAAAGATGCCATTATGTCGTCGCCAGAGGAAGTATCAACAGTGATATGCTTCGTCGATATCTCTGTATTCCGAGGTGCATAAATGACTGGAGAGCATTTGACTGCCACCGAAGGCTTCTTATGACCCGGCAAATGTGCAATTGGTGGTTTATTCAAACCACCTCGGGTATAAATGTAAACTGTGTTGAGGATTTCATCGACTGGTTTTCCCCCCTCTGTAGTTGAGGGGACAGATGTTTTGTACTGTCCTGCTGGTGTTAATAGCAAGCTTCCATCTGGTGTGAAAGTCAGACGACGGAAAAACGAGGTCAGGGTCTCGTTGAAGTATATGTTCGTGTTCTTGACGCCAACTCCGTGATATTTTGGTGAGAAATCCATTGGCTTTACCGCTGGAAGGGGAAGAGCGGGGGAAGGTGAAGTGGATCGACGCATTGAGGTGGAAGATCCAAAGGAACTTCGTCTACTTGCGGCATGCCGAGGCGGATTCATTGGAGTTGGGAATGAGGTTGGAGTTCCCGGTGTAGATGGCGCTGGAGATGCCATTACAACAGAGCCATCATTCGCCGACCCTGTCCGTAGGGATTGATCCGGTGGGGCAGGGCTTTCTGATGATATTCTTCTCGGCGGAAGATCCATCCTGGACGTTTTACCGTGCTGGGCGAGAGAGAATTGCCCATCCTTGGTCTTCAGTGTATATATGTGGACAGAGCGGTCTGAACTTTGTGTCGCAACGAATTCGTTTAAGGGATCCCATGCAACTCCTTGCACGTAATGGTTGTGTTCAGCGATTTGACGTACACATTGGCCTTTCCATCCAAAGGTTAGCAATTCGAGTTGAACTGAAGGGAATATGTTTAGGTATACCTGTCTGAGCATTCCAGACCCGAGCGATATTATCCATACTCCCAGTTATGAAGAAGGCACCATCAGGTGACCAGGCCAAGTCATAAATTTCCGAACCCATTGATCGGCACATGTGCTTGAGCCTCCACGTTTCCTTGTCTTCGATCTCATCCTCCCCAAAACCAGGGCCGGCTTTAACTCCACCTTCTGAAGGCACCCAGAGTATGACGGTGCCATCATCTCCAGCAGATGCCAATACTTCGCCTAGAAAGGAATTTTAGTGTAAGTCAGAGACGGCGAGACAATGGCAAGGATGTAGAGGTACCTCTTGGACAAAACCTCACTACATTAACAGCTTGGTTGTGTTTTGCAAGTGTGCTCAGATACGAGACTTTGGGATTTTCACCCCCTTGCACTTTCCAGAGCTAGAAAAATTTAGATTCATGTCAGTGGTGGTTCCGGATGAGCTTGGAGGGAGTACCATCTCTTACCCTGACATTGTTATCACCACCAGCTGTGGCTAGTCTACCCTTCCCATGTGGCTCAAAGTGAGCACTGTATATCGGCTGGTTGTGGTCGTGCCAGTGAATTGTGAGAGGAATTGCCTTCATGTTGCCGGTACTTTTTGGTTAGGATGCGTGATGTGTGTTGTGCTGAAGCTGTAGCTGGCTGTAAGGTCGTGTTCTCCCGATTACCAATAGCTAGGCTTTGAGAGTGTAGGTGTGGTTGAGGGTATTGACAACTGGAGGCGTAATTGCAGGTATGGGTGAGAAAGAGCTTCGAATTCCTGCGGGGATCAATTGGAGGTAAGGGTCCGGCAGTTGAAATTAGCCAACGACATCAGAAGCTGGTGTTGGACTAGGCGGGTGTGCAGAGTTGGGCAGTGGCGGGTCGTGTATGGCAGTGGTTCGGCTGTCGTAGGCGGGCGTGACCGAATTGTGGCTGTGGAGATGAAGGGCAGGAAAGTTCCCCAGGAATGTGAAGTGGTATGGCTTTTGGCTTGCGGTGCTCGTGGGACAATTCAGAGATGAGGGATGGGATGCGCGATGCGTGGAGAAAGGTGTCTGTCAAGGCGTTGAAGCTAGGCGGCGAGGCGAGCCAGCCGGCCTTGGGGGCTAGGATGCATCTGCTAAAGTGCTCGCCTTGAGCGTGCGGGTGCAGGCGGTTACGCGAAACCAGTTGCAATGCTACAGTGCATTTGCTGGAGCCTCGAGGTCAGGCGTTGCATTTGCTGCGACGCCAACCACCACTCAAAAAGCCAGGAAATCCACGCACGGCTTTGCTGCAGCGATGTGCATGGAAAGGTGCCCCTTCAGATACATGTTACGACTCATACGATACCATTCGGACCGTGTTGTGTGTTGCAGCAGGATGTCTGAGCCGCACCTATAAGAAAGAGAGGTGCTGTAGCAGGCAGCCACGAGAAGAGCAGGCAGCTACATTTCTTTGCATTTTTGCACGTAAGAAAAGATGTCGTGTTGATACAAAGAATTAATTTCGAGTAAAGGTGACAAGACATGTACACAGAAGAACAAGACAAATTTCGTAAAAAATATCCTAAAGCTTACATTCAATTTTACCCAAGCTCTATAGCTACGAATTGCGCATGCCAGTCTCAAAATGCCAATTGGAGCCAGGCCCATTAACGCAGAACTAGTCTAGATCTTATACTGTACCTCTTCCGAATTAATTCTATACACTTCAGAGCTTCATAGAGCCTCATCGCCGTTGAATACAACGACAAAGGTCTTGGAACAAATATCGTCCACCCGCAACCAGTCTCTTTTCGCAAATTTGCCTCACAATCATGATATCGATGCAGTCTCGAATATGCAAGAATATTGAGCAGTTCATATTACCTAAGTGATGTACAAATCAGGCCACTTTTTGTAGATTTCAAGGTAATATGTTTATATAGCAGATGTTTGGCACGTGACTTATGCATGCATATAACAGGTACATCCGTGTTCTGTTCGAGTGCTTCAAAAGTTCACGAGACTATTCAAAAATTAGTCTCATACAGTCCTGTTTGAGGCAGCCTTGTTTCCAGGCCATTTGAATTGAGCCTTCATGCGCATCCATGCCACGCAATTGTCTTTGCAATTGTATGTACCAGTACGGGGTATGTATCAACAAAAGTTGCAATCGAGTATTTCTCAGCTATTGTGTTCTAGCTGTTTGAGTCGCTGTTATGATGCTGTAGGCGCAAGAACACTGCAGGCCCCATAATTGTAAGTAGAACTCGAGTAAATAGAAAGTAAAGTACGGAGTACCTATGATAGTACTCGATACGTACATGCGCCATTCGCCTCGTCCCCAGGCGTTTGAAATGCGCCATATGCATGCACACAGCGTTCAAATTATTCCGTGCTTGAGAGCGGTAGGGCTTTGCAATGGGAACGTACAGAAAGTAGATCTCTTGATGATTTTTTTTGAGGGTCAATTTTTTAGGCAGTCTGATCACCAGGTTAGAAGGATTTGGGCCTCTCATGTGAATTGGTTTTCATGTCCGCTTTTGGTTCCGGTGTACATGTGTACACAAGCACTGAAGTACCCGAGGCAGTATTACATGTATGTTGTGCGAACTTGGTGCGGAAAAAGATGAACATGTACATTCTGCATGTTTCTGCGATGAACTTTACATAGTTCATCTGAAACATGGATTTAAACTCCGGCCGACGTCCGAATTGAACTTTATAAACCGAAGATAGGTATGTAGTTAAAGGACCTTCCCTGTGCCTTTATTCTCCGTCTGGGCACGAGAACATATATATTCTCCGGCCCTCGCGCCCGAGCTGGGTGTACAGCGCTGTACACAAACACCGATTTTTCGGATTCCGGAGTTTGTTATAAGATCTAGACGTATGAATCTTGATATAAATTAAATATGTTTATAATTTTTGCTTTCGATTGACTGATTCCCTGGGCGCCCCGGCATAAGAATCCTGGGGTGAACGTTCTGGCTGATTGCAAAATATTTTGAGGAGAAGGGACGCGTATTCCATGTGACCTCGAACTTTTCATATTGAGTTCGTAAAATTCTCCTGGGGAGTGGTGGGCGTCGATTCCGCTTAGTACCAATGAAGTACTGATTACGCCATTAGATCTACCTACTCGAGTACCTCGTGGACTGGGAATTAAGAGCCCTTGTCTATTGCTCGAACCATTGCGTTCATAGGTAAAACTAAACCTCTTCGAATCAGTTTAGGCCGTGCTCTGGCGCCCGTTGTAAAGAAATACTGAGAGTATCTCGACAAGGGCTCTTGATTCGCAGTTCACGCGGTAGTTGTTTACGAAAACTGAAGGGTTTTTTGGTTTGGTGACCTGGGTCCACCGGCTTGGAGTAATTTTTTCTGGTGCTGTGGCACTTGAGGCTTCCAAAACACCAGTGCTATTGGGTAACATTAGCTGGGACTCTTGATCAGCGGTATTGCTCTTATTGCAATTGGACCTACTGAACGAGTATATTTACCGCAGTTCCAGGTAAGTCAATGATAGTCGGGCAGTCGTGATGTAAATTCTATTCACTGATTAGCTGGATTCGACTTTTCGCATGCTCATGGGCCGGATACGTCTTTATAACATGCAGTTGTCCTTCCATCCTCAATCTTTGTGGGTTGCTGTAGCTGGAGACGAGACTCGAAGGGGGGGGGGGCTGCACTGCATTCGGCAAGGGCCCATTGCAGCACCGATGTGCAACTTGGGTACGAGATGCTGCAGGATGAGGTAGAGGATGTTCCTGGATCCAGGGAGGCGGATCACACAAATTGTACGAGCACGGCTTCCCACAGCCGGATTGAGTATCAGCCCTTTGTCGATCAGTTGCGATTGAAATCGAGCTGTGGTCAGGGTCATCGAGCTTGCAGAGTATCCCAAAGGATAGAGTGCGCGCTTTCAAGGTAGAATAGATACTCTTCACTCCTGAGAGAGAATTGAAGGTCGTGCAGAGTGAAATTTATCTGCTCATGAGGTTACAACACTGACGCTGTGGCTAGTCTGCTTATCGATAACGCTTATAAACGGCAATTGGGCAATGATGGTCAGTCAGTGTATGACTTGAGCTTACTTGTGCATGGAGAAAATATCCCCTTTTTCAGCAGGCCAACGCGCAGATGAGGTTAGCAATATCCCCCGTTTTATCATCATGAGTCGTCTGTTCTCGCGATAGCAAGAGCAATGTGAGGCTCCAGGCGGGCCAGAGTCAAACTCTGCACGGAATAAATCTACAGGCCGTTGTCGCCAAGCTGCCGAGGTGGCCTGCGTGAGATGAGTCGACAAGCCGCCAGGAACAAAGCTTGAGGCGTTGAACGGAAGGAGAAGGGCTGCATGGCAACGGGAATTGGCGACTACCAAGTGCGGCAATGGGTCTCAATCAGGCAACCCTCCTGGCGGGACTGCAGTGGCTGCAATTGCACACCAGGCTAGGGCTGCAATATTCTCGTGGGACCGCAATCAAGCGCAGCACACAAGGGATAATCGTCGAGGGGCCTCGTCGATTGCAGACTCTCCTCGCCCCGCACACGACGGCCACCGGAACAACGGCCACCCCCCCAAGAATCTGCGGCATCACCGGCACCCCAGCACCAACTTCTTACACCGAAACCAGATGGACTTGTTACCTGCATAACTAGGCAGCAGTTTCCGGTGTCCTGAAGCCGTGCTGTAAGCATGAGTCATAAAGAGTAGAGTGCATTTGCTACTCGAATTCTCGAAAGACGAGGTTAGGCTCAGCACATGTCCTGGCCGGCATTGTGCTGGCTGATAGCCGGCAAATTTCGTAACGTCTGAAGCTCAATTCAAAATGGCGTAAGGGAAAACCGTTGCGCATATCGAGACAGGGATGTGAGGTACCTCAATCTCCATGTTCCATAAGGCTAGCCCACGCCCTCGACCGAGCTATCAATAGCTCCAGACTCGACCGCCCCACGCGTGTCAATAGGCAGCCATCTTTACTGATGGCAAAAGAATGATTACCTACATAGCTCAAGCAGCTAGCCAAGATCTCTGCCACGAATTGTCTGGTCGTCTCAACCTGTTCTTGGCGCCCTGAGATATCAATACGGGCCAGTAAAGCATCTGCACCCTTTCCTGAGGAAGCAGGGAAATGGGAAAGGGAGGAGACAAAGAACCCTAATCACGACCTGGCCGCCTACAGCGAATCAAACATCCTTAGCATTCCACGACTGAGTGATTTACTCTGCACACTGTACTCTAGGTACCGGTATCTGATTACCAAATTAAAGATCCAACGGCTGCTGCCTATTCTTGTGTGACCAGCCATTCCGGATTATCGATTCTTCAAAAGGGTGGGGCCCTTTTCAGTGATCGACTTCGGCAGCGCGCCCCCCCCCCTCCCGACCCCGGTCCACAGTACTGGGCCGGAAATATATTTAAACGAGGCTTACATCCACACATTTTTTTTTCTCAATACACAGTCTCAGAATCGTCATCGAGCCGATCAAGTCATTTTGACTTGCTGCTTTTCGAAATGGAGATTAATGTGGGTTTGTCCGTTCCAATTGCACTTTTGGCAATAGTTCTTGCTCGCAGCATACCTTTTCTATACCACCAGGCCACATTTATAATACGACAACGACAATCCGCGCACGAGCCAATTCAGTCTTTATACCACGATGAAGATGGAACCGCTACAAAAGAGTCACAGGCGCGTTACTCAGTAAATGTCCAAAAATATCTAATTTTATTTGGTTGCATTTTGGGGACTGCAGTCGCCATTACAGATGCAGTTCAGGTCACTAGCAGCAAAACAGTTCCCACCCTGGAGGCATCATCCTGGCTTCTATCTCTCTCCTGGGTAAGCCTTTATCCTGGATAAGTTGTGAAATATATCTTTCTAAATTGCATATAGGTTCTTTTCGTACTTCAAGCATTATGCATACTTGTAGAGAGGCGTTGTACCTATGTCTTCAGCTACTCTGCTCATCTGCTTTGGCAAATGTTTTTTGCCGGTAGTGCAATCATTGCCCTGGTAATCTATCAGCATTTTCATGGAAGAGAAGAAAACGATATTGGTATAAAAAATGCTTATCTACAGATTGCTACTTCTATTTTTGTCCTTATCGTCATTTGTGCCGTTCCAAGGAGGCCAGATGTTTATAACCAAGATGGCGTATTGATTGATAGAATGAAGGGCGTTTCAATCTTCTCTCGAACTTCATATTCTTGGGCAAATCCTCTCTTCAAGAAGGCCACAGAAGATAGATTGATGGAGGAGACTGACTTTCCAGAGCTTAATTCTGGGAGAACCTCCAGTGTATTGGAAAAGGCGTTTTACAGCATCCAGCATTCTTCATCACTTTTCCTCACGCTTTACAGGGCACACAGGGCTGCATTCATCGTACAGTTTGTACTCACAGTCTGTGAAACAATATTGACCTTCCTTCCCCAACTTGCAATTTACAAGTAAGCCACAACATCCCTCCCTTCCGCGACTTGACTGCTGACAAGTGCGAAATAGAATCCTCACGTTATTAGAAGCACGTAATTCTGGTGTAGATATCGGCGTTGAGGCATGGCTTTGGGTGGCTGCACTGGCACTCCTCAAAGCTTCGGAAGCAATCACGCAATCATATCTATACTTCTTAGCTTACGTCTCTCTACAAGTACCAATTCGATCTCAGCTTTCGGCAGTCATATTCCGCAAAACAATACTAAAGAAAGATGTCAAAGGGTCACAAAAGGCTGATGCGGGAGCTGAGAAGGATGGGAAAAAGACGGCTGGTGATGACGACGACGAAGATGATTTGAAGGGCATGAAGCAGGGTATCATCAACCTTTTAGCCATTGATTCTACGCGAATAGCGGATATGGCGGCATATTTGAACATTATCCCAGAATCAATTTTCGGGATTATACTGTATGTGACAAATTTACCTCTCGCCCCATTAATCTGAATTACCACTAACTACTTGATTTCATTGAAATAGTGGATTTAGTGCCTTGATCTATATCATTGGGTAAGTCAAAATTTACGACTTTTTCCTCTGAAAACGGGTGTATTAACTATTGAAATAGGTGGCAGAGCTTGCTTGCCGGTCTTGCAGTTGTTGTGATTATAGCTCCGATAAATGTTATAATCTCCAGACGATACACTGGAGCGCAGGATAAACTTATGAAAGTCCGTGACAAGAAAATGGCTTCGGTTTCCGAGGCACTTCAAGGTAATTGAATGATATGAAACGAGCACCAAGTATTTTGACTAATGGCTAGCTCAGGAATTCGTCAAATCAAATTCTCGGCCCTCGAATCACAATGGGAACAGCGAATCTTCAATGTTAGAGCGGAGGAGCTTGCTACGCTTAAATCAGTCTTCATAAATGATACGTGAGTATCAAATCTTGTCCATCTAAATGAATAAACGGCTAACCTTTCAAACAGATTATTGATTGCATGCTGGATGTATGTCATCAACTTCACTTCAAACTTATCGGTAGAGTGCTGACATAGTATAAAGAGCGAACCCTGTACTGCTTTCAGTATTCTCACTCAGTACGCACGCATACATTTATGGACAGCTGCTACCTTCAACAGCCTTTACAGCTCTATCAATCTTCAGTTCGTTGGAATTTGTTCTGGCCGTTGTGCCTGAACTGACTGCAGATCTGTTGGATGCTCTCGTCAGTTCGAGACGTATCAAGGAGTACTTGGACTCTTCCGAAAAGGCCCCCAACACCAAATTCTCAGACACAATTGCAATTCGTAAAGCTGCAGTGGCATGGGCTGCAAATGATGACGAAGATGTGAAGGAGCGATTTGTTCTCAGAGATCTCGACATGGAATTTCCGAAAGGCGAGCTCAGTCTGGTATCAGGTAGAACTGGTTCGGGAAAGAGTTTGCTACTTTCTTGTCTTCTCGGAGAGGCAGACGTTTTGGAAGGCCATGTGGAACTTCCAGAACCTGTGCCTAGAGATATGAGGTTCGATAGCAAGGCTACAGCCGCGAACTGGATTCTACCGAATAACATTGCATATGTTGCTCAAATCCCATGGATGGAAAATGCTACCATCCGCGATAACATTCTATTTGGAATGCCATATGACGAACGGCGATATCTCAAGACTCTGCATGCCTGTGCACTGGAACAGGATCTAGGTATGTTGACAGATGGCGAATTTACGGAAATCGGCGCAAATGGAATCAATCTCAGCGGAGGTCAAAGATGGCGTGTGTCGTTTGCAAGAGCTCTCTACTCCCGTGCTGGAATTTTGATACTCGATGACATTTTCTCGGCTGTCGATGCACATGTCGGAAGGCATTTGTTCGAAGAAGGTCTCTGTGGAGAATTGGCTAAGGGTCGTACAAGGATCCTTGTCACTCACCACCTGAAGCTCTGTCTTCCCAAGGCGCAATACACCGTTGTTCTGGAGGACGGTACGATCGCACATGCAGGAAAATCCGAAGAATTCAAGGCAAGCGAAGCCTTGAGACATATCCTCGAGGGTGTGGAGGATACAGACTCGAATGCAGATGAGGAGGAGGAGCCGGCTCTGGAGCAGATGGATTCGAGAAAGAGAAGCCAAAGCGTTGGAACACCTGCAGCAACAGAAGCACCAAGACCTAAGCCATTGGTATTTACAGCTAAAGAGGATCGCGAGAAGGGAGCTGTCAAGAAGCAGATTTACTGGTCATTTATCAAAGCCAGTGGAGGGTATGTATAATTTTCAAAAGTAATGGCGACAGAGATACTAATTTTTGTATAGCCTTCCGTACTGGCTGTTTATCCTTTTTGCCTTTTCTTTCGAAGAAGGCTTGATTCTCGGCCGCGGCTGGTTTATCAAAATGTGGACAAACTCATACGAAACCACTTCATCCTTGTCAACCTACACCCATATCCCGTCTCTCTCACAAATTGCCTTTTCAAAGGCTTCACAATTTGTACAGGTCGTATATGCAGCCCAGGAAGTACATAAAATCGGATACTGGATTGGGTTGTACACCGCTATCAGCTTTTCGGTTTGTATCATCGGAACCGGGAGATATTATCTCGTCTTTCACGCCTCTCTGAAAGCGTCCAAGGTGCTGTTTGAGGACCTTACCAGGACAGTTTTGCGGGCTCCTTTGAGATGGTTGGATACAGTTCCGGTGGGGAGGGTGCTCAATCGCTTCTCCAAGGACTTTGAGACTCTGGACTCCAAGATTGCGAACGATGTTGCATATTTCATCTATAATGCCTTGGGGCTTGTTGGTGTTATTCTTGCTGGGTACGTGAAAACAAAACCTCCTAATCAGAAAAATGGCGTTTTCAAGGTATATACTGACATTGCAACTTTCTTTTTGATAGAATTGTGATATCGCCATATATGTCCGTCCTGGCCTTTACAATGCTCTTCGTTTGCATTCTGTACGCAGCATACTACCTCATCGGTGCACGCGAAGTCAAGCGTCTGGAATCAAACTCCCGCTCTCCAATCTTTGAATTCTTTGGATCCACCCTCTCCGGCGTCGCCACCATCCGCGCTTTCGGCAAAGCGGACCAATATGTCGACCAGATGTTTGACAAGATTGACGTCTACGGGAAATGCACATTCTACGTGTGGCTCTTCAACCGCTGGATGGGATTCAGGATGACCATCATCGGCTCGCTCTTTGTCTTTATCACGGCGGCGATGGTAGTCAGTCTTCCGAGTACGGATGCGAGCTTGGCCGGGTTCGCATTGAGCTTCTCGCTGGGCTTCACGGGAAATGTGTTGTGGGCAATCAGGAGGTACGCCAATGTCGAGCTGGATATGAACTCCACCGAGAGGATCGTGGAGTACATCAACCTCCCCACTGAATCCCAAACGGGAATCGTCCCCCCCGCAGCATGGCCCACAGACGGCAAGATCGAGGTGAAGAATCTCACGGTCTCGTATGCCCCGGACCTCCCCCCCGTGCTCAAGAACGTGAGCTTCACGGTCGAGCCGAGGCAGAGGGTGGGCGTGGTCGGGAGGACGGGCGCGGGCAAGAGTAGTTTGACTCTTGCGCTGTTTCGGTTTATTAATGCGAGCCAGGGCACCGTGAGCATTGACGGCCTTGATACCGCGGGGCTCACGCTCAAGGAGCTGCGCGGGAGGATGGCGATCATCCCGCAGGACCCGGTGCTGTTTTCGGGCACCGTAAGGAGCAATCTGGATGCGTTTGACGAGCATGAGGATGAGGTTCTGTGGGAGGCGCTGGAGAGGGTCCATCTGATCCCACCGAGGGTTCCTACTGCCGGTAGTGCTGGTGCTGGGACGAATACTCCTACTCCTACCCCTCCTTCTCCCCCATCGACATCATCGATATCGGGAACATCCACCCCCTCCCCTCACAACAAAAACCCCTTCACGTCCCTCTCCTCGCCCATCTCCGAGGGCGGCCTGAACCTCTCGCAGGGCCAGCGCCAGCTCCTCTGCCTCGCCCGCGCCATCGTCTCGCGCCCAAAGATCCTGGTGCTGGACGAGGCTACCAGCGCGGTGGACATGCACACCGAGAAGCTGATCCGCGAGAGCATGGAGCTCGAGTTTAGGGACTGCACGACCGTGGTGATTGCGCATCGGCTGGCCACGGTGGTGGGGTATGATCGCATCTTGGTGCTGAGCGGGGGGGAGGTGGTGGAGTGGGGGAGCCCCTGGGAGTTGCTTGCGAAGGAGCGCGGGGAGGGCGCGGTGTTTAGGGAGATGGTGAGGGAGAGTGGCGAGGACGAGGGGCTGAGGAGGGTGGCGATGGAGAGGGCGGGGGTGTAGGTGGATTCTTTGGGAGTTTGTTTGTATGGGGATTGGGGGGATTGATGATTGCTTGATTGATTTGATTGATTGATTATGGCCATAAGAGGAATTTTGGGATTTGGGATTTGGGATTTTGAAAAATTTAGGGATGGATTTTTAAAAAGTGGGGGGGCGGGGAGGGAAGTATTCCGAGTATACAATATATATATCTGTGGTATCTTTTTGAATTTCTTCCTAATATATATTTTTGTTTTTCTGGAATTAATTAATTTCTTTTTTGTCGTCTTTTTTTGTTGAATTTTTTTCTCTTAATTGTATCAGGCATGAAGGTAATTAATGACCTGTGATTTGAGGGTAATCCCGAGGGATGTGGGTAACGCTTATATATAATCACGTACGTATATTTGTGAAATTTTACAGATATTGGCACAATGTATACTTCCTTATTTGATTTAGTGACAAGCTTAAGTAGATGATACCTTAAGTACTTATGTACCTACCTACCCAAGTACTTTCAATCCGTAGCACCATTTTTTTTTTTTTTTTGCTCTGGATCCTTCAAGATTCATGATATATAACTCTACATATAAAATCGAAAAAATAAACCGCATGCGCAATGTACAGGTATATCCAAAAAAAAAAAAAAAAAAAGTACCCGCCATATACTCCATCTATCGATCAGTACCTATCTACAACCCCCCACCCCCCCACCCCCCCCACCCCCCCACCCCCCCACCCCCCCACCCCCCCACCCCACCCCCTCACACCCCCTTCCCGCCCTGCTGTGTCCCCACCTCCCTCTCCCTCGTCAACTCCCTCACCCTCGCCACCACCCCCTCCCCCGCCCTCACCTCCCCCCCCAACGGCGTCCTCGCAAGCCTCCCACTCGGATCCACATAAAACAACCCCCTCTCCCTACCCTTCCCCCTGTCCTTCCCCGCCCCAAGCGTATCCCTCCACACCATATTCCCGCATCCAAACTTCCTCGTCTGCCCCTCCCCGAGCCACTCCAGCTCGCCGAGCCTCACCCCGCCCGATATGCGGGGCCGCCCGGACCACGCCATGGTGACGATGTCGAGCTGTGCCGAGGGCGGGAGTTTGCGGATGTAGGAGGCGAGGTGGGAGGGGGAGGCGCGCGCCCAGGGCGGGAGGTGCAGGTAGATGTGGGTTGTGTAGGGGGGGGAGATGTGGTTGAGGAAGAGGAAGGGGAGGGTTGAGAAGGCGAGGAAGAGGAGGAGGGATGTTGGGGTTGAGAGGGCGATGAGCGGGGTGGGGGGGGTTGGTTCGGAGGTGGATTCTTCGCCGTCGTCGGCGGAGGAGGAGGAGGAGGGGGAGGGAGAGGTAAGTGCCCCCCCCGCGACAGAGATCGATACCAGCAGGATCCCCGTGGTGAACAGGAAGAGCGTGCTGAGCTTTATGAGCGCGAGCGGGAGGGTGCGTTTCCCCGCGTAGTAGACTAGGAATTTTGCGGGGAGTTTTGGCGGGGGGTCTGTACCGGTGCCGGTACCGGTGGTGCCACCAGTTGTTGACTGTGGCTGTACTGGAGATTCCGATCCCGCCCGGGGTTGTGCGGGTCCACTTGTTTGAGATGGGGATATCGATGTACTGAGCTTTCGAGTGGCCGTACTATAGATCTGGAACTGTGATTGCGCCTGTGTCCGCAGCAATTGGAATTGGGTGTTCGATGTCGATGTCGATATCGCCCTTGCCCGAGATGGTATTAGGATTGGAATTGACGGAGCCGACGTGCGCAACCCCCCGCATCTCGCCACACAAGAAAAAGTACGTATACCCCTCACCCTAACCCCTCGTACCATCAACGTCATCGCGGTGCTTCTCGCTGCCCTTTTCCACAACCACTCAGCTCGTTTCAGACAATTCACACGCACACGAATCTTCGGCCGGATTGCAAGCTTCGTAATTGGTGTCGTGTGGTGTAATGTAATGTACTGTGTTTGACCCTTCCTTCTGGCAATGAGAGAGAGGGTGTAGTGGGGTAAAAACGAAAAAAAAAAAAAAAAAAAACGTTGCTCCGGGGGTGGGTGGGGTGGATGATGTGGGGCGCGGAGTGAGCGTGCACTTGTCGATGCAGGTGGGACGGAAGGAAGGTGTGGCGCCGGCCGGCAGGGCAATCAAAAGTTACAGGGGGGCATGCCCATGCCTGGGCCCGACGCGGAAGTCAGCTCAGGAACAGGAACTATTGAATTCTAAGTTATAAATACTTGATTTAGAAGTAGGCACATACCTAGGCTATAGCATTTAAAAGTTAGCCAAAGTTGCGCAACACCATCAATATCATTAATCCAAAATTTACATAATTATCCAAAAATACAAACGTAACAACCTCAAGCATACAAAAAGACAGAGAGGAAGGGAAAAAAAAAAAAAAAAGTGGTCTTGTACCGATGACCATGGAGCTCGAGAGGGAGGACGTACGCGGTAAAGAATCCAAAAGCAGGAACATTAAAAAAAAAAACAAAAGAAGAAGCAATAAAACAACAAAGCCCCTGCAGCTACGCTCCAAAAACGAGGCATCATCATCAAACCACATTACCCCCCCACCATTATCCAAAAAAAACAAAAAAAAACCCCCTCCTAATCCAACCTCAACGTAACCTCAACCTGCGAACTCCACCCCGCACTCAACCCCATCTTCGTCCACGCCTTCTGCACATCCACAAATACCACCCTTCCCCCCTTACCCTCAACCCCAACCCCGCCCCCGCCACCAATCCACACCGTCTCAATCGGCACCGGCGCATCCCAAATCGTCACCAACATATCCGTCACCTCCCTTCCCTCCGCCAAATCCGAGACATAAAACCCAAGCACCCCGAGCGCCTTGAGCGTGACTCTACACAAGCTACTCTTCACCGTGGGCGCAACATGCACCGAAAGCACCGCCGCCGCGCCGGCAAGGTTATTCGTCAGCCCAAACGTGCCGATATATGCATCTCCCGTCCCCGACAATTTTGCGGGAATCTTGTAGAGCCTTGTAGCCGTCAGGATTTCCCACCCCGAGGAAGGAAGGGTGATTGATATAATCGTGTCATTTGGGGTAACAGTCGAAACCTCCCCAACAACCGCGCCACTCGAGAAGGCCCTAATCGCATATCTAGTCTCCTCTCCATCCCCCTCCTCCTCCTCCTCCTCAAGCTTCTCCTTCTTCCTCGAGAAAATCTCTGGAAAGTCATTCAGCGTCAAAATTTCCGTAATCGGGTAATCACTGATATTAAACGCTGCCAAAAGCGAGGACGTGCCGCTCCTTCCGCCGCAGGTATTTCCGACTCGCAAAAGCTGGCTCGAGTTGTACTCCACAAACGGATTCGTTGGTTGCGCGACACAATCCGGTCTTAGGATGACCGTGTTCCCGCGGGGATCGGTGGCACTCATGCGTTTAATCAGGTCTACATCATGGCTCCCAGGCGTATCCGTGACATAAATCGGGCCACCGCTGATGCACCTCGCCGCAGCATGTAAGCCCCCATATGGTGTCAAGGAACTCTGGAACATATCCCAGTCCGGAAGTCCATTAAGTCTTGCCGTAAAAATCGTATTCATTGCATTTGCAAAGATATGCCAGTTATGCGAGTCTGGGATGTCCGGGAAAAAGTCATCGGAATTTCGGAAGACGGCGGGCGGGGAGTCGTGTGAAATGAGGGCGTGCCAGTAGATGAATGGTTGCATGGCCATACAGTAAATCACCTTTCTGCCAAAGTATTTCAGACTGGAGAGTTTGAAGGCGTCTTGATAGGCGCGGCCGATTGCTTGTCGGGCTGTGCCGTCGTCGAGTTCGTCAAGGGAGGCTTGGACGTCAGTTTTGACGCCGTCAATACCGCATGAGGATAAGAAGCTACATCGTGTCATTAATATGGCATTTGCTAGGTTCAAAGAGGGCGAACATACTTATAGAAATCCTCATATAGGCTTCCCACAGCCTCGGGGGTAACAAGCCTAACATCATGGCCACCATGCCACTTGTAATCCTTCGTCTTGTAGGTCGAATCAATCCATCCACCTGGCGCAATTCCGTCCCAGTATCCAAACATTGCGTGCCATACGGCAACGTGTTTGATGTGTGGGTAAGTCTTCTTGATCGTCGTCACAGTGGCTTTGAGGCCACGGGGAAACATGACTGGATCGGCTTCGAATTTGTCCCATTTGCGGTTAATGAGAGTTTGCCAGTTGTCGTCAATAATGAGCGTAGAAACTGTACACTCGTTAGTGTGGGCTCATTTTATTCAATGAAGTAAATAAAACCTTTGATTCCATTTTCACTGAGATCCTTTAGGGCATGAAGAATGCGATCTTCTGTAAGCTCTCTTCCGAGACCGTTCCATGTGCAATATGCCAACCCGTCAAACCTGGTCCAATATTAGCAAAATGAAAAATAATGCAACATTTTTGAACATACCATTCCTGCCTCCATTGTGGATCCACCGCATCATTTGTAACAGCTTCCACCAAATCTGGCCCAACAGACAACCCACTCGCCCTCACCATCTCCCTAGCCCTCAGGAACGCCGCATCGACAGTCTTCTTCCAATCATTCCCCATCGCCACAATTGCCTTGTGCGTCTGGACCGTCCCTCCATCATTTCGTGTCCTCAGTTGCACGAATTTATCTGCCGTAATGTATGTATTACAATCGTCCAACGCAGAAACTCCCAGCACACAGACATGCTTTCCATCCTTCCTCACATAACCCATGATGAGCGCCTCTCTGTCAAACGAGCAACTGCCAGACCCCTGTCGTGGCCCCATCCAAGGAGACGAGAGTTTCACGAGGGCGTAGAAGCGCTCTAGGTCAGTGGGAATACCAAGCGTGCAATTTTCGGTAGAGTGAGGGCCAATTGGTGCAGAGACGTTCCATATCGAAACTCCGGGAACTTGCGAGCATACTGGAGTAGCTGTGAGATCACCGCTTAATCCATGAAAAAGAGTGTCGAATGTATGTAGGGTATCTGGAGACCAGAGAATGATACGTCCATCGTTACTGGAGGAGTGTTCCTTTGCCCACATCCATGGCTTATCTTCTGCGAGTTTGAAGCGGATGGAGTAGTTTAGCGGGGTTGTTTTGTTGTACTTTAGGTCGAGCTCGAAATGCCGTTGTTTCCTGTTCTCGCTCTTGTTTATGACGGTCTAGAAACGAAACGTATCTTTCGGTTAGAAGGTAAATTGCGAGTTCATTCATAAAGAGGAGATTGTACCAAATTCGCTGGTTCAGCATGTTTGAACCTCGCCGATCGCCAATTTGAGTTCCCGTCTTCGCCGTACCATAGCTCGACTATCAGTTCCTCTCCAGAGAGATCCTGTCGCTGCTCTGCAAGCTCTAGAATGGCTGTGAAGCGTATCTATTAATTCTTGTTAGCTCGGTTTGTCGAGATCCAGGGAAGGCGGGCGAGCTTACTGGCTTGCCGGTTTGCTCGACGACAGTCGTAGCCCCGAGTGGGGGATGGCAGACAGCTAAGGCGTCTATCTCTTGTCAGCCCAATCGCATGGAACAGAGCCGCACAGCATAGGGGAGCCTACACATGAATTCCGCTCTTTGCAAATCAAAATCGTCTCTTCTTTGTATGTGTAATCAAATTCGTAATCGTTATCGTGCACAAGACTGTTGCAACGCTGATAGCTAGACGAAGCAAAGTCGGGAGGAAAGAGGAGCGAGCTGTCCACGGCTTTATACCCTTTGCTTCCGGGCTGAGGTTCGCAGGGACGTCCTAATCTTTTGCTGGCTGCCTTCCTATTCGCCGGAGCTCTGAAGGGGAGATCGAGACAGGACAGGCCTGTGAGACAAGGTTTCGGGGGCTGTCACCCTCGCTCGCGCACACTACTGTATCCGAGGACCCCTGCGAAATGTGGGGAAGCCATTTGGTGTGTGTGTGTCGGCTCGGTGTGTGTGTGTGGGTGTGTCTGGTGGCATGCATCCTCGCGCTTGTAAGCGGGATCCGGGGGAATTAAACGTCGGCATGGCAGCTGCCGTCTGCGATGGGCCGTTTGGAGCCACACATTTGCACCTATGTAACAAAAAGCAAGCTTCAGCTGGCGTGAGTTGGGCCCAGAATCTCCTCGGGCTCGAGTGCAAATGACTTGAGCATTAGGTATTTAATTTATGGAGCGGATGTCGTGGCCATGAGCCAGCCGATCGATTCGCCTGCAGGGCGCTGGTGTGCAGAATTCAAAAATAAATACAAGGCGTACGTATACACGCATTCATGCATGCAGAATACCTTGGGAATGTCTTGCATACCCGAGGATACTGACTTTGGGGCTAGGTATTCCAGGCGGTTTGGGTGAATGCATAACCTGCAGACTGCATGTATGCATATATGCGCCATGTCAAGCCAGTTGCATGTTGCGCTCACTCGGATGCACTGCATAATCCCACCACGGAAATTGCATAGGAATTTGCAACTTCGTTTGCCGCAACACACAATTTTATCCACACCCCCCCTCACCTCCGAACAGAAGTACCCGCTACACCGAAAAACCACCACACATTCCCCACAAACTCCGATGCGACTTCCCCGTGCGCATGTCTCATGCCTCGCAAGCAGGGCCGCCTGCTGGGGCCGCACGCTCGCACCGGCGGGCCCCTCCCAGCGGACGTTAGGTTTGCGGAGGTTCACCTCCTCCGGCGCAGCCCAGTACACACTACCAGTCAACCCCGACTCGCTCGTCCTCAACCCGAAATTCGACCCAGTCCCAAAGCCGGCATCACTCGTGGACCATCTCAAGGAGAGGGGTCTCGTGGAAAGCGTCACAGGGTGCGTCATCTAACGTTGTCGCGCCTGACACCCCCCCCTCCCCCCACCACACCTCACCCCCGGTTGCTAACCTCCGCAATTGACAACTTTACAGACTCCCGGGAAAACTTGATGAGCTTCTCAAAAAACAGCCAGTCACCGCATATGCCGGCATCGATCCGACCGCGAGCTCGCTGCACGTGGGCCATCTTCTCCCGCTCATGAACCTGCTGCACTTGCACCTCAACGGCCACGACACCATCGCGCTGGTTGGTGAGCCCTCCCCCGTCTCAGAGTCACGACGTCACAGCGTCACACAGCTAACGGTCTGTCCAGATTGGGAAGGCGACAGCGTCCGTGGGTGACCCGTCCGGGCGGGCCACCGAGCGTGACAAGGCCGCCGCGGAAACGGTCATGACCAACTTCGAGAGCATCTGGCAGCAGGTCGAGCGCTTCTTTGCGCGGGCGGAGGAGTACGCCGAGGCGCGTGGCCATGACCGCCGCCGGTGGGGGAGGCGCACGCTCAGGACGAACGGGGAGTGGCTGGACGGCCTGGGGCTGGTGCACTTTCTGGCGAATATCGGGCGGCACATCAGGGTGCAGCAGATGCTTGCCCGCCAGAGGTACGGCCCCCTCCCACACTTGTATTTTATTCAATGTGTAAAAACTAAATCATGTGGATGTGTTGTGCAGCGTCAAGACTCGGATGGACACACAGAAAGGCATCAACTTTGCAGAATTCACATACCAGCTTCTCCAGAGTTATGACTTCTGGCATCTCCACAAGACCGCCGGGTGTCGTCTGCAGGTACACTTCTTTTTGTCCCCTCCCCTCCCCTCCCCTGCAGATCATATTCCAGGCACAGGCACAGGCCACATGGCTAACCAATCCACATCATCGCCCAGTAGATTGGCGGAAACGACCAATACGGAAACATCACCGCCGGAATCGACCTCATCCAGCGTCTCGTGAAAGAGGGCTCTGACGCAGAAGTCACCACCACCACCACCCCCTCCAACAAGGACACTACAGACTCAGACGTTGCCTACGGCATGACCGTCCCCCTCCTCACGACCCCCTCTGGCGAGAAATTCGGCAAATCAGCCGGCAACGCAGTCTGGCTCGACGAAACCCTCACCTCCCCCTTCGAGCTCTACCAAGTACGTCACCATACCCCATACCCAAATAATTCTATACCTCCCTACCTACATCCAGAACCTACTTCCTCCCCCCCCCCCCCCCCCCCCCTTCTATCATTTACCTAAATCATAAACCCCAAGCAAGCGCAAAACTAACACGAACAGTTCTTCGTCAAAACCCCAGACGACCTAATCCCAACCTACCTCCGCACCTTCACCCTCCTCCCCCTCCCCACAATCACCGCCCTCCTCGCAGACACCCACATCCCCTTCCCCCACCTCCGCACCGCGCACAACACCCTCGCCCGCGAGCTCGTCCACCTCATCCACGGCGCCCCCGCCGCCCACAAGGCCGAGCTCATGACCCGCCTCCTCTTCCCCCCCACAACCATCTTTGCGCAGGACTTCTCGGCCGACGAGATCATCCGCGCGTTCGAGGGCGACCACAGGTTCATCACTATGAAGAGGGAGGACGTTGTGGGGGAGTTTATCACGAGGGTGTTGGCTAAAGCGGGGGTGGTGGCGAGGAGGAGCGAGGCGGAGGCGGTGGCAAAGGCGGGCGGGTTGTATGTGGGTATTGAGAATCGGAGGGTGAGTAGCTGCACGGAGAAGGTGGGGAAGCATTGGTTGATTGGGGGGGAGATTTTGTTGGTGAGGATTGGCAAGAGTAAGTTTGTGATTTTTAGGTTGGTTTAGGTGATGGGTGGGTGAGGGGGGGGTGGGGGGTGGGTGTTTGTGTACAGCAATTTTTTTGGTTGTTTTTTTTTAAAAATTTGAAAAGCATGGAAGGATCCGGAGAATGCTTACCTACTTGGAAATGGTAGGTAGGAGGGGAAAGTGGAGATCTAGATCTAGCTATAGAGATCAAAGAGCTTGAAAAATTTAAAAGGGATGAATCTGGATCGAATAGCTCTATATCTACAATTTACAGCATATAGCATATACAAGAATAATATATACTCTACTCTACTCTTAGGTACTCTCATGTAGATCTTTCCCACTCATGTCAAATACTGATGCGCAAATCAGAAGAAAAAAAAACAAAAGATGATTCATGATCATATATTCAAATAAACACCACTCATGATAACGACATAATAAAAAAGAACACCCCCCCCCCCCACCCACATCTACAACTCCTGCTTCGCCTCCTCCTCGGCCTTCTTCTTCGCCTCGCCCTCGGGCGGTCCCCTCTTCTTCTCCTTGAACGTCTTATTATTAATCTTCATCAGCGTCGTCTCAAACACCAAGTCCGCCTTTGGCGGGATAACCGGGGGCCGTCCGCCCTCGCCATACGCCTTTGCGTACGGGATGTACAGCATCCGCTTCTCGCCGACGCACATGTCTAGGAGGCCTTCTTCCCAGCCTGTGAAAAAAAATATTGTGTTAGTTTTAAATTTTACTCTTGTGTTTTTTTCTGAGATGGAAGTGGGGAAGTTGGGGAGTTGCAATTGGGGAAGGTACATACCCTTGATGGTGTTTCCCTGGCCGATCGGGAATGTGAATGGCACGCCGCGGTTGTGGCTCGTGTCGAACTGTGCGCCGCCGTCAAGGAGCTTGCCGATGTAGTGTACCGAGAGGCTGTCGCCTATCTTTGAGCGTTGCTCGGGTGCTGTATTCCACGGGGGGCGATGGTTAGCAACGACTTTCAAGGTACAGACAGGAAAGTAACGAGCTCGTGTTCTCGTAGGAGCTCGAGAATTGGAGGGAGGGAGAATGAGGAAGACAAGAGGGAGGGAGGGGAGGAAGGGGGGAAGCTTACGGCACTCGACGGGCTTGATGACCTCAATCTTGAGCTCGGTGAGGTGGACGTATGGGGCCGGGGCGGCGGCTTCCTCAGCGGCGACGACGGATTCGGCTGCCGCGGCGGCATCTTCGGTTGCGGCGGCACCGAGCATTAGGAGGGTTGCGGAGAGTAGTGCTGCGAGCTTGATTTGCATTGTTCCTCTTTTTCTGGAGGGGAGTCGAGGGAAGGAAAGAAGGAAGGAAGGCGAAGGCGTAGGGTATTCGTTTTATGGGGGGTAGGCCTGGGTGGCAATAGATCAACCTGCAAAGCTATCTCTGTTGCAGAATAGAGGAAAAAGAAATAATAAAAAAAGCACCCAGCTAAAGCTTTAAGTACCTACAGCTTTTAAAGGCAATTGGGGAGTGGCCGCTCCATTGGCGCTTGGGGGGGGGGGTTGCTTCCGGATCCTGCAATACAACCAACCGGGCCCGCGAAGAGGCCAGATATCGAAAAAGCGACGACAGCGAATAAAGTAGGTGAAACCTCAAGCAAAAAACGTAACGTGAGAGCTAAAGCTTCTATATCAATTCAGGCCACCTCAACCATTGGATATATCATGGATTATCTTGCCGTCGCGCCGAACTTGATTGACGTACTTACCCAGGTAGCATGTACTCTAATATGACTAGCTGGTACTTTTCATAAGTAATTCATCAATAAATATCACCCATCTATATCCGTACCCGACAAGGCTTGTGGTGGGGTGTTATCTTCTTCATCCTCGGGTGCGAGTGGCAGTAGTGGGAAACCTACAACGACAATCTCAACGGTCTCGGCCCGGGAATTGCATACTCTGACAATATTCCGCTTCATATATAGGGTTCCTTCGTTCGAGTATTGCTTGTCAAGAGGTAGCCAAACAAGCTCCTCCTCAACTGCCGCCGTTTTTTTTTCTAGGGTAGCCATGCTCGATTGTGGAAAGACCCCCACAAGGGGCCAAGATAGGATCGATAAACAAATTGATTAAACCCGATCATTTGTTTCCCGTTGCTTTCTTGATATGCCCTCCATCTCCTACTTCAGCTGCTCGCTCTTAATGATTGGCCCAATTCGAACAACATACACCTCCACAGGTTTCATAAATGAACACACTCAAATCACCCTGTCACACTCAAGACTAGTGTCACACCAGCAGTTCCTCCGAAATCTTGGCAACATGGCTTTTTGCGGGGTAAACTCAACAGTTGGCACGAGTGGAAACTCAGGAACGAGCCTAGGAAAGTCATGTTTCTCCGAAAACTCTAAAAAGTAAGCTTATTTTTTTGGCACATAACGATATCGATCAGTGGAACATCTGCAAGGTACAAAGTGAAACCAATGATGCTCAACATATCTGAGTGGAGTAGAGTACTCGAGTCCTTGTATTGTGCGTACCGGTACCTCCTTGTAACTCATCATTTTGAAGCTCGAATTCATCCAATCATCTGCACAAGATCCGCTTGTATATGCCGAAACATATAAATATGGCCTAGCCCGACTTTGGCACGAAATCAGACCGGAACAATTTGATTGGATGTCTGGAGATGGTTATATTGGATCCCAGTAGTATTGGGAAATGGTTCGCAGATGTAATCCACTCGAATATGAATAATCACATGTTTTCACAGCCAGCTGTAAGTGCACATGATCATGATCACTCGCCATGCCTCCAGATGTCTTGAACACTCTGGGCTGTTATCCTGAGTTGCGTTCTGAATATAATGGGGTCTTTATGCTGTTGGTGAGCCCTCGTGATAATTGGCACATATGGTAGTGCACTGGTCTTGTTCTCAGTAAATCTTCGGAGGTGAATCATGGCTGAAGGAGCATAGCTTTGTGCGTGAGATCCATCCTTTCGGCCACCCTATCAATTTGATCTCTTGATTTTCTTCGCACTGAAAAGCAGTCCGGGCACGAGAACAAGCAGTCCCCTGAGTCGACGTTTCAATTATGGCAATTTTTTTACTTTCTTGACATGCCCGCCATATCTTTGAATGTGGTAGTTGTGAAGAAGCTGGACTCTAATACATGAAGCAATGGAATCTAGATATTCCTCATGATTAGTATTATGTGCTTCAATTATGCATGAAAGGAATGACTGAAAAAAATATGAAAAATGCTCCAGATTCGGGGCCATGATCTGCAGATCACCCATGTGCCAGCTACAGACTGCATGTAGAGTACATACCTAAGGTGGGTACAGTACCAGTTGGTACTGGAGTGTGTGTGACCCCTCTTCTCGCGTGGACAAGGTGGGGTCAGCCACACATTCACCTTTTTTCGAGAGAGAATGGGTGAGCTCGAGGTCCCTGCAGATCACAATAAGGTTGTGAACACGGGAAGGATGCTCGTGCGGGGTGAGCTGCAGTTCTCCAACCATGGAGCACCGGGAGTCTCAGGTGCATGTGTTTCGAAGCTTCCTTCGTTATGGCCTGGCGAACCTTTACAATAGGTACCGGGAAATCTGGCGAGTAAGACCCCCCTGTCAGAGCTTCACAGAGGCAAACTCTTCATACAACGGAAAGTTGCATTCACCAAAATTCTTCACTTGACTGGGGGGTCTTACTCGCCAGATTTCCCGGTACTTTAAGCACTCTAAGCTGGCAGCCGAGGCAAGTGAAACGTGGATTGCGGGGGTTGGGCTGACAGCTGCAGTGGATATGTATGTCTTCGACTCCCTGCGCAACTGTTCCAGACTTGGTCCTTTCAGAATAAGAATGGAGAGATCTGAACATGTGAGAAGGAAGCAAAACGTACCAAAAATTGAAAGCAAGTCGCTTGTCATGTTCCAGGCAGAGAATATTGCACACAGGCTGAAGGATTTGCCGTTGTGCTCGAGTCTAGTGACGTTGAAACTCGTTTGCAGTTATGGTGATGTGCCAGCATTGTGTTGCGTAAGCTCCCGAGGCAACGAGGCCAGAAATTCAGCACAGTCTCAAAACTCGATTTGTCATGTCGGATATTCATTTACTGTCCATAGATCTGCTTGAACATTTCGTATCATAGCCAGATCTATGGCAACATCGTAGCTTTCCGAGGAAGCTGAGATTTGAAGTATTGGTGTACAGAAATTGCCGATATGTCGTATTACGATTGGCGAGAGGATAGGAAGCGTGGCTCGGCCGGAGCTCGGGATGTCCGCAATGAGTTGATTAATCCAGATCTGTAAAGCATTTTCCGTTAAGTACATGAGATCATTAAACGGCACAGAGGAAGTAGCCTCGCAGAGGGAGGGGGGGTCAGGCTTGGAGAGCGACGAGGTGGTTTATGGTAAGGTATTTTAGGTATAGAGTGAACTGGCCTCGGCCTAGAGCGAAGAAATTGACCTGACTCGGGATAATGGAAATGTCACGCCTGGCGCGCGGTCGAAGTCAAAGTCAAAAGAGAACAAGTCTAACGGTGAGATACTACATAGGGAAGTACCCATTCTAGAAGTAGGATACGGCGGAATCGGGGCCCATTGCCTGCCTCGTTCTGAGGCATCCCCACGAACATCGGGAACGAGGCTACGAATTTCCTCGTGTTTTCCACTCCCCTCTCTCCAACATCCGGCTCAAGACTCCTCTCTTCCCTCTAAAGCTTGGCTGTTCCAACTACATGATTCTTCATGATCTGCCATATCCCAGTTCTGGGCCGTTTCTACATTCCATCCCACGGTATACCAGAATTCCGCTCTGTACCAAAATCCTCGCCCCTCAACGAGGACGGCATTGTATAATCAGGATAGACAAGATCACAAAGATATACCATATCAGCTAAGGTGTGTTCAGGTATCTGTACTCAGCATTGAAACCCCCCCCCCCTGCGAAAATAAAAAAGGCCTGTTACTGAAGTTCCATGAACAAAACTTCCGTATCATACAGGATAGGGCAGACATACTAGTATCTCCAGAACGCTCATCTATCTACATATTCTACTGAACTTAGCCTACGAAATGTGTTCACTAGCACCTTTAAGAAGAGAGATATGGTTTTCGATGCCAGCGCCAGTAGTGGTCGTGGTTTACAATGCCAGTGAGATGTTTGCTAGCTTCAACATGCACAAGGCGCTGGAGACCATGTGTATCATGTGTATCATGGGTATCATGGGCGCAAATCAAGAAGAAGCTGAGCATTTTGAGGCAGCTTCTATTCTGATGGCCATTGATGTGCTGGGGCAGTCTCTGGAGCGCCAACTCAAGCTCCATATTCTGTGCTCCAGCTGTCTATCCTGCCATGTCTGCTCTTGCAATTGCAAATTGGCAGCAGGAGTGGTTAGAATTCACTGCGCATGCCAGAACTTCAAGGCTAACAGATGTCTAAGCGTAGGAAGTGCTTGCAAAATTGGGTTTTTTGCTGGCATTGTAAACCTTACTGGCATTGAAAACCAGAACCCCTACTGGCGCTGGCATCGAAAACCATATCTCTTAAGAAGAACAGGGCTCACCACTCTAACGTCTTTGGGTAATAAAAATCGATGATTAAATACTAGCTTTGCCCTCAGAATGCAGACTACCCAGGTCCGAAAAAAATTCTACAGAAATAATCACAACCACAAGCACAACCAGGCTAGGAGTTTTGAAGGAAAAAAGCTGCAGCTATCGTGCCGAAAAAGCAATTCGAGCTACCTGGTTGCTGCCAAAATTCCAGGTACAGATGCCTCAGTGCCGGAATCAATATACAATTTTGTATGTACGTAAGTTGAGCCTTGCCTCTAATTGATGTTGAGGTAATCGTATCGAAAACAATAGGCTAACAGGACGTTCTGTGCGGTTCGGGTACTTGCAATTGTTCTGGGAAACGCACCGCAACTGCTATAGGTCGCTCTCCACCTTGAGGTCTTGGAATGACAGACTTCATGACCTTAAGTGTTCTGACCTTAGGTATCCAAGCTGCCTGGGGACGAGGCTACCAAGCTGCAGCGAACAAAAGATGAGAACAGTAGAGTATACCGGTACCTATCAAGATACATACCTCCTTGATTCGCCCCCCCGCGGCAAGATAGACAAATGATGGGCGTCATGACTAGCGTATGGCAAACTTAGTTTTGCCCCCATGATTGAAAATTGTACTACTACCCACCTGGTATGACAGACAGCTGTCATTGCGGGGCAACATGAGAATGGGGTAACATTAGCCTCGAAGGCAACTTATGTCAAAATTGTGTAACTTGTGAAATCCAAAGTATGATGGCTGTTTTACAAGCGGAACGCGGTGCACTGATTCATGGTCGCAAGGCTTCAACTGAGGCCGCCAGAACATTGCAACAGCTTGTGAGGTTGAGCAGCCACGAAGCCATCGATCCCCCTCCTAGGCTACGTTACCCACTCCCAGCGATGTCTGGCACAGGAATACGGGTACTCGAGTAGTCGGGAACCCTGAAGCAGTGGCCCGTGCCGGTCTGGCCAAGTTGAAGCAGGCCGAGGCGGATGCACTTGAGCTGCTCGCTGTCCGCAAGCTCTGTTTTTATTCTGACATCGGAATCGGGATATCTTCCCTAGTATAGCTTACCGGGGCTGTTCTAGCCGCGAAAACCACCACTGTCCCCCCCCGATACCCCTGCACAGAACAGCTCTCCGACCCGGTTGTTGCGCCGTGCGGCGGTGCGGTTCGTGCGATTCTTCCCCAAAGACGGCTCGAGTCTGCCTGCCCACGGACCGCAAAGCAGCCGCGCATGCGACCCGCCCTGTGAACCCAGTCTCGAGCGTCGCCACGCCGAAGCTTCACGTTAGTCTTGAGCTTCACGTCTTCCCGTCACGTCCCTTTCGTCGTCTGCATGATTTACCAATAAAGCGCATTTATTGTCAAGATAATAACTATTTCCCCCCAATTGCGCATGCTAGGCTACCAGCTCGAACAGCGTAACCTTCACGATGTGCGCCTTGATTCGCTTAATGCGCTTGCAACTTGGTTGCGGGTGTTCTCGCCTAGAGTTACACCTGTAGCTGATCGAATGTAAGGACGGTAGCTTCGTGGAAGGGAGGGGGGCTGTCTACCACCTCGTGTAATATCCTAGAGCTCGTCCCCAGCGTGTATCTCTGCACCGATTTGAACTTTTGATTCCCCGTCTTCAGAACACCCGTGACGTCTTCCTAGTCCTTGGATCTAGTGGTACCGGCAATGACAAAGGCTGTGCAAATACATTATAAAGATAGCCTCGATATAAAGAATGTTCTCGATAGTCACCATATTAAACCCCATTGCCATTGAATCTTCATATCACGACTTGCGCTTGCATATTGCTAGTCTCGTTCCGCATTTTGCATTGTCCAGAGGCGCCATGCACCTAAATGGCCTCATGATACCTAGGTACATGAATACCCTTCCTGCGTGCTTCAGTATTCATGGTAAACACCTTGATGGATATAATAAATCAACTCAGTGGTACGACGGACGCAATTGACAATTGTGCCCTAACTTGCTTCAACTCCCTCATCCCACGCCCACAACTCCTCGCAGTCTCGAGGCCGACCTGACCCTAATTCCTCGTAACAATCGACCGTGGGCCCACGTATAAATCTCGCTGCCACTTACTGCTCCTCCTTCACCCTCTCTTCTTTTCTCTCACCACACATCGATATCGACCTGTTCTATCGACCCGTTCTATCGACCTCTTCTACGTCGACCCACCCAACTCACTAGTTGTTCATCCAACTAAGAAACATCGTGAATTCATACCCTTCATCACATCATCTTCTTCACAAACCTACCCCTCCTCTTTATTTCACCACTCTCATCCAGATAAGCGAGTGGCACGCTTTCGTTCGTGATAATTACATCCTATATACTCGTTTAATTGAGTGAACCGCCACCAGGTTACGTCTGGTGCAAAAAATCGCTTGCAGAGCGCTGCAAAACACCCGCGCCGCGGCCGTCGACTCCTAGGCCTTTCGCCCAGCCCATCGGCTGCCACACCTTTAGGTTACTTCCTGGTAAGTACTCTTTCTGACAACAACAGCACCCCCCCCCCACACACACACACCCACAAACACACTCCCGGAGTTTCCTCCCCCGTCCGCTGGAACTTCCGACACATCACACATCTATTTTCCCTATCCCCACCCCCCCAAAAAATACAACCACAACCACCCACTGACTTCCATAGAGCCCCTCCACAAAATTATCTCTTTCGAAATAAAATACAATCCATCGGCCGCTGGTGCATCCCCACATCCAGTCGCCCCATTGGAAGCATACGCACAACTTTCACGGCAAGCAGCGTGCGAAGTGTCGGTAACTCCACTCAATACTGCCAGTTCGGCACCCCTGGCGAAATCCTTCAGCCAATTAACGGTTTCCGTTTTTTTCGGCTGTGTTGGACGCCCCGGTGCCTTTTTATTTCCCCCCCCCGTCAACAGCCCGCCGTATTTGTTGTGGTGGTGTCTACAAGCCCTACTGCCGACAACGGGCCGTCGAACATCCCCATCGAGAACGTCGGCTCCCATCCACCGCCGCCCCAGAACCCCGGACGTCCACCACCGCTCTGTTGGGTAGCATACTCCATCCAAACGCACAATGCTTCAGGCAATGAACGCCCCAGCGTCGCCCCAGGCGCCCGCCACGGTAAGTGCAGCCCCGGTGCCCCGTCCCCCTCCGCCCTCCTTCCCTTCCCGTCGCATGCGTATCTGGGCAGCCCTGCCGGCCCCCTCCTCCTCCCCCGCGTGCCCCCACGGCCATGCCCTCCCCCGGGGCCAAGACCACGGGGCTGCCCAAGACCCTCCTCCTCCCTCGCTCTGCTTGCAGGGCACGCTGCCAATCATCACGACGGCACACATCCCACTCCCCATACCCCACTGCAAAAAAAATATCTAGACGCAGCTGTTAATGTCCGCTCTCGGGATACATAGCAGGACACCGAACCACAGGGCAACGAGACTGCTAGCATGCCAAAGGCGCCGAAGCCGCTCCCGTCCCCTTCGCCATCGGCCTCGGATGGTGCAGACGAGTCTGTATTTCATCCCAAGGTGCCAGATTCACCGCTCAGTTTGCCATCCTCGGTTTTTGCAGGGTACAAGAGGCCAAACCAGCACGATGAACCCGAGATTCAGGGCACTCCCAAGCGACCCAGAGTCTCTGCATCCTCAAGTCCCATGAAAAAGAAAATGTCACCTGCTGTTCTTGCAAAAAAGAAGACACCAAAGAAGATCTCTTCTGAAAAGTTGATTCCAGCAGAAAAGTCGAATATAATTGGACAGTTGACTCCAGAGAATTTAACTCCAACAGAGAAGTTGGTTCCAACAGAAAACACATCTTCAGAATACCCCAAGCACAAGGGCACAAAGAGGCCTCATTCTGGCGTAGAGGCACCTCGCCGAACCAGAATCAAACTCAACGTAGAAAGCACTGGGAGAAAAGCATCGTCAAAGATTGAACGACGTGACGACCCAAAGCAGCTCCTCGCTTCAGGTAGCAACGGAGTTCACCTCGAAAGCAGTGGTCAGCGAAGGGCTCCTGATGTTGAAACCGAACGCAAGTTCGATGACAAGGAAAACAAGTTTCACGCAGATTCAGGCAACGCCAGTGATAGGCAGAGCAAGCCGACCCAGAAGACAGTTACTCCCGCGACGCCAGAGTCCACTGTCTCTTTTGAAGAAGACACCGAAAAGACTGATCCATTCACTCTTCGCAAGAAGGCTATCGGTCTCCAAAATCTAGGGCAAACCTGTTACAACAATGCTGTGGTGCAAGCACTCTCCAGCTCAATGAGGTTCAGGAAAGCACTGCGCGAGATGAAGGTCACGAAGCGTCAATATGACGATCGCGTGGCCAGCCACAAAAGAAAAATGTCGCCTTCGGTTTCCGCTGCCCCAACACGTCGCACTCGGAGGGTCACTCAAATGGAGACCCATAAACAGAACACGACCCTTGCAGAAAACGTGTATGTATGGTCTATTTGATTTATTTTATCTATGCTAATCATTGAATAGGAGTTTGAGCTCTGAACTCGCAGACCTCGTCGATTGCATTGTCTACGAAAATGCAGATGCCCCAGCAGGAAAACGTGCCGTCGTAAATCCCCATGAATTTGGTGACGCATGTAACGTGGTGATGCCAATTTTCGAAAGGCACTACCAACATGACTCGCAGGAGTTTCTGCGGGTCCTGCTTGAAAAAATGGATCAAGAGAACTCTGCTTCTGAGGGGTCGCCTGAGGGTGTCCAGAATTATATTACCTCATTGTTCGCTGGGAAGTATCGCAATACTGTGAGTCATAAATTCATCCTTTTACTAATAGCGCAAGTACTGACAAGAGTTTAGAACGCATGCAAAGAGTGCCCCAAGAAGTCGACTAAAACGGATGAGTTCTTGGATTTCAGCCTGGATATTCCACAGAGTCATGAGCCACTTGGAGCCCTCAACAGAAAGTCAGCAAGGGCCAAGAAGGGCCCCATTATCTCTGTCCCATTGAAGGAGTGCATTGATCTTTTTGCAAAGCCAGAAGAGATGGAGTACTCTCCATGTTCATCACCCGAACCTAAAGGTAACGGGTCGCAATCACAAAGCTCGGCTAGCACCCCAAAGTGTCCAGATTGTAACGTGTCTGAGCGGTTTACAAAAACCCTCAGGATTGAAAGTTGCCCGGAAATCCTATGCCTCCATTTCAAGCGCTTTCAATACAGGGGTGGTGTAAGCCACAAAATCACCACCCATGTAGATTTCCCAATCGATGAGCTTGACCTGGAGCCCTGGATGATTTCCGAGCACCAGGAAAGTTCGACGAAGTATAGAATGGTTGCTTCTATTGCTCATGAAGGTGACCGGTAAGTTTCCATCTGTCTATACCAATCTACATAAATCTAACGTGTATTTAGTGCTGATGGCGGCCACTATTTAACTTATGCGAATCGCAATAACATCTGGTGGCAATTGAACGACGACAAAGCCCGTCAAGTTACCACCGAAGATGTTCGCAAGAGCAACGCGTACTTGCTCTTTTATGAACGCATCTAAAATCCAATCAGCTCATGTCTGTATATCTTCTCTAAATTACGACAACACAATTTTCGGTTCAATCAACAATACGCATTCTACGGCTTATGATTTTCTTACAAGGCGTTATTCGGGCTTTTGCATTTCATTTATTTTACGGGCATACACGGAACTTCCCTAGCGACAAAATGGTTTTCATATTCTTTTTCCGGGTTTCTTAGCATCACATTCGGCTTGCGTGCTCAAAGCTTCAATTTCCTCTTTTCGGCTTCAACATCATCTAACATCATATGTCCTCGCAAATGCTATTGTCAAACGTTTATCATCCATGATCGTTGGGCTTTTCTTCTTCTAATGCTGGTATATTTCCCTTTTGAAATATCTCATGGTTACACTCTTCTTCCTCGGAGGCAGCAATTATCGGCAAAGGTTTCACATTGTCTGGTTACGCATACAGCAATTTCTTATCGTCTTCTCTCCATCAAGTACTACGGGCTGAGGTACTGGATTTGGCGTCTTTGAATTGGGGTCTATTGGTTATATTTCCTTTATCAAATCGGTGGTTTCTTTTACGGAGGTTTCAGTGGGTCTGGGCCTGGGTTCGGTTTTCCTTTCTATTCCTACCTCTTTTTCGCATTTTCGGCAGGATCTGTGTGTCTTCGACTCAGATCGACTTCCGTGGGATTTCTTCTCTTTTTTTTTCTATTTGACTAATGTGTTTGCGTTCTTATCCTGTCTCTGGGTTACTTGTGGAGGAAAATGAGGTCAGGATACGTTTCTCAGTTATGCAGTCTTTTCTTTGTTTTTTTTTTGTTGCTCGTTGGATAACTTTGTGGAGGGAATTCGGTAGGGGTTTTTCTGGTTGTTTAAGGATTTCGCGTATGCGTTTGTTTGTTTTTTACTTTCTTTTGTGTGTTTGATCTCGGTCGATTGGGTTTCGCGGTTTTTTTCTTTATTTCTTGTTACCCACGGATTTGCTTCATCATCAACATCATCAACATCACCACCACGGCTACACTACAATCGGATCGTCGCCACAATTTCACCGCTAAAGATCACCATCAATACCATCATCATCAACACCACGGGCACTATTAACAACATCACCTGGATTCGGCTCTTACTTCTTCACAAACATATTTTACCTGTTCTTCAGCCGAGAGGTGGATAAGGGGGCAATGGGCATGCCTTCTTTATCACATCTTCAATTCTCGGCAACAATGGTGGATTCGAGGGCAATAGGCATGCCTTCTTACCCATCATATTTAGGCTTCAGCAACACCAGTGGATAAGGGGGCAATGGGCATGCCTTCTTTATCACATCTTCAATTCTCGGCAACAATGGTGGATTCGAGGGCAATAGGCATGCCTTCTTACCCATCATATTTAGGCTTCAGCAACACCAGTGGATAAGGGGGCAATGGGCATGCCTACTTTTCATCGACATCGGTCCTGGGCGCCAGTGGTGAACATAAAGGGTGGATCAGGGGGGCAATAGGCATGCCCTCTCTTTACCATCCTCGGCAATAGGCATGCCCTGTTCACTATCTTCGATCTTCAGGACCAGTGGTGAATGAGAGGGCAATAGGCATGCCCCTTCTTTTGTTACTTCGGACTTCGGCAACATCGGTCATAAGGGGGGAATGGGCTTATCCTCCTTTTGATTATCCTCGGTCTTCGGCGCCAGTGGTGGACAAAAAGGGTGGATTAGGGAGCAATAGGCATGCTCTCTTTTCATCATCCTCGGCAATAGGCATGCCGTGTTCATCTACGATTTCGGGTGGCAGCAGTGGACATAAAGGGTGGATCAGGGGAGCAATAGGCATGCCCTCTCTCTACCCTCTCTCTACCATCCTCGGCAATAGGCATGCCTTGTTCACTCTCTCTTCGATCTTTGGCGCCGGTGGTGGACATAAAGGGTGGATCGAGGGGCAATAGGCATGCCCTCTCTTTAATGCTCTACCAACATTTACGATATCCAGGGCTAGCGGTGGATTTGAGCAATAGGCATGCTCTATCCACGTTTTTGGGCTTGCAACACTTCGGTGGATGAGGGCAATAGGCCTGCTCTCCTTCATCATCTACGACTTCCAACATCAGCGGTGGATACGGGCAATAGGCATGCTCTGTTCATCTTCGATTTCAATTGAAGTCCAGCGGTGGATAAGGGCAAAAGGCATGCCATGTCCATTACCTCCGGTCTCCAAAACTTACGGTGAATGAGGGCTATAGGCATGCTCTCCTTCATCATCTTCGATTTTCCCAGCGGTGGATACGGGCAATAGGCATGCCTTTTTTCACTAGTCTAGATCTTCGGCACCAGTGGTTGATAGGAAAGGGCAATAGGCATGCCTTTTCTTTTACTGTCGAATTCAGTATTAAATATCAAGGGTGGATTAGGGGGCAATACGCATGCCCCGGTTTTCACTACCTCAAATGGCCAACGTTCTTACTTCGGGCGAGCGGTGTATGTGTTGTTTTGGGGGGCAATGGGCATGTCCTCCCTATTGATCGCGTCTCCTTATGGGTTTTTTCTTCGTTTCTTCGTTTTTTCTTCTCTTATTTTTCCTTTCTGTCTTGCTTAAATTGGGTGGTGGGTTTTTTAAGGCGCCGGAAAGGGTTTTCGTGTCTTGTTCCATCGGGGTTTTCTTCTTTTCCTTTTATGATTCCCATTATTTGATGTCTGGTTCTTATCTTCTTTATAATTATTCCTTACCTTTTTCTTATCTTGATATGTGGTATCATGTTATCTTTTCTTTTTTTCCAAGGCATGCATTATATGGTGGTTTCTTCTGTCCCCGTCCCCGGTTTTTCTTGTGGATTCATATTTGGGCTTTCTTTTTTTTTTATATTGATCGTTTTTTTTCTTCAGCAAATTATCTTTAAGATTTCGAGAAAAGTATTCTTACATCCTTTGCATATAACTTACTATTTACTTCTTCTTCTTCTTGTTATTGTATTTAACGTTAGCTATAGGGGTACCCTTGTGTATCTATTTTTCTATACTTTTTATCGATATCGATTGATACCTTCTTTGATGTACTTATAATTAGTTACTTCTTACCTTTAATTGTTACGTTTTCTTCTTCTTCTTCTTTCTTCTTCGACTTAGACTCTCCACTGGCATGAATTTTTCTTTTTGCAGCGCATACATTCCATGGCCATAGTATACGTACCTCCCGGGCCCTATATATCTTTTTCTGTTTTTACTTTACCACGTGCATTTTTATATTTTATACACACGAACGTAGGTAGATATATGATATGTTATCCATGAACATGAATTATAATCACTCGAACCGATTTGAAATTTTTTTTTTTTTTTCTTCTTCTTCTTCTCTAGATTCGATATCGATATCGATATTCTCCTTGCTGGTGGGTACCATTGCAATGATATCGATATTAGTTTAGGTACTTGGGGAACGTTGCGTTGTTCCTTCTGTATGGTGCTTCTGTTTTCTTTATGTGGTCTCGCACCATGCATGGCTGATCATACTCTACCCACATACCTACCTATTATGTAGCTTATGGCAAATATATGATTATGAATCCATTTAATTATCGCGGCCCAAGGTCCAAACATGTCAAATTTATTATTTTTTTTTTTTTTTTCAATCAAGTTCAGGGTAATTTTCAATTACAACACCAGACTAGTTACATAGGTACATAGTTACATCAAGTAAGGATGTAATTAATTAATTATGATATTGTATGCGTGTGTTGTGTGTGTAAGAAAAAAAAACGATGATTGGAATGTACGGGGCACCGAAAAAAAAAAAAAAACGAAAAATAGAAAATAAAAATTAAAAAATAAAAAATAAATGAAAAATCAAATCCCGTTATATTTTAATTAATTTGCAATTGCATTTTCGGAAAGAAAAAAAGAAAAGAAATAAAGAATAAAAAGGACAAAAAGAATGAAAGATACCCAACACCCAGGGCCCTCCCCCCCCCCCCCCAAAAAAAAAGAATAATAAGTAAAACATCACATCACATCATACTCCCACCGCTCCTATTCTGGCCAATCAGGCCCGCCATCTCGAGGAGAGCCTGGGTACGTCACAAATTTCAAAGAAATGATTAGCCATCAGTATCGATGTGGATATGGATGTCTCTGGAGAGAGTCAAACGGAAAAGAAAAAAACCCCAAAAAAACTCACCCTATCCGCCTCCAAATCCTTCCCCAAACTCACACTCCTGCGCAACAACGCCTCCCTCTCCTCCCACTCCCAGTTCCTCCGCTGCTCGTCCGCCTCCTTATCCCCCCCGCAGCCCCACACCTCAATCTCGTCGATGCGGAACCGATCCTGCCAGACCCTCTCGTCCTTCCCGCCGCCGTCCTCGCCCTCAACACTCCCCCACGATACAGTCTTTGCCAACCCCAGCCCCTCACCCTCCACCCTCCTCGTCTCGGACCGCAGAAACGCACCCCCCTCGCCCGTGTGGTTAAACACCCCAAACTCCAGATTCTCGTCAAACGTCAACGACACCGGGCCGAGATTCAGATGCACGTGGGCCCCCTGCTGCGCGCGGTGCGTGTGCGGGCTGCTGTGGCCATGCGGGAGTTTATACGCCGCGGGTGTATGCGAGACCTCGTTTCCGAACGCGATGCCGTCCGTCTTGTTGAAGTGGCAATACGAGGTCGCGACCTTTGAGGGTAAAAACACCTCATGGACGGGCTCCAGCTGGAACAATAGCGTCGAGGCGTCTCCAAAGTTTTCCTTGTGCGAGAGTTTCCAGGGCACGTTGAGGTAGACTCCAAAGACGACGCTTTCGTTTTCGGTGTCGTCGCCGTCGTCGGCGTCGTCACCATCACCATCACCATGAACATCTCCCCCTTCGGAGGTTGTCTTTGTTTTTTTCGGTTTCCGCCGCCGGCTGGAGGGATACCTCCTCGACGGCAACGTCTCGCAAAACGCCTTCTCCCTCGAGTTCGCCGGAGGATCAGACATCCTCGTTCCACTAACCAGTAAAATCGTCGGGGCGTGCCATTTCAGCACCTTGGTCTCAAACGAGCCCATACTAAACCCCGCCTGCGAGCCCGCATACAGCAGCCGTAGACGTCTCCACAGATTCGATCCCTTGATAAACAGGGACAATTGTGACACGACATCGACGTTAAGGATATCCCCGGGGGTGGCCAGCAACGGCTGTGTAAGATCAAGGATATTCGGGCCCTCGTTTTCAGCTGCTGCTGGTGATGATGGGGATACCGAGTCGGTAGGCGAAGGTCGGGTCAATGCAACTGGCGATTTCGATGCAGCTGCCATATTCAGGTTCTTGCTGAATAGTAAATGTTCAAATAGCGGTGAAAAGCCATCGAATAGATATGGCTACATTCCAGAAGAATTGTTTTTGGTAAGTTTTCCGCAAATACTCAATCTCAAGATATATATATATAAAAAAAAGAGATGGGAAAAAACATACCGTTGATCTCTTCATAACAGCCTTAAACTGCCTCCACCCCACCCCCCGCTTGCTCTTATCCCCATCCGTAAAAGCATTCAAAACATTCTCCGCCGCATTCCTCAACCCCACCAAACCCTCCCCCGTACACCGATCCACAAACACCGCCAACGGCTGCGTCGGCTCCAAGGGGCTGATCAGTAACAGCAACATGATCAATTTCCTCAAATTATCAACGGGTATATGCGCAGTCTGTATCCTCTTCCCATACTTTCCCTGCTTTCTCGGTTTATCTTTCGTCCCCCTCGAATCCTCCGTAAACGACATGGCCTCCACCGCATCCATCGCCTTCAACGCCGCCATCGTCAGGTCATCTTCATCGTCATCATCATCTTCATAACCATCCTCATCATCCCCCCCAATCATGAAAACATCTTCCTCCCTCAACGCCTCCTGTAGCTGCTGATGCATATCGCCAGCGCCGTCCGCCTCAGTATTTGTCTGTCCCTCCTCCGTCGTTGTAGCAGTCTCATCAATCACCCTTTCCCACACGGCAAAACTCCTCCAAAGAAGCTTCACCGTATCGATTTTATCATGCCCATTCTTCCTCTTGATAACCTTCGTATGTCTCCCCGTCATCAACACCACGACCTTCACGAGCGCCTCAAACGTCAACGCCACCGGCGCCAGCGAGTCCTCGAACGGGAAGGCGCCGAGATATGTTGCGCTTTGGTAGAGGATCGATCCGACTGGGTCCAACGCATCCGGGAGCCCGAGGAAGCGGGTTAATGTGTCTTCGGTCCAGTAGAGGATTTTGCTATTATTATTATTTTTATTATTATTATTATCATTATTATTATCCCCTTGGCCATTTTGAGAGTGGGAGTGGGCGGGGTATGCAGATGAGTTTCCTCCTCCTCCTCCGCCGGATGTCGCTTCGACTTGGGCGAGAGACTCGAAGTTGTCTTTGAATGAGTAGACTTCTATTTCCGAGAACGAGTTGCGGAGGAAGCGGATTGCGAGGTTGTGCGCGAGTTGCTCTACATGACGGTTTCGTTGTGCGCACATGTGAATTAGCCTTAAGCCTTTTTACTGGTAAATATCCGGGAGAAAGAGAGTGAGAGGAGGAGTGAACTATCTCTCCGTGGGGCTGGGCTGGTTGCGGAGGAATATCACTTACCCCGTGTAAAATGATGCTTCTCCTCCGAATGACTCTGCCCCATCTTCGTTTATTTTCTGTTTCTTGTCGTTTATTATTTCGGCGAAGCAAGCTACAATCTGGGATTTAATACCACAACAACCGCCGGCACCGTTTCGCGGAGTTGCGTTTAAATATATATGGCGTAGGCTCTCTACCAGGGGGTAGGTAGGTAGGTAGTTTAAGTTAAGTAAAAGTAAGTTACGTATTGTCGTGTATTCGTTATTTCCTCCGTAGCCCTGACGACTTACGTCGAAGCTCTGGATAGGTAACTTTCTTTGCTACCTAGGTACCGAATCGCTATAACTTAGGTAGTTATAGCTAGCCAGCCAAATATAAGCGAGGAGGGGGTCCGAGACGAAATACTTATGTATGTGTGATGATGGATGATCGATCGAGGAATGAAGGTGATGATATGAAAGATAGCTTGGTCGTCTGTGGAGGAGCACTTTGGACTCTGTTGGGATAGGTAGGTGAGTGGGTTGGATGTATGGATGGATGGATGTATGGAAAGCATGGCCTGATGTCTGCCACCCACCACCAGAGCCCAGGATGGCAGGCAGGTACCTAGGTACTGGTGTCCCTTGGTGGGCCGACCACGTGCGTGCGTGCGTGCGTGCGTGCGTGCGTGCATCAACCAATCTCGGGATTATGCATGCAGTATAAAGGAAACACTGCCGAAATGCATATGTAATTCAGCAGCACCACTTTCTCACCGAGCTCGAGCTCCCTCTTAGCAAGTAGGTAGGTAGCTAGAGTGTTTAGCTAGAGCTGTGTGTAATGCGTCCTCTCCATCTCATCCCGATCCCCGATCTCCGATGCCTGACTGACTGCTTTAGTCCCAGCCGCAATTGCATGTGTCCGTGGCGCTGTTATTACCCGAATATAGCATAGCCCCCACGGATTTTACTCGTACATACATTTTACTCGAAGCAAGAGCAACCGCAAGCAACGTAGTCCAAAAATTTGCATGCATCCGAACGAAGCATCCATCCATCCATATGCATGCATGCATGCAAATCGGCAGCTAAGTACGGATAGTTAGCCCCTGCTGACTGACTTGCATCAAACACTTCCCGATCCCGACTCCCGAAACAGAAACAGAAACGTACCCGACCTCCCTCCCTCCCAGAGCTCCACGGTACATACATACCTCATAGGTACCTCATACCTCATACCTGTTAAAAAAAAAACATAACACCCACCTCCAGGCCCACCCCCCAACCAACCAACCCCACAACCCACCCGAGACGAAACCACAACGAAAAAAAAAAAAAAAAGAAAAGAAAAAGAAAAGAATAGAGATCAAATATCAACGCACGCACGGCACTACCACCTCACTTTTTCTCCGAGCAATTAACCACAAATGTCAAACTCCCGCCCCCTCCCCTCCTCCTTCGACGGCGACGAGTAAGTCCCAGTCCCAGTCCCAGTCCCAGTCCCCTCACCCACCTCTCCCTCTTCCTCCCCCACCCCACTAACCCCCCCCCTCCCAAACAGAGACTTCTACTCCGAAAACCGCTTCACCAAACTCCGGCGCCGGCTCTTCGAAGAACCGCTCATCCCTCTCGGCATCGCCATCACCTGCCTCGCGCTCTACCGCGCCTCCAAATCCCTCAAGCTCGGCGACAAAGCCGCCACAAACAAGTACTTCCGCTGGCGCATCTACGGGCAAGCCTTCACCATCGTTGCCATGGTGGGGGGGAGCTACTACTACCAGAGCGACCGCGAGAAGCGCAAGAAGATGGATGAGGGCGAGAAGATGAGGCTTGCGGAGGAGAAGAGGAGGAATTGGATTAGGGAGTTGGAGGTGAGGGATCAGGAGGATAAGGAGTTTAGGGAGAGGGCGAGGGAGGTGGCGGAGAGGAAGAGGAGGAGGAGGGAGGAGGGCGCGGGGGCGGGGGGGGACGGGAAGATCGTGGCGCAGGTGAAGGCTTTGAAGGAGGAGGCGGGGAAGGAGGGGGAGTAGGAAGTACCTCAATCACCTACTTAAGTAATGTAGGTAGGTCAGGAGGGTATTGAGGGTAATCCTGGGTGGGAAAAAAAAAAAAAAAACGTTGATTGTGTACAGCTATGTAATGTAATGTACATGTAAAAAAAGATAAAAACTCAACCTTATATATTAATATATCCCAACCAACAATACTCTCAGATCTATCGCTCAATGGAAATAAAAAACAGGAAAAGATATATCCCATTGGCTCATGGTGGTGGTACAAATCTCAAATCGTGTAGCAATTGCAATTAGATTTTCATTTTCCCCCTCCCATAGAGGCCTATCTAGGAAGTCAAGTATCGAGACCTTTCACCTCACACCGATCCAGATCAAGAACCCTCCCTCCCTGACTTACGCACCGCACAATCACAATCACCCACCCCACCCCACCCTCCCAAATTCTTCTGGCGCCCCACAAATTCATAGGCAGCTTTCGAATTTCTCTCATTACACATTTAATCAATCTTCACGAGTACTAATTAGTAGACAATTGCAAACGGCGTGGAAAAACTTATAAAAATTTGAATTCGATTGCAAAAGTAACTAACTGGTAACAAGTAGGTGGGTATAGGAAATTAAAGTCAAAGGAAGTACTATAGGTACCTGGGTATGTATGTAGCTATCAAGAAGTAAGTAACGTTAGTCCCGCAGTGCAGTCCAGATCCAATTGATCCAGTCGAAAAAAAAAAAAAAAACGCAGTAAAGAATCTGTTATGTTATAGCTTGCTTAGGTGGGAGGGGAGAGATGAAGACATAAAGCTGAAAAGAAAAGTAAAAAAACAAAGATGGAAATTCCGGGATATATGTTCCTGTAGCCCCTCCCCCCCCGTTCCGCAACTTCATCATCACCACCACCAACACCTCCTCATGATCATCCTCCTTCCTAAGTAAGCAATAAAAAAAAATATAATATAATAAATATAATAAATTCCAACCGCCTCGACAACGTTAACTATCTCTCTCCCTCTCTCCCTCTCTCCCTCTCTCCTAGCTCCTAGCTCCTAGCTCCTAGGTATCTCAAAGCTCTCAAAGCTCATCTCCAGTCAAATCTCTTCCCCTCGTCCTCACTCTCTCCTCTCCCAACAAAAACATCTCCTAATTTTCTCAGCAAAACTCCACTCCACACCGGTACCCCACACCACACCCCACTTCCACTTCCACCTCCTCTCCTCACTACCACGACCAAACAAACCCGAAAACAAATAAACACACAAAAAAAAACATAAAAACGGCAAAAAAAAATGAAAAGCAACATCGAACCAAAAAAGCCAAGGAAAGGAAAGAAAAAAAAGAAAAAAGAAAAAGAAAAAGAAAAAGAAAGAAAGAAAGAAAGAATAAAAGAATAAAAACCAATCCCCTTATAACATCAGCCAGCAGCAGCAGCACATGAATGTTTTCCTTTTGCCTCTCTCCCGTTTCTTTTTTATCTCTCTTCATTCTTCTTCTTCTGCTTCTTCTTCTTTCTCTTTTTTCTCTTTATTTTTTCCTTTCCTGTTTAATTTGATTCTTTAAGCTATCCACTCGCCTTTTTATATTCTTTTTTTTCCCAAAGCCCATTTGCAATACTGCAAGAAATTTTCATGCCTTTGGAAGAATTATATATGAACGGGGGGATGGTATATGAATAAAGTTGGGGGGGTGGGGGAAATGGAAAAGGAAGGCGGGGGGGTTAAAGAGGAAGTGATGAGGAGGAGGAGGAAGGGGGTGATGGTGGGCGTTGTTTATAAACAATTGGGGATGGGTGGTTTGGTTGGGTTGGTTGAGGAATATGTTATACGACACAATATGATGATCCGTTTTTATCGTCTGGTCGCTTCCTGGTTCCTTTCTGGTTTCTTTTTTGGTGGTTCCCTGGGGGGGTTGGTTTGCAGTGCGTGCTCTAGCCTTCACAGAGTGGTGGGGGGGGGCTTCATGGCTCCCATAACTTGCCTTTACCACGAGCGACACCCCTTGGGGCCTCTCTGACAAAGACAAAGTCCGGCTCAGCACCTCGGCCACCCCTCCCTCCGGCTGCACCATTCCCGTTGATGTGGAGATGTCCATTCCTCCCATTTCCACCACCACCTCTCCCGCCACGGCCTCGTCCTCCCCTCCCTCCTCCTCCGCCTCCGCTCCTGGAATCTACCTGAGAGTCTTGGTACTCCTTCATCTTTGAGTTGTAGATGAAATCCTCCCTCTCGACCATGTCCTCCAGTTGGTTACCGCCCAAAACAGCAATGTCATACACCCTTGCCCAGGCCGCTACTTCGGGGTTGTTGGTTACGAGGTGGACCTCTGGGCGCTGTTGCTGCTTCGCCAATTGCTGGTGACCAAGGGGTGCAGAGTCGCGCTTGCCGAGCACATGCTTGCGGTAGAGGACGCAGTTGATGAGCTGTTGAATCCTACGGGGGGGTTCAATGGGCGCAGATTTGACCGTTTCGGTGTACCTGGGGTTGTTCTGGGGGAAGGTGTTGGACCTCTTTGTGTCTCTGGCGTTTCCATAGTTGCCAGTCTTGCCCCCTGGGCTTCCCGGGAATCCGTTCCCGTTCCTGAGTCCAGCGGATCTAGGCGGCGAAAGGCTACCTATTTCGGTGGCCTTGTTGCTTGGGCTCCCTTGTGGTGTTACGGTTTGCAATACTGGGCTCTTCTGTTGGCCTGGAAGAATGGCACCTTCAATCATGTACTTCTCACAGTCCTTGAAGCTTTCAAAAGCCTCTGTTGGTGTTTGAAAGTTGATGCCTCGGACAGCCAAGGATCCACTCTGGATGCGATCGAAGTATCGGATAGTCTCTCGGGCGTTGACGTTGAGAGGATCGGTACCCTTCTTTGCCATATCAAGACCATCAAGGGCTATACACAAGAATCTACATTAGAGACCGCCCAAGGCGCAAGAGGGGAGTGCAAGAACGCATTTATACCACAAAATAAAATGAAATCACTTACTCGCAAGAGGCACAGTTATTTCCACTGCTCCATCTACAACCCAGCGCTTGATTTCAGCAATACCAACAGTAAATGCTGAATCATCTGCGACGCAGTGATAAACCTTCCGTGTAGGAGGGGCTAGTTTGCGATCATTCTCAACCTGAGACTGAAGCTCATCTACCTGGTGGCGCAAGCGAGCCATGGCAAGACGAGTCGAGAGCTGTAATTCAAAATTAGTACAGGTGTCGGCTTGTACTTCCTTGCAATAGGGATAAACGGTACCTCATTGATGTCTCCACGGTCCTCCATTTTTCTGCGAATTGCGCTTGGTTCCTGCAGACGTTCCTGAAGGAGCCCAGGAATGCGCTGAAGCTGAGTGGACGCCACGGTGATAGATTTCAAAGAGATGGGGCCGGAGATTCGGCTTTGATTTAATACAATATCTGAGTTTGCTTTATTTGGCGGGTGTTGATGAACTGGTCTTTTCTGTTTGCGCAAACGAAACCTGAGCGGCGATATGTGGGTGTGGGCTGGTTAAATATGCTTAACGGCAGGAAGCCGAAAGGAGAATGTTATGCTGGCCGGATTGCGGGATTTGCCACGAGATGCGTATACGAGATGCGTATGACAGAAAGCGGATATGACTATTGCCCTGTCCAGGGATTGATGCGCTGCACCGGTGAGAACTAGTTTGGGCGTTTCCTCCAAATGCGTAGCTGGATGCAGATATGGGGTAGATATATGGCGGCCTGGCGGACAGGATTGGTGGGATAGATGGATATCGGGCGGGATGAGGTGAGTGTGATGGGGCGGTTACGATGTGTGGAGGAGGATGAGGATGATGGATGGAGCGGTGCGACAAGACGGCGGTGGAACAGGAGAGAGTTATATCCTGGCCTGCGAGTAATATGGGAGGAGCGATGTCAGCCTATGCTCCCTCGGTAAGGCCTGCCAAGGCTGCTCGCTCTGGGGGAGGTCCACGTGACCAGTTAGCCCCGCGCCAAGCGCTGAAGCGAGCGCACGGCTGCAGTGAAGACCAGACGAGGGCTCGCCGGCCGCTGCGGACCCTGGCCGTCTAGGCCGCCCCCCTCCTCCGCCCTGCGAACGCGGCTCAGAAACACGCACGCGCGCATACGTTCGCATGTGGACGCATTGCGAGGGGCTGCGGCCGATGTGGGCGCCGGGCATAATCATCAGACGGGCCACAGCGGTCCGGAATCATTCTATCCAGAAATTTAATGTTTATTGTTGAATGGCTGCAATTGTCATTGTAGTCATTGCGCATGAATGTTGAATTGTAACGCTGTGCGAAATGCCCTGACATGTGCTCATTGCGCAGTTGCATATTATGTAGAGCGTTTCTTCCAGGGCAAACTTCTCACTGCGCGGCGAAAATTCCATGCACCTCACAGGCCGATCACCCTGCCCTACATATGATACAACTGCCCACCCAGATCTCAAAAGCCATCATGCGCTCAGCTCAAGCTTCCAAAGCTGCTTCTATTCCAAGATCATCATCATCATCACCACCACCCATGGGACCTCATCCACCCCCCATCCATCCCTCCCCCGCATTCTTCTCGGGGAACCTACCAGCTCTCAGCCTAGCTGTCGAGGCTGTACCCCACGAGAGGGCTGTAACTTAGCAACAGAAACGGCCGGGACGCAACACACAGCCACCACTACCCACCACTAAAACCACATGAGACCACCCCTGGACACTTCCCTGTCTCTCAATTAAGCTTCTGACCACAATCTGCACAACCCCTGTCGCTACATGCGCAATACGAGCCTTGGAGTTCGCGCTCCCGCGGTCGCACTCATCCACCATCATTCTGCCTTCATGTTAGTGCACTCGATTTTGGCGGGCCTGACCCTACTCGGGTCCTACATAAATTATTGCAAACTTTATTCTTAGCGTCCCCTTTTACGGCAAAGCGCCGGCCCGATTGGGCCTGGCGGATTTGCAACTTTTTCTGCTACTTGCAGTAAGGCGCTTTGAGGCAGGGGGGCACGAGACTAAGGCAGAGCACAAGAAGAGGATAGCGCCAAAACCAGGCAGCTGATTTTTTTTGAAAACTCGGGGGGAAGGGGCCTGTTTATATAGATTTGACCCCTGTTGCCGTGATTAAATCAACACATGCCTGGGTAATGTGAGGCATACCTCTCACGTGAGTCACCCCCCTGTGTGCGCCAGGCCTGAAAAAGACTACCTCCATATCGTGCATTAGCTTGCGTTTGCAATATTTTATGTCGGACCCGAGTAGGTGCGCACCCTGGATAATGTTATGAGTAATAGGTAGGGGGGGTGGGGAGGGTTACTCCGCGATAGAGGCGACAAGCAGCATTCGATTACGAGTATTGTACAGCTCGTAAACAGACTCGACCTTCTCAACAATTAATGCGGAACTCTGCTCCATTGATCCAACCAAAAGCTGCGCACAATGCATCGCCGGTCGCCTGAATCCAGCCTCTGCAATTGATTGTTCAGGCCTTCCGCCGCGGGAACTCATTGCCGGGCAGGCGGGCCAAGCCATGTCTATCTATCTATCTATCTATCTATTGATCGGAGTCAAAGTTCCCAGCAAACTCATCTTCAAGAGTCCAGTCGAGTCCGCCTCGAGCCGAGATCGCAACGAAACTCTGCATGCACGGATTAGGGATTGGCCCGATGGCAGTGTCATAACTAGACTTTCTTTAGCCTCGACTCAGGACTTTTTTTGGATCACGACAATTCTGTCCCCCATGTGATCGATCTACTGCGGATGATATCTGTTACATTCCCTAGGTGAACATAATCCATGGCCAATGCATGCGCCATGCATCCATCCTTCTTCTAGATCGCCTCCCCGCTCTTCCCGTCACCAAGCCCTCCCTCCAAATGCAATGTTTCTATAAAAAAACCGCTGCGCACATGCAAGTCTGTAGTAGGTAGGAAGAAGTACGGTAAGTGCACATGTGATCATGACGTCTGACGTCTGCCTGACTGGTCACATCTTCCCCAGAACGGGAAGTCGTCCACAAGTTGAGGCTCACATAGTCTCATTCCCAGACCCTACTTCTCCGTAGGGCTCACACCAGACTAGGTACTTACTTAGTTGAGGCTTATTCTGGCTGGAGGCACACGGGTACGAGACTAGGGGGCACACGCACATGCGTTCCGTTCCTTCGACACACATGCTACAGCTCATAAGTGCAGGTGGTTTACCTGGATCTCAAACATAGTATCTTGTAGGTAAGAAGCTTAGTACATGGTAGTCTCTCATAATTATAAGCATCGACGATGCTGAGCCACATAATCAAATTAAAAGGTATACAAACATGCAACATGCAACATTGCACTGCCGATACCTACATTCTACAAAGACATTGACGGATTTTTTTTTTATTTCCTTTAATTTCCTTTTTTTTCTTTTTTTTACTTGAGCTTGAAATTACCTACTTTCAAAGATATCGATGTACATGGCCATAGGAGGAGGTAGGTATATGTATCGAACCTTGCATTTTTTTTTATTTTTTTTAGTTTTGGTTTTGGTTTTGCAGCTGGCTATATACGTATACCTAAGTAGGTATAAGCCCCTGAACAATGATTGATCAGACCCAGTAGACCCAGGCGCCTCCTATCTGGCTGAACCAGAAGCTGAAGGAGAAATAAGCTCAAGGGTCATGTAAAACTCGAAAGTCGAGAGATAGTACATAAGCCTACCTACCTACTTTTTTTGCTATATAGCCCGTCACTGCACTATAAGCCTCAAAGTAACACAATAAACTAACATCGACGTCCAGCTACCTACCTACTTAATATCCCATCCCACATGCATGCAACACATGCAGGCCTAAAATCAAAGCTCATGTGTATATATATGGGGTGGACTCATGCATCGGGGTATTGACGTGGCCGTGGCTGCGGGCCCGGGGGATCGATATCTACCTTAAGTAAGTAAGTACATAAATACATAAAGTACTACTCGAGTAGACTCATTATGAATCATGTAATACCAAACCAAATGACTTCAGCACTACGCAGTGTTCAGGTAATACGTACTTGGGAGGTACCTAGCTTTCGACTCATTAATATTTCTTGATTAGAATTCAATTCAAGTAAGCACATACATAATATTATCTCGACATCGGGCCCGGGGGCCGGGGTAACTACCTGGTACTTGTACTGACACGTTACCTCTTACTCCTAGACTCGTCTTACTCCGTACACACCGCTGGTCTGCGTTAAGAAGGACAGTACGGTAGGTACCTAATTCACAATCGGTACATACCTATACATTTAATAAATACGAGCGAGTACTGCGATTACCCTGAACTAGCCATGGGGTCTACCACATTTGCATACCTACTAGGTATGTATACCTTCCCATTTCAGCAACATTAATGTTATATAATAATACCCACAAACATCGATATCCCCATACATTGATCACGGCCAATGCATCATACGCCACAACCACCTCACGAAAAGGAGGTACCTGTACCTGGGTAATATTGCAATATATACAATACATACTATATATATGTTTAAAGCAGCTTGCAATTGATTATAAGAATCCGAATAAAGATAAAAAAAAACAAAAACTGAGGAGGCCTAGGCCAGCCGGAGGGCTGGGAACGAGTACAGCCGGAGGGGATAGCTATAGGTATGATATGATATAATATATTCCAGATTTATAAGGTAGATGTCAGTGTCGGCGATCGGCCCGAGACTGCTGGTTAATGCCATGGCCAACGGCACGAGAATGATCAAATGCCAACCGGTACCAGTGGCTGCAGCATAAATTCGAATTCGCAGAGCAAAGAAAAAACGGCAACGGTAATATAACGGTTTCGAAACAATTGAGTAGAAAGAAAGAATAAAAGAAAGAAAACAAAAGAAAAACAACATTAGAATTCAAAGAAAGCAGCATGTACGAAAAAAAATTTAATAACGATAAAACAAATTCTTTCAGAAAGAATAAAAGAAAAAAAAGGCTACCTATAGCAAAAAAAAGTACTTCAAACTAAGTAAAGTAGTACCCAAAAATATCTCGAGTATTATGATTGATTCATTCCAAGCAACAACTCCATCACCTGTACCTCAAACGCATCATTTTTGCCGCCCTTTTAGAAAAAAAACATGTATTAAATCCCACCTCCAATATCACCATTCAGCCTCCTCGCAACACGCACACACACACACACAGCCCAAGACAATAGGTTCATTAAAATATAATCATCCCCTCCGCCCAGTCCAGAATTGCCCCACAGATGATGCGCCAGGGCCCTACCATGGCTGCTGAGACCCATTCGACAAATTTTGTGCCGTGGTATTGCTCCGCGGGAATACTGGAATAGTCTGTACGCTTTCCCAACCGGCAATTGTCCCCGTAGGCTGTCCGTTCAGCTGCTGCTGTTGTAACATTGAAGCCCTGAATGGGTTGGTTACTCCAGTTTGCTGGACAGTAAGCATGCTAGCCCCAGGGCTACTTATCGAGCTTGGAATAGGCGGTACAGGCGGCGATTGCGAGAGAGCTATGTTTCGGGCAAAGGGATTTGTTCCGGTGGTGTTGGATCGGACTACTGATTGTTGTTGCTGGGTTGGGGGTGGTTGTGTGCTATATGAAGGGAAGGAAGGCGACATTCCAGTCTGGTAAGAAGTGACTGGGCTAGATGATTGATGCGTAGATGCCGCTCGCTGAAATGGGTTTGTTGATTTTTGTGGTGGGGGTGATGACGCATAAGAAGAAGGTGATGATCCAGTCATCATGGACCGGAAAGGATTCGTTTCTTGGGTATTGAGAGATAAGGGTACTGCAGTTTGCTGTTGTTGCAATTGCTGTGGTTGTTGAATTTGAAATTGCTGTTGTAATGGCTGTGCCTGGAAACTCTGCTGTAAAGGAAGCTGAAATTGCGCCTGTTGTGGGATTGGTGCTTGAAATTGCTGCGGAATGGAAGGCATTGCTGGAATAGAAACTGTATTCTGATCTTGAGGGGTATAGCCACCAAAGCCATGCCCCGTAAAATCGGTGCGAATGGGCTGTGCTATAGGCTGTTGAACAAGGCCCGGCTGGGGCTGGGCAAAGTTGCCAGTAGCATACTGTGGATAATTCATGAAATCTGTACCTGCTCCTGGAAACTGTTGTTGCTGTTGTAAAAATGGCTGTTGGTTCATGTTTGCTTGAGCATACTGCGCTTGCATTTGCAATATATTCTGCTGTGGTGCATCTGGGAATATTGCCGTTTGGTCGGTTTCAATCGAATCAAAGAAATCAATCAGATCTGGAGCCACTTTCGGTGGTGCTTGTTGTGAAGGAGCAGGTACGCTGGCGGCTGGCTTCGGGGGTGCTTGCACTGCTGCTTTTGCCTTCGATGCGGCCGGCTCCTCTGCCTTTGCAACTACTTTCCCTCCGTTCTTCTTTGCCTCTTGGGCTGCGAGGTACTGTCTGCGATTGATTTCAAAGTCGGGATCATTGAGATATTCCTCTAGCGATTGTGTTAAACTAGTTGGCGCATGTTTGAGATTTGGTATCTGGAGGCGGGTAGATGTTTCGAGTCGGCGAGCTGTCTGCAGATATTCCACAACTTCAGCAGTTTGTTTCGTGAAGGTTTTGTATATTGTCAATGCGCGTTCTGCGTCCACCTTGGACATTTCGAAATAATGCTCTGCGTTTTGTTGTTAGGTTATTTCAAGTTTGTAACGATCAATTAAAGATGAATATCCGGGGATCATACCCAGCACATTGATAACACCTTCATTTACTACGTGAAAAAAAACTAGAAGATCCATGACCAATAGTCTGAATGCAGTGAGGGTGATTTCATTGTCGACGTCCAGATCCAAGAACTAAATACGAGTCAGCCAACACCGTTGCACAACGAGGATGGAGGGACCAACCGAACACTTGAGTAGTGCCTGTATTTGTGTTTGAACGCACTCAACCTCCCTCAAAAGACCCTTATCAACACTCAGCTTGCGAAGCCTACCCTCTCCGCTTCGTACGTAATCCGTTCGGACATCGCCATAGGCCTTGGCTCGTTCATGTATGTATTGAGAATAGCATCGGATATTCCGCCCCTGTTCCTGTCCTGATCTCCCCACATCTCTATTAGCGCCTTCATGTCGTCGCGAGAATCTCGACTTGGTAGTCGTTCTGGCGAGATGCCCCGGGGGTGGAGGTATTGAGCTCGACGACGAACCATCATTGTAGTTGCTTATGGCGATTATCCTGGGATTCTTTCGTAGAAACTTGAGCGCAACATCCTTCTCTCCCTCCCGTATCATCAAGTGAATAATGATGAGGGATTTAAAGACTATCTAGCAATCGGTCAGATTGAGTAATTGAGGATACACATTGAGGGTTGAAAACGTACTGTCCATGCTGGGTCTTTCATCCGAGTGTTGAGAGCTCGAAAGAGCTCTGCAACTCCAGCATCCCCTGTGTGTGTTCCGATCAAGATGTTTTCAACATACTTTGATTTGGGCGCGGCGAGCTGTATGGAAATCTAGCGTTAGCATGGTCCAGCGAATCGCAATCCCATGATCGATGATGATGATGATGATGTTGTGTTGGTGATGGTGGAGGAGGAGGGCGGAGGGGCCTTTCGACGGGCTTCCCCGGGCGCTCGCTCAGACTGAAGCTCACCTTGACTTTCGTAGCTCCCTATCTTTGGTCAGTGCCGAGCTCCCTACCGCACGGGGGAGAGGAGATTGGGCCCTACCTTGACCGACTTCTCGAAGGACGACATTTGGTAGCGAGGCGGGCCGCCAATTACCGGTAGAACTTGAAGAGCTTAATGAGTTGCGAGATGGCCAGTTGTCCAGGCGGGTGCGGGTGGGTGGTGTGGAGGGAGGGGGGTGCGTGTGTAGGGGTGCGTCAGTCGGTTCTGGGACGGGGCAGTCGGCGGGCCGTTGGTGAGAGCTGCCACCGCGCTGCGGGCTGGGGCGGATACGGCTAAAGGGTGCACCTCTACGTCTTTGCGACGCCTCTGTGTCGACAGGTCTTCTCGTGGGTAGGTGGGGGGAGGTGGAAGGGGGTGGTGATGTGACACAGTGTGGTATATCGTGATACGGAGGTGGGCGTCTCTTGCAGGTCTGGTTCGGAAGCTCAGGAGGGCTCAGTATATACCCACCAGGTAGGCACGTAGGAGGGCGAAGTCAGCAGCGGGCGTGATGTCGTGGGGGAGGGTCGGCAGCATACGAGGGAAGGGAAGGGGCGGAGATGCCGCGTCCGTGGCGCACCCAAGCTCCCGGGCGGGAGGGCAGCCAGTCAGCTGGGCAGGCGGCGAGCAATAGAGCAGACGCAAGGAAACCGGACCACGATCTAGGTCAGCCCAGGCAAAGCAGGACGTAGCAGCTGGGCGACACCGTGACACTTGATGCTCGCACCGACAGAATCACCACATCACTGCGGAGCAAGAAATCGCAATATCACAGATTGCGCACGTACGGACAGCTTCCTGGCGCCGGATCGAACAGCTTGCGGGCCCGGCATATCTGCACATATCAAGCACGGCAAGACGAGCTCGCTTGTCGACCTGCCGCTTGGAGCTCGCCTGGCCGGACGATCGCGATATACTTGAATCTGCGGTTTGCGCTCGCCAGCACAGCGCGGCCGGGCATGTTCATTTGAATTTCATGGGACCCATATAGCCCCTTATTGGCACAAATGCCGATTTTGCTGCGCAAGCTGGGTTTCATGCACCGTCAAAGTGGTTACCAAGAGATAGTGAGCCAATGAGCTCATGGGCAGGACTTCTCGACACGACCAGGTCGAGGATCGTCTGCCCCCGTGTTTTCTGCAACAGGAACATGCGCCCGTATTGGTAGCACTGCAGCGAGGGGCAATTCCTCCGAGCAGAAGGGGAGGTAAACTCAGGACCGACATCGCGATCACGATATCGATCGGCCAAGTGGAATTAACGAAAGCGCGGTGCATTCATTACGCATGAAGGTGGCCGGTGGTATGGAGGTGTTGGTATGGCACAAGAATTCAACGAGTATGGATGGATCATGGTCAATCCAGTACAAGCCAAGTGCTTCTCAATTGCAACACAAAATCACCAGGTTTTGCCAATGCACCTCAAAGGTGGTTTCACGAAAACATTGTCACGGCAAAGTTGGGAGAGCTTTCAATTGCTGCCGTGCAGGGGCAGATATATTTTGAATATAAATGAGCAAAAGATTGGAATGAGAATATATAAAGAATGGTAACGAGATGCCTTGTGGCAGCGGGCTGGCTGAATCCTCTGACAAAAAAGGAGACTAGGGAACTTTGCAAGAGGCTCAAGTAAGGAGGTGAGTTGAAGCTGGCAAGGAACAGATGTTCAAAATGCTTAAGGAATGAACCATCCACACAATGAACAAACCCGACAGTCTCTGCCTCCACACTTATTCCATCAAGCTAAAGAACCCAACCTTGCCCATAGAAGCTGCTGTTTGAGAGGCCTGTCAGACGCATTGCCGCATTACGCTGCTCCGCACTGGCTGCCTCTGCAAATATCTTAATCTCTCGCAAAGACATACTGAGCCAGAGGACTTCTTTCCTAGACAGACTCCACCTGATCTGCGAATTGGGCACGAGAGGGTATTGAACAAAGAAAGAAAACGTGAAAGCGGGAAAATTGTTATCGGATTCGCAATTGTTGAGTTGTTTATTCGTCTTCATCATCTTCTCCCCGTGTGGTATATATAAAATTTGTATTGTACAGTGTGAATCCATTTCCAAGCTTAAGGGTCAGAGATGCCTTGAAGCGCCCGAAATTTTAACAAGGTGGTGTGCCCGAGCGCCGATTTCATAGGTTACCAAATCCACCAACCCAGACCAATCCTTAAGCCAGGAACCGAGATTCCCAGAGAACAAGCCTGGGGAGGTGGATAAGGCCTCCCATATCATATGGTGCACGCTAAGCTTTCATCATCTGCAGAAAATAAGGGTCAGCACAGTTCGCAGTGTTCACGACGGATTTCAAGAAGACTCACATATTAAAACTTGGAAGGATGGAGAGAAAAGGAAAAGGTTTTCGCGCGGAGGAGCGGTAGACTTAAGTAGTGTGGGATGCCAAGGCCGCGTATTGAACTCTTGGCGTGAGGACGTCAATGTAACTACCGTCTTTCACTTAGTGGGCTTCTCTGTCGACCCAACGGAATGAGTGGTAGGCCGACCGTGATACCTCCAATTGCAATTCAAATACGCTTTCCCCCGGCTGCCAAGTACTAAATATTTCCTCGCTGTAGCTTCAGCGATGTATTCACGAGCTACCTTTTTGCGAGGCCTCAGATACCCAATTAAGGCTTGCAGCCTTCGACCCACACTATGTTCAGGTCCCTCCATAATTCAATACCGGGGGGTGAAGATTCACAGATTCCAGAGTGAAGCCCGACATGAGAGCTTAAATCCCGAGGAGAATATGGAGCGAAGCTACAACCTTCTGCTTTCTGAGACGGAACGGGATATCAAAGAGCAAGAGGAAGTGGCTGCCCAGGAAGCTCAATTGGGGCAAGTTGACGGGGAGAGTCTATCAAGTAAATGGGACAGATTCAAGCAGAAGTGTGACTACACCCTCCCCACGACCATCTCGATATCAAGTCATTGACAAGTACATCTAGATAACTACCCGAAGGCGACACATACCCTCAGAGATCTGGACCATTGTGCAATTGGGGAGACTATTGTTCTTCATGGCTACCTCAGGTCGGTGAAGGTCATGAAGAGTCTAGTATTTTCCACAATATTTGACCACTCTGGTGGAAAACCGGTACAAATTGTTTCATTCACGCACAAAAACTCTCGCACAGATGAGCTGGAGATACGCTCAATTCTGAGTGACACCAAAGCATTTACACCAGTGGCAGTTATCGGCAAAATTAAGCTGAAGGAGCAGCCGAAAGGATCGGATCAAAGGCCAAACGAGAACAGGCCAAGTGCGCGGGATATTGAGATATCACCAGAAGCCGTCTATATCTTGAACGAGGTCGCAGATCATTTAATGTTCACCAAGGATTCAACATTTACATTGGCGGAGAGACATCTCCAACTTCGAACCGATCGCAAACTACAAAACGCATTACGAGCCAGAGCACAAGTTGCAGCTATCTGCCGTTCAGAGCTCACGCCTCAGGGCTTTCTGGAAGTCGAAACACCACTGTTATTCAAATCAACTCCAGAGGGCGCAAGGGAATTTCTAGTTCCAACACGACAGCCAGGGATGATGTATGCCCTACCACAGAGTCCACAGCAATATAAACAAATTCTGATGGCATCTGGCGTACAAAAATATTTCCAATTCGCAAAATGTTTCAGAGACGAGGACTTAAGGGCCGATAGACAACCCGAGTTCACGCAGGTACATGATTCAAATCATTTGAATGTATTTATTTTGCCAATTGCTGACTGTCTTGAAGCTGGATCTGGAAATGGCTTTTTCGGGCGCCAAAGAAGTCATGGCCGTAATGAGTGGATTGGTTCGAAGAATATGGAGGGATAGGCGTTCAACATTATTATCGAGCATTCCTATGCTCCCATATGATGTTGCAATTCGAACATATGGCAGTGATAAGCCCGATCTGAGATATTCACATTCCAAAGTAAGTCAAAAGTCAGCCCAAGAAATAGATTTTGTACTAATCATATCCAACGAGAAAGATTCAAGATGTTACTGCCGTTTTACCACACCTCCAAAATGGTAACCCAGACTTGATTGTCGAGGCATTTGCATTGGAGTTGTGCGATAGCACCACCGAGCCCCATCTAATGGCCTTGGATGTCGTGGATGACATTTACTCAAGTGTATTCTCCAGGAAAGAGTTCATGGCCAAAGAAGGAGAACTTCCGATCATTTCTTTCAGAGGAAGGACGGGCCAGAATCTTGAAGTGCTCCAAGAGACAAATCAAGATGCTCTGAATGAAGTTCGCCAATTCCTCCGTGCGGATGATGATCAGATAGTGGTGATACAAGCAAGACCTCGGATATTCAATGTAAGTCAATCGCTAAATTAGTGCCCAAAAATGGCTGCTGACATGTCTCAAACAGGGAGGAAGTACTCGCATAGGCCAAATCAGAGATGCGCTACTACGGGATGCATATGAGCTTGGGGTTGTGTTCCGAAATCCAATTGACCAGCTCACGTGGATCGTTGACTTTCCTCTTTTCAAACCAAACGAAGAATCTGAGCCTGGCCAGGGAGGTTCATCAGGCTTGTCATCAACGCATCATCCCTTTACGGCTCCAAGAATGGAAGATATACACCTCCTCCAAACCGACCCATTGAAAGTGAGAGCCGAGCACTATGACTTGGTTGTGAATGGTGTAGAGCTCGGGGGTGGAAGTGCTCGTATACATGATCCCGAGCTACAGTTGTTTATCCTGAAAGACGTTATCAAGGTTTGCGACACCAATCTCTAAACGATAGCTGCCAGTTTTCTAATTTTTGGAAAAGATACCTGAAGAACGCCTCGGTCAATTTGACCACCTTCTCACCGTCCTTGCGAGCGGCTGCCCGCCTCATGCCGGAATCGCCCTGGGGTACGATAGGCTTATCGCCATCCTTCAGGATACCGAATCCGTGCGAGATGTCATTGCATTTCCCAAGAACGGAAAGGGACATGACCCACTTGTTGGAAGCCCTACCACTGTTAGCGATAGCCAATTGGAGACTTACTTCTTAAAGCATGCATAAGCTCATGAAAAAAGCATTGATATCTCATCTCAGTTGTATGATAGTTACTGATTAGATTTGTGGCATTTTTCTATTTTTTCTTTTTTTTCTTCTTCAAACTTACCTTATATCTATGTATTCCTAGGGCAATTTGGTTTCATTATTATTTATATGGTTGCATGCATTTGATACTCTCTACACACGTTTCTTTTGTAGATGTTTATGCCTGCATGGATAGTACAGCTGTAGTCTTGGGTACAGCTGGTTCGTAAATCCTTTCATTTTCCAACGCTATCTCCGTGGGCCTAAAGGGTCAGGAACTGACATGTAAACACACCTAAGCGTGTGGAGTTATTGCTGCTATATTTTCCTTATTGTCTTCTTATTCGCGGAACACGCAAATTCCTATACCTAAATTTCGACCCTTGAGAGTATATTTTGAGGGGAAAAGAAGCAACGAGAAGGCAGTAGAGCAAGCAGCTTGCACCAAATGCTTTCCTGGGGTACTGGTCCTCGTACAATTATCATCGAATATAATTCATCGATTTTAATGTGCAATCATTGGCTGTCCGTTAGGCGAATCGCGGTGGGGGACAAACGGCCAGCCAGGGGCATTAAGCGGGAGGCTTGTTGTTACCGGGTTAGCCACTCTGGCGCCTAGCAAGCTTTAGGCAGTCCAACCAGCTGGGTGGCCCACCGATCCTTGCGCGTTTTCGCACGAGCCGTGTGGTTGGAATCGCCAGGCTTCGGGACCTTCCCTTAATTGAAAACCGCGAAGGTCCGTGCACTGCACCGGGACGTGCAGCGTGTTCGTCTCTTGTTGGTATCAACCCCAAAAGAAAACCAAAAAGAACGACAACCTTCCGCCCACTCACAAAGGCCGTAACCTGTCTGTACTGTTGCGAATTCCCTTGCGGCCGACCCATTCCCGAGAAAGCCCATCATCACTATACCCCCCTCTTGCCCAGAGAGAAACATGGCGAAAGGCGATAATCCCAACAGAACGCCGGCTTCGGCTAGCAGAAAGCCTACACGAGAACCGCCGTCGACGGTGAAGCAGCGGAGCTTGCTGAGCTTCTTCACAAAAGGCCCCGCGGCCGTAACGCCGAAGAAAGAGGTGAAGGAGGAAGACGAGAAGGAGAATAAGAGAGAGAATGAAGCTACTCCCAGTGGGAAAGATGAAATCGAGGAAGACGAAGTTGATCTTCCACCACCGTCAACGAAAGGGAAGGCAATTAACTTTTTGAACCTGCCCTCTTCACCGGGGACGGTTGGAGCGTTCTCGAGCGATGCTGTAAATGGAGATGAAACACCGAGTAACGCGTTCAGGAAGAGAGGGAGGTTACAACGTGCCCCGGTGGAACCTTCGTCGCCAATTGCGGCGAGGGATGCAGCGGCGTTTGGCGGTGGGAGAAGTGCGAAGAGGGTCACTTATGCGGAGTCTAGTGACGAGGAGGTTAATGTTCCATCTCGAACAACTTCCTCTAGACAAGCTAAACGTGCACGAAGAGCTGTGGAGAGTGAAGATGAATTTACAGCTATCGCGGAGGTTGATATTGACGAAGGTAACTTAAATTGCTTCCCCCAAAAAAATTAATTTCCGAATTTAAAACTAATTACCGGAAATAGAAATGGAGGACTTTATCGTCCCAGACGAAGAAGATTCTGATGCCCCTGTGAGCAAATCGAAGAAGAAGAAGTCTACTAGTTCTACTCCTACACCAAAACCTATATCCTCATCAACGGCCAAGTTTGCTTTCCGTGCAAAGGAAGAGGGAGCTTCCAGTTACTCCAGAACTCCATCGAAAGCTGTGGGAGCTTCTACCCCCACAGCAAAATCCACCCCTATACCTCCAAAGGGGGGCAAAGAGGGCAAAGAAACCCGATACCCATGGCTCGCAGATCCCAAAGATGCCGACGGGAATCCCCCAAACCATCCAGACTATGATCCAAGAACACTATACATCCCACCCTCTGCATGGGCGAAATTCACACCCTTCGAGAAGCAGTATTGGGAGATCAAGTGCAAGAATTGGGATACTGTTGTTTTCTTCCGGAAAGGCAAATTTTTTGAGCTGTTTGAGAATGATGCTAGTGAGTATTTCAATTTCATTTGCCGAAGATTAATTCGTACCGTGATGATGATGGCTAATTAACCGGTGGAATAGCAATTGGAAACCAGGAATTTGATCTCAAGATTACGTCGAGAGTGAATATGAGTATGGTTGGCATGCCGGAATACGCGTTCGACATGTGGGCCGCTCAGTTTATTGCAAAGGGTTACAAAGTCGCACGTGTAGATCAGAAGGAGAGCGCAATTGGGAAGGAGATGCGCGAGAAGGAAAATGCATCTGCTACCAAGGAGATCATCAAGAGAGAGTTGGGTTGTATCTTGACTGGTGGAACATTGGTAGACGAAAACATGCTCCAAGATGAGATGAGTCTGTACTGTGTTTCTATCAAGGTAAATTATTTAATTTTTGTTTACTTGGTCTATTTGGGATTTTAACTGACATTGTGTTTAGGAATCTATTGATAGTGACGATTGCCCGTCCTTTGGAATTGCTTTTGTCGATACCGCTACTGGAGCATTCCAGATGACCGAGTTTAAGGATGACTTGGATTATACCAAGTTTGAAACGTTTGTTGCGCAGATTCGCCCACGGGAATTGATTCTCGAGAAGAACGAAATTTCTACAAAGGCTATCCGTATCCTGAAAAATAACACCGCACTATCTACGATCTGGAACAAACTTAAGCCTGGAAAGGAGTTTTGGGATGCTCGTACGACAGTCCGAGAACTCATCTCTGGGGAGTATTTCTCGCAAGAGGACCCAGAGAACATGGATAATTGGCCTACGATTTTGAAGGAATCTGAGGAGAAGGAGCTTGTCATGTCTGCATTGGGTGGTTTGATTAGTTACCTTCAGCATCTCCAGATTGATAAAGATATTGTTAGCATGGCGAATTTCACCTGGTATGACCCAATCAGGAAGGCCACTAGTTTGGTGCTGGATGGTCAAACATTGAAGAATCTTGAGGTAATTCCAATGTCAACCGTCATATAACGAGTAAAGCTGACCAAGATTTAGATCTTTTCCAATTCCTTTGATGGTGATACGACGGGGACATTGTTTTCAATGTTGAACCGTTGTATTACTCCGTTCGGTAAACGAATGTTCCGCCAATGGCTCTGCCACCCTCTTGCCGATATCAACAAGATCAATGCCCGACTTGACGCCGTGGATATCCTGCTTGCGCATGAATCATTCCGTGAAACATTTGTCTACCAACTTGGAAAACTTCCTGATTTGGAACGGTTGATCAGTAGGATACATGCTGGGGGTGTGAAGCCTCAAGACTTTGTTCGTGTTCTTGAGGGGTTTGAGCAGATCCGGGATGCGATGACGGAGTTGTCTGCCAATGGCCCACAAGACTCCTTGATTGGACAACTTGTCAATAGCTTGCCTGATCTGGACGAGAAGCTTAGGCCCTGGGAGACTGCGTTCGATAGGAGCAAGGCTAAAGTTGAAGGTGTGTTGGTGCCGGAGCGTGGTTTTGAGGAAGATTTTGATAATAGTCAGGATACGGTGGAAAGTATCATCAATGAGCTGCAAGAGTATATGACTTCATACCAGAAGGAGTACAAGTAAGTGGCAATGAATATCCTCCTCGCTGATTTTCATTCTCTAATATCGTTTTTGCAGGAGCAAGGAAATCTGCTTCAGAGATATCGGAAAGGATATTTATCTCATTGAAGTCCCAACCAAGATCAAGAATGTCCCCAAGAACTGGACGCAGATGTTTGGTACACAAAAGGTCAAGCGATACTACTCACCCGAGATCAAGAAACTCGTGCGCACGCTACGTGAGGCGCAGGAAACCCACAGCCAAATCGTCAAGGAGGTTCGCTCGAGGTTCTGTGTTCGCTTCGATCAGGACTATGCCGTTTGGCTCCAGACTTGCAAGATTGTTGCTCAACTCGACTGCTTGATTAGCTTGAGCAAGGCTTCGGCTTCACTTGGAGAGCCTCGATGCAGGCCAAAGTTTATAGAGGGGGAGAATGAGAGGAGTGTTCTCAATTTCGAGGAGTTGAGGCATCCTTGTATGCTTCCGAGCAGCGGGGATTTCATTCCGAATGATATCAATTTGGGAGGAGAGACGCCGAAGATTGCACTTCTCACGGGTGCTAACGCGGCTGGTAAATCGACAGTCTTGAGAATGGTAAGATACAAACCACCCCTCCCCTCCCCCCCCTCATCCATTCTTGAAATACTTGCTCATTCTTTTTTTTCTTATTTTAGACTTGCGTAGCCGTCATTCTGGCCCAAATCGGATGCTACGTCCCCGCAGCATCCGCAACCCTCACCCCAGTCGACCGCATCATGTCCCGCCTCGGCGCAAACGACAACATCTTCGCCTCGCAATCGACCTTCTTCGTCGAGCTCTCTGAAACCAAAAAAATCCTCTCGGAAGCCACCCCGCGCTCCCTCGTCATCCTCGACGAGCTCGGCCGCGGCACATCCTCGTACGACGGCGTCGCCGTCGCGCAATCCGTGCTGCACCACATTGCAACCCACATTGGCTGCATCGGCTTCTTTGCAACCCACTACCACTCCCTCGCCGCAGAGTTCTCGGGATACCACCCTGAAATCGTGTGTAAGCGCATGGCTATCGACGTTGACGAGGCCGAGCGCAGAATCACGTTTCTGTATAAACTCGAGGAAGGCGTGGCGGAGGGGAGTTTCGGGATGCATTGTGCGGCCATGTGCGGCATCAAGAAGGAGATTATCGACCGCGCGGAGGAGGCGGCGAGGATGTTTGAGCATACGAGCAGGCTCAAGGAGAGGCTCGAGCAGCATCGCGAGGAGGCCTATGTGCCGCTCGGCATGCAGAGTGATTTTGCGTGGTTGGTGAGTGAGAAGGATAGGGCGGGGGGCGAGGATGAGAGGAGGTTTACGGAGGAGTCGATGTTGGTGATGTTGAAGGCGATCGAGGCGTTGTGAGTGAGTGAGTGAGTGAGTGTGGTTTAGGTGTTGTGAGTGTGATTGTGAAGTTTGTGAGATGAGATGAGATGAGATGATGATAAGAATCTCTTTATATCTCTTTATATCTTTTTTTTTTTTTGACCTATATTCTCGACATCTTTTGACGTGGAGCCCCCGATCTCAAAGGGCTGACTGGCACACATACACATACACATACATACATACAGGGGGGAACATCCATCTCGGGAAATTTTATGGCTTACAGGCCTTAGGTACCTCTATATATCTTTACATTACATTTGCGTTTTTCCTTTCCTTTCCCCGCTCCCTAAAAATCCTTTCTCATGATCAGCTATCTAGCTATCTAGCTATCTATTTGTTTTGTTTGTATGATGATACATGAATATTAATCGTCCTTTTTTTACTCTATAATTTAACAACACTCGGGGAGTTTTAGTTCTAGTTTGTTTTGGGAGGAGGAGGAGGATGAGGGATGGGGGGGGGATGGGGGGGGGGTGGGACGGTAGACGCACGTACATTTTACGGGTTCTCGAGGGGTGGCAGGCATTTATATCATTTATATCATTTATTCAGCGTGGCATATATGCATGTACATGTTCGCGCATGCATGATCGGATTTTTTTTTTTTTTTTTTTTTCCTTTCTTTAAATTTAATTACTTTGGTTTTTTTTGTTGAAAATGTTTATTTAAATTTGATGAATTCGTTTACTTTACCTTATAATTAAATTACCTAAACTTCCTTTATAATTAAGTAAGTACTTTACGAATAAATTCGACTGCATGGTGATCATACAATTGTTCCTGTATATTATGATTAAAACCTAGGCCTTAATATAGATCATTACCAAAGTAAGTTAAGTTATAGACACAGATCATTTCACATAGTCTCGTGCCCATTTCACATATTTTACAAATACAATCCGGAAAGTAGGTACTTAGGTAGGTAGGTAACGGATAACGTCCCTCCAGGTATGTCCCATATGGCCATGGGGCCGGGGGCCACTTTCGACAACCAAAATAAACAAAAAAGGCAAAGACCCGAAAGAGCAAAAGAGATGTTCCGCACCGGGGAGTCGAACCCCGGTCTACGCGGATCGTTTTCTGGAATCTTTAGACCCATTATGAAAGCGCGTTATGCTAGCCGTTACACCAGTGCGGATGGTTGATTGATGTATGTTGAGGTGTTTTGAGGTATATAGACCAATGTAGTAGGAATGCACTGGGGGTGGGTTACCGGATTTGGAATTTATGTGCATGCTTACTTTTGGCATTTATCACTAGATGGGTTTTATTTTGAAATGACAGTAATAATGTTCGATTTCATTTTTTTTTTGAAAAGATTCCACATGGGGTTCCGATCACGAGGATCGATATTGATTTTTTGCAGCTACCACCCCATGCCATGCAAAATAGCAATGGAGCTCGAGGGCACATTAATGGACATCAAGGCACGAGAAAAGAAAACCGAGAGAAAACAATCAATCAACCTATGTAGCCTCGCCCCCCCCATTAATTGCCCCACCTAGAACCATATGGCCATGGCGCCGGCCACAACCACAGCGATAACCCACAAATATGATCATGACAGAAGATACCTATGAAGGAACTAAAGAAAATAAGGATATGAATGATTTTTGGAGAAATAAGTTGGTAGATGTAAAAGAAATATGATTAAAGAAAGAAGATATAAAACAGAAAACAGAAAAAACAAAAACCACAGAACAAAAATCAGAGTTGAACAAATATATAGCCCGTCTCCAGTTGTCTAAAGCGAATAAGAAGCAAGCAGAAAGGGGAAGAGAGAAAGGATGAGGAGGAAATGTATTTTAAAGGCCAAAAAAAAAACAAAAAAACAGAAGAAAGTAAACAGAATAGAATGGTGCAATTGCATGCACAAAACAAGTATCGCCTTCCAGAGAAATCAGTCGTGACCGTGAAAAAAATCAAACCATGGTGTAGATGCGTCGAAGTTCAATATGGAAAGGAAACCAGTTATGGGAGGTATAATGAACTAGTTGAGTTCTGTTTCGCCAATTAGTCAACTCCAGCTTAATGAGAAGTGAAATTGGAAGAAGAAAGATGCTATTGTATTGTCAGATTATCGGCGCTGGCGTACTATTGCGGTCTAAAGTAGGGTAATCCTATAATGGCGGATTGCATGTAGACGCAGATAAATCTAGTAAAATAGTCTACCGTGCTGCCTTCCCTGACGCGAAGTCCTGTTCATTAAGAGATTAATATCGATTTTATATATAGATCATGGTATTTGATAAACTCACCCTGAAGTAGCCCTTGAACTCTTTTTCCGACATTCTCTGCAAGGCGCCCAGGTAATTTTCGGCCATTTCGGGTGGCGCACCGACTGATGGGAAGTAGATGGTACGAAGGAATCTAAACAGAAAGTTAGCACAGGCATAAAGCGTTGAGTTCGAGAGCGTACGTGATAAAATCGCCACCAGCTTTCTGGTAGATGGCCTTTTGGACACCACCAATTTCACCAAGCACGATTTTAGCCTGGGCGTCCTTTGTGTTAAATCCAGGACTGGTTGGAACAGCCCAGCAAGTAGCAGAGAATCGTTGAATAAGATCAGCAATTCCATGAAAATTGATTTGTGGGCTCTGGTAGGAAGTTAGCTAGGCGGCTTTGCCCAATGGAGAAGTGAAAACCCACAATGCACATCCTGCTCATAAGACTGAATGACCCTTGTTGTGTTTTGGGGTCTTTATTCTCTTTCGCAAAGTGCTCTATGGCTTGTGTAATTCGGTCGAAAGTCGCAAGGTTGACTGTTACAAGCCTGTTAGTTTTGATGTTCTGATTTACAAAATACGAGGTAGATCTTAGCCTACTTTCGCTCACAAAAACACCCCCCAAATCATTGTTAAGAATGACCTGGAAGAAGTTCAGCAATTCTCGGCGTAATTCACCGAGGCTGATTTCATCGTCTGTTCCTTCAGTGGGCTGAGCGAGAGCTGTGAATAGCACTTCTAGTAACGGCGTGAACAAAGAGTTGAGAATATCGAAGATCTCAGTCTATAATAGTAAGCATTTGATGCCATCAAAGGTGTGGAATACATGAAACCTACCTTGAATCCATGTATAACTTGCTCTAACAATCTCAAAAACATCTGGATCTCTTCTTTGGATGAACTCTTGCCCAGCAATCCATCAATCCAGCGAGGAAGTAGTGGTAGTATCTTTGGACCCAAAACACCAATCATCCTGGAGAATGAGAATCGAGCAGCATCTCGAATGAGTAGTTGATTGCTGAGGTTCTCAAGTGAAACCAGAACAGCTTCAGCCACTCGCTCAAACTCCTCCGAAATCAATGGGCTTGGAGGAGGGCCTGACTTTGTCCCAGGAGCCCAGTCAGAGAAGCCGCGGGCAAGTGTGCCCAAAGCCATGATATCATGGTGAATTTGGAGAACAGAGCGCGCATCGCCATTTTGTGCAGCCGGAAGGGTTTTTTGTATGTCTAGAAATAGGGGGGCAATGATATCCCGAGCAAATTCCACTTGCTTTTCCGGAGGAATTGAAGATGTGGATGATAAACTTCCAACAGCCTCAAAGAGATTCAACTGGTTGTCGAAAGTAGTATCGGATTTCTTCCCATCATCGGATGACATGTCATCTTCCTCTGACAGATCCGCTTTGACTTCCAAGAGGTCGCTCACGGCACGTATAACAGTCTCAGCAACTTGTCCAATGTGTGTTCGTACTATTTTGACAAATCTTTGAAATAGATACCAAGCCCTTGCACGAACTCGAACATGAGATGAATGACATCCCTGGACAAAACTTTCCAGCGCTCGTGGGATAAGCTCTTTATGAACCTCGAAAACATTAACATAGCGCACAATATTTTCCATATACTGGAGCTGTATTGAGGGATGTGGATATGAGGTCACATCTGTGTATTTTTATTAGTTGATATTCTGGAATGTACGATAACGGAGCAAAGGTTATTAGCATACCTGAGTTCATCATTTTAATAACCATACCAACCAGACAGACAGCAGCATGGCCATTTGGAACTAATCCCGCTTCTGACTTGATGAATAGATTCCCATTTTGAAATGCTAGGTCGCCAAACACATGTAGTTCGTACATTGCAAGATCAAGTTCTCGCCAACCAATTGCACCCTGGCCACCCTGAGATACCTTGTCAAAGGCATTGTTTACAATCGTGAAAAGTGTTTCTATCAGCAATTGTACGTCGATGACACCAACCAAATCTTGTAAATTTTTCAGTTTCCTACGTGTCTCTAAAAATTCAGCCTCTTCGGATTGTTCACTCTCGTCACCCCAGTTCGACGACTCATCAAACTGCATTTTGGTGATGACGGCATTCAGGATCTGGGGGAGGAGTATTGATAATTCTGTTGGAAGGGAATTGGTCTCCTTTCGGTATTGTTTGTAGAAGGCAAGGAAATCAGTCGTAAATGGAAATAATGCCGAAGAAACCTCATCGTACTCGTTGGAAAACAAGAAGAAGAATGATGGCATTAGCTGTTGGATCAGTTGCATAACGCGGAAAATCATCTGCTCATTCGACTTTTTCTGGATAAAAATATCTCGTTAGCAAAGTAGACATCCTGTTAAGACCGAGACAACGTACAAGATCTATGCCCCTAACCAACTCCGACCCCACATTGTTAGCTAGTTTTGCAACTCTCTCGGCCAACTCGACGTTGAATGCTTGGTTTTTTGGCTGTAGAGAGGGATCTTGGGCCAAAAGTCCGCTGATCATGTCCACAACCTTCATAAACTCGATAAGTTCTATTTTGTCCGAAGAACTCATTTTTTTAACCACAATTTCTGCCATCGCTTCAAGAGTGGCATCCTTGACCTTGCTGGAAATTGTCAAAAGCTCCCATAGACTATTGACAAAGTCGGGGGTAAGAACAAGGGAAATGCTGATCCAGCTGACCCATCTTCCGATGACCTTCAAAGTCATCTCAACAATGTCATCGTTTTTGCCCTTCCATTCCACAAGAATCTCATGCCATGAGGTAACAAGTTTCCCTATATCTCGTTCTCGTATTTGATCCTTCAGTAATGTGTTTCTTGAGCTGTCGTTTGGACCTCTTGCCAGAAGGATATCGGCCACCTCCTCGTGGATACTTGCGACAATTCGGAGATAGAGGACTACTCCGATGAGGTTATCCCGTTTCGGCTTTCCTGTTGTAGTGTCTGTCGAACTGGATGTTAATTGCAGTATATCGTCGAAGAAGGTGGTCCATGATTCCCCGTACATTGTCATGAACAGATATGTCATCGTCTGCGTCAATTTGTTCTGTATTGCCGCATTATCGAAATTTGATGCTCTTGGGCCATAAGAGCTTTGTGTATATTTAAAGAGTGTTTCTTTGATCAGGTGTAATGGTGCAGGGTCACCTCCTGACCTATAGTAACGCAAGATGGCCCCATTTACAATTTCCAAGGCGTAAACTCTGGCAATTTCCGACGGGGCAGGACTCTCGACGAATAGCCCCAGGCATATTTGCCAGCCATCTTCGGACTCTTTAACTTGTGTTAGAAAATCTAAAGCCTATTCAAGCGGATTATTAAAAGTCCTGAAGCGATGGGCGGGAGTTTGAACGTAGAGACACGATTACGTACCTGCCTCTTCAAGTCTTGCGAGGCGCTGGGATTGAAGGAGATGTCGACGGCCTGTAGGATCTTGAGAGCATTAGTTGGGGTTACCTGGGATTTTTTGGAGAACTGCGTCTTACTTGCTCCATCTTGTCACTCCTCGGAGGTGAGTGGGAGATCGGATGTGTGGTAACTGTGGTTGTTGTGATGGCGTTGTGACGTCGAATGTATCCTTGTAATCGCAATCTGTAGATTTCCCCTGATTCCGATGGAAGAATTTGTAGTGATGGGCAGGTCTTTGGGCACGAGAACCGAGAACAGCTCCTCGGGGCCTGGTGGAAAATGACTGGTGGGAGCTATTGTGGGTGCGGGGCTAACCAGCTTTAATACGTGGGAGAGGAAGCTAATGTGGCAATATACACGGCACGGATACAGGTGATTGGTAGAAGTCGGATGTCTTTATTACGCCTATGGAGTATGGAGCGTGAGGGCGGCGGTGGTGGTGAAAGAGCGGTCTTGGAGGGGCGAGGGTTTGGTGTTTTGTGAAAGGTGAGAGCCCCACTATATCTCACTTGCTACAAGGTTTTTTTCGCCATGGGCGACATGACTGAGTGCGACCGAGGAATGTAGCCAGTCACCTGACCGGGCGCTAGCTCACTCGACGACACGGCTCGAAGCGGAAAAGGCCCACGCACTTTGTTCTTGCATGGAATTCGGTGCAGATGTTTGTACGACGGGTCTATTCGTACGGCATCGAGCGGCCACCTCGTGTGACTGCGCTGATAAACGTGAATCAGAATTCATAATCTCCGATATGAGACTAATCTCCGGCCTTGTGTTCATATTCTCAGGCAAAACAAATCAGGAACAAGGTTTGTAGATACCATTTTTATCATGCTGATGCTGGAGGTACTTTGGGGTCGGGGTTGACGTTAAAGCACCGTCTATCTTGTGCTTATAGTGAACACCTCAGAGTAAGATGTGCTTTGAAAGCTACATTGGCAGTGGAAGTATAGATACCTTCTGATGGATTAATCGATCTACCAGAGACTTTTGATTCACCTTGGTGTAAATAGAAAACGCCGGGAACTGTACATACCTGACCGCCACGTGCATGGCGGCGGGTCACCAAGGCTCGATAGTGCCTGTCTTGGCCTTCTGCGACAGTGGGCGGAATTGGGAATCACGACTACCGCTTTGGGGCTGGGCACGAGGCTATACGAAATAGAATCGTGCCGAGACCCTCCACGAGCACAAACTCTTGCCTCCATCCTCCGCACTCTTCGAATCCTGCGCACACCCAATCCTGTCGGTGATCTATCGACCATCTTCCACAGATAACCGAATGATCAATGCCTAAAATATACCAGTTCGTCAAAGCTGGCAGTGATGGAAACATGCAGGTCGACTTTGAACTGGAATTTGAGTAATTTATGAATCAATCTCACACAGTCCCTGCATAGACCTGGGCACATAAAATTCTATTCGTCTCCATCTGGATTTTCAATCATGTTCTTATCAAGATGGTGCAACCCTAAGATTCAAGTCAATCATAAATTGCCGCCTAAATATCGTAACAAATATCTCCCCTCTAGGACAATCGCCACCGAGGAGCATTTCAGATCGAAAGGAATGCCTTGTATCCGAGGTCGAGGTACGTTGTGTGCGATGCCATGAGCAATAACTACTCATATAATCCATGACACAACGGAGGAAGCGGACTGCCGAGACTCTAGGCCAAGCTCTCATCTCATGTTGCCCTGTTCCTGAATGACAATGGCCCCCGCCGGGGCTCCTTATCGATAAGTGGCTAAATCCACCGGGTAAACCAGCCACTAGCTGCCCCGCTTTCTTAATGGCTAAGCTGGAGAGGAAGTGGAAATCCGGATCAACACCACTATGGAGCTCCGTCCGATCTCTACTACTGTTAGCATGAGGGTGCTTGGAATCTTCGGCGTTATGGAGGTTGTGGACTCTCTCGACAGTATTTATGCTGGGAGGCTAGCCTGCTCTGTTGCGTCTCCTCATCAACCACATACCTGAACAATTCGCAAAAATGGCACAGGACGGACCTTTATACCTTGGATTTGACCTATCGACGCAGCAATTGAAAGGCAGGAACTAGATCACTGATCGAACGCGAATTTGTCAAGCTGACAACAAAATAATTTTAGTCATTGCGGTTACTTCGGACCTCAAAGCTTATCATGAGGAAGCAGTTTCCTTCGACGATGACCTCTCTCACCATGGAATCACAAAGGGGGTACACATGAATGTTGAAGAACATGAAGTGTACTCTCCAGTGGCAATGTGGGTCGAAGCATTGGATTTGATCTTATCCAGAATGCAACAGAAGGGGTTCGATTTTTCTAGAGTCAAAGCCATCTCTGGTGCCTGCCAGCAACATGCTTCAGTGTAGGTTTCAATTGAGTGGGTCCATCTCTAGTTTTAGGCTAAAATAGGAATAAAGTTTTTGGTCAGGAAGCTCTGAACAACTATTTGATGGTCTAGACAAAGGAAAGAGACTGGTTGATCAAATTTGCCCAAAGGCCTTTTCACACCCATTTTCGCCGAATTGGCAGGATTCGAGCACTGAGGTTGAGTGTCATATTTTCGAAAATGAGATTGGCAAAGACGAATTGGCAAGGATTTCTGGATCTAAGGCACATCGTGTAAGTTGGTCATCTGGATACCTCTGAATAATAGCTAGCTGACAACGTATCTTTGCAGCGTTTTACTGGGCCACAGATCCTGCGATTAAAAACACGCCTACCAGAGGTTTATAATGCCACGAAGAGAATTACTCTCGCATCCAATTTCCTTGCCTCGGTCCTCTTAGGAAAAATAGCACCTTACGATGTCAGTGATGTTTGCGGGATGAACCTGTGGAATGTTCATGATTATAAGTGGGATGAAAAGCTACTCGCTGTTGCTGCTGGCGGTCAGGAAGGTGCAGCTGAGCTGAAGGAAAAGCTTGGTCCAGTTGAATTGGATGGAGGAAAAGTCTTTGGACCAATTAACAAGTACTTTGTGGAAAGATATGGATTTGCAAAAGATTGCGCCATCACACCGTTTACTGGGGATAATCCATCAACAATTCTTGCACTTCCACTACACCCACTCGACGTTATCATCTCGTTAGGCACCTCAACTACGCTTCTCATGACTACACCGACATATTACCCATCGCCTGCGTATCATTTGTTTGATCACCCTACCACATCTGGCCTTTACATGTTTATGCTTTGTTATTGCAACGGTGCACTTGCTAGAGAGCACGTAAGGGACAAAATTCAAGCCCACCATGGTCGGACAGAATCCGGACAGGATGCCTGGAATCTTTTCAATGATACTGCTCTTTCGAGCTATCCTCTGGGGAAAAAGTCCCCATCAGATCCAGCAAAGCTAGGGATTTACTTCCCACTTCCTGAAATTGTACCTCGCTCCAAAGCAGGAACATGGCGGTATACATATGATGGCAAAACACTCTCGGACGATACATCTGCATGGTCTCTTCCAGATGATGACGCTCGTGCCATAATTGAGTCTCAGGCTCTCAGTATGAGGCTACGCGCAGCACCACTGTTATCTCCATGTGCTCAGAACAATCACAAGACACAACCCAGACGAGTGTATCTTGTAGGGGGTGGATCTCGCAACAAAGCCATATGTGAGATTATTGGTCAAGTTCTTGGTGGGTCCGACGGTGTTTACCAGTTGGATGTTGGAAGCAATGCTTGCGCGGTTGGTGCTGCTTATAAGGCAGTCTGGTCTATCGAACGAGGCGATGGAGAGAAGTTCGATGACTTTGTAGAGTTGAGATGGGATGAAGAGCAGATGGTCAAGAGAATTGGGGATGCATATAAGGAGGGCGTCTGGGAGGCCTATGGGGAGGCTCTGACGTTGTTCGGTGAGGCTGAGGATCGGCTTCCTCAATAGAGTGGACGGTTGATACATTGCTGGCATAGATTGATTTGTACGTTTAGAGTTGAATTAGCATAGCGAACATAAGTATGTAGCGGTATATACCTACATCTCAACCGCAATGTTTTATTATGGCACGTAATTTATGGTATTTTTTGAGAGATTCCATGAGCTTTATAAATTACTGAAATTTCTTTTGGTGGAATACAAATACATTCAAATGATTTTTTCTTCACCATCTCTCCTATTTGCGTATATGGACGCAGCTACATGTGGTTGTCCTTAAGCTTGATGTGGTACCAATACAGGGCATCCCGGCTTGGCACATCAACCTGTTGTGACGACGCCGTCTTTTTCGAGCCGCTCCCGATCGCTCGCGTCCCGGGGTGAGCTACACCTCGACAACTACACAACACCATCTCCGACACAGTATACCCCCCACCTTCTCTCGACCACAGGCAACACAGCACATATGTCGTCGATTACGGAGTTAACGCCGGTGTATGCGCCCTTCTTGGGCTTTGCGGGAATGTAGGTTCACCATCCATCATCTATCACCCATGCCACTAGCCACCATCATCATCATCATCATCATCATCACCTGTTCGCCGGCTGTTTGGAGCTGCAAGCTCCTAGCTCTATCCTTCATACAACTTTCAAAAAACCCCATCATCAACCTCTGGCCCTGGAGTACGGCGACTATTGGATCGTTAGAATTGGACTCTGGGGCAATGGAGGTTGATGAATCTGGAGAAATATTCACAAGCTACCTTGGAGCTATGGATGGAGCTACTTCCGGGAGGGGAGGGGGATGCTATGGATAGGCTATTTGAGGAAATAACTTGGGACTTTTTTTAAAAAGAGTCATGGGGCTAATTTTTTGTCGCGGTGGACGCTTTGATGTAGTGCATCTGCGATGATATTCTCGTCGATTGGCGCTGCTTATGGAACTGCTAAGGTACGGAAACTTCTCATTTACACCCTACTATTTTTTTTTTCTTTTACAAATTATCTGAATTTCAAGAAACCGAAAAATAACTAACAAGGAACCTTCTTCCACCATATATATAGGCCGGAATTGCGTACGTCACTCCCGCCTCTGCATACGCCCCCCCCCCCACCACATACATTTGAGGAGAGAGGGAGAGTATAACATGATCTAACATGTGTGCAACCACCAAAAAACAGCATCGCCGGAGTTGGTACAATCAAGCCCGAACTCATCATGAAATCGCTCATCTCCGTGATCATGGCGGGTATCATCGCCGTCTACGGCCTCGTCGTGGCCGTGCTCATCGCGGGCTCCATGAGCCCGCAAAACACATACGCGCTCTTCCAGGGCATCCTGCATCTGTTTGCGGGGCTGAGCGTGGGGCTTGCGGGGCTGGCGGCAGGCTATGCGATTGGGATCGTGGGAAATGCCGGCGCGAGGGCGTTTTTGAATCAGCCAAAGGTGTTTGTGGGACAGGTCCTGATTTTGATCTTTGCGGAGGTGTTGGGGTTGTATGGGTTGATTGTGGCGTAAGTTTTTTTTTTTTTTTTTTTTTTGTTGCCCCTTCCGTGGATGTTTTTCTTTTTTCAGTCTTGATGGCCAGCAGTCCAGTGATCCAGCCATCGATTGGAAAAAAAAGAGAAATACATTCGACAGAGAAAGAAGGGCCCTCGAGCTAACATATGTGATTGATTGATTAGGTTGATTTTGAATACGAGCAACGGAGCATGATTGATTGGTCTCTCACCTCTATTTATCTACCTATCATGCATGCATCCTCATCCTTATCCTCATTATCCTCATTATTATTATCATTACTATTATATACCAATTGATCCTCTTTGTACTCGCCACCTTTACCTACCAAATTCGTATCTACTTCTTATTGTACTTCTTATAAATGTATTTCTTTTCTTTTTGTTTTTGTTCTTTGGAAAATATCGAATTCTTATTACTTGATCATGAAGACCCCGACTATTGATATTATGACCGGATTCCATGGCCACATGCATGTTCTTTCAAGATTTTTTTTTTGGTCATTGTAATTAGGTAATGTGTACATGTACATGTTTGAATTGAGTAATTGCAGTGGCCATAGCATGATCACGAGAGTATTGATCGTGATATTGTCGATCGATATATCTCGTATATAAGCCATGCGATTGAATGATCTAAAATGACTTACTTGTTTGTGATGTGCATGTATAAATGATCATGGCCATGATCAATGTACGTACGTACTTCCGCTACAGCATACACAAAAAGCACATGCACAGGAAACTTGAAATATATAAAAAGCTGGGGATTTGTACCACAACCCTCCGAAGGAGGGTCTGGACACGAGACTACCTAAGTAGATAATTGCACCACTCACTTCATCCATAAACGGTGCCTATAGCTATAGCTACCTAATAAGCAATAACCTCGCTATAATTCATCATGATCAGATATATAATATAGAGGGGAAAACAAAAAAACGTTTTTAGCTATATATATATAGCATTCCTAATTTCATAAAAACAAAGCAAAAAAAAAAACAAAGAAATAAATAACTGTCGACAAAAGAATTGGAAGAAGAAAAAAAAAAAAAAAAAAAAAGACAATAACGTACTGGACTGGACGGGGTACCGAGTCGAGTTGGACTGGGTAACGAGCCATTCCATACAAAAATGATAAAAAAAAAAAATGAACGAACAGTGTCAGTGCACGTTGCAACTGCTATAGCTATGGGGTGGCTCGTTACCCCGTCCAATACAGTTAATATTTAAAGCAATGTGCATGCCAGTACTTGCGAAGAGCGAGGAAAAAAAAAAAAAAAAAGATGATTATATATTCCTCCTAGACGTCGACTTTTTCGGAATAAAAAATAAATTCTAACCCCCCCCCCCCCTCCTTGATCACGCACACAATTCACACAAAATCTCCACACCTCCACATTAACACCCCCCCTTCCCCTCCCAACAGACACACAGACACACACACACACAAAGACACAGATACACACACCATCATCATATCATCCTACAAGAAATCCGCCGCCCTAGCCCTTCCCCCACCACCGCCCTTCTTCGCATCCCTAGCAGCATCCCGAACCTCAACCTGCGCCCTCCTCGACGGATGCACCAACGCCGCAACGGGCTCGTTAACTACCGGAGGAGGAGGAGGCGCTGCCTTCTTCTTCGTGGCACCCGGAGATGCTGCTCCGCGTCCACCATTCCCACGGCCACCTCTCCCGCCACCGCGGCCACCACCATTTTTAGGACCGCGGCTGCGGCTCCGGCTCCGGCTTGGGCTGCGCGCATGTTTCCCTCTGACCAGCGGGGTCCTTGTTCGTGTCGGGAGTGCACGAGCGCCGCCGCTTTGGCGCGGTGGGGATCTCGACCTCGATCTTGAGTGAGAGCGTGAGCGTGAGCGGGAGGGCGAGTAGGCGCGTCGTTTTGTGCCGGATACGACAGGGCGGGTACTCGTTGGTGGTTTTCTTGTGGTTGGTGGGGGCGGAGAGTGTGGTGAGCGGGAGCGGGAGCGGGACGAGTATCTCGATGACCTGGATCTAGATCGTGATGACGAGGGGGATCTCGAGCCAGAGACACTTCGCGAGAAGGATCTTGCGCGGCGGCGGGATTTTCCGCCGGAGGAGGTTGGTGCTGCTGCTGATGCTGATGCTACGGCGGCGGGTTTCTTGCCGCGGGTGCGGCTGTATGATGGGGAGCGACTTGGGCTTCGGCTAGGGGTGAGGCTTCTGGTTCGGCTTCGGCCGCGGCTGTCGATGCTTGGAGAGCGGCGTTTGCTTGATGTTGCTTTTGCTGATTTCCGTGGTGGAGGGGATGGGCTGCGGGAGAGTGATCGTGCTCTTCCACCCTTGGCGGGGATAGGTGGGCGGCCTCCTTTCCGGCCACCGACTGCGCCTGACCTCTTAGGTGTCCTAGAGCGGGAACGGGAGCGCGATGAGGAGCTGTCATAGCTGCTTCGGGAGTCGCGAGAATGGCTCCTTGAGCGTGAGCGAGATCCAGAGATAGACCTAGTATAACTCCTCGCCCGTCTCTTCGTCACTGGTGATCTTGAGCGAGAGTAAGACCTTGATCGAGACCTTGACCTGGAATCAGACCGCGAGCTGTATGACCTGCTGGTATAGCTGCTCCTAGAGCTGACACTCTCATCGTCACTATCTGCTGCAGCGGGTGGAGGTTGGATTGCGGCTGGTTTAGGAAGATTTTGTAGCCATTCTCGCATATCCTCGGTGACGCTGCCCATACCAATACTTGTAAAGTAATTGATAGAGAAGCGGGTATTCCTTGGGTTGTCCTTTGGAAACAGGCCAGAGAAGTCCTCTTGCATCATTGGGTCCTTCAACCTCTCAACCAGCTTCTTCATCCCCATTGCCTCACTCAGATCCTGGAATAAAATCTTGACAAAAATTCTGCTAGAGCTGGTGGTTTCCTCTTCATTGATGCGAATAGCGGAGAATGCGTGCCATCCAAGGGCATCGGTGGAGAACATGTGTCCGAAGAAACGTCCAATGTTTCGGAGACGATTGGTCTCGTAACGATGGATCGTTTCGTAGTAATTCACAAACGCCTTCTCAAACAACTCTGTCCAGAGACGGTTGATTTTTGCGAAGCGCTCTCCGATGAGACCGTAAAACTTGGAGTATGTGCGTTCTTGGGAACAACATTCAATAATCATTGAACATAATTCGTGTTCAAGGCCTTCTGGAAGAGTAATCTAGAAGAACTATTAGCATTTGATTATAATATTTAAAAGTTATCCGGAAAAACATACCTTCATCAATTTATGGCAACATTCCTCAAAGTCTATTGAGGACATGATGGTTAGGTATATCGTCTTCCTCAAATTCACCAAATTCGTGTTCGACTGATCCTGAATTTCCAGCTTCTTGTCGACAGCCTTCGTCTCGTCGGCCTCTTCATCCTCACTGCTCTCATCCTCATCCTCATCGTCTTCATCCTCACTTCCCGAGACTTCCCCAAGAATCTCCGCTTTTGTCTTCTTATATAACTCCTCATGTTCCTCCCAATTCGGGTCGAATTTGAAGACATTCAACCCATCCATTGTTTCGACCTCATCCAAGAGCTCTGTCGTATGGGTGATCTGGTCCTCCTCTTCTACTAAATCCAACTCCTCCTTCACAATTGGATTATCCTTGTACTTGTCCTTCCTGACCTGAAACAAAACCTCAATCATGTATTGCACCCTTTTATCGATGCTCGCTTCGTGAAGAATTGTTCTGAATTGTTCGAAAACCGCATTATTCGCCCGTGGCGCCATTTCCTCCAGATGCGCACCAACCTCCCTCATCAACCCAACCGCAATCTCCACACTATCATCCGTCGGGTTATTGAGCAGCAACATCAGGATCTCAATGACCAAAATCTCATTCGCCACCTGCTGATTACACAAGTGTGCAATAAACATTGTCGAGCTCAAACACACCGCCTTGTCATTCCTCTTGAACGCCTTTCTGAACTGCGTTACCAGCCTGTTCAACAACAACTCTCCGACCTGGGGTAATTTCGTATTAACAATTGCCGTCATTGCCGCATAGATCGGAGTGAACGGCAACGACGCAGCTTGCGCCTTCATAATACTCCGGCAGTATAGCCCCCTTCCACGGATCAAATTCTCGCCAAACAACTCCGGGACGATGTGTTTGATGTTTGAGACGTTGACCTTGTTGATGAGACCATTTATTGACTTCTTCAACGCATCCCACGCAAGCCGCTGGTATTCTTTACTCTTCTTGTCCGTGATCATAGCTTGTAGCGCGCGCAGCCGGGCAGGGGGGATATATGTCCCACCGGATTTGAGCGCCAAAAGCTTCTCATACTCGGCCTTTGGATCGACTTCCTTCTTCGCATCCTGGCCTTCTGGGTTCTTCTTGGCTTCTTCCTCCTGTTGTCGGAGACGTTCTGCGAGCTGGCGTTCACGCTCGAGTGCTCGTTGGGGGTCGACATCAGGGAGTGTTGGTTGAGGACGCGCAGACCCTCTAGGCGGAGACCGGTATCGGGGTGGTGGTGAGCGGTCACTTGGGGACCGTTTTCGTTTCGATGAGGGCGAGCCGGGTTGAGGCTGCGGCGAAGGAACGCGGATAGCTGATTGAATCATCTTCTCAGCTGGTGTATCGGCGAGTCGATGCTGAGGTGTGCGTTGATTTGAATGAAGCTGTCAGGTCGGAAAGCCTTCAGAAGTTCGACTGGGTTACGGCGTTTGTCCCGTATCCAGACTCCCGAGCCTAAGACGCAGCGCTCTCAATGACCTGGCCTTATTTCGTCGCAGTCCCAGAATTATCTCCTCTATGTGATTTTATCCTTTTCCGTCCTTGTCGTTTCCTTCGTTCCTGTCGTATCGTGTTGTAGTAGCAAGCAGCAAGGGAGAAAAAGTGACTGAAAATCCCCAGGCTGCGAAGCTTCCTGATTCCTTGCCTCGCGTTGCAAGAGAGCGACACCCAGCACACCCCGCTTACCTAACTTCCGCGCCAAGAGCTATTGTTAGCGAGTGCCCCAACGTACACACTCGGTGCGCATATCACAGCACTAACCTCTGTTGGCTCACAGGGGCTCGTGAGGTTCAAGTCGGGACAGCTTGCCAGAACGAACGAGCGTACGGGTCCTCAGCTGTGTGTGCGAAACAACCCCATCCTCGCCAAAAAGATCACAACATTCACTCGCCTCACTCCCGTCACTCATTACCCACCACACTCCTCCCGAACTCTGCCCCGCATCTCCAAGCAAACAAAAAACCAATTCCTCTCGCACTCAAATATCACGACCCGCCAAAGAAACGAGACCCCCAAATAAAATTAATCCACCAGATCGACTTCTTCGACAATCCTCACCATGGTAAATACAGACATCTCAAAAACTGCTTCAACCACACAACTCAGATAGCTAATATTTTTCACTATAGCTCGACAAACTTACTGGCCTAGCTATGCTTCTCGCTGCAACGTTCGTCTTCCTGTATTACTCGACCTGGACACTTCTATTGGTATGTACCATTCGAACCTCATCTATCCGAGCCCGCGCAACTTGAACGAGCGAACCATGAAAACTAACCGGTATATAGCCTTTCGTTGACGCCGGGCACCCACTTCACGAGCTCTTCCCTCCCCGTGTGTGGGCGATCAGATTGCCAGTCATCATCATCCTAATAGGAGTGGCTGTTGTTGGATCGTTCTTGAGTGTAGTGATGATAAAAAGTAGCAAGAAGGCAAAGGCTAAGGCCACTGCTGCTGCTGGGAAAAAGAAGGCTTAGAAGTATTTGAGAGTACACGTTGTGTAGGGTGTACGCTTGTTCTATTAATTGTCTATCCTAATATTTGATCCTTTAGAATTGATTTTGAGCTTGTTTAATTCATTCATTATCATGCTAATTACGAGACTTGAGCACCTATTCCCTTGTTTTCGACACTTCGTTTCAGTACCAAGTAGCTGCTTGAACCATACCTATTATATTTATATAAAGATGCTCTAGATAAGATCCCAACAAGGCTAGGGGGGGTTAAGAGGCACCCACGTATACAAATCGTGAGGCGCAGTATTCATTTATCGCGACAAACTTACCTAGGTAGGTACCTATTCACAGGATATTTTGCACTCAACAATTACATAGTAATATCTTAATGAGTTCGAAACTTATATTGATGCCCACCATTTTGAAGAAATGAAATTGACAAGAGGGCAATAGAACAAATGGACTTCAATGAGACTTCATTATATATAAATGATGAAAGTGGTTTTATTATGAAAACCTACTGGAACCGAATTCCAATATGAAATGATTTATGAAAAAATGATAGAAAGCAAAAAAAAAAAAGCCTGAAAATACCAATACAAATGAAAGAAGACAACCATACAATGATGAAGAAGCATATCTCGTAAAGCGGTAGTTATGAGAGTCTCAGAAAAAGGATGAGGTGATTAGAAAAAAACCCATGAACAAATGGGAAATAATTTAAACAATCAGGCCAAAGAAAATATCGGGCCTCTCCTCAACATCCTCTGAAATTCAACAAATAGCTCGCCGCAACCCACAAACATCCCTGCCCATTTTCCCCCATTCCCGTTCACGCCAGTCACGAAACCAAGATTTTGCAAAGGAAATTAGTAAAATAAAAAATAAAAGAAAACCATATTACAATGCTTAGTCGACCTCCTCCATAGCAGATTCGGTGGTATCAGCAGCTACTGGGGCATCAGTGGATGCAGCTGGGGCCTCCTCCTCGACGGCCTCAATATCCAAACCAAGAGCGACAAGAGAATTGATGCGTCCAGCAAAGGCGTTAGGGTCCTCAAGGGTGAATCCAGAAGACAAGAGAGCAGTCTCGTAAAGAAGTGTGCTAAGATCCGAGACGGCACGGCTGGCTCCCTCATCAACAGCCTTCTTCCTGAGGGCCTTGATGATTGGAGAAGATGGTGAAATCTCGAGTGTCTTCTTGGAAGCCATGTAAGAGCTCATGGATGTATCACGGAGAGCTTGAGACTTCATAATACGCTCCATGTTGGCGGACCAACCGAACTGAGCAGTCCTGATGGCAGATGGCCTGTCCTTGGAAAGCTTGTGGGACACAACAACCTTCTCAACCTTGTCACCGAGAATCTCCTTCAAGGTCTTGGCCAATGGCTCAAACTCCTTCTCAATCTCAGCACGGTTGGCCTTCTCCTCTTCAGTTTCCTCGAGCTCGAAATCCTTGGTGATGTCAACCAACTTCTTGCCCTCGAATTCCTTGAGCTGAGTCATGGCGTACTCGTCAATTGGATCGGTCAAGAAGAGAACTTCAAAGTTCTTGGCCTTGAGGACGTCCAAGAATGGAGATGTCTGAACGGCCTTGAGAGACTCGCCAGTGATGTAGTACATGTTCTTCTGGTGCTCTGGCATGCGGGTGATGTAGTCGGAAAGGGAGGTGATCTCATCACCAGACTTGGTGGAGTGGAATCTGAGGAGCTTGGCAAGAGCGGGGCGGTTCTGGGAGTCCTCGTGGATTCCGAGCTTGATGTTCTTGCTGAATGCAGAGTAGAACTTGTCGAATTGATCGCGATCCTCGGAGATCTCGTTGAACATCTCCAAGGTCTTCTTGACGATGTTCTTCTTGATGACCTTCATGATCTTGTTTTGTTGGAGAGTCTCACGAGACAAGTTGAGTGGGAGATCCTCAGAGTCGACAACACCCTTGATGAATCCGAGCCACTCGGGGATCAAGTCAGTGCAGTCATCGGTGATGAAAACACGGCGAACGTAGAGCTTGATGTTGTTCTTTGTCCTCTTGGTCTCGAAAAGATCAAAGGGAGCGCGCTTGGGGACGAAAAGAATGGCACGGAACTCAAGCTGACCCTCAACGGAGAAGTGCTTGACGGCAAGGTGATCCTCCCAATCGTTGGAAAGGGACTTGTAGAAAGCGCCATACTCCTCGGGGGTGATGTCTATAAGCAACGTTAGAGGCTGTCATAGTGTGGCAAAACACTGGAGGGTTTTATTATCTTACCTGATGGGTTACGGGTCCAGATAGGCTTGGTCTTGTTGAGCTCCTCCTCTTCAGTCTTGACCTCCTTAATCTTCTTGGTCTTCTTCTCCTTCTTCTCCTCATCTTCATCGACCTCCTCGATCTTGGCCTTCTTGTCATCATCCTTGACTTCCTCCTCATCTTCATCAGGGACTTCCTTCTCAACCTCCTTGGTGACGTGAAGGAAGATTGGGTAGGAGATGAACTCACTGTAGCCAGGTCGTTAGTATATTTGATTGGGTAGGGATATTAAAGAGTATACATACGAGTGCTTCTTGACAACCTCCTTGATCTTGGCCTCCTCGAGGTAAGAAAGTTGGTCCTCCTTCATGTGAAGGATGATCTTGGTTCCACGTCCAATGCGGGGTCCCTCGGTATCGAGCTTGATGGTGAAGCTGCCGCCGGCGCTAGACTCCCAGATGTATTGCTCATCGTCGTTTGACTTGGTGATAACCTCAACCTTGTCGGCAACCAAGTAGGCAGAGTAGAAACCAACACCGAATTGACCTGTAAAAGTCGAGTCAGACTACTGCCAACTTGCCCGGGGTATCAGGAAGAACCTACCAATCATGGAAATATCGGCACCAGCGGACAAAGCCTCCATAAACTGCTTTGTACCGGACCTGGCGATCGTTCCGAGATTGTTGACAAGGTCGGACTTTGTGAAACCAATACCAGTATCCTGGATGGTCAAGGTCTTGTTGGCCTTGTCTGGGATGATGGAGACCTTAAGATCCTTCTCGGAGTCCAAGACCGATGGGTCGGACAGCGAGATGTATCTAATCTTGTCCAAAGCATCGGAAGCGTTGGAAATCAACTCTCGGAGAAAGACTGCATAATTTGTCAGTGTTTGCCCAATCAAAATTCATGACGGGGTGTTTTGGTGTACTCACTCTCCTTGTTAGAGTAGACAGTGTTGATGATAAGTGAGAGAAGCTGAGAGATCTCAGCCTGGAACTCGAATGTTTCCTCAGACATGATGTATTGAGGTATGTGAGTCTGTGAATTCCAATATATGTTAGTCCTTGCTTGTTATGCAATTTAGAGGGGTAGTTTGCATCGTTGCTTTATCGATAAGAGTTGCCCCACCAAATCGACAAGGGTATAAAAGGAACAATTGTGGTACGGGACAAACATTGGATTTTGAAAACGCATGATATGTCCACACACACACAACAGAAGGGCCAGAACCACGAAGAAACGTATGCCAATAAAGAGGGAATGAACTTACAGAACTGAAGGGTGTTGGTGCTCGGACGAGAGATTCTCGAACGAAGGGTGAACTGTGAAGAGTCCGGCGAGTATGAGGGGGAAGTCCAAGTTAATGTGGGGAAAGAAGTGGAATTAGGCGGTGCAGTAGGTGTATTAAGAGTATGAATGCTGAGAGAAACCGAGGAAGAGAGGCGGGAAGGTGGGGGGGCTTTTGAGGGCGAGGGACCGAATTTGAGCCTTGCCAAGACCGAATCGAAGAGAAGCACACAGAAGCTCGAAGTAACTAGACGCATCCATGTGAGCGCGGGGTTGGAGCCTCGCGCACGTTACGCACGAGGCTACCTCGATGCTGGCGACCGATGCACACGGCGCGGGAGCTACGCATCACTACACGCCATTGTGTACTGGAATCCCACAGAAATTTCCATGCTCGGGGGGCCTACTTACTTCTCGCCCATGGCGGCTGTGGAGTCGATAAGGAGCTTGGTGCGGTCTAGTGACGCCCGCCCCAAGCCCCGCGGCGCCCGGGGGTGGAGGCTCAGGAAAGGTTATCTACAGCTGAGAGGTCTCGAGCTATGGGTGGAGATGACCAGGCTGTCCAATTACGATTTCGGTGGTGAACGAGGGTCTGCTCGTATCTTCATTCTTAAAGAAAAGACGAGAACATTTGAGGCTCATCACCGGAGGCACTCGATCCATTGTCAAGATTTCGCAAGATTTCGTTGTCCATGTTCAGCCAAGTTCGGCACTAAATACTGGAGGGCTCGCCACTGGCAACACTGCCCACTTTGGTATATTTTCCGCGACATTCAGTCGAGCAGATGTGTTTCATCCCTGCCCACAGTTGGTATCCAACCCCCGCCCCCTCTAAACACCCCTCAGTTATCGTACATCCAACCGTACATAAATTGCTTTGAAATCATTGACACGATACAGGAGACTTCCGACCCGTCCGTAAACACCCTCATATACAGTCCATCTAGGGCATATCATGGAAGCCAAAAAGTTAAAAACGGATGGGTTCGAATCCCAAACCAAGAGCAAAGGAAAATGATACTACACTACATAGAAGTAATCTGAAAGTCTGCATGTATATACCCTCTCAAATACATAAATTGAGAAAGAATTCGAATGTCCAAATATAAAATAACAAGAAAAGAAAACGGGTCATAATTAATTGCAGGCCTCATCAATTAATTAAGATTGAGAACCCAAAAGTGAAAAATAAAAGTAAGAAAGGAATAAAAGGGTGCAAATCTCCCAATTATTCGTCATCAGAGAATATGTTCATGAAGTCAAACTCCACCTAAAGAAATTGGTTAGAAAGACAACCGTCAGCCAATACCATGTTAGACAAAGGGAAGAAAACACCAATGTGCCATATGGAATGAAAAACGAAGGAAAAAATGAAAGAGCGCTATCTCGTATGAAAACCGACCCATTCCTTAAAATCTCCAAGGCTCATTCCATAGTTCCTGAGCGCCCAAAGAGCTGTAGCAACAGCGAGTATGCTTCCTCCATATCCAAGTAAAGGAGCGCCTTTACTTAACTTTTGTAGAGTTCCCAAAATGCCTAACGGATCTTTTAAGGAGAAATTGCCCCATTCCTCAGAGCTCTTGACCTGTGCCCGGCCAAGAACCGAGTTTTCGGTTTTCGCTTTGGTTAATGCCATCGAAGCCGGAACAAGTTGGCCATCAATAACACATTCATTGAGCCTCTCCGTTAACCAGATAGCACGCTCTCCTTTTGCCAATCTTTCATATCTCTCCCTCTCCGCTCTTAGGCTCCGCTGGAGGTCGTTGGCCCATCTCGCAAGGCGAGCTTGAGCGAGCCTCTCTTCCCTCTGAGTGTGGTCTGCAATTCTCGCAAGAGTGAAGTTGGGAGGCGAGCTCGCCCCCAGAGATAACGAGGAAGAAGATGGATTTATCGTTGATGAACTGAGTGAGCGATTGTGAGTGTATGAATCTGATCGCGAGGAAGGTAATAATGACCCCCTAAATTGTGATGAGCTTGCGCCACGTGATGCCCATTTGATGTACTTTTTTGCTGTAAGATGCTTTAACCACGTAATGTTTGTTGACTCAAAAACATGGTGGATGAGCTCCCCAAGCTCAACGTCAACCAAAGGGGGAGTGTAGTCAGGAGACATGAGTACACTCGCATCCATGTTCTCCTGATCATTCGAGATGGCCGACGATATTGCAAAAGGGGCACAAATCTCAGATGTGCCTGCCAATACATCATCAAATCCCTTGCCGAAAAGAAACGGCTGTATTCCAGCCGCGCGTAGATCACTCAAGATGGATAGTTTCAGTGATTTGATTTGCTGTGGTGTTAGCGAGTCGGCTTTAGCAATCACGGGAAGCACATTTGTTAGTGGAGACAAACGGCGAATGTATTCCACATCAACTGGCTTAAGTCCTGTACGCACGTAAGTTGGATTTGTATGAAGAGGAGATAAGGCGTAACGGTGGGTTAAATGCAGCAGTAAAGGGATATAATAAATGAAGAGATGTGGGACCTACGGTGCAATATCACATAGAACACGACATCCACCTGTGGGGTTCCATTACCCGATAAAAGAGAGAGCATATCCCCTTCCCCAGTTTGAAGTAGTGATGCTGTTCGCTCCATTTGTGTTTCGACATATCGAACAACAGGTTCGACACATTCAGCAAACTACTCCACCTTTAGCTCAAAGACAATTTATATATAGGATTTATTCGGAAACTTACCGAAGTGCCAGACCCATACCCGGGGGTGTCTACAAAGCACAAATTCCGCTCTAAGACAACATCTCCTGCTGCAGAGCTTGATTTCCGCCGCCGCAAGACTTTGCTGTCTTCATGCTCACTCCACCATTTGGGATATGGCTTTGTACTGGCATAAACCTCCGTAATCTTCTTCGTACTATCACTATCGGCCCTCATCGAGAGTGCGGAATACGAGGAGGAGCTTGACATAGTTCGGCTGCCTCGCCTAGCTGTATGCTCAGTTGCCAAAGGGTCGACATGAACGATATCCTCGCAATTCTGCACTATCGACTTGATAAGAGATGTTTTCCCAATGCCTAGATACGGTAGGTATTTAGCCAAGAGAACTCATTTGAATATTCAAGCAGTTCTTCTTACCAGAGTCCCCAGCAATCAAGATCTTTAACCTTCCCACCCGCTTTCCACGATCAGTAAAAGGTCTCCGAGAAGGCATCCGTATTGTGGGCATGATAAATTGTGGCGGCGGAATAGCAAAATTAATCTCAGTTGGGGCCATTCTTCCACTATGCCTCGGCGAAGACGATGTTGAAGAAGAAGGTACTGGAGATGTCAACATTAAGTCATCCTCTTCGCCACCAGAAACCACGGCCTGGCTTGCGGCTTCCGAGAAGTCATCACAAGATCGGGGCGATTTGAGTGAACCTAAGAATGGCGAATCAGGCAGCTCCAACGATGGCTGCTGAGTCATGAGTAGGCGTGGAGATGTGGGGCGAGAATCGCTTTGTATGTTTGTTTGATCATTTCGGTCGAAGGCGTTGTCATCTTTGTATGCCACATCCTCGTCCTTCTTTTCATCGGTTCCTAAGCTCCCTGTTGCCTCAGTGGTTTCGTTTTCAATCTGCTCCTCCGTCTTGTTGTTTCCATCTGAGTTGACACTGGATCTTCTCTTCGTACCCTTGCTCCTGAGTATCGAACCTGGTGCACTTTGCCCACCACTACTGCTCAAGCTGTGCACCCCAAATCCACCAACCGAGCCAATACTTGCAGAAGAGCTGACCATCGCAGCTGCGTTGACCACATTCTCATCTGCTAGGAAGTATTTCATTGCGGAAGGCCCTGTAGTGGAGAGCTCTTCTGCAGAGGATGCAGACCCACTCATACCACCACTACCCAAAGATGCGACAGTTGATGGAAAAGGGTCGTTGGCGTTTGCGAAAGATGGTTTTCGGGACTGCGCACCACTGATGGGAAATGCATCGTTTCCAGAAGGCCTCATATCTGAGATGCTGTGGTTCCCTCTCTAGTTCCAATATTATCGAGGAGCTCGTGTTGCGTTCTGTGCTTAACCCCGTGCTGCTGCTACAGATGGTATGACTTCAAGGAGAGTTGAAGCTTCAAAGCGTCTAGGGGAGCTGTGAGAATTGTTCCGACAAGCGGTGGAGTGAAGACGATGGGGGCTGAATGTGTTCTTGTGGTCAAGTACTTTACGATAGCTAGACGTAACAGGTAAGCAAGTGAACCGGCTTGCTGGCGAGGCGAGCAATAAGCATTCGGGCCGGCTACAGTCAACCTCTTGATGCAAGATTAGCCTGCTTCTTAACAGCTACTTGTCGCCGCCGTCCTGGCTTCTATCCCGAGCAGCCGCGGCGCTGGATATCGAATTCGAGGTTGAAGGACGAGCGGTGGGGCGGCTTGAGGCGTAATGTGTGCAGACAGGAGGGAGTACAGAGATCGAAATGGGGCACGATGAGCACGAGGTGCGAGGTGGGGGGGACGAGGGGGTCATTCCGAGCAGCCTGATCCAACCCAGGCAGGTACCAACCAGCATATGCACCCTGAGCGTTACTGAATAGTATATGGAGCAATGTCAGGGTTGATCATGCGTCAACCACTGCAGCTCTATTGTGGGGCTAACTGGGACAGTGACGGCACAGGGATCTCGTATTGCTCCATCGACATCACGAGACGCACGGCAAATACAGTCGATTCAACGTGCAGCGAATTATGGGACGAGGCTAATACTGGGTGGGGGTTGAGACTGCGCATGTATAGATTGCAACCGCGAATCTTTGCAACCGCGAATCTGGGGCTGGTGGTTATTTGCCTCTATCATTCCATAAGGACTTCAAAACATTTCATCGCTTCTCATGAGCCCTACATGTACATGGTATCAATTTCGTGTCCTCTGCGGAGAAGCTGGGACAATTGATGGATTCACAGTGGAGTAATTAATTCACTGAGTAAACTGACCTAATTAACAGAATTCATGATACGCCGCGGCCGTCGAATGTAAAAGAATGACAAGATGAGATAGATAATACTACTAAATCGAACCGATCCATGCAACATATAGGTACTTCGGTAGGAGTGATGAGTACCGAATTAAAATAGAAAAACGGAAATGAACAAGCCACGAGCTAATGAAGCAAAAAAATAAGAAGTAATAAAAGAACAAAAATCATATTTTGATGTACCAACCGGAAAGATGCCCCATAAAAAAGAAAAGAAAAAAGAGGCCTGGAAAGGGAGACAACTTATAGAAATAAAATACTTTCTGCCATATTCCCACCGACCATAATAACCCATTTCCATCCCTGTATAGCCAAACTAGCACAACCACATCAATTCCTACTAGGCCTCCTCACTTCCTCGCCATTCTCCTTAACTCATGGCAAGTTAATAAACTATGTGACCAGATATCATGCGAATCATTCCCCATTCCCACTTACCGCAATTGAATCCGAATGGCTTTTTGTGCAAAGAAGCCATTCTGGGTTCCAAAAAAAAATTCAAGAAAAGGAAGAAAGCGCAAAATCAAATACAAGAACAGAAAATCAGAACCCAAGCAAAGGAAACCATTTTTTGGGAAAGAAATTAGGTCTTGAACGAACTAGAAGAAAGAAGACCACACAATGACAGATGAAAGAAAGAGGCGCAAGAATTACAGAACCCAAGCACATCGACATATGAAAACCCATAGAGTGAAAGAAATGTGAAAGCAGAAAGAGAAGGAAGATATAGATATGGTTTGAGCATTATTTAAGACCACTAGATCTATAGCGTAAGTTGATTAGCCACAGAACGTTCAATTGACTTTCAACAGTGATGCTTACCTTCTCAATGCATCCTTAGTTGGTAGTGGGGGTTGGGGTTCCCCTAGGGCGGGCCTGGTATCCACCACGGCCACTGCCACCTCGTGCGCCGCCTCGGCTACCCTGGCCAGGTTCACGACCGTCACGGTTGTCAAATCGGCCCTCTGGCCTTGGGAATCCACCCCTGCCCTGACCCGGTCTTCCGTCACGTGGTCCACCAACGGGGTTGCGGTTTTGTCCGAATCCAGGTCCACTTGGCCTGGCTGTCCCTTGACGACGTTCCTCAACGAGCACATTTGACTCCCCAATCTGGAGAGGGCTGGCGGCCTTTGCGGCCTTGTAGGAGGCAACGCTTTCAAACTCAACGAACGCACAGTTCTGTGGGAAATTAAGTCAGTATGCAATTTGACAGAAAAATAATGAAGAGATCAAACCTTGTTTCTGGCAATGTCCATGGACTTGATGGTTCCAAACTTGGAAAGAGCCTCCCGGAGAGCATTTTCATCAACATTTGCAGTAACATTCTTCAAATAAGCTTGTGCTTGTAATTCTTGTGGAACGGCGTTGGAGACAGGCCTGGCGTGGCGCCCGGAACTGCCAGAAACGCTCTGCCATCCTTGACTGGCAGGTGAAGTTGGTGTTGCTGCCTGAGGAGCAGCAGGTGTTGGCTGAGCTACAGGAACTGGCTGGGCCTGAGGGACTGGTGCAGCGGGTTGCGGTGGCATTTGGAGTCCAGATGGTGCTGGCTTGGTGATTTGTGCAGATCCGGACCCAAGAAGACTGGCCCATGTTGTTGGCTTGGGTGGTGCGGCAGGTACAACTGGAGCTGCAACTGGAGGGGGTGCAGAAGGCTTCTCAGCGGCAGGTGCTGGAGGTGGAGGTGTGGCTGCTGGGGTTGGCTCTGCAGGAGTAACCGATGCCTCGACCTTGGGAGCTGGTGCCTCCTCGACGACCTCAGCGGCAGCAGGTACCTCTTCGGCAGCAACCTCAGGTTCAGCTTCCACGGCAGGCGTTCCATTGACAGGCTCTGCAGCGGCCGCAACGACAGGTGTTGGGATTTCTGGGACTGCTGGAGCAATCGCAACTGGTTCCTCGGCCTTCGCAACGACTGGTTCTGGTTCAGCAGGAGCAGGGGCAGAGGCCTCCTCAACTTCAGTAGCCTCCTCGGCTGGGGTCTCTTCGACTGTAGTGGCCTCTTCGACAGCAGGGACAGATTCCTCTGGGAGAGCCTCATCCTCAACATCCTCAGGCAGGTTCTCAATCTCTTCCTCTTCTTCCTTGAGATATCTAAAGATATCATTCAAGACGAAGTAGCCGTTTTGCTGCTCGGCCAAGAAGAATGTTTGAACGAATCTCCTGTTTGGTCGCTGATCATTGCTCATCTCGCCCATGACCTGAATAATGATTCCCTTGTCGGATGCCTGTGAGTCGACGTTGGTGACCCTGACTTTGCAGTCCTTAAACTCAATCGACTTTATTTTCTCGGCAATTTCCTAAAAATGATAAAAATTAGGAACTAGGTTCATTCCCAGAGTCAATATGAGATGCAGACAAACTTACCTGTCGGCCAGTAACCATGGGGCACACATCACCTTCATCGCCCCATACTAACGACGACCGTCTGTTGTAGAATAGCTGATAAAATGCCGTCAGCAATTGTCAAGATGATATCGAACTGTGGCTGAAATTGAGTAGCAAACTTACAGGGACTTGGTCTGGTGATTGGTTCAAAGTGGTATAGTATTTCTCAACGAAATACCAGCCGACCTGAGCAGGAGATTCCTGTGGTGCTGGTGAAGCAGCCTCGGTTGACCTTTTCTGGGATTGAACGTTCTCGCCCTGTTGAGCATAACCGTTTGAGGCCATGTTTGAGTAGGTGTGTGTGGATGTGATTGTGGGGTGTGCTGGGTGTTAGCCGTGCGGGGTGTAGATGTTTCGAGAGTGGTTTTTTTAAGAGATTGTATGTATGGGAAGAGTGTGTGTGAGGGTGTTTTGGGATCGTGTGTTAATGTGTGGGTAAAAGTGTGGGTGGGGGTGGGAGGGGTGGGGAGGATATTTCGGGGGTGTTGGTTGCTTAGCGGAAATGTGAAAACTGGTGGGAAGGGAAGAGGGGGGGGGGGAAGACAAAGAAGCCTCCAAAGGTGCGGGCGTGTGTGGAAGAAAAAAATGCTAGAATTGCGGTTGTCTGAAGAAAGAATTGATAGTGTGAAATCAATAGTCTCGTGCCTGAAATCAATCCAACCGGCCCGGGACAGGCTGGGAACAGTCTCGAGGCTAAGCGGAACTAGGAGATCAGGTAGGCGGGGAGGAGAGGAAAAGTTGGGGGGTGAAGAAGGTTCACGACTGGGGATGGGGAACGGAGAGACTAGCAGGCGAAGGGCGCCAGTGACTGCAGCTGGTGCTTTGCAATGTGGGGCCGGACGTGGTGAATTCGATGGGTATCGGCCAGAACCTGTGCGTGATGAGGGGAGGGGTCTGTGGCAGGCAGAGCCGTGGAAGATGGAGGGCGAATGGAGAGAGAGGGCGCGAGGCAGGAGGAAGGAGCGGGGACGCGGGGGTGTTGATAACTTTACGTCCGTTCGGCGGGGGCTCTCCAATTGTTCGTGGGCTGCAGCCAAATGCAGACGAACTTTTTTTTCCCCTGCACGGAGGGCTGCTTGCGCGCGTTTGTCTGGTCCCGCCCTGCGTAGGCCCTGGCACGGCCTGTCCGGTACCACGCCGAGTGCCACAGTACTCCCACCCTTCCACCGTTAATTGAGCAGAGTACACGTAGAGTAGCCACCCCCAGGACGTTTGTCGCCTCTCAGTTTGCCACAGCCAAAATTAATGCTTCTATCACCAGTAGCGCAACCGAATTCTTGGCTATAGTGCATGGAATTGACATTATTGACAATGCGGACGAATCCACGTGCAGCCAAAGTGCGGCCGCCTTTTACGACAGGGAAGGCCTCAAGGTGCGCATAATATCGAGAAAGGTTTGTGTAGCTCGAGTCCAATTGGTGTGGGTGTTAACTTAAGCTCGTTTCTACCAGACCAGTAATAGATCTAGAGCAACCGCAAGGCAGAAGCTTTTAGGCGAGAGAATCGATGATGGCATTAAATTTCATGCACCCTGAACGGCGCCTTACACGACGAACCGAAGATATCGGCGTCACGAGACTAGATATCGGCTACGAAGATGGAAAAAGACAGGAAACTCTCCTAAAGAAGTCACAAATTGGAATAAAAGTATACATGGTACAGTCAGGAAAGAGCGAGGAGGACCGAGAAATAGTGCAAGCTCATAAATCAGAAAAAGCATGATGAGGTGGAGGTATATAACATTCAAACGAAAAAACAAAAAACAAACAGAGAGCGCCAAAGCAGCGCAAAAAAAACCAACACCAATGTCCCTGTCAATAAACCTGGTTTGAGACTGAATAAACCCACCCATGCTCTTTCCGGAGGGCTGGCTTCCAATCCCCCCAGCCGGATGATATTCCTATTCGAAAGGCGGCCCTCTCAATGAGGCCCCATTGGCGTTTGGTAGGCAGCAAACAGCCCTTCTCTTTCCCGCCAGGCTACACATGATCACTATCCAGCACACCACCATCCTCCACATGCGATAATTTTACTCTTCCTATTGCGCTTTCTTCGGCGTACTGACTGTCACCCTTCTTACGAACAGTGCGTCTTGGCCTGTCATCCTCCTTCTCAAAGCCCTGTCCAGTTTTGCGCCCAGCGCTAATTTCGAGATGGTTTCAAACTTTTGATCACTGGGGACAAATCGCTGGTTTTGCATCCGCTTGTCTTCGAGGCGTTTCAGGCCGGATTCGATTTCTGCAAACCTGAGGTCATCTGCTGCAGACACTGAGGATGATGCTGCTGCAGAATAGGTGGAGGAACGATTGCGAGACTAGGATAATTCGGTGAACGGTCAGTTTATGTTCAATCTCTGTTGAAAAGGTTTGAGGTGAATTACAGCATTGAGTATCGGTCTTGCAGACTCCAATGATTTAGTCATAATTCCGGGTTTTTATCGACCAGGTCCGAGGCCTTGTTGGGAGATTGAGGTGCTTGTGGGTGGAGCCAAACTCGAGCTCAGCTGTCGGACTACTGATGCGGGTTGTTCAACAGCGTGCCTTCGTGCAGCGTGGCTATTTCTGCGCGTGCTTCTCTGGCGATTACCGTACAGAGGACTCCGATTTTGGGGCCGTGGTATTGGTTTAGATGCAGGTGTCTGTATGCTGTGGGTGCGGAAGCGTGGATATGGTTGTCTTTGTGACGTTGTCTTTGTGAGTTTGGATGCGACTGCGACCGCGACTGCGAATACTGGGTGGTGGTGATATTGGGAAGAGTAGAGTTCCGGGGCTGGTCTGGAACGCAAAGGGGTGGCCCAGGCTTATATTATATTGCTATGGTGTGGCTTGCCGCATGCTACTGGAAACTGACACACGCACACACACCCTCCACACCCACCACACGGCGCCCCCCCGCCCCCCCCCCATCACTCACACACCACAACCCTCCACCAGCACCAGACGCAACACCACCACCACCCCGTCTTCTTTGTCCAGCAACCCCTACAAGCGCAAGAACAAGCCACCTGTGATGTGGACAGATCAGGTACGCGGTGAGGCGAGGGATGCCGTGGCGAGCATCATGTAGAGCGACTTGCTGCTACCAGCCTCGTCACGGATCCAGAGTGTCCCTCGCCGGATGTCAAGCTTCACCACAATACTCGAGTACCAGGTATGCAAGGACCGATCGGGGGATGCGGAGGAGTTGAGGCGAGAAAATGTGCCAGCCCGCTCGCCAAAGTGTCGGCTACACAGGAAGGTTGCCGGCATCCTAGAGGGCCAACGACCCGTCCCATGTCTGGCGCACAAACGAAACCGAGCTCCTCGGCCTGGCCGCCATTGAGTCTCGAGACCTCCACAGATAATAGGAAGCTAAGCTTCTTTCCCTCATCAACTCCGCCCGCTTCGGGACGTGCGGTACGAACGAACTGTGGGTGACCCACATCTCTGGCACCCCAAGGAGATCCATGTATGTTGCCATGTGGACATCACTTTTGCAGACCCTTGCAACTGTACCTGAACCTCGGCAGATTAGCGTGGAAACTATTTGGCAGCACCACACCCTTTACGGGGATACAAAGCGAGAGCGGAACCTATCTCGAGTCGCGAGCACTTTACGTTACCTACTCGAGTAGAGTGTACTTCATTCTGGTACGAGCCGCAGAAATATTGATTCCGGAAGCTATGCTTCTGTCGCGACAACGCTCAAGTTTCGATTATATAGAGGCGCTCTATAACCCGGAGTTGTTTGGAATCAATCACAGAGAAATAGTACCCCCACCCAGTGCATCTAGTTGTCAATCTATCTGAAAAGGCGGAATCTACCAACTCGCCATTACCTGGGATGAAAATGGGGCCAAAATCGGTGGATAAGGTCTCGCAGCAAGGGCACTTCTTACTCCAACTCGGGTGATATCCAACACAAAACAAATAACGCACTAGAAGTGGCACTTTCGAACCCGGACAATCTTTCGAAAGCATAAAGCGAGTGTCTCATACAGTTGAACACCGTCACATTGTCTCGTTATCTATCAGAGCCCCCAAATCAGCGATTTGGGACTAGATTTAAGCTTTAGTCCTTTCAAGTGCTATAATATTCAATCATAGCTTTCAAATTCCCCTTCAGCTCTTTTTGCGCGCCGCCCAAATGCAAAATCTACGTTACGAGAAGAAGTATCGGAATATTCCGATGCAGATCTGAATCGGTCATCCATGGACCTTATCTTCTTAATATAATCTCAACAGATGGCATATTAAAGAACCGAACATTCTTGAAACAAGCATGAGACACGCAGCTTCTGCTTATACCTCGCCCAACTTTCTATATTGAAATTGAAGATCTCTCCAATCTACCTAGGTATCTGTTCAAATTATAAGTATGCATGCATGCAAGTACACATCATTGGTGTGACGTGAGCTGATCATCACCACATGTTCACGGGAGACTTACAAACTGGCGATATCCTACTACTTACTAAATCGAAGGCTGAGGGTAACCATACACAACCGATTTCTTTGATGACTTGTCACCGAAATAGTGACACACATCCCGAAAACTGAGGGAGTGTACTGCAGAGAAAAAACATCGGAGGAGCGCTTTAATCTGAAGTGAGAAATTTGTTCCACCAGGCCAGCTGCAATTCAATACTCTGCAGGATGGGGGGGGTTGGGGGCTGGTAGAAGCCATGAATTATGGTTCGAGTGGCTTTATCTTTGTGGATGTCGGTGTTATGCAATCCTCGAATGTTGTTCAGCCTCGTGGGAATGACCTAGTCATTTCAAGGGTTCAGGTCAGGGACAAAAATATTTATTCGTACTCCGTTCCTCGAATACGGGGAGGCACCTCAAGCCTAGAGGCCTTTTATTTTTCTTTTTTTTACCATACCCAGGAAAGTTCCCACCAGACTAGGAAATTCGGACCAGGCCCGTCGACGCTACCACGACATCACACGCATCCCACGTGGCTTCTTCCGTCTGGCTTTCGTCTGGAATTAGGAAGGTAGCTTCGGAGTTACCATCCCAACCTTCCAATTGTCCCACACACAGGCTTGTCAAAAAAATGTGATAACCACGCAAGGCACCAAGGATGATGTTGCTTCTTTGCGGCGGCACCACGTGGGGGGGGTTCGCAAGTACTGTACAGTATTTTCGATCGACGATACTGAAGCCTGGCGAGACTGAAACACTCGTTGAAGAAGTACTATTATCTTTCGTTATTATCTAGGTACTCGTATTCTACTCTACCATACCTGGTGCGCAAATTATATATTTGGATACTATACTTACCTACTTACCTCTCTATTTTCACCAAGCTTGGTAGTGACATAGAGTTCTGCGCTTCCCCCAACCCACAAGGTAAGCAAGCTTCTGCGAGACTTCCGTGGTGATGATATTGAGGCTAGAGTAGCTTAGGCCTCACCGACTGAGCTCTCATGGGCTACATATCCATAGAGTACCGGTGTTTATGGAAGTCTGGCCCCACCTCTCGATTAGAGGCCTCACCCAAGAATAACTTTTGAGCACGGCTGCGCTCATACAAAAAAGACTTACAAGGACTAAAACCCTTCAATTCTAACTCATTCTGAAGAAGATTTTCGGTGAGGCCTCTACTCTAATCGAGGGGTGGGGCCAGACTTCCAAAAACACCGGTAGCTAGGGTAGGTATCCCGCTGGCTACCTAGGTCTTGCTCCGTCGGTGGGCGATTTTCTGGATTTAGAGTACTGCTTCGACTGGGGCCCGCCGGCTCGGGACTTAATTGTTCCGGCAACTATCTACTATCGAATTCTTGTGCTTTACGGACTTTCACTTTTTCAACTAGGTACCCAAGGAGTCTCGAGGCTAGATTTTATTTATTTTTCGATGGCGATGGCGATGCATGCTTTGGACGATTTACCTGGAACGCAGGATCTAGAGAGGGACATGTGCATATATAGATCATGGCCAGGCAGGCCATGGCGTATCATTCGGCAAAAAAAGATCTAAGAGGGATTGGAAATTTAGGTAGGTAGGGAAGAGAGGGAGGATAAAGTAGGTAGGTATACAATCTCGAGGGAGGAAATGGCTATACGGCCCTGACTATATATATCTACATCTGGCTGTGGAGAACTAATTACTTTTTATGTGCATAGTTACCCTGGCCATGGAGTAAGCTTAAGAATGGGCGGAAATCCGAGACTTTTTTTCGTGGGTTGGGGGGGGTGGGGGGGAGGGCTGGTTGGGTTTATATTTCTAGTAACATGTAATGTAGGTACGGTGTACATGTTGTTCGGCCATTTTTACTCCAGGCTGATGGGGGGCTTTGGTATACGTAGACTGGCTCCATGAAGCTTAAGGGTTCCTTTGGATAAGACGGGGGCATCTGGCACCTCTTCCACTAATCTGTTTTTTGTTCTTTTTTAAATATATCATACGTCTCAAGTTGTACATGTTTAAGGAAGCTGGCAATCTCTATATATAAATATAGATACTGTACCTCCCGAGGTGCAGATGCAGGGAGGGAGGGAGGGAGGGAGGGAGGGGACGACTGATGATGATCTAACGGCAATAATTATAAGCTATATAATCACATAATCATGATCGTGATCTATCGAAAACGTGACGGCTGATCATGAAGACCCAGATAATTATAAAGAGAAAGGAGATCTATAGCTAGAGTACACTTTTCATGATTCAAAAGATGAGATTAATTTAGAGATTGGAATTAATATTGTTGGGGGTGGACTTTGCATGCTCGTTAAGTACATACCTACCTAGATCGATCTCCGCAAAAATTGCAAATATCGATTCTTGATCAAATTTGAGGTAGAGGTATGTGAGTACCCCGCGTGCATCATGATCGAGAACCACACCTCCGTAAAAGAGATAATAGTAGAGGTACCGGTGGGGGGCATATAAATTTAATAGTGAGGAATATTTAAACCGGTACTGTACATGTGTTTTTTTCGAATTCTTTTTTTTTTCTGGTGCAGCTGTGGTGTAAGTAATTCTCAGGTTTTAACTAGGAAATTTCAAACTTATGTAGTGCTTAAGCTTAAGCTTTGTTATAGTTGCAAAATATAGTTCTAAATCTGCCTTTCATGATCTACGCGTAAATACGGTGAATTTAAAGCGTCTTATGGAGATCTACTTGAAACCTCATGGCTGCAGCTATATAAAGTACAGGATATCGATATGGATATCGATTTCCATATCCATATCAGTTTAACATAGGTACCTTAGGTACCTAGGTAGGTAAGTAATTCTGCAGCTGATGCTGACGGAGCATTTAGAATTACATATTATAAACATTCTCGATGTTACTCTTAAGCATCGAAAAGAGTAACTGGCCATATTGGTGTCGAATTTCAGGTTTAAAAGTTTGAAACTCATGATTGATGTCAAGGCCTGAGAGATCTAGAGCTTGCTTATATAATTAGATTATAATCTATACATTTGGTTCCTTTTTTTATGGATAAGTAAAAAGAAAATGTACGAAACATGTACATGTATAATGATCGAACCCGAGTTCAGGGTAATTACTCAATTAGGTAGGTAATTTTGAGGGGATGTGAACGCGTGCACAGGCTCTATGTGGGAATGTATCGATTAGGTATGTATCTAAGGAATGGAAGATCAGATTGCGGTGCACGCCTGCCTTCTACTTTCGGAGGTGGCCATGGGGTGATACACCGTGTGATTTAAACCGTTGTTGAAATCGGCCCTTTGCCTCAAAAAGCTTCAGCCGTTTTTCACGCAATTTTAGAGCTTGAGGGTAGTTTAAGCGGTATACAAAAAATATCTATTCAAAGTACGAAATCTAATCTGTACCTATATATACATAATATCACTACAACTATTCGAATTATATCTACCCACCAAGCCCCGAATGCTCCGTCGGCTCCACCCCACCCACCCCAACCTCCTCCCCCCAATCAATCTTCCTCCCCTCCACCATCTCAACCACCCCCCCCAGCAGCTCCGCCGCCGGAAACTCGAGTCTCAGCATATTAATCGTCGACTTCAGGCCCGTTGCCTCCCCATGCTCAATCAACTCCAACTCCCCCCTCACCCCGCCGATATTTATAATCCCAAACCCCTTCCCATCCTTAACCGCCTCCTTCACAAGCCTCCACGCACTATACGTCGCCAGTGAGCTGCCCACGACCAAAATTCTCCCGCACGACTGGACAAGTCTGTTTGCCGCCTCCCGTGGCCCCTCATGGACGGCTTCGCCGAAAAACACGACGCTGGGTTTCAGGATTCCTTTGACGCGGGGGGATGAACCTATTCGTTGGTCACCTTCAATACCAGGTGGATAAGGGATGTGAGCGCCGTCTTTATCGACCTCGACACCCCCCTCCGCAAAACATTTCGGGCAGGGCGGGTATCGGAATTCTTTATATGCTACCCCGGGGAGATCGACGTCTCCGTCCGGGTTTGTACGGATGGTTTTAGGGCCCGATTTCTCCGACTCTTGGAGGGAGAAGAGTAAGTCTGCCCACGAGGGGTTAAGAGCAATGAGTTTCTTCTGGAATTCATGGCGAGGGTATTGAGATGAGCAGGTTAAGCATTTTACGTGCCTTAGTGTCCCATGGAGTTCCACGACTTCAGGGTGGAGGGTTTCCGGCGGGGTGAGGGAGATGTGGTCAAATATCGAAGATGGGGTGGGGAGGTTTGGGGGGATGTTGAGTTGTGGATGGGCCATGTGGTGGAGAGAGTCCACGTCTAGAAAAACCAAGAATATGTATAATTAATTAGCACTCTGGGAAGATGTATTGGGGGGTTGACAAACTTTGTGTGATGATTCCGTCGATTAAGCCCATGTTTCCGAGTTTTGCGATGGCTAGGTGGGATTTGTTTGGCCGTGCTTTTTCCATTGTGGGCCAGCCGAGGAAACTGCGTGCCCAGTACCTAGAGATCCAATTGTGCCATAGAATTTAGCCAAAGTTCTTTTGATGATCCATTTTTTTTAAAATTATATCTCCAAAACACCTACTATGTGTTTTTCTATTGCGATTGGTGGTTTGATCGCTGCATGCAGGTATAATTCTTTTTTCTATCTCATCATTTCAATTTTCAATTTTATTCCTACCTACCGCTTTCTTGACTCATGTCTTCCCACAAACTCCGTGAAATATATTGGCCGGTACGCCTTGTTCAGCCTGTACGTTCCATTCTCGCCGCGATAGTCGGCAAGGCCCGACCCCACTGATATTCCGGCGCCAGTGAGTATCAATGTGCCTTTGCGCTTATTGTGTGAGGATGTTTCGCCATAGCCCCAGAGAAAAGTCCGTAATGCAGAGAGTGCGGCGGGGAGGGTTGATGCTGTGGATGGGCGGATTATGGCAGGGGGGAATGGCGATGTGTAGGGAATACGCGGGACGGCCATATTGTCTAGGCCAGTAAGATTGTCATGAAGATTGATGCGACTCCGGTGGATGTGGGCGTGGGAAGCTCGGTGGTGGGGGGTGCGACGTGGGGGCGATTGGGTGTGGTGGGGTGGTCAAGACTGGTGGGCGTGGAAGCGGAAGTAGAAGTGGTTTCATCGCTAAAGCTACCTGCTTGTTACGGCAGTAGGTCGGCCTGGCTTGGTGCAGCTGCCTCACAAAAGCAGCTCGCCTTGAACTCGGCGATGTCAAGTCTCTTCTTGAGCCCACAGCCCACAAATACACCAACCTCACCAATCATAATTCAAGCATACCACATTTCCTTCCTTCTTTCATCATAATTAAAACTTCCCTTCAATCCATGTTTCCAACAAGCTCCCAACCGAACCACCTACTCTAAGCTCGAGTTGTATATGATCCACGGCTGGGGATACCACATGATCCACAGCTAAGTTGTCCCCACTGAACCAGAACTCACGAGGGGCTTGTAACTGACCCATGCAGATAGGTACTCGAGTACGCCCCACACCCACACGTGCACAGCAGCGCTACCTACCCAAGCCACCCCGTGCCACGGTACCTAGCCGCCCAGGCCAGCCATCCAGCCGCAGTTGCAGAGGAACAGAAGCAAGTGCTCGAGGAAAGAGCTTCGGCGGTCTTCCAGAGCGCGACAGATCTTCCGGATTTGCGTTCTTGAGCTCAGAAGGGTTGCAGGTGAAGCTATGACCAATGACGCGGGCGGATTATGAATTATGAATGATGGATGATGGCACAGAAGAATCCGTCTGGGCACTGCAGCTGGTCCAATAATGTGATTACCGAGTCAGGTGATTGGAGTAAGAAAAGAGTGAGAAAGAAAAGCAATATTACAAACAAGGCGGGCCTTAAAATTACAATTCAGAAAGAAATACCTACCTATCTCACGGGAAATGTACCCTGTTGGTGGGTTGTCCCACTACTAAATTGCACAACAGAGAGATAAACCAGCGATTAAGCACAAGAAGTTCTGCACCAATCTTTTATTTCAATCTCGCCTTGCGACTCGACTCGAAGCTCCCTTTTCGGGTCTGCTCCCAACGACGTGCAGATCTCCCCTGCATGATGTGGGAAATTCTCATCCCGAGCGCCAGATAGATAGATAATCTAGAAAGATAGATTATGGAATTATGCAAGAGGGGTAGATTTAAGGTATCGTGTGGCAGCGATGGAGGTTCCCAGAAGGGTACACAAGAAAAACCCCATCCATAATAGCTGCGGATGCTCGGCCAATCAACAGCGGCCAGGGAGGCACATTGAATTCTGTTCACCAGGAAGCTCTCGAGCTGAAGATTGTCGGCATTGAAAGTAATCTCGATTCAAAGGTATCAACCCTCAAATTTAGACATGCATATGACTGATAGATGAGTACCCAAAGAGTCGAAACCATTAATACCTATGCGCTGTGCATATTTCGAATACCTCGTCAGGCCTCCACCCTCCATCGTCACAGATTCATGATCAGCGGTGCCCCTCCTAATACCCCTCACTGGGCCACGGAGGTGACATGGGCCAGGCAAGCACGCAAGGAGCGTATTTCCCTAGCCTCATACCCAGTCGGGCGGAGTGGCTCTTTTCCGGGGGCCAAGGATTGATGCTGGCCAACCGTCATATACATGTGTTCACGTGCACAGCAATAGGTTCTGATCCAATACGTTCCATGCTTCTTGCACATTGGAATCTTGTATATTTTGCAAATTAATGTTGGACTTGATGATCATCATTTGTCGAGTAATCTCTGGAAGGAATAAGGCCTCTCAGGAAGGATATGAGTAGCCTCGGTGGTGGGAACACCTTAGAAATGACATGGAGCATCATGGAACGATCATATGGAAGCGTGGTGGGAAAAAGAACAAAGGTGTGCCTCATTAATCTCTGTACTCGAGTAGTTGGTCGTAGATGCTAATTTTTTCTTTATCTGCGGCACTCTGCAGGTATGCGAAAGCAACTGTGGGAAACAAAGAGGGGGCCTGGAGCTTAAATGTATAAATGGAAGTTAATTCCAGTTTGCACCACACATTATCTGAGGGTAAATATGATTACCCATTATAGATGTGCTACTAGATCTAACATCTAGGGAAGACTGTTGGGAAGACAGGCATGCGCCGGCTGGCCGGCTCATCTGACACTGGACCTCTGGTCTACTCGAGCTTGTTGTCGTTTCCAGACTGACTTTTGGAAGAATGTGGCAGACAGGATTGCTGCGGCCGTCATACAGCCGCCAGTTCGCCCATCCGTCCACATGCACAATGCCGATGAGGGATGACTGCGGCGTGAGACGGCGTGACGTACGAGTTTGGTCTCCGGGCCTACTTTACCAGGAGGGAAGTTGACGTCGCCGCCCGCGACAACCTCACACAATTTTTCCGTCTGGTATCAACAAAGCCAGAACGTTTCCAAACCCAACAAAGCGCCCCCCGCCATCGATTCATTATTGCCATTCAAGGGTAGTTTGTGTGGTCTTGTGTCAACGTCGCAGTGTTTCGCGCGAAGCTTAACTGGAGAGACGTCAGAACCCTTTAGCAGTCCACTCCAGGACGTGACCGAGTATCGTAGAATAGGTACTTATGTATGTACTCTGTAGAGCTCTAGAGCAGATTAGGTCGCTTGGTGATCCGGACCGCTATCTGCAGCTTGGAGGATGTCGGAAGCTAGCCCCCATGGGCTTGACGCAGGAGCTTGAGCTGCTGGCCCCCAGCACTGCACGATGCGATGCGCATGTGGGCCAGCGAGCGTGTGAGGGACGGCAGCCAGCCAAAACAGTGCAGCAGCAGCCAGCTTCAGGCCCAGCTTCCTTTCACCGTTCTCTGTATTCTTTGCACCTTCTGCTCGATAGCCGGGGATAGGCAGATACTCGAGAGCGTGCTCTGTACTCTCAGCTATCTTGCGCTATCGCCCGCGGCGCCGTAGACCGCATCGCGCCCACCGCGATGCATCATAATGGCTGGCTCGGCGGTGGTAGCCCGCACGCTAGGCACCACCCGCTGGCCCCATCTTATCGAGCCGGGCATAGCTATCGCAGGCATGCTTGCTCCCTATCTCTCTGCGCCGTGCAGGCAGCGGCAGCACACACGGGCATCGATCAGGTACGGAAGTGCACTCGAGCTGGTCGTCGCCGCGATGTGGTGGGTAAATAAGGGGGCGGGAGAGGGGTGAGTGCGAATGATCCCCTCCCCCTCCAGGGTCTGGACGCGGGCCTGCTCCTGTGAGAGAGAGCAGCAAGGAAGCTAAGGAAGGCTAGGTACCTCTGGGACAGCTCCAGTGCCTCCCTCCCATCTTGTTCTTGAGAGCTCGGACATCGAGTAGGTACAGTCACCAAACACACACCTAAGCTTCCATCCATCCTACCAGCATCCGAGGGGTTTTTGTAAAGGAAGCCCCCTCCCCCTCCTCCTTAGAAATCCCCCTGAACACCTGCCATACCACATCATTGTCCTCAGCATCTTCGACCCAATCTCAGCCATCACGGTGCCTCCTCAGCAAACAGCCAGTCGGTCTCTCACTACATACGTGCTCACGCTGAACGCCAACCTGATCTAACGCCTCCGTAGCTTCCTCGACTCCTTCTCGAGCAAGCTCGAAACCTCAAGGAGCACGGGTCTACAATAGAGCTGTTGCATTGCAACTGGAGCCAGTGTGGAAGCAAACCACCCTTGTATGCACCAGCGTTCCCAGGTTGACTCACAAGAGCTCCCACGCTGACGTCTTTCACCGTTCAAATACAACAGCTCCACAAACCATCCCATCCAGGCGTCAATAGTCGCCAAAGAATCTCCATATCGATAGAAACCTAGAGCAAATAAATCCCAAGGCGATCACCATTCACCCTCGTTCTGAGCACATAGGAACAGGGTCTACAAGCGCTAGTAGCAATAAGCTTTGCTGTTGCTGAGCTTGCCGGGGAATAAACACCAGCAGGATCGAATTCCCTTTGACTAAATCTTATGCCCGCCTTCGGGGACTCTTATCGAACGAGCAATACCCCATACCAGAAAACGGCCTATTCTCAGCAGCAGAATCAACCACAGGCGCATTTTCAGCACTCCCAGAGGTCCATATCCCCCCCAGACGTCCCGCAGTCATTTTCCCCACCCAAAGCTAGTGGTTTTGGAGGAAAAGCAGCTTCTGCCCATTTCAGCACGGTCCCAGGTGTAGGTAGTGGTGGTGTTGGCGGTAATCCCAAGCACAGAATCTACCCAAAGGAACTGTGAGTAATCCAGAATAATCTGCTGTCCATCGGAATGTACTAACGCACCCGTTCGCAGCTCTAACCCGGCGTTCAAACCAAACTCGGGAGTCGCAGCATCGCCGCTCCTCTCGGCATTTAACCCTGCAGATTTGTTTGGCCGTTCTTTCCTGTCAGGTTCCCCAGGGACGAACTCGACTGCGCCGAGCTCGCTGACGGGGGGCTCTCCACCGAATTCATGGCCAGCTTCGTACCAAAACAATGGATCTCTCCCTCGCGGGGCAGGAGGCAGTGTGCCCCACCAGCGACTTAGCGGGACATATCCTTCTTTTGAAGAGCAGTTGAGCAGAAATGGGCGTTTTATGAATCAGCACATGTTTTCAAACAACACAGGGGTCTCTGGAGATTCCAATAAACTTACACCTGGGGATGGCGGTTATGCTTGTTCGTTCGACACTTTGGATGGCGATTCCGAGAATGTAGTTTGTTTGGGCTGGGAAGGCGGAATCGATGTGTGGCGAGTTGGAAAAGGTTCTCTGGATTTGATCGGGCGATTGGAAGGGCTGTCCGGTGGGGTCAAGAGCGCAAAGGTATTCGTTATGCTGTTATGATACATGCGTTCTGTTAAGCTAACGGAGTGATCTAGATACTCCCCACCCCCCAACGAGGAGACCCTTTGGCAGCAATGCGACCATTGATTGCCTTGACCATCCAGACTCCAATATATGCATCCAACGATGGAGCAGCATCGCCCGCATCTTCAGGCCCATCCCGCCCGAGAAGTGCCGCCTCATTCTCCTCTTCTCGATCCCATAATACAAATCATGGTGCCAATCATAGCGCACACTCACAAGAAGTAGAATGGCAGACTTCGGTAGAGATCTATTCATTATCAACCAGGGAAAGGGTTGCTGTACTATTTACAAGTCCGCCCGAGCCCAGCCCCAACACCAGTGCCAACAAGCTCACATCACCATCGATTTGGGGCGGCATACGCGTTGAAGTTGGCGATAAATCCATCGCAGTAGGGCTTGGGATTAGTGGTGAGGTATACCTCTTTACACTTATCAGCATTATCAATGAGACCCAACCTCCACCAGGAATTGGTAATGAAGCTCCGAGAAAGCACCTTAAAGGAAAAGGGAGCGTTAGAAGAAAAAGTGCTCAAAATATTCCATCTGCGACGGAAATTCGAGGGGAATGGGTTTGTCAAGGCAAAGTTTGGACTACGGTCAATATCGCTACGTCGGGAAGCATTGGCTCAGATGGCAATGTTACCCTGAACCCAAGCATGACAGGTGCCGGCCTTGGATTTTTCCAGAATGGCACGCCAATATTCTCGCTCGAGGGACGCTGGCTCTCTTACCTCCCACCACCTGCGAATTCTAGCATCTCTGCTGGTGGTACCGTTCGAGTATCTCATGGTTTGGCCGCCGCCTCGGTCATGACGCATACCCCACCACCTCCACCTGCAGTGACTGCGCAAGTAGACACTTCAGATGGAGAGGAAACTCTGATCAATAGAATGGCTCGAGAGGCTACTCAAGAGGTTTTACGTGGGGCAAAATGGGTGGGCGAGCATGGAATGAAGGCATGGCAGAACTATTGGGGCAATGCCAATACACCTGGCGCTGCCTCTACGGGGCCAAATCACAGTCCACCACTTCCTTCCAATCTCAATGGTGGTATGGGCATGGCTGGATTTTCTGGTGTTGGGGGTGGTATAATGAGCCCAGTGTCTGGTGTATCTGCCTTGGGGCAGCAACTTCAGCGAGAACGACAAATGCAACAAATGCTTGGATCCCCTTATATAAATGGAGGGGGAAATACGCCATCTCCATATGCCAACCAAAGTGTGGGTACACCGCCTTCAAGTCACACTCCTTCCATGGGAAATAACCAGCCCCAAAGCGGTGGATATACAAAGTCCGCCATGCATGGACCCAATGATCCCATGCTTGTCAGCATTTTTGATCTCGGGCGGTTCCCATCCACTACTGGAGAAGTACAGGCCATTCCAAACCAAGGATCACAGCTTTCACCATTTGCCACATTCCAACCGCCACTTGGTGTTGGGTATCTCAGTTTTGCACCGGGTGGGCTGGCGCTGCTCACTGTTAGCTCAAAGGGAGATGTCTACTGTGTGTGGGATTTGATGCGAGTGGTTCATAAACCAGCAACTGGACCTGGTGGAGCTGCTGCCCCTCAATCTAGCAGATATGTTCGGCAAATAGCCCGATTCACTCGCATGACTGTGGCTCGCACAATTGATGTGGTGTGGTCGTTTCCAAGGGGAGATCGGTTTGCTGTTGTTACTGACAGAGGAACTGTTCACTTTTATGACCTCCCTTACAATGCATATCAATGGCCCCCCTTTAAGAAGCCTCCACCAAGCTCGGCCTCTTCCAACGTCTCGCCAGTTACTCAACAGGCCGCGGGAATGGTCCAAGCTGTACAGGGAGCGGTCAATTTGATCGGAACAACAACACAACCCCTCCTGACGGCCGCAAGAATGCGCAGGCCATCGGTCAATGCAGCAAAAATCCCATCACCGCCCGGCGGTATTACCGTCAATTACGGAAACACCCGAGCCAGAGAAATTAGCACCAGCCTTGCTGGAAGCTCAGGAGGCAGCAAAGGAAGCCACATGCCAAGCGGAGTCAGCAAGATTAGCTTGCCCGGAAACCCATCATTGGCCGCCCCAGGCCTCGTGAAATTCTTGATTGGCAAGGAGAAGGGAAAGGTGTGTCTCATGGGCGGCGGAGTCCTTCACGTCTACCAGAAGAACAGCGGCGGTGTCGGGGGGAGCAAGAAACGTCGTAGTATGACTGTTGGAGGCATCCTTCCCGAGAGCGGAGTCGCATATGATCTTCCTGGCCTCCCAGACAACCAACCCTTTGCGAAGCGAGAGCATGGAGACGAAGACCAACTTATCGACTTGGATAAAGTTGTGGGCGGACATTGGAGCGGAAAACACCATCATCAGTTTTACCACCATGGAACCCCGGTGCTTGACGGGCACTACAGAAGGAGGGACGAGCACCAGCAATATGTCCAGCACCCGCTCTCGTTTGCGGAGATTGAGACGAACCCGTCATACACGGCTTTCCATAACGACAGGAGAGTCACGCTCATGGTCTATTCTGAAACCGCGCCAGTCACGGCAACCAGCTCGATGATGTTGCAGCATCCAAAGAAGACGGCGATGACGGCGTATGATGCAAATGCTCCGTGGGTGTTTGGCTTGCCCGTCCAGGCGGAGAAGTTGAATCTTGGTGGGGGGAAGGGGGAGGTGGAGTTTATCCAGGGAGGCGCGTTGGAGGATGTGGCGGATGCGATGGAGAGTAAGTTGAAGCTGAGCGCGAACCTTTTGCCGTCGTTGACGGGGAGTGAGGAGGGTCTCGGCGGCGGCGTTGGTGGTGGTGGCGCGGGGGAGAGGAAGAAGAGGTGGGCGGCAAAGAGAGGGGGGAAGAAGGCTGGTGCTGGTGGTGACGAGAAGGGGTTTTTTGAGGATGATTGTGTTTTGGATTTTACGGCGGGGGTGTGAGTGAGTGAACCTCGCCATTGAGCATCTGTTTGTGCTCTTCTTCTCTTCTCTTTTTCTATTTTTTTGCATCTTCTTTTTCTGCATGATGAGGGTTTTGTTTTCTTACTTTTTTGGTAATTATGTGTGGTTTCTCTTTTTTGGTTTTTTATGGGGATATATTATTATATTTTTTGATGATGGATATTGATATCGATATCGACGAAATGTGGTTTTCGTATTTTTTTTTTTTAATAATACCTTTTACCTGGTACAAGTATGTACAAGCACAAGCACAAGTACGTTAGGTTTCTTGATCTTTTTTTTATATAGCTGTTGATTTTGGTACCTACCTACCTATGTAGCTGGTAGTAATCAGCTATAGCTATAGGCCATGGTTATATTCATGGTCATATAAGCAAGCTCATACGAGCTACCTCCATACAACTGCTTTTCTACAATTAATAGCTATATATATGCAAATTTTTAAACAAACAAACTCTGTTTTATTTGAATTCTTTTTGTTTTTTTCTTTTTGAGTTCCGGACGCGCGGATTCTTTCTTGTTGCAATTGGTGTGGCCGATATATACCTAGGTACTTAAGTAGGTACTTGCTTGAGTAACTATATATAGCATCTGTACTTCAAGTTGAATTCTGATATATATTTAATTCACGGCTCTACTTTCTACTTCCTACTTCGTACCGAACTTGAACCTCACGCAATTGCAATCTTAATCTGTAAGCTTTCCATATTATAATTATATATAGCCAACTTACATATATTCTTTCCTTTGGATTTAGTCCCTGACCTAGGCCTACCCAAGTAATATATAAGCTTAAGGTAATTATAAGTATATAAGTATATATACATAGCTAACCTTCAAACCCTATATGTAGCTATAGGTATAGCTATGCCTTTAAATTTTAAATTTCTCCAGGGCAGACGGGCGATCGCGATTGTACATACATGTACATGTAACTGATCATGATCACAGCCTTCCCCTTCAACCACATGTAATTATAAAGCAGAACTCGATTTCGATTCATTATATATAACCTGTACATGTACATACATACTTAGGTACGGTACGATATACGTATACCCCGACAATATCATTGCAAATTATTTGCCAAACAAAACAACGTTAACCCGTATAACCACATGTTCCTAACCTACCCAAACCAAACCAAATCAAGCCAAACCGGTCCAGCAATCCCCCGAAATCCCGAATCCCAAATTCCGAATTCCGAATTCCTCAAAAAAAAAAAGAAAAAAAAAAAAAAAAAAAAAAAAAGGGAACACAAAAAGAAAAATTATAAAAAGAAAAGAAAAGAGGGTTTGGATAAACTTAAAAGATACATCGAACGATATAGGAAAAGAGTACCTAAGCTATAGGCTATAGGCCTGGTAGCGCTATATTTGGTGGGGAATTTTGAGTGGCCTGGGGGGTATCATAGGCCGGGACGCACCGACCAGAGAATATATCGATAAGTGCCGCCGATACAGGACCGATACCACGGCCGATAGATGATAGATTCCCCCTCACCCACCCCTTCACCCCCGCCCTCCAAACTGACCCACGTCTCAGACAAAGAGTATATAGAAATAGGGAATAGAAGGCCGAGGCCGAGAGGAGGTAGCTATAGCAGCTCGACTTCGAGACAAAAAGAAAGAAAGGAAATCGACAAATATATGATTATTGCTTTTACCTTTATGAGCTTGCAATATATATATAAAGCAAAAAAAAAAAAAAAAAAAAAACCGAAAAGGGAACAGAGAAATATAAGAAAGAAAGAAAAGATAGACCCCCATTTGCAACAAGATAATTCAAGATAAGAGGAAAAAAGAAAAAAAGGAAAATGACCCAACCCTTAAAAACTCCGCTTCCTCCACCACTGTCCCTCCCGGGCCTAATTACCCTCTTGAAACACAAACACAAACAAAAAAAAAACACAAAGCAAAAACAGCAATATATAGCAAATATATAGAAAAAAGATATATAAGAAAGAAAGAAGAGAAATGAAAAAACACTCAACTTTTTAGATTTTTTTTCCCCTCCTCTTTAAAAACGTTCATCAAACAGACCAATGAACGTCGACTTCCGCTCTATACACACCTATATCCCATCCGGTCGCCCTCCGACTCATTTGCAGCCCACCCCTCGCCCGGGCAACAAGTACCAACCGATCCCCCATCCTCATGCTCCGGACTAACCTCCCCACCGCCGCATTCTTGTGCAGACTTCCAGTCTTTGGCCTCTCCTCGAGCACCGTATTCGGCATCAATTGTCCGTTAACCGTGACTGGTCGTCCTGGTGGGTTAATAGATCCATGCGAAGAACCCGACGACGCAGAATTTATCGAAAGGGCCAACGATGAAGACGCCAACGATGACGATGACGCCGAGGAATTCGAACTCGACGACGACGACGATCCGGTCGAGGATGATGATGTCGAGTTTGAAGAATTTGTCGAAGAAGCCGAGGTGCCCTCGGGTATCCTGATGCTGACCGGCGAAGTCTTACTCGTAGGCACACCCTCACCCCAGAATAATTTCTTCCCAAATGTACAATTGCAAAAATTCTTCGGATGGTTGTGATATTCTGGATGTGAATGTGGCTGTCCAATTTGTTGCATCACATCCATCGGATCACAATGATACCTCCAATGCCCCTCGTCGTCATTCATATCATCTGCCCTCCAGTCCACACTTGTGTCCTCCCAATCATTCCAATCCCATACCGTCCTGTGAATTCTGATTCTTGACCCACCGTAGCGAACTCTGTGACTCAAATCTCGCTGGACAAGGATATTTTCCTTGCCTTTTGGATACCTTTTCTTCCACACAATCTCGGGGTCCGCAGCACTCTTCCTCACCGGCTCTTCAATAAACATTTCAAACCAAGTCATTTCGGGGTATGCTGACGGATCAGCGCCAATATGTCGTGTTTGGGTAGTCAAATCCTGAACCTCTTTAGTCCAGATTGTCCAGACAATCTTCCGAACCTTTGCTGCTTTCCTTGGGGACCCTTCTCCCTGGTAACCAGTGACACACGTGAGTAGGCGTGGTTCGAGGATATTTTTGTGGCAGAATGGTTTAACAACCGAGCTGCGTATTTGATTTTCACAGAGAAATTTTTCCTCCCGGGTTGTAGTGTAGTATGAGTAAAGTGGCACGACCCATCGATGGAAACATGACATCATGTAAAAAGATCTCCATTGCTGCTTCGTTCGACTAGTTTCTCTCTTTTCAAATTTTTTAGCAGTCATTGGTTTGATGTTTGGGTAGAGCTCGTCAATCTCCAGGGCCCACGAAGTAGCCTCATTTGCCCGAAGTGGTCGCGACATAATTGCGCTTTGAACGCTATGTCCATCAATCGTGTTTAGTGTCTCGACTCTCTTCTTGAAATCCACACCAGAAATCAACATATCTGGTGTTAATGGCGTTTTAATTCCAAACAATCGTTTCCACCGTGATTGAGTTTCAATAAGTGATACCTTTGCTGATTTCTCGAAAACCTTGGGCCCAGCGGTCTCCGGAATCACGAGGTCGATACTAGCCCCAAGCGGAAAGGTTCTGAGGTAGACACAATGCATGTGGTTTATTGCCTCGTCCTCCAGAACACGGCCTAGCTCTCTAGATGGTGTCCTTCTCCAAGGCTGGGTGCGTTTTGACGCACCGGGGGTGCTTGACTTCCAGTCTCGCTCTTTGTCCATCCACACAGTTGTTGGCTTATCGCAATGTGTCTCTCCGATTAACATGACTCTGCTGACTGTTGTCTTTGTGCAGGGCCAGTAGAGAGCGAGATCAAGAATATTGTCGATAAGTTCTATTGGAAGTCTGATGACCTTTTTATGAGGCGCATTTGGGTCGATCTCTTTTGCGCCGGGTTGATCCCATGGAACCTGCCCCGGAGGAGCTGTAACACGTTTCCCAAATTCATCAAACTCCCATAATTTCAGAAATCTCATCTCCGAAAATAGTCGCTTCACGTCCATCACTTGATCAATTGTCGGACTCGTGAACTTCACCGCAGTAACCGGCGCCTGTGCAATGCTCTTTTGCGCTGGCCACTCTCCCATGGCGTTGCTTTCAACATCGGGATCATATGGCGTCGGAATGTCGTGTTTCCTAGGGTACATCCACAGCCGAAGGAAGGACATTACAAGCTTCCGAAGACCTGCTAAAATAAAATAGCAGACAATGAGTGGTGAAAGACATAGAGCACCAAACCAGAAGAGGTACTCGAATATTGGGGGCGTTCTGAATCGCATTTGATCTACGCTTCGACGGCCTCGTCAAGCGGTTTTTTTTTTTTTTTTTCGACTGATTGTTTGGCGTATTGGTCGGTGTCGCTCCGTATTCAGGCGTTGTTCTCGTCGCGCGAGGCTAGGAGTGGGCTAGTCCTGCAACGTCTGGCTGCCAAAAGGGTGGATGAAGTCGAGAGGTAGGTAGGCACACGGTAGAAAATGAGTGGAAACTGGACGGTCGTGGAGTACTTGAAGGGGAGGGAGGGGAGGCTATGGCAGAGCTGAGATGTATTGTACGAGTAATGATAGCAAGGTGAGTCGTTGGAGAGATGGCCTTAAAGCAGAGCGATCTTCAATCCCGTGCAGGCCCTCCGAACCCAATAGACCTCCAGACCCTAGACACAGCTGTCAGCCGCTCGAACACTGCCATGAATGGAGAGACCTTTGCTCGATGTATGTACTGTACCACACGAATGTAGCGGCCAAAGCAGCCAAGGACTCAAGACCCACCAGGGATTTGTGGGGCACTGGTGGGGGCGGGGTTATAAAACCTTTAAAATTCCGTTGTGGCGTAGTGAGAGAGAGAAGAAGGATGGAGGCTATACAGATGGCCAGCCAAAGGCCTCCAGTCAACACGAAAGAAGGAGACTACGGCGCTGTATCTGTATGTGCTCTTGACTGTCCGATCAAAGCTGTAAAAGTACAAAAGGAAGAGCGGATTCCAGAGTTCGAGAGCGAGTGTGACAGCTAGGTGCTGCGGGTGCGTCGAGCCGTGATGATCTGTCCCGGCTGGAGCAGATCACGATGGAGTTCAAGTTGCGGTGGTGCTTTTGATGTTGGGTAGTGGGGGGGGAGGATGGGGGCGGCAGGGCAACTCAAGCGTGCGGGCGGGTGTGGCCAGTGTGTGTGATGCGGTGAATGGGGCACACATGGGCTAGGGCTTGCGGAGACGAAGATGAGATGCGTGGATTTAAATGATGATGTATGAGTAATGAGCTCATGAGTGGCTTTAGAAATCTCTGAGTGAGCAGGTTGAGATCTAGAGCATCAAAAAAGATACAGCTTGTCACTTTTACAAAAATCGAACCATGAACGGTCGACTCGGGCACCTGGGCAGTTACCTGGACAAGCTCAAGTGTCACTTTCAGTTCCAGTTAAATTTATCTTCTAGTGCAGTGCCATTGGAGGCCTTCTATAATTTTGTATAAACTCGGCTCGTCTTATATGGAGTATTTAATTCCGCACCATGGCCACATGAGTAGTAGCATTCAACGTAATCACCTGCTCTGAGACTGCCACATTTTCCGTGCCACAATCCAAAGCCCCCAAACATCCAAATCTCCAAAACTCCACACTATATTCATCACATCAATCAACCTATGTGCTTGCTTCTTGCTTGCTAGCTTCAACACTTAGGCTTGCCTGCTTGCTCGCCATTCGTTGCAACTTGAGAATTCGAAGCTCCTCGCCCACCACACACACACACGCACAACAACAAACCATGTCATGTAGAGTAGCTTCCCACCACAGCGGATCCCTGGACCAATATGGGGGATCCGTCGATGCTAGGACGCAGCGGGGTTAGTGGGCCAGCAGCCTTAAAAACACATGAGCAACGAGAACTACGAATGCAACCTGGGGCACGAGTACCCTGGTAGTCCTGCTGGGATCGAATGGGAATGGAACTCCTCTCGACTCCGCCATCTATGGTGGCCTTTTCTCGTCATCAAATGCCCCGACCCTATTCCGTCAGATACGTTAGATCGATTCGGGTCCGCTCTTGCAAGCAAAATATGCCAGACGCCAAGGCAAAATTCTCGAGCAAACATGAATACCGGTACTGCTCCAGACTACATGTCAGGTGTCAGACTGGGATGAGAAATATGCCGCCTTCTGCAACCGTCCACAGTGTCCGCGTGCATGCAGCCAGATTTCTTGCTTATCAGCACAAACAAATCCCACCTCCCACTTGTTTTCGCCGCATGAGGGTGTTTTGCGGGCCCCGGGGGCACGCCTTGTGGCTGGTGCGTTATGGCATGGTGGAATGCATGGGTATATGGTTATGATAACGGAGCTGTAAGGCCGGAGCACAAGGGTTACAGACGACCGCGGCCATGGAGATGCCAAACTCTAGTGTCATGATCATGTGGGGTGCTACCTTCCTCAAGTTTGGGCGTTGGTTGGCTGAAAGTATCGCCAGCCTAGAAACGTGCAAAGCCCGAAGCAAGCTGCGGAGGCCTGACTATTGGACAGGTAGCACAGGCGGCTGGCCAGTAACATTTCAAGCCTACAACTTCCATGGATCTCGAACGCTGCATTCAGAGCCCCAGTGCCTCAGAGCCTCACATGCAAACTCGCCACGCCCGCATTCTTACTGGTAGCCGGACATAGTCTCGTGCCAGCCGGACAAATCTTTGGATTGAAGCAGAAGCAGAAGCAGAAGCAGAAGCACGCCAAATATCTGTTCTCGTCAAATATCGTACGAGGGGCTGGGCACGAGACTACCTACTCAAAGGTATAGACTCGTACCCAGACCCCTCGTAGAGGCAAAAGTACATTCCGGAACTGGTGCTCAACTCGGCGGCCTGAAGGTGCGAAAGTCCTCTTCAATCAAAGGTTGAATGAATGTCGAATTCCGCGACCCATTCACAGGTACCGGTGGAATCCGAGTGCTTGGAGCTTAGTTATAGCTTAAGCTTCCTTTAAATCTATTGAGCATGAGCTTGAAACAAAAAACACAAAAACACAAAAACAGACACACTTATAGCTATATTTACAGATCTGAATACACTTTCAATTCACCACAAAAACTCAATTTCAATAACCAATTGCAACGTTAAACTCTCAACTTGAAGGGCACGACAACTACCGAACAGCGCCATGGCCATTAAGCTTTTTCATGGCACAGCTGCTAAACAAAAACCCAAAACCAAAACTAAGGTAGGTTCTGCACCAGGCCTCGTGCACCGGCACCGGCACCCCCGCCTCAAGCCAACTAATTATAACAAGGATCCCTCGCCTGGTATTTATTAAAGCTTAGAAGCTTTCTTCTATCTTCTTTAAAGTATTGTACGTGTACTATAGCTACAATCTATATTAGCTCACTAGCCTATAAAGTACTACATACCTATATACTCGGACTTTTATTGCTTTTCGACATTTCGTTTCGCTGCTCATGACCAGGGCACGGGGACACTTTTTTTTTTTTACAGTAGGTGTTATAACGTTAATATATTTGATATATGATATGCAGTATAATCTATAGCTATAGATTGTAGTAGCTTGGCTATAGGCAGCTACCTCCCGGTCTATATACCTTCCTTGAGTATACGAGTAGTGACGACGATGTCGATATCGATATCGGTATTTGCGTGATCAAGAGGTCGAATCTTTTTTTTTATTGATGTAAGCAGAATTCTTTGTATCGATATCGATAGATATCGGTAGTATTTCATGATCATTCAGATACCGGCCGTGCACAGCTGGCCAGTACTCGAGTACTCTACGGAGCAGTGTCAATGGCGAGGAGAGAGGACGAACGTTTGGATGATCCATCAGCACTAAGTTTAAGAGGCCTGGTAGGTGTGATTCATCATGAAGTGCCCCACTATCGATATCGATAATGGTCATCGATTGTACATGTAGATCTGATGCCATCCATATGCATGATTGTGGGCCCGAAGTAGCTGAATACCTACCTACTTGGATCCAGAGACCTGAACGTTCGAACGATAGTAGCTGAAGGTTAGGTAGTTACCTGCTCAAGGCGAACTCAGGCTTCACTGCATGTACTGGCTGATTCTTCCTTGCAAGCTTGAAAAAGCTTGGATTGATTTCTCATCTGGACCTGGAGGGAGATATTCCGATAGGTTAACAGGGTACTCACTCACTAATTATCCCCATGATCCAGTTTACTCCATAGACATAGATGTAGCGTTCTGCGCCCCAAGATCTAGAGTCATCTCATTTGAAAGACACCGCCTTCCTTCCTTCGAATTTGAGTGGACTGAAAAAAAGCTTAACTCGCTCGGATCCGGATGACTCGGTCGGTCGGACGGACCCTCGAGCTCAATCAATCAATCAATTATGAATTGTTGAGTTTGAAGGATCTATGCAAAGTGGGGGAGATAGGAAGCAGGGAGGCAGCAAAACGCCTGGGGACTAGGCTAGGGAGGCAGTGTCAGATGAACGAGCGGGTGGTAGCGAAGTGGGGGTGGGTATCGAGTACTTCGGCGGGGGAAAAGCAAAATTGTACTCTAAATTATTGAGTGAGAGTGAGTGATTCTCATGGTATCCATGCATGCGTGTTTCCTCCCATACATAAGCTAGTCTTGTCTCGTTTCTTCCGTGGCCATGGTGTGGAAGTCTCCGAACTTCGAATTCGACGGGGGCAGAGCTCAATTTCGTTTTCCGGGGGAGGTGTGGAGGTGAGGTGTGGCTCAGCGGAACACAGCTCTGGCTACCGCAATGATAAAATCGCCAAGAAGACTACGAAGGTCACGTGCCTGGCACCTCTAGAATTTTGGTTTTGAAACAAAATGGATCCTTAAACCTGAAGGTTGCCAAGGCCCAAGCTTTAGTGTCCTACCTCACCCCTGCGAAACCTGAGCAACTGAACAACCACTCAACGCGAACCCACGCACAAAGGGTCCCATTTACAACCCACACGTGTTTTTTTACGATCGAAATCACCATATACTCACATCTACGGAAAGAAGGGAAAAGAAGTGAAGGGAACAAATAACGACCTACCTACGCGAGAAACGTACGGATACGAATACCAATAAAAATACCCTTTTACAACAAAAACTCACACAGCACACACAGCACACACACACACACACACATTTCGCAATCATAGATTTCTCAAAACGAAGCAATGCCTGGTGAACACGAGACCTTTGAGGGCATCTACCTCGACCTCTCCAGGGCGCCTGGAAAATGTCGGTTTGCAGCGTCGGGAATGGGGTGGAAGGCGAACACAAGAGGGGCCCCATCGAAAGAGAAGGAGCAAAACACAGAGCTGTGGACGTTACCGGCGAATGAGTTCCAGCAGGCGCATTGGAGTAGGGCGAGTAAGGGGTATGAATTGAAGGTGCTGACGAGGACAATGGGGGTTGTCCAGCTTGATGGGTTCGAGCAGGATGTAAGTGGCAGCAATTTCTCGGTGATTGGGGGGGGGGGGATTGCGTGTGGCAAGGTAACTAATGCTTGTGTGTGTAGGATCTCGACAGAATCAAGGATGCCGTGAAAACGTACTACAATGTCAACGTTGAACACAAGGAGCATTCGCTGAAGGGGTGGAATTGGGGAAAAGCCGAATTCTCGAAATACGAGCTCAATTTTAACGTTGCGAATAAACCCGCCTTTGAGATCCCGTACTCTGAAGTCTCTAATCTGAACTTGGCGGGGAGGTCGGAGGTTGCGGTGGAGTTTGCTTCGGGGGATAACTCGTTGAAGAAGAAGAAGAATAAGGCCACGGCGGGGGTGGACCAACTTGTCGAGATGAGACTATATATCCCTGGAACGGCAAAGAAGGACGAGAATGAGGATGGGGAGGCCAGTGATGATGCGGATGGGGAGAAGGGAGAGGAGATCCATGCGGCCAACTTGTTCTATAATACCCTCAAGGAGAAGGCTGAGATTGGTGAGGTTGCCGGAGTTACGTACGCTACATTTATGGATATCTTGTTCCTTACACCTAGGTATGTTTCCCCTCCCCCTACCACTGTGTTTATCGATTCTCGTTATCTAACATGTGGACAGAGGACGATACGACATTGACATGTACGAAAACTCCTTCCGTATCCGTGGTAAGACATATGTCTACAAGATCCAATACGACCAAGCCAAAAAATTCTTCCTCCTCCCCAAACCCGATGACGTACACATGATGGCCGTGATCGGTCTCGAGCCGCCCCTCCGCCAGGGTCAAACCCGCTACCCCTTCCTTGTGATGCAGTTTAAGAAGGAGGAAGACATGGAGTTTGACCTCAACATCACCGAGGAGGTCTTGAAGGAGAAATACCAAGACAGGCTATCGATGCACTACGAGGCTGCCGCGCATCAGGTCGTTACAAACATCTTCAAGGGATTGACTGGAAAGAAGATCATTGCCCCGTCGAGGGACTTTGTGTCGCACCACCAGCAGAGCGGAGTCAAATGCTCGAATAAAGCGAATGAAGGCCATCTCTTCTTCTTGGATAAGGCCTTTTTGTTTGTGCCCAAGCCCGCGGTTTATATGAGTTTTGACAAGGTTCAGCATGTTACCATGTCTCGGTATGTGATATTTTTCGTCCTTTCGTTCTTTCCTTCTCAATGTTACATGGAATGCTAATTGTCGGTGTGTGGGATAGTGTGGGTGGATCTGTGTCTGCATCAAGAACGTTTGATGTTACGGTGACGCTTAGAGACGGCCAGGGAGAGTATCAATTCAACAACATCAATCGGTAAGTCTGAGGATTATATACCCAATTAATTACCTTTGCAAGGTACAAATCACTAACTAAAGATGATATGCAGTGAGGAACAACAACCCCTCGAGAGTTTCCTGAAAATCAAGAACCTGAGGATCAAGAACGATTTGGTTGAAGAGGTATGTTCACCTTTTCCCTTATCCCTTTCTGAACTATTTATAGTAATAGACGCTAACATCATCCTCCCCTTAAGCAGAGCGCCGTCCTAACCGCCCTCGTTGACGAAATGGACGAAGACGAAGACGATGCGGTTGCTAACCGCGCGGACCGCGGCTCCGCCGACGAGGACGAGGAATCCGTCGATGAGGACTTCCAGGCCGAGTCGGAGTCGGATGTCGCCGAGGAGTACGATTCCGCGCACGAGAGCAGCGGGTCTAGCGATGAGGAGGATGACGGCGGTGCTGCTACTGGCGGTGTGAAGAAGGTGAAGGGTGTCAAGAAGGAGGAGGAGGAGGATGATGAGGATGATGAGGACTTTGATGGGGAGGTGGCGGATGTGCCTGTCCCGCCAAAGAAGAAGGAGATGACGATTGCGGATGGGCCGCAGAAGAAGAAGGTGAAGACGGCGAAGTAGATGTTGAGTTGTGAGGTTGTGGAATTGTTGAGGTGATTGGTGGGTGTTTTTTGTGTGTGTGATGGGTGGGGGGGTGGGCATAACCGAATTAATAAACATACGTTTGTTTGCATGTGCTATAATGCTCTTGACGTTTTTTATCCGCATTATGATTATTATTTACTTTTTTTTTTTTTATATTTTGGACGCTTGTATGTACATGTGTTTATAACCTACAGTTTGCAATTGCGATGTCGATAGGTAGGTAGGTAGCTATAAAAACGAGTGATTAGGTGCAGGTTTAACACTATATTTCTCTTTCGAGCACATATGGTTAATCTGATCATAACATGAAGGCCATCTTTTTTTTTTTTTTTTCTCCTGAGGCCCAAAATTTACCTACTTGCTAGCAACTAAGTACATAAGTACCTACTGTATATTGCATCTGCGAGGGTACATACATGTATACAATTCCAACAGAGTTTCAAAAACAAGCCCCATCAAATTCGCAGGGAAGCTACATACCTAAGCATTGATATTCAGGGATGTCGAGAGTGGGGAATTAATTCAAGAGGCAGCGGAGACGATGGGGGGGGGGGGGGGGCCGCGTGTATAGACATACGTACTTCATGATATGTGAAATTCGAAATTATCCGGGATGGGTATATTTAAAACGGTTGTGCAGCTGGGGAATAATATGTTGCATCAGGGTAATTTTGGAATCGGGGGTGTTTTGGGAGCGGTATAGAGCTCTAGAGATGGCCGATCTTCCCTCTGGCCTGCCTGGATCCGGCCCATTGATCCCATGCGAGCTTGCGATTGCTTCGACGAGACGTGCGTAGTTGCAAGAAGAGCTAGGGAGATGGAGTCAGGCCTGCGTGTCTTTGGGTCTATTTTTTTTCTTCGCAGTGTGCAGTGCGTCTTTTGTTTTCGAGAAAATTTGCCCTACTAGCCAGCAGAATCGTAGCAGAAGCAATCTGTACCGTGCCATTGAGACGGCTGTTTTTGGAGAGATGCAATAGTGAAAAAGTGCCGAAAATCTTCCATCTATGGCTATCGAAACATCCATTCCCCATCTAATCCGATTCGAATCCCCATGCTGGCACTACATTTGATCGATTGTCCATCTCCCGCTCCCCAGCGGCCTTCAACCGGTTAACCCCTCGCACACACGCAAGCACACAACCAACCCCACCACGACCAGCATACCCACCCAGCAGCCACCACAACGTGCCAGCAGAAGATATCGCATCGCATCGCATCACCACAGCCACTGTGCACTCCAATTCGACCCCCCATCCATCCACAGTCCTCTGCCCAGCCCAACCCATCTCAGAGCCGCGCACCCCCTGCCCGACCGCCCCCCCCCCGCAACCCCTGCCCTGCCCTGCGGCCGAGTGGAAACGGGATCCACAACCGGGTGACTGGGCATGCGACTCCGGCCGGCAAGTGCTGCCATGCGCAATTGCAGAGGCCTGATGCTGCTGTGCGCGCGGCGGAGTGGCAGCGCGAGCACACCGACTCGTGCGGCTGTGGTGGTGGGGCGGCGGGATGGGCGGGACGCGAGGAGGGCGGGGGAGCTGGAGCGCGAGAGTCGGGGCGGGTTGTGTCGTGCAACGCATCAACCACCACCGCAGACACAGCGAGAGACATCTGGCCTCAAGGACAAAGCTCTGATATCATCCGGATTGGAGGGGGGGAGACGCACTACTGCTGCTGCTGCTACTTCATCCGCTTTCTTTTCTTCTTGCTCTTGTCTTTCTTCCCTTTCTTCCCTTTCATCCCGCTCATCATCATCATCATCATCATCACCATCGCACGCAGCAGCTCACTTCTCGACACTAACCCGTCTCCGACCCTCCCTCCCATTCCCGACATCACCACCATCACCACTACCACAGCCATCATCACCCTCACTTCCACCCGCCCCCCACCGCGCCCCAATGGCCTCCTCGGCCCGAGACACCCACGACTCCAACAACCACCACGGCCACTCCCACGACGACCCCACACACACGCACTCCCACAGCGGCCTCAGCGCCCTCACCCACAGCCACAGCCACTCCCCCAACGAAAACATCTACCTCACCAGCAAAAACACCCGCGATGCCGGCGTCCGCATCACCCGCATCGGCTTGCTCGTCAACCTGCTCATGGCCGTCTTCAAGGGCCTTGGGGGTTACTACTTCAACTCCCAGGCGCTCGTCGCAGACGCATACCACTCGCTGACGGACCTGGTGTCGGATTTCCTGACGCTGAGCACGGTTGCGTTGGCGCTGCGCAGGCCGAGCGAGAGGTTCCCGAATGGGTTTGGGAAGATTGAGAGTTTGGGGAGTTTGGGCGTGAGTGGGTTGTTGCTTGTGGGGGGGTTGGCGATGGGTACGTTTATTTATTTTGAGACTTCCTTGTTCATGTTGAAATGGAATTGTGGATGGGTTTTTTAACAACAATCTGAATAGGATACAATGCGGTCGAACATCTCTACGCGGAATTCTTCTTTGAGAATGCAAAGGAGTACTTTGAGCATGCGCACTCGCACGGGCACGGCGGCCACGGCCACTCACACTCCCACGCACACATGGATCTCGGGCCGAACATCAACGCCGCGTGGATCGCGCTCGGCTCGATCTTGGTCAAGGAGTGGCTGTATAGGACTAGTACGTTGACCTTCTCACACCCAATTCCAAACCTTTGTCTTTTCAGATAGATAGATAGATGGATTGATAAAACTAACGTATTTCCCTCCTCCACTTGTAGCCATGAAAATCGCAATCGAACGCAAATCCTCCGTGCTCGCCTCCAACGCCGTCCACCACCGCATCGACTCCCTCACCTCCGTCGTGGCCCTCCTCGCCATCGGCGGCTCCCACCTCCTCAACCACGCCTCGTGGCTCGACCCCATCGGCGGCCTCCTCGTCTCCCTCATGGTCGTCTCCGCCGGCTTCAAAAACACGAAAACGGCGATCCTGGAGCTGGCCGACGTGGGCCTCGATAGCGATGTTAAACAGGCCATCACGGAGGTTCTTGGCGAGGGCGGCGTGGAGGGCGTGAAGGATGTGGGCGGGGTCAAGAGCGGGCAGAATTATTTGGTGGAGGTGGTGCTGGAGGTGGATGGCGGGGAGACGCTGAGGGAGTTGGCGAGGACGGAGGAGAGGGTCAGGAGTGTGTTGATGGGGAGTGAGGGGAGGAGGAAGGCGAGGGGGGTTAGGAGGGTTAAGGTTAGGTTTGTGGAGAGGGGGAGGGACTTTGTGGATGAGTTCTTGGAGGGGTCGGAGGATGAGAGGGAGGTTGTGGAGGAGAAGGCGCGGGGGAAGGAGGGGAAGAAGGGGATATAGATTGAAGTATATCGGTCTGGCTGGGAGTGATGTGAAGATTAAGGAAGTGTGAGTTCGGTGGCCTAGAATTGGGCGAGAATCGGCCATGGTTGTATATGATGTTTTTTTTCCTTTCTTTTCTCGTTTTAGATTTTTTTTTCAGAATTATATGTATTATTACGTTATAGCATGGGTTTTTTTGTTTCTATTTGTATTTGCCTTTGTTTTCATTATTTTCTTTTCTTTCTCTTCTGTGCTTTCAACTGCAATGTAAGCATGTTCAGATATACAAAGTACTTGGGTGTTTATTGAATCAATTGTATATGTTTATGTGAATTCGAATACTTTGCATTGTGGGTGGTGGGTGGGTATCTTTAAATTTCTAGAACTTCGCAAGCCATTGATCTAACTAGTGCTCTTTTTCTTTTTGTGCGGTAATCACTGCTCCCGCACCGGCGTCGTCGTCGTTGAACTCCGCTCATGTGGTGAATGTAGTGAAGTTTGTGAGGGTCCGGGAGGAGGCGGGGGCGCAATCTCGATTGCCGTTTTCGGGATGAAGCGTTTCCGTTCTTCGCCTTCGACTACTGTTTGTGGGGGGAGGGGGGGAGGGGTGTTAGATATACGTAGAAGGCCTAGGGGGGAACTGGGGAATGGATAAGGGGGATAGAAGGAAATGCGGGAGGGGAAGGGGGGGGGGGGTAAGTTACAGCGTTTATACAGCACCCAGGACGTGACGATTGCGATTGGGAGGGCGATGATTATCAGGCGGACTCTATGGGTAAGTTAAGGACAGTACAAGGTGTGAATGTGAGTTGTGAGTTTGGTTTAGGTGGGTAGGTGAGGGTTGTGGAAAGAGGAAAGGGGATGGATTATGGGTGGTGTTTAGAGATTGGGGGGGGGGGGGGTTAGATCTAGGATATGGATATGGTATATGGTATATGGGATATGTACGGGTTTTTTTTTAAATTTAGAGAATGGTGGGAGGGAGGGTAGGTAGGTATTTAAGTGGGTATAGGTTAGGTAGGTGTTGTTCCGCTCGTATAAATGTATGGTTTTGAAATCGGGGGCAGGGACTTACTTTCGTTCTGCGGATTTGTATTTCGCGGGGAGTTGGGCGGAGGAGAGCGGGCGCGGGATGTGGGTGGTGTTTGGGCCGCCGGGGAGGATGTCGATTGTTGGGGGTTTTGGGATGTTTGGGGTGCGGTGGGGTGGTGGGTGGATGTGTGGGTGGCGGGGTTTGGAGGGGGGGTTTGACGGCATTGTATTTTTTGGTGATGGTGAAGGAAGGTGGTTGGTTGGGGATGATTGATTGGTGGTGGTGGTGGGTGCTTGATGGTGAGCGAGTGGAGCTTAGAGGTGCACCTTCCCCGAAGGGCCGCCAAGATTTCAGATGAGCGATGGGGGGGGGGGTGCTGTTGTGGGGTGGTGGTAGTGGGGCAAAATTATCGAGAGAATTCGCGATCCTCAACACCACCAACCACCAACCACCACCCCCGGGGCATCATCATCATCATCATCACACAAACGCAACGATGGCCGACTCCTCGGCGGCGCCCATCGCGGCCCCAGCCCTCTCGACCCAAGAGGACACAAGCGCATTCACCGACCCCTCGCCCCCGCCCACGGCATCCCCGCGGTACTCGTCCACCACCACCGAGGCCGAGTTCAGGGTCATTTACGAGATTGAGAGGACTGTGAGGGAGATCAGGGAGGGGGGGTATAGGCATGTTGCGCTGCAGTTTCCGGATGAGCTGTTGGGTGATAGTGTGATGGTTTATGGGATGGTGTTGGAGGGGATAAACCAGGGTTCTGAGGATGAGGGTGATCATGAGGGTCCCATCTCGGAGGTGAAGGAAGCTTCACTCCCGGAGAAGGGGGGGTGTTGTTCTGGGGGGGATAGACAGAGCAGTGGAGGATGTTGTGGAGGGGGGGATGGTGATGCCGGAGGATGTGAGAAAAAGCCAGTAGTGAAGGATGGGTCAGGGAGGAAGAAGAAGAAGGTGTTTATCCTCGCAGACACGAGTTACGGTGCTTGCTGTGTGGATGAAATCGCGGCGGAACATGTCGATGCGGATGTCGTCGTTCACTACGGGAAAGCATGTCTATCGCCGTAAGTACCACAAGTACCCATCCATGGCCATCTACAATCAATCCTTCTCTCCCCTCTACACACATAACGAATTAAACTAACACCCCCCCTCAATAGAACATCCCGCCTCCCCGTAATCCACATCTTCACAATCTCCCCACTCTCCCGCCCCAGCGTAATCGCAACCTTCACCTCCCTCTTCCCCCCCACAACCTCCCTCGACAAGAAAATAATCCTCATGGCAGACGTCACATACCACTCCCACCTCCCCTCCATCCACGCCACACTCACAGAATCCTACGGATACAAAAACCTCTTCCTCACAGAAATTATACACGACCCGTCCTCGCCGCTCCCGAATCGGACGCTACCAAGGGAATGCAGGGTGATGCCTGGCGCGGCGGCGGCGGGGGGAGATGGTACGACGCAAACACAAACGCAAACGCAATCAGAGAAGGACGAGAAGATGGGGAGGTTGAGGGAGGAGTGGGAAGTTTTCCATATCGATACCCCGCTGCCGACGTTATTGCTGGTGCTGAGTAGTAGGGTGGCGGGGGTGCACATCTATCCCACCGACCACACAACCGCAGCTACAACTACTACATCATCTGAAAAAAGTACCGATACATCATCCGCAGCCCTCCCCCTCTCTAAAACCCAACCCCTCCCCATCCTCCCCCTCCTCCGCCGGCGCTACGCCCTCCTGACCCACCTCCGCACCGCAAGCATCATCGGAATCCTAATCTCGACCCTCTCGGTCAAAAACTACCTCCCCCTCATCACCCTCCTCAAAACCCTCATCCGCTCCGCCGGCAAGAAATCATACCTTGTCGTCGTGGGCAAGGTCAATGTCGAGAAGCTGGCAAACTTTGCGGAGATTGAGGGGTGGGTCGGGATTGGATGCTGGGAGCAGGGGGTTGTGGGCGGCGCGCTGACGAGTGCGGATGGGGGCAGGGCGTATTTTAGGCCCGTGGTCACGCCGTGGGAGTTGGGCGTTGCGTTGAGGGGGATGGGGAATGTGGGGAATGAGGAGGAGGAGAGTGAGGATGATGAGGGGGAGGATGGGGGGGAGGATGGGGAGGTGAAGGAGAGGAAACAGAAACAGAGGAAGAAGAAGAATAGGTGGGAGTGGAACGGCGAGTGGATCACGGATTTCGAGTCGTTGCTTTGTCGGGATGCGGAGGAGAAGAAGGAGCAGGAGGAGGAGGAGGAGGAGACGCCACAGTCACAATTAAAATCACAATCACAACCACAACCACATTCTACAGACACAGATCCAACAGCCACAGACCACCATTCCCACAACAACACAAACAACCCCCTCCACGACCTCCCCGAATCCGCGCCCCCGGAATATAACCTCCGCACAGGCCAATACGTCTCGGACTCCCGCCCGCTCGCGCACATCCCACTTCCTTCTTCTCCCCACAATTCCGCCTCCTCCTCCTCCACCAATTCCACCTCACAGGCCCTGACAACCCAGTCCCAACACTCCTCGCTAACATACATCGACCCCGTCGGCGGTGTGGTGTCCCCCGCAGCAAGGTTCCTGGCGGAGAAGAGGGTGTGGAGGGGGCTGGGGAGTGACAGGAGGATTAGAGTTGGGTATGAGGAGGATGGGGATGAGGATAGTGATGGTGGGGAAGAAGGAGCGGTGGTGGAGACGGGGCGGAGCGGGGTTGCGAGGGGATATGTTATGGTTGGGGAGGGGGGTGGTGGTGGTGGCGGTGGTGGGGGGGGGAAAGTGTAGGTGTAGGGAGGGGGGTTTTTGGGTAGTAGGGGAGGTTGATTTCGTGTACGTATATAAAAGCGTTTGTAATTTTATTTATTTATTCTTTTTTTTGGGGGGGGGGAGAGGTTATGGGTTTTATTTTATATCTGATAAATGTGCCAAAGAATTATGTACATGTTATGCACTTGAGATCCATATATACCTATACCTTATACATATTAAAGATGATCAATTCAAGAAATTTGTATTAAATATTAAGTTCCGATCTATAAACACCTCCTTATAATTATACTTATAACGCGATTTATTTACTAATTATAACTAGCCGAAGATCTAGAAACGCCAAAAATATTCCCATACTTGATTGAAGAAGACGATACCTACCTACTTGATAGGTAAACAAAAATTTAAAGGAGAAAAGAAAAAAAAACCACACAACAACAACACAGATCTAGCTATAGATCTAGCTATAGATCTAGATATAATTAACTAAAATAAAATAAACAAAAAGAATGGCAATTGCAAGCAAAGAAAGGCTCGCGAAGCTTAAGTAGATAGATCTAGAACAAAAGGGGAGGAAGGAAAAAAAAGGCACGAGTACACGAGAACAAAAATAAAAGCAATGCGTTGCAATGCAAGACGCAATTATGAATTAAGTAAGTAAGTTAACGTACCGGTACCATATATATATGACAAAAAAAAAAAAAAAAAAGTAATATCGAAAGAAAGAAAAGAAAAAAAGAAAGAAAAACACCCCAAACTGTACTTGCTGCAATCCAATCAATCATATAAATACAATGCGACCCACGCACGCAACCTCCCCCTCATCTCTAAGAAATCGCACGCACCCCAAAATTCTGTTACAGTCTTTCAGAAAAGGGGAAAAAAAAAAAAAAAGGAGAGAAGAAGACTTAAGTGTAAGAGAAAGAGAAAGAGAAAGAAATTCAAATATATACACTCTTTCCTCCCCCCCCCCCCCCCCCTATCCCCCCTCCCCCCTCCTCCCCTCCACCTACATCCACAAAACCCACCTCACCCCCCTCCCCACCCCCCCAACCACCATCCTCACCAACCTCACTGCCACAACCACCATCCACACCCACCACATGACCCCCAACACCGTCCACTCGAGCAACAAATACCCCCCCCTCCTAACCCACTTCAACCCCGTCCTCTTCCTCCTCCTCGCCAACATGGCCACCTCATCCCCCAACCTCTTCACCTCCAGATTATACCTCGTGCTCAGCTCGCCGTTGAGCGTGTCCGCCTCATCACTCGTGGCCTGCACCAGCGGCGTGATATTCTGCGAGAGCTGGGTGGCGATGACGGAGATCTGCGTGTGCAGGTGTGTGAGCGTGTGGGCGCGGAAGTTTGTGATTTTCTGCGAGAGGAGGGTGAGGCTCGTGTGGATTGCCGAGGAGTGTGTTGTTGCCAGGTGGGTGTGTTTGTTGAGCGTGAGTTGGAGGTTGCCGGTGAAGTCGAGTTGTTGTTGTTGTTGCTGTTGTTGGCCCTGTTGCGATGGTGAGGGGGGGTTGGTTACTTGTTGCTGCTGTCCTTTGAGCGTCTGATTCGGTATTTGTGAAGCCATTCCTCTTGCCAGGACTCCCGTAGACAGCATCAGCGCTCTAGCCCGTGCCAGGTCTTTTTTTCCTAAATACTTTGTGTTTTTCTGGGGAGGTTGCTGGGAGGTTGATGATGATGGTGGTGCCCGTGTCGCGATGGGAGGGAGCTTTACCCTCCCCAACGCCGGCACAGGGAAGCCTGGAACCTTCTCCGCCGAGCTGGGGGAGTCATTTTCTCCTCTCGCAATCTCCTCTCCCAATCTGGACCGCTGCCTCTCCAACCTCATCGTACCCAGGGAACCAAACCTCCTCCGCTCCTCCAGGCCACCGGTACTTCGACGGCTAACTTGCGAGGTGGTTCGTGACGGACCCAGTATTCTGAGCGTAGGGATCTCTCGCCCGCCAATCTTTTTACTGTTCCAGTAGTCCTCTGGAATATCTCCATCTCCGTCAACAGATGCATCCGAGCCCGTCGTTGTCCCCGTGCCAGCAACCTCCAAATCAAAGTTCGGGAGTGTCGATAGCGAGAGATGTAATCGATTACCCGGCTTGGCCGAGCGCTTCTTCTGATTCCGAAACATGTTTTCGATATCGAGTGAGAGCCTACTACGCTTGACCTTCTCGACATCATCATCTTCACTGGGCTCATCCTTATCCGACAAGCCCCCACCCGAGCCAACACTTGACGCATAATGACTACTAGGCTGCGAAACATCTTTTCCACGAACAAAATCACCAACACCATTCTTGATCTTCTCGACTCGATTTCCCACCCTCTCCTTCGCCTTCTTGACAGTGCTGAGTGTTTTGCTCTTGTCCTTGCTGTCTTTCCGGTCCTTCCCGTCCCGATCAAAATCCTTGGAGTCCCGTTTTCCAATACTACTTTTCCGGCTTCCATGGCCTCCATCGGGAAGGTCATCCTCGTACGAGAATTCACTTGATCGTCGTGACGTGAATAGACCCTTTGTAGGTGACATTCTTCTGTTTAGAATGATTCCGAACCCTTCTTGCTTCTCAGTCTTCTTCCTACCTCTCTCTTCAATGATTGCAACTCCAGGTGAAGGCGAGCGGGAATGCGAACCCCTTGCAGATCTCGACGTGCTTCTCTTGTCTTTCGATGGCTTCCCTGCCAAAGGTGGTGCAAGACTATGCCGCGTAGGCTGCGGTGAAGGCTGCAAGAATTTCGGCGACCTTCCCTCCGAGTCAATACTAGCACGGGGAGGCATCTCTTTATTCTGCTGCGGGAATGCCGGGGAGGGCGATCTCGATATGCCCGACACCGCCGCAGCCGATTCATAATTTGTTTCAGAGTCAGACTGATCAAGATCGTGAGCACTCTCGCCCTTCATCTTATTCCTCACTCTCCTCCCAATTGCCCTCAAGCCTCCATTTCTCGGCGTGCGAGACTTGCCCACATCGCCATCTGAGCTGGAGGTATCGTCACTGTCCCCGGCAGAAACATCCTCCTTGTTTCCGTGACTTTTATGTAAAGTCCATCGTCGATGCAGCCTCTTCTCCCCAAGATTAACCTCGCTACTAGAGCTATCACTAGCCGATGAATCATCACTATTGACTGCTAAGTACTGTCCGTCCCTGGGCTTTCTTGCGTTGCTCCGCCTCCTACTTCGACTCCTGTGCGAGAAATGTGGGTATAAATGATGGTGATGGTGTTGCTGCTGTTTAGCAGCCGCTCTCTCTGCTTCCGTTCGTTCGGGGCTCTCTTGACGTGCTTTCCCAAATGGGACTTGAGCCATTCCATCATCTTCAAAGTGTGAACTATACCTCTTTGAATCAATGGATGCTCTTCCCCTCCCAACTGCAGCGTCCGAATCAGACGAAGCAGAAGATTCGTCCGTTGATAGATTACCCCCTCCAATACCAATAGTGATCCCCGGTCCAGCCGGGAGCGCAAGCTCATCTCGCCTGCTATTACTCGTGGCATCGGTAAGGTATTCCTGCCCACCAATTATCGAGTCCCTTCTCAAATCCCGCGCATTATTTCTCGAGTCCATATCCCGAGAGGTTGGGTAACCTCTTCCGCGGTTCTCGGCCTGCTCGCTTCCTTCGCGATCCAGCTCCCAAGGCGGAATACCATCCTTAATGCCCAACGTATTATTTGTATATCCCCCTCTTTCTTTATTACTTGGCGAGTTGCGAATATCGTCCGGCCCGCCTTTTCTTGACTGGAAGTTCGCCCTGTCCATGCCCTTGCTGAAGCTAGCAGATACCGAGTTTGGATTCGACTCCTTCTCCCTATCCTTGGTATTTCTACCAGAATTACTCCCTGTCAAGGAAGACGAAGCTTTAGGGAATATCCTTCCACCAAGCCTATCCTCCATTGCAGCCTTCCCACCACATTCGTTTATCCAGTAAAAATCAGCAAACATCTCTGCCGGATGCACATACCAGTCCATTTTTAGTCTTTTTGGCTTTGCTTTCGGCTTCTCGGGTGGAGTTATTAATGGTGGAGGTAAAAGACGAAGTTTCCCGCTTGACTGTGTTTTCTGATTTCTCGTAGCATCCTCGTATTCCTTTCGCTGACTTGTCGATTGTTCGATCCACTGACTCACAATTCGAGCATCTTCCCATGGACTTGTGTCCAACTGCCCAAGCCCTAACCGATTGCGCAATCGTCGATTTCGAATTGTTTGTAGTGGGTTGTATCTGCGCAGAGGGTGGATATGAGCCACATTTGTACTATGTTGACTGCTGTTATTGTGGTAATAGTGGTGGTGTGGCTGTTGGGGCTGTTGATTGTGTGGATCTGTGGCAGGAGGCAGGGAGTGGAGTAGATTGAGATATTGTACAAATAACTCCAAATACTGTTTTGCCTTGGCTGCACGGGCCAGTGTGCTTGGAGATGCAACTATGGGCACTTGATACTGGTTAAAGGAGAGTGGCATTTTGACCTGCTGCTGATGAAAGGGTATTGACGGTGATGGTGGTAGTAGTGCCAATGCAGATGTTTGAGAGACGTGCCGACGTGAAGCCTCTAGAGTTTGTGGATGCCCGGAAAGTGATTGTGGACTGCGCGATCTTGGGTTGAGCGGGGACAAGAATCCCGAAGGAGTCTTTGACCGACGCCTTTTTGGTTCTCCAGACTGTGACATTGCACTCGTCAAAAAGGGCCGCGAAGACCCATTGCGAGTCCCAGAGCTTATAGTCCGGACTGGGATTGGTAAAACTGTCCCTTCGCTGGCAGGAGGAGGCCCTCTGCTGTTTTGCAGAATCTTTCGATTCTCACTCATCCCCACGGCCATCGAAACAATCTCCGCCGGGTCATTATCATTGGCAAGAAGCTCGTCCAGCAGGTGGACAGTGTCGGAATCAACCGAGCCTGCATTGCTGAGGAGGTCTCCCGTCAAGCTATTGTTTTGAGATAATGTCTGGTGTCGCTGCGGCGCGCCTTGTCGCGATGATGATGATTCCGCAGGGCTGTGATAATCCGAGTCTGGTGCGTTCCTCTTCTTAAAAGGTGTGATCGGGTCCGATGCACTCCTCATCCCATCACGTTCGCCATGAAAAGGTGCTGTCTATGCGCCCCGGGTATCAGTCCCCACCCAAGCAGGCAGTGTTGTACAAGTCAAACGGAGCCTACCTCGCCTCCATAAGCCGAGCCCATTCCGAGTAGAAATCCACCTCCCGACCTGCGACTTCTCAACCCGCCTTTCCGGCCATAACTGCCGCCGTGGCTCCCCGATGCCGAGTGCTGGGCCCGGCGCCGCTCGTCTCCATCGTCGCCCTCCAGTCTGCCGTGGCTCCTCGGTCCGTATGGCTCTGGGCCTGGCGGCGGGACCGACGAAAGGCTCGACGACGCAGCCAGGGTTGACGATGAGTAGCGTTGATGCGAGGCCGACAATGGCGACGGGATGTGCGTTGCGTTTGACTGCTTGGGTGCAAGGCCGGGGAGGGAGGGCATCGCATTCACCCACTTGCCCAGCACCCCACTGCACCAGGCGCTTCTTCCGTTGTTGCGACGGTGGACGACGCAACCTCTTTCCACCTCCAAGGCCCGTCGGTCTGGCGGCTATGGTTGGCTGGCAGGTTAGTTTTCTCTTGTGCCTATTTGACCTGGCAGCTGGTTGGTTGGTGCTCGCCGTCTCCGACGTCGGCACTCGCTCGAATATTAACCACCGAGGACAGAGGGGGTGTGGGCGTAGGCAGCGGCGGCGCTGGAGTATTAGAAAAGGGCAATGACGGAGGGTCACGACGATGCGCCTCCAGGGACAGGGTCGTTGTCAGGTCGGCCTTGGAATGGGTTGCCTACCAGGGGTTGGGATGAGCGTGGTTGTGGCCACGGGATTGCTCGCAGCGAGATACTCTCGGGTATAATATGATGATGCTGGTGTGCAGGGAAAGTGTCGTGGAGTAGCGGCGGCAGACGATTCTCGAGTTGCTGGCGATCTCTGGTTTGGCGGGAGGGAGTCTACTCGGACTTTTGTGCGGCCTCTTTTTTTATATCCTTCTCAGCCTCAGTCTGCAAGTCTCAGCGTGGGTGTATTGCGGGAGTATGGGGGTGGTGAATATGAGATATCGCCGTCGCCTGGCTATGCCTGGCTGCAGAGAAAAGCCGAGCTGCGTATCCCTTTCTGCGTGCGTTCGTCCGTTCTTTGGTGCGTGCGTGCGGCGTGCGCGCTGGTGTGCGTGCGAGCGTACGGCGCAGACGGACGACGCCATCGCGGGCGGGCGGTGGAGCGGTGGAGCTCGCCCGCAAGCTTGCCCATTAGGCGAGATAGCCGTAGGCCTGCACAGCCCGCCTCCATTTGCTCTAGATTAGGCAGGCCATTTTCACATGCCACAGCAGAAACATCAGAACCTTAGACGGCCGTGAAGTCTAATATATCGGGAGTTCGGTATCACGACATCTACCAGCTGTGCTTTAAACATGTATGCATTCCAAAAGTCTATCTAAAGTACCTAATGTAGATATCCATCCTCACCAACCAGAAGGGCTCCAATTCAAACATGTACCAATTGACCCTCAAGCTCTGGAGACGAGCTCGGCTACCTCAAGCTTAGCCTCCTCAAGCTAACAACAACGCTCGAGCTCTCACATGAGAAAAATAAAAATTCCAATGGGTACTTCGCCAAAATTTCCATTTTAAACTTTAAATATACGATACAACGAGAACAACCTGCATGCATCACACTTCCAAAGCTAATTCACCCTTCAAAAACCCTCCGCTGTCAAACAATCAAAAAAAAAAAAACTTCGATCTTCCCATTCCCGCATATGCAGGTAGCTCTTGGCATGCATAACAGATCCCGCGACACGCCAAGAATTTCGAGAGCTTCCCCCATGCAGATATTCAATTTCATATGCGCAAGCTTCGAACTTCTTCGAGCTCTACTCGTATTCCCTGTCAACACACAAAAAAAAAAGATCAACGAATAAACATTTCTTTTCCTTTCTTTTCTTTTCTTTAGGAATTGGAATCCGAATATGAGCCGATAACACCACAGAAACACAACACCACAACTCCCACCATCACCACACCAACCACACACACCCACAAAAATCTCAAAGATGTCCCTCTTCGGCGGCCCCACCGTCGTCTCCGCCACACCCACACCCATCTCTGACACGCCCAACACCCAGAACCCTACTACAACTACAACCTCCCCACCCCCATCCGACTCAGACTCCGACTCAGACTCAGACTCATCCTCCATCTCCTCCCCCCCCCCACCCCGAAAACGCCTCCGCCTCTCCTCCCCAGGCCACCTCGAGAGCACATATACCCTCGACCACCACACCAACCTCCTAAAATCCATCGAGACCGAGTTCAACCAAAACCTAACCGGCCATCTCTGGAGCGTGATTCTCCTAAAGAAGAAGTACCAGTTGGAACAGCAGCAGCAGCAGCAGCAACAATTACTTGCAGAGAAGCAGACTTCGTCGAAACGGACCAAGAAAACAAAACAGAAGAACCCAGCTTCCAAATCTTCCCACAACCCCCACAGCGGCAACAACGACAATGACAGTGATCCTGAATACCAACACCACCCCTCCTCCTCCCCATCCCCATCCCCACCCCAATCCCCCCCACCCCACAACCACACCCACCACCACCTCCCAACCTCAACCCCCCTAATCCCCCGCACATGGACCTCCTGGCCCCTCCCCCCCTCCTCCCTCCCCCCCCCTCCCCCCCTCCACCACAATCCCCCACACCCTCACCCTCACCTCCCACTCCCCCCCCTCCCCCCCGCCACACCCCCTCGAAGAATCCCTCACATCCCTCCTCCTGCACCACTCCACCCCGCCCCTCCTCGCACACACCCCCACCCCGCTCCCCCCCTCCAGCGACGACACAATCTCCACGCACCTCCTCCGCCCGTTCGTGGGGCACATACTAGGGAAACTCGACCGGTTACTTGTTGCCGTGGCGGGGCAGCAGGTTAGGCGGGAGAAGAATGGTGGGACGGGGAAGAAGAGGAAGAAGAAGAAGGAGGAGGTTAGCATGAAAGAACTAGAGGGTGGCAAGGGGAAGGGCAAGGGGAGGAATGTGAACGGGATGGGGTACTCATACTCCATCCGCCAAGTCAAGCTCCCGAAACATATCCTCCGGCGGAGGCCGCTGGATTGGAGTGGCGTGCTTGGGCTGGCGGGGTTGAGTGGGTGGGATAGTAGGGTTGGGGGTGGAGGTGGAGGTCCACCCCTCCCCCCTCTCTCTTCCCCTTCCTCTTCCTCTTCCTCGCCGCAAGTCGTCCTGAAGGCAGTCGAGAGGATGAGTACCTTGCTTGGCGAGGGGATGGTCTGGCGGGTTTGGAATGATGGGAATGAGAATGAGAGTGGGCATGGAGATGGAGTAGGAGGAAGCTCGGTGGAGGTTACGTATCCTAATCCTAATCCTACTCCTACTACTCCACAAGGTGCGGTTTTTTCGGAATTACAACCCCAACCCATCAACCTGAAACGGAAACGCGGGGTTGTGGGGGGTGTTCATAACGATGGGTTCCTTGAGGCGCTGCCGAGCTGTGCGGGGAGGGCCGAGAGGAGGAGGGTTTTGATGGAGATGTTGGCCGAGAGGGATGGGAGTGGGAGTGAGGATGATGGTGAGGATGATTGTGAAGATGATGGGGATGAGGATGGTGATGGTGAAGGTGGTGATGAAGAAAGTGAACAAGAGGAGGAGGAGGAGGAATCCGACAAAGATTCACCCCCAGTCATGAGTTAAACTTACTTACTTACATGCCTTCATGGAATTGAGCTTCTTCTTTCGTCATACATACCACCAGAAAGAGAAAAAAAAGAAAAGGAGAGAATTGCAAATTTTGCATCACATATATCGATATCATAAATACATGGTACATACATCAAAGCATAGAATTTATACCCATTTATACACATCAATACATTTCAAGTACCTACCTAAGATATTTACCAATCATCATTTCGTCTTTGACCTCAACTTTTCTCGCGTTAGGACCAATATCTTAATGGTCAAGGCCACCCAATTTCCATGGGGAGTTCAGGGTAATTGCTCTTCCGAGAAGCAGACGCTGTTTAGGGTAATTCACCCGAATTCATTTCAAGATTAAAAATTCCGAGAGTGATGCAACGGGAATGTACACTCACCCACCTTGCGCCGACAAAAGCACCAGTTCCCCACACTCACCCCAACGCCAAAGAAGTACCTATGTATCCCTTTTCATCCCGAAAACCCCACAACTCCGAACCCCTCGTGGAATAAATAAAGGCTATCCATGTCATGCATGCAAAAGGAGAGACCAGCTCAATCCTCTCAAAACCACCACGTGCACCTCAAGTCACCGAAACAGGAAAGTAAAAAAGAAAAAAAAGAAAACAAATCCCAATCAAAGAAAAAATCCCGCCAACAATGAAAACTTCCAATGTGATTTTTTTCCGAAGGCCGCCGATTTTCCTTTTGCAATTTTCCTGAACTCCGTCCAATTCCAGTCCCAATTCCAATTCCACACGAGGATGCGTTTGCTCCAAATCGCTCCCGTCCATCCAGCTGCCGTTGCGGTGAAAACGAAGATTCGAAAAACCGTTTCAATCCAATGCTGTGAGCATCTACCCTAAAAAAACCTCCCCAAGTTAGCTATTCACAAATGCAAATAAGGTGTGGCAAATACCTCATCACCTACCTTTCACCAAAGAGTGACGTATACAGAGTTTTACCACCACCAATCCCATCCCTCACTTCTCACTCCACTCATCCGAGAACCTCAACGACGACGAACTCCTTCTGGCCATCCTCTTCCCGCTCCCGCCACTCCTCTTCGTAACCCTCTGTTTCTTAGAAGTACACAGCTGCAACGACGCCGCAGCCAACACCTGTCCCACATCAACCGGCACTGGCACCGCCCTTGCGCCCGCCTTTCCCAGATCCAAGGGCACCAGAGGAGGCGTACAATCCACCGTCCCCGCCTCCTCTGGTGTTCCAAACTCCAGCAACGGCTGTCCCTGGCAAGAGACATACTGACTTGTATCACCCGATCCCATAACCACCTCCGGGGAGCCTATTGCCGGCTTTGGTGTATCCGGCCACGGAATAAATGTTGGCGAGTAGCGATACTCATTTGCCGAGATGCGGACGGTTTTCTTGATTGCGCGCTTTCGGATCCCAGATATCCCGTTCTCAATTTGCCACTTGTTGATTTTCGATACGGCGCTGGTTATGGAAAGGTCTGTGGATGAGCTCAGGTCGGGTTCGGTGGCGATATCTTGCTCCTCGTTGTCTTCAAACGAGACAAAAGAGACGGACTTTCGTGTCGAGATGTCCGATTTGGAGCAGCGAATGATACTCGGGGGTGTATAAAACGATTGGGAATTATCAGTAAAATCTACTGTGCTATCATTCTCGTTTCTTGCACAAGGGTTCCTGTGAGATCGTGTTCCTCGGGCCACTCTCTCGTGCCGGGAATGTCCAGATTTGGTGCTTGGGCTGGCATTGCCCAGTCGTAGGACACTCTCTGGGATGGTCGGTGCAAAGACACCCAAGCCTTGCAATAGCGACAATGCACATGGGCAATCAGTCGAGATGTCCCCTGATTTCTTACACATAGGACAGATGCTCTGCTTGGGTCCACGAGAAGGGGGAGAGGGAAACGAAGGCACTCCGCCTTTGGGACTTGGAGAAATTGGATATGGACTACTACAACAATCTCCTGGACCATGGCCTGCTGCGGCTAATGGAGATACATTGGCGGCGCCTCGTCCAATTTGTTTCTTTGGGGCGATTTCAACTCTTGTAAAGGACATCCCAATCCCAGCGCCCATCAGGCTCATCAGGACCAGGATTGTTACTGCTCCAACATCATCTTCCTTTTCAACATCTGCCCAACGTTTCATCTCTCTTTCCCGCACCAGCTTTGTCCACTCTCTGTCAAAAGGCCCTGTCCCAACGATTGGCTCTGCCCAGAGACATACTATGAGACGGAACAGCGCTTTCCGGTCCTTACCACGGCAGAAATATGGTATCTCCTCATCTTCAGGGTGATCTTGGAGAAGCCAGTAGAGTAGGCTTTCCGAACGGCCAAGGCGAGGTTTGTGGTTTGCTTGGGGGAAGAGGGTACTGATGAGCTGCGACTGAAATTCCTTATTCGGGGCCTTGGAAGACGCTTGAGGGTGCATGGTTGTATTGACATTCCCTTCGATCTCAACTTCCTCCTCCATAATTCGGCTCAGTGGGCTTTTGGGCCTCTTTGCTCTTTTGCCATTTGCAACTGGCGAGAGTCTGCCAATGCCTCCATCAGGAATAGGTGGATCATTCGAACAACTTCCCCCAGGCGTGCATTGCCCTCCATTCAGAGTTGTAACCGGCGCTGCAGGGGGAGTTTTGGGTGGGCCTTGAGGCTTTTTGGGATTTTGGACTTTCGGGGCGTCCAAAGAGCAGCTTCCACCCGGTGTGCATACGCCGCCATTCAGGGAGGTAACTGGAGGAGCCGTCTGTTCCTTGGCCTCAGAGGGCGGATTGGAATTCAATTTTATTGGGTTTTGTGTGGTGTCCCTCTTTACGAACTTTCCTTTAGCCTTTGAACTGCGAGGGATGTTTTCGGCCAATTTGCTGATATTGGATTTTGCCAAAAGCAGAGGGCAGCAGACCGTTCCGTGGGGTGTACCCGATGTCTCATCTTCTTTCTGTTCACCCACTGAGCCTGGTTTCGAGGCAGGTTTGGAAACAACCTGTACCGGTAGGATGGGGTGAACAGAGGGGGTCTTTTTAATTTTTTTGGAACTGAACTCTGTGCTGGAAAGACAGGTATCGACAATATTCAGGAAGGAAACCAGATCCAACACTTCTTTGAGATTTATCTCTGGCCTCTGAGATTGAAACCATCGATATCAGCATCGACTACAAGAAAACATGTAGGTTTATTATTATTTCTCACCTTAAGCGCCTCCTTCAACCGAGGTGCCTTCACCTGAACATTTTCATCCAATCCCATCCACTGTGCATCCGAAAGATCATCGTGACCACCACCCGGGTGAGCCAACCTGTTTTCCTTAACACGATCATAATAGGCAAAAAATGTATCAAAATGATTCCTTAGCTCTTCTACTGCTTTCAGGTAGTCTTGCTTCTCCTCCTCAGAGTTATTCTGGTTCATATGGAGGTTCGCCATCTCCATGATCCTTATCTTGCAAGCAGTTGGCGTGGGCTGCTTGCAAGACGTCTCTGTGGAGCTTGCTGGAACACTTGATTCGACAGCAAGGATTGGTGTGTTCTCGCTGTTGGCCATTATTATTACCTGGTGGTACGGGAATGGGGCAGGCGAGGATCTAGAATCTTTGCTCGATGGGCTGGGAGATCTGTGGGAGGCAACTGGTGCCTCTACCTTAACAAAGCTGGGAGGGAACAGGTAAGTGTTTTGATTTGTGGCCAAAGGAACTGGAGACGGGACGGGTTGAAGGAAAGTAGAGATGAAGGGGAGGTTATGTTTGCAGCCGTGTGATCATATGTCAAAAGATAACAAGATCATGAATTACCATATAAGGTAACACAGCATATACTTTTTCCAAGCCCGTAACCGTCGCTGGCGAATAGGACTGCAGAATTTCACTGCGAAATGGGGAGATGCCAATTGAAACAATTATCCTTCTTGTGAGGGTAGAACGAAATAGCTCATGTACTGGTGGGTGTTCCTCTTCAGTTGTCTACTAGAAATACGATTTATGTAGTCTCATGCCCGATTTATGTGATGTATTTGATGGTGAATACATAACAAGCGAACGTATAAGTATAGGTACGTACCTACATAGGTATGTACCTAATGTGCTCCATGATCAGATATCAAATAAGAAAACAAAATAAATAAAAATAGTTAAGTAGTATCTAGCAACGGGCTAGCTATAGAAACACACAGAATCCAATCAGTACATTTGTTGGGCCTCATGAATATTATCAAAGTTCGCCATAATGCATCATGATCCTCCCCCCCCCAGGTTCCTCTATTTCCAACCAGTACAAATAGCACTAGTAATATCAATCTTAATGCCTGAACATTCTCCAACACTTCTTTTTATGGCAATTGAAGTCCTTTATCTGGCAATCCGAAGAGCAGTAGACCGCTTGTCTGCATCTTGCGCAACATAAAAGTGGGATATCATCTAGCACCCCCTTTTGAACACTCTGGCCGCAGTAACATGACGGTTTACCATAAGGATCACGGTCATCACATATCATTAGTATCATCTCGATAGTGTCAAGACCGCAGTTAAGATCACCAAAATATCCAATGGTACCTGGATAAGGTGCACGTAGCTTAAACTCATGCCAACAGGCCACAGCCCACCGATATTCGTCATTTTGGGAGTTGTAGTAAGTGTGAGTGTACTTGTCTGGAGTTGTCGTCTCATTTTTAATGGAGTGCAACTGCAATGATGCGGCTTCCATCCTCTCAATCGTACTTTTGAAGCTCGGTTGACAGATATAAGAGTTATTTCTTCGCGCATGGTAATTTGGTTTTCCTCCAGAGCCTTCACGCTCTAAACGCATTTCCCATCTAGTGCATATATTGCCCCGAAAGAAGCATTTGATACCCCAGCATTCCAACATGAATTTTTCAAAGCTTGCGGGATCATGATTTATTCCTTTGACGAATAAAGAGCACATGATGACCTTCCCACCTGTCTTGGTGTATTCCTTCAACATTGCTGCGTTGGGTTCTCGCCCTTCAGAGTCTTGGCTTTCCCAGTCCTCGTAAAGCTCAGAGTCGCCTAGGATAACTGAATGGATTTTTGGGCGCATTTCTTTTGACATGTAGGGTAAGAAGTTATCAATATCCTCGACAAAGACAACATCAGCCTTGGTGTTGAGGGCCTCCCAGAGCGGGGCACTGTGGTCTCTGACTTTCTGGGCTCCACCGAGCGCGACAACGATGCACTTTTTCCGTTCGCCGATTTGAGGTTGGGAAGTCGCCATGTTGCAGTAATGATAATGTCCGGGATAAACCGTTCCGAAGTCTTTTTGATGGCAGGTGAACCTGATGCCGGCGAGAACCTTGAATCCGCCTCTCAATAAAGACCCAGATAAACCGTATCGTCGTGTGCGTATTCACCCTCGTTCTTCCGATCCCGAAGTCTTTTTTTGCTGGCAGGTAAATCCGATGCCGGCGAGAACCTTGAATCCGTTGTTCGATAGTGTCCCAGAAAAGCGGTTCCGTTGTATGCGTATTCGTTCTTCGAGTCCAAAGTCTTTTTGATGACAGACAAATCCGATGGCGGCGAGAACCTTAAATCCGTCTCTCTTTGAACCCCCAGCTAGCTAATCCGTTCCGCCGTAAACGTATCCTCGCTCTTGCCTTTCCGATCCCGAAGTCCTTTCGACGACAGGTAGTTGCTTGCGTACGTTGCCGAAGAGAAACCTAAGTCCGCTACTTTTATCCTAGGTGACAGACCGTAAGTAAGTGTTGGCCGGTAATCTCAGAAGCAGAAGCGCCCTACGACCATTTATAAGCCCACCCTTCCTTCATGACTAGGCAACCATATGACCCACCTAAGTATTTCGAATACCCGCAGCACTGTTCTGTCGATGCGTCAAGATCAGTCGAAAGCCTGATTAATCATTCGTAGACAGTAGATACAACTAGATGGATTCTATGCATAACTACCTGCAATACCATCCCGTCCATCCCCCTCCACTTCCATTTCTTTCGAATAATCTACGCCAGAGCGCTCGTGAACGAGCTTAAGCGTACAGATAACCCCGGAGAAGCTTAGAATCGTATATCTTGATATACTTCAGTATGGGACTCCGACGTCGAATCTTCATGTGCATTTCCAAATGTCTCTTCGTTGAGGGCCTGAGGGAAGCAGCTGGTTCAATTCGAGGACTTATCTTTGTTGAGCAATTCCCGCCGCACACCCTCTATGTTAAAATGAAGCCGAGAAGTTCCCAGGCACAATTACAGATCAGAACAAAGCTCAGATTGATCCTTCTTAGAAGGTTCTGAGAATAAGACTAAACAAGATTAGCGCGCAGTGACTTCCACATTAGGGGGTCACCCAGATTAGGAAGTAGCTAGAAGAAACTTGGGTGCTTGGCAGAAATGAAATTGAAATAATAGAATAGTATTTTGATAAATTCAGGAGGAAGCTGCTGGAAGAGGGACCAGGCCCGAGTAATTTTAAGCAGACCTCAGTCGATCCACGGATATATTTGGTATCTGATTCCTGAACCTAAAAAGTACATAAACCCATGAAATACGCAGGGAATAATCCAGCCTTAACGTTCCACTTCGCCCATCTGCGAATGGTATTCGAATTCCATAATTCCAAGCCGCGTGCAAAAAAATCGGTGTGTAGTGGAGTCGTTTCCCTTGTAATTTATGACAACTGCAGCTAAATATATCACACTTAAAGTTAGCTAATTCATGAATGATCTAGTAGGTAAGAGGTATCTGTCTTAAAAACATACAATACCACACGCCTGCTGAATCAAGCTCAAGGACTTTTGCCTTTCATAATCAACGAATTTTTTTAACTGGCAATTGTCAGAGCAGAAAGTTCCTTTGCAATGCATGCAGCACAGAATTTGGTGGCTTTTTGAGCAGGTCTTGCCATCTCCCATATTCTTAGACTCACAGGCTTTGCACGGTACCGGTTTCAAATCAAGCCCACACATATCCAGAATTACCGCAGTTAGTTCTGCGTTGTCCAAATCATAACAACCAACATATCCAACCCAACCACGCTCGTAGGGAATGAGGGATATTACGAATGATTCAATCCCATCGCGATACCCTTCACGAATAAATTTGAACACCAATTTATCGTTTGGGGCCCCTTTTAGGTAATGTGAACTGAAATAGCTACAGCTATCACCAGAAGAAATACTCTTTTGCGCAGTTGTTCTGAAAATCCCATGCTCACGGCATTCGCCATGCGCTACATCGCATGTTCTATGTTGAATTTTCTTCAACTTCCGATCATACTCAATTTTGTAATCAAACGTCCATTCCAGTCCCAACTTCTTTGAAAAGGTTTCGAATCTAGCTTTGTTCTCATCAAGATTTGCTGGAAAAAGTGAACACATAATAATAGTACCACCCGTTTTCAAATAACTTGTGATTGTGCTCATGATTGAACTTCGGTCTCCACTATACTTGATATTGGTGTACAGTGCAGAGTCTGCAAGGATTATAGCCGATAGATTTGTGGTAAATTGATTATCTTTGAGATAAATTTCGATAAAATGGCAATCTTGAGTGAATATCACTGTTGCCTTTTCCTTGAAAGCGTTCCAGAGTTGAGGATTATTCGCCTCAACTTTGGTGACCCCATTTAAAGCAATCACCAGCACTAGCTTTGGTTTTGTTTCCGAGGATTCTGCTTCTTCCCCAATGATCCTCTCGCAAACCGACGTAGGAGGATCCGAAGTTTCTGCCATCTAAAACAAAAACCCAGTTATTCAATCAGCATCAACCTAAGAAGGGAGAATAGCTTCAGATCTCGTACTCGGGTTTACAACATGTGCATCTCTGCGATAGTGTGCAAAAATAAATCTTACTCACAGTTCTCAATTGGATATAATAGAGGTCAATCTGTAACGAACTTCTGGAAAATGGTAAGATAGAACCTTCTGGATGTATGATTGTCGTATTACGGCGAGAAAATGGTGAGTTCCAAGTAAATACCGATTTGTACGGTTCGATTGCCCGCTGCGATCTGATACGTTTTGGGCGAAGAGCTGAGGGCGAGGTTTGACGTGTGATGTGGTAAATTGTGCCTGATGTGTTGGGACTTCAACTTAGTCCAAATCCAAGTTTTGGTGGAGCAAGGACGGAAATATTCTGCTTGTGGTTCTTGGGGAAAAGGCTGTGGGCTACCTCTGAAGGTTAGAACATGTAATTATAAATGAGGGGTAATTTGGAATTATCACGATAGGTCTCTTCAAAATGCATGTGCATCACCAGGTAATTAGGTACTTGGCAATGAATGCACACTTCCTGGGGCGGGCAGGTACGTATTTCTCCATACTATTTGTGATGTAGGCGTCATCAGTGATTTGCCGTTTAATCTTATGCCGTTTGCTGTGCTGTGGAAATCGTAGCAGTTAATTGGTCTCATAACGATCGTACTAACCGATCATATATTATCAAGTCAGTTGTACATGCATACTAGGCTCAGGCTCAAGACTGACGGCACGGGAAGAGGTAGCGCTATATGGCTGCACATATGACAGTAAATTTTGGAAAGGGACAACTCACAGATTACATGTACATGCATTCGAAGGCAATATATTTCGACCCGAATTTGCACATTACCACTTTCCCGTTGCCATCCCCGATGTAGCAATCACGCCCATCCCAAGTAAAATACTATAGCGGTTTGTCGTCGGCCGTACTTACATGTATGTATACATGCACTCAGTGACCTGCAAATCCTCATACAACTTGGACAATCTAGATCTCCCTCCACAAACACAACATCTGCCCGACCCTCAGCCCCTCTCGCAAGAGGGGCCCTTTGCGAGCTCGAGCTCCTTGACTAGCCTGCAAGAACAATGCATCATTTTCCCTCCTCCGGGTTTGGGACGAGAATTTAGTGAAGCCATATGCACGTTACCATAGTGAGGTAAGTCATAAAAACGAGATGCTCGGTACTTTTGGATGGACTGTGGCTTCATTAATTCGAAGTTGTAAATTAACATTAGCCTCGTCTTCATATGCATGTCTAAGTACTGGGATCGGTCGGTATCGGGATCTCGCTTGTGCTTCATAGTTTGAGTTAAATCGTGCCGATTTTTGTGTTTCCCCTGTTTTCAGTGATTATTACAGGTCTTTTTTTTAGCAAGTGCTATGGGCTGCGCAATGGGTAGGCTCTGCAGGGGAGTTAAGTATGTGCCAGTGTGAGTGTGTGAGCTGGATCGGTGGTTATTGTTATTTTGACGGCAGGTCCGAGACTGTGTTAGGAATGAGGGCGGTGCTGGACAACCAGGCGAAGAAGAAGTAGGAAACTTGTACTTGTCTCGTGGAAGCTTGTAGGGAAGCTTGAGTTCTAGGTATTTATCTAATCGAGTGAAGCTTATTACTCTAGCACTATACTTAAACAGGAAGTACATATGTACTTAAGTACCTAATGTGTATCAAAATCTCATTTCGAATTACCAATTTGGGAAGTAGATTCAAGGCACATGACCAGTCAAATTTCGCGGAGCATGGGCTGGGCCACGGTTGGGGCTGGAAACGAGTCAACAGAACACTGAGAGTGAACTCAATCACTCATAGCCAAATAAATTTAATTAGTTCACGGCAATTAATACGTAAAGTCTTGGGCTTTTTGTCTGCAATTACATCTTGATTTGGTTCCATATGACCATAGGCATGGCCCACCCACGAGAATAGCTTGTCCCAACGAGAACATCCTCCATCACAAGGTATTCTTCGCCTTTGAATTCTGATCAACAAATCCCACTAACTGACAGGTGTCTGAGCAGTACATAGTTCTCCTGCAGTTAATGCAGCAAAGAATTTGTGGAATTGTAGTGCTTGTCTCTGTTTGAATCTTCGATTCACAGATTTTGCAAGCGTCACCTCGCTTGAACCCACACATGGCCAGGATAACTGGTGGCATATTCTCATTGTGACCTAGATCACCAATATACCCAATCCATCCACGCCCGTAGCAAGTAAGCACTGCAGCAGCATTGGAGGCATCAGGACCCTTGGCCGGTTGAAATTTATACAAGACTTGCACTGTCTCAGTGACTGTGGCACGTTTCAACGCTGCTGCTGCGAAAATGAGCCCACGTACATTCAATTCTCTTAAATCCTTCACGCGTATTTCCTGATTGATAGTATTATTTTCGACCCTCATAAAACTCCATGGCTCTGGTGGATATGTGCTCGGGCAACTCGAGTACTTCCAGTCAAGCCCCAGTTGCGTTATAAGAAAAGTCTCGAATCTTGCCGTATTTGCACGAATATCGTATGGAAACAGCGAACACATGATTACTGTTCCACCAGTCTTCATATATCGAATGAGATTAGAGATTATCGGACTTTGAGATTTAATGAATTTGAAATTCATGTATAATGCTGAATCGGCTAACAGTATGGCAGAAAATCGTGAAGCGGATTTGCTATCCTTGAGGCAATCGTCGGCGAAGTCGCAATCCTGCGTGAAGATAACCGCAGTTGCGTTTTCTTTGAAAGCTGCCCAGAGCTGAGGACTTGATTGCTCAACTTTGGCTATTCCATTCAAGGCGATGACCAGTACTTCTTTCAATTTCCTTTCCTTCGAAATCGTTTCTGCTGGGACATCCGGTGATTGCTTAAGCTTGGAGTGAGGCTCAGTTGGAACAACTTCCATCTAGATACATTTTTCGTTAATATCAATTGTGGGAGGGGTTGCAGAATAAACCTACAGCTCTGAGTAAGTCAAAGCAAGTATGTTGCGATGATTCTATTGAACCAGCTGTTTCGATAAACGTGTACAAGACGTATTGGGACCGAGAGTAAGGTCGATTGATCAGTGTAGACGGTTTTCTTTGGGCAAGTTGATTTGATACTGGAAACTCGCTGATCGCAAGTATACTCCAGATGCGAAATCGGCGATGATGGGGTATCTTCAATTTTGACGGGTAGGGGATCATATTTATGTGAAAACCGTTTTGGCGATGCCATCAACCGCATTAAGCTTGTCTGCCCATCAAACGAGTGTGTTTTGTGGCGAGTTCAGTATCATTTAGGCGGCAATTAAGCCTCGAGTACCTAAGGAAAGTACCCAATGTAAGCAAGTAGACAATGCGAGAGTTTGCCTTCATGCTCAAACAAAAAACAAACTGCGAGATTCCAGGAGTACTCAAATATAGCATAGCTAGAAACAATTGCATAATGCTCTGGCCCTTGTAGTGCTATACGATGAGTTTATCGAAGAGAGTATAGAGCTCGAGACGAGGCGTTGGGGAGGTGAGGCGAAGGCGTTGATGGGCCATGGACTCGTACTATCATGGAATTGGGATGAAGCTCGTGTGGGATTGTGAAGTGAATCCACGAGAACAGGGAAAGGTGCACCTTAGGTAGTTGGAAATATGCACGAAAGTTTTCTTCCAAATAATTTTGTTTCATAATGCCAAGCCTATTCCTCTACTCTACTACAAATCCATCCATATCGGGTAGTCTCCTTTTGAATCCTTCCCAATCTGGTAATGTATTCCAATGGCAAATTTCTCGCAGTGTACAGAAGGTTACTTGGTTCCTTTTACTACTCGCTCATCCACATTTTCTCACCAAACTGCCTTCCATCTTTACCTGTTCTCTTGGATCTTTACCAGACGTTTCGGTGCACGACATTACCGGTTTACGAATGACTGCAGGCAACTTCTCTCTGCAGATGCCGTCCTTAATACTAGCAAACCTGGAGCAAACTGGCAAGCTTTGAGCAAACTACGAGTAGAAGAGCCGAAATGAGGCAGGTTTAGTCGGAATGTCAGCATTGTCCCGAGAAAATACGGCCCCGTGTACATGAGGCCAGCCGCATCAACGTTTGTCGAAATATACCACCCCAGTTCGTTCTGGCCATCGAGATTATTGGCCTTTGTTTGCCAATGCTAAATCGGTGCAACGTGGCAGCACCCACGCAATTGACCAGCAAAACCGGACAGCTGCAGCCATAACATATGGCCTTTTCTACCATCGACTAGCCTCAATTCGAACACATGCATTTCAGTTCGTTTGAAAAAGGGTACCGGTACCAAACATCGATTCTATGCAAGCAGCTAGGGACTGGCTTGATCATGTGTGCTTGCTGCTGATAATCATGGTTAACTATGAGGGTTTTCTGGTAGTTACCGTGCACGTGGAGTGATATGTGATCTATTTCTGGGTTTTCACAGCCAACAGAAGAAATTCAACACAATGGCACTGGACCTTGCAAAGCAGATGTGACGACTAAGCTCCGTCACTCTCACTCGAAGTGAGGAAGATGCCAGCCTTCCGTAATACTTGACCGGTGAGTGTTCACAATCATTTTAATTGAATTCTACCACGGTCTGCCATTACTTACTTATGCATAAAGTACTAAAAAGCTACCACCCCTTCTTGCTCACTCTATGAACAAACAACAAACCGTAATCAAACCCGGTGCCCTGCCTACCACGGCGTATCTGAATTAAATGCCTTCCTGACCTCATACGAAAGCTCATAGAAATCCTCAATAAACGGATCAGACCATTCCGGTGGGACATCCCTCAAATCAACCAACCATGGATTCCTCTCATTCCAAATCGCCGCCATATTCACCGCTGTACTCGCCAGAAGAATCTTGTGGATGCGAATCTCACTTTCACTTATTGTATCTGGAGCTTCCAATTGTCGTTGCCGGACTTTACTCATGTCGAGGGCTTCAATGAATCTTACGATGGAACTGGTGAGTAAATCGTGGTGTCTGGCGCTCGTGGTTTCAGTAAGTTCGAATTTTGGGAAAGTGGAAAGAGGTTCTTGTGATCTTGATTTGGTGGTGGATGAAGGAGATTGTAAGTTCAGAGGACACAGGCCACAACAGATACTGTCTTCCCGCCCCTTAGGATGCTGGTCTGCAACTGCTGGATCTGGGAAAGAAACATATGTGGAGATGAGTAGTCTTGGGGAGTTGGGTTCTGGATTCGACTCGGAGTTCGGCTGCCTGGTGCTTTTGAATTGGCCCATGATGCTGACCTAATTTCTAGATATTCAAGAGGTTATTTTAGTAGGACAAGAGCAGATGTCCAAACCTTTTTCTATCGATGACGAGGGAAGCTTGAATTTTCAATAAAATATGGGTGTTTTTAAAATCTATTGCGTTGTTTCTGGTGAATATTGGAAACAATTGACTCTATATAAGAAGTCGACTTCGGGCAGGTAGCGGTACTGTCAGTATGAACAATGAAATCCAAGGCGTTTGAGATTTTAAAGACAGGACCAAACCAACATCAAAACATGGCCATCGAGGCCCTCTACGAGGGGCTGGAACGAGACTATATCGAGGCTATAGTCACACCAGACAGATGTGGCCAGTGGCGTATTTTGGCGGGCTTGATCGGACTGCTTCACGTAGTCTCACGTTGATGTTGATTGTCCGGATGTAGTTTAAATTAGAGCGTTTTTAAAACGTCTAGCCCACCATAACTTGAAACTCAACTTTGAACAATCCTTATGTAGTTTAGGACACCCGATATCTACAAAATGTGTTTCAACCATGCCGATTGTCGAAGTACTCTCTCCCTGGTGTTCCACAACACACCTTTCGTCATAGAACGTGCACCTCTCTTGTATTTCCTAATCATTGTTACAATGGAAGCGAGATATGGCATGTGAGTGCATAATAATTCGCCAGAGAAGAAACCGCGAGAGCCCGGGATGAGTCGATCCGAGAGTTCATCTTGTACGGCGAAGAGAAGGTCATCGAGGGAACATGTGGCGTTGAGGTTGATTCGCTGTGAGAGGGTGTGACTGTAGGGTTGTGGATCTCGATTTGGGGGACAGCCGGCATTGGGACGGTAGGCCTGATAAGTCAGGCCGGTCTGTGATTGTTAATTAAAGAGGATCCAATTCGAATAATCGATAATACTCGCGGCTTTTGTAAATTGACTGAGGTATGTGGAGAATTTCCAAGTAAAGTTATGCAAAGCTAATTGTTTTTTGACACAACTAGATTACTTGGTATGAGATTGCAGAAACCTGAATAGTTTTGGAAGGTGCTGAGTGCTCATACTAAAAACGTATGTTTACAGGATTGGGACTAAGGAATCGCATTTTCGGTGGTTCGGGAACTAATCAGTACCTTTTCATCGATTATCCACAAGATCCATGCTAACAAGTAACTCATTGCTGCGTCCAGACACAGGTACAACCCATTGATATTGTGTTCACTCTAGATGCGTTTATAGCTGATTTCTGATCAACTTCGCTATCATTCTTATCCCATTGGCCATTATATTACTTCCACTTTCCTGGATACCTCCAATCACTTTTTCCAGTCATAAGATCCAGCTCAAGATACTTCAACAATCCAAGAATTTCCTCTTGGTAATCTTATTCATCAACTTTATCTCAACCTTCTCTGTTCTCTTCACTATCAAGATCTTCCCTCAAAACAAACTCTATCCAACTTCGCCCTTCGGAACAACTATTCAGCGTTCAAGGTACCTCGCAGACAGGGCCGCAATTCTGACATTTCGAATTTTCAAACATGTCGCAACCCGGCTCTAACATCTCCGGCGCAACAGCAAAATATTTTCCGGCGACTATAATATTAGTTGATATTCCGATTCCATCTCCGCCCTCAGCTTTAAATCTAGATTGGGCGCCATACTACTTCCTCTACTTCCCTTGGCTACGGGATTCGGATGGTACAGCAAGATAGGTCGACAGAGATGTGAGAGGGAAGCTTAGTTGGTAAATAAGTGGGTAAAGTGGCACATTCTTGGGAATCACACCCTTTTACGGTTGCTTGGTAGTCTCATGTTGCTTGGAGTGCTGCAACAACAGCCACATCGATATCACATAATCATGCAGCGAGTAGAAATGTTGAGGTCAACACATTGACGTTCCTGGTCCGTCCTCTCACGGATGCAGCACTTCGCCTTAAAGAAACTCTCGAATTATATTATCATCACCATCACCAACTCTTGCTCTAAAAACTCTGACTCAGCTAGATGATATTCACATCGCTCCATATATCCCACTTTCGGTCCTTCTAGACGGCCCTTATCACCCCCCTGCACTTCCCCGAAGTTCAATCATTAATCCAAGGGCAGTGATTCTCGTCAGTGGAGGAAGTGGGGCTTCTAGCCCCTTATGTCACTTGCAAAAATATTTACAGAAACCGCCAATGGGTGGTGTGAGGTTGATTTGGTACATCCCACATCCTGCTCTAGCGAAGCTCGTGTTGGAGAAGTGGCCTGGGACGCCAGAGCTTGCAAAGAGCGGGGGTTAAGGTAGATGTGTACATTACTCGTGTGAAAGGAGGAGATTGCCATTCAACTCGTATGGAGTTGGATAATATCGAGAGGCTGTATGCTGGTGTGATTCGGTTCCCTTTTTGGAAGCCGGAAGTACGAGGGGTTTTTAAAAAAGAGATTTCGAGGATCAAGAAGGAGGAGCAAGGGAGGATATGGTGCTCATCTGCTGAAGCAGGTCAAGCAAGCAACGAGGAGGCCTTTTGTGAGAGTGGGAAGATTGTGGTTTTGGCATGTGGCCCGAGTGGGATGGTTAAGGCTGTAAGACACAAACTCGCGGTGCGGAAGGATAAGGATAGAAAAGGAGGGGTCACTTCGAGTAGCTGGAGGGAGGGAGAGAGTGTTCTTCTCAAACGGATTAGGAGAGGAAGCTAGTGGAGGAAGACGCAAGATGTTGAGGTGAATGTGTTGCTTAATGATACGGCATTCACGCCTCCAGAGGAGGAGGAGGAAGAGGAAGAGGAAGAGGAAGGGGAAGAGAATGAATATGGTGAGGAGGATGGGGGTAGATGAGATATATGGGCAATGATCGGCCCACAGTAACAACGATGTTGAGTTTTACGAGGAGAGCTATGGTTGGTGATCTTTGCTTTGATAGTCATCGCAGAACTGAGCTACCTATCCACATGGATTTGAAATACAGGTGGCAAAAACTTATTTTGGAAACACATTTATCACGTATAAATTCTCTGAAGCATCGATCGCGACTCAAGGGCAGTTTTCTGGCATTTAGGGCGCCGGTGCAGCTAGCTTGGTAGCTATTATATCACTGGAAGGATACAATCGATCGACCTGGGCATTTCAGCTTGTTGGTTCTTGTTTGTTAAGAATCATGTTATGGTCCCCAAGAAATACAATATTAGAGATATCGATCCTTGGGATCGTCGGGCCCCATTTTATATTGCAGGATCCGGAATTGAGATTTCTTTCAGATCCATCCATCCATCCAGCTAGTTTTATCAGTTCTAGTTCTAGTTCTAGCTAGGCAGCTGTTTTTAAACGCAATTCAATTGAAACATTTATTCTCAGGAACTTTTAACAAGGGGATCTCACATACTTTATGTGGGTAGGTACCGGTAGGTAGGTATAATTAATTAAGCTTCATATTCATGATTCGTACATTGCCGGCCATCCTACTTTCCAGATGACGAACATGCACTATAGCTAGCTATTACTACACCGATCATTCAGCTGGATACCATTGTTCTACTTTAGGTACCTACTTGGTAGGAGGTACCGTAAGTACTCGTATAGTATATCGCCATGGAAGTTTTACAGTTGCTTGTTGATATTAGAATAATTTTGTTTCCTTTTTTTCCGAAATTCCTCGGCAGGACATTCCATCCCGGGCCCGGAAAACAGCTGGTTCTGGTTTCTAGTTACCTAAACAAGTAGTCAGATGTACATAGATATCCTACCTAGGTAAAACCAGGCTAAGGTTTGTACTGTTTATAACCTATAACCATATCACGCCCGTACATCGCGTAGGATCCGGATCCGGCAATGGACGTCGACCCTTCAGCTTGTTTCATATCATGATCAACTCGTACATACTTACTTAGGTGATATTCCGTCCACGCATACCATTGGTGGTAATTACTGATGATCATGAATTACTTGGAAGCTATCTGTGACCTCGAATCAAAATCCAAACCCTTTGAATTTCCTACAAACAATCCGCAACATATGTAGAGCAGAGCAATTTACTCTAATTGGGTTTTATAAATATTAATTCCAAGGCATGTTCCGAGCCCTAGGATGCCCCAGATGCCCATGACCAGCCGCCGCGGAGGAAACCGCACTGAAGTACAGAGACTGGTGGCCTTTTTATTTTCCACCGCAATGGGAAACATTGAATGATTGGAAATCGTGGGCTCGGCTTTTAATTTTCACTGAGAATCATAAAATTAATTTTTCAGATTGAGATTGGGATTGTAATATCATGATCAATATCAATTGGAGACGGCGGCAGCTGGCTGGCATAGGCCTCGTCTATAGTGCATTGTAGCTAAGGAACATCGCATCCCGGAATCTGTTTGTTCCTTTCAAACAACTTTCCAGGTTTGGGGGGGTGAACAGTTTAGGAGTACCAGGTAAGTACATCTACCAGCACCGGCCCAAAGGTAGTACAGCAAGCTTGTTCTGGTACCCAGCCAGCAAGGTGGCCATGGTATGTTGCAAAGTAATCATGATTGGTAATCTCGCAAAAAAAAAAACCACATTCACATTCAAATTCACATTCACAGCTCTCCTCATCCCTAATCACAATATTATCTGCCTCTAGACAGCTGGAATTCGAAGACGGCAGACGGCCGCTGGCCAACGCCAATTGCAAATCAGCATGCTGTAATTTATAGCTGCAACCCATCCCGTATCCAACGTTAGGTTACATCGACGATATCTTACCTACTTACCTACCTACCTGTAGCTAAATCTAGCTGCAAATTGGCCATAAGAACTCGAATATCCTAGGGCTCCTTTATCATGTCCAACCTAGGCCTTCAAAAAAACCTAACCATCAGCTAAACCAGGTTCTTTGAAAATTCTATAAAAATAATCCATTATGACCTGGTTGCACGATGTTGTGTGCATGTACATTCCGTATATAGCATAGCTGTATGTATATCAGTAGCCTCGTATATCAGGTCGACGTCTGAGCCCCCCCCGGTTCTGTAAATCGAATATAATAAACGAAATCTCGATCTTGCATGCACACATCAGCCAACCGAGCGCCTTATAGCATATAAAGTTATTACAATTTCAAGGCATCTGAAATAATATTAAAGTGGCGCCATTGTGGCTTGAGGGCATATTCCAATGTACATGGTCGATGGATGTGTGTAATCTGCTTCCTTGATAGAAAATAGCAGAATGAGCACGTGGATAGGAGTATGCGTAGGTACCTACCCCCAGAAAAAAATTAATCTATGCCGCAGCCCCTCCTGCTCCCTCCCCTGGACTGTCCCTCCAATTGTTGAACCCGAATTTGAAGCTTTGAAATGGTTCCAAACCAAGATTCCGTCAGCTATACGAGAAACTTAGGTAGTAATCACAACAAAATGATACCTGTTTGCAGGACATCTCAACATAACCTACATCCACAGGATAGCTAGATATCGAATGTGTTAGAAAGCTTGAGGCTTACGTACCGCCCAAAAACAATATCCCTTACCTACTCGAGGTAGAACTCGTACCTCGGGTATGCGGAATCCAGCTAGCCATGGCAGATACCTAGAGTGAACAACAAACTCTAATTATGTGGCTTAAGCCCCCTTCCATCTCCTGAATTGAACACCATGCTGAGTGGAGGTTGAGCAATTATGTTGTCAGATTGATAACAACGGTGTGGCTTGGTCCACCACCAGCTCGACAGGCGCCCAAATTTCAAAGAACGTGACTTCCTCTGGCAGCCATTCGGAGTTCGGGGTTATATATTGTTGTGCGTGGTGAGGCAGGCACCAGGTATATGTTCCCTATAAGCAAGCACAAAAAATGTCAACTTGACGCTCAAAATGTACAAATGGCCTGATGATTTGAATAAAAATAACCCCCCCAAACATATCGATGATCCGCATATACATCTGAGGGCATTAACTCTTGTTTTCCTATTATCGGGGGGGGCTATGTCTTCTTTCCAAGCCATTGGAATTTCTTGCAAGTTATTTCTGCTGCCGAAAGTCGTAACAAGACCGAGGATTATCATCTTGTGGTCACACTATCACGTCCCAATCGGGATCATGCCCTGGACAAAAAAAAAAAGCCATTCCTAGATTAGGACTAGATTGGCCATGTATTTGCTTTTTTCGTTTCCATCTAGGGTGGCTGTTCAGCTGGATATGCACCGTTCGATGGCTTGCGTCGATGTGCTGTGGGTGTGTGCTGCAACCATCCATAGTTCTTCCTTTCTATATGCATGGCTCGAGAGCCTTCTTTCCTCAAGCTCTCTATCTCCGGCTCTTGCTTTGTTTTTTTTCTGTCAAAACCAGTCGGTTGGCTGTTCGGAGGAAGATTGAGCCCGCGTGGTGCAACTGCAGACATGCACGCCTGCATGCATGCACATGATTTCTCCTCCCCCAAGTCGACGTATACTCGAGTAACATGAGGGGTCTAGTGTCAACGTGGGACGTAATTGACGTTATTACTGCATGTTTGCTGCCGAGTCATAGCCGAATTAGGTAGCTAATCCGACCACAAGCCACATATATGACCTCGTTTTGGTGTTTTCTCAGCTGGCAGTTGTGCGTAGGTGTCAATGGGCTTAGTTCATTGTGCTTTTTGGCCGGAGCAACCTCCATTTGCATAATAATGAGCCCCAATTCCTCCTCAAGCACCAACGAATTTCTTATCAACATTGATTCCACAGGGCAATGCAGTTATTCAGGTTTCAAAACCTTGCTCGCTAGATTACCAGATCTGGAGAGGCTTTGAATATATCATGATGATGTATTGGGCATGTTCAGAATAGTGAGATTGTTGGCCACGGCAGGCGGCAGTGTATGTTGAAGCCACTACCAGAGCTCGAAAATATTGCAGAATTCACAACTGCAGTGTTGAAGATCTAGCTAGCTTTTGTGAGGGGGCTTTTGTACCCCCAGCTTGACTTGTCCACAACTCTGACTATTAACACTACTAATTGATGTAAATGGATTTCAACAGGTCGGGAGGTTGTGGAGAGCTTACTAGCTTACGAGATAACAGACCAGAAGCTAAGCGTAAATTCCTCCTGAACCTCCTGAGCCTCCATCGATTCAGAGGCTATCGAGTTTTGCTGTGGCTTGTCTGGAAACATTGTCAGGATAGAAAGCTAGCGGGCCATGGAGAGTTATCACTTCAACAAAATTTGGGTTTTCGGTCCAAGTGGGCGTTTCCATAGTGGCTGGAGCACACTTCATCATCAATGTTCGAAATTGAGTGATATATTTCTATAATACGCCAAAGATTTCAGGTGATGGGATACCGGCCGATCCCACAACCGACACCGAACATGTTTAGTCGACTAACTTATTTGCAAGGTTGGACATGATCTTGAATCCTAGTTTTATATGCAGGCTGGACTGGGCAGCTGAGAAAGCTGCAGGCCATGGGACATGCATGGCTAGCTCACCCCAGAAGTTCGGGTAGAGTGAAAAGTAGTTGACGTCCGCCAATAGGATGCGTATCAAATTGAAGTAGCGGCTCAAGGTTGATAGTTTCCTTAGAGTTCTGGTGATTTAAGCTCAAGGCAGTGCAATTGATCAACTGATGAAGTGTATGTGGGGGGCCTCATATGTGGGTAGACGTAGCATACACAAGGCTTGTTCTCGGCTAGGGCTGTATCCCGAAACTATTAGAAGCCCCTATCAAAATTCCAAAGCCACAAAGCATGGTGGGATTACCAGTAAGTTTCCTCGGATATATCGTACCCTAAACCCCGGCGCTTCTTCCATTCAGCAAAAAATTCTTATGCATACGCAGTATGTGCAATTGCAATTGACGATTCGATGTATTGATTGCATTGGTAGATCCAAATGAGAAGCGTCTGTGCATGGGTATGAGGAATCGATAGTTGATCAGAAGTATGTTGTTGTCTGGTTTTTCCTAGCTGTTGGGGGGCCATACATCAAAGTATTTCTTATGATCCTGCTAAGTTCATGCTTGTCGTCCATCACTGAACTTCTTTTAACTTCCCGGCATGATGTAGCAATAATAGGTATAGGATAGCCGGTCAGATCAGAACTTTTTTCAGAACCATTCTTACCGAATCTACCATGCCTAGCTGATAGAAAAACTTGTAAATGGCTAGCCCTAGATTGGCTGGCCCATGTGACGTTCATATATTCTGCTCTCATTTTATCTTCATCGTGATCTGCTTTCTGAGTCAGGTAAACAGGACAGGAATATTCTCTGGGGCTATGTACACACCTTAAAAAATCCATGCTCTCAATAGCACTAATTGAATTGATGTTGTGATAACATACACCAAATAGGAAAAGCAGGATTCCTATTCCCCAACTCCGCAGTTGCTGCGCTCACTCAGTTAACCTCGTCCCCCAGTCACTCGGTCACTCCCAAAAATTGTAGATCAATACTGGGCCTTTGGCATACGGCAGGTATTTCCTGAATATGGTACACGTTAGGAGCTAGAGTAAAAGCCACAACGATCTTGGTGCCATGTCAACTGGTCATTGGTGAGTATCATGAGCTGGCTCATCTCCCTTGAGCTGTTGGAGGTTGGAAGAGTGCATGAGTCCAAGCTTTTCATATGCTTGGGGCTGGCCAACACTGAACTTGGATTCGAGATACCATCTTGCAAAGCTCGAGGTCGGTTAGGTACCCCGGTTGGTGGCAACTTTCAAGCTCATCAAGACAGAAGCTTTATGGGCTGAGAACACATGCTTGTTTTGTACATAAGTACTCCATGAAGCGTGACAGGCCAATTCAGTATATAGTATAATAATCTGTCTTAGTATGTGATAATATCTCAATCAATTGCAACTTCTCTTCAGAGAAGTTTTGTCGATGTCAGGTACCCATAAGGTTTCCAGATCTGTAATATTTCATGCAGATGTAAATTGACCTCGGTAAGCAACCCCAGCTGCCCAGAAATATTGATACTGAAGGTGCGTGTGGAAGGGTAGCCACAGCCCGATAATGTTTAACTTTATGCCGCGGTCTGCAGACAGGGGGCGGGAAGGGGCAGGCAGGCAACGACAAGCCGACTGAAGCCTGGAACACGCACACCTTTGCTGCACCTCTGCAATAACTCATGCCCAAAGCTGAAGTGTAGTTTAGGTGAGGCTAGTGTAGGGCTGGCGGGGAGGCGTTGGGTGAGAATGCAGCTGCAGGATATGTTTAGTTTTTCGGAATTGGGAGGATAGGGAGTAATTACATGAGGGAGAGCCTATAGGATTGTGGTGTGGCAATAGTCCTTTCAGCAGCGGTGTATTTGATGTGCCTGACGATGGAGGAGAGTGGTTGGATTTCCTGTGCATGGCGCGAGCTGGAGGTGCCGAGCTGCAGGATCTCTTGAAGAAACCAAGAAGCTATTCTCGCCGAAGGGGGCTTGGATGACAACTCTGCACAAAGTGTTGACGCAGTTGACTCCTGGCTTGGTTATGTCTGGAATTGTGGACACCGTACCGAAGGGTGGTAGCTGCTTAGCTTCGACAGTTTAATCCCACAACATACGATACGCCTTTCGAGCCTTTATTAATCAGCCCATACCCCAAGTCAACAATGCATACCACCACCCCTCGAGCTCTGGGGCCCTCCTTCTCTCGGATTCGTACCTCTTTTGCCTCAGACGGCTCTCTGTGCCCTTGGCGCTGCCGAGGCTTGCTCCATCGTCAATTCCAAGAAGCTCTTGCTCAATCAACGCACGCCGGCTTTGCCAACCGCACCCAGACTTGGATTCTCCAGGCCTTGTCGATACCCTCGATGCCAGATCGTACTGCTGCTGGGCCTGCTGGACATGATCGGGTTGAGGGCGCCGGCGTGAGCTACTGTCGAGTGCCTGGGCGAAGAGATGGTCTGGGCGGTGAAGCGGGCTGGCGCAGACTGCCGCTGTACCCCGCCATGTTTCCCGCGACTTCCTGATTCGGACTCAAGCTTTCCCGGGTGCCTCCTTCCGGAGCTGAGACCGCCTAGCCCCGTCCCGTCCATCCCAGACGACGGGTACGACACCGCATCCTTCCTCCAGCATCTCCCATCCTCATGACATCTTCAACACTACGCTCTCTCTTTTTCACTCACTCGCAGATTTTGCCTCGGCTGTCCACCAATCATCTTCTGTACATATACCGCCTCCACAACACTTGATCATCGCTGCGGTGATCGCAAGCCCCACGATTTCCAAGACACACTTCACCAAGAAAGGTGCCCTTGCAGGCAACGGCACCAATCACAAAGCGTCTCAACCCTATTCAGTTAGAAGAACCTCGTATTGGCCAAAGCCGATCGAAGAGGCAGTCTGGTAGCGAACCAGCATGTGACGCACCCCCCCTCCAATTCGTCCCTCACCCATGGCCATCGACCAGGAACATCGAGATGGCGGCAGTCAGAGTCAAAGCTTTTCTGGTGGTGAATGCGGTAAGGGCAAGCTTCGAGGAAGTGAGCCAAAATGGCATCCACCCCTCCCTCCTCGAAGCCCTCCATTTCCTCACGAGCCACTCAGAGCATTGGGACGATTGAAATTTAAGCGGAACCGCTCTCGATCGGTCGTAGAAAGGAGTGCCTCAAAAGTGGACACAACACCTACATCAGCGGCAACTAGTCCAACTTTCGCAGGCCCAATTCTTGAGAAGGAATTCAAAGCTACAGACTCACCATTTTCGCGTCAACTACAGATCTCACCGCATCACACTGCAAAATCGAGATCTATGGCTATGTATAAGCGATTGGTTATCTGTTGTGACGGCAAGTGCCTATAGAGGACTATCACACATTCCAGCACAGACGCTGACAGCCTCGGGTTCTAGGCACCTGGCAGGATTCTGATGGAGGAAAATTTGAAGTACCGACAAACGTGACGAGATTGTCTAGGGCAATCAAGCCCATAGCTATGGTGGATGGTAAGGCAGTTCAGCAGGTAAGTTATCTCGAATAAATGATATTTATCACAGCCTTTACTGATTGAACGTCATAGATCGTTTACTACCAGAGTGGAGTCGGCACTGGGAGTGGAGGAGCATGGTCCAGAGTTGTTGGAGGTTTGTAAATTCATCCTCGGCGTGATCTACGTTGTATTTTTGCTTGTATAAATACTAACAATCGTGTGAAGGTGCTACAGGTGGCGGACTATCGGAGCATGTACGGGAAGCGTACGGCTTTTTAGCTAATAACTTCCACAGTGGAGATTCAATTATTCTGGTACGTATGAATCATTTACATATTTCCTTTTTCGTCATGCTGCATTTCTTTGTGGATACCCGGACCTTTTTCTAGTCCATATTACTTGAGTTATATGCGTATACCCATCTCTTTATTATACCCTCTCTTTCATTGCTATACCCTCTCTTTATTATACCCAATCCTCTTTCATTTATGCCTGAGACCAAGCCGTGATTCTATGATACCCAATTTCTTTCTACACCCATCTCATAATGATATATACCCATCTTCTTTTAATACCCAGTCAATGAAAGACTCTGATTTAATATTCAATACTCTTATTCCTTTTATATACCCATTACCAAGTCATCTCTTGATATATTTCAGTCTACGCGTTTCCTTGATATACCCACTTTTTAAAGTTATTCGAGGAATATACCCGGAATCATTTGATACCTTAATTCTCACTTGATCTAGCCAATACAGATTATCACACAATATACCCGAAGTACATGATTTTATAATTATGGTTATTCTACATTTATTTTTTCTTTTGGTGAATTTTTTCATTATATACCCGTCGATACCCACGTCAGGCCTATCAGCTCTGCATACCTTGAACTTTTCCTCATATCCCCGAACTCCCATTCCTTCGATCACGGAAAAGATACACCACTGTGATATTTCACAGCGTTTCTGACTTACATATATATAGATTGGCTTCTCTCGAGGAGCTTATACCGCCCGCGCCATTGCGGGCCTTATCAACCGTATTGGGATCTTAACACGCAAGGCTATGGACGACTTTTACAAAATCTATGCAGAATACCGCGATAAGACCCGCCCCATCCCACCTTATATTGACATCATGTATCACCGCAATGATGGGGACTATTTCCATCGTGACTCACGCTATGTAACTGCTGTTGCCTGTTTCGACACCGTGGGCAGTCTTGGAATCCCAGGGTCGATTTGGAAAAGTACTGGGTTCAATGAGAAATACGAGTTTCGTGATACTGGAATCAACATTGGGAAAATTGGCCATGCATTTCATGCTCTGGCTCTCGACGAGAGGCGAGCTTCGTTCACACCGACCATATGGGAAGTCCCCCCAATCACAGCGACACGCGCATCAGACGCTGCCTCCATCTCGCTCGCCCATGTTACTCAAGTCCGACAATGCTGGTTTCCAGGTGTCCACACCAACGTTGGAGGTGGATATGAGGACCAGGAAATTGCCGATGTCACTCTAGCCTGGATGGTCGAGATGCTACAAACAGTTGCTGGAGCCCTGGAGTTTTGTCAGCATTATCTCGACTACATCGTAAAGAACGAAAATGGCCACTCGAGTGGTGAATGGGCCGAGGGGATGATATATGACTCGGTTACGGGATTATTTCGACTGGGTTCAAAGACATATCGCACCCCAGGGCAATACGGAAAAATACCAGGACAACAAACAGTAGCTGGCGAATGTATCCACTCCAGCGTTCGGGTAAGAATGCAACGGATGGCTGAGGCCGCGAAGCTTGATAAAAAGATAAAGCCGTGGGTCCCTCCTGCTCTCCAAGGCTGGGAATTTGTTGCAGCAGATGGGAATAATGATACAACCAGCCTTGGAGCCAAATGGAAATGGATTAAGCGGGCCAAGGATGGCAGTATCGAGATGGAACTCGAGGAGCCTTGTCTAGGGAAAATGGAAAAAAAGATTGCAGGAAGAAGGGTTATCGAGAAATATTTTGGGAAAGAAGAATGGGATTTGGAGGAGGGCGAAGTGGCGAATGAATGCATAGGACATGGGCGAGAACCAAATTCAAATGTTCTTGTCGAGAGTGCTATTGGATCTGGAGCCAGTGATGGAAAAGAGAAGGCAGAGGAGATGATATCACAGGTAGTTGGTCCTGGATCGACGCCGGCGATTCATAAATGGTAGACCCTTGAAACGTCAATTGGTTGCTTACGGTTTCTCCTACGTACTTGATTCCTTCTTTGTTTTTGGAGAATTGGGTCTCTTGTCTCCCTGTCTAGATTGGGTCTCTTTTCCCTTCTTCTTTTGTTATGGGCTTGTGTAAAAACCATCGATACCAGTGTCTTTCCATTATTTTTGTCTTAATTATACCTTCCCTCGATTCATGTTTTCAGAGTTCCTGTACCCCCACCCCCTATTGTTCTCGTGTACCCCCATACCTCTTTCATCTTTTGGCCCCTAGCATGATGTCACACCCCAGAACGAGACTTCACAATCCCTTTTCGGCCTCATCTATTTTGGGGAGTCTATCCGCGCATTGGTTTTTTGGTTCCCTGCTCCAAATTAAATATTACCTCCTTTCCATTCAATTATGGGAACTTTGCTTTCTTGAACTCATACCATTAATTTTTGTACCCCAGGACGGGAGCCTTAATGCCCTGATGGTTGTACCTACTGCTTCTTCCTTTGCATCAGGTACTCTAATTCTGTTAATCACGAGACCATTCTGCACCCAATACATGTTATCCTGGTAATCTCACTGTAGTTTACTGTACACGTGCACGATGCGGTATATGCATGGCCAATACATACGTACCAAATTAAGCCGATTGGTTGGCCAGTTTTGGTGGTTGCAGCTTCGGCTATAGAACCTACCAGGTATCTAAGGTTGAAAATGGCAATTGAATTTAAAGGAGAGGATGTGTGCTGGTGGCTCCTTGCGTGCACATACTTCACTTGGAGATAAACTCTACTCTAGAATGTAATGCTCCATTCAACGCGAATGAAGCTTGTGGCCCTGCAGATAGACGCAGAGGCACGCGTGGATTTGGGCAGTCTCGAACCAGTGGATTTGGGGCTTGCGTGATGCGTGATGCGCTGTGTCTACTGCCTTCATCTGGATATTTCCTAAAGTAGCGACTTTACACTCTTGCCTTCTGACACGAGACTAGCATTCTGATAGTCTCATTCCCGCTTTCTGAAGCTCAAGATACATCCCTCTGGATTCTTGGTCTACTTGAGTGGGAATCGTGGGAATCTCGCACCTCCCCTCGAAGAGGTCCCCCAGGGTACCTACAACTCTAACTCGTAACCTTAGGCTTGCTTGTTTATGCGCCTTTAGCCGCTCTGGAGTAGCCTCGTCCCGATAGCGAGTAGCGGCCGTGCGCTCTGAATACAAGCTCCCGTCTAGAGTACGAGCATCCGTAGAGGTAGCTCCTATCTCGAGCTCTGAGCACTGAGCTGTCGATTTCCCCCTTCGTGGGCTAGTGCGCGCTCACTTACCCTGTGTGGAGTGGCGGGATGGGGATGGAGCTTGGCTTGGCAGGAGCCAGAGCGAGTTGTAGGAGGTGGGAAGGGGGCTAAGTGTGTGATGACAGGGGGGGGAGCTTGAAGCCTCGTTTCGACGAGGAGGAGCACTCACTCAATACAAACTCTTGTAGAGTGCGGTCCTGACGCGTGATCAGGGAGGGATTGTTTGGGACAGGTTGAACAGGCAACGGCTGTTATGAGAAGTACATACCGAGGTAGGTATGTGTGTTTTGTATCTGTGTATGGTATGAGGGAGGATGGATGAGCTCGTTGCTTGCTTGGTGCTGGGCAGACTGGGCAGGCAGGAACCTGGGAAGACACATCCCGAGATCCCTGCCCAAACACGCAGCAGGCAAGCAAGCAGGGCAAGCAGGTTACAAGCAGGCACTTGCGCTTCCGGGCGCGCGGCGGAGCAGAGAAGGGCCGCCGTAGGGACGGTTCGAGACTAGAGTGAGCGAGGGTGAGAGGAGCAGAGTGCGGAGTGCGGTGCCATCCACTATGACAGCTATCGGACCTGCGCTGTGTGGAAGGTGTGCGGCAGAAGCGCAGTGGCAGTGGCAGGCCTGGCGGGCGCGGGTGGTGGCCGGTGATCAGTCACCCCCCCCAGCCTTCCGATTGAGTCGTTCCCTAATCAGTGCACATCGCCCTCGCTCCTCCGCCCGCAAACAAAACCCCCAGAGTCCCCCCGCCCTCTTCGCTCCCATTCTTCCTCTCTTCCCCAGCTCCCGCTCATCAGCACAACCCTCCCTCAAGACGAACAGCACCTCTTTTCTCCTTTTCACCTTTGCTCTTTGCGTCCTTTCACTGCCACAGTAAGAGATACACCGAGTTGTATAACGCTTAAGCATCCGCAGCCATGAAGATCACGTTGGCGGCCGCCCTCCCTTTCGCCCTTGGGGCCTCTGCTCTGATTCCGGGAACGGAGCAACACATCAAGACCGAGCAGCACGATTCGCACAAGGTGCCCTCGTTCTTGAGCACTGCGTACTCGCAGCTCAAGAGCTCCATCGGAGAGCTTTCTCCAGAGGCCATCAACATCTGGAATGAAGTGGCCAAGCTCTACCCCGGAGACACCACCGAGGCTGTGCAGAGACTCACATCTAACGGCTTCAAGCCAAAGCCCGCAAAGAAGAGGCCCGACAGCGAGTATGACTACGTCATCCACGGTCATGAGCTCAACTCCATGGTTGTCACCGAGGCTGGCACTGGCGAGGTCAGGCAGAAGTATAGCGGTGACTTTTCAAACAGGAAGTTGAGAGTCAAGAAGCCCACTGGACTCGGGATTGACGATGATGTCAAGCAACTTAGTGGGTACTTGGATGTGGATGATGACAAGCATTTCTTTTTCTGTAAGTAACGTTCGCGTTTTTTTATTGGTGGAGCTTCATCTGGGTAAATACTAACATCTCCTATAGGGTTCTTTGAATCGCGAAATGATCCAGCCAATGATCCCGTAACCTTGTGGCTCAATGGTGGTCCAGGTTGCTCTTCCATGACTGGTTTGTTCATGGAGCTTGGGCCCTCATCTGTCGATAAGAACGCAAACCCAGTCTTCAACCCCCACTCCTGGAACTCCAACTCCAGCGTCATCTTCCTTGACCAGCCCGTCAATGTCGGATACTCTTACTCTGACAGCTCCACAAAGAGCACTGCCGCCGCTGCCGAGGATGTTTACGCATTCTTGACCTTGTTCTTTGAGAAGTTCCCACAATACGGAAAGCAAGATTTCCACATTGCTGGTGAATCTGTACGTTGCTTAGTCTTTTCCCCTCACCTTGTGAACTCTGGCTAATTTGACTAGTATGCTGGACATTACATTCCAACCTTTGCCGCCAAGATTCTTGAGCACAAGAACACCAACATCAACCTCAAGTCTGTCGCGATTGGAAACGGTTTGACCGATGGTCTCACACAGTACAAGTACTACAGGCCCATGGCTTGTGGTGAGGGTGGATACAAGTCCGTTTTGTCTGAGCAGGAATGCCAGAGTATGGATAATGCCTATCCTCGTTGCGCCTCTCTCATCCAGGGCTGCTACGATTCCGAGTCCATCTGGCGCTGTGTCCCAGCCTCCATCTACTGCAACAACGCCATGATGGGGCCATTCCAGCGCACTGGTTTGAACGTCTACGATATCCGTGGAAAGTGCGAGGATACTTCCAATCTCTGCTACAGTGAAATGGGCTGGATCACAAAGTACCTCAACAAGAAGAATGTCATGGACACTTTGGGCGCTGAGGTTGATAGCTATGAGAGCTGCAACTTTGATGTGAACAGGGACTTTTTGTTCAATGGTGACTGGATGTTGCCCTTCCACCGCTTTATCCCTGAGCTCCTCAAAAAGATTCCTATTCTCATCTATGCCGGTGATGCCGATTTCATCTGCAACTGGCTCGGAAACCAGGCCTGGGTCCACGCCCTTGACTGGCACGGAAAGACTGGATTCAACAAGGAGAAGTTGGCCCCATACAAGGTTGGCGAGAAGGAGGTTGGTCAAATCAAGTCCTCTGGAAACTTCACCTTCCTCAGACTTTACCAAGCCGGACACATGGTTCCATACAACCAGCCTGAGGCCAGCTTGCAGATGTTGAACGAGTGGATCGGCGGCAAGTTCTGGGAAACGTCCTTGGACAACAAGCCCCAGGTTGCAGATGAGCTATAAATGATAATGAAAGCCGTAATGGATGTATTGAGTACCTATGTTTTACATTTTTTCTTTTTGTCTGGGATTATGGGGGTTATTGAGTGCGCTTTTTTTAGTGGGAAGTTTCCAGGTGCCAATGAGCTTTGTGCTTTGGGATTTATGGATTCTGTTTATACCTGCTAGCTGTTGCTTTTTTGTTTGTTTTTTTAATTCGTATAACGGTGTGGCTTTGCATGTTTGCGATAACGGGTTTCCGAGAATAATATTATGCTGTTTGCAAATTAATGATTTGAAGAATTGGTGATGTATGTAATAGCGCACGTGACGAAGCTTGTCCTTGTCGGTAGTCTTGATATTGGAGAATTGTTTACACCTTCGACCGACTGCCCCGCCAACGCCCCGCACACACCTTGGGAAGTACAGGTCCCCAACACAATGTCTCACAGCCACGAGCACTCACACGGCCACGACCACCACAGCCATGAACAACAACACACACACTCCCACGATGGCGTCCCCTGCGGCGGCCACGACCAACCCTCGGACGGCGTCCCCCTCAACGACCCCCTCAGCGACCCCACCGAGCTCCGCGTGCTCCTCTCGGCCCTCTCCTCCTTCTACCTCTACCGCCGCACCGCCCACCTCAACCTAACCCACCAGCGCCGCAAAGACTTTTACAAGCTCCCGCTCCGGCACCGCGAGCTCCTCAGTGGCGGCAACAACAGCGGCGTAAACTACCTGCAAGCCCTGCGCGACGTCGACGACGCAATCGCCCTCAACGCAAACCTCTGCGAGCAGATCTTCGCCACGGGCATCGAGGCGTTCGGCGCGCCCCCGCCGCCCGAGGGGAGCGTGACGGGCGAGGAGGGGGCGCCGCCGCCGTGGTGGGAGGTTGCTGCGAGCGCGGGGGATGTGGAGAAGGTGACAAGCACGGTCAAGCAGTTTTGGCGGGATTGGAGTGTCGAGGGCGGGGAGGAGAGGGAGAGGTGCTATGGGCATGTGTTGCGGGAGTTGGAGCGCTTGTTTCCTGAGGCTGCTGAGCCAGAAGAAGGTGCCGCAGATACACATACCTCCTCCTCCTCCTCCTCCTCCTCCTACAGGCCACGCAAATCCGTCAAAGTCCTTGTCCCTGGCGCGGGGCTGGGCAGACTCCCCTTCGAGGTTGTCCGGCGCGGCTTCTGGTGCCAGGGCAATGAAGTCAGCTATCACATGCTTGCGGCGAGTAATTGGGTGTTGAATTGTATCAGTGCCCCACATCCTCCTCCCCCCACACAACCAGGTGCTTCTACTACTTCCCAGGTGGTCCCCCCCCCATCGCAGAAGATGCAAATCTCCCCCTGGTGCCACTCCTTCTCCAACCACGTCTCCCGGGCGGACGTGGTCCGCCGCGTCGAGATCCCGGACATCTTCCCCTCGGAGATCTTACTTGGCTCCTCCTCCTCCTCCGACGGAGACGACGCTGAGGAGGAGGAGCAGGAGGAGGATTACGATGAGACCTCCTCCGACATCCCCGCAGCCCGCTTCTCCATGGTCGCAGGCGACTTCACGGACTCGTACTCTGGCCCCGAAAGCGCCGGCGAGTTCGACGTCGTTGCCACGGTCTTCTTCATCGATACCGCGGGGGACGTGGTCGAGTATCTCGAGCGGATATTTTACGTGTTGAAGGCTGGTGGGCGGTGGATTAATCTGGGCCCGTTGTTGTGGCATTGGGAGGGGAGGAGAGCGGGGGGTGGGGATGCGGAGCACCAGCATGAGCATGAGCATTCGGAGGCACATGATGATAGCCATGATGATGATGAGGAGGAGGAGGAGGAGGAGGATGATATAGAAGAAGAAGAAGAAGGTAGTAGGCGGGGAAGTGGGAGTGGAAGTGGAAGTAGTGCGCATGGCCATGCCAACGGCAGCCACTCTGGCGGGAAAGTCGAGCTTACGGTCGAGGAGGTGTTGGGTCTTGCGAGGGCGGTTGGGTTTAGGATTGTGAAGAGGGGGATTGATGGGGAAGGGGGGAGGGTGAGGACGGGGTATGTGCAGAATGAGAGGAGTTTGTTGAGGTATGAGTATGATGCGGAGTATTGGGTTGCGGAGAAGCCTTTGTAGGTGGGGGGGTTGGGGGGGAGGGGGAGGTTGATGGAGAGGATGTCATAGGGAAAACTCTGCATATATATACATACTTGGTACCTATGTGTTTGCAGGTAGATATGTTTTTTTTCAAAGGATTTACATTAGCTATATAGTGCATTTTGTGGGGTTTTTTTTCTCTGGGCATTGGAAATACCAAGTCACGAAAAATCGTTTTATTCTCAAGATAGTATAGTTAAGTACCTTCTTCATCTCCCTCTTGACCCGAGTGTGATGAATGTCTTTGGATTTTCCCTTCTCATGATCATATCATGAAAACTCAAGAAGCTACTATAGGGTTGGAGGTTGATGATGGGGGATGAAATTTATCAAGAGTGGGAGCGGGGGGGTGATAAAAATTAATACACGTGAGGTCTACTCAAGTAGGTAAGTATGCCATGAATTCCCCTTTAGGAAGTACGCCCAACGCTGCCCTAGGAAGATGTATACCTCGGAACGAGACTTATAAGGGCACGAGACTAAAATCTCCAATTAATGAGAAATACCTAATTTGGTAGATGTTACTGAGATCTCACCCTCACGTGCACTCGGAACCCTGGCCTGGGCGGAAGTAATAATTAAGTAGGTATTTAGGTAATCTTTCACATGCGTATACCTGTTCTCGTGCCCAGAGCGTATACCTAGGCCTGCGAGTACAGCCTGGATCCAATTCATTAGAAGCTTCTATGGCCATGGTATGGATTGAAGGTCTAAACCATGGCCACTAGCTATATAGCATGAGCAGCATTAATTATCATCAGAAAATGAAAAGTTATTAAAATTAGAGTATAGGGTGCGTACCTCATTGGTTCTAGCAATAGAATTCGAATAAGGGATCCAAAGGTAAGCTCGGAATCCTGTTTCGAATAAGTAGAGTAGAGTAGAGTAGAGTAGCTGATTTACCTATCGCTTCAGATCCCGATCATGTAATTGATTGGATCAACGTTAACCTTCAAAATGCCTGCGTTCATGACATAATTATAACAACGACAGTGATTAGTGAGGTTACCGGCGCATATAATCAATCATCTTCCAGTGGGTTCCGAGACAGCCAGCCATTTTTCCTGAGGGGGAAGTCGATGGGGGTTCGAGGTTGGGGGGGGGGGGCATATGAAACGTTAACGTTTCGAACTCTCGAGAGCAGGTACATGTTGGGGCCCAGGGGTGGTGGTGGATAATGTTAACGTTTGGTCTAATAGATAGATAATCTCTCTCTCTCTCGCGCGTTCTGGGAATAGATCTAGAGGATTTCAAGAGCGGACTCTAGTTGGGAATAAGCTTCTAGAGTAGTCTGGGCACGAGAACAGGAATAAGCTTAGGCTTGCAAGTGCAGTCGTCATCTCATTTAACAGATAAAAGAGTACCTAGGTGCTAGTAGGCCTTTGTAATGGGGGGCCATGAATAGACGGAAGACGGATAATGATTGGAGTGGTGGGGGTACTCGAGTAATCATGAGTTCGAGAGAGTGTAAGGGATTGAGAGAGGGGAGGGGCGGGATCGATTCAGTGGATGGCGTGTTGGAATTTTTTTAGAGTACCATATGGGAAACGAATTCGGGATTTCCTAGATGGGAAGAAGTGCATGAGTACTCTCCCGATCGCGAGTAGTCGACTCACACACATGCACTTGAATTTATTTACCTTCCCACCTTGGGCCCTGATGAATAAATGCGTATTTAAGATTTACATGTGCTGTTCTTTTCACATATAATTTTTCATCTCGAAAAGGGTAAGGCAACTTGTTTAATTATATCCACTGTAGCGCGAATGAGAGTTAAATGGATCGAATTCGGCAACTTTTTTATTTGGAAATTTGCCAGGCTAGAAATTTGGGAGGTTGGGAGTATGATGATGATGTGGGTTGGTTGATTGGCAAGGTACTCGAGTAGTGGGCTAATCGATATCGATATCGCCGGATAGTAAGGGTTCACATGGTCACGAAATCACATATGGTCTCATTCCCGGGTTCATAACGTTACAGAGCATGAGTACTCGAAAATTTTGTTTTGGACTACTAAACTAGAGCGTCCGGTGTTCTACTCTAAAACACCACGAATGAGGGAAACTCTGCACCTCTTCAGCGCTTGGTGCTATTATAGGACCTCGCGTGCGGGTGGAGTCTCGTAGCTGCCCACTCTTCAGGCACCCAAGGTTGCGTCCCGTATGGGAGGAAGCGGCACGGGCCCGGGCGTGAAGAATTTGCCAGAATCGCCATGCCCCACGTTCTCGCGCTGTCGCTGTCGCTTGCACTCGCTAACACGCGCTCGCTGACAGGAAGCCAAGATGGAGCTGCTAAATAAAGCTTTGCGCTAGCTATCGAATCCACGCTGATATGAGCTGCTTACTAGCTCGGGCTAGCTCGTAAGCCGTATCGGGGTGCGCCAAGCCAGGCTAGCTGACACTGGAACAAGCTTGCTGCCAGAGATGTCTGGGGCCGACAGAGTCCCTCGCTGCGATTGGCCGCTCGAGACCGTTTCTCTGAATCTACTCGAGTAATTGCAACCTCTGCAATCTCGACTCACGGCGGGCGGCGGATGGCAGGCGAGTGTGCGTCGAGGTTGTGAGTGGGGTTCTCACTATTTCTATATTTTCTATATTCCCATACCTTTCATCTCGACATTTCTATTTTCGCTGGTGTGGAGCTGCCCCCGGTCCCTGCAACATTGAAATTGAGCAGACTCGAGTAATCCATCCCTGTAGTCCAAGGGCGCCCTACGTTCTGGTCAAACGGCATTGCGATAATGATGTATCGACTGGTCCATGCCCGGAGATGCCCCTCACATTTGGACACTAGCCCGGGATATCCCACAATCTGCAGCCCTCCAGGCGATGTGCCGATTTATATATAACCCACCGGGTATTCCCCCCAGGCATATTTCATGGACATCTGCTCAGTTGTGTGATTAATCCTTCGAGACTATTCCTCGACGATACTCTACATATCGAGCCCTTTGCCGTTCGGTGAACGCATTCTCTTCAACCTTCCATACTTCTTCCATACGTCTGGGCATCTGGTTTCATCGCCTCTTCTTTTACTTTTTTATATTCATCATGTATAAACTTCACAACCAAAACACAATGTCGCGGTCACATTTGGCAAGCCACCAGACAGCATACACATTCTCGCATGCCCCACGAGATGTAGCGATCCCGGTATTCACAAAGACGCATTCATTCCCAAATGCGCTATCCTCAACCGCAACACTCTCGGCGTCACATTCTGGGCTACCACTACCATATGAGACCCTCTCAGCGCCAACGACAAACAGGATCGTGGAAAAGCTAGGCCAAGCAAGCAAGCTCAAGGCAGATCGATCAAAACGCTTCCTAAACTCAAAACTCTCATACTCCTCCATCGCCACAAACGGAAAAGACACATTCCTCACCCTCACATCTTCAAACTCAACATGGGGCACAGTGTGCAACTCAATCACACTCGGATTCTCGGCGCCGCTATGCAGAGTCTACTATGTCGAGATCATGTTCCAGGACAAGCTCATCCATGACGGAGAGGAGCTTGAGGATTTCCTCCTACAACGTCTCGGATTCAAATCTCGCCATGACACAATCACGGGCGAGGATCTCGCAAAGTGGCTCGATCTTCAGTCGAAGCAGGAATTCAAGACGGTTAGCTTTGAGAAGTTGCAGGGAAACTGCTTTGCAGTGTACTGCATTACCATCCCAAGCTGGCGCAGTGCGATCCCGGATGCACTAGCCTTGAGAGCTAGGACTTCGAAAAAGTATCAGATTCTGGACGGGTTTGATAGTGTGTTGATGTTGATGGGACGGGTATGTTTCTCGCTCTCTCTGGTTACCCATGAAGTGCAATAAACTAATTTTCTTGATTAGTTCCACAACAGTGTTTGGGCCGTTTTCAAATAGATGTTTTCATCTTCAACTTCACGCAATCACTACTTTTTTTCAATTCTCGGCAAATATTTCACCACAGAAGCTCTTTCACGGCATGAGCTACATCTTTCTTCTTATCCTACTAGACCAACGGAATCGGAAACATAGTTTTCTCGAACACCTTTCTGTGCATCACGGCATGCATTTTCTAGAAATTTTCTTCATTTTATATCCTTTTATATTTCACGAATCGAGACGAATCTCACAGATCTTCTTTTCCTTTGTCTTTATTGATATTACGGCAGCCGTTCATTTGCCTATTTGTGGGCATCTAGATCCATATACCTTTCTTTTCTTTTTTCTTTCTTCTTTTTTCCATTTCCCACTTCGTTTGCGTTTTTAGCGAGTTTCTTTTTTATTTCTCTGGTGCAGGCGGTGTTTAAATTTTTGCTTTTCAATTTGGAGTATTATTGTTTTTTTGGTATACATTGGGATTTTTATACACTATTTATTTCTTTTGTTTGGTTGGGGGAGAGGGGGAGAGGGGGAGAGGGGGGGAGGGGGGGGAGGGAAGGGTGGATTGTCTCTGCAGATTGCTTGATATCGAGGCCTGCATGCAAAGGATGATTGAGATGTCGGTGCTGTAGCCATACATACTTGTATATGGCTAATTGGATGGTTTTGGATGGGAGATATATAGCAATAGCAATAACAAGAATGTCTTGATTGTACATTTTAACAAAAACCGGTACCTTTATTTGTTCTATTTCTCATGATCGTGATCATTATATGAAAGGATCAATATCTAGGTGCAAGAAGGAGAGAAAACATGGATCTTTAATTTGCTTCAAGCTTGCTTGCTCTGGGGATTCTACAGGTGCAGCTTATATGTACCTACCTGGTAGGTACCTGCTGGAAGCTGCATTGACGGATCCTACATAATCGGTAGTTGCGTTTTCCTTTTCCCACTACATATTATGCAGTGTCATGTGGCATATATTATACTGCAAGGCAGACTTCCAAGTTTCTTTCTGAAATAAATAAATGAGGCTCTGGCCATGGGTAGATGGATGTACGACCACGTGCGTGTAGGCACGTGAAGGGAGGCTTAGTCGGGTTGATCATGATCATGATCATGGAAAGAACGTGGGGATGATGATGATGGGGGATTCATGGATTTTCGGGGGGGGTGTCGAACTGCGCATGCAGCGGGATCGATTACGAAAGATTTTCTTACCTTACAATGTGGGGTGGGGGGGGTGTTGAGGGTAAATTACATTATAATTAGTTACTTAGGTATATATGTATCGATGTAGATATCAGAGTGTACCCGTAGCGCTATCGATGTACATGTTTATCTCTTGAATTGAATTGCAAGATCATGTGAAAAATGCCTAGGAGGAAGTTATAGGGATATAATATGTACCTAGGAGGTACCTAGGTAGGTACCAGCCGCACCCAGTGTTCAGTACCAAGTAGGTACTTTGTTTTCCTGACCATTGACTTGCAGCATGTCGGACGCTACCTAGGACCTTGGTATGGATATCGATATCTAGATCGTCAATTGCAATAGCCAGATCACGATCGATATCATGATCAGTAACGGTTCAGTCCATGGCCAGCCAGGTTCGCTAATTTATATTTGTCCATCTATAGTCCAAGATTTTGCATGCAACCAGATTCGAGTTCTTCTCGCCATAGCCGCCGGCCGGAATCTCCTATTTATTTATTTATTTTTTTTTCTTTCTTTCTTGATGATTTCCAGCCGCAGCTTGGCTTTTTTTTTTTTTTTTTTCACTGTATGTATGATGCACATGGTGCCTACAAAAAAAATGTGAATTGACTGGGGGGAGGGGGAGGGAGGGGATGGGGATGGGGATTGCCCTCGCAACTAGTTGGCTATGGCCATGGGCGTTTAGCTACCTAAACTACCTACCTACTACCGCTTACTTTCCCCTCTAGAGAGCTAGAGTACCGAGGTATCATGATCATGAGTATGTTGTATATTCGATTATGCGCCGAACGGAGATGGTAGCTTACTTAGTTAAGAAAGTGCTGAACTCGATGCATACTTGCTGCATAATGGATACGCACCGGTACCCGTGGAGATGGATGTTTTTGATTATAATAATCAATTACATACTTGATTGCAATTGTTTTGTGCATGCTTGGATCGCATAAATTTGCCTAGAGTACCGGTACGTCTCTTTGTAAGCTTTGTGCGGGGGAAGGGGGTGAAGGGTGCAAGGGTAATCTGTATGTGTGGGCGATTGGATGGATTTGGCTCGCAGTGCGATAAGTAACTTGTATTCTTTGGATCTTGGAGAATTTTCGAAGAATTGATCCAATGTCCGCTGGGCGCGAGCGGCTCTTTTGACTGTGCCCAGCACTGCTTCGTTAATGAACATGATGTTGCTGGCATCATTGGATGGGGCGGCGCTGCTTGTTGCTTGCTTCTTGCTACCGGCCAGGGGGTGTGATTGGGTGGGCCGCCCGTCGGCTTCCGCTGTCGCTGGTGCTGGTGCGGCTGCTGGCCCATCGCGGGGGTGTGCCGCGCGCCGCTATATCGCGAGCGAGAGGGAGGGAGCTTGGAGCTTGCGTTATTCCGCTCTAGAGTGCTCTGCAAACAGGTCGGTGGGTGCTTGGTCGCTGGGATAACGGCAGACCCTCGCAAATCGAGGGCGAGTGGACTTGTATATCGATCTTGATTGATTGCGCCGGCCTATAGAGAATAGAGCACTATAGTACTATGCCTGTGCCTGCCATAGTACTATAGTATACGACACTGCTCCCCTCGGCCTGCGTTTGAGCCTCAGCCTCCAGCCCTCGAGCTCTGCTGCCTGCCTGCGGGACTGTGGAGGGGAGTGCTGGGCTGCCCCAGCTGGATCCCGTGCTGCTGTGGTGTGCTGCGAATGAAGGCGCCTCGCTCGCTCGCTCACACTCTCCCTGAGATCTCACGTCGTTCTCTCTACCCGCCCTCTTGTCCCTCTTCGCATTCGCTCAGCCTCCCTCCACCGCCCCCCTCCGCTGGCCCTCCTCCTCCAAGTACTCCCTTCTCGCCCTCCCGACTTCTCTCTCCCCGCACACTCACGCACCCTCGATTATTCACAATCGCATTCACAAGCTCACACACACACACACACACGCACCCGCACCCACACTGCCCACAATTGCCTCCCGTATCGCCTCGCAGCTGTCGAGGAGGTCAGCACACCAAAAAGACATCCTAGACGTCGACGCCTCTTGCTGCCCCCCAGGCGTTCTTGACATATTACCCACGGGCAGGCAGCAGCAGCAACAGAGCAGCACGAGCAAGCTAGAGCAATGAACAAGTAGTCCACCGCCCACCCGCCCTTCAAAAGTAACTTTAAACATCTTCACTGCCATTGCAACGACAACCTCACTGCCAACCAGCAGCTTCTTAGCCTCTTTGCCTCGTGATCCATACCTCACTCGCCCAAGCGGGCCCCTCGGCGCAACGCAGCAACGACAACAATCCCAGCCCGACCTAGCGAGCCCACCCATCCCTCCCTACCCCCCCATATCACTAATTGCGGCGGCGGTGATACCCAGTGCTCCAAGCCACCGCTCCCCACCCCCTTCCTCTTCGTTGTTGCTGCTGCTCCTGCAAAGAAAAAGTAGAGCAAGAAAGCAAAGGAAGCAAGCATCGTCGGGTGCTCTCCCAATTCTGGTTGCTCGGCGCTTTCAGCCCTACTCTGCATTCCCGCCGACTTTTCTTTTTTACCCGTCCCCCCTCTGTCCATTCACGCACCCCTCCCACCCCCCCTCCCCCACCCAGAAACTCCAAACCCTCCCCCCCCCCCCCTCCCATCCCAGATAGATCCCAGATACCCCAACCCCGAAAGTACCGCAGGCATAGCATAGCCTCCTTCCCTCTGATCATATAAGGGCCTACGCCCCGCATTTATATGTCCGGAGGATCATCCACAATGACGGACAGACTCAAGAGACTGGGTTTCCCGTCCAAAGCAAGTCGGACGTCCGGTTCACCGCAGATGCCTCCACCTGGTCCCGGTGCTCCCCAAGGTCGACCACCTTCTTACCCCGGATATGGTGGTGCTGGCGGTCCAGCCCCGCTCGGCCCGCCCCCAAACAATGCCATGAGGCCCATTTCTCCGAATCCACCAGGTGCTCCAGGTTCCTATCCCCACGGCCCAGGAAGTGTCCCAATAGGCCACCCAGGCGGCCCTCCTCCAGGCCAGCAAATGATGCCTCAGGGAATACCCCCTCAGATGGGGCCTCCGGGTGGAATGCCACCACAGCAGCAACCGCATCCGCCATATTATGCCCCACAACCTCAGCATCCACCTCCACAGCCTCAGCACGCTGGGCCAGCTCCCACGCTCGGACGGCCGACGGAAATCGAGGGTGCTAACCGAAGCAAGGCTCAATTAATTGTCGGAATCGACTTTGTAAGCAGAAACATGAAGCTGAAAGGGGATGGAGCTTGCATGGCTGACTGTTGTGATACTAGGGTACTACCTTCAGTGGTGTTGCGTTTGCTTTCGCTACGGATCAGGAGGCAAAGGAGGATATTATAACAGAATGGCCCGGTGCGGGAAATGTTACAAAGCAAAAGGTATGTCGTCATGGAAACGGTCGTTATCAGATGCACACGCTAATATTTTGGGGGTAGATTCCGACAGTTTTGTATTATGATCAGTATCAAAAGGTTGTTGGATGGGGACCAGATATTGCAGATGCGCTAGCTCCAACTGGATACCCCAAGCCTGGTGTACAAAAGGTAAAAATTGGACTGGTGATTTAATCGAAATCGTGATGATTATATATTTACATTCTGCCTTAGGTTGAATGGTTCAAATTGCAACTCATGCTTAGCGGAAACACCTATATCGACCCCATCAATCTTCCACCACTTCCACCAGGAAAGTCTGAGATTGATGTTGCTGCCGATTATCTTTTCAAGCTCAGACAGGCTATGCGAGCACAGCTTCAAAAGACTCTCGGAGAAGTCTTCAACCGTGAGGAGAGGAATATCAGATATTTCCTGACAGTCCCAGCTATTTGGAATGATGCCGGAAAGGCAGCTACCCGCCAGGCAGCTATCCAGGCTGGTTTCTTGCGTGATGAGAACGACAATCGTCTTACCCTGATTACCGAACCCGAGGCCGCAGCCATGTTTTGCTCAAAGACTGGTCTGTTGAACCTCAAGGTCCACGACGCAGTCTTGATTGTCGATTGTGGTGGTGGAACTGTCGATCTTATCGCCTACGAAGTGGAGGAGGAGGTGCCTTTCTCAGTGGCAGAATGTACTGCTGGATCTGGTGACTCCTGCGGTTCTACTGCTCTCAACAGAAATTTCTCCAACATCCTAAGAGCCAAGATTAGGAAAATGAAGCTCCCAGATGGTTCAAAGACTGCTGGAAAGGTTTACGCAAAGTGTATCATGGACTTTGAAAACAGAATCAAGGCCGATTTCAGAAACAACGGGCAAAAGTGGGCTGTCGACGTTGGTATCGAGGCCGAGTTCCCAGAGGCTGGAATTGAAGAGGGTTACATGACCTTTACCAACGAGGAGATTTTGCAGTGCTTTGAGCCTGTCGTCAACAGGATTTTGGAATTGGTTAGAAATCAAATCATTGCCATTCAGGCTCAAAACAGGACGCTTCAGGTAGGAATAGCAGTTATCAATGTTTTGTCGTTTACTGACATTGTGTATAGAATGTTTTGGTTGTCGGTGGTTTCGGTGCATCAGAATATCTCTTCCAGCAAATCAAGCTTCACGTGCCACCCCAATTCCAGTCCAAGGTCGTTCGTCCCATGGACTCCGTCGCCGCTATTGTCAAAGGTGCCGTGACAGCTGGTATCACAGAACGTGTCGTTACATCCCGTGTTGCTCGTCGCCATTACCTCATGGCAACCCTACAGCCATTCAAGGAAGGTCATCACCCAGAACAATACCGTGTTCCCAGTTTGGACGGAAAGGATAGATGCAAGTACACAAGGCAGATATTCGTTACCAAGGGTCAGCGTGTAAAGAACGGAGAGCCAGTCAAGGTCTCGTTCTTTAGACAGGTTGCCCCAGGTGCTACTCTCATGTACGAAGATATATTATACGCCTGTGACGACGATGTCTGCCCAGAATATACCAAGGATCCTCGTGAGTATCCATTCTTGATCTGTGCTGTGATTATCACTAACATACCTTATCTAAACAGGCATTAAGGAAGTTGTCACATTGGTTTCTGATTTGTCGAGGAAGAATTTGGAGAAGGACTTTGAGCGCATGGACACTCCACAGGGAACATTTTACCGAGTTTACTTTGATATTGTAAGTTTTTCAACTTGGCAGACTTTCAAGCCCTTTCTAACAGAAATCACAGTACTTGACTCTGGACGGTAGTGAGTTTAATGCAGAGCTGGTGTGTCAAGGCGAAGTCATGGGTCGTTGCACGGTATGTTTATTCCCACCCCTTACTTTCGACTCAGCGGCGCCATATACTAACGAAATTGCAACAATAGTCGAGATTCCGATAAATGATACCCTATATTCATCTTGTTTATATCCCATCTGTTGGAATTTGGAGCGGATTGGCAAGCTTATACGTTTATTATTGGGCGATGTTTCGGCGCTCTTCATATCCCCCACTTACCTTTATTCACCTCCCATTACCCCATTATTTTATTTTATTATTTGTGCCATGACGTATGTTCTCATTTTCTTTCCACCACCATGTCTTTGTTTGGCTGTATACGTTGTTTTCGCTTTCTTTTTTGCCTATACGAATTGTTCTTGGTCCTGTTGGATTCGAAGTTAAACATGTTTGAAGAGATAGTCTCTGCAGCGGTACCCGTTGCTCCTTCATAATTCAATCTTTTGTTATACATGCCCTTCTCTTTCCATACTTCTTTCGATGGTGAATTGCGTACATTGGCTCCACATTAAATTCCTGTAGACGTGTGTAAATCTCTGAATTCAAATAAATCTCATGTTGACACATTTATGATATTAATTATAAGCTTAAACACTTTAAATTCTAAATTCAAATTTCCCATATAATTTTGAATTGATGTGGTTGCCAGCATGCAACACACACTGGCTGTTAGCTTGGCGCGTCTGAAGTCACTCCGCGTTCCAACAGTGATGCCAAGGCTATGCTTCAATTAGCGCTAATCATCTCGGCGAAACGCGACGCTCGTTGGGCGGAATACGCTCAGCACAGCAACCCTCCGTAGCAATACAGACTGCACACCCATCCACAAAGGCCGCTCCTCATCCCTCTCTTAGGAGTGTAGCTTCATACACACAGGCCCCCTTCGTTCAGCATCAGAGAAAAGAGAAAGCGATACACACCTACGCGTCAAAGCTTCACGACAGCAGGCACTCGTCCCCACCACCCCCTCCCACCCCCCCGGACCCTTTGCCAAACCCCCAGAAACAACTTAGCGATGACATCGGAGTATGTGGATTTCCAACCAGCACAGTGCGCAATATACCATCTGGGGGCTACATCACTGACTCGGACCTTGTTTATTCTTCTAGGACACCTCGACAATGGGGTGTTACACCCCCGATCTCGACTGTTGGACCGACAGAGGCGGAGAACTCGGTTAACCAAGCTCTGGTCGAGGAGCTGAAGCGACAGCACTCTTTCGAAACGCCAGAGGAGAGCCAGAGGAGGGTTCAGGTACTCGGCCGACTTCAGCAGGTTACGGAGGAGTTTGTGATGGCGGTTTGTACCGCAAAGGGGATGCCAGAGAGTGTGGCCTCGTCCTCTGGTGGCAAGATTTTTACCTTTGGAAGTTATAGGTTGGGTGTCTATGGACCTGGTATGTTTTTAAAAATAGCCAATCTTTGTGTGTGTGTGTGTGGGCTTGGGCGCTGATGTTGTGTGATGCTACACCAATTAGGTTCCGATATCGATACTCTGCTCTTGTGCCCTTCGCCGATCCATCGTCCGGATTTCTTTCAGTATTTGCCCCCGATTTTGAGTAAATTGCCGGAAGTTACGGAACTCACGCCGGTCTTGGATGCGTTCGTTCCAATCATCAAGTTTAAGTTTTCGGGTATCTCTATCGATCTTATTTTCGCTCGGTTGAATATAGCAAGTGTACCGAGGGATCTTACGCTAGAGGACAAGAACTTGTTGAGGGGTAGTGATGAGGTCAATTTGAGATGCTTGAACGGGACAAGAGTCACGGATGAGATATTACAGCTTGTGCCGAGGATTGGGGTGTTTCGTGGGGCACTGAGAGGGATCAAGTTGTGGGCCCAGCGTCGTGCTATCTATGCAAATGTTGTCGGGTTCCCTGGAGGTGTTGCGTGGGCGATGTTGGTGGCCAGAATTTGCCAGCTATATCCACAGGCTGTTAGTGCGGTTGTGATAAGCAAGTTCTTTCGCATATTGGGAAGGTGGACTTGGCCGCAGCCTGTCATGTTGAAGGGAATTGAGGATGGGCCGCTGAATGTCAAAGTTTGGAATCCAAGGGTACTGTCTCCCGTCATCGGTAATTGAGGCGCATGGATGTTCTAACTGTCTCCAGATTTATGCTTCTGATCGCCATCATCTTATGCCCATCATCACTCCGGCTTACCCCTCCATGTGCGCCACCCACAACATCACCAAAAGTACAAAGGAGATCATCATGAGGGAGATGAACCGGGCCGCCGAGATCGTGGACAAGATTATGTTGGGGCAAGAGGAGTGGAGTGCACTGTTCAAGAAGCACGAATTTTTCACCAAGGGATATAGATACTATCTGGCCATCGTTGCCGCCTCGAAGGATCCGGATAGTCAATTGCTTTGGTCTGGGATGGTTGAATCCAAACTGCGTCTACTTGTTATGAACATGGAGAAGCTCGATACAATCAGTCTTGCCCATCCATTCAATAAAGGATTTGATAAAGTTCATTATTGCCATAGCGACGAGGAGGCAGAGAAGATTGCGAAGGGGGGTTGTTTGGGGAAGAATGTGGAAGGTATCAAGAGTGTGACGACTGACCTTGGGAAGAAGGATGCAGTGGGGAATAGTCCTCCCAAAACTGATGAGAATGGAGAGGTGGCTCAAGGGGATATTAAAGTGTGGACGACGACGTATTATGTTGGAATTGAGGTTCACCCTAGTAAGTCTATTGTCTGCAAAATCCGGTTAGAGTGAGATGATCTAATTATTTGTGGTATAGATACATCGAAGCGACTGGATATCTCGTGGCCTTGTATGGAATTCTACGATTTGTGCCGGAATTGGGCACAATACAACGAAGACATGCATAGCATCCACATCGATCTCACCAGAAAGTTTGTTCTGCGAGAACCGAATACCCCCCCTCCCTTCTTGCATTTCCAGAAAAATCGATCCTTTATAATATTTGAGTATACCTGACTGACGTTTTGAATTTTTTCTTCTCTTTTTTTTGCATTATAGTTTCGAGCTTCCAATGGACGTTTTCAGTGAAGGAGAGGTCAGGCCGACGAAACCGATGAGGAAGAAGAAGGTGCTGAAGAAGAGAGGGGCCGAGGAGGCGGGAATCAATAACGAGGTGCGTATGCCTTTAGAGTTCCGACCGTCGTCGTCATCGTTGTCTTCTTCCGCTTCTTTGCCCTCCTCCTCCTCCCTACAACTTCAACTCCAACTCCAGTCCTCCGCATCCATCCCCCCCGTTGTACTTGCTGCTGCTGCTACTACCGATATCTTCCCCAATGTGTATGTCTCTTCCGGCTCCGAGAAGGAAAATTTTGGCGATGTTTGAGAGATTGGGAATCTATTTTTTTTTTGGAAAAAGAAAGGAAAAAGAGAAAAGGAACTAGAAAACAAAAGGCTGCCGTGGGAAAGAAATGGAATAGCGGATTGGAAAGAGGATGTGATACTAGGAATTGTTGGAGGAGGAGGAGGATGAGGCAGGAGAAAGGATTGGAGAGGAAGTGGGAAAGGGGGGGGGGTGAAGGGCGCGGATTCCGACGACGTGTGGCCGGCCACCGATTATCAAAAGAAAAAATCCAAAATACTCGAGAAACGAGAAAGAAGAAGAATAATCATAATATTATACCAAGAAAAGAAAGAAAGACAGAAAGAAAGAAAGAACAGAGGAATCATGAAATTGAGGTGATGCTGGCCCACATTATTGTTACCCCCCTTCCCCCTCCTTCATCCTTTCAACTTGTTCTCCCTCTGCTAAAGCTGAAGACGACGAAAGCCGCCATGAAGTCTACCTACTGGTGCACAGAGAGAATGAAAAAGAAAAAAGAATATTTTGAAGATAAAAAAGCAGAAAAAAGGAAATTGTTATGAAATCAGAGAGCGGAAGCAGCAGCAGAAGCAGAAGCAGCAACAAGCGAGCATATCTTCTCATCCTCGTCCTCCTCCTCTTCGTCTATTTCCTCCTTACTCTACCTTTTCTCTTCTTTTCTTTCCTCCTTTTATTTCAAATTCCCATCCCACGGGGACCTTTTGTTTTTTTCTGTGACCCGGAGGATTTTGCAGGCCGGAGATACATACACACATATACACACGCACACACACACACATCCATCCGCACGCGTTTTTTCTCGAGAATTCCAATACCATTTTTGCAATTGAAAAAGCAGCAAGATATCCCCCCCTCCAAACCCAAAACACACCATTTACGCAAAATGCAAAATAAGGCGTCGAAATTAAGCTAACCATCGTTTTCTTGTCGCTAAAACCTCTGGCTCTTTTTTTTTTTAAATCCCCTGATCTCTGATTCCCCCTCTCCCTCTTAAGCTTTCTCTCTCGAAGGACAGGGTAGGGGTGATCAGAAGGATTGGGATTTAAACTAAAAAAAACCAGGGGGAAAAAATGTGTATCATACATGTTTTCCGTTTATTATTTGAGAGAATTATAGGATAATCAGCTTGATGGTACTACACGCAATGCGGCGAAACGGCAAGTGTCGTTTAATAGTTTGACGCAACAACAACAGGGGAGTGGTGGGGTGCCGGGGACACAGACGCCGACGACACAGGCGACTCAGGTGGCAAGTCAGGTGGCGGCGGCGGCGCAGGCGATTCAGCAGGCGACTGCGCAGGCGACGGTGGTGAATCCGACGACGGCTCAGACGACGGCGTCGGTTTAAGTGAGGTGAGGTGGGGATAAGAAAGAAAGAGGCATTGGAGCTGGGAATGTGGATGTGATGAGTGATGAGTGAAAGGATGGGAGGGACGTGGGCCATCCATATTGGGTACCGGTGGGTTTTTTTTTACATCTCGAGATATTGTTGTGGATGTTGATGTGCATGTGCATGTGGGAAGTGCCAAAGTGAAGTGATCATGAACATATTCATCATCATCAAAGCTCGGGTCGAGTGTGGAGTCGAGTCTTGTCCATTAATTCGTTGTCTCCTTTTTTTTCTCTTTCTTTCTTTCTGTTTTAATTTCGAAATGTTTGGTTTTGTTTCTATTATATGCGCATGTACATGTTTGTGCTTTTTTTTTGCTTTCTGCTTCTGCTTAGGTTATTCTTTTTCTTTTTCTTTTTCTTTTTCTTTTTTCTTTTTTCCTCTCTCTGGATCCTGTTGTTGCAATTGTTTTTTAATTTTTGTTCATGATGAGATCTTTTCTTTTCTTTTCTTTTTTTTTTTTTTTAATTCATTTATCTTATTTATATTTATAGCTGGTTTTTTCTTTCTTTCTTTCTTTCCTTAATTTGAGTTCGTTGCTGCAGGCTGGGGTCGGGTCGGGTCGAGATTCTTTCTTTTTTTTTTCTTTATTTTTCTTTTTTTCTTTTTTTCTTTTTTTTCTTTTTTTTTTCGTTTTCATTACGATCCATGTTTGAGAATTCTTCGTATACGTATGTAGTTACCTAATCTAGTTTATTCTTTTCTTTCTGAATTCTTGAAGATGATGAATAGTCTGATAATGAAGTGCAAGACTGTTTCGGGCGGGGTGGGGGGTGGGGGGTGGGGAGTGGGAATATATACATAGGTACTCGAGCCGAGCCCCAACCCAAATTTTCTTATAATTATAATGTATCTAATTAAATGTATCTATTCTATCTATTTTTTACATGTTTTCACGCTGAAAATGTTGAGTTTTGGTTTATGCTGCTTTGGTGGGGAGGGGGGGGGGGTCTGGGGAGTCCAGATAGGGCGGATCCGGAGATTCTCATTGTTCTTTTTTTTTTTTTTTCAAGTTTCGTTTATAATATTATATAAACTCTAAGCAATATTGCGCTTCTTGCACAAAAAATCGACATCTAAAGTTGCATTTTAAATTTCCTCTTCGACGTTAGGTAGGTAGGTATGTACTTATGTAGGTGGGTAGGTACAGTACTTACCTGGTAAACGTAAAAATCAAAATCAGGGCAAAGCACGGCCAATTGCAAGCCAGATGGAATCTCCGGGAGGTATATCATGATCACATTGCTGGCATTTACATTTAAGGATATTCAACTTAAAGGTCGACGTCCTTTATATTCAAAATATAATTCTAATTCCCAGGCCCTAGGCCTACTTCCCCCCCCCCCCCCCCCCAAACACACACACACACACCTATTTGTTGGAGGAATCATCATCATCATCATTTAGGTATCTAATCATCAATAGTCTATTGCCACCCCCTGATAAATAAAGCCATATATAATGTACATGTCAGGGAATTCGAATAGCTGCTTTTCAAGGACGTTGATTGATCATGACCTGGCCGGGGGGCTAGAGGTAGAGGTACAGGTAAAGTACTGGTACTCATCGAAGTAGGAAGTAGGTAGGTGATAATAAGTAGCTATAGCTATAGCAATTGCAATAGGTTAACTCAGAGATTCTGAGCTTCCTTTCCTAGCTAATCTGAAATTTGGTAAAAAAGGCTTTGGCTCCATGGTTGGGGGTAGGGAACGAGACTACCGTGGTGGATTTGGCTATTATACTTGCAGCTGCAGCATACTTCATTGGATCCTTAAATCACGATAGCGAAGGCTCTCGAATTCCTAGTCAGTATACGATGAAAGGTCTCAAAGCCCTCCTCCGTGACTTGTCTGTCATGATGAAAGGAAATACGTGTTGTTCGTTGGTCATGAGTTGTGGCCATGGCCAGAGGAGGAGAAGATCGTGACCGGAAGAGAAAAGAATAGGGCTAGAACAGCAGCAACAACAATAAAGACAAAAAGATCCACTTGCAATAATTCAGATAAAAACCAGCGTGTGGGGCTCTGGTCCGTCTCGAGCTCCGTTTTGCAAAAGGATCGTCAATGACCGGGTACCCGAATTTCCATTTCTAACCAAAACGATATCGATGTTTCTTCAATATAATCAGAGGCAAAGATTGCGCAAGTCCTTGACCCATAAAATCCAAGTTTAGATTCAAATCTCATGAATAAAAACTTCTGAGGATTGATTTATAACTTGGGGCTTCACGACGTAACGTGGGGTGAAGTGTACTGTACCGTATACCGTGTGGTGACAACCAGGTACCTCTTACTTAAGCTTCAGCTAGAGAGCAAGTAAGTAGATCGACTTTTTCGTATCTTGCCCTATCATACACACGCACGATCATGATCAGTACATACGGCAAGTAAGGATCAAGTAAACAAGTGGGCGAGAGAATTCAAAGGTTCACCTAAATTTTCCATGGGAGTAGTCTCTGCCTAGGGCGGTTTGCCTTAAGCTTCTGGACGTATACCTAAGGCTCGTAGATCAGTAAAGTTGGCAGCCGTGTGAGTAGATTACTCCAAGCCATACGAGTTGAGAAGATCTGCAAACCAAGTCTGAGCCTGGGGGGGAGGAAACGTTCAAATAGGATCCCAGGAATGTCAATTAAGTAGTCACCCACCCCCGGCAGATGAAGAGAAAAAAGAAATATCTTCCCCCACATTCCTACCCATATTAAAACATTTTTCTCTTCGAGTAGAGTACTAAAGACTGGTTTGATTTCCACCCAATAGAATATGCTATTTTTTATCTCACTTTTCTTTTTCTTGATCTTTTAATTTTTTCCTTTCGGTTTGTTACTGGGATTTTTGAGATTGCGGGGAAGCGGCTGGGCCAGCTGCAGGCTTGGGATTGCGAAGGGTTCGAATGCCGTTCGTGGGTGGTGGGTAGGGTGGGGTGCGATTGTTTTGCATTGGTTGCTAATAAAATTTATGGACGAACAAACGTTGGAATTGAAGTGATGGCTGAGCTCTATAGAATCTGGTGAACTGGTGCTCTAGGTTTTGTTAGGTAATAGTTTCATGAGGAACGTAGGCTTAAGGTATAAAGAGGGATAATATATGGGGTAATCCTACACCACTAACTTTAAATTGTGTGTCTTGTGAGCTTAAGCTTGTTGCAAGTGCATTGAGAGAATGTGTGTGTGTGGCAGGAGGAACTGTTCAGAGCTTCTACATGAAGATCAACATTACTTTAAGAATTTCAGAAAGGAAAAAATGTGCACGTGCAGACGTGCATATGCATCGTTGTGCAGATCGTCCATCATATTGGAATTTTTTTGTGGGGCTGTAGAAAAAGGAATTGTGGTGGAGAGCTCGTAGTTTGTGATCGACACTTGCAATTGAGTCTGCGTATTCATTTTATGCGTGTTGTCAAATTCGCCCCATTTTTCGGCATTTGGTCCATGAGCGTTCGAAGCTCTGGTCGATCGATCTCGAGTACTAGTAGGTCGAATCCTCTACTCGTAGTGTAAATCACCTGTACGGAGGAATGTGTTGATTTTGGAATTGAAAGCGTTTGCCCTTGTCTGCTTTCCAGTTTCTGTGCTAGTTAGGCAATTGCAACTAGTCTCAGTCAGTAAACTGCAAATCGGATCCCGAGAGCTCAAGATATACCTACCTAGCCACTGTTCTCCGTACGACGTAAACCGAAGATTGACACCAACATCGACATCTGGAATCCGTTTCACAAGGCCCATCGAGTTGTTTTGTGCTTCAAACCAAGAGGTCGACGGTTGGATGGATGGAGGAAGATCTTACGAGGTTAAGAAGATCTAGAGGAGAGGATACCTAATCTCGTGGAGAGGAAGATGTGGCAACTTAATGAATGCCCAGAAGCGATAATCATTCCAGGGCAAAAAGTTTCTACCAGTTTGGGTTATAAGGCAGTCGTTCAATTTATACTTCCTAATCCGGAACTAAGCTATTCCCGCGACGGTAGTCTCCACGAGAAACTGTGAACGAGCCCCCGGCTTACGACCACTACTTTCCACTTTCGGTATATACACTCCGCCTTATGATATCTGAACACTTCTTGGAGAAATTTTAAAAGGAATGCATGATATGCACTCGAATATTCGAATTCAAAAGGAAAATCAATTGCAAGGACACCAATAAATGCAGAAAATATCCAGAATACGTATATATGCGCATAATTCAACACATGTACATCCCAGCAGTAAGTAACTACTTACGCGATATATTCTCTACTTAACCCATGGCCACCTCGGTACCATGTCCAGTACCACCTTGCAGGCAATCAAACTAGCGGCGGGGGGATCCGGGAGTCGTGCCTACTCTTCCTCTTTACTTTTCCTCTCTTAAACTTCCAATATATGGATGGTACCACTTTGCAATTGAAATATTAGTATATATCCATATATAAGATCTACCATATATATCACAACTAGTACTCGCCTTTCAATCCTGGCCGGGGAAATGCTTTATATAACTGATCACAAAATTGCAAGTTTTTATCTGCAATTGATTTCGAGAAGAACGATAATGATCATCAGCTGTCGATACTCAAGAACTCTGCAAAATATCATGTTCTGTGGCGGTTGAATGCCCCATAGGAACATCGCATAAATTTACCTTAAGCTGCACAAGCCAAAATCCCGAGGTTAGCTAGCACTCGAGCTCCCAGGTCCCCGAAATCAACATTAATGCCAATTCCCAAATCCCCAATATTTTGCAACGTTACCGCTCGAGCTCGTTATTAACTCATCTCAGCGTATTTAAGCACATAACGCATATGAGATGCCCAATTGTTCCAAGGAAAATCAATTCAATATATGTCAATTTAGAGGCCTTGGTATCTAGCTATAGCTATACTCAAGTACGAGTAAGTGAATTAGATGAATTAATCTATCTGCATGCGGGAAGGTATGAGAATGGTTTAGCTTACCAAGTAGTAGTCGCGGACGAGCAGCCTGCCGCGGGCTGCATATGCTAGTTCAGCAGAGTCGAATATAGATATCCATGAAGAGAATGAGTAGGTAGGTAGGTAGTAGTCGCCATGGACCGGCAAGTTTTATTCCCAGTGAAAGTTGCGCGAAAAATGGCGGGGTAAAATCAAAACATTTTTTGCAACCGGCCACATGCATGTAGCAGCGCCGGCGCCGCATAACATGTGTTTTTTTTTGTGGGGTCGGAAGATAGTGCGCGCGTGTGTTGAGTGTGTGTGTGAAAAGTAAAAACCGCCAGTAGCCATGGATAATTGTCAAACTCTCGACGCCGTGGATGGAGGAAGACACACAGCCTTCAGATTTCAGGCAGTATATACTATTACTATAATATATGTCCGGCAGGCGGCGGGTTCCCTTCGCGGGCGCCATTGTGCAATTGCTCATCGCCGCCATCGGTATATATGCACATTGATCTCGAAAGAGATGAGCCATATATTGAGATATACCGCATATGTGCCCTGCGCACACTTTTTTTCGGATTTTTTTGTTCGTAGAAACTCTTCAAGCTTGTCAGAGCCGCGGCTCATTTGCCTTTGTGTGTGTTCAATTTTATCAGCTGGAGTCATAACTGTGGCAAACCTCCCTCAGGAAGCTAAAGGTGGAAGCAAAAAATACGAAAAAAATAACGAAAAAAAAAAACGCATGCCCGAATTCGGCTGATCGAGGCGAGTCTCCCCAGGCTTCGCCTCGAGCTCGGTCGGATCCGAATCCATTGTAGGTGAGTAAGGAAGTAAGCTCTCAAATATCCGCCCAAAACCGTGGCCAGACATCGGCAATAACCCCCGATCTCCGACGGGCGACGTCCTCGTGATCAATCACGAAATAGGTAATTATGGGAGGGCCTGGCTGGCTGGATCCAAGGAAGATGACCATGGCCCTGGCCTGGCCCGTGGTAATCGACTAGGATTAACGTTCCACACATATGCTGGTTTTCGATATCAATACCCACACCTGGCCATACCCATGGCCAGTTAAGCGATTTCTTGATGCACGAGGTAGTGGACCGAGGTACGAAGGGTTTGGGGGTTCGGATTCGAACTCGAACTCTACTCTGGAGTAGAGTAGATTGAGTGAAGAAGCTGCTAGTTAGTACTAGAGAGCAAAAGACCAGTCGGTGAGGCCTAACTCTACACTCTACGAGGCTTAGGCTAGAGACTGCGCACTACCTAATGTGGTAGTCAGTCCCGAATTGGAAGGCTTACCTTGGACCGGCCTCACGTGAATTTCATAGAGAAGGAAAACTTGTCTAAGGATTCGAACCAAACCAAGATATCGAGAATTTGGTAGGTGTTGTACGAATACATGAATCAAGGGTCTGGGCATGCATATGGGGGGGGCTGCACGAATTAAATCATTGAGATCATGATCGTTAATACATAATCATCAGGGACGCAAGTGCCCGAAACTCGACATTTCCAGATATCGATCTTATAGTTGAATACCTACATAGTATATATAAGCTAGACAGCGGTGAATTTAAAGTCAAGGGTTTCCCACGGCCGTACGTACCTACATGTATTATTCCTTGCTTTCATTTCATTGATATGAAACTTGAAGATGCAGGAACAAAAATTGCAGCAAAGATACTGATCATCGAGTAGGTACCTAGGTAGTGGAGTTTACTACGTATCACCATCACCAGTTAGTGATGTAACTGTTTCTGAATATCTGGATTTTCTCGTACCTGCCGATCAACTCGAATACCATATATAGTAGGATTAGGGAATTAGGGATGACATGTGGGGCAAACTCAAACGAATTCGAAAGTTTAGCTACTTTCGAATAAATTCCTCTAGCCGTACGTAGAATGCAGCCCTCAGGATATATATATCAGGCTTCCCTCCCATTGCCATGTATCTCACAGGCCCAAGAAAAATGGTATCACTCATGAGTTACCCCCGTGCTGATCGCCCATCCATCATGTTGTTGCCAATCGAAAAACATTGGAAACGGTAACGGTATACACGCCCGTTGCAACAAAATTGCAACCAAACCACGAAGATCTTCATGATGATAGACAGACACCACGTACGGCAACCTGTTCTACCTAGTTGATCAACCTCGCGAGACCAGATCATCGATATCTAGGTAGGTAGAGTAGCGCATCACAGCTGAAGCGCTATCGCCTTCTAGAAGCCTTATGTAGACTTTGGGTTGATCTCTGATACCCCGAATTCGAACATGGTTCGCCTCATACAAGTACATGTAGGCAGCCTTGCAGCTGTAAACACATCCCCCCCCCCCAAAAAAAAAGAAAAACTTGATTGATTCGAATTCCCTTGTAATGTTTCATTCGCCCCACTATCCCCACAGATGCCTTATAATTACATGTAATTTGGAAGATCCTCACAACCAGGTAGCTAGGCTAGGAATTTGAAGACAACGTCTAGATCTGTACATGTATTTGGGGGTTTCGCCCTAGGCCTAAATAAATGGGAATTCAAAAAAAAAAAAAAATGTGGGGAAAAAGGAAAATCTTCCCTTTCAATATCGATATCCTGAGATCAGCACTACTCGTATCCATGTTCCATAGACTACTTAGGTATCATGATCATCGTCATGATCATCATCAATCACCATCACCACACAACATATCGCCGTCATTAATGTTACTCGAGTAATATTCGTTGGGCCATGGCCATGGCCATTTTCGTTCGAATTCGTTCGCCACAAAATTTAAAAAAAAAGTAAGGCTGTCCAGGTCCGCGGGGAAGAATTCGGAGGGACCGGTACCGGTGCATGATGAATGCATACATAAGTTACTTACTTAAGTAAGTGCGATCTTTGGAAATTACCTAGGCATGATTGGCCCAAGCAAGTCGACCGGCCGTATACGTACCAGTACCCCTAGGTAAGGCAGAAAAAAAAAAAAAAAATAAAAATAAAAATCACGAGATCGATATCGAATTCATTTAAACGTGCCGTTAACTTTCGAAGCATGTTCGAGTAGGCAGGCACTGCAGTGTACATACTACCGCTACCAAACACCGTCAATGTTACATAAACGTTAGCCTGGTGTGCAACGCCGCCCTCTACCCTCGGCATAAACGTTATTCAACTAGATTCCCAAAAAGCATATAGCTATAGGCCTGCAGCTAGGCAGCTATCCATGATCAGGTTCGCGAGTATAAGGTATATACGCAGAATGTCAAAAGGTAAGGTTTTGTGTTGCACTTGGGTACAATTGCCATGGCCACCTACGTAGTTACCCCAGATTTTTTTTTACAAGGTTTCTTGGGTTAAGTTGGGCTGGGGAAGGTTGTTCTCGTGCCACCCCTATAGCTACTATGTAGGTATGTAGGTACCAAGTGAAGCTCGAGCTTGATATATCGATGAGGTGTACTCCGTATCACTTCCTTATATAGGAGGCAGCTAGCTGAGGAGAGTGAAATAGAGTTTAGGTAGAATCCTCATAATCACAACCGACGTTAACGTCCATCTATCTGGGTACGAGAACAGTTCTACAGTTCATCTACTGCAAAGGTAATGTACATGTACCTTGTATCTAGACTAGGTACAGATACTATAGCAAATTAAAACAAGGCATGGATATCGATTGCCGCAATGGTCTCTAGATCTTTTAAAAACCTTTTTTTTCAATACTCGAGTAGAGCACCAAATTTGTGATAAACAAACGGGCACATGTTTCCCCACACCCCACACACCACACACACACACGCCTCAAAACCATGGCTGGCTCGCCACGGGGAATCCCATGGCCGATCGATTCCAATTACAATTTGCTGTCGATTTCGATCGCGACAGCGAGAAAACCAGACAGAACCATACATGTGTGTGTGGGGAAAGAAGGAAAGTAAAAAGGAGGTCTCGTGAGAAGAAGCAAAGAAGAAGAAGAAGAAAATATGTTTCTGGCGGTGTTGAGAATCTTTACAATTGGGATTAGAAGTATAATGTTTCTAGAATTGTAGCCAATCAGATCTAGAGGTAGCTGCGACTAAAAGGTATCCTCGCCGTCCAGAAGCCCTCGAGAGCTGTTCGTTCGTTGGTCGAGTTTGCTGCTGCTGTTGCTGCTGTTGCTGCTGTATGTATGCATGCATATGCACATGCAAGCTTCAATGAGTGTTGCAGACGCCTCTCTAGTTACCCAGTCTCGTGCCCCTCTGCCTGCGCACAGACTGCCCCACCCCCCTGCCTCCCCGCCATTTCAACGCACGCACGCACGCAACAGCGCAAGCAAGCAAGCAAGCAGGCAGGCAACAAACGCACGCACTTGGGCCTCACGCGCGCACCGGCCCACAAACCCTAACTCCCCCTGTCTGTGCACTTTTTTTTTTCCCTAACGACGTTCGCCATCCGTCGAAAAGAAGGGGTGGGATGGGGTGGGGGAGGGAAACGGGGGGTCGAGACTGGGAAACGGGGGATGGAGGCAGCTCAGGTTCATTCAAAGCAGACAGACAGCCAGGAAGCAGGCAGGCTCGGGGATCATCGATGCGATGGATGCAGGCTTTAGGCGGGATCGGCTGCACTGCAAAGCCCGCGAGCGAGCGGGCTGGCGAGCGGCGGGGCGGGCGAGAGTGGAGCGACGGCCGAGTCACGATGTCCCGGTTCTGTGGTGTTGAGCTCGACCTCCCCATGGCAAAAAGCGAGCGCTGGGCCGAATGCGAGCAGGTGCTCGACTGGGGCACGTCTGCGAGCAGCACACCACCAGCTGCAATCACACCACCGGCCGCCCGGTCGAGCAGACGGCGGCGTGGGTGTGTGGATGCTGTGAAGAAAAAATTAAACTCCGCCCATACAGCATGATAATTAATTCCCTGAAGATGGCGGCGACCCAGCACGGACGTATGTACAGCTTGGTTTTTAACCTGCCGGCCGTGGAAAGGGTGTGAGTGCATGCCGGTGGGTAGCGTGAGTGTGTGAGTCTGTGAGTCTGGGGGAGCTTGGGCATAAATACACCTCGACATCCCTCCCCGGGGCCACGGAGTTAACCCTTCACAATATCCTATATCCAAAGTCTAAAGAACATATAAAGTCGACTCGATATCTTTACATTTATACAAACCGACATATACGAGAACATTCACCTGACCACACTCTTCACTCACATAGCCAGACAAACCCTCACCGCCTCACCTCAATCCTCGATCACCTTCACAATGAGACTCACACGCACAAACTCAAACTACTTCCCAGACGACCTCCCACACCCATCAACCTCCTGCCCAACGACAGTCGAGACCCACTACCTGCAATGCGGCTGCACCGTTCAAGACACATCAAATGAGTCCGCGCTCCCATTCGCGCTCTACGGAGATGTCGTCTCATGGCAGAGCCCAAACTCCCCCACCGCCACAACCAGAGCTACCCGCCGCCGTGGATCCGCCTCATCGGGAGGAAGCCCACCCCCACGATCTGTCAGCCCAGGCCTCTCCACAATGCCTTCAGAGGATCACATTCTACGAACTGTAGACCCAAACTTTTGCGAGAGAGCAAGCTGCGGAAGGAGTTTAGTATTCAGTATGTCTACCCCCTGAAGCTCCCTCTAGACGCTAATGAATTGAGCGCTAACATATTCCGCTTCCCCTTTTGATAGACCGAGAATGGAACAGACTCTGGGAGGCCCACAGCACCGAGATGAAGGAAGCCCTGGACGATAATGCAACCTTTGAGCAATTCAAGGCCAGAATCAGGAGAGAGGCAACAGTAGTCACCGAGGGACTATTAGGACGAATGCCTTCCCAGGAACAAGTCCAGCAGACAATGGCAGCGGAGAACCGGTCTTAAGCCTATTGCAAGCAAACACATCCAAAAAAAACCCCCCCCTTCAACTCTTATTCCTTTTCTGAAGGCGTCACCACTTTCAATTCCAACCTCTCCTCTCTTTTCTTATAAACCGAATCAATGGTTTTGAAGTATAGATAGCGCTAGCTGGAGATTGAAGGGATGATGCTTTTTTTTGTATTACTACTACTACTACTTTTTCACCAAATTTCCTTTTGTTCGGTACCATCATTCATCATTCATCATCATTACATCCGGGCTTTTTTTTTTTTTTTTGTCGGCTTCTCGTTCTTTTGCGCATGCTTTTTCTTGGGTTTAATGCTGTCAATTTGTCTGTCTGTGTTCCTTGAGCTTGTTTATTTGACTGTTCCATCCCCCCCCCCCCCTCAATGGATTATATTAGCGGGCGGAATGTTTTTGGTTTCGGTGGGAAATAGGGGATCGGGGAGTGGTGGCTTTTCTTTTCTTTTTCTTTTTTTGGGGGGTATTATGAAATTTTGTTCAGTTGCAATTGCAACTATTTTCAACATCCGTCTTGGCTTGGGGTTTTGGTTTTTATTCAGACTTTGGCAGGTGTGGGTTAACGTTCAATACAACTTTGAGCAGACTAAACTTTGATCGATCGATGGGTCTTTCTCTCTCTCTCTCTCTCTCTCTCTCTCTCTCTCTGTCCGTGGGTGCATGCATGATCGTGTGTGTATGTATGTACGTTAGTTACCCTGAGATTGAGTCACAATCAATCAATCAATCGATCGATCGATATTGTCGTGATCATATATAAGGATGCGTTGGGGGGGGTGGGGGGGGGGGGGGTGAGTCTAAAGCTACCTATAGCTAGGTACATACTTAGGTAGGTATGTAGGAGCTGACAATGGCAATGGGTCATGTTTGGCTATATATGGGAACTCGGAGATACTATGTATGTATGTATATAGGTATGTATATAGACATTCGAATGGGCATCATGATCAGGGAAACGGAGTTTAGTTTTCCGTGATATCAGCTGTGATCGATCGGGTGCGGTGCTCTGGCTGGCTATGGTGGGGTGGGTGGGTGATCGCAGCATGCGTATGCATGCATCTCACAGCTGCCGTTAACGTTAACGTTAACGTTCTCCCCTCTTGAATTTTGGATTTAAATTTACATGCGAATATATAAGTATGTAAGCTTGGTTATGAGCTTGAGCTTGAGCTTGCTGGAAAATGAGTTTTTTTTAGAGATGCATGAGAAATTATATATGATTATGTTCAGGGGATATCGATCCGGAGATTTAAATTTCTCAAAAGATTAAAAAAAATTCCCTGATCACAAGAAACTCTCGCTGAACTACATACCTACTTACCTATGTAAGTATTTCCCCTGATGGGATGGTCATGGATGCCGGTGCTTGGAAACTATATTTCACAAAAACAAGATCTAGAGGTGGAATTGGAATTGGAATTGGAATCCATGGCGAAGTAGATGTAGAGATGATTTCGGGGGGGGGGGATGCAGGAGGAAGGAAACTTATAATAATTATGGGTTGTTTATAATAGGTGTACATGATTAATGTTGATTGGATATTATTGCGGGGCTTGGGGGGGGTCGTGAAGAAGAGTAGCTATATATAGGGATGTAGAACTACTTTGGTATTATAATTATCTCGGGTTTCAGGATCCGGTATGTAGCTACTTAGCTATAGGTAGGTACATATTTTGCTCGTTTGCAATTATCTACTTAGGTATACGTAGTTGCGGCCGGAATTGAATCATGAATCATCTGTTTTTTTTTTGTTTTTTTTAGAAGATGGAATTTAGGAATTCGAATTGATTGATTTCGAGGATATCGATCCTCCTGTCCGGATCCAGGAGGGTTGTGATGTTGCTATATACTTAATATATACCTACTTAGGTACCTATTAAGTACATAGGTAGGTAGATAAAAGCTGCTCGAGGATATTGATTGAGGATATTGATTGCTAGATATATTGTTATAATTAAGGAATTCGAAAGAGAAGTAAGAGAAGGACGTATGCGAAGTAAAAGTATGCTGGCCATGGGGCTAGAGTAGGCACTTTTGTGGAGTAGTTTCCAGGTTCGTTTTTTCTGGGTTTGGGGTGGGTTTGGGATTCGGAAAGAATTGACATTAATTAGTTAACGTTAAGGAAATAGATGTACGTCATGATCAATGGAGATGTTGTTGTTGTGACGTTGATTCATTACCAGGTAGGTACCTAGTAGTGTACATATATATACATCATTCTTCGTCAAGCTTGGCACGAGACTGTTCTTCAAGATTGGCAATATTTGGAGTCTCCGGACGTACGTGGAGGTACCGGTTTACAGGGTTAAATTTGCAGGAGTTGATCATGAAGTGGAACGAACTACCTACCAGGTACCTAAGTAAATATGTATGTATTTCCATCTTGCAATTGCCAGCCCCCGAAGTTACAGTAACTACCTAGGTACATACATAAGTATGTAAGTATGTAGGTTCAATTATATGAATATGAATGAGTATGAGTTTCAAGCCAGATCGATATCGATATCCATTAACGCTGGAAGATAGATGTGTATATAGGAAGTAGCTATACCCTTTGGCCATGGGGGATGTATAGTTAGTGGGATGAAATTGGTTTGGTTTTAAGAAATTTGATGATGGGTACATACCTAGGTAGGTCCCAAGGAGCTCGAGCTCTTAGCCGAAGGGAAAATGCTTTCCTTGCCTGGGAATCGAACTGGTACTCAGGGATCCTTCACATCAACTTGAAGTCACACTTGTAGATTGGCGCTATCGTGACGACAGCAAGTCGATGTGAAATCAACAAAGACATTCAATACAATGATGTGGTAGCCAATGGGAGAGAGCAAAGGTGTCAATATTGATGCTCTGGTATATATGACAGAGGCAGCCGTGGATGCTGTTGAATTGATGGGAGTTTAGGTACAGAGAGCTAGAGATATTCACACTGTGGAGTATCTATCGTGCACAATATCAACAAAGATCATCAGCAAATTTAAAGCTTGAGTTGGCGCTATCGGGGTAGTCTACCGCGGCCGCTGCAGCAACAATCGGGGGAAGGTATGGTGCTGTTAGGTAGGCTGTAGCGACATGACCTCTTCAGGGTAATGGCAAACATGTATGTATGTACATGCCCCGCCCCGATTGTTGCTACAGCGCACGCCGTTACCCTGAGGCCGTGTCGCTATAGCGTCATGCTAGCGACAATCGGGAAGAAGTGGTCCAGGTCGACCTTTCCTGATGCGCTAGTTAGGATACCTCCGGCTCAATCCACTGCTCAATCGCCCGATCCACCGTCAAATCCACCCCTAGTATATCCACTGTGATATCCACTGTAATACTATTAATGCTATACCCACGTGCACTGCTCAATCCACCACTACAAACATAGGTATGTCCATGCTGATTCCACCGTAATATTCACCTCTATAGCTATGCTGAAACCACAACCCAATCCACTGCTCAACCCATGGCTATATATATCCACCGCTCTATCCACCGCTCAACCTATATGCATGTAAATGTAAAATGTAAAATGTATGAATTCTGTTGAAATGGCTTGTCGGTCTATAGCTAACCAATTTGGGGCGAAATGTTTACGCATACGCACTTGTCAATTGCAATAAAGTATGTATTGGAAGTTCATTAATGCATTGCTGAGATTCATGATCATATTATCGGATCAATTCAAGGCTCTACATAGTGTTATACGCACGAAAAGAACATGGGCGTTGTGAGAGAGCAAATCAATCACAAATATTGTGGGCACGAGACTAAAATACTTAGTCTCATTCCAAAATATTGGAACAATGAACATCTTCCCTCTTCAATTGGCCACGAGACTACTTCAATTCGCTGTTTCAATATTACCCTTTCCGGTAAACTCACACTCAAAACTCCTACGAGACTAGACTCGTGCCCAGACCCTCGTAGAGGTACGAGACTAAAACTCCTATCGACTCGTAAACTCCTAGTGCAAAGCCGAGTACAGTGCAAATCCACGATTCAATTCCATTGTGGCCGTGGCCCGTCACCCGCCCCAATGGCTGGCCACCGCATCGGAGCAAAAAAAAAAGCGTTTCGCCAAGCCCGCAGGACCCTCCCCGAGACTTCCATTGTCGGCGCTCCACTAGCGTGCCCCACGGTGAAAAAATAACCTGGAGCCGCACCCCTGCGCCAAGGCCGCACCCACTCCCATCGGTATATAATGCCCTCCTCCCCCCATCCTCATTTGTTCTTCATGCGACTTTGTGAGTTCTCTCCTCCCCCCCACCTCCACCTCCACCGAGCGATCGGGCTTCACACATACAGAGTACTAATTGGCTTCTTTGCAATACAGACTTCATAGGATCATATTCTATAGTAAACGTCCACTCTTTTTTGGTCTTTCCAGACACAAGAACTTCAACTCGGCTGATGACTTGAAAGCCCCGGTACCCAAGAGTGAAGCCTCTTTAGCCGGGCAGTCTTCGCGGACTGCCCGGTGGTGATGATCTCTATCCTAGTAATGTGTGAAGCAAAGGTCGCGAGACCGGAGTTGGACATGAGCGGATGGGTACTGGTGGCGGTCTGACGAGCTTTGAAAATACAAAGATTTATTTCTTTTACTTGGTTGTTCTGGAGGATCGGATTAGAGCGAGTGGGATTTCGGCTTTTGGCAGTTGCAACTTGAAATTGGTTTCTCTGCGGTAGAAGAGGACGAGGAAGATCTATTGGACATTAGACGGTGTTGAGGAAGATCCTAGTTTAAATATTGGAAATAAATACTTGATTCCATCTACAAAATACTTTCAATCCTTTATCGTGATCCCAAGCCATTGATTTCGGCCTGTTCGTAGCACTACTTTCCAATTGAGTTGACTGGTCCTAGGACTAGTCATCCTAGGATCACTTGTGGAATACATGTTGCTCAAATTGACATCACACCGAGACGAATCCATCTCTCTCGAATGGCCCACCTTATTATGCAAACCATCAAGTCCGATGAAAAGAAGGCGTCCACTCACGGCCCTTGACGTATAACTGAGGCAGGCAGCATCCCGAATTGTCGCCCTGGCAACAGATACACATTGCGTCCTTCTTCCTTGCTCCTCGCCCATGTCGGTCCCCGCCAAATCGAAACCGGTTCCCCGCAGCAGCTGGCAGTTGGCATGCTTCTAGAACGAAGGGGAAACAGCTCATGCAGCACGCCACGGCCCCGCCCATTGGCAGCCGTGCGTCGGGCGCATCCCTAAATACCCCGCCGGCGGCCATTGACGTCCGCTCCAGCCTGTGGTGTGGGTGTGTGCGAGAAGCACGGCAGGGGGGGAATTCCGCACGCAAGACTGTCCGCAAATGGGCACCCGTCTGCGGCCGCGATGGAGATGCCGGGTGGAGTTGCAACCAGGGCCTGCCCCCGACTCGAGGCTCACGAGCTGGCATGCATGAGATAAACTCCGATATGCTGGGCCTTCACACATTATACTGCTGGCACGTCCACTAGGTCAACAAGTCCTTTTATCTGACGGCCTTGACTTGTTCTCATGTAGCCCCATCAATTGAGCATACATCACATTACTCTGTCTCGGGATGTGCATTCAAGCCCCATCCTGGATGGCAAGGTGCACGTATCGAGGCCTATCATCGCGGATTTGCTGAATATCGCCCATAAGGGAGAGCATCGAGCTCTTGGGACATGTCGCAGACAAGCCTACGTATACCTCTCGTAGCTCGGGTGGTGTTGCTGGAGATTACTCGAGCAACCCCCCACGCTTCATGCTGGTCTGCTTTGGGATTTTATAGTAGAGTGAGTATTCGAGATGCTTGCATTGTAATCTATTGTTGATACCTCGAGCGAGCTATGGGTTTATCTGCAATTGCCCAATCCCAAGGTTGCGATCTCAATCCCGCAGCTGCCCGTACTGAATCGATCTGACTTGTTGAGCTGCCCCCCGCACCCTCGCAACCCCCCCTAGTAGAGTAAATATCGATTGTTCCCTAAAATAAACAAGTCAGTCCGAGTCCGGTCTTGTCTGAAATTGTCTGAAGATGTCTCTGTTGGATCCGAGTGAGTGTGTTTAATTTCGGATACATCCTGTAGATTTGATGTCTCGAGTCTCATTGCCCTCTGAGCGGGTTTACATAAGCACCACGTGACCGAGACAGCCAACTCCCTCCCCCCTCGAGGCCTCTCCCTCCTAAGGATTCCTGCCTTTCTCGAGTCTGAGAGGCTTTTTCTTCACATCTCGTGCCGGACTGCATCCTGCCGTCAACGAACGTGCCCAACTGCCCCCAGTTTACCTGTTCTCGCCCATCGACAACAGCCCTTGGAAGCAGCACACCTTTACACCCACCCCCCCCTTCTCTCCCCCCTTCATCATCACCACCACCCTCCACTGCTGCCTGCAGCATAGACCCCAGCACGCTCATACTGAGTGCACCACCGTCACAACGCAGCTTCGTTGCCTAGACTCCGCCAACTCGATAACTGGAGCAAGTTCGGTTGAGAGTTTCCCTAGAGACTGGATCCAGCCCATCCCTGTCAAGCGTGCTGACGGAGTGTGTGGGGAGAATAAGGTGTTGTAGGCCCAGCAACAGCCACTCATTGAATTAGCTGCCTTCGACTGCTTCCTTCCTTCCATCAGTGTTCCTTCACGCACTGCATCCCTGGTCGAGCTCCATCCTTACCCCTCCCCAACGCTAAAGCCAGGCGGCAAAAGCCCTCGAAAACAACCCCCCTCCATCGATCCGTTTTCGTTGCTGTGCCATTCTCAGCCGTTATTTAGCCTCCCCCACCCCCCCCCTCTTCACCCCCCCGCACTACCCCGAGGATTCCGAGTGTCTGAGGAAAGATATTACACGGAGCCAAAAAAATATTGCAACGACGGTTTTTCCAAAGGCTGAAGGTCAGGTCCAAGAGTCTTTTTGGCCAGAAGGTCACGGCAGAGAATTGAGTGTTGACACACAAGAGGTTCCTCAAGTAGTCGCCTGTACAAGTGGAGTGGAAGTGGCTGCCTGGCTACCTAGGTATCCTTCTCGGCTAACCCGTCCGTGCCGTCCCTTCTTCCCCTCGCCTTGCCCCGAGTCGAAACTCGCCGGACAAGGATAAACTAGCGGTGGTGGGCGTTGCTTGCGTCCGTGTGTGGGAGCATTTGAAGTCAAACACAAAGGTACGCACTGAGGAAAGCGTGGAGGATCGGCTGACTTGACGGAGGTTGGCGGCAATGCCAAAACAGCGGGCTTGAGCTAACAGTGAGGAGCATCATCAGAACCCATACGTCGCAGCCTCCTTCATACCTTCGGAACAAACTTCTGTTGCCTGTCGGCCTCCAACTTTAACCCTACTCTTGCGTCCTTTGTGTTAGCCACGACCTTCCCAGCGTTGTTACCCAAACCAAGCTTTCGCCTTCATTATCGTCCCGGCAACCTTAGTCCAGCGTCATACTATTGCCTGTAACACACACGATCGCTGCCATGTCGCTCCCGGCAAAGTACACGGAGGAGATAGATACTCTGAATCGCGAGGTTCTTCGAGAGCAGCCTGTGGACGTCCTCCAATTCTGCTCAAATCACTTCAGTCGCCGACTCGAGGCCCAGCGTGCCGAGTTTTTCTTTAGCCAGCAGGCTACGTACAACCCTTTTAGGATGTCTTCGTTGCAAGAGGCCGAGAACAAATTCCCCGGTTCGTTTGGGGGATTTGATGGCTCCAATGATAGACCCAGGGCTTCCATAATCCGAGAAGAGAACGAGGACGCTATGGAGGAGTCGAACAACTCTCCGACGTCATCATTCTTCAAACAGAACTTCAATGCCCAGGACAGGGCGCCGATAACACCGCATTCGCCCTTTTCTCCCAGGGGAAACCACAGCAACAGCAATAATCCATTTGGAAACTTTAGCGAGTCACTTAGCAGCAACCGCCCAAGTACCTTGTCCCCAAATGCTGCCTTTGGCAATGACTTGCCTACCAATTACAACATGAATCGTCGTACTTCAGTATCCGCCGAATCTCTAATGCCATCTGCAGCCAGTGATGAGTGGACGCCACCTACATACCCCAAAAGCGAAGAGCAGGTCAATCGCCTCAAGTCTGCCGTCGTGAAGAACTTTTTGTTTACATCTTTGGAGGAAGATCAATTCTCCCAAGTGCTTGGTGCGCTGAACGAAAAGCCAATTCCAGCGCAAGGAACTCGTGTCATCACCCAAGGCGATGTTGGTGACTTCTTTTATGTTGTCGAACGAGGAGCATTTGACGTCTATGTCAACAAGAGTGGAAGGATGGAGCCCGGCGTTAGTGGCATGGGATCTAAGGTTGCATCTGTTGGCCCTGGTGGCTCATTTGGTGAGCTGGCCTTGATGTACAATGCTCCGCGTGCCGCAACCATCATCTCAACAGTGCCTCATTCCATCCTTTGGTCCCTTGACCGTGTCACCTTCCGCAGGATTTTGTTGGAAAACACCTTCAAGCGTAGAAGAATGTATGAGGCGTTCCTTGAGGAAGTTCCTATCCTTGCTTCACTCACTGCAGCAGAGCGTGCCAAGATTGCAGATGCTCTCCAGACACACACCTTTCCACCAGGTGAGGTTATCATCAAGGAGGGCGATCCAGGTGACAATTTCTATATCATCGAACATGGCACAGCGGATGTCTACAAGAATGGTATAAGCGCGGCTGTCAAGGTGTTGGAGAAGGGAGACTACTTTGGAGAGCTGGCTCTATTGAATGATCAGCCAAGAGCAGCCAGCATCATTGCTCGGACAAGGGTCAAGGTTGCCTCACTCGGCAAGGAGGGATTCCAGCGACTTCTTGGGCCTGCTGTGGATATCATGAGAAGAAACGATCCCAGACTACCGGCTGATGAGGTTGGCCCATTTGACAAGAATGCCGAGAGTGATGAGGAGGGCCCATTCGGTGGTGGTCCATGACTCAAACGCCGTCGACTTCAATAATCGACACCCACTTTGCAATTACTTGATATTCGATGATTCGAGCTAAAGCCAGCGCGTACGCGGAATGCAACTTGTGTATTGAGGAACGGGGGATTGCGAGGATGATCTGTGTGGTAGAGGAGACTACGAACGAGCTGTACGAGGAGTGCATAGTTGAGACGATAGATGGGCCGAACTTTTTTCTTTTGTCCTCTCCTTTCTTCCCTTTCTTTCCAATTACCGCATTTTTAAATTTTGTGGTGACTTGGAGACCTGTGAAATTGATGACAGTGGTCCTGATTGACACCCTTAACCTTTTTCTTTTTACTACTTGTTTCTCTATTCCTCCTCTTTCTTTTGTTGTTCGAACTCGACGGACTTTTTTTGTCTGGGATGAGTCGCCTCCCACCCCCACCCTCCATTTGATTTTTCTTTTTTCCTTTTAATATTGCAATTCATGCTATTGCTATTCGGATTCTCTCATCCTCTGTTTTCTTTTTTTTTTCTCTTCTGTGTCTCTTCGTGGGTATGTGTCTGGATTGATGGAAACCATGGGTCTTTTTCATTGTGTCTTTCTTCTTGTGTTTACCTTGCAATTGCCCCTTCATGATGTGTCCTTTATGGTCCTATGGTCCTCCCCCCCCCTCTTTTTTCCTTTTCCTTTTCCTTCTCTTTTTTTTTCGTTCCCTTGCGTATTACTATTACTACTATAGCTACTACTACTACTAGTACTTTACTCATTGACAGACAGACAGACAGACAATCAATTGTATGCTTATTCCTTTTTTTTTTTTCGTTCTCGCTGTACATGTGGTGTACGAATACCGTGAGTGATGTGATGTCTAGGGCTGTTGAGAGGCTTCTCGATGTCAATACCATCATCTTACACCGCACTCCCAGTGCTTCTGTTGACGTTGTGGACTCCGTAGTTGCATCTTACGTATACTGTATATGCTATAGCTACCTACAGGGTGGGTGGGGATCATGAGGAATGAATGTACAGAGGGAAATATAATTTATACCAAAGTACTTTCTCGAGTTGACTGGGAGTTTATAAAACGTAATTACAACGTTGAGGGGCATGAGACTAAATAGGTAGGTTGTGCTTCGAATTTCGATGGGTCTTAGTTAGATCTAGACCTTCCCTCCAAAGGAGGAGCTTAATTGATCCTTAAAAGTATGTATATCATGGTCATGATCGATATCATTCCATTATGGATTATATATTATATTATAAGTAAATTATATTACTCCCAACTAGTGATCATGACTATAGAACCCCCCCCCCCACCAAAAGAATCCCACCCCCCACAACCTCAATTACTTGGGAGGTAACCTACACAAACCTAAACGCCCTACTCGTCCCCACAAACCCACTCACCTTCCCCGTCACGGGCGCCTTCGCATCCCCAAAATACCTCACCCGAAACTCCCTCCCCGCCCCCGCCCCCGCCCCATTCACACTCCTGACACTCTCGGCCTCCTCCCCCCCCACGTCCCACCGCGCAACAACCTCGCTGGTCCCCAGCACCACATCCTTGCGCTTCCAGTGGAACGTCACATCGTAGTCCGCGTCCCCGCGGTATCTCGCCCACGCGGGAGCTGCGGCGCTTCGAGTCTCGATAACGACATAGTCCCCGTTCAGGCGGAGATTGTTCCGTGGGTTGGCGCCGACAAAGGTGGCTTGCACCACCACCGCCACCACCACCCCCGTGCTAGGGAGTGAGTACGTCTCGTTCGGCTGTGTGAGTACCTGCCCAAACGCCCGCCCGAGGCCGGGGTTGTCGTAGACGACGCCCGTGTTCAGCGCGATGGATTTCTCGGGGGCGATGATGGGCGGGAGGGGGGAGATGTCTGTGCTTGGGGCGGGGAGCCCCGCGGAGGGGAGGAGGTGGTGCAGCGAGGCCAGCGTGGCGTGGATGTATGCGTCGAGGGTGTGTCGTCCGTAGAGCGTGCTTGCGCCCTCATATCTCTGCACGTCGTACTCCTCGGGAGTGGTGATGTAGTGCGAGTATGTGTTCCCCGGGCCGCCGAGGACGCTCCATAGCTCCTCCTGCTGCGCCTCCTGCGCGAGGATGGGGGAGTCGAGCACGGCTTTGCGCCAGCGCCGGCCGGCCATGGTGGTGGCTTCGCCCGAGGAGATGAGGATGATGAGCGGGCCGACGCGTAGGTGCTGGATGTCGACGATGTTTGGCGACCAGGCGTAGGGGGCGTCCATCTCGCCGACGCTGAGGAGGATGGGTTTGGGCTTGTGGCAGGAGATTTGGGCGGGGGAGGGGGCGCGGAGGAGGTCGCGCACGAGGAGCCAGAGGGGGTTGGAGGGGGTGCCGGGGGAGTTTTGGGTAAAGTCGAAGAAGCCGGGGCCGTCGGTTGCTATTTTGTTATAGAATATATCATGTTAGTATTTTTGATAATAGCTATTGATGATGGGGGGGGGGGGGATGAGAGAGAGAGGTCAATGTATAACGTACTTCCGGCGGCAAATCCGAAGCCCAGAGCGGCTTTGCAGGTCCGTCTTTCGACGCCTTTGAGGTCCTTGAAGACATATCCCGCCTCACTCCCGAATTGCACAAACTTGTGGAAGCCTTTGACTACAGTCCCGCCCTTTACGGCCCTGCCCTCGCCCCTCTGGAGAATCCCCTCCAGGATGCGCTTTGCAGCATCAACCTGTCGATCACCAATGATTCTACAACTCTCGACGTCACTGACCCGGAAGCCAGGGCCGCGGCCATGGCACATTTGCGCCTTGCCGGCGCACGTAGAGTTTTCATATGTGCATGGCAGCCCAGTGTCTTGACAGATTGGGCCCAGAGTGTTTGGCGAGACATCCCCCATGTTTGCCTGCGAGAAACCCGTGATTGGCTTCGAGGATGGGTAGAGGTTCGAGAGGATCGACTCCATCTTGAGGGCAGCATACCCCTTGTTGTCGCCCGCCACAAGCGTATTGTTATTATAGAGCGACGTTCCATGGGTTGGGAACCAATTCAAAAGCCTCCACAACGTCAAAAAAAATCAGTTCTCATCTTCTTCAGGGTAACATCGGAATGTAATAGAACGGAATGAAAACCATACCCCATCAACCCCCCAGCAGCATCCTCAAACACAAGCACCGTCATCTCCTTGTCCGTCTGCCCGCCAACACTCTCATACGCCGCCCTCTCCTCCGCCGGATTATGCTCATACGAGTACGGACTCCGATTCACGCCCGCATCCTCCACCAGGCCTCGCCCGAGATAGAGATACCCATCCTTGGCGCCCTCATGCGCCTGCTGGACACTCTTCACCACGCCCTCCACGATCGCATCAAAGCTCTGCCTATCCACGCCCAGCGTCGTAATCGTGGGCAGCAAATAATTCATCCACGCCCCCGGCCCCGCATGCGAGTGCGTGCCCACCAGCGCGAAATTGTGCGTCGTGTAGACGCCCGGGTAGAGGGCATCCAGCTTCTTGAGGATCGCGTATCTGATAGCGGTGTCGCCCGCGGCGATGTCTGCGATGATGTACACGATGCGTTCCGCGGGGGCGGCGGGGTTTGCGACTAGGAAGGCGCGGGAGTAGAGGCGCTGGCGGAGGCCCGTGCCTTTCTGGCTTGTGGAGGCGTAGCCCATGAAGCCGATCTCGACGACGGGGCCGGTGATGTCGGATTTTCCGAGGCCGAGGGTGTATTTGTCGCCTCGGGGGAGCTTGGTTTGGCGGGCATTGTTGTTGCGGTGTTGTTGTTGCGGGTTTGGGATTGCGGTTGTGAGGGCGGTGAAGATGAGGGTTGCGAGGAGCAGTAGTAGCGGGATGGAGGATCTGGATCCCCCCCCCATCCGTTGGGATGAAGAGAGCTTCATTTCCTTTTTCTTTTGTGGTTCTTTGTGGATTTGTCGAAGAAATTGTTTTTCCAAAGAGTAAGGACTGATCCTTTAATTATATCAAAAAAAAAAACGATCCTACCTGGGTAGATCGAGTTATATATTAATTAATCCGAATGAATGAATGACTTGGATATTGCGCATGTGCAAACAAAACCCTAGAATAATATATATTCTGAGCCTGTGATCCACCTCCTTCCTTCTCTTATGTGTGTGAGTGAGCGAGTGTGAGTGCGGGACAGCGGAAGAAAGAGCGGAAGAGTGACTGGACTGTATCGAGACTCGATACCACAGAAAGGTGCGTAAGAAATATAAACTCCTCTCACGACATCTCCAGCCCCGGGGGAGGGGGGAAACAACTTGAAGATATAGAACCTAGATTACTTACTCCCTATATCTAGAGTACCCCCCTTGGAGAACGCCTTCCAATCTCCCCCTCTCTCTCTGCAGGTACCTCGTACCTACCTTCCTTCTTGCCTTGCCTTGAAATCCACCCTCACCCTCATGATCCCTGGTCATATAAGTACCGTGACTGACTGCTCGTTGGGACACAGACTGGTCGATGGGACAGCTAACCTGTTTTCCATACAAAAGGCCATGAAGATCAAGGCGCTAGAAACTCTTTCACCAGCAAAAGTTAGCGTTGTCCCATCGGCCAGTCAGTCACGGTAAACCGAAGTACCCTGACCTATATGAACCCACTTGGAGGTAGAGTAGAGTAGGTGCTCAACAACACAACGAGACGATGGCATTTCCTCCCCCAATCTGTGCATCTAGAGCGAGTTGGAGAAGTAGGTACTCGGAAGATGTGATTCGGCAATTGAATCCCCCCAGCCCGTCAACCCCATCAATTATCCCCACATAAAGATGCCGATCCTCCCATATGCATCCATGGCAAACGAAGCATCCCTGCGACAACTGTCACAGGTTCGATTTCGCTTGGAAAAGTTAATTTCGACCCCGCCCAGTGATCATCGATATACGAGTATTCGTATCTACTCGAGTATTGCTGGACTCGAGTGGCGTAGCTTCACGCCAATGGATGGGATGTCATGAGGGAGGTCGAGGGGTGTCGTGTGCATAGGCGGGCAGGGAAGGATAGCTCGACTTGGTGTCATGTTCCGCGGCTCGAGGTTTGAGATCGATCCTAAGTTGAGTCTCCTGTGGGAAAGCACGCGGCACGATGCCTCCAATGAGGCGTGCGTGTGTGCATGTGGCGACAATAAAATGGTTGTTTTAATATTGCGTTTATTTGCCGGCGGAATGAAGTCCGCTGGGCAGCTGAGACCGGAGCGTCATGTCGCATTTGTGCAGGACAGGCGGGGATCGTGGCTGTGATTGGCCAAGTGCGTTTAATACATCCGCAGGCCCAAGTGCCCCCTGTTCACCTGGAAATCTATCATGTAGTGGTAAGTTGCATATGCAAGCCATGGACTTGTTTATGCAGCCGTCTTGGCATGCGCAAGGCAGGCGCGAAAGCTTGAGCTCCGGACAGGTCGGGTTCGCGAACTTTCTCGGCTCGGGAAGAAACACGCATTCGGGATCAACCACAAACAACCTCCTATCCCCACGAACCAACCGCATCGCACCGGAACGAGCGACCCGGCATCCCACGAGGCCGGAATATATCCAACGAACCTCACATCAGTCAATCACCAATTGCAAAAACACAAAGACAGTGAAAGCTACAATCGCACAAACGCGCGCCGTTGCCCAACTCAATCCACGAACCAAGCGATCAATCGATCATGGCGACCCTCCTCGAAGACAACACCGCCGAAGACGCAAGATCCTTCATCTTTGACTCTCTACCATGTACGCCCCCTCCTTCCTCCCTCCCCAATCCCCAAAAACTGACGAATCAACCCCAACAGACCTCGACCCCCCCCTCCCGCAAACCCTCCTCACAAAAGCAAAATCCCTAATCACCTCCGCGCTCCCCGCCGACCACCTCACAACCCCACACCCCTCCCTCCCCCCTCTCACACCCCCCACCTACACCCCCCTCCTCCAATCCGAACTCACCCGCATCGCCACATCCACCCCCCTCACCGCAATCGACCTCACCCGCTACGACCCCACCACCACCCCCCCTCCCCCCCCGCACCTCCTCCAACTCTCGACCCACCACCTCACGACCCGAAACACCAACCTCACCCTCCTCAGCACGTTCGGCAAGAACGCGTGGCTGGTGCACAACGACCAGCTCGAGGGAGAGCTTGCGCGGACCGAGAGGGAGCTGCTGGAGACGAAGGGGGTGTGCGAGGGGGTGAATAAGGAGAGGAAGGGGATGCAGGTTGTTGCCGGGAGCGGGGGCCAGGAGGAGTTGGAGAGGCTGGAGAGGAGGTGGAGGGAGGGTGTGGGGAGGGTGTTGAGGACGGAGGTTGCGGCGGAGGAGGTTAGGAGGGAGGTGTTGAGGGTTAGAAGGGAGTTGGCAAAGGGGAAGTAAGTGGATGTTGTTACCTTTCATACGAAGGGGGGAGAGGGGGGTTTGTTTTTCTTTTGTTTTTGGGTTTTATGGGATGGGGATGGGGGATGGAGATGGAGATGTGTGCACCTTGGGCGGGTTGAACTTCTCCGATGCCGACCCGACGAGCAATCGACCGAGTGGAAGAAGAAGAAGAAGAAGAAGACGACGGGGAAGAACACAGTCAGTCTTCCACAACATCATCATCATCATCATCATCATCCATCCATCCATCCAGATCCTAAGCTACTTAACCTAAATATTGTACATGTACATGTCCATCTATCGTCATCATTTTCTTTTTTTTTTTTCATTCTCTGGCGTTTATTATTCTCTTAGTTAGGTAGCCCTTAGTTTTTTTTCATACACACTTCTTCTAGTCTTTTGCTCGAGCTCAGGACATGTGCGTTGGAATAATGCATGTTATAACCTGAAAAACTGGCCAGCCAGCTGGAGGCACAGTACTTACTTGCAGTCCGACCCCAAAACTTCAGGGTAACTAACGTTCATATCTAAAACATACCTACTCCCAATCCAAAGGAACATCATTCCAGCTCAGCTCGTGTTTAGGTATACCTAGCTAGGCCTTAGCTACCTACGTACCTCCTAGTTCTGGCCGCACCCACACACACCCAACTCCGAACATGGCCCCCGTACGTGGCCATATACCCACGGGTATATATATATACTCGCTCGCAGGCTGGCCATATGCATGGTGGCCATCTTCTAGTTTTTTTTAGTTTATAACTAAGGTTGAAACCCACCCCCTCCCCACATCCCCCCTCCCTTAACAAAGACAAGGAAAGAAAGAAAGACAGTACATGCACTATTCAATATTGCGAGAAACAAAAAAAAGAGATCGAGATCTACACTAAATCCACACATTTATATTTAATATAGAAAAATAAAAAAAAAAAATAAAAGATCGATAGATCTAGATCTAGAGATGCCGCCAAAGAGGAATTCGAAAGTACCAGTCCCGGCAACTCCATCTACCCCAAAACCACCAAAATCTAAACCCGCCTCGCGCTCGAAGGTACCGGTTTCTAAACCAGCTACAGCTACACCTACAGCTACAGCTACGACCCCAATTAAACGTCGGCCAACGATAAAAGCAAAACCAAAACTAAAAACAGCAAAAAATGTAATTATAAACAAGGAGCAGGAGGAAGATCTGGGTATTGATTTGGATTTAATCGACATCACAAAAAAGCCAAAGACACCTTCCAAAACTAAATCTACATCTGCAAAGAAAAAGGGTGTCACACTTGCTACACCGGTACCTGCAACAACCAAACCTCCTCAAAAAACTCCAAAAAAAACTCCAAAAACTCCAAAAAGTCTGAAAACGGTGGCAGCTGGATCAAAGATCCCCGTAACAAATTACAAGGCAAAATCCAAGACGAGAGATCGGGATGCGGATATCGATATCGAGGGTATCGGGGAGAGGTTGGGGAGGATCGATATCGATGATCATGATACCCCAGTTCCAGCTCCAGCTCCAACTCCGACTCCAAAAAAGACACCCTCAAAAGTAAAAGCACCTTCAAAAACACCCTCAAAACCAAAACCCCAACCTAAACCTAAACCCAAGTATACGCCCCGCCCTCCCCCCCCACCCCACCCCCCCTCCCCTCCAACGCCCGCTCTCCAGAAGATTAAGATCAAGATATCGAATCCGAACCCTCTACCCCCCTCCTCCTCCTCCTCCCCAACCACCCCGAGAAAAAATAAACAAAAACCAAAAGCACAACCAAAGCCTCCTGCGGGGGGGGCACAGGGAAGCCTTGCAATCGCGAAAACAGGTGCCCCCAAACCCAAACCCAAACCTGATGTAGATATCGATACTTTCGACCATGATGACATAGACCCAGAAGAAGAATTCGGAGCGCCGTGGCCATTGATATTCACCCGCCCCTGCTCCCCAGACCAGAATCACGATCTCGAGCAGGAGCTGGAGCTGGAGCTAGACCCACCGACCCACCTCCTCCTCCCGCACAGCCGGAAGCCGTCGCTCGAGTCCCCGCTTCACCCGCCGCCGGTGTATGATTGGAAGGTCGATGCCTCTACCACCTCTTCCATATCCTCGAAAGAAGGAGGAGGGGGTGGAGGGGAACAGAAATTCCCACAACCACCGCCCGCCTCCGCTATAGCTCAAACGACCCCGTGACTACCGGCGGCCGTTTCAACTGGCACCAAGGAATCCCGCGAGCTCATGAAATTCACACCAACCTCGACCTCGACCTCGAAAAACAATAGTCTCGTGAAAAACACCCTCCCCCCACCCACCCCGCACCACCCCCCAACCCTCACCACCCCCGCCAGCGACGTCCTCCTCCGCGCAACCGAGGTGCGGATCCTACGGTACCTCCACGACGGGGTGATGGAGTGGGCGTGGCGGGAGATGGGGTTTGACAATCGCTAGGTGATTGAGCCAGAAAAAGACGTTACCCTGAAAGTCTATTGCTGCTTTTCAGCTGCGTGTGGTTATATAAATACATACATGCAAAAAGTCAGAATATTAGAATTAGAATTAGACACGCCCACGTATGTACTAGAACAAGCTTTACGCACACATTGCAATTGGCTCGTCTTATAAGCAAAAAGACTTAAGGGTAGAAATGTAAAAACATTAGGTATCTAGATGTAGTAAAGTATGTGTGTAGAAAAACTTCTTAATTAGGTATATAACTAGATTAATAATAAAAACAAATTAAATTAATGTCGTGGAGATGTAGCTATATTATATAATAAATAACTGGGGTATAAAATGCGCGAATGATGATGAAGATGAATGATAAAAAAGCGAAAGCAGAGTAGAGTTGTATATATGCCGCGCGCCGTTGTAAGTAGTGTATCCTGATGCATGCAGTGCGTAAAATTGATGGAACGAGAAAAGAAAGGCTAAAGAGGAGGAGAAGTGTGTTGAGTTGAGTTAGTCCGGAGAGGAATTCGAATGTTGTACAGAAAGTAGAGATGGGTGGAGTTGAGTTGAGTTGAGTTGAGAAGAGTAGAGTCGAGAAGTGGAGAGAAGGCCGTAGAGTAGAGTTGGTGTCGCTTTTTTTCCAGTGAAAAAGATGCAATTCCGAGTAGAAGAAAGAGAGAAAGGATAAAAAAAGAAAAGAAAGGAATAAACTCCGGGAGAAATGGCCAAAAAAAGACATCCAGAAGGAACCAACAAACCCGCTCCAAGAAACACAACCAAACCAAAGCACCAACACCAGAATATTAAAAAAAAAATCAAACCTCGTGAAAAAACAAAACTTGTTGAACTGAAACTGGCTCTAGTTCCTCATGACGAAATACATCCCATCGTCGCCGAGTACCACCGCATCGACATCATTCATCATCGGCGTGTCAATGTCCTCTTCCTGGCTCCCGCCGGGTGTACTTCGCTCATCGGCATCCTCCATCATCGAGTCCATCTGATATTGTGATGGCCTGATTGTTCGGTCGCTCCCAGAGTCACTCCTATCGTCCGTGAAGCCAGAGGCGCAGCTACCGTACGGCAACAAGATTCCGCCCCACTCAAAGACCTTAAAGTCCTTCAGCGAAACACCCGAAGGCCCCTTTCCATGGCTAAGAGTGGAATCCACAAGGTGTTTGATCTTCTCTTCGTCGTCATCCCAGACCATGGATTCAAGATCATCGGTATCGTCGTCAGGGCCGATAAGCCACATTGCAGTAAACACCCGAACGATGCTATCCGGCATTGGCTCGATCTCTGCAGGGAAGCATTTCGATATCTCTCGCGGCGAAAGGATCTTGAGAATAATCCTCATCCCTCGATCCCTGACCGAATTCAAAACTTGCTCCCAATACCTTGCAATCTCCTCAACCTTCTCCCCAGGAAACCCCAGCTCGCTATAAACCCGTGTCAGGAATTCTGGCACTTTTGTAGTGATGGAATATGTGAATTGAAAGATATTCTCGGGGTTCGAGGACTGTGTTGGGGGTTGGAACGCGGCAGGAAGTTTTCGCGGGGGGTGGAGCATCCAGAATCGGCCACACTTTTTGCGCTCGAGGGCAGAAGTGGAGCAGAATTGGGTATAGTCGTCTGTATCTTCATTTGGCTCATCCGCTTCACCGTGCTCGTGATCGTGGCTCCTGCCGACGGAGGGGGCATAGTTGACCCAATTGATTCGTCTTGAGCTCGATGCTGGCTCGGCAATGTCACCGAGATCCCAGGCAAGTACGTCCTTCTTTTCCTTGCTGTCTGAAAAAGAGATCTTCCCTGATGGATGCGCAACGGCGTCCCAGTTGACGGAGACTGCAATTCGCTGCCGCTTGCCTTGGGCAAATACGTCGAAGGAAGTCATGGAAAAGACGCCCTCTGGGCGGGGTTGCAGGGAATTTCCGGCAGGATTCCAGAGCGGTGCGACAGCTTCAATGTTAGTCATTGCTGCTTTGGGACCCAAAGGGAAATCCTGGAAAAAAGAAGATGGACTGCCTCCGTTTGAGGGTGTCTCTGGGTTGTAATTCATCATGTACGACTCTGATTCCCCTGGGGCAACCAGCACTCTAGGACGGACGGTAAAGAGACAATGGTCTCTCGTCATCGAGCCATTCATGACCACTGCAATTGGGGTTTTGTGCGGTGGATAAAACGACAGCAATGGCGGCTGAAAGTGGATTGGCCGAGGATTCAATATTTTCGAGTGTCGGTGTGGTAGATGAGGGCGGTTTGTGAGTGTGATTTGTGAAGGATCGATGGTGAAGTCTGAGTTTCTGCGGTTTCCAATCTGCCACAATGGCATGGCGTCGTCGTTTGTGATCCACGAGACTGGCTCCATCTGGGGCGTGGGCATTCCGCTAGGTGGCTGAATGTCTAGTGGAAAGTATATTATAAGGTGCAGATTCGGCGAGAGGAGCTGTTCATATTGCTCTGAATTCGAGATCAAATCTCCTTCAAAGGTTGTGATTTCTGGCGCAATAAATGATGGAAAGTGGAATATATGTTGTATTGATTGTAAAAGGTTCTACCGCAAAGGGGTCAGCGTCAACTCGAGCAATGGCAATTGGGATGGCAATACCTCGTATGTCTGGACTAGGAGGCATGGAATATAGCAAACCTGCGCAGAACCTTTTCGCTGTAGCTTGACACATGGGACATCTGGTGCTGTTTGTTCATAGTCTGAAGAATCCTTTAAAATGAAAATTGGACAGCGGGATCACGGCAGGGTGGGCGATGAAGCCCACCGCCAGGAGACCCCGCCAGTCCTCCAATTAGTTTCTGTCGTACGCTCGTCCCCTCTGCCTATCTCGTCTTCTTCTTCTTCTTCGTCTCTGTGCTGGAGGATAGGGTGTCTCGACCCAGACTGATGTACGGATCTCCAGGCGGGGATTGTAGGCTGGTCTGGCTCGAGACGGAGGTGAGGAGTGAGTTCAGGAAAGGGAGACCTGTTCCGGACGCCGTTAACATCCAAGAACAAGCGGTGCCAGCTTCTGCAACGTGGAGGGGTATCTGTGGGTATCGGCGGAGGGGCTGCATATGCACAATGCAATGCATGCGACGAAAAAGAAAAGACAAACCTGGTCGGGGATCGAACTCTCGAGCTGCTCCTGCTCTGCGGAGGCATTGTCTGCCGCGGAGGAGGAGGCAGACGTTGCGCCCTGCGTGGGCTGCATCGGTATGAAGAAGGACATCATCTGGCGCTTGACCGTCTGGCTGGGCGGGTGCATCATTGTGGGCAGACGTTGCAGTGGCGTGAAGATCGAATGGCTTGGTGATGGGCAGAGAGTGGGATGGAAGGAGCTTAGATATCTGGTGATGTCTGTCTGTCTAGTGTCTGTCTCTTGTGGCCTGACGAACCGCCCCGGGTGTTTATATACAAAGGGCTTGGTCCTCATGAACCACAGACATCTTGACTCTGGTCCCAATCTTCACATGTGCAATTGCAGGCCTGTGTGAGATTTGTGTGCCTGGTGCCATCCAGGCACCGGGACCCTCATTGCAACATTGCAGCCCTCAATCTCGCTCGTCGTCCCCGCGACCTGAATTAAAAGTTCGCATTAGCCGTTTGACGTCATCTGCCGTACACAAATGAGAGGGTCTCACTGCCGTAGCAGCAGATGAATAATTAGAAGGAATAGCAATTAGCTGTAGCTGCCGGACCTGTGCAAGCCTCTCGAAGCTAGGGGGTGTGGGGGTTGGGGGGGGAGTGGAGGGCCGGGGGAGAGCCGGGGGTTCTGCTCTAGCAGGCCGTCCCCGTACGGTATGGCGGTCCTCCCCAATTCTCTAGCCCCGAGGCCGGCGGGGCCAGACGGGGCCTCCTCCTCCTGCTCCACTGCTCCTCCCTCCTCGTCCTCGTCGCCGTCGACATCGGTGTGAGTCATCTCTGGAGGCATTCGCGGCGCCCGCCCGGAGCATGAGACGAGCAATTAGCGGCCGTTGTGTACGGGCGCATATTCAGAGACATCGCTCCAGCTCCAGCGGAGGTAGTCTCGTGCCCAGCGGAGGGGCACATGACGCGTCCCGAAAGAGGTGGGGCCCGCATGCCCAATGCGACCCAGTCTGGCGAATTGCGGATCAGATAAGAGGGCACAGCGTAAGCAGGCCGCGCAGCCTACCCTTATCTGATCCGGCGCAGGCAGAAACGGGGACGAAAGTTGCTCCGACTCTGCCAAGCCTCGCGACGTTCCCCCCCGACCACCTCCGCCGCCTCCCCTGGAGAGGGTCCTCGTTAAGCCTTAACTTCTCGTCAATCGCCCGCCCCGCCCCGTTCCCCCCCTCCATAAATAAAAAACCCATGCAGTTTCACATGAGACCTGTTTTTGGAATTCAAAGAGTCATCAGTCCGCGCCTACTTACATATGCTCCCTAATATCCCCGGCTTCTCGTCTCCCGGCGCGGCGGAGGTCCTGTACGGGCCCGGTTGACATCCTCCGGAAGCCTTGCAATGTCTTTCTATCATTAAAGTGGAGTAAAAGTAGGTACATACTCTAGGGGTATCATGGAAAGTCGGCAGAAGTGTCCATCTGACCATTTTCATGCATGTCCACCACAAGATAGCCGGTTTGAGATACATATGTACGAGTACAGTAGAGTAGGCAGACAGGCAGACAGCAGCTAGCTGCCTGACGAATCGAGGCTACTGCCTGACAGGCATCAATTGTAATCAATCCATGCATGCCTAGGTGCGTCCGCTCCCGCTGCAGAAATTAAACCATCCCAACTTCCCTTCCTTCGTACGTTACGCACGCAATGCACCAATAGCAAGCTGACAATTCGAGATCTCTTTTCCACCGAGCTACCTAACGAACATTTACCAAAAAAAAGATCTATACACCTATGCTGTGTAATATACGCGTATGCTCCTTGATTTCATGCAGAATTCAAATCGATCTATCGATGTTGCATGAGGTACACTTGCACCGCCGCACGTATGCAGGGTTTAACGAAGCAGGAGTACGTAAGTGTACCTGCCTCTATATTTCCTGACTTGGCATCCTTCATGATCTGATCATGAATTTGTCAGGTCTTGGGTAACCTAAATCTACCTAATACCGAGCTGGTTTTAAGCTAAAGAGTTGTCGTGTCGTGGAGTATACGTACGTATACGACGAGACTAACGTATACGATACGTACGCTCTCAGCTCAACCTCAACAATTGAAACGAAAGGCAGACGTCAAGAGTCGGATTCGAAATTCTAATTAGATTCATCTATCCATCCCATGATCATGATCACTGGAACAAGACTAATGGCCATTTGAATTTCCATTGCTTATTTCTCGGATAGGTACTTACAGCTGTCAACAAGCTAGGTACTTCCTAGGTAGGTAGTAAAGCCCATGGCCATGGCCACGCGGTTGGCACGAGACCGCGAAAGAGTCAACGAAACAAGTAGTATACGTACTCTATACGCATATGCACTTACATCATCATTGTAGTGACTACTTCCTATTTCAAGCTTTGTGTGTGGGCCGCAAGGCTTAGCGGAATTCCATCGATATCATGCACACAAGTCGTTTGAATAATTAATACTCTAAACTCTCGTTTCGAGGTTCTTCCGGCCGGCTGCCGTCCTCCCGAACGTACAACTGTCTAAATAAACTTCCCGCGTAATATCTAAGCCTTACGCCAAGTATGTAGTCGACTCATTGATTGCTCATCCGCTCAGATCAGAGCCTACACAGCCGAAAAATAAAGAGGGTGGCGTATCGACATATGGAATGCGAAGCTTTAGTCCTATAGAGTAGGGTGGCTATAGGCCTAGGTACACTAAACTTTAATCGATCGACCCACTTACAAATATATATCTGGCCTTAATTCGGCCGATACATGGGCATGTTCAAAGTACCTCCGTTATTCAACCTTTCCGTTTGAATTCGCGGAGGTTAATCCCGCGTGTTCTTAACGTACGCTACCCCTAAATAAGTAATATATATCAAAATCATTGAAACCCGGACTCATCATCAATCATGCTCATGACTCGAAGTACTGCCTACCCCGTACTTTACAAGATCCTAAAAGGCCACATACTCTAGATAGATCTACCTAGCTACCTTTCTCCCCACAATACCACAATACATGTACATGAGACTAACCAGCATACACATGCAATCACAAAACGTAAAATGATCTGACCTATCATATCACTTCCCTAGGCCTATAGCTAAATTAAGCTTAAGCTTATGATTATTCTTCCAGAATCGATCCTGAACCTCCGGGCTCCGAGCTCCGATATTATATTAGCACGCTCTTGCCTTACCTTAAGCACCCAGGTGCTTCCTAGTACACTCTAGATCTCCCACACACACACACACACACATGAGCATAAGCCACCTATTCCTTAAGCTTAGCTAGCTACATGAAATAAATCAACAAATTCCCAGAGACACGGTCCCGGTACCGGGAGACCATCCGAGCTCGCGACCGTTCACGTAATAAGGTAGCTTAGCTACCAGCTCGGATGTAGTTAAAAGTATCAAGGTAAGTAGATATGACACATGGGGCAGCTTACGCGGCAGTTTTGATGTCCTCGAGCTTCGTAGGTAGTAAGTAGTACGTACATACATACTTTAAGTGGATTAAGCTCATATTGTATTCGACGTCGACAGCTTAATGGCTGTGCATGTCTACCAAGCCTCTACGTGGGTCTGGGATCCGGAATGAGACTAGATCCAAGTTTATCCTTGTACATGTCCAGATCTACCTAAGGCACATACATGTCTACATAAGCTTTACAATTTTTTCATGATTTTCGTGAATTCAAGCTTCGGAACTGTCAGTAGCCGAAGGCTTAGGGAGCTGGAGGCCAGGTGGTATCCCTGCATGTACGTTACGTACCTGACATGATATATGCCAGGTATGTGTGTTATCATTTGCAACAAAAGAACCACACGCATGCGCATGGCCATGGCCATTATGACTCTTGAGCTTATTTCTGGAACATACCATGGGCAAGTACATATGTAAAATACGAGTGTTTGGAGACAGCGGCCGTGATTACCGCGGATCGAGGCCTAGGTTCTAGATGTTGCATACTTACCTCTTACATGATGGACTTCGTATCAAGTAGAGGGCCGCGTGGTGCTTCTAGATCTTATTCAGGTACCGAGGTACTGATCCAACGTTAACCTACCTACTTACATGCATGGAATTCAGCACTTCGAAGGCTAGCTAGGCATATTCGATTCTGGAAATACTTTATGTATACGTAACTTACTTCACTAATCCTCAACAATTTCCACGGATTTGAACGTATTCTGTTCGTTGAGGAGATCTTCATGAGCATGATCTGGCCTGCATGTATACGTAGCCTGAGTGGGGTTCAGAGGCTGTTAGTCATAATGGCCAGTTGCTGGGTCCGACTTGCAAGCTCTTGCGATTTCGATTATTATTCCAATTGTCTAGATCTAAAGATATATCGATACTTCTAGAAATGCTGAGACTGAGACTGAGTACCTAAAAAAGTAACTGCATATCTACCTTGTATGATCATCTAATACAACATGCGCACATGGGGGGAGGAGGAGGACAAGAAAGATCGACAGGAAAACGAATTAAAAACATACGATTTGAACGATATCAATGACTCCCACGAAAGTTTCACTTCAGAAGTATGTATACGTATACGTATACGTCGTACAAAATATGGATTCTGCTTCAGATATATAAATAAATTTACAGAGTGCACGGGTACGACGTTTATGTGATGTTCTCAACAATTCTTATGGGTGTAGAATTCGCTCGAGAGAAACACCAATATTTGCAAATAATGGTGTTCCTGCCGTCGATCATTATCATATGGGCCGGACAATTATCTCTTTACGTCTAGAATTCGAAAGTATGTGCTAGCCAAGTACTCCAGATCCACATCTCAGGATCATGATGAGTCAAACCGATATAATGATATCCGAGAGCCTACACCGACCGCGGAGTTCACACGGCGCGCGGGGCTTAGGAGGCCGTCCTCCGGCCGTATGGATCCCGTAACGACTGCGGCGGGTAATATTAATCCAGCTGGCTGGGATGCTTTTCAGGTTCTAGCTACTTCAAGTAAAGTAAAAAGTAGAGGTGCACGTTGCATCTCATATTTTAGTTACCTAGTACGTATTGGGTCATTATGAGGTGAAGTTGACGCAAGGCTGATTAGAGTTCGAAGTAGGTACTGACAATCGGCGAAGAGCTCGATTGGAGCTCGAGACATGCATAGGTGCCTAGTGTTGCGACGTCTACAAATTTTATGAATATGCAACCTACCTGATCCTCCTACTAGCGCTGAGTCTGGCCATGCAGGTACGCATCGAGACTGAGGCCTAGGAGATACGTATACCAGCTGAGTTAACAACGTTGTAATTTTGTTTACATGCATGTCGTTGCCTACCCCATGGAATAACGACCTCAGCTCTAGGACCCAGATTTTGCGCTTTTCTTCAAGTTTTTTTCGGAATTTGAATTGTCACTGGATGGAATCTAGGAGGGCTATGGCTTGCGGTGAAGCTAAGAAATTTGTGCTTTCGTAGATATAATTTTATATCCTTATCCTTGGTTGAAATTTATAGATGGCCATGGTCATGCTCATACATGATCATGAGTCTAATATGATTCACGTGCAATTGCAAGCAATTGATCAAATATTGGCGGGAAGCGGAGAATGTACTCCAAATTAGTGGAGGTATCTCAAAATACCTTGATTCAGTGCACGGCGAGGATGACCCAAACCAATGATTGATGGAGAATTCTCGAATGACTCGACGCTCACACAAGGCAACGTAACATGGCGCAACGTGACGACGGGAAATCCGATTTGCTTATTTCATGACACGTGAAAATTATTGCCAAGGAATTGCATGGATTGTATTTCCTAACTGGGAAAAGTGGACTTCCGAAAGGGGACTTGCCCATGCTGCTGCGGATTTCTTGGCGGGGAAAGGCGTTGTCTCTCGACAGGTCTCTCCAAGCCCCCACGAGCTCCCAATCTTCCTCGCAATCACCAGGAGCCCCCCCTCAAGAACATTACTTTCATTCTGCTACACTATTACTACTAGCACGTACTACTCCTACTATTACTACTCATATTCCAATAACCACCACATCCACAACGACAAGAAAAATCAAACACTGCTCCGCCGTCGAATCACTAAGCTTTCCCCTTCTCCCCCGATACTGAAGATAGGATGGAATTTCGCCATCAACACCCATACACTGACCTTCCTTCATGTCCAGGCTACTGCTGCCTAAAGTCGAGATATCGGAATTGGCCGTCCTCGCTCACAACACCAGAGACCTCCATGACGACAATGGGTTCACTAGCCACACATCTGTCCAACAACTCCAAGGTAGTACACAAGGCCGACCCCCCATTACCGTAGCCCTGCATCCCGATATTTTCCCTATGGTGAAAGCTCACGTCATCACCTTCCTCACTGCTATTCTCGCTCCACAGCATATCAGGTGGAGGCTCTGTAAATGAAGGAACGGGCTCGCGGCTAGGAACGAAGGGTGCTTTTGCTCCCAGGGATCTCACATATTTGAGGTTTTTTTCGGGCGTGATGTTGCTCTCCGAAAAGACTGTTTGGAATGGAAGTTGCGAAAGAAGTGCTATAAAATCTGCATCACTGCAATTCCGTCCCAGATTGTCGGCAAACAACCCGAGAACCATGATGTTGTGAGCGCCTTCACCATAGTTTATCCTGCCGCTCCAGTTGTCACAGTCATTCATGGTTCGAGGAAGACAGGCGACGGCTATTGCGAGGTCTTTTTTTTTCAGCTTCTTTGGCAATTGTTCGTATCGCTCTCTAATCTTCTGGACGGTATCCTATGCCGCAGAGTAGAGACGCATGACAAAAGTTGAAATTGGAATGTTTCCCATCAAAATCTGTTCCATATCCATTCCAGGAAGGTCGGTTACCGACCATCCAGGTGGAGTGAGGTGGATTTCGGTATATGGAAATTTTGGATCTGCATTCTCGCGTGGTTTCAATCGGCGCTGGAATGGCACATCAAGTATCTCGTATGGATCGGTCGTCCCCATGAAGGAGCGGAAGGCGGCTGCGTCTGTAAGATCCACGAGGATCAATCCAACCCGATACACACACTCGTTCAACGAGAAGGCCCTCGGGTGCTTGTCACGCTCCCACTGGCTACGCACACACATTTCACGAAGCCTGAGTTCCACAACATGGTCAAAGGTTATTGGCCCGTTGACAGCTTTATCATCAATAAATATCAGATCGTGTTGGGAATTGAAGCTCAGCGGAAACTCTTCCAGCATGCGGCGTATATAACTGAACGCCGGATGGTAAAAGGGTTTTTTTTCCTGTCTCGGCTCGAATTCGGTGTATGCCGCGGGACATCCTTCAGAATAATGGGGATAGATGCGTCGTGGATGGTGCTGCGCTAGCAAGAGGCTGATGTTCACGGGGCCAGTTGGGGAGGGCAGGTGAAAGATAGGCGTGTGATATTTTGCAGAATCAGGCGATGGAGGTGGCCATCTCGTTGCTCTAAACTCAATCCGACTTTTTGCAAAAAAAGGAGGAAGGAATGGGTGAGGGATACGGGCGAAAAGTGGTTGTAGCTGGGCCTCACTATCCGCCTCCTTGTCTTGTTCAGCTAACTGTGGTCCAGGCGGTTTGACCTTGCTGAGGAGATCTTTGGTAAATTCCCCGAGTTTATGCTGGAATGGATTTCTTGGCTTTACCGGCCAACGTTGTGAGTACGAATGTGCTGGATCCTGCGAGCCATCTTCCGGGTTTGGTTCTGGCTGATCCTTGAGGAGCATACTAGTCCATTCAGACAACAGGTCATAGTCCGCCTTTTCCATGGATCGACCATTTGGCCCATCAGAACCATAGGTCTCATCGCCACGAGCAAGAACCGCATACGCCGTCTCTCCGTCAACATCAACTTCCATCAAATAATTCGCCTCGTTCGCCTGTTTCTCCTCCTCTGCAGTACGGTACTGTCTATACATCTCGGCCCCGTGCATGGCCCTGATCATTGACGTCCAATTATCCAGGTAAACACCATTCTGCGGCTGCATTATGTCGACGTTGACGATGGCCTTTGTTGTAAGCTCTCTGGTTTGAGCAACAATGCAATCACTGTTGCGGATGGTGTATGAGATTATGGAGTGGAATACGTCGGTGATGGCTGCGGTGTTTTCGGCTTCCCGTTGTTTCTTCCAGAGTTTGTTTTTCTTGCGCTTTCTTAATCTTTTAATTTGAGAGGGGGACAGGCCCTGTTCACCTTCGCCATCCGCTTCGCCTTCGTCTTCGCTTACATCTTCGCGTTCTCCGTCTTGTTTGGCCTTGCCTTTTCCTTTATCTGAGGCCAATGAAGTGGTCAGTAAATACAACCACAAAATATAATGTGAAACTAGACTGGTATTTGAGTATCGCTAGGAACTTACCAACAATAACACAACTTTCTTCATTACCACCATCACCCTTTTTCTCGCCCTCTTTTTCAACACATGGACTTACACGGATCTCGGGAATTTCCGGCAGCTGGTCATTTTTGGGGGCGATATTAGTGGTGATAGAAGAAGCAGAAGCAGCAACAGCAGCAACAGCAGCAGCTGCCTCCTCATACAGCTCCTCATTCACCTCTCCAGTCACCTCCTCTTCCTTCTTCAAGATCGACAAAGATGCTGTTCGAACTTTCGAGGTCTTTACTATACCGCTACTTTTATTTTTACTTTTTGGCGCTTGTGGTTGCGGGACGGGTGGAATTGAGGGTGGAGAAGGAGGTGGAGGCGGAGGCGGAATTGATGAAGGAGTTTGATCTCCATCTCCATCTCCACTACTTGCTGCATTATCCTTGCTATATGGAATGTCTGTTTCTTCCTTGACTTTCGCCTTCGCCTTCGATTTTGACTTTGACTTCTTTTTCGATTTCGAGGTAGTCTCATTGACTGCAGCTTGTGGAGGCGGGGGTGGAGGTGGCATAAGTGCCAGTGTTGGTTCTGTTGGAAGGGGAGCATTTTTTTTCACCTCTGCAGGAACACCCCGTTTAGATGCTTGAGGAAATCCTGGTGGAGGCGGATTATTCTTTTTAGCCTCTCCGTCTCCGAGGACTCTCCCCCTCTTTTTTCCGGATCCTCCAATACCATCTCCAATACTTGCAAGCGGAAGTGGAAGAGGAGGACTCAACGCCGCACCACCCAACTCAAACCTAGGAAGCGCGAGTGTCTCGTCTGGGGAAAAGAACGACTGAACCTCACCTCTGAATCTTTGCGGTGGAGGGGGGAGTGGAAGCGGGAGTGGGGGGAGAAGCGGTGAGTGGGGGGAGTAGGGAGTATAGATACTGTACCCCCCCTGGCCGGCCTCACTGCCCCCGATGCCGTTGGAGTTTAGGATCCATGCGGAACCAGAGCCGAGGGCGGCGCCTTCGGCGAACGGGTAGATTCGGGTGTTTCTCTTGTTGGCGGCGGCGGCGGTGATGGTGATCTTACCACTACCATTGGCAGAGGCTTCGATTGTGACATCGCAATATACGTCCTTTGGAGCGAGTGCTCGAGATGGCGCTGGAGCGGGGAAGGGCGTGACGAGGGGGTGGACGGGGATTGGCGGCGGGGGGGATTCGGGAGGGGAGATTGGTCTGAGAGGGGGAGTCCCTGGGGGGTATTTAAATGGTCTTGGTCTGGGGGCTTCCTTTCTTTGCTTTCCATTTTGCTTCTCCTGTGAACCAAGGGGTTTCTGCTTCTTGTATGCGGAGGTTGAGGTTGAAGAAGAAGCGTGTTGCCCGTGCTCTTGACCGTGCTCGGCAATGGCATGGTCGAGTGGCTCGACGGACCCGCCGCTGCTGCCGCCGCTGAGGAGGGTCCCCACGAGAGCGCTGCGTGCCGCGGCGGCGATGACGGAGAAGTCGAGGGCTGAGGTCGGGGAGGCGGTGCATTCTACCGAGGGGGAGGAGGGTGGTGGTGGTGTTGATGCTTGCTCTGGTGCTGCTTTTGGGTTTGGAGATTTTGGTGGTTGTGGTGGTTGTGGTGGTTGTTGGGGGCGTGGGCGTTTTGTGTGTTTTGTTTGTTTTGACTTCTTTTTTGCCATTTTCTTTTTTGGTGGGTACCCCTAGGCCTCGAGCCTCGTGAATGGGGGGAATTGTGTGTGTGTGGGGAAGATTGAAGATTGAAGATCGAAGACTGAAGATGTGAGATTTAGAAGGGAGGGGGTATTGTTTTTGTTGTTTTTCGATGCTCTGTTTCGAGGTTTGGAGATCTAGATGAAAAGACAGTAAGTCGATGTTCACACGCGGTATCTCTATTTTCGTAGATCTAGATGAGTCGTGATGAAGACGCACCCTCCTTCCACTCCACTCCGTAAACCAGTTGTTTGTTATGGCTTTTGTTGACGATGCCTTCGGATTTTGGGATTCCTTAAAGGTTTGTTTGTTTGTTTGAAGAACTCGATCGAATTCGAAGGAGGAGGGAAGCTCACTAGTTGTTACGTTGTGAGGTGTGTGGTGTGAGGAGGCACCCGTGCAGACCTAGATTGACAGAAGAGAAGGGGGAAATGATGTTGTGGAACGAGACTTTTAGGTCCGAGGGTGTGTTGGGGTGGAGAGAGGGTAGAGAGAGGGTAGAGTGGTTTATGCATCTGGCTGGACTCGAGTATCAGAGAACAGAGACGTGTGTTGTTGCCTTGGATACCGCGTTACGCGTATACGGTATATGCTCGAATTTAGGTACTTGGTTTGTGGGGGGGGGGGGGGGGGTGAGGGAGAAAAAAAACAAAAGTACGATGATATCATAATTGGAGCAGGAGAGGTGTTTTCTTATGAGGGGATTGAGGTGAGAGAATTGTGGGTAGATTTCTGGGGGCGAGGCTAGGTAGATATATATTGCAGGAAGCTTCGAAGAAGAGGAAGGATTTGATCCTCGACATTAATGTGTCGGGAGGGTTTCCTTTTTGAATTTGTGATTAACCTATAATTATATTTTGAGTACATAGTTTGAATATTTATGAGATGATTATCTTAGAAGGTTTATTTTTGGGAATCCCTTGGGGGGTTTTTGGAGATTTGGATCCGCGGATATCGATCCCCTAAATATATTGTTTTTGATAGATTGATATTAATATTCGTCACTCTGATTTCAATAATAGTACTGCTAAAGTCCCTCCATATGCATGGCCATACTAGCCTTGATTTATAACCACAAAGGTGCAAACCCAACCCAGTGTTTGTTATAAATCCCCCAAAACTAGTCTTTTCCCCACCCATTGAGCCGGAGAGGCCCAAAAGATATGTAGAGGGCAGTCGTGGGTGTGGACATGTACATATGGGCGAACAACGAGGCTCAAAAACATCGAAATCCACCAAACTCTCACTTCTCTGGACTATCCGTCCTAATCCACTCCACCAAAAAATGCGCAACCCCCTTCAAAACCTCAGTAATCAACGACCCCTCCTTCACCCCAACAAACTTCACCGTTGCCCAAAGTGCAAGGGAAAGGAGCTTGGGATCTATAGTAGCATTGGATGTTTTCCTGCTACCGCTACTGCTACTGCTACTACTACAGCTCGCTCCTCCACCTACTACCTGAATGCCTTGCCCACAACCTATATTGCATTCACCCATATGGTCCTCAGGCAGACTCACATCTTCACCAGCCGGATCCTCTAAGAACCACAACGCATGTTTATCATCCCACAATTCATTTAGTAGTGCCCTCGGACTGCTTCCTGGGAGCGTATAGGATTCCAGAAACTCACGGATTTGTTCAAACGCTTTCTGGATGTCTGGTTCTGGTGGGGGTGGAGCAGCGTTAGAGGTGGAAGGTGATGGCAGGCCTGTGTGGATGGATGGTGAACTTGGGGTCCCAGTGTCTGCTAGAAGACAATTGGGGGTAGGTGGATAGGAGAAGACGGTAGAAACAAAGTTGGAGAGATGAGGATAACCTTCTTGTTTTAGCTCTAACGGTGCTGATGTTTCACCACGAAGGGTGGGTTCAGAGTCTGGACAGGAGAACAGCGTTGGCTGTTCTGGCGAAATTGGTGTTAGTGGTTGAGAGGGAGATTTGAGAGTTTGCAGTGCGTCTGGTGGAGATTTTAGTGGAGGAATATCAAAAGACCTATATGAATGTTGCTTCGGAGATGGTAACTTGGGGTAAGCAGCAGGCTGTTGATCAGACATCAGATTCGGCTGGGGAATGGGGATGTTCGTCGTTGGAAGCTGTTCTCGTGCCCAGGATGGAATCCGTGGGAGAAACCCGGGTTTCTGTAATCGTTCGGGTTTCCTATCACACTCACCCACAGTCTCAGATGCGTGGGTAGATGCAGGAAGATCCAGAGTAGGAATAATATCAATATCCCCAACCATCAATCGCTTTCGCAATGTAGGAAAGCCCTTCCGGCCTGGAGACATCGTTCTGGACCTCACAGCAGATGTGGGTGTGGGGACAGCGCTGGCCGGCGATGTTGGATTAAAGGTGGAGTCTTGAGTTTCATAACCACCATGATAATCTTCCCTATCTCTATATGGAGAAGAAGGGGAATTCATGGAATTATCATTACACATATTGAATGTAGTTTTGATCCTGATTGGGGGCTTGTCCCTAGATGATGCTCGATTGGATAAAGATGGATACCGATGAATTGTAGGGCAATGTAACGGAGGAGATCTCATCTCGATATCCTCCTTATTGCTTTCTGGAGTCTCTGGCATGAAAGGAGGCTCGATCTCGATTGTGACTGGTGGTGAAGATGGTTCTGGACTCGTTAGGTCCACATATAAGATGGGTTTGGGAGGAGAGTTAGATGTGAACTGCAAGGTATCCGATGATTCTGGTAGGATCGATAATTTCTGTGAACCTCCACCACTCCCTCTTTCAAAAGGAGCCATTCCCAGCCTTTTCTCACCCTTGAGCTGGCAAGGGTTGGGTCTGTCCGATGGGCTTTTGAGGGTGTTCTATACCAGCAGAGAACTTTCTCCGCGCCGGGAATGATTGAAAAAGGCTCCGATGGTATCCTGACATGGGTTTACCGTCGAGGCTGGGGATACCGTATCTTGTTTCCGTGCCCAAATGGGTTTCCTCCTCTCCAGCCATGGGGGAGATCTGATCGACATTGGGAGAGTTTCAGCGTTGTTTCCCGATTCTTTCCCTCTTTTATCATCTCGAGCCATGGGCGAGTTGCTGGTGTTTTTGTATTTGTACATTGCAGCTAGATGAGTTGAGCCGCTGGCCGAGCCTGCTCGCCGTAATGAGATTAAGCTTGGGTTGGCCTTTAGAGACCGTACGTGGGGTGGATGACGATAGAATACTTTGAACAGGGAGTGTGGTGATCGGGATACAAGGACAGCGAGGCGAGCCAGTCGGTATGGGGCGAGTGGGGGAGAGAGGGTGGAGATTCTGTGGAGGCTGTGAACGAAGCCAAGGAGGTTGAGTGTTCTCGTGGGATTGAGGCACCCGAGTCCAGTAATCTGCTTAATTTCGCTTTGAGAAGGTGACGTTGGTCTCGTCAAGAAGTGAAAAAAATGGCAAAAGGAAGGTCGAACTGGGAGTCGAACCCAGGTCACAAGAACATCCTGAAATCAGAATCTTATGTGCTACCGTTACACCATTCAACCAGATTTGATGTCAATTCCGGTAGTTGTTGCTTCAAAATCACATGCATCGCTACACAAAAATGAGATGTGGAGGCAGCACAAAACGGAACCGCCAATTGCAATTCTCGAGTGGGTTTGAGGTGTAGAAGTTAGATAAGTATACTTTTGTAAAGTCAAATAAAAAAATAGAACATTTCTATAGTAGGAAGATAACTCTAATTATTGTATATGGATGGCATCAGCGTGGTCTAACAGCAATTTACAACGAAGTTTTAATCGAGGCAATGTCATATCGAGTTTCTCATCACTCCACAATAAGTGGGTATAATTTTCTATAATATATATACATCATCTCAGAATTGAGGAAAAAAGAAATCACACCAAATCATGATAGCCAATCTACTCCCGAATAAAATAACAACAGACAAAAGAAAGAAGAAAGCGAAAGTCCAAAGAAGAAGAAATGAAAATACAAAGAAAAACGCCAAAAAGAAGAAAGAAATAATAAGAAGTTACGAAGAGGAAAGAGCACCTAGTTTGCTTCCTTGTACGTCAATGCCCTTCTACGAGCACGAGCTGCCTTTTCGCCGCGCGCGATCAGAGGCTTCTCAATCTGGATCTTGAACTCTTCAGTCCCAGTATTGACGTCGTCTGCAAGCATATTCCACTTGGACTCAGTACTAGACTTGAACTGACTCCATTTATTGGCGGCGTCAGGGACGACACCACCAAGCTTCTTATCGACTTTGTCCACGAGTCCATCCACCTTGTTGTTAGTTCCAGTCTTGATCTCCAACCACTTGGTCTTACCATCGTCCATGGTCTCGTATCCGCCCTTCTTGAAATCACCCCAACCGCCCTTGACGCCGTTCTTCTTGTGATCCATTTTGGACATTGTGCCGTTCACGAACTTCTCCCACTTCTCCCAAGCAGCGCCGCCTTCGAGCTTCAACTTATCGAATTTAGCCTTGTTGTCGGCCTTGAACTTTTCAAACTTGGCCTTGTTGTCGGCCTTGAACTTTTCGAATTTCGCCTTGCGGTCCTTCTTCATCTGCTCCCACTTGTCGGCTCCGAAAGCGATCTTCATGGCGACATCCTTGAGGCCCTTCTCGACCTCCTTGAACTTCTTCATGTCTGCAGCCTGATCCTTCTTGAGCTTCTCGACGAGTTCCTTCTTGGCTTTGTCGGTCAGGTCCTTTGCAAGGGTAAGAGCGTTCTTCTTTTGAACATCAAACTCCGCCTTGAGCTTCTTGATGCGATCTTGACGGCCGTCGTTGTACTCCTTGAGAGTCTTCTGCGCCTCTGCGGTGAGGTTACTTAACTTTGCTGGGTCTCTGAAGACGGGGATCTTTGAACCAATGTTGTGGAATGGGTTCTGGAGTTGTGGGAGGGAAAGACCGTTGTTGAATACACTCTTGACATCAGAAACGCCGGCTTTCAGCTTATTCTGAAGATCCTCCTTCTTCTTCTTGAGGTCGGCTTCAATTTTCTTCTTCTCCTCCTCCTCCTTCTTCTTCTTCTCCTCCTCCTCCTTCTTCTTCTTCTCCTCCTCCTCCTTCTTCTTCTTGTCTGCCTCCTCGTCTCGCTTGACATTACTTCTCTTCACCTTCTTGACAACCTTCACGCTCCTCTTCTTTGACTTGCTCGCAGCCTTGGGGATCCGGGTCGTAGCATCAACTTCAAGATTCACAAGACTCGAGCTCATCCACGCCCTGAACGTCTTCATGCTCTTCTCCTCCAGCGCAGCCTTCTGCTCCTTCCTCTTCTTCTCATCGTCAGCCTTCTTCTGCTCCTCCTTCTTCTTGCGCTCCGTAGCCTCCCTCTCGCGGCGCTCTTTATCTTTCTGCTCGCGCTCCTTGCGCTCCTTCTCCTCACGCTCGAGGCGCTCGCGTTCTTTCTGCTCGCGGTCCTTGCGGTCCTTCTCTTCCTTCTCGAGATACTCCTTCTCCTTGCGCGCGATCTCGAGGTTTTCCTTCTCGATCCGCTCGCGCTCGGATTTATCGTGGGCCTCCCACTCTTTCTTGGACTTGTCAAGGGAGGCGCAGACTTGGGAATTGCATTGTGTGACTAGAAAAAAATCAATTGTATTAGATATTGTAAAATGAGATTATTTGTGAAGGGTGGTTATAACTTACAGCACTTGTCCTTACACGCCTCAATCCTCTGATTCCCACCAGCCTGACCGTCGTAGATCTTGCAGAAACTCTCGCAGATATCGCACTCGTTGCAAGCTTTCTTCACTGGATCTGCTCGCGCATTGAGGATCTGTTGGCCACTGCCAGCGAAGGCCTGTGTTGCTGGGACGTCGGAATTGCGGAGGGATGGTTTCGCCGCGACAAGTGTGAATGTTGTGCTTGTGGTGAGTGCGAGGAGGATGAATGTTAGCAAAGATATCCCGCCGTTCTGGCGCGGGCGTAACTTTGAAGGCATTGTGTTTGTGCTGTGGATGTAGTTTTGATGATGAATCAAACTCAACAAAAAAAAAAAAAAAAAAAAACTAAAGGGTATGAAAGTAAAAAAAAAAAAGAACCTGTGCTTCCAGAGCAACAGGAATATGAATAAAAGTAAAAAAAACAAAAAAAACGAACAGAACAGAACAGAGCGCGGTATGTAGATACCTGAATGCGTCAACCTCAGGTTAAGGAAGGGAAGGAAGAAAAAGAAGAAAAAGTGGAAAAAGTGGAAGCGGGAGGGGAGGGCGTATTATGTACCAATTTCTCACCATAGCTACTCAGCTATTAGTTTCTGACGATATTATATCGCCATGTGGCGGTGCTTATTCCACCCACACACACACACACACACACAGCAGCTGTTGAGCGTGCTCACGGGGAAGGATGTTCGAAAATGATGCGCACGCCGCCTATGAGCTGGGATTGTGACAGGGTGCGCATATTGGCTGATGCAACTGCAATTGAGTGTGGGGTTTGGTCTTTCTAGAATGTTTCCGTGGTGGGTGGTACCAGCCGGCAAGGAAGGGCTTAGACTGTTTCCTGTCCTCGCCGCATCGCATCGGTCGACATCCGGTGATCACCTTTCAGGAATACATCGATATCTGACACGTCTTGGTATGGGTGCTGGACATGGTAGCAGCACCCGGGGGTGGGAGGGAGGAGAGCGACCTGGCGAAGCTTAATTATAAGCTTGCAATGCCAATAATTGTCGCTTTCGAAATCCAAAGATTGCAAATAGAGTTATAAATACCTAGGCATTGGATAAAGCTTAATTGGATTCTCTTCGCGACATTGCCATCATAGGAAAGAGATGGCTAGGAGATAGGAGGCTTTGCATGATGTAGGTATGTCCTTTCTTCTCGAAATTTTTCCAATTCGCATCTCGAGCTCGATGGCATACGTATAATTTGCGCAAACGGATAGCGAAGATATTCGAATTCCTAGATCCGAATCTGCAAGTCGTGATGTTGCGAGATCATAACGATGATCGCAATTGGCAAATTAAAGAATCCTTCTAGAATACAAGAACGTTGAAAGTCAAAGTCAAATTCCTATCAAACAATTGCAGCAGACGGATTTAGACACCCACACCCTCCCCCTCTGCAAACCACATCCCACCGGCACCCCTGTCGAAGATCAAACCATGCCCGGAGCTCAAGCCACCGCAGTCATTGTCAGCGAGCGTCAAGCACAAGCTCTTGGCCGTATCAGGGTTAAATATACATTTCTTGGCGCCTACGGCCCAGGTTTACATCCCAGTGTTCCATGGGGATACATGTTCTTGTGTCGCGATCGAGTAAGCTGACACCGCGAAGTAAAAATGTGCACGTTTTGGATTTCTTCTTCTTAATGTATTTTGTTCTAGAAGCTTAATTAAGGGCTAGGTCTTTGCAAACGAGGCCTCGAGGACCGGTTGAGGTTGATTTGTATTCAAAAACAACTCGAGGAATTGGGAATGTGACATGGATGGGGATAATCCTCCGTGTTGGAAAGGAGGGTGGGAAAGAGGCTTCTATATAAATAATTGAATGAACCTCGTATAATATATTTGCCTTGTAAATACCGGCCATGTGCGTTGTAAAAGGAGACATTCAGCTCGAGCTCGGGTAATTTCGCTATCGGAGCTCCGATTTAGTCTCGAGCTCCGATTATTGTGGGCTGGAAATAGACATTCGCACCTACCTAAAGTTTTGAAAGTAATTAATTACTTCAGGCGGTAAGAGGTACTGTACACCTAGGTACTCTATCCGTTTGAGAACCTACGTCTACATCTTGACCCAGAGAAAACTAAACTGTGAAGTCACCGAGTGATATCTTTTATTAAATTTCTTTGATTGGAGTTTTACTCCAAATTAAGCTTAACTGAGGCCCTCGAGCTCGAGTAGCGCGACGTTCGTTGTAACTCAGCTCGAAACATATAATTGTTTCACCGAGAAATATCTTTTTGTAACATGCGGCACGAGTAAGATTATTTGGATTTCGGCGATATCAATGGATAAGCTTGAGCCGACTTGATTTCTATCCAATCATCAGATGTAGTATATTTACAGAAGGTTGTAATTGATTTTAAGTTTATCTTGGTCAAAGCCCAGAGAGTCCTGGTCACGACGCAGGCTAGCCTGGGGTCAGTACGCCTTGTTTCTAAAAGCGGTAATAGCGTTGCGATTACCCATTTGGGCAGTGAACGTTAAGAATGTGGGGTGAGGTGAGATACTTGAACAAAATATTTACTACAATTGTGTCAATTGAGTCTATCTCGATTGCAAACACGATCCCCGAAACAGGTTCTTGAAAATGAATAGATTTATCCCAGAGAAAATTCTCATACAGTTTATAGTGATCCCCTAACTAATCCTTCTAAATCCCCAATGACAAAAAATGAAAAATCCCCCCCAACACCCCGCCCACCTCTATTTGAGAACATCCTTGAACGGCCAAGCCTAAGCCTATAATCTAACCCCAACATATCGGTCTCCTAATCCAGAAAAATACAAAATTCCAGAAACAGCAAGACCCCCAATCCTTGTGCAACAAGTCACTTCCGTTTCCAGTCCAAAAGTGCACTGAAGCCGTGATCCACACCAGTGCCTTGTTCTTGCTTTTTCTGTTCGGATCCGTGATTGCCAGGCATCATCTTTTGAATACAGTCGGCGCACTCGGGTTTCTTCTCTTCGTTGATTCCGATACCGTTGTCCGCAAGCCATGCTCTGGCGACACTTGGGTCTTTGAACTTGCGCATCATGTTAAAGGAGTACCCGGAGGTAGAGTTTATCGCCTCTTGTCTAGATGATTGAATATTAGAGTAAGAGTTAGAAACTAGTTTTTGACTAAAGTAAGATGATATAGGATCATAACTTACGCGGTATAGAATATCCCGGTTTGTCTCCCTCTTGCAACGGCCCAGCATTTCTGCGCAGTGCGGGTGGTGGAGGAAAGTTGTCTTGCGAACTGGGCGCCAGTGCGGAAGAATTTCAAGGTGTTGAAGTGGAGCTTGGCCATTGGGCGGAACATGTTGTATAGGATTTGGATTTATAGGATTTGGATTGGGATAAAGAGATGACGTTTTTATGGTAAATGAAGTGGTGTGATGTAGTAAAGTAATAGGTAACGATGATGGGACGGTGTATTTTGATATTGCCGAAATGAGGCCCGAGGAGAAAGAGGAGAGATATGGTGGGGATATGGCCATATCTTCATACTAGAGATGGTATTTCCATCATTGACTACATTATTCGTTCTTCTCGTCCTTCTGGGAAATTCTGGAGTGGGTTGTTTGCAATAAGTACGTATTTTAAGGATGCATTGCATGTGGAAAGTACTTTCAGTAGAAATTATATCCTTGATTATTACTTCGATATGCGAGAGATATTGATCGGCTTTTGTTTGTCAATAATGAAGAAACACGGCAAGGTGCTTGTTTATGGCGGGGATAGGAGGCGAGATGCATGGAAGAACTATATAATATGCATACGCATACATTAGAAATAGAAAGAGGTTCGATGGGTGTTGTGCCCATTTGATGGGCATGTTGGTGATCACAAGTGCCGTAGCAAGACCTGCACCTTCCAGGCGAGTAATTTCCAGAACTGGGAGGTCAAAGTGATGATAGGATTTGAGTTGTGACGCAGGGAAAGATATAGTAGGAGGGAAGGATGAAGATTAGAGAATTGAGTAAAAATGATATGTAGGAGTAAATGAAAGCCTTCATGCCTCGTGAATAGTCGACTTGGTCAAAAACGTGAATTCGAAACATACACATTCTCCATCTAGATATCTTAGGCCCCGCATGTGTAGCATAAAATTTATAGCTCGTTTAAACTTGTAGTAAACTAACTATTTCCTACACACATCCCTTCAAATTGCAAAAACAAACACATGAGGTTCCTTATACAGCAATTTACTCCAAAGTATCTTCTCCCAAATTATCTTCGAGATCCAGACTCGATCCATCCGCAAGCCACGCCTCCTCTCCTCCTGCTTCCTCTTCACACTCGTTAAGGTCCAGGAAGGAAGACATGTCTTCGTACAACTCCTGGCTTTGATCTCTAGATCCAAACCTAGGCAGATTCGCCCCAGAAACCATTAACTCGGAATCCCAATCTTCCTGAACCTCATCACCCTGTTCCAATATCATCACTTGATCCGAGTCTCCGACTTTGACAGAAGAATTTACTGTCTCTTCTAGCTGCGAAGCCCAATCATCTCGAGATACTCGTGAAACTCGTGGCATTGGATCATCGAGTTGACCGTGCCCAGATTCTTGCATATGTCCAGCGTGATCATCTGGTTCTGCACCCCATTGAAAGTCGTTTTCAGGATTATCTTGCGGCTGTGCACGAGAACTTCTTCCACCACGGCCAGAACCGGCATCACCCTCACCATCTCTGCGATATTCTGGGTTTCTTCTTCTCTCCGGCTTTGGCTTCCTCTCTTTAACCTTCTTTGTGGCTGTCTTCCATTCTCTAGATCCATCTTTTGATGCGCCCTCATGGACAACATCTTGCCCAAGATTATCTGCATCCCATCCCTGACCATGAAGTTTAGGGCCTTCAAAATCCTCATCCCATGCATCATCGATATCGAGATTTCCTGCTGAGATAGCAGTACCGCTTTTTCCAGCTGGAGTTCCAGCTTCTGCTTTACTGGCGATATTTCGATTGACTCCGGCGGATCCTTTCTCAACAGTCTTGCTTACGGCTTCCTCTTTGTCGTGTTCTTGTTCATCCATCTCCGGCTCCTCCTCCCCAAATTCATGATTCATGTATCTCTTTGCATCCAACAATCTTGTAAAGGACTTCATCAGATTCCCCTTGAATCCGTGGGTTTGTTCGAATGCTTCGTCACTACGTGATTAAAAGTTAGACTATTGAACTTTTGAGGATTTATCTCGAATAATTTTTAGAGATTTGGGTAGAATAGGGGATCTAGGTAAGATCACTTACGGTGTAGCATAAACTCCCGGCTTTCTTCCTCTAACAACACAATAGTACTTCTCCCCACTTAATTTCCAGAGAGGGTGCTTCTCGACGGCTTTCCAGTCTCTGTGGACCTTTGGTGGGGGCGCTTCTGCGGCTGGAATATCTTTCTTCTGCTGGGAGGCAATTGGAAGTGGGTTCGTAGATGGAGGTGGAGTAATTGCTCTCGGGGGTTGTTGTTTCTTTTTATTGGAGGGCATTTTGTGGGCCAGATTCTTTCTTTGAACTCGAGATAGTTGATTAGTGAGTTCAGGGTTTGGACAGGGGTAATCGCGGCTTGGTGATGAGGAATTTTGTATCTGAATCGACGGTATCCTCGATTATATCGATCGAGTAGGGGGCACGATAATAAAAGACAGGAAGCTTGAACGATGCATAGGAAACGGATGTCTCCGCGGTCATGCATCATGACATACTACCAGGTAGGTACCTCTTCTTGAAAACAGAGAAAATGTTCCATACGTTTCGAACTCCGAGATAGGAATGCATCTATAATTCTAGGAACATCTCGAGGGACCCTCTCGTTTACAGGTTTACTGCACCTCGAGCTCCTAGCATAGCCATTAGTGTCAGCTCCTATGCAATGGTAAGTTCCATCTTCTTCGAATTCGACTCTGTTTTTCAGAGTCGGTTTGTTTGGGCATATGATGTGATGCTGCCTAATGTTTTTTCAAAATTGAAGTACATGCTGGCACTAAGTCGATCCCGGATCCTACTTGTAGACAATCAATTTAAGTATAGAGGGACAATGTAGATACCTAGACTTTCGAAGCTTCTGTTCAAGAGAAGATTCATCCGATAGTACGAAGTAGGTCCGTTTGTTTTAGCTGCAGGCATTTTGGTTGACAAAAAATACTCTCAGCAACTCCGAAAATTTATTCTGGTAATAGCAGGATCACTACTCACTTCATTCAAAGCCAGACTTCTCCAAGTTTCTAAAAGAGCTACGAGAACAATTTGAGAAATTTCTGAAGTAGTCTTTTTTTCTGAAATAGATTGCATATATTCGATTTGAGGTTCAGCACAAATCCCCCAGCTACGAGAGAGACGTAAGTTAGTCCAATGCATTGCTTTCGGAAATCTGTGAATCTGTTTTACCACAAATTAATAAAAGCCAACCAAATCATATGACCTTGCACGTTTCCGAGTAGGTATAATAGGTTATATATTGGCATGAGTGTCAAAAAACCGCAGGTATAAAGCCTTCTATGTGAATTCACCTTCAACGAATTCTGCCCAGCTAGTTCAGTGGTAGAATACGTGCTTCCCAAGCACGTGGCTCGGGTTCGATTCCCGGGCTGGGCACATCTTTTTGCATTTTCCTGTTCTTCTGTTTGTTCCGCTTCGTTGCCATCGCGCTCTGTATTAATGACGAAGAAACTCCAATGGGTTATATCAAAACTAAAAATGGGTTATATCAAAACCAAAAATGGGTTATATCAAAACTAAATCGATTGGGCAGATTAAATTTTGCTCATTGGCTTGATTATGAATAACCTTTATCCTATTACGATACTTTCCAGATATCCATGACAATAATTGGAGGATCATACGAATAACTTCGAAGATTAAGGTTTGCTGCAGTGGTCATACATACATGCGCATCCTCTACAGAACACCCTCGACGTCAATATTTGCAGTATTCGACTATTCTACTTGAATTGTACCGCCTTTGAAACCTTCAGCATTATCCCTCGACGTCGACAGCTTCTTAACGTTAACGTTGGTGGGTCTGAACGCGTACAGATATAAGCCATTAATACAATTGCAACAAACGTCGACGTCGACCCCTATGGTACAAATTTTCGCGATGTTACCAAGTACAGAAAAGTGTGAAAGTTAGATTTGTGTGGTACGCTTTAAGTGAGTGTATTGCGTATAGAATGGCACAGATTGACGCATTCAAAGTCAATGGGACATGTGTTAGTATATACTACTAGGATACGACAGATACAATGTATCGTACTTATTTTTGGATGTAATTTATTGAAATCTATGGTTTAACTTAGCTACAGCCCTTGCCCTGATGCCCCCTCTACGAGGGTCTGGGAATAGGACTACCAATGTCTTTTAGGTACTTAGCCGGCTTCCTAAAACGGTATCCCACCCCCACATGTCTCAACGTGGCTAGGCTAGAGAAGATACGAGTACCCGACCTTAAGTACTCGTCTCAGGCAAGAATTATTCTGTAGTGTGGTGGAGTGCAGAAAGCTATCCCTCGGGGGCACGAAACAGAGGAAAATTGGCTGCTAGTGGAGAAACAGAACTCCGTGCAGCTTATTGGGTAGATTTTCGTGCGTGCTGGCTTTGCGAACCTCAGAAGGGAATAGTTCTTTACAAAAGTAGTTTAGGGAACGCTCGTTACACTGGCAGCCAATTTTCTTCTGTTTCGTGCCCCCGAGGGATAATGTGAGGACAAAGCCATGACATAGCATATAGAGGAGAAGATGATGATAATTTCTCCAGGTCCCCCGCTCTGCTCTCCGTCGCTATCTACATGATCTCGCTTCGCATGGGTCTCCTCCCGATCTGGGAGTTCCACCACCCCCCTCTTCCCGATCCGGAACCAGATCTCAACCTCCTGCATGCCTTCCCGATCCGGGATCACACTCCCATGTACGTCCTCCTACATTATGTAGCCCTGCACATCCTCCGTATCCTCTCCGGACAGATAAGGGGCCCGGCCGGGCAGCTGACAAGGATGGGGTGCCGTGGCAACAAAAAAGAAGGACCTTGATAGCCTGGTGTGGACCTTAAACACTACGACGGATACCATGAACATCACGAAGAATCTAGGCACATCTGGGCTCCATTAGTCTTGCACTCACCATGAATTTTAGAATACATGTGCAGATTCTGGAATAAAGTCTTCAACGATTGGAGAGAATTTTCAGAAAGGTCTTCCATAGGCGTGCATTGAACAGCAAGTACAACAGACTGAGTATCTTTATCTCTGATATAAAACGAACTAGGAGTATTGATAATGTAGTAGGTGTTATCATCGTCCATCCTTTCAAAAAAGCTGAATATCTCATCCCTCTTCATCCGCCTGATGAGATAGCCCAGCTTCCGCGCATATCCCGACGGCCCATTCGACGGTCCAGGGGGGGAGGGGGGGCTGCAAGGTAATCACCGAGGAGCTGGTTTACCGCCAAGTTCTGCTGTGCAATTGCATTGATGCTGAGCCTGATGACATCGCCGAGCTTGTGTGCACGATCCACACTCGCTTCATCTCTGGGTAAATCTACCACCATGATCCCCCCCCATGTGGCGGGCGTGGTGACGGTCCGGTGGGTGCCAACGCTGTGTGGCTTCAAGGTCTGGAATCCGACCTCGTAGGCGCTGTACGCTGCTACCCCCAGCTGTGCGTCGAGGCAAGCTGTTCATCATTAGGGGCAAGGGCAATATCATCACCTTGAAGTCATCAAAGGAGACCAGTCCTATTTTCTCACGGACTTCATTGTAATCTTCCTCGGTTTCCTTTTCCTCCTTAGCACTCTGAAGTCTTTTCTTCAGATTCTGTCTCTCAAACCTCCTCTGCTTTTTCTTTGCCCTCTTTCCTTACGATTCAATTTTAAAGGAACCCGTCTGAAAACACCTTGAGGAACTTACTCAATTAAATGAATAAGAGGTAAGAATAGGAAGGATAAAGTGAAGCAAAGCGGAGCGTGAGAGTAAGAGCTAGACTTGGTAGAGGCCGGGAGGAGGGGATAGATTGGAAGTGGAGATAGTTCGGGATCGGGCAATAGATCAATTTTCTATAGTCCCGCAATATATATCAGTTGAAAGTACTCCACGAGGGCTTTCAAACGGGGCCACTCACGGCCTTGTAGCTATTGGGTGACAGGTGGACGTAGAAGTGGAATCTGAGGGCAGTGGTTGAGGTGGATGGGCAAGCGGACGCCATAGGGGCCTCGACAAATATGAGTTGAAAGTACTCGACGAGGGCTTCAATACGGTGCCACTCTCAGGCTTGGTGAAACGTTCTCGTACCCAGACTTGACCTGTGGTGCGTTGTATTACCCGGCCTGAGGTAGGTGTGAATGTACTTGAGTTCGAGACTAGTGGGTGTTGACACAAGACTAGGTGTAGACTGCTCTTGTGGTGTAGACCCATTGCAGGTGGTTTCAGTGTTCTTGTGTTGTTTGAGCAGTATCGATCGTTTGAGGGGCTCAGAGCTGGTTTAATTTAGAGGTTTTTGTCTTGGTAGTCATGTGGTACGCGTAGCCCTATGGGGCGCATGGATAAGGCGAAGATGAATGAAAGGGCTTGTAAGCTGCTTTGCTTTGTGGGCGTAACTCGGACTCTTTGGGCTCAGCCCTAATTCTCAGGCTGTTGATTCACAAACAACTCCAAGTCCCAGTATAATGAGTCTCGTGACCAATATAATTTGCAATGTACCTTGGTAGTCTTGTGTTAGTCTTGTGACCCTCTTGTGCGTATTCCCGGTAGTCTCGTGTGCCCAACATCATGATCAGACACGTCCCTATTGTCTTGTTGTCATCGTGACATGCCTTGTCTGGGCACGAGACAGTTGTCATCCCAAGGCCCAGTGTCGAACCTGATCGTGGTACCCAAGCCTACGAGACTAACCGGTCCAAGCCCTGTTATCGTAAGTCCCGAGGCTATTCTCGTAAAACGAGACCAGTTCTCATGCCCCCAAGGCCTTCTACATACTCGATGGGCCTTCTACTCCCATCACGGCATGTAAAAGGGTTGACTGGGCACTTGGAAGGCTAAAGGGGAACGACACTAACTAAAGACGAGAACATAACAGGTAAAGGTTCATTGTGGTTTGGTTCATTGCAATTGACAAGGACCAGTCTCAAGCACATATTGACCAGTCTCAAGAACATATTGAAAACCAATCTTGGCTATAGATAATCCGTCAATAATCCCGATATCCCGTCAATGAAAACAAACCACTCTAAGTACCTCTACGAGGGGTTGGGAACGAGACTAATTGTCGTTCTCTTACTACCGTAGAATCGGGTCTATAAGCACATACAGTTTGATAAGCACATACTGACCTATAAGCGCATCATTCTGGTGGTCTGTTAACGATTGTTACAAACCTTCCATACAAAATAATGGCCGTCGGCTCTGCAAAAAACACCTAAGCACATGTGCTTATAGACCCGATTCTACGGTATACTACCAACTCGGCCACCTGAAAAAAACACAAAAAAAACATCTCGTAACATGTACTCAAACCCCAACAACAACAACAACAACAACAACAACAACAAAAAACAAAAATCCTATGCCCAGCCCGGGAATCGAACCCGAGCCACGTGCTTGGGAAGCACGTATTCTACCACTGAACTAGCTGGGCAGTTGATATCAGAAAGCGGTCGTTGTGGCCTCTGACTTACATCCTCTCTCCCAATGTATCTCGCTCCTTAGCTTACCACGTATTCACATGCCCCATCTGGCAGGTTTATTACGCGCCTGTACATGTGTATTACAACCTTGAAATTAAGTCGAGGGCGTTGGTACGTATTCCTATGATTAGAAGATAGAATTGTTACATTAAGTGCCGTGGCTATAGCTGCGTGATTTTGAGTCTGGGCACAACAAGAACATCCATCCATGCATGGCAATAAGTTTGATATGTTAGATTGCATTGATATCAGGGGCCCGTATGATTGTAATTGCATAAAGTGGACGTGTCGACAGATCTGGACAGACAGACATTCCCAAACGACCCCCCTCCCCCCAGATACAATAAGGTACACATATATCGATCTGGATCACCCAGGCCGAAACATACCGGTACTCAAGTTAACAAACTTTCTTTTTGCAATTGTTGACGCGCATGCACTGAATCGAATCCGAGTCCGGACAAGCTTAAGTACCAACTTTGGATGAAAACCTAGGAAGTAGGTACATACCTAGGTAGCTACCAGGTAGGTAGGTAGGTAAGTACCTTAAGTAAGTAAGTCCCTAACACACATGTACTTATAGTATTTCAATATTGATGGACCAACCATTGCAACCAATCTCAAAGAGAATTCGAATAAGATCTAGAGCAATATTAATGACTTTTAAAAAGAATTCATGACATGTACTAGCGAGAGAACATGTTCTACATAAACAACAACTACCTCTTAGTATAAGGTACTTAGGTATGTGTATACGCAGCAAGCTCATGATCATATATCCGAACATATGCATACCTACATAAAGTACCTTCTAATTACCTACCTAGGTTGGTAGTAGGTACTCAATCTCAAACACCTCCGATAAAGCCATACTCGTGCGGTATCATAAACAAAAAATAAGATGCCTCAAAAGACGAACTGTGGGGCAAACTTGCCCAGCTGCCGCCCAAAGATGATGTTTGAACATGTACATTACACTAGTCTCGTGCCCAGCCCCTCCTACGGAGGCATTACACCGGATGCCATTCTAACCCTCGACATAACACGTAGTTTAATTCCTCAAACAGAAGTATCTCGTACCTTTAGAGGTGGAGTGTAGACAGCAATTACCTAAAGCAGAGGCTTAGGGTAAGACCTAAGCACATGTGATCACTCGAGTAAGAGAGGAGCAGAACCCCTCCGCTTCTCTCTCTCTCCGCTTCACTCTCTACAACACACACTCCACACCCCACCGTACCCTGATAACTCAGGAATAGACGAAGTATACCTAATACTGAGTCGAGCTTGGGCCACAATTCAAACCTTTGAGAGTAAGGCGATTAACAGATTCAGTAAAGTGAACAGCTTTTTATACCCTGGTCAGTCGGCACCCAATTTTTTTGCGGTTTCGGCCGCCAAAGGGATAATCGAACTGCAGTTCACATCTCCATTACAGTGGGCCGGGACGGACATTAATATTCTTAAGCTTTTGTGCTGCAGTACGTAACTCGTACTTCATGATCACTTCATTTCGATTCCTCATGATCAGGAAAAACCTAATAATTATAATATAGTTTCTATATATGCATGCAAAACCCGCCCTCTCCCCCCCACCCAATGCAATTCCGCCCTCCGTATTCCTCCCTCAAAACTTCACCCGAATCCCTCAGAGGCTTCGATTTCTTCCTTTCCTCCTCCCCGCGGTTAAACCCAAGGTTCATGTATGCTGTAGCCCCCAATATTCCCTAATGCAGATTTTTAAAAATAGCAAAACCTCGAATATGATGTCGCTAGCTTCGACAAATACGCTAAAAAGAAATGGAAAATGGATCATGATGATAAATGAACAAAGGAAAAAAGAAAAAAGAAGAGAAAAGGGAAAGGAAAAGAATATACAACAGAATTCGAATCTAACAGGCAAAGAAAAAAGAAAATAATTGCTCGCTATAATGCAAAAACAATGCTGGATGGCTGCGTTTTGCTTGATGAAATTGAGGTGAGAATCGATCACAATCAATCGGTAGGAAAAAAGAAAAAGAGTTCGAAGAGATGAAGGAAATATCGGGAAAAAAAAAAAAAAAAAAAATTGAAGGGGATGAACACCCTCTGTCGTGTATAGCCGGTCTGGTCATGGCCAACCCCGCACAAAGAACAACTCTACCCCTACCTCGACATCGCATACGCCGACAGCCCCACCAACGAACTCGGCCTCCTAGTCTGCTGCGACGGAAACTCGATCCTCTTTCCATCATAGATCCCCTGGCGAACAACTACACTCCCCCTCCTGACCCCCCCCGCAATCGGCCTCGCACCATCTTTGTTCCACTCGCTCAGCCGCCGCGCACACCGCGCCATATCGGGGAACTTGTCGAGGATGTTGATTGCGATGCCTAGCGCATTGTGGCCCTTGCCGCCGATGTTGCAGTGGTCGATGTTGATGTTGTTGGATTTGATGTACTCCTTTGCGAGGAGGGCTTCGACGAGGGATGCGTTTCCGAGCTCGACGGCGTTCATGAGCGGGGTGTAGCCCTTGCAGTCGATTGCGCCGAGGTCGATGGTGGGGGCTTTGAGGAGGTGCGGGACGATGTTGTTGATGTTTCCTGTGACGACTGCCCAGGTGAGGGGGGTGTATTTCCTGCTGTCTTGCACGTTCCAGTCGAGGGGTTGGGTGGACTCGATTGCTTCGAGAAGGAAGCTGGTGAGGCCGTAGGCGGCGGCGATGTGCAGGGGGTGGAGCTTCTTGATTGCGTCGGCGCCGTTGTCGAGGTGGCTGCGGAGGATGCGGCTGCGGGAGTGGTTCTCGGGCGCGAGGAGGAAGCAGTCGAGCTGGAGGTGGTAGTCGGGGTTTGTGGGGTCCCTCCAGAACTGGGCGAGGGTGGCGGGCTCGACGGTCGGGCCTGTGGGCGTGTGTGGGGGAGTGTGGAGGGATGGGGTCGATGGCCGGGAGAGTTTGTGAGGGAGGTATCCTGAATGATTTGACTTGTGGTTAGCATTTGGCTGGAGGTTATCTCGGGAATGAAGCTTACCACTACAATCAGACAGACTCGTGATGAGTGGAGTCCGCTTTGCAAGAAGCGACTTTTGTAGTCTGATCTGAATCTCCAGCTGCCTCTGCTCCTCCGCCCTCCGCTCCTCCATGAGCTTTGCGCGGTTCGCAGCCTTCCTCTCCTCCAAAGCCTCGATCCGTCTCCGCTCCACGGCCAGCTTCTCCTCCCTCGCCCTTCTGCGCTGTCTCGCAATCCGATTCTGCTCGATCCTGTCCGCGAGGTTCGTGAGCTCAATCTCCTCGATGCTAATCTTGTGCATCGACTGCCGCTTCTTCTCTCTCTCCCGCCTCTCCTCGGCCTGCCTCGCAGCCTCCGCAAGCTTCCCCTCCTCCACAACCCTTCTCTCCTCCGCAAGCCGCCGCTCCTCGGCAACCATCCACTCCTCGAACCTCCGGTCCGCCAGCTCCCTCTCCTGCGCAGTCCGCAGCGCCGCTGCGTCCTTCTTCTGCTGGAGCTCCAGCAACCGCTCCTCCTCCCTCCGCCTCTCCTCTGCGACGATTGCAAGCCTGCGCTCCTCCTCGCGCTGCTGCGCATTCTCGATCCTCGCAGTCTCCCACACGTTGGTCTCCTGCTCGACGCTCTCGTGATCCAGCATCCAGTTGCGGCTGCGCTGCTGGAGGAGCTTGATCTGCTCCTCGTCGTGCTGCCTCCGCATGGCCTCGATCCGCTGCTGCTCGAGCTCAAACTCGCGCCTCTCGGCCTGGGCGTGCTCCTCCGCGATCCTGCGCTCCGCAGCAACGCGGCCCTCCTCCGCCTGGCGCGCGAGGCGCATCTCGATCTCGAAGGCCCGCTGCCGCTCGGCCTCGGCCTCCTTCTGGATCGCGAGCCGGCGTTCCTCGATGAGCTGCGCCTCGCGCTCGAGCGCATTCTGGCGATCGAGTGCCTCCTGCTCGTCGAGCAGCCGCTGGAGGGTTCGCGCCTCCTGCTCTTCTCGTGCGCGGCGTTGCTGGTCGGCTGCGTGGCGGGAAGCCTGTTCTTGCGCTTCCCTCTCGGAGGCTTTCCGCTGGAGTTCCCGGAACTCGAGGAACCGGGTTTGTTCTTCGAGTGCAGCGGCAGCTCTGGCTTGCTCCTCCTCTTCCTCGGAGAGTCTGCGCTGTTCCCTGGCTGTAGCGGCCTCGGATAGGTGCTTCTCCACTTGTTCGATTCTTGGGGCTTCAAGAGCAGGAGTAACCCGTCGTTCCTCCTCTTTCTGTTCATCTTGGATCCTCTTCCTCTCCGCCTCCTCCTCCCTCTCCCTCTCAACAACAACCTGCTTCTCCTCCGCCGCCACCACCTCAGCCGTATTCTTCCTCCCCCGACTCGTGCTCGAGATTCTACTCCGCGATGATTCACCATCATATTCCGTAGCCCTCGACCTCGACCCCGACCTCTCCCTCTCCCGCTCCCGCTCCTTCCCCTTCTCCCCACCCTGCAACTCATGCAAACACTCGATATACTCACCACCATCCACACTCCTCGGCACGCGCACACTCGATTCAGACGCCCTCGAACTCGACCTCGAGTACACCGACGAGCCCGCCGACACAATCCCCATCATCGGCGGGGGCATCAAATGCGCATGTGCATTCTGTGTCAGCGACACCTGACTCGACCCCGACCCCGACCCCGAGTACCCCCCATACGACTGCGCATGCTGAATCAAGCTCCGCATCGACGACCCACCACTCCCATCAAGAAGCGACCTCGGCACCGCCGAACTGGCCACCGATACCGATACCGGTATATTCATCGATAGCGAGCTCGAGCTCCCATTGGAGGAGGAGGTACAGTTTCCATTTCCGATACTCGTCGTGGTGGTGGTGATACTCGTTGCTGTGGACGGCCGGCCAGAGCCGAGGATCTCCATCATGTGGAAGGATGTGGTTGTGATTGTTTGTGTTTGTGTTGTGCTTGCGGATGGGGTAGCTGTGGCGGCTGTTGTTGTTGTTGTGAGGAGGGATGTCGTGTTGTTGTTGATGTGTGGCTGTTGTTGCTGTTGCTGTTGCTGTGGGAAGCTATTTAACGTTGTAGCTATGGTAGAGATATCGATCGATCGGGTGGTATCGATATCGATATCGATGTCTTCACCGAGAACCGGTACCGGTACTGCAGCTGATGACTGCACCTGTGAAGGCGCGGTTGGGGTTGTGCTTGCTGTAGTAGTAGCAGGTGTAGCTGGTGTATACGCCAACACCCTCGGCGGACCAGCACCAGCACCCTTCTGTATCGATCTCGGGATCGATATCTTTGAGCTCCCACCACCACCACCACTCGAACCCGAACCCGAACCCTGCTGCTGCTTGTTGTTGGGCTTCTTGATGTTTCTTGACCTTGACGAGGAGGAATTTTTGTTAGTCCGCGCGGAACCCGAAGTACTAGTTGTTGTGTGTGTGGAATTCGAGGATGATGATGAGGATGAGGTGGCTGCTGCTGGGGGGGCGGGGGGGAGTGTAGTAGTGGTAGATGGAGATGTAGATGTAGCTGGGATGCCCCTTCTGGATGAAGTAGTAGTAGTAGTAGTATTGGCACCGGGAGTTAACGTTTTAGTAGCAGCGGTCTTTATCGATATCCTTGATGCTCGGTGTTCCTTGGAGTGCATACAGCCCATCTTCTTCCCGTTTGTACAATTGTGTTTTTCTTTGATGAGATATATTAAGGTGCCCAGTATACGTAGCCCAGCTTTTTTTTGGCTTTTCTTCTTTTTTTTCCCTCAAAAAAGAAACGGAAATGGTAATCCCTGCTCCTGGCTGTTGTACTCGTGTGCTGCGTTGTCGTATACGGCAAATAATGGGGTTTGTCGCACCTAGCTGGGCTGGGCTGGGCTTGCAGACACGAAGCAACCCCCGAGATCGCAGGGCGGATGTATCGATCGGGGATATCGATATCGATATCGATTGCAACGTTAACCCGGAATCGGTCGGGGATCCGGAATTCGGGATCAACTGCTGAGTGTTGTGTGTGTGTGAGCGGTTGTTATTGTTATTGTAATTGCTTCCTCGCGAGCTTCGCGGAATAAAATATCTCAAGTCCAAGTATACAATATGTAAGAATATCCCTCGAGAGCGGCTTGCAAGCCGGAAGGAAGGGAGCTCGAGCGAGGTGCACGTGCGTGGTGAGATCTATATTAATATTGGTCTGCGTGAACACCGGTTTTTTTCTGGGTTTGCTTGTTGTAACTGTACAGTGCACGTTGATATGATATCGATATGGCCGTTGCAAAGATGCAGATAACGTAATTAACGATGATGATGGAATTTACGACTATGTGTGGATGTACGGAGGAGTCGACCGATATGGATTGTGGAGATATCGAGTTACAATCTTATAAGCTATAGATAGCTATAGCTACCTCCTATAGGCCTCCTGTGGGTTTGTTTACTCTATAGTCAGTCAGTTTCGGGAGCTGGTCGTCGATGTAAGTGTTAGTACTGGGTACGAGATCAAGTAACGTTAGTTAGTATGCATGAACTCGAATGAATTATTCCCCGCGGCCGACCGGATCCCGGGTACCCCCCCCCCGAGCTCCGGTATCGAGGGCGATATTGTGGGTGAAGAATTTGAAGGCAAGTGATCATTAGCAGGAGTGTTACGTACGTACCGTGAATGAATGAATGAATGAGGGAATGTATCGACTTTGTTCGTTTGTAATATTCGTTCGTCGAAGCTCGGTCACAATGATGCAATGAATGTGGACGGGCCCTTCCCTCCCTCTCTCTCTCTCTCTCTCTCTCTCCAAAACAAAAGTTGTTTGTTGTTGCCCGCCCACTCGCGCTCGCTTTCAGCCAGCAACAAAAAAAAAAAAAATAATAAAAAAAAAATAAAGACTCCCGCTGTCGACTCTGTCTGTCGTATGTGCAATGCAGTGTGTGGTGTGGATGGTGTGGGTGCAACCCGGCCGCGGTCGTATATGAATTCGAATCCGAATTATAATCCTCACTAACTATATGTCTCTTAAGCCAAGAGGTGGTAAAATACCTACTCTAGGTACTTCTTGGGTAGGTAGGTAGCCAGTAATGCTCGTCTCTTGCCTCTGTATGGTGCAGTGTGCAGCCGTACTCGAGTATGTGCGTGCGTGCGTGCGTGTGTTGCAGATAAGGCTTGCAATTGCGAGCGAGCTCCGGCCGGAAGAAGAGAAGTGTGGGGTGGGTGCTTGCTTGCTTGCTGCTGGTGGTGGTGGTGGTGGTGGTGGTGGTGGGGGGCGGGGCGCTGATCAGAGCGGCTGTAGGTAGGTTAGGTAGGTAGAGTAGAGTACTCTAATGCAACGCAGTGTGGATTTGTGGATGCGGAGTCTGTGAAATGTGATGATGCGTGCTCGGTATCTATCCCCCCTTAAGCGGTGCTGAATGGGGTTGGTTATACTCTAGATTAGAGTATGGAGTGATTATTGATTATATTTCGGTGCTGTGCCAGCTACGTATATAACTCTAGAGCCGGTGTTTTGAAATTCCCGTTTTTTTTTGTTTTTTTTTCAATTCGAAACGGGCGCCGCGCCGGGCGTTCTGTGCTGTGCTGTAATATAATAGGCTTGGAATATATAGCTGGAGTTTGCAGATCAATTCCTAATCGTACGTGCTTGCCTGCTTGCTTGTGGATGGATGGATGGATATATATCGAGCTTAATTGCTTGACTCTCTCTCTCCCCAATATTTCCCGATTGCTTTCCCTATATATATATAACTATCGTGCAGTAGGGGCCCGACCTAGGTTACGCCTCACTTTTTTTAGTAACCCTCAACTTTTTTTGGCCTCGGCCAATGGGCGACGTCGACGTCGAGGAGGTTTCTGCAGATGGATCCATTTGTGGGGGGTGAAGCGCGGCCAGCCAGCCATTCGAACGAACGGAGTCGGTCGACGTGAACGTTGACGTTCACTTGTGCAAGTTACATGTTATTTGCAAGTACTTCGTAAGGTAGCGGGACGGATGCACTGGTACTCCCAAGTACCAGGTAGGTGCGTAGACGTCGTTAGCTAGCTAGCTCCCAGATAGCACTACTCGAGTACCTACTTAGGTACCTAGGTACCTGATCTTCACCTGGGCGTGTTGGGAAACCTTCAAAGTTCCTCAAGTAGAAAAAATCTCCTAGGGCAAGGCCTACAACGTTAATTTAATGTACAGTACGTATACTGCTTTAAAGTTACAAACTTACCGAGCCTCGCTCGCTCGCTCGCGAGACGGGCGCGCTCGCCGAGAGTTTAGTCTTGCAAGCAAGCTTAAGTATGAGAAGGATTCCCGGCCGTCAACTAGCTACTTTAACTGATAAATTCAACGCCTGGCCGGTCGAGGCTAGCTAACTCTAAAACACATGTACTCTAGGATAGTCTCCATGCGCATTCCCATGCATTGTAGGATTCTCTATTCGAATTCGCATCAGGATCAGGATCCAGGATCAAGAAGCAAGCACCAGCTTTAGCTTTTTTGGCTACGTCGGTGCACGCGGTCTTGCAAGAAGATTATGAAGTAGGTAGGGACTCTTCGAAGCTTCTGCAGCTTGATCGATGGCGCCTAGGAAGATAGCTGCTCTAACTAGTGCACAAAATGCAGACTCGTACATTCGATATCGATGGAACTATAACTATGGAACGGACGCCTTGCCTGCATGGTGATTTGTCCGTTGTATTGTATGTACTCTACATACGCTCTTCGAAGGGGCTGGGCACGAGACTACTACATATGTACATACTCGAGTACATACATACATGTCTTGATTCGGAAATATGGGGGGGAAAGAAAAAGAGGGGGCATACCTCCTACTTGCAGGACATGTTTGAACTCTTGTCGGGTCCATTTATAACGATTATCAACATTTTTATCATTTATGATAAAATTTTCAATCATTTATACATATGTAAGTATTAATTCGGTAGCATTCGGTATATAGGATCCGGGGAGAAAATAAATATTGCAAGGATTAATCATTGGTTATTTCGTTGAGCGAGTACGTAGCTAGAACAATTGCATTGCAATAACTACAAGAAGTTTGTACTCGAGTACATGTGATTTCACTCACGTGCGCTCGAGACCTAGAACGGACATAGAATCGAAGCTTGAAGAGTAGAATACATATTAGATTGAGAGAGAGATTTTCACGATTGATGATATTGCAATTGATTCTATAGCTAGCTATTCTATCTATCTGTTCAAATATTTTATCAGGATCATGATCATTGTGAGCTTGGGCTAGCTTGAGATGATCATGAGTAGATCTAGCGTATATATGTATATATGTATATACACTGCATACACATGTCCATCTCCATCAAATTCCTCGAATCCCGAGCCACTAATATGGCCAGGTAGAGCTCATCAGCATCTTCATCATCATCATTGGTCGACCCGACCCTTCAATTTGCGGCTCATGGTGCTCATGGTGCGCGCAATCAATGAGGTAGGTACTTATATACTTACTAGGTATTTTTTAAATATCTTGCTTCCCTTACTTTACTTCCGTCACAAATCGCAAGGGTATCATATCTGTTAGGTACATGTACCTCACCCTCGAGCGCCATGCCCTCAAGCTCGTACCCGTTGTACCACGTGCGCACGAATTTTTTGTTCAAAGAGCTCAGACTTGAATTCAGCTGATCATGATCATGATATGATCATGGATGCCTAATACACGAAAAAAAAAAGTTGGGGAGCCAATTATATATGCGTCAGGCAAAAGAATTGGAAAGCCAGTAGTACTTGTGACCCACATGTACTGCAGGACGTCGACGAATGACATACCTCAGGAAAAAAATTCATCTGAAACATAGGTACTTGTAATACAGTAAGTTACGGTTTCTCAAAAAAAAAGAAATAAAAAATAAAAAAGAAAAAATGCTGCCTAGATTTTAGATTTATTCATCACCTCATCACGAAAATTTATTCTTATTCCTTGTTTCTTCGATCATGAGGCTCCCGGGAGGGGGGGGGGGGGGGGCTTTTCTACATGAACAAATACACAATTTATCTTGATTTTCAGGATTCCCGGTTTTCTGAATCAAGGCATCGTCCTCTTGCAACTAGTACTACCGACTCCCTGCGCAGATAAGTTGCCATTGCATCTCTACATCCGACCCCGAGCTTTTTTTGGATTTTTACCTACCTACCACTCAGGCACGGGAATTTAAGATCGTGCTTCACGATGAATTCGGAGACCAATCGCGATGTATATATACTCCGGATCCGGACGTCATTTGCAGGTATGTTGCAATTGCAAGGCTGCATCAAGCATCTACATAAGTTAACGCATCATCAGGATTTGAGCTACTGGAGTGGGCTTTTAACATCTCCAATTTGCAAAACATGTACAGAATTTGGCCGATGCAAAGTAATTTGTGATTCTAGGAAATTTTCGAAAGCTTAAGAAGGACCGGTCTGCAGGGTGATCATCTGTTTACTGGAATTCCTAATGGATATGATGGGCGGATATCGTTATCTATATAGTATATAGCTAGGTAACGTTAGCCATCTTTGCAAAACGTTTCGTTTGTTTGATTTGAGGAATTGATTGATCATGATCATGGATTCCGGACGGGTTTTTTACAATCGACTGCGATTGCATGCAATTGAGTGCTTCGGCTAGCCAGCTATATCTAGTCATATAGGGATCAATTACAATTTGGGCCGAGAAACATAAACAATTGCAATTGGCAAACTTCCGGCAATGCATACTAATGTCAATCTGAGAATATTTACGCGGAACAGCATAACTAGTCGAGTGGGCAATGCAATGGCCTTGTAAAACAATTAATTAACACCAATCAACCAGTCGCAGCAGAGCTCGTTTAATTTGCACATCCCAAATTTAAAGCATGGCCAGTAAGCCAGTAAGGTGTTTAGACGAAATATTTTACTTCCATGCAACTGATCATGAGGAAGCTTAAGTTATAATCCCAATATCTAGCTATACCAGTTCGAACATTAATCATGGTGGCCAGCAGGTACTGAAACTTGCCAGAAATATACCTGATGTTTCTTTGAGAATTTCTAGAAAGCCTCATCTCTCCGAAATGCGTGTCTACGTTCCCCACTTCCCTCTCCTTTGTAACATGGCCATCGATATCCGTATTGATTTACCTAGGTAGGTAGCTATTTTTGAAGCTCATAAAACGTTTACGTGTACTCGTGCACCACTGAGGAGCCATATAGTAGTCTCATACCCATCCCCTCTGGATATCAGGTAAGGTCGGATTTGGAAGTATAAATGCCGTCACGATGCACCATCGAGGCAACCAAGGCACCAAGGCATCGATATCCGTTATGTATACCGGTTTAAGGTTTTCAATTTAAAGGTCCTATTGGAGTAAACGTTATAATTACTACTCTAAAAATATTCTATAGATGAATCAGAAAGGTGCCTCGTTGCAATGATAGACTTTTTTATGCCTCGTTAACGTTGTAGCTAGATGACAAGTGTACAAGTACATTAATTACAATTATTGCAAAATACTTCGATTCGGTTTGATTTATTTGTATAGGGATCCCGGAATGAATATTGGAATAAATTACCCTTTTTTTTTTTGTCGTTTTGAGACATACGGAGTCTAGACTACGTACGTATACGGCATATGTACAGTATACCTAAGTAGCTAAGGCATCAGATATAAGGTTCTGAATCGATAGTGCTTGAACACGTGGGCGACGTTGATCAAGTCAACCGCATCTAGCTCACGCACGTTACCGCCTAAGTTGCTCAGCTGTCTGTTCAATGTTCAAATCACCAGAATTGTCAAGACTTTATCATAGCCTTTGGCTTTTGCTACCTAAGTACGTAGCTACCGGTTGACGTATCTGATATCTGTGTTGAAAATGACGACGTATATCTTCGAATTCAGCCTGGCTGGTATCATTGTCGTTGGTGGTATTTAAATGATCATCTCTCTGAAATCACGAGATAGTGGTTACTTACTTGCCAGTTTAGGCAGCAGCCGAAAATTCCTTAGGAAGTAGGTACAGAGAGCCGAGTAAATTCCACTCAATAAACGAGTTGATTAACAAGCTAGCTATATGTTGTACATGTGCTTTCGATCTTTACATGTCACAACTCCCTCCAATCCTCCCCCACAATTGCAAGCTTATAGAGTGTAGAGTAAGCTGGCTTGACAACACATCATGATCACCACCAACCACCTTCTGCATCGTTTACACACCGCATGTATTATATACCTATGAACGTTTCACAATGCAAACAAAAAAAAACGAAAAGATCCACGGCTGGGTGGCGATGAAGATCTTTTTTTTTTTTTTGTATTCCCTCTCCAGTGCACTCCACTCCACTCCATCCTACCCAATAGCTAAATTCAAATGCATCATTCACAGCAGGCCTGGTAAGCAGCACGCGCATCAGTACTTCGAGCACCAATGAAATCTTGATCCTCTGTTTCCTCGATCTATGCAACCACATCTACTCCTCCATGGCCTATCTAATTATGATTAAACAAAACCCGGATTAACTTCGCTCTTTGGTAGTCATGTATATATTATACTCGGATCGATGGTGCCTAAATCATTGCAGACTTTATTTTTACGGTAACTTATTAAAGAAATGGCGCAGGCTCAATTGAGCCTAGCCTGGTTAATTGAGCAGTATAGTACTATCTGTGGGAATGAGACGTCGACTAACTTATGTAGTTATCTTCTCAAAAATATTTGGTATGTCCACAGGAGGCAGCAATAACAAGCAGCAACACGTTTGGGCATGGATTGCACAAGCATTTCTATCTCACCAGGAGTGATCCGCTCCCATTCCTCTCGGATTTGAGCAGCTGCCCCATGGCCCAGCAAGATCTGTTGCTTGATCTGCTCGATTGTTCAACTGACTTTTGATTGTCCTCCATACCGCCTCATGACTAGGATTTAAGTCTGGACGTACTGGAAGCTACCCAAGGTAGCTGTTCCATTTGAAATGAATCCCTCATCTCTTGTGTTTTTTTTTTTGCCATAATTCCAGGTATCCCCGAGTACGTAGCTTCTTATAGGAAAGCATTATTTTTTTTTTTTGAATTTTCTCCGGCCGCCCGTGCGCGAGACGGGTGGATGGCCATATTGGGCGAGCTCTCATGTAGTTGGATGCAGAAGCAGATGCAGATGCAAGCGGAATTAATCCCTCCAGGAGCAACGCAAATCTCTTGTAGTGAGCATGTAGTGAGCATGTGCTTTTTCTGAGAAATTTTTTTTGTAGAGTGCCTACTGTGATTTCGTCATGGTGATCGATACTTGCGCATATAATGCACTCGATTATTTTATGAGGAAGCGTTGAAGTTTCATGGTGGGAGGGAAAGGGTTATACATACCACTTACTTGTCACATAGTGATCATGAAATCAATCGATATATTTTGCTTCAATAGGTAGTTTTTGTCCAAGCAGAACCGAAATTGATTGCGAAATAAATCACAATTTGTTTCGGCGGAAGCAGGGAAATTGAGGGGCCATTTTCACGGATCTCCTGCATTCTATTCACTTGGAACTGGAGATGCATAAGTGCACGTGATGCGGAGTCCTCGGGAACCTTCGGTATTATCCATGAATCTACGAGGATTTGTGTTGAAATAAAAAAAACAAAGAAAGAAAAGGAAAAAGAAACAGCAGCCGGGACATTGTCCGATATACAAGTATCTCCTTTGCGGAAACCAACTGCGTCTTCTCGGCAAGTTACCCAATGGCAAGGCAAAGAATTGCGAAATCTCGGACGAGGTGACGAGTGTTGCTGGCTGCTTTTACCGCTGCATTGCGTCGGAAAACAGCTGGCTGAGAGGGCGAACGCGGGAACATCACATACTTTCAAGAAAAAGAAAGAGCAGGAATGGTCGGCAGGGATTGAGGCACTTTTAGTGAGACTTTCCAGATTCTAGGCTCGACACCTCGCAATCGAATTCGGATTTGAATTTCCATCGCAAAGATTTGAAAAGGTAATATCTGCCGTGGTATTGACAGCTTCAAGAAGACAAAAGAAATGGAAACGGTCAGAAAAATATGTAGAGCTATGTACTTACATGTATGTACTTGCACTACAATTCCGCAACTTCATCCTAGGCTATACCCCGAGCACGCGAAACATCGGAATAAAATTTCGCCACAACTTGAATCTCTCATATACGAGTAGCTACCTAATTATACCGATATCACCTGGCCCAGCTGGCCACATTTGCCACACCTAAAAGCAACTCACCCCACCACAAATAAACAAACAATAAACCTAAGGTACTCACCCATTCGTCAACTTCATCAACTTTTCAAGACATGAAAACACTTGGCGCCGGCACACCCAATCCAGATCGATATTCACTTCGCCAATACTCGTACCACCACCTCAAACTTTCCCTAAACCATCCACACCCGCATGCGCATATGGCCAACGAACCACAATTGCAACCACCATGCACCATGCATATGCGGATCCTGCAACCCGCACTGGTGGCCGTGGCTTTCCATAGAATGATTGGTGAAGTCCTCCCGAGCTTCGCATGAATGTTCCTCTAGAAATTTCCGTAGGAGGGGAAGGAGAGGCGGGGTGATGACGATGCAGGCTTAAGCCAAGCATGCAGTGGTGATGATGATGATGATGATGCATGATGATGATGATGATGATATCGATTTCTTCATGCATCATTTTTAAGTAGCGTTATCTTAAGTTTCTTTTGGGGCTGTGTGCAACACCTTCGAGTTCATGAAAGTTCACGAAAGCTTCAACGTTTGAATTGCCCGCATACCGAAATTACATTGACCATGAACGTCCCAGTTTCATAAAGTTTTATTGAAATATATGAGTATATTACAAGATCACATATATTGGTAAATAGCTGACAGCGTGGCACTTGAATCATCATCGAGATGCTAAAAATTGAGCTCGTTGCCGTATAAGAGTGGGTAAATATCACGAGAACAGTGAGTACATCTATCCACAAATCAATCAGAAGAGGTAACAAGTAACGAAGTTTCAGAAGAAAAATAAACTACAGGTATCCCGGACTTCGCCCCGAAAGAACCCCAGGAGCTCTTTGCCAAAAATGAAATGCCTTACCCGGGAATACGAGGCTACCTGGGAATTGAGCTCAGAGATCTACCACATCAAGTCACACTTATCTGCTCAAGTACGTAATAAATTTTTATGATTTCGGTGACCTGGCGCTATTATCATGAGACAGGTACGCTATTATTGGTTGATGCAAGAATAAAGTGCCGTAAAAAGGCCTGGCGTTATAACGGAGGGCTCCGTTATCACCTTTCTGCTGTTTTAAAGCATCGGATACAGCAATTTCCGTTTTAAGGAATTGGATGCGGCAATCTCCATTCCAACTGTTTTAACGCTGTATCCGACGTCATAAGCCAGAACACTGGATCCAACGTTATAAAGAAGGACGTTTACCCTTCTTGCATCATACATTTCACAACTTTCTGCTAATAACCACCTCATATTATAACTTCAACACCAGTCCCCAATTTACTACGAAACCCACTGCCAAATCCACTTTTAAATCCACGTACAAACTCAAATCCAATTCCACCGCTGAACCCACTCCCGAATCCATCGTCAAATCCATGTACGAACTCAATGCCAAATCCACCGCCAAACCCACTCCAGAATCTCTCTGCAGCAACACGGCTTTGCAATTGTTGCTATTGGCACTGGCATGGCGCTGCAGTGACAATTCAATTGGCATTTCCGGAACGTGGTTAGCAAGTGGTACACCACCAAAGATATACCGCTAGGTATAAAAGTCAAAAAGTACTTCTGGAAAAGCCTGCGACTTGCACTTCACTCAGCAATTCACTCAATTGCTTTCCGGAGATTCACTCTACATGGCTGTCCCTTCTGCTGCACGAAATAACGCTCTCATCAGCAGTGCCGCAACTGGGGAGTCGATCCCCGCATCCCTCGCTGTGTGGTTTGCGATAAAAATATATTTATACGATTGGAGGCCTATTTATGTACAGTAACGCGAAGGAAAAGAACAGATAATTATAATGCAAATCGGTGGTGGAGTTATGCAGATATTGCCCTGGAAGCAACCACGCACGAGACTACACCCACAAAATCTGGGCAACATCTACCGACACAGGCGGATGTTGACCGTTTGAGAATAAGCAAGAAGCGCTTGGAGCGACGAATCGAGACTACACCCACGCACGAGACTACACCCACGCACGAGACTACACCCACGCACGAGACTACACCCACGCACGAGACTACACCCACGCACGAGACTACATCCACGAACGAGACTACATCCACGCAGCCGGCCGGCTCCTCAAAACCACACCCTCTCACACCTGAGCTCGCAGCCCCTGAGAGCTCGATCTCTCTTGCAACCTACGTACATGTACATAAGCTACCACAACCACTCGGTCTCCTATAGCTACCACTCGATTGTGCGATGTCTAAACAACTGCAATACTCCGATGGTCTACTCAGTCCTGGGTTCAGAGCACTGTCTACCAGTCCGAGCATGTTTGCAAGAGCTTGGAGCAATATGGTTCTTACACATTTATGTTTTTGTACTTTCCTTTCCTCCAATACCTATAGCTATCTAGTACCATTTTTAAATACAATTTATTGAGAATTATTATAATATTTTGAAAAAAGTGTATATTTGCAATTTCTTGTTAACAATATTAATCCACATTTCTCAATTTTCGCCAGATTTTTATTTGCGTAAAGAAATTTAAACGTTGGGTCGCGATTTTCTTTTTTTTTTTTTTTTTTTGTATTTCCGCTCGTAGCCTCACGGCATTGCGTCCTGACTTGGGGGGAAGAAAAGAAATACAAAGAAAATGACTACTACTACTACTTCTGACCCGCACTCGTTGCCCTCTTAGAAACTCCTCGAATATTGCCTTTTCCTCAGGGGAGTACTGGTCTCCCTCTTCCTCTTCTTCCTCTTCCTTCTTCTCCTCTAACACCTTCTCCTCGTAGGACTTGCTAAGCGGGAGCACTCTAATTGACTGGTGGTGCTCCTGCTTGTCCTTCTGTTGGGTGCGAGGCTACGTTGGGTGTTGAATGTTACATTCATGTAAATGTAAAATGTATAAATTCTGTTGAAAACGACTTGGTAGTCTACCAATTTTGGGGACGAAATGTTTACAAATTAATGTCCACATTCTGTCCCACTAAACCCCATCCGCCTTCTCTACTCGAAGAACTATAAACCAATTTACATCCCCTCATTATAAATCCAGCTGCAGTGTATAATTCCACCCAGATAATATCTATACCCCGAGAATCCACCAGTGACTGTCAAACGTTAACCTGAGCTCACCACTGGGCATTCCTATATCCATTGCCTTCCCATGAATCCCCAGTATCCTCCTTTCCGCCTCAAACAAAAACCGTCAGGATCTAAGCACGTCCCGAACACCTTCCCCCTTAAAAAAAAAGGAATCTAAATGCAAATATCTATGTGAAAAAAAAGAAAAAAATTAGGAGAAACAAATAGAAAAATGAAAAAAGAAAAACAAATATTGCATGCTGCTTCACCCAGATATAGCTAGACCCATGAGCATTCCCAAAGCAGCGAATTCCCAAATCCAGCCGGCGCCGTTGTACTGAAATTACCTGGCCATATACCTATGTCATGTATCCTCCTCACCGCCAGATCCAACCGAGAATCCGAAAAGATAAGGAAATTTAAAGGAAAGAAGGAAAACAAGAGATCTATAAAACAGAGGAGCACAAAAAAAAAAAAAAAAAAAAAAAAAAAAAACAATGAAAAAAGTCATCATGCCATGGAGATATATTCTATCAATCCAAATAAAATCTGTCGTATTTGGCCCCGGGGTGGCCACGTGCCCACTTGCAGCGCTAGGGCTCCTTCTGCAATTCTAAGCTTCTCATGGCCCCTCACCACCTACCCCGCCAGGAGGCATGTCACCCTCATCATACCACTTCCCCGGTTCAGCCGCTGCAGCCTGCGCCTGCTTCGAAGTCGAATCCACCACACCAAGACCTACCCCCCTATGGCTAACTACAGGCCTATTATAGCCACCCCCGGGTCCCGATGCTTGCTCATGAGAAAGGTCATGATAAGGTGGGCTAGGTGTTGCTGGGACCGGCGTTGCAGCTGGCGGGAAGATAATTGAGTTTCCAGATGCGTTGGATGCTGGAGCACCTTGGATCTGTATCTGCACTTGTGGTAACGGTAGTTCTGAACCCCCTTGGCCTGCAGGAATCGATAGCCGTGGGAGAGAACTCGAGGTCATCCTCGGAGGTTGGGGGTTGTTGTGGGGAGTGCTTGTTCCGCAAGATCCAGATCCGCAAGTGGTGGTGGATTGTAGTGGATTCGAGCCGGTACCATGGACATGGTGTTGCTGTGGTGGTGGTGGTGGTGGGTACATCTGTAACGGAGATTGCGGATATCCCATAGGCATAGACATAGGCATCATCATATGAGGAGGTACCGGTACCGGCATACCCATAGGACCATGGCCGTATGCATTAGTATTTGGATACATATAATTATAATTATAAGGATAAGGAGGTTGGCCATGGCCGGATACATGTGCTGCATAGCACGCAGAGAACTGTGGTGGTGGTGGCTGTGATGGATAACATGTTGTCGAAGCCATAACTGGCACATGTGCATGATTGTGAAATCCATGAGGTTGGCCCTGGAGATATAGTGCAGGCTGTGGAGTACCAGCTATAGAATTCCCATATGATGCATTGAGATAATTATAATTCAAAGCTGGCCGAAGATGATCCCTATCGCGGTCAAGAGGATCGATATCGAGTCTATACCCATCCGGAAAGACTACACTCCTCCCTCCTAGGGCTAGGCTTGAGCCCCTCCGCTTCCCAGCTGGTCCAAAACTCGCCCGCAGCGAGTCCTGCTGCAGTTGGAGTTTTGAACTACTCTGAAAACTCAAATAATCCACCACCAGTTTCTCGAGTTGATGGAGTTGGTCGCTGTCGAGAGATTGTTGCGGTTGTGATTGCGGTGGGGAGACGTCTTGCGCGGTGGCCATGGTGGGTTGAGTTGAATGGACATGATGTACGCATTGGACATGTCGAGAGCGAGGTTTGCAGGTGTTCTTTCTGGAGCCGGATCTGGATCCAGAGTTTTCGGCTTTGTCTGGGATGACGAGGCGGCAGCGGCAGACACGCTTTAGCCAGTGGAGGAAGCCCATTTTGGGTGTTGGGTGTTGGTAGTACTAGTTTGCTGTTTGGTGTGATTGTTGTTTTATATTTATATACACATATATAGGTAGGCAGTCGTCGTCGTCGTCGTCGTTCTCGTCTATCAATCGTATTCTAGAATATCGTATGAAGAAGGTATTGTTATCGTAAATCGACAATGTTATTGAACTTTGAAAAAGGATCAAGTCACAGTCGAGAATCCTCACTATGTGTTGCCTGTATCTGCTGAATGATAGAACGTATATAAGGAAAATCCAAGACATGCCAAAACCAGAACTCAGCAATCCTTAAGTACGACCCCATTCTGCGGGTCCTCAAATCGGCGCAATTGATCGTGATAGGCCCAGTACCCATCATTGAATCCCATCGTCCCAACTCTCGAAACCTTCTAGAACGAGATCTAGATCCAAATGTTCCGCGGACCCTTCCTTACCTTAGGCATGCATAAAAGCTGCCTACCTACCTAGGTAGGTACCTTCTGCCAAATTTCTGCCTACTTAGCTACTACTTCGTTTGTTTCACCAAACCCAAATCCATATGTTCACCAGTTAGGTCACAATAAAATGTCAAGGCAGACGCGCGCGCGCAATAGGTTTAAAGTTTGCTCTAGCAATACATACTATTACCGACGTCATGTTGGTGAGACGACACCAATACTCACCTCTCTACCGGATATTTGCTATGCACATTGTTGGTATCAAATCACGAAAAAACCTTAAAAACCCTAAGCGAAAAGAACACCCGAATTCATGAAACCCGGTAAAAGAAAATCGACATCTCTTTGAGCCTCAAGCTAAGCTAATTGAGGAAAAGTTGTCGAGGGTTTTAAGGTAGTGACGTCTCGTTGCCCAGTTTTAAGGCTTCCATTTCCCCCTTAAGCGGAACGAGACTGAGTACCTTAAGCTTCCTTGGATCCTTCCAAACGAGACTACTTGAGCTTTGTATCCTAAGGCCACTCCATGGCCAGTGCACAGTGCAAAGAAACATCATGTATGTACCTCCCACGAAAAGTACCCAATCACAACCCTCAAATCTCCAAATACTCGGTCTAGCGTGCGTGGCTGAGCACGATAAACTAGTGGCTTAAGTAAGGCAAGGGAAGATTGCGGAAAACAAATACTGAATTAAATGGTTACCTAGAATTAACTAAACTTTCGAATATGGAAATTTTCGTGCATACGTACCTCGTACGTCGGGTCGAGCTCTGCCTAGGTAGGTAGGCATGCGCGCATCAACACTTACAGATACCTACCTACCTAACCTGGGTATGTCATGTATGGTCCGCAACCGAACTTAAACATTGAGAGTCGACGACCAAGCGAGCTCAGCTGGAACATGCCCATTTTCAAAAACTTCGGGACGACAGCATCTCATCAGCCGAGCCGGCATCCAACGTTGCAACCAATACCGTCCGGATCCGCTGGCAATTGCAAAACAAAACAAATGTACGCACGTCGAATTCGAAGCAGGTAACGGTAAACATACTTAACTATAGCCGCAAAAATTCACCAATCGCATCATGAGATGAAAATGCATATGATTAAAACAACGCGTACGCATATAGAAGGATTGCAAAAAACTACCATTCATCATTCGACGGGATTAATAGCGATCAATTGTGTAATTTCAAGCCTACCTAGCTTCAAATCACTCGATTTCCCCAATGCAATGCATGTGATTTGTGTGCATACTAAGCGTGTAAGAACAAAGCATGTTATAAAATTCAAAGTCAACTGGGAAAACATTGATTTTGATATACCCAACAACCAGAACCCCCCTCTCCCCCAACCGATCCCTTTTTGCCTCTATCCATATCCGTGGCAAACCAACCAAACCAACTTCAGGTCAAGACCCCTCCATTCTATCCCTCCAGCGTCACTGCCTTGGGTAGAAAAAATCCCCACCCATTCCTATTTTAACTGACGGACTGGTTAGTCTTCCAAACGCTCATGCCCCGCAAAGATATTTTGTAACAGAAAAAGATAAAAGAAAATAACAACAGAGATATCGAAAGAAATGAAAAATGAAGAGTGGAAAAATGAAAAGACGAAACCCCCACTCCCGCACAACCTCCATCGGCCAGCCCTTGCCACACATTCCAAAAAGGAAATGGAAATAAAGGAGATTAAACACCTGAACTAAAAATGAAAACCAACAACGAGAAAAGATGGGTATATGTAAGAAAAATAAAATCAAAAGTAGCACCTTTTCACAAAAGAAAAAGAGGAAAAGAAAATATTTCTGTCGGGGTTCGAAGAAGAGAGAAGAGGACAAGGTGGTAGGTAGCCATCCTTCGACTTCAGTTCTAAGGCTGATCCTGGTCCGAGTTTCCACCAGGGGGCATATCATTCAAATCCAAAAAACTCTCCTTCTTCACAATCTTTGGGACCCCGACGCCCAGTCCTAGTCCAACCCCATTTCCTCCGCCCACCGCCCTTCCCTTCCCCTTCTCAATTGAACCCCCCGAGTTGCGTGGATTGTGAAAGAGATTCGGATCTGGAGTGATTGGAGTTGGGGGAGCATTCCCATGCTTCTGCTGAGCGTGACGGAGGTGGTGATAGTGATGTGCATGGCCATCACCATCCATTGGCGGTGGAGTGTTATCCCGTTCATAGCCTTCATCCACGGTGGTATCGATAGGGGTTGTGCCGTGGCCAAAAGTTCCGTTCCTGCGCATCGGGGAGACGACGGTGCGAGGAGAAGGCTGTTGGGAAGAAATCGGCGCATGTTGTGACAACGGGTTTAACCCGCTATTCCACTCAAACGTCACACTTTTCCTATTTGCATTTGGTTGAGTCTCCTGCGGTGGGCTTGCCCACTGCTGCGGCTGCTGCTGCTGCATATTCTCAACAAGCGTCTGGAACATCTGCTGGATGTGATACGGTATCACCATTTGACCACTTTGCGGCCTTACCGTCCCAGCCCCAGCAGCCAAAGATCCCCTCCTCGATAGCGTGCCAGGGGGTGATATGGTTGATGTACTAGTAGAGGAAGTTGGAATTTTTATATTTGGCGTACCTGCCAAAACCACACTATTCGGTCTGGGACTTCTCATTTTCCCCTTTCCGGCTCGCTTTCCTTTTGCAGTCGTCTTTCGTGGCCGGGATGACGGAGTTGAATGGCTCAGTGGTATGGAGCCCATTCTCGATAGTGGTTTAGGTATTGCGCTCTTCGGCTCAATGTGCAAGTGAATGTCCCACGTCAACTTGTTGTCTTTCTCGAGCTTATGGATAATGCCTTCAATGCCAGAGGGCCGGGGCTGGAAAGCGTGGCCAGGGGGAGCACCGTTTTTGGAAGCAGAACTGTTGTAACGAGACGGTGCGTCTGTGACCCAGGAGGAGTCAGACATGTCTGTTCCTATCCTGGAAATAGATTTGACGGGGGGCTCTGGGTTTGGACCTGTTCCGGGAATCTCGGTAAACCTCTCGGCGAGTTTCGTGGCTTTGGCTGATGAAGGCGAAGGTTGCCCAATCACTGGTGGAGTTGGTGAAGTTTGTGCTTGAGATGGGGCTGCCGCCACAGGCTCGTGGAGGGCTGGAGAGGCAGATTCATCTTGCATGTTTCTCCTGGGTAATGGCTTTCGGGCAGATTCATCTTGTATGTTTCTCCTGGGTAATGGCTTTCTCGGAATCGATGTCGTTGCCGAAGGGGGTGTTCGGGATGCTGGTGGAGGTGTAACTCTCGGGCTTTGACGGTCCGTATTCGTGGGCATCCTCGTCGGGGAAGCTGCCGTGGGATGTGGGGCTGGATAAGCCGGCTGATTATATCTCGTTCCTCCCGCCGCCGAATGCCCACCCGACACGATCCTCACCACAGGGCTAGCCGAACCACTCCTCCGATTTTCCACCTGTGTTACAGAAGCCTCGCTTCCATGATCCACGGCCATCGGCTCACCCGGCCTCGATTTGGGCTTTCTCCTGTGCTCATTTTTCTTCTTTTCGGCCACATCCAGGGACCCACAGCAGAAGAAATCCACAAACCGTTTCCTGAAGCCCATGGCGTCGATTAAACTCGAAAGCGTCGCAGTGTCCAATGGCTGGCTCTGTCGAGGGGTATCGCCGCAAGAGTCAAATCACAAGCATTGGTAACGGGTCGTTGTGAGTTTGGGTCGGAGAGACCTGGCGTTGATGTTAATCCGTGACCTCGTGAGCCGCCACACCGGAGAGACAACCACCCTTATACTCGAGTGCCCCCTCTCGCTGCTCCCTCCCCTTGTCGAGCAATTTACTGAACAAACGTTCGAAAAGCCTTCCATCGAGCTTCCGTGCAGGCATTTGCTGTCTCCAAGCCAAGGCGAGAGGCGGTGCAAGGCCGCACGCACGGTGCCACCGAGGGGCTGGAGACTGGGGTTCGGTCATTTGGCAGTGAAGGTCCAGTCCCGAAGGTCAACGGTCAAAAGGGTTTAAGCTGTGGGGATTGCCCAATGGCAGGGCGAGGGGGCTTGACGAGGGGGCGTTCGCGCTGTGCACGGTTGATTCGGTTGCTGGGGCGCGCTCTGGCAGCAGGCAGGCCCGGGCAGAAGCGAATCTGTGTGTCCCACAGGAGGTCTGGGCACGCAGCCAACCTTCCCCCCCTTCAATCTTCATGATCAGTCACCTTCAGGCAGCAAGAACTTCGATCCTTAGGCACCAGCCACGACGATTCAAGCAAGGCAACCATTGGCAAGCAGCAAGCAGCAGCCGCTTTTTCCTCAGCCGCCATGATACTGCGTCGTGCCGAGTCGGCATTTCCACTCCAAGCACTCCAAGAGGCAGCAGATACCGAAGTCCCCATCAGCAATCGCAGTGCAAGTGGCGACACATCTCAGAAAAGAAAAAAAAAAGCCTCTTTTTCTGTATGCTGAATGCAATGCACGCGGTCACCTCACTCAGCGTTGGCCCGTGCCCGAGCCACTTTCACTCCCTGGTTTTTGCGGTGCAACTGTGCTGGGGTCGAGACCTTTTGCTGGGAGGGAGCGTCAACGAGGCCTGCAAAAATGCAGATCTCACCTTATCTTGACGCAGATTTCACACCCGGCCCATCGCTATACGAGGTTGGCTAGCAGAGATGTGGTAGAGATCGTCGCAGCTAGTCTTCTTCCTCCACCACAACGCTGCATTTGGTTAGAGGAAGATCGGTCATTTACGCTTTTGGGGTTAGAATTCATGGAGAGTCTTGGAGTCAATTCTTTTTCGCAACTTTGGATGGGATGAACTGAGGGGAAGGCAGAGCATGAAAATCTCGGGGGCATTGATTGACAGGATTAGTGTTGTGGACATGCTCATGTAATGTTCATTGAGGCGGTGAGGTTCCCGATTCGGAAAAATTAATGAATTGATATGGGGGGATGTGTGAGGGCGGCATTGGGTCGAGAAAGTGGATTTGGTAGCTAGTAGGTGATTGTCGTTGCAGTCTTGATCAGCCGGCCATAACTGGTTGTGGTTGTGTAGTCAGCTCCCTACGGGTATGTTCAACAAAAATTAAACCGACAAATTTCACCTGAATGGGATGCGTCGAATCAAATGAACATCCAATTCAGCAAGCAGGCCAATTTGCCTTCCTTTAGATTCCATGAAAGGCTGAGTCATGTGTATGGTATGAATTCCATGTTGTCGAGTTGAAGGCCACTGCCACATCCACAGTGAATCATATCATTGGGCTAAAGTGACTATCGTGGATTAATCAAGCTCGAATATGACAGGGTTTCTCGCTCACAAAGTCAAAATTGACTTGTCATGTGCTCAAGCCAACACCTCACGATCACCACCTTCACAATTTACCCCTCCTACCAAAGCCTCCTCCTTCCACACGTCTGCGCTGATCTGCAGCCCTCTGTCCCCAAGCAGCCCGGCACATGCCGGTCATGTCAAGCATTGATCCGAGTTGATGGGTTCTCCGAGGGAGTGGCCTGTCCACCCATGTCAGTCTTAAACCAGGCTTTGAACGCGCTGGAGGAAAACCTGGCCTCACAAAGTAGGTATGTACTCGAGTACTAGACGAATTGGCAGATTGTCGATACACCCCATGGCCAGCTCACAATGGCATTCATTGGCAGACCGTCCAATTCCTAAAAGGTAATAGGGCCGGGCACCGGACTGCTAGTCCCACGTGGCAATTCAGTTAGGAACTGCTAGGTACCTAAGGTACTCTCCTCTGCCTGTAGGTATCTGTTAACGGTGCCACTCGTCTCACATCATTCAGTACTTCAAGTAGGTACTAGGGTTCTTGCAAGGCAGCTTGAGTTTGGTATAAGGCAGTATCTGGGAGATACCGCGGAGAACATGAAGCATTCCTTCTCTTGATGATGTCAAGATCTCAACCTAATATTTCGCCTTGTGTGATGATCATGTATCTGTTTCTATTGGGTAATGAGGGGACTCAAGGTGGAGGTACTTTAGGTTCGATATGATGCCTGAGTTCCGGCAAACGATCACGGTGATTGGTCTGCCAGATTTCAATCAGAGGGAAAAGCAACTGAAATTGTGGTTGGCTGAACAAAAGCAAGGCTGGGTTATGGGCCGGCTTAACATGGCGCGGCAACAGCGGTATGGTAGAAGTAGACTCAGAAGGGATGTCACAATTGAGATAGGAAGGACTTGTGAATATGGATACAATACGCACTGCGGCACAATCGGGCGCCAATTCTGCATCTGCTAGTGCCCGGCCTTGCTTGTGCATCTCGATTGTCTCAAAAACTCTAGCCACGATTCAAGAAACAAGACCGCATATTCTATTCTTGGTTGGGCGTAACTGCGGATGCATGACAGCCACTATGCAGCGCCGCGGGAGCAACTCAGACAATTCTTCAAGTCTTTCATCTACAACCTCGACATTCTTTTTGTTTCCGTGCACAGCCTCATCACACCCTGCGACCATCACGACCTTGCATTCACGATGGCAGTGTGCATTGACAGAATTTGCAAATGTTCTAGAGTTGCTGTCAAAGATAAGGATATAATGATGGCTACTATTCCAATTGACGATGTTTTATGGCTGCTACATGCCATTATCAAGGTTACGAACCCCATTCAGCTCACTTGAAGCTCATCCCCTGGCCTCAAGATAGCAATTGTGCTTTTTTATGATCAATATATCCTTTCGATTCCGACTTTTTGACGAGCTTTACGACTAACGAAACTATACATCGATTTCCTACTTCGAACGGGTATAATGGGCCTACGATCGAGAATCAAAAGGTTTATCTGCTGTGGTTTGAAGGAGGGACCAGGGAACGAGACTAGGGAACCAGTACCCAGGGATAAAAGGAAGCCTCATTCAAAACCATCATCGCCTACACAGATGGCCGGGGCTCTCGATGGTCATGTCTCCGCCAAAGAAGTTGTACAGACTTCAGCAGCAGGCATAGAAGGACGACGCATTTCTAGCACTGCATTACCAGCAGCGGTCCAAACGAAAGCTCCACAGAGGGCCATCAGCCCTGAAGAAGTTACCGAAGTGCCACAACCTGTAACCCAGGAAGTGATGGAAACAGCAGAGCCAGCAGGGATTCCGCCTCAAGAAACCAACACCTCCAGACGGCCGACCGCAAGAGCCGGAACCGACCTCACAGTCTCATCAATGACTTCCTCTCAAGATTCAATCAGCCCCACCACAAGCCGCATAGCTACCGTGCACCACCGCCAATCCCTCTCCGAGGCCAACGACAGCAGGCGTACCAGCAATCACATAATCAATAGAACCTTCCAGCCATACAACGGCGTCGAATGCTTCTCGTGTAAAATCCCAGCACACCCAGACTCCCTCCACAGACCACTGAGCTACGAGTTTACAATTAATCTCACGGGGAAACCGGCGCCATTGTGTGTTCAGTTTCAGACTGTGCCACCTGATCATCCTACAAGTTGGCCTTCATCTACTGCCTTTCCAGGCACACTCCCCAACCAATCACTTTTCAAGGAGGAAAATGGGAAAGAGAAACGTCGGAATTCGAGTGTTGTGGTGTTTACCACGTCCCAAGCAGAAACGTCGCCATCAGGAGTGCAACGCCGAGGATCGAACGTTGGTAGCAGTAGTGCTTCAGGAGTCCTTATCTCTCGGCAAAATGCATCACAAATTGCAAGTCTGTTTCTGGATAGCCTAAGGCGAGATGGGGGATTGAGTTGGGGTGGGGGTGGGGTTGTGGGTGAAGGGAATGTAGCTTCGGATTCGTTGGGGCAGCGTAATTCAGCGACTGAAATTCAATCGTCAAAGAAGAGAGTTTCCTTTATGGAGGGGTATGACGATGTTGATAATTCTCCTGCGAGGGTTTTGAACCAAGGTTTTTCTTCATCTTTTTCTGCTTCTGCGGCTGCCTCTACCACTACGGCTCCTCAAACTGCCCCCATGGGTGCATCAAGAACTACGCCCGCGGAAGTGGTAGTGGTGAGTGACAATGACAGTACCACTCAAAATCCCCTCTGCCACCACCACCACCACCACCACCATCACAACACCCCGGATCCTTCCCGTCATAACACCCCCGCGCTAAATGGGAATTCACCAACCACTCCTCGCACGGCCAACGGCAATGGTGGTGGTAATAGTAAACCCCAAACTGCTTCTCCGAAGCCGTATGTTTTGCCAGTGGAGGAGGGTCCGGGGGTTGGGCCTTCCGGTCACCCAATAATTGGTGGGAGGGGCGAGGGGGGCGGGGGGGAGGGACGAGGGGGAGGAAATACTGGTCATTCACATCCTGGGAGGGAATCTAGACCTGGGTCGAATGTAGTGGTAGTGATGAGGGGGAGTGGAAGGCATGCTACTCCAGAGGAGGAGGAGGAGGAGGGCGGTCCCGAGGATTGTGCTCGTGCTGGTGAGTGGAAGCTGACGGAAGCAATTGATGCATTACCTTCTGGAGGGACTAAGGGTGGGGAGCCTTGAAATTGGCGTTGGGATTGTGATTGGGATTGTGACTTGGATTTGGGAACGTTGGGGTTGGTTTGGATTTGGGATTTGAGATTTGAGATTTGAGATTTGGGATTTGGTTGTGACATCAAGAGATTACGACACATTGATGAGATTTCATTTTTTTTTCATTTTGTATTATTTTATTCTTAAGCGAGTATGTATCGTTAACGCGCTGCATATGGTGAGGCTTCACATTGGTTTTTTTCCAATAATCCCATGGAACACATCTCCCATAACGTCCCAACACCCCCAGAATCCTATCCACGCTCCCCACAGGCATCCTTCAAAACTTTGAGCTTACCATCGGCCTCACGGGGAATTCGACTCCGGTGTCTGTTCGTGTTCGGACGGCGGTACCTGCAGCCGATCATAGGCCTACGTATACTACTAAAACGAGTGGATAGTGCAAGGCAGGACGGGGGGGGATTGGTTGAGATGGAGGGACCTCCAAGTTCCCCTCCTCTATGGCCTGATGAAGGATGGTGGTGGGTGGTCTTGGTGGTCTTGGTTATGGGGAAGCATATGTTGATGGTGTGGGTAATTGCAGGATATATGGGATGCATATGCCTTCTGGAGGACACCTTGAATTTGCTATTGATACTGAAATCAGACTTTAAATTGAGGGTGGGTTGAAAGTGGGTTCCAGTCGGGAATTTGGATACTACTGGATGTTTGAATTGGTGGTAGGTATCTTTTATGAGTTATGATTTTATACGAGTTATGACGTTATTACAGTTTTGCAATTGATGGGCTCGGTAATTTTCTTTCGTTTGATCTATTTTTGGAATCGGTTGCATTTGGAGAATGTTAATTTTTTTTTGTTTTGTTGTTTGTCCTTTTAATTATGTTTACGTTTTTCTGGGTGCTCTTAATCGGGGGTTGCAATTAAATAAAATATGGCGTGTACGGTGTCTTGTGTGAAGTACGAGACAGGTATAAACCTTCCAGGGTCTGGTACTACCCGATCCGGCAATACATGTCCCAAAGCAGTAGTATATTTTTAAAACTTCAATGAATTCATCTCCTACCTTATTGGAACGAGTCTACGTTTGAATATGGCAAACCCCGTGAACCTTATTAGTCTCGTGCCCAGCCCCTTCTACGGAGACGTGAACCCACCGAGATGGTTTATGGATTCGGGTACTGAGGCAAGTAGGGTTTGGACTATAGCCTCGTCCCCAGGTTTGAACAACTTCTTTGCACTCTTGCTGTAACTAATAGTGACTCCAGCCTTGTCCCCGGTACTCACTGCTTCTCATGACACGTACAGCCCAATGATAATCAGAGTTGTTCTGATATCCTCAAGTATACCCGGCGGTTTTATCTGTTATTAATTAATTTCTAGACTAACAATATCTTATTCATTAGTACTAATCATGATCATCGATCTCCAAGTTCAATGTTGTTACCGCCCCACAAGAGCAGAACCATCCCAAACAGCAGAAGCAAGTGGTTGCGAATTGAATACTATCACTCACACATACAACTTAAACGACAATCTCAATCAAGGTATTTCTTACCAATCACACATGGATGAGGCAGAGTGTGCCATGAATGAACCTTGGGCTTGAGTACTTGAGCTTCACTGAAACCTAAATCCGCATGTGTATTGCAGATTGCGCCTTGCCTTGCGATTGTGCGGAAGCTACAATGCCTAAGTGTGCCTGCAACTAGTTACAACAAACAAGCACAACGATACTGAACAACGAACAGCTGTCTCGTGGCTATGGAAAACAGGTTGCTCTAGAAGACTCTATCTACTCTACTTCTGTGTTGCAAAGTACCTTGGCTTGTCAAAATTCGAGTTACTAGTGGCACAAGGCTAATTGGAGCGCGTGGTAGGTAAACAGAGGCGGCCTATGATAGATGTCTTATTCTTGGGGATATATGTATATACTCGAGTACAATGCCTTATAATTGATGTATGTGCCTATCTGCATCCCACCACCGGTTGCGTACTCAGCTGCCCCATGACCATGGCAAACAATTCATCCAATCATAGCCACCTGTCACCAATGGAATTCCTCAGACCCAAAGTAACGAATCCCATTGCAATTGAGGGAGGGGGTAGCTAAAGTAAATGGGCTGCTCCGCCTTGTGGCTTCGCCTTGCAATGAGAATATGGTCATTGTTGCCCTTGTGGCTTTTCCCAACCCTCATATGCGTCCGTAATGTGGGTATGAAGGGGACAACAAAACACGGACACATGAAATGATTGATCCAGATAATGAGGTGGCTCTGGAGGGGAGGTACAGAGCCAAACATGAGCCTGCAGAGAGGAGGTTGGACTGATGGGGAAGTGATGGGTATAAGAAAGGGGCCGAGGATATTTTGATCATGTCTTGGAGGTGCCAACCACTATTCCGGGTTGGATATTTTGTTTTGCTTCTTTTCTTATACATAAACATATTTTTTTTTTTTTTTTTTGAAAACTCAACGACACTAAACTGATATCCTCACAGGTATAGATGCATTGAGGTTTGCAATGGCACTGATATTGACAGCATGTCTGGCTGTTGAAGAACTCGGAACCTCTTGCCCACAACCGACGATCATAAACCCAGCCGGCGAAAAACAATACGGGTCTGTGGAAGTGCTTGATAAACATCCTCAAGATGGGGTTCACAAAAACGGATGAAAAGAATCTTTTGTTGCTGTTGTTCGGCTGTAGATCATCCGGAGGATCCGCTACCAGAGGTGCCACCACGGCGAGTTTCGGAGCAGCCGGTGGTGGCGACAGTGAATGGAGATCTTGGAGGCCAAAGTATACATCGTCCGCCAAACCCCTCGAACCATGGGAAACAAAAACCTCGGTCAAAACATCCCCAAAACCAGTCCCGATACTCAGTCAACACCAAGACAGAGACGTCGCGTGCAAGCCTCCCCAGCACAAGAATTCGAAGCGGATGGTGCAAATGCGTCGACCACTGCCTTTAATGCCGGGTTCACCAACTCCTCACCATCATCTAGTCAACGCACAACAGAAGTGAGGATACGTTCACAACCGCGGAATACCAACAGCACTAGTAATGCACCTGCTCGTGATCCCCAAAGACAAAGGCATAGCTATATGGGAACCACCTCTCCAGGAACCGCGAACTCGACCTCAGAGATACACATACCATCTCAAGAATCCATGGCCGCACACTCAGTGGAAGTGGTCAGGCTCACCGGCGAAGGCACTAATGCTGTGGAAAACCCAAGCATCTCTTGAACGACGCTACCTCGCCCTTCATCCACAATTCGAGGCACAGCTTGCAGGTCCTTCACCAACACCAGGGATGAGGCAGGATGTTGAGGGGCCGGCTCATGCCACTCCTGAAGTAGAAGATGCTCCAGAGAATAGCAATGTGGAAGCTGAGGAAATAAACCAGCATCCAAACATGGCCACTTCTATGGGAGCTGATATTTCAAGACGCCTGAAGTTTATCTACTTGTCGAGGAAACGATGTCATCATGTGCAAAACCCCCCCAAAAAAGTAATTACCTTATCTATAAGAGCTTGTGCATCCCAACAACAACGACAAAAACCACCCCGCAGCCTGGATATAGTAAATCCAATCATTGGTAATGGCACTCGTCACATGGAGAATCCACAGGGGGGGCTTGAGTGATGTGGTTTTGTTGCAAGTCTGTGCTGCCCAGCCTTGTGGCTTCGCCTTGCACGCACCTCAAATGTGTTGGTGGTGGGGTTTCGTTTTTTGGTTCTTTTGGTTTTCCCCCCAACGTTTACAAGAGCTCATGCATATGTGGCTAGACAAATAGGACAACTAGCAAAATTAAAAATGAAAAAAAACTAAAAATGAAACGGAATATATATGATTCAAGTTCATTCAGCTCAATTCAAACCTCGAAGGAAGCTACCTCACAGAGACCTATACCGGTACCGTCTTCAACGCCGCCGGTTCATGAGGACACCATCACCAGTCCTCATCAATTTCCAAGGACCCATCAATGACCAACGTAGCATACATGCCTATGATTGGCCTCACAACGGATCAAGGCAATGACGGCAACGGGGAATGACAGCGTGGAGGCCTAAAGCATCCGCTCCGTAACAACCTTAAACCCGTCTCCGTTAATAGGACCGACCACAGGACTTTCCCTCCAAGGAAGAAGGTTCCGGTGCATCAATACCTATGGTACCTTTTGTCCTATCACATCACCTTCAAGATACAGCTACTCTTACTACTCCCCATGTTGATGATCTAGCTGGCCATGGAATTACTACTACCGAAGCCAAGGGCGATGTCCCAGGTCATGAGAGTAATGTTGCGGCGGATAGCAATACCATGATTGAGGAAGTAGAACAGCCACCACCACCACAACAGCCTAGCAAAGGAAATGCACAACCCCAAGGACGGATAGTGTTGGCAACAATAACAATATATATAATGATAATCACACCCCCCCAGCAGAAACCCCAGACCATCTCCATAAACGTTGCTATCTATAACCGTTGATTCAGTCCACCAAAGAACTCTTGAATGGTGCTAATATCCCGTTGGGTGGAAATGGGGGGGGTCTGGGAATTCGAATACGGTTATTGTTGGTGGAACTTGTTGTGGTTGCAGTGGCCATTGGTGGAAGTAAGTAGGTATGTATATACCTAAGGTAGGTAGGTAGGCTTGCCCCCACAAATCATCAAATATTCATTCCATATGAGGCATCTTATAATTATTTTTTGTTCATGATATGCGCGAGTATAGCTATAGCTTTATCGGAGGTACATGATCATGTATCAATTGAGTTACGTACCTACTACCTACCTAAGTAGAAGGTAGGTATGCATGAATATGTGCACGTGGTTATAATTATGGTGGCGTGGAAATTATATATAGTGAGTAAGTAACCTCCATGCATGTAGAGTATGCGTATATTCGGATAGCTAGAACATTTCCTCGAGTAAACTACATGTTTGTTTTCAAAACCGCCATAATATTGCTCTTATTCGCCGCGAATTCTCTTTTAGATTGGCTGGGTCCACTAGTATTTAGGTAGGTAGGTGTAGGTAGGTAGTTTTTTCAATCCAAAGTCGGGATGTCATGGTACGTACTTGTCCGGACTCGGATTTGGGGGGATGCGCGCATGCGTCAATTGCATTTTCAAAGACGTTGGTTAACTACCGGTTTTTTGGCGTGGGTGATCCGCCGGATAGATATATATTGTATCTTGGGCGGGGGGGGGGGGGGCCCTGGAGTACTTACTAGATAGTTACCATTATTTACTCCATATTATTGATATTGCTAGATAATTGGAAAAGTATACTTACTTACTTACTTACTTACACATCATCATCATCATGCATGGCCATGATCGTGACGATTCGGAATATTAATCGAATTAATTACATATACAACGATAGCAATGCAATAGCCCGTCTCCTCCATGTTTTAGAAATCCACATATTTCTTTCTTTCCTTCTTAATTCTTGTGCTGTTAGAGATGCCTCGGAATGCTCGAGCCTCTACGAGGGTGTGGGCACGAGTCTAGGCTCGAGGGATGATTTTCAAGTCCATAAAGGGTAGTTCGAATTCCGTTGTGCTTCTAGAAAAGGTTAGACCCGCGGCCGTGTTCCCTCCCGGTGGACGTCGACAGGGGTTACGTACAGTGCACAATTCAAAGCTGCCTGTTAACTTCCCCCGTGACTTACAACGTTCCAGATCAATTAATTACATTGCAATTGTATATACGTGTATGTTTATAGTATATATGTGTTAACTACTAAGTACTTATATAGAGTCGCTACACTTGTACTTGAATCGATTAGCTACTTAATGTAGAAGTCGTTTATATCTGATCTAATGATCTACTGATCAGCCTGGGCCTAATATTCTCGAATTCGCCTACGGAGACTAGTCTAGAGTACCTAACCTATAAAGTTTCGAATTCCTTTAGTAGAGTGTAGAGTGTATACAAGGGCCGCGGGGTGGGGCCAACCAACCAGGCGAATGTGGGCCCGGGGAAGCGGGTACCTCAATACGGGAAAAAAAATGTTACTTTAATTAATTAGGTACCTATAGCTAGCGCTACTCACATGCAATTAGAGTAGTAGCTATAGCAAAGTCAAATTAAGGAACGTTAAATTTAGAGATACCGGTACCGGTGTTTTCGCCCCCAAACGGTACGACATATAACACCGGTACTATATGTAGGGTAGACACACGTAGCTAAGGCTATGGTTTTTCTGGCTATGGTAAACGCCGTAGCCTATAGAGGTGGGAAAACGTTCGGATTAATTGCTCGTAAGCTTGAGCTCATGCAAACTTGTCAGAGGAGGTATGGATGGCATGGCCGCATCAGGTGATTCGGAGGCAGTGGATACGGAAGGAGAGGACTTCCGTATTGGGATGAGTTGGGTAGCTTGGCAGAGAGATTCATGTAGCGAGAGAGAGAGCAGAGAGAATGATGATCATCTTTGCACCCCATGATATAACGGCTTCGTCCATAGGCTCTGTCCTCACAAAACTGGTACCATGTAATTGATTATAAAAAATCTTTACGCCGGTTAACTTATGGGTTGGTATAAGGTAGGTATATGTTCATAGATCTTACGTTTATTCGAATCTAAGCAAGATGTTCAATAAAACACAATTTTGTAAGAAGTGGCTACATAGATATATATAGATGCATATAACTATAAAAACACGGAATTGAAACTACTACTTGACATCCATGTCCAGGGCCCCCTTGCAAATGCACCTCCCGCCAACAACATCCTCCACCGCGAGCTTCATCCTCTCCAAACCGTGTGAATAGAAAGTCACCTATCTCACCAACGTCAACAAACCAGGCCTGTACGGCAAAAGGTTGTAATCGCCGCTAGAGCCTGGCGCCTTGCCCTGATACAGCAACTGCAGGTTGCACGGATCAACTGTGAACGTCTGGTCGGCATTGCTCCTGATGAGATCACCATGGCTGATATCGTTTGTCCATGTCGCCCCGCTGTTGGCCTTGCCCGCAAACGGGCTCGACTCGCTCGTGGCCTGCGCGGTCCACGACCCGCCCAGACTCGTTGCCGTGAACGAGCGGAAGAAGCGGCCGTTCGCGCCGATCGCCTCCACGATCATGAGGTACTTCTGCTGGCCCTTGAGCGTGTAGACCTGCACGGCCTCGAAGAGGTTGTTGCGCGTGTCGCTCATGATGACGGTCGAGGCCGTGCCAAAGTTGCCCGGGAAGTTGCCGATGGGCATGCTGGCGCGGTAGATCTTGCCGTTGTCGCCGGCGAAGAAGAGGTACATGTTCGAGCTGTCGCCGATGACGGTCTGGTCGATGGCGCCGGTGTCGGAGCCCGTGATGGTGCCCGAGAAGAGCGGCTGCGCGGCCGACCAGCCGTTTGCGTTGGTGGGGTCGCTGGAGGTCTTGTACGAGAACGTCGTGGGGCCCCACTGGTACGCGATCACCCAGATGCTCTTTGGCGCAAAGTAGAAGAGCGTCGGTGCGACGGTGCTGCCGCCGGTCATCTGGTTCTGCGCCACGGACGCCATGTCGGTCCAGCTCGAGAAGAGGCCAAAGTTCATGGAGCCGTAGGCCGAGCCGTAGAAGGAGCCGTACACGAGGTGCTTGCCGTTGTAGGGCACGTAGGTGAAGTCCTTGAGCGACACCCAGCCGTTCTTGGGCTGGGCCAGCGCGCCGGTGGACGTCCAGCGGTATGTGGACGGGAGATCGCAGACGGTGCCCGAGGGCGGCGTGCTCGACGGCGCGGCCGTGGTGGTGACGCGGGAGGCCACCGTGCTGGTGGTGGTGGCCCCGCCTGCCGTGCAGGGCGTGCACTGCGAGTAGTACGCGTTGGTGTAGGTGCAGCACGCCCCAGACACGCAAGTCGTAGATCCAGAGAACCCAATGCCGCCGCCTGGCCGTGAGAAGCGGTTCGTCAGCCTCGCCATCTTATGGGAATGATATCCAGGTGCTACTTACATTGGCCCCAGAGTGCACTCTGCGCAGACACGGCTGCTGGCAGCGCTGCCAAAAGCGCGGCAGTAAGATACTTCATTGTGGCGGGCGTCTGGCGGTGAGGTGAGCGGGCCCGAGCAGGTTGGATGCGGTGCAGACTCGAGGATGGTTATGTTGGTCGGGCTGCCTGGCCAGCTATATAGATCAATCCTCGGGAGGCCCTGGGGACGAGGCTACCCGGGCGCGATATCCAACCGATATCCTCCAAGGTGTATCGACGTTTAACCCGACCCACTATTAATTAGCACCTCAAGCCATATCCATGGTTGTGCATCCATGGAGACCTTGCACCTATCCCACGCGGGGAAAAAAATGGACAGTCCATCCACATCGACGAGATGTTGAGGGGCCACGATCCCAAAACGGGGACGAGGCTAATTCCACTCTGCAGAGCCATAGGCTTTACGCTACGGGGCAATATGTTTCCCCATGGTGGATCCTAAAGCTTGTCGATCACCAGGATCATTATAGCCAGAATTACCCCAGAGAATGCTCTCGTCCCGGAGAAGAAGGCTACAGAGCTCGAGGGCCTTACTCATGATGATAAATTTGCCAATTCTTCAAAGTCTTTCTTTGCCCCACGAAGTACCGGGAAAACTTGAAAATAAGAGGCACTGTCGGTTTTCGAGACAGATAGAGATTCGTTGCAAAGAACAGCAGTGCACGGCCACTGAACGCCCAGAATTCGTTCAGTTGAGCACGAGAACAGTAAAGTGCTACCTCTGAAGGGAAAGGCGCAGGAAATTGACAGTACCTCTTATTTTCCAGTTGATGCGGTATCGAGTACTCACGATTGACCATGATGATCGACTACTTAGGTAGCTATACCTCCGGACCAGCTCTACATAAAGGTAGGTACCTAGTCAGCCCCCACCGCACGCACGTTTCAAACATTGATCAATCAGATACCCGACCCAGTCTGCCTCGCGAGCTTCGATCGAAGCTTAAGCTGCAGCGCACACCGGCCCCGGTCCGCGGATCCGCCGGCCCCGCCGGGCCTGCCCCATGCACATACTTAAAGAAGCATGTACTCGAAGCTACCAAGTACTCTAAATGTACAGGAAAATCGCATGAAGCGAAGCGAAATACCATTATTTTCAGTCTTGGCACGAGAACAAGGAAAATCTATCGGATCCAGGAATCCTCGAATCCTCCGACGTCCCGCGGCACCTGTTCTCGGCACCTCGCTAAGCCTTTTATATATATATATTTTTTTGGGGGGGGTGGGGTGGGGGGGGGGCTTCGCTAAACAATTTGATATTGACATTTGCAGGCTGGCTCCGTGCTATGGTTCCAAATTTAAACGTTGCAAAAATATGCGCTGAAAAATATTGTCAAGTGCATGCGCAATTGACCTCTCTCACCTAAAAAAAAAAAGATTCCTCGCCTGATCCGGATCATCTCGCCTGCTACCATGCGGAGACTATACTATATATGCGTACATGCGTGTCTATATCAACTCGGCTCTATACATTCAATTTCAGCTAATCGATTGCTCAGCATTATGTCACGCTGCGGATCCGGAAGTCTGTATACCTTCTACGACTGCCTATTTAGGTACGAACCCCGGACCCCGCGCCAGCACAACCAGGCTACCGCGCCAAGAAACATACTCGAGCAGGTAGGTAGGTACTTCCTTTATGAGACTAGAAAGCTACTTAAGTAAGTACTTAATTATGTACCCAAGTACTATACTCTACACGTAGGTCAACCCCGTTCAGAGAATTTCTTCGTGTATCAGGTACATACGGGGTTTTTCTTGTGGCCAGACGGGCTGTTTTTCTTGAACCCGCCCCGTACGGAGTATTTTTTTTTTTTTGTTAGCCTCATACAAAAAAAAAAAAATAACTTGCTCAAACTCCCTGTATGTACTCCCTACGGGGGTTCACAAATTGGCAAAAATCTCTCACGGGGCCCAGGGGGTTTTTTAAGCTCCGTACCTCGTATACGGAGATTCCTGATGTTGAGACGTATACCGGTTTAACGCACTGCAGCGCTGAATGTCACCATGATTAATCGAGATATACAAATCTCTTATCTCAGATATGCCCAGGAGCTCAGCATAGCGAAGCGAATGGGTTATGTTGTGACGCCTAATTCATCAAAATTCCCGGGAAATCAATCCCAATCGGGTTAGCGTGCCAAGCATCGATTATGGTTGCCTAGAAAATTGTTGCATGGCATAGCTTCAGGGTAATGTATTGAGCGGTGAAACGAGCCAGGCGTAGTAACGAGCTGGTTCATAGCAGTTGCAATGCGCACTGACACAGTTTATAATTTTTTGTATGAGATGCAATGAACCAGCTTATTACTACGCCTGGCTCGTTTCACCGCCCAATACATTAATAGCGCTGCAGCAACACTTGACATACAAGATGGCGCTGTAGCAACTGTAGCCGGCAGAGAGTTATCTTAGGAGGGGGGCATAATCCTTTACTGCAGCGCCATTTTATGGGGAATCATTGCTATAGTGACAAATGGGTCACAATTGGCGCTGCAGCAACAGTGGCCGCTAGGAAGCCGTCATAAAAGGGGGCCACAATCCTTTGCTCCAGCGCTATTTCGTTGAGAATCGTTGCTGTAGTGCAATGCCGTGAGCAGAGTATCGCTGCAGTGTCATGCCGAAGAAGAGTTATTGCTGTAGCGGTAGACTACTCCGATGGGCGCGATTGTCGCCACAGCATGAGACTAGTCATCACAGCAACGACAGCACCAACTCAACCTTTGCTGATGCAGTGAGAACATATAAAACAATTTATTGTATTCTTATCTATAGCCATCCGTGACCGCAGCTTTAGCATTGACAACAATGCTTTGTTTTGCTCGTCGTTACTGCTCCTGGGGGGCTAACGCAACGCAGTCGCGGGATACCTGTATATATTACCTTGTGGTATTATAATTAATTAACTCTCTGAATTGAGTAAGATATTTATAATTCAAAGTAACTAACGGAGTATTTGGGACGTACGGGGTTTACTTGACATACCTGCCTCACCATATATATTGATTATATATACTGTACCAAAAAGTATCACTTTTTGAGCACGCTCTCAGAACGCTAATTTTGCGATTTTCAAAACAGTTTGTTCCAACAAACTACATTAGTACAGTTATCCTGCTTTTTATGCTGTAAAAACAGAGAAATATGCCAAGGAAACGCTCTACTTACTGTTTTGGTAGCAAGTTATGTGGGTGGCAAGCTAGTAATTGGGTGGCAATAGGTTGGGTGGCAACTCAAGATAGTGTGAATACGTTTAAGATGTTTTTCTCTCCAAAGATACTGCAAAAACTACACCAAGATGATAGCTAAATATTTTGAGCAAGATGACTGCAGTAAGGTAGTTTGTTGAAACAAACAGTGAGTTCTCTCTAGATATTCGGCTGTTTTGCCACCGATTTATTTTTGCCACCCTTTTTCGTACGGTAGGTATATATGTCGAAGGTAGAGAGCAGCGTTGCACAACCTGGCTACATATATGTGTATGATTGCAATTGCCTAAATTGGACGTGTCGACAGACAGACAGACATGCACACCAGACTAGACAGACATTACCAGAATCGCGAACGAGTACTCCATCACCCCCTCCCCCCCCCCAACCTAAGATACAATATATATGCCTCGATCCGGATCACCCGCGCCAAAACCCGTAGTTAACCAACATCTTTTTGCAATTGACGCATTAAAAGCATGTTACTCGAGCACATGTTTCTAGTTACAACCTAGGTATTCATAATTAGTATATGTGGGTTAGCCTGGTTGTTGTGGGTAGCATTTGCAAGCTCATGATCACATATCATTGCATTGCAATTAATGGCCGAATATACACATACTCTACATGGAGGTTACTTACTACCTAAACTACCATATATTATTATCACGCACCATAATCATAACCACGTGCGGATATATATTTATGCACACCTACCTAACGTTACCTCTAACTAAGTAGTACATACCCTAGTAGGTACATATATAAGCACTCGATTGGTATTCTTCTTGGTTTTCGGTTACCCTGAACGTGATCACATGACTGTCAAAAAAAAATTAGACGTCGATGTCGAGGAACTCGAAATTCGAAACGTAATCATTTTCCTTTCTTTTCACGGTTCGGAATAGAATAGAAAAATATAGACTCGCGCCCAGACCCACTGAAAAAAAAAGAATCTCGTTATAAGTAAGTACTAGGTAGGTAGGTACCTACATACCTCTTTTGTATAGGTAAGGAAGAGGAGGTTACATTACTTAGGCACTAAACTTCCTGAAATGGGACGTTACATTCACACATATGCAAGTTACACTGGAGGGGTCTGGGTATGAGACTATGCAATTCATAGTACTTTCGGTACATACATAGTGGTTTTATGACTTCAAGACGCTTAGACGAATAACAAACAATTTAGCCAAGTTGTTGATTATATTTATTATATAATGGATGGAGAGTAAATTTGAATTCAAATCGTACGCGTTGTATATATATCAGACCTAGTGCACGGGGAAGATACAGAACATCTATATATCTCTATTTAACTGCGTTTGAATTTATTTTGAATGTCAGTTGCATGATATAGTAGATGGCCATGCACTAATAACAGCTGCATTCAAGATCGAACTTCTGGATCACAGCTAGCTGTAGGCCTACAAGTCAATCTGAGCTCGCTCCTTATATTACATACCGCGAGGTATAACGTTAATATCAGGTAGGCAGGGAGTGCAGACCAAGGTAGCTGGCAGGCGAGAACTAGAAGGGACATAAGCTATACTTAGTTTTTCATTTGCAATCTGAATTTGGAAAACATGAACATGCATATGCGCTTGGATCGATATCTAACATTTCACGTTGATCTTAACTGTAAGATTTGGGTTTTTTGCAACATGCCAGCTCCGAAAATGCCAATTGAGTCTTTTAGGTCTTGATATTCTAGGCGAAGATCGGTAGTTATAATTAGTCAATCATATGTAGGTATGCATTCGAGCATAGATGTTTTAGTATGAGAACAGGTGTGTCGACTGGAATCTTGAAGAAAATCGCTACGTGAATGAAGCCCGAAGATCACAGCTGGGATTCCGATTACTCGCCAAAAGTGAAGTCACGTTTGACAGAAAAAGTTGAACAAAAGAGAAAAACGAAAAAGAGTTGAGAAGAGGCAAAGACACACTAAGTAGAAATCCAGCCCAAACCTGGATTCGAACACCCATCCAGCAAGAAATCGAATTTTAAACTGGAGACAGCGTAGATGCTGGCCACTCGTCAATTTAGCTCACGGCACACAGGATGAATGCCATTGTACCTACCTACCCCTCAACCTCGAGTCCCCTTCAATGGTGTAATTCTGAGGTCTTCTCCTCATGCCTCAACCACAATCTCCACTCCCGTCCAATTTGGCTAGCCTTCTATAGTTCTCGCTCCACGTTGTACTTGAGTATTTCCGCATGTAGTTCATGAAATTTGATTATCGCGATCGTAAACATCCAAAATTTGGTCTAAAAACGTTAGGATTTCTGCCACACACGATTACCGGGACGTTACGACCCCTCGTTAGAAACATTCTGCATTGTTCGTGCCAAAACTATTCGATTGTAAGCATTTGCAATGAATTAAGCTAGGGTAGTTATATTGATAATTTATTCCGAGATAATTATGTATCTATACCGAGCAAAAACTAAAAACAATAATGCCCAGCCCGGGAATCGAACCCGAACCTCGTGCTTGGGAAGCACGTATTCTACCACTAAACTAGCTGGGCTAGTTGACGGTTCACGGCATTTTTACAAATACTAGTCGATTTTATTTTTGCAATGGAACCATACTAGTCCTCATGAGCAGAATCCCGATTTATTAGAAATTATAAACTGTGGATCATTAATATGCTTGGCCATGCTCGGCTCGTAATTATTGTAGCGTCACATCAATGATACATTCCTTCATGTTCTCGCGCCCAGACTCAAAGTCACGTGCGCGCAATCAATGAGTGCAGTTCCTTCACAGTTCATCATGGTTTATGTACAGAATGTATAGGACCTAGAGAAAAAACTCTTATCTTCAAATAACCGAATATCATATTTTGTGCAGGATCGCGGTACGTAAATAGCACAAAGTGTGTAGTGGACTTCTCATAGGTATGGCGTGTAAAGGAGCTCAAGACCAGAAAGTTAACACTTCCATCGATTGCTTTAAATCCGGATCTCGGCCGGAAATAGCTTCTTCCCCCGCGGTGCCGGAGGGCGTTGGTGCAAAAAAACGAGTAATTTTACTAAACTGAAGATCTAGAGTTGATAAGCATTTAAACGTTAAGGCACTATTGTGATCATGAGAATGTATATATTCCGTCTTCCTACTTCATATGCGCTAATACTTTTTAGCGCTTAGACCGTCCCAAATATAACATGGCGTCATTGGAAGACGGGATGTCCAGATGCAGTAGTTAAGGTTAACACCACACACAATTCATATACTCGTACTACACCGCCTACAAGGCCAATGAATGTACCTAAACAAGAGCGTTTATTCGACCCGCTCCGCCCCCGCTCTCATTGTTAACGTTACCCCTCACTCCCCACACTTCTCCACAGTATACTCTATTCCCCCGCGTTGAGATGTAGCTTCGCATGCGCGTTTTCAAAAAGTGGGGATATTTTTGACTCATGAAGCTTAAGTATCAATTCCTGCTGGGGGTTAACGAGCGCAATAGTTAACTGTCCGTTTATTGATGCTATATATTATGCTGCCACAGATATCTCGCAAAGAATCTTAATTTGGTTTTAAATTCTTGATGAAATAAGCACAAGTTTACTATGATATATGGAATTGACTTAAAAGACAAAATCAGTGTTGTGGCCATCGCCTTGCTGCGCACATGATTCTAACAAAATCCCACATTCCAACGAAGAAGTCAATTGCAACGAAGTCCACAATGAGTCAGCCTAACTATTTTTGTGCTTGTATACGTATATACTCCTTCGTATTCTTGCTGCTCTATACATTCTATCTAAGATAGGCAGCTTGAATCGAATCCCGGGGTCCCACTAAACTCTCAATATCTCACGCCTGGATCGAGGCGATCATGTATGGCTCCAAATGCACTACCATAGCTCAGTCCACATGGAGAGCGGAGCCCAAGTTGACCGTGCATGCGGCCTTTACTGAGCGCAGTTCTCATGGAAAAACCTGGAGTTGCGGGGTAAAGTATTCCCGATCCGAGATAGACCCCACGCTTGCGGAAGATACAAACGCGCAAGTCAGGGTGGAGGATGCAAGCCAGACCGTTCAACTTTTAGCTGAAATATCAACGCCCCACAATATTAGTGTTGATGTAAGACTACTCGTATATCCAAAGGATGAAAGAAAAGACTGTCGGTCGATCAGTTCATTTAGCTTAAGCACAGAATTCTTGTTTCCCTTGAAAATTGGCCTCCGAAAAAAAACGCTCAGATAATTCTTTATCTCATTTAGGTAATTGTTAGTAGAGTTTTAAGATCAATTTGCACATGATCTCTTTTGCTGAACGGCTCTATCTCCTGGCCATCAATGTATATTGATACTGTTCATGGGCTATGATGACAAAAAAACACAGTCACCACATAAAGTATGTATGTAGGCCTATAATCGATTGAAGGGCCATATTCCGCGCGCAAAGTGAATGTAATCCAAAAAACCATTGACCATATCAAAGCGATGAAACTTGAAAATCCGCTGGCCGAAGTAAGGACTAAGTAAGTAAAGGTGGATTGTGCCCTTATTCAAAAGTCGAAATGCTCAACGTGCGATTTGAGTATACTACATGATTTTGTGTACCTTAATTGAGCGTGGCCATATGAGGACATGCCGTTTTCGGACAGCCCACTCGAGTGGTACTACTCTATCAAGCTATATTGACCAGGGTGAAAACCACTTGGAGTGAGCCAATGATGTGGGTAACGCGCTATGCTAGCCTTGGCATGGATTGCCATTTTGGGGCGATTGCAAGGCACTCATATTTACGAGTGCCAGCCTGCTTAGCGGGCTTATTTCTAAGATGAAATTTCACGTATCGGGCCATATGAATGCAAAGCCGTATTTCATTTTTTTCTAGACGGTTTCACAAGAAATTATGGTGAATTTTATCACTATGGATAGTGTTGTATGAATTGGGGGACCGAGAAAATGGGCGTGGCTGCTGCGGCGCTTAACCTCACAGGCATCGAGTGGTCTTATTGAATTCAATTCAAAGCCACAATTTTAACCTCTGTCTGGGTTGGATAGGCTGACTAGCACATTGCTTGATATATAAGCAGATTATCAAACAACGAGCCTCGGTGTATCTCAATAATTGCACTGCAGCTGAGCTCGGGCAGCCGAGAATGTGGTGTTCTCGGTACTTATTCTCGATTGATACAAGCCTAATGACCCATGAAATACTGGCATGTAGTCTACTACAATCCGCAAATGGCTTCGGCCGGAGAAATTGAAGTCCAGAATCATCAGACATCCATACGATCTTTTCACCCTGGTTCACTGCCCCAATGGCCAAGTTTCGAAAGTCGCGCCGGATTGATCGGTTGTAAGAATGGAGTATGCACTCCTTTCAAGGATCTTTGCACAGTCGACGTGGCCATGGAATTCTAGCAATATTTGGATCCTGGACCAGGTCATAGCGGAAGACGGCACGGCTGGCAATCGGCTCCTTTCATGGCATCGCCCTCAAGTAGATACTGCATGTAACAGTGGGGCACTGTGGAGCTCCTGAATAGTGTAAAGTCTTAAGTCTTCCTTTCGTCCATGAACTTTGTCTAATAAAGAGATTGGAACATGCCGAGTACATTAACTAATTAGAGGACTTACTGGAATTGCACTTCGGCGTGCTGTTTGACGTGAAGCGTTTCACTGGACAACATTTGGGCAATTAATCCTCAAGCTTACTAGCGACTGTAATTGCTGCCGCGGCGAGGCTAGATTGATATTTGCTCGGTGGCCGTGGAAGAAATCAGACAAAATGCCCATTCTAACGTTCAATCATTTCACATATTGTCTGAAGTATCCAAGAGAGAGAGAGACTTGATCCGGATTCGTTTTGCCCGTTGGAAGAAAATTTACGGGTTAACTTTTGAACGGCCAACGGCGTGAGGATGGCGTACTACTAGTCTACTCTAGGAATACAGTAAGCGGCAGAGGTAGCTGAGCACTAGCACAGGGCAATGTAAGCTTGCAATCGCGGATTTATATTAGCTTAAAACTAGTTCACATCTGGCCCACCCTTTCTATGTGATATCTTGAAGTGGACTTTCAACCCTATCAGATGTTTATTACTAGTCCAAATGAAATCAAAAGTTTAGTACTAGGAAACACGGCACATGTCTCGGTGTCTTAGTGAATACTGGCCTGTAACCGTATACAAGGTTACCAATGCAACAATTGTAAACCATGTATTACCGGCATTGCAAACGTCGATGTTCAGGGTAACCTATATGAGGCATAAACTACCCACTGACGTCAACCTACAAAGGGTTTGTGGTTCACGTAAAGTATGAAATCTTGACTGTTCGGACTTCTAATTGTTGCATTGCGAACCATAAGGGCCTTTTTCCGTATGAAACTGCTGCAATGTGCTCCCCTGGCCGGATTAATAACCATCCTGCGGCAAAGGGTATCTCCGGGCCACTACTGTGCCGTCCCTAGTTACGGTAGCTCCCAGCGGAATACTAGTTCCAGTTGACTTGCAGAAACTTCGCCGGGCACACCGGCGTTGGGTACGAGTGACAAGGGCCATGTTCAGCGCCACTGGGCCGTTCCGTGTGCCGTGACTGGCGGCTTTTCCACCCGTAGGGTACCGCAGCTTTAGAATCAACCTCCAGTATTATTTTGACATGGTTGCACGTCATGTATAATAAGAAGCTCCTGCCAACTTTTCTACTCACCAAAGACGTAATAGATACTGATGCCTGGCCTTGGTTTCATCATTGCTCGTTGCCAGTATACTGTAATTACACTTCGGAATTTGTAGTTCTAAAATGCTATCGTGCTCATAATGAAATTGAATAGGCCACGGTGAGCTTAGAACAGAAAAGGAATAGTTTTTTCCGAGCGGTAGAATAAACCACCGTGAGCTTGGAACTGAAAAGCAATATTCCCTTCTGAGTGGTATTGCATATCGACTGTTCAGTAGGCTCAAGGAATCATAAAATGTAAACAAGCCTGTGTGCATGTATCACAATGGGTTTCATATTCCTACATACTTCTTGTGGGATAATACGATGTTGTCTGTTCCTGATTTGGTATTCTAGGATATGTCTGAACTTCGCGGTTTAACGACACCCAAGTCTTGTGGATTGGTTACCCACCATACTTCAAGCGTAGCAGGATCTGGGTGGATATATAGGATTCCTCGGCAGATGGTTGTTTAACACGGCCTGAAGGTCTGATTCCCGGACTACATGAATCCCAAGCCTCGTGGGTAGCGAGATTGGGCAAAACTATTGCTTACGCTGGCTAACAAGCCGGTTCATGGGGGGGAAGGGCGAGTGAGTGCCCGACGCTTGATCCCACGTTTGACGTTGGCTAGTTTTTTCGTACCTCCACTTTGCCCCCGGCGCCCACCAACCCCACGATTCCGCACTGGGTCCATCTCCGGCCGCGGTGCAGGGTCCCCCATATTTACCCCATATACAACTAAATCTATATATTTACCCCATATTCCCTTCACACTCTATTTTCACCATCCACAAAAACTACTCTCACACACATTCTCGCAAACACAAGACCTTCACAATGGGTCTTCTAACATCAAAGGGCGGGAGTGGCAGTGGCGCTGGAGGCGAATTCCAGGAGATGAAGGCAGCCATTACGCTTCCAGTTCTCGTCATTGGACTGACAGCCTCTGTCGGAGGCTTTCTCTTCGGTGCTGATACTGGTCAAATCTCCGGATTCATGATCATGCCTGTATGTATTTTCCATAGATCTATTTCTCACGGATATATCACTCGGAGCATCATACTGATGCAATGATTGTAGGACTACGTCGAACGTTTCTCTGAACGACACGAAGATGGCTCAAGAAGCTTCGGCACCACCCGCACGGGAACACTCGTGGGTATGCTCAGCATTGGTGCCCTCGTTGGCGCTATGATCTCGGGCCCAATCAGTAGTTGGATCGGCCGAAGACTTGGGATGATCATTGGCTGTGCATTTTTCTTTGCTGGAACAACGATTCAAATCTCTGCTGTTGAGAGTTGGATTCAGATGACTGTTGGCAGAGCAATCTGTGGTATTTCCGTTGGTATGATGTCAGGTAAGCTATCTCCCCAAACAATTTGTCCATGTGCAAAAGCCCCATTGCTAACTCATGAATAGGTCTTGTTCCCGTTTATGTCTCAGAGACAATGCCAAAGGAAGTTCGAGGTGCCATGGTTGCTACCTACCAGCTATTTATTACCATCGGCATGCTCATTTCTTACATCATTAACTTGGTAAGTTGTGGCAATCCAAGGCCACCTATCGTATGAGGCTTGAAACTAACTTACCTCACTAGGGTTGTTCTTATGCCGACACGTCTGTTCAATGGAGACTACCACTTGGAATCACATACATCTGGGCAGGTCTTCTCGGCTTGGGCATGTTTCTCCTCCCAGAGTCTCCGCGATGGCTTCTGGCCAAGGGTCGTGAGGCAGACACATACGAGTCCCTCAGATATATTGCCGGCAGCAAGATGCGCGACAACTCTGCATACATTGACGCCCAGTTCCAGGAGATTTCAAACGCCATCTTGGAGGAGAAGAACATTAAGAAAGGTACCTTGTGGGAGAGTTTCAGCCCTCACAACAAGGTGTTGTACAGGACCTGTCTTGGTTTCCTTCTCCAGATGTTCCAGCAACTCACCGGCGCAAATTACTTCTTCTACTACGGTGCCACCGCCTTCGAGTCCGTCGGTATCAGCAACTCTTACGTCACTCAGATCATTCTTGGCATCGTCAACGTCGTCTGCACATTCCCCGGCCTGTGGTTTATTGATCGTTTCGGCCGCCGCGCCGTCCTCATCTGGGGAGGTCTCTGGCAATTCGCCTGGTTGCTCATCTTTGGCTCCCTCGGTGGTCAGCTCGATGTGACCAAGAAGGATGTTGGTTCAGGTCTCATCGTATGTGCTTGTATGTTCATCGCCGGCTTCGCCTCGACATGGGGACCTGCCATCTGGGTCGTCAACGGAGAGATGTTCCCCATCCACGTCCGTGCCTACAGTGCCGCCATCGCCACCTCCGGCAATTGGTCATGGAATTTCTTGCTCACCTTCTTCACACCCATGATCACGGCCTCTATCGGATACCGTTTGGGATACGTCTTTGCCGGATGTAACATGATCGGTGTCGCAATCGTCTACTTCTTCGTCTGCGAGTCCAAGAGCTTGACCCTCGAGCAGCTCGAGATCATGTACAATGACCCCGCCTGCAAGCCATGGACCTCAACCAGTAAGTTTAACCACTACCCTCAATCTTCTAAATCACATGCTAACGGTCTTCTTTTCACAGAATGGGTTCCACCAGGACATGCTACCCGCTACGAAGCCTCATTGGCACTCAAGGGCGAGCGCATCGTGGGCGACACCGCCTACTCGCGCAAGGACGATCACCAGCACAAGGAGAACTTGAAGGTTTAATCCTTCAACTTTCTCAGAATTCCTCGCAAATTTGTAGCGCGATTCCTTCCGACAGCGCTCTTGCATATTGCATGTTGCATATTATTCCCTATCTACCGGCGCATTTTCAATGATTCCATGGTTTTTCCTTTGTACATTTCTCTAATGTTTTCATCCACGGACGGACCTTTGTCATTTCCTTACGAGTTAAATTTGTAACTCTACTGTACTGCTTTTCCGTTGGTGCGAAAATGATTGATCCCCCCTTTTTGTTTCTGCGCGGTATGACGGGACGAAACTCACCCCTCTATATATGATGCCAAATGTTTTATGTTTTTTTCTTTATATCATGGTGTTTGCATGATGTGAGCAGTGGCGCGGCAAAGCACAGCGCTTGAGATATCTTTTCTTTCAATATGTAACTACTCTTTCGAGTACCAGTGCTTTTTGATGTGCGGGTTGTTCAGTCAATTATGAAGACTTTTAGGTCATCATATTTTAACAGCAATAATGAATCTGATTTATAAAACTACTTCTTACCGTCTTCCATGACCATGCAAAACTTTCATTGACTGACTGATTTTCTTGCCACAAAATTCTTTTGAACTTGAAATCAGAAAAACTCGCGTAGTAGCCGAATTTGCGGTTTAAACGTGATAGACTCGTATGTTTCTTTTCTTCTACGGCAGTTCGAGAACCCGGCTGCAAAGTGAGTAGAGCTTATGTATTTCCGGACTAACTGGATTGAGTATATACTTCTTTCTAAAGTGATCTTCAGTGATGCAATAGGTAAAGAGTACCGATCGCGCCGATGTACTACTGTTAGTCGCAAACGTTGACCAAAGATTCAAAAAAACTCCTCGATAAGTTCACGGATAGCACTTGGTGATAATTGCTGTGAGTTGGTGCATAATTTTAACAGCTGGTCATACTTGTGATAATTGGCCGACCATGTACGGGTAGGTAGAACTGGATTGCTCAGCGAGCGGTAGTCGCATATGAAATGTCAGTGACCACCGTTGCCCAGATTTTCAAGCTCTAAATTTCCTACGCCCTCACACCCCACGCTACATGTACATGTTGGATACCCGTGATAAGCACAAATCTGATCAAAGGATCCACGTTCAGGTCTCGAAAGTAGAAATTAAAGCAAAATGGGCTCCCGTTATGGCCATATTTTTGTTAAAAACATACAACTCCCGAGCGTAAAATTATAACGGGAATCATCTGTAAGTCAATATAGTCGAGGTGGCCAAGACAATTTGCAGTATGATTGCAATTGATCTCTTTTGGAAAAGCATACCCAATGTACAAGCATAAATTCGCAGCAGCATAGGCAAGCTTGCGGCCCCTATATCTAATAGTACTGCGAAAATGCATTAATGTCTCTACAAGCATAAATCCGCTATAAGCTTACATACTCAGGTCCCCAAGGTATAATTTATTCTCGTGGCACGCTTGGAACGAGATTCAACTGTATTGGTATCTCGACGTCGTGCTATTAATTATCAAGGGTTGATGGCTTTGACATCACGAGGGCTATTCAACGTAATGCCATTTCGTTTTCAGATATTTCAGGAAGAATTGGACTCGCGATGGATGAATGTTGCCTTTGTCCACCAGACTAGAAAGAAAGAGTTTGATCATGAGTTGAAATGTTAAGAAATGGTCACTAACTTCAGATCGAGACACCCTCAGATCTAGTCGGTAAAGGCATATGATTACCAGCGTCTACCTACTATCTACGGATGGCCCTCGTTAAAAGCATATTCTCTGGGTCAAGGCTTTCATGGTTATACCGAATGATTACAAAGACGACTACCGCGGCCGTTATAAGCATACCCACTGCAAGCATAACCGCAATATAATCATACAATGCTAGATCATAGATCACCATTCCCTAAAAGTGTCTATAAACGTTCTCGTTATGAGCATGGAAAGGAGGGTTCCGACGATATGCTTTAAAGAAGGGAGTTATCTGTCTCGGGAGCAGGCAGAATCACCGTGTAAATGCTGCTTCCGGAGCTTTCAGTTTTATGCTTATAACGAAGATATGCTTATACCAGCTGGTATACTTATGACATGAATCAACTGTACCACGTTTCTCAGAGCTCGTTTAAAGGAAATAATCATTTCTCGGTAGATTAAGCTCCACGAGGGGTCTGGGAATGAGACTAGTAATTCATCCTCGTTTCAGAGATCTTCAACGATATAAGCGCACTTTCGGCAAGCCAAAATTTATGCTTATATCGAGTTGATTTTCATGACAGGAGGCGCTTCGGTTGAAAGTGCTGCGTCAAGGATCTCAGAATGTATGCACATACACATACATACCTTCTCGCTTCATGTGCGATGCTTATCGGGAATTATTAGCGAGAAAATTGACAAGTCTAAATCGACCACATTATTGGCCAATGATATACGAGGATATCACTGAAACGCACTCCATCTATTAGTGACATATGCCGTGATTCCTAGACGCTTCCGTAACCTGTTAAGCATCGTGTGCATAGCATGGAGAAATCATAGATGCATCCGGGTGCCTCGAGCTATGTCTTTTGGAACCATCGTGACGCTTGGGGTGCTCTTTATGCATTCGCCGAACCTGCGGAAAAGCCCAGGCTTCCAGGTTTCCACCAATAGGTCATAAAATCACCACTGCAACCACCGCAACTGCAACCACTTCCCCCCGTTCAGGTGTCATTAAACCTGCACCCACGGCGCATTGAGGCTTCAAGCCATGTGTAAGTGCTCCATATAGTTACTCATTTTCACTGCCGAAACGTTATCGGCCGCAGTTGGTGAATCTATAACTCGCCAACTGCTGTCGCTGACGTCAACAGTCTGTCAGTGGCTGCCACCGTTGCAAATAACGTGACACTACCGCATTCGGCATGGCCCTCGCCGAATCAAGGTAGTCTTGTACATAATCAAGGTCCACCAACGTTAACTTTCATAAAACCGGTGCACTACATGAACACTGCCAAATGATATATAACAACTCGGTTCCTGGTATGGACATTTCATTTTCTCTCTCATACATCTAATCCTCCCACTCATAGCCCCCAATATTCCCGACCTTACGAATATAATACCGTTCAATTGCAACCTTTTACGACCAGAACGAGATTCCAGTATATCCAAATCCCCTTATACTTAATCCATATATCCATATACCACAACCCCCATAATGTCGATCCGTGCCTTCACCTCCAGAATCCCAGGATTCACCGCCGCCGTGCGGCCAGCAGTAGCTGTTCCAACCGCCGGAGCAGCAGCAATCCTATCAACCAGATCCATGGCCTCCAAGCCCGACTCCGGATCCAGCCAAAACAAGCGCTACGACGTCCCATACGATCCCAACGAGGCCGCACGGTGGGAGAGCGCCCCCATCGGCACAACCGACGTTCACTCCGGCGCCTATTCCGCCCACTCTGCACAGAGTGCCGCATCAGAAACCGCAGCTCAAGCAGCAGACGCCGCCTCTCGGGCCTCAGGGAAGGTGAAGAAAGCCGCATCTCAAACAGCACGTGATGTTAAGGATACTGCATCGCAAGCCGCACAGAAGGCCCAGGCTTCGGGGAAGACTGATGTTGGATCTGGAAGTGGGCAAGGCGTTCCAGGTCAGACTGGGAATCCAATTTATGACGCCGCCGACAGGGTTGGCAAGTCGCATGGAAAGAGCACACAGAACCCAAGTGCCATCAGCAGTGGTGGATCGGTCGGAAGCAAGTTTAATCGTAAGTCTCTCCCAACCTCTCCCTTTCCTAAATTTCCCTCATAAATTCTCAAAATCCGACACACTGGTTCCCCATATTTTTCGTCATCTCTCCCACAACTCCAATTCGCGATGCTGATTTGAAATCTCCATTCATAGCCGATGGTCCTATTGGAAACATTGCGCAGAAGGTTGGAGGTCCCTTTGCCAAGGACGGCATAATCGGTCGCCAATTTGACGCAGCTGGCGGTGGCATTGCCGGCACAATCGAGAAATTGGTCGACGGACCCAGCCAAAAGAAGCCCGGTGATGCTGGCTACAAGGGTCCAGCATCCAAACCCGGATCCTCAAAGAAGTAAAACCATATGATGCATTTCTGGGGTCGACGGATGATTTATTGAATCTTGATAATGGGTTTTATTGTTTGTTATCGAGAACATTTTGGAATGTTTGTTCTGGGAAACGCAAATAATGTAATTTTGTGTCGTTGGGGTTTTGGGCGTGCTAGCAAGTGCGAATAGCCAGAAACCTATATATAAAAATGTCCTACACAATATAATCTGGGTTTTATAGCTAGCTGAAATTCCCTCTCCACATCCGTGCCCTTCATCCGAACTCACGCAGTACTACAATTATGATCATATCTTACCAGATTCAGGTTGGGTTGCGCACACGCCTTTGACAATTTCTTCCTAGATCCAGTTACGGCGCAGCAGTTTTCCCGTAATATATCAATGGTGATATATTAATTAATATTGTGGTGGAGGTTGGACTCTGCAGACAAGGCGTGAAACTAGCAAGTTTTACAGACTGTGAAATCGAGTTGCCTAAACTTTCGGATGAACACATTTCGAGTTTAGGCGTGAAGGGATATCGATATCATGATCACCAGCTTTCACCATAGGCATTGAAAGAATTGCAATTGCAATAATGTCAGAAGTAAGGCTTTGATCAATTACCAAAAAGAGCCCTGAAGATATACCCTTTAGGAAAAGTGTTTTATCTTCCTCTCCTCAAAACGTTAGCGGGGTCTTGTATTGTATAACTCATGTAGTAAAGTGGATGTTTGATTTCCACAAGAATTCAGCACCTTTCCGTGCACACTCCACTTGGCTATAGTATGCATGCATGCATGCACACTCCTGACATTTCCCCACATTTGCAATGATGGGATCCACCGCGATTTTTTTCCGCCTCCGCAAAAATAAAAAGAACATGCTAATTAGGGCAAGCGAAAAGCGAAATTTCCCGCGCACAAAACGCGCATGTGAAATTCCATCCCGAAAAATCATCCGGATTTCGCCTGATGATCGATATATATATCTTTTTTTTTTTATGCAAAAATTGGGACGCGTGATAGCTCAAATGGCCCTGTTGCTATATTCGCTTGCAATTGCAATTCTGCCTCGATTTGGTGAATCGTGTATTTTTCGATTCGAAGTCTCTCAACAATTCTGCATGTGTTTGGATATAGATGGATACTATTATTCTACGTATCTAGTCCATAAGATTCCTTGATAAAAAAAAAATATAGCATCCGGTCATCATCTCACGCCCAATATGGCTTCCAACTCGAAGCTGCAAGCAGCTGCCCAAATCTGCAGGGCAAACGAGACCGGCTACTGATCACTTTCAGAATAGTACTTAGGTAGTTACCACTTCCAATATACCAAATACTAGCGACTTAACATACTCAGAGCATGTTCTGAAAACTATATAATTTAATTTTAGCCAAGAGGATAGCTTGAAATTGTTTCATATTCCACCAATAGATTAAACATTTTTGGGTAGATGGCTGTTGGATCTAGAGTTGAAATACATTTCATTGCGACAGTACAGCGTACTTAGTCCCTCCTACCGGTCCTACTAACAACAATACTTTAAGTACATACATACATTAGCAATTTCCACAACTTTTCTGGGGCATTTAATTTGCAGGGCCGATATCGATAGTTGATTTTTCTCGGAATTGAGGATTAGGAATCTAAAACCATGAAATCGCAAGGTGAAGAAGGAGTAATAGGTATCTTGAAATGAGATGTGTATGTACATTACATACAGAAGTATAATTTCGAGCGAACTACGTGCTTAATATAGAGTAGCCATGAGATGAGTTAGAAGCGTAAGTCCATTTACAGATGCATGCTGCGTGCGCGCGCGCGCCGCTGTCTGTCTCTCTTCCAGGCGCTACAACTATAGGCATAAAGCGATACGAGACTATATAAACCCATCTAGACTCCGTGCCTACGTGCCTACCTACCTAATTAGGTACCGACATCAAACCCCCCATTTCGTATTCCGAAACTGATATCGCATACTTATAAGTCACCCTATATATATTCAGACATCTAGATCTATACGTACCCATGTAGTTAGCGATCAAGTTACATACTCTACAACACCTAGCTGTCGAAAATCGAATTCGAATCATCGACGTTAACCTTCTCATTCATATGCATGCCCCCACATATATATTCGAAAATCGTCTCCGAAAAATTTTAAAAAAAAAAAAAACCCAACTTTATAATATATACACACACTTTTATCGATATCGAGCTCGAGGTGATGTATGTATGTATGTACGAGTGAGTGAGTACCTACTTACCCACTCTCTCTATCTATCGATGGATGGTCTATCCAGTTTTCGTCCCCACCACCAATCCAATCCAATCAATTCCTCCGAGTGCTCAGATATTACCCCATCAATGGCAATATCAATCAACCTCAACCTCACCCACAATCTTAATCTCAATCTCAATCCCAATTGCAAGACACTCACTCACTCACTCACCACTCACTCTAGAAGAGTAGAACGAACCCACCTTAAGGAACCACTTCCCGCTGCCGCGCCATGCGCACGATACCAGTACTCTATACCATACCTACCTAGATTTCTCAAACCCCAGCTTCTTTTCGAATGCAGGTAGGTACATACATACTCTACCTACTCGTACTCAAGCTTACTTTAAGTCGACCACAGGGGTTTGTCCAAGCGTAAGCGTAAGACATCCATCCACCACAACACATGCGCATGGGTGGGTGGACTTCCGGCCCGCGGATTCCGAAAACAAGGTATACGTATGTACCTCGAGAAAAAAACCGTGATATGGTCGACGCCACCCACACACACGGAAGAGATGTCCTGGGTCGCCTAAATGATTGGTTTTTGTTGTTTTTCGAGGTGGGGGGGGGGGGGGGGGTGGAAGGGGGGCTAGAAGATATATTTTCTAGAAATTCAAGACTTTTAGCTATAGGAATTCGAAAAGGGTCCGAGGAGCTCTCCGGAGGAGGGAAAGAAAGAAAAAGAAGAAGAAGAAATTTATCGGGGGTGAGAGTTTCGAGCGCAAATCGATCCCGATCGCGATTTTTTTTGCCAGAAGGATCTTGCTTGGGGTGGGTTAGGTAGGTATGTACAGACCTTGTGAACCGCCAGCTAGCTACCACCTAAACCTCCAGAATTGCAGAGTTTAGAGAGCCCGCCCGCCCACTACTTAAGTAGATCGTCTCCTGAAAATTTCCAAGGCACCAAAACTACTTACCTAGGTAAGTAACCGTTACGGGTATACATACATACATATATACATACGCCCTCTGACTCTATCTATAAACTAACTCCCTTAAATTTCGTATATATATACAAAATCATGACAAGCCAGTGCAGTGAAGCATGCAGGTTCGTTCGCCGAAATTTAGGCTATATAGCTAGAGCTAGAGATGTCTGCGCTGGAAGTGACATTGACATACCTGAGGTATATGTAGCTAAGACATGAACGTCTGTCTTCATTTGCAATTGCAACCAACCACCCCATGTCTCTGATCATATGGGGTAGAGTAGATGTGATATAAAATCGAAAAGTCGAAATCTCAATGCCAAAAAAACGTAAGCTCAACGTTAACGTTTCTATAGCTTAAGTAGTTATACGTATATATACTCGAATCATCATCAACACCACTTCATCATCATCATCATCATCATCATCATCATGAATCACACAAAAGATTCGAATCCATAATCCATAATCCATATATATATTATATCATATATAATCTTTTAGAATCCCATCCATATGAAAATGAAGAAGTTGAATTTGATGGAAAATTTCTAGCTAGCTAGGTAGGTAGGTAGGTAGGTAGGTAGGTAATCAAAACAATCCCAACAATATTGCAATATACTCTACGTATATACAATTATGGGCCATGTGTTTTCCGCACGTTTTCTGTTCTGCCTGTGACTGCGGATCCATTGCAATCAACCATGTTCCATAGATTCATTTGCTGATATGTAGATATGCAAAGTCACAAAAGTGGCATCAAAAATATCCAAAATGCAAAATGAATTCGAAGAAAGTAAGTCAATTAATTATATTAATTACCTTGAAATCTTGAAATCTAGAAATCTAAAATGTATGTATGTATGTATATATGTCATTCTCAAAGCTATGGATCATGGATAGCTAGCGACATGGAAAGCTTGGAAGATATCGATATGGGGTCATATGTCATACGCTCGAGATTAATGATGGAATTTCGGAATCGATCCTGTAGCAGTCTAACGTAGCAAACCACCCAATTAGCTATATACTCCGAGTGAGTCGACTCTAGAGTACCTATCTCTTTCCTTCGACGACGTCTTCTAAAGAATCTTTCGAATTCCCCAATTATTATTATTATTAATATCGCTCAGCTGGCCATGGCCTTGAGGATCGTAAGTCTTTAGTAATTATAAATCTCCACCACCATATATATATACTCCACGCCGGGGGTTTTTTTTTTTTCATATTTTCTTTTTTTTTTTTTTTTTCCCCGCAAGCTTTAAGTAACGTCTATGTAACGCTCACGCATAATTGCTACCTAAAACTATCTTATCTAGCTCTCCACTCCACTCGTACACTCCACTCCACATGCACACTACAACCTCAACGTTTCGAATGATGTAGAGTTATTTTCTCAATTGCAAGACGAAAAAAAAAAAAAAAAAAAAAAAAAAAACGCAGAGATATCGATTTCGATTTCGATTTGGAATGAATGAGACCTTGGAAAAAGAGTGTGTCATGATCATAATCATCAGATCTTCTAGGTTCGAATTCTGTGTTAGGTAGGTACCTAGGTAGGTAGGTAGGCAGCCTGGCTGCACACGTGCATCAACTCAAAATCACGAAATCACGAAATCACGAAATCATAACCATCCTCCGACAACAATGATTGTGATTCGCAATTATACAATTACGAGTACGTATAGTAATAATCGTTCGAATCGACACCGGTTACAGGAAAATCATATGATTACAGCATGTATATATCGCAGCACTTGTAAAGGCATTATTAATCTCAAGAGTCTCTCAGTACTAGTAGCTAAATTTACCATAACCATAACCATAACCATTTGAGGGAGATCTTTGCAAGTGGCTCGCTAGGTAAACGATCGATACTACTCTACTCGAGTAGGTACCTAATTGTAATATTATCACATGGCATGGCATGGCATGGCATGAGAGATATATACCTATCATACCTATCTACCTATCTGCCATGAGTCGACTAGCTATAGCTACCCTAATATAATTAATACAATTAGTTTATAATTTAATCCATAACCGATATTATAATATAATTTTTATCCTCTAGTCCCTGGGCCTATGGACCCCATGGATATAATACCATGGTCATCTATACATATATCCTTAGCCTGGTATATATCCTTACAAAGTTTTCTTTCCTCAACCGGTCCTCGTCCGGCCCGCAGATACTTCCTATTGTAGCCTAGGTTATAAAACGAAGTAAGTAGTAGTGCATGTTACCGCGACTACTACAACAGGTACTTGGATATATCCTACCTCGCCCCCAGATATTCCGGGGCCCATCAGGATCAATTGACCCAACATTGAGGTTAGCTCAATTGTTCTGGAAGGGTTAGCTATTGTAGGGAATTGGATTTGAGTTTCGAGGAGATGCTAGTACCAGGTCGTATATAGGCAATATCGATTAAAGCACACTCCAGTATCTTCAGCACATGTGTAGATGCGCAATGTCAATCGCAAGATGGCCGGCGCCCCCATCGTCCTTTTCCTCCAAGACTGGGGTAGGAATTGCAATTGGCTGCATGGGGGTCGAGAGATTATATTGCAATCCGTAAAACGTTGTATGAGAAGTTTGAGCGCTTGCAAAGATGGTTCAAGGAAGCTCAAGGACCAGGCCTAGCTAGCTAGCCTAGGGATGTGGTGGAAATCGAAGCTTGGGCTTCGGATACAGAGTATCTCGAATCCGATGTCCGGCCGCTTTCGGACGCAATTGCCTCGCGAGGTGACGTGACATCCGGGGGTTATGGCCCGTGGGCTGACTTGCTTGCAAAGTATGCAAACAAGGGCAAGAATTCAGATGCGAATAGAGATGAGTATCAAGGAAATGGTGGTATAAATCCTCTCCTCCCCATCATGAATCGAAATACTTTTGATCTCCACCCCCCCCCCCCCCCAACGCACGCACAGCGGAAACCCCCACCGACGGGATAACCCCACACTCTCTTTCCGACCAATGTTCTCCCCAAGCTTGGTCCGCCTGCTGGCGTTGGCCGTCACGCTCTCTTCCTCGCTCCAGCTCGCCTCCGCGGCCGTGTACGAGGCCGAGGACGGCGCCTTCTCCGGCACCTCCGTCGGGAGCACCTTCACCGGCTTCACCGGCACCGGGTACGTCGAGAGCTTCGACAACGCCGACGACAAGGTCACCATCACCATCGCCGCCGACAAGACCGGGCTCTACGACCTGAACATCCGCTACTCGGCGCCCTACGGCGCAAAGTACACGCGGCTCGCGCTCGACGGCGCGCCCGCCGGCGACGTCCCGTTCGACCAGACCGCCGAGAACGTGTGGAAGGATGCGCCCGCGGGCCAGGTGCTGCTGACCGCCGGCACGCACACGGTCTCGCTCACGACCAACTGGGGCTGGTATCTTGTCGACTCGCTGACCGTGACCGAGTCCGCGCCGCGGCCGCCACACTCCGTGCAGGATACGCTCGTCAATGCGAATGCGAGCGCGGCGGCCAAGGGCCTGCACACGTACCTGCTCAGCCAGTACGGCAGCCACATGCTCTCCGGCCAGCAGGACATCCAGTACATCACGTGGATCGAGCAGAACGTCGGCAAGACGGTGGCCATTGCCGGCCTGGACCTGATCGACTACAGCCCGTCGCGGGCGGAGCGGGGCACCGTGGGCGTGTCCGTGGAGGAGGCCATCGCCTTTGACCAACGGAACGGCATCGTGACGTTTGCATGGCATTGGGTGAGTGTTTACCATATCCGCGTCTTTACACATTTGTACTTACATCTTCCTGCAGAATGCTCCATCCGGCCTGATTGACGTCGCGGGCAAGGAGTGGTGGCGCGGCTTCTACACCGACTCCGTCACATTCGACATCTCCGCCGCCCTCGCGGACGAGACGAACGCCGACTACCTCCTCCTCATCCGCGACATTGACGCCATCGCCGTGCAGCTCAAGCGCCTGCAGGCCGCAAACATCCCCGTGCTGTGGCGGCCGCTCCACGAGGCCGAGGGCGGGTGGTTCTGGTGGGGCGCAAAGGGCCCCGAGCCGTGCAAGAAGCTCTACCGGATCCTGTACGACAGGCTGACCAACCACCACAAGATCAACAACCTGATCTGGATCTGTACGTTCTTCCCCCACATCCAGGCATCACCAAATTCTAACATGTATGTGAAACCGCAGGGAACTCGGTCAAGGCCGACTGGTACCCCGGCAGCGACGTGGTCGACATCGTCTCCTACGACAGCTACCCCAGCGTCGGCGACCACGGCCCGCTCTCGACGCAATTCAACCAGCTCACCGCGCTCACCGGCGACACCAAGCTCATCACCGCGAGCGAGGTCGGGTCCATCCCGGACCCGGAGCTCGTCGTGGCCTACGGCCTGCGCTGGAGCTGGTTCGTGACGTGGGGCGGCGAGTTCATCACCGACGGCCTGTGGAACGACCTGGCGTACCTCAAGCGCGTGTTTTCGCACCCCTTTGTCGTCAACCTCGACAACCTCCCCGCAAACTGGAAGTCTGGCGGGAGGGATATCCCCGCTTCCACTTCCACTTCTGTGGTCCCAACAGCAACGACGACGACGACAGGAAGGACGACCCTCACCACCGTCACGTCCACTAAGAAATCCACCTCCACCTCCAAATCTACCTCTAAATCAACCTCTAAATCCACCACCACCACAAAGAAAGCCACCACCACCACCACCACGGCAAAGACAACCGCCAGGACAACATCGACATCCACCGCAAAGACGACCGCAAAGACGACCACCACTCGACGAGCTTGAGGAAATGGGCCAGCCGCGCCATCTGCCTGACGGGTGAAGCCCACGGGGACTGAGTATTGTTTAGATGTTTTTTTGGGAGGAAAATCTAGATCTAGATCTAGATGGGATCCATGAGACGGGGATTGACTGTGCTGAAAATCATTGGGGGTTTTTTTTTAAAGTACTACCTACCTACCTTAAGTAGCAAGGATTGCAATTGATTAATGTAGTTTATGTATATACCTATGTATATATTATATATTATATATTATATATTTATATCGATATATCGATATATGATACCTACCAAAGTTTTCTCTTACAGATCAAATTTTAAATGATCACTACGTATACATGTACATCTTTCTTACAATAAATGTTATATGACTTTTTTTTTTTTCTCATGATCACCTCGCGAGCTCAAGCTCTTCCGGGCACGTCACGGTAATATATGTTATGTGAGGACAGAGTGCACGTGCCAGGCGAACAAGAAAAAAGGGGGGAATCGATATATACTTATGTAGGAGAGAATTCGAAGCAGGATGATGGATTTTCTCAAAGGTAGGTGGGTTACCATTGCATTGGGCCCCGGGAATCTCGATCTCTATCTCCATCTCCATGGATTAATCCTCCGCCTGGCCGGCCTTCTGCCATCCTATATATAGCTACTCAAGTAGCCTGGATACCCATACCCATACCCTTCCAATATTAATGACGAGAGCAAAACTTTAAAAGTTTTACAAAGCAATGCATTGATATAGGTAATCAATTGCAAGGGTTTCTCGCGATCGCAGCTCGCCCGGATTTGGTTTGGTTTTTTAAGGCGGGTAATAGGGTAATTATATTACCTACATAGGTAGGTATATATATATGAGTCTTGAATATTGATAATTGAATCTGTACATGTCATGCATATGAGCAATGCGCAATGAGCTAAAATATATATTGGGTATGGATATATGTATGTATAAATGTCGGCCTTTTTTGGGGGGGAGGGGGAGGGTGGGGGGGGGGAGGGGGGAGGGGGGGGGAATTTCAAAAAAAAAAAGAAAAAAGAAAAATTAAAAAGATGTCGAAGATAGAAGATAGAAGTCAACTCCCCCTTTGATATTGCCAATTAATGTACAGATGAGATGTATGGTGGGACAAATGTACAAAAAGTCAAGCGATGCGTATTTTGCAAGTGCAAGCAATCCTCAATTTAAACCCGTATTTTCAACCCAATAAACGCCTATTCTGCTGTTTAATACTAACAACTAATGCTCAATGCCTTTGAGGCCCAAGATTCTACATAGTACAAGTCAAGAATCTTGTACAACAGACAAGGGGGAAAAGATTTCTAAGTAGTCTAAAAAATGTATGGGAAACACATACAAACTCTGTACTAGCTGGAAGACTCATCCCTCTAAGTTGTAGTGAAAGATTCCCAGCTCGTAAAAAGTAGATTCTTGGCTATTGTATACGCTTGAATATTATTAAATTGCCACATGCATGCATATGCAATGAATTGGAGTGGCAAATAGCATATGCCTGGAACTAACCCTAATAATTGCTATCGATATGCAATATACGCATCGCTTGACTTTTTGTACATTTGTTCCACCATAGAGATGACTTAGGTACCCATGTGCATAGGCTTAGGTATGCATCATGATCATCCTGAAGCATATAATTAAGTATACCCGATAGCTATATGTATATAACCTATACCAACTACAGGTATCTAGGTAGGAATGCATATAGATATATATTCAAAAACATGTATCTACTGTACACTTTAGCACACGCCTTGCTCATACTTAAGCCCAAATATATGGTGGGACAGATGTACAAAAAGTCAAGCGATTCGATATTTGCATGTCGATAGCGATTATTAGGGTTAGTTCCAGGCGTATGCTATTTGCCACTCCAATTCATTGCATATGCTTGCATGTGGCAATTTAATAATATTCAAGCATATACAATAGCCAAGATTCTACTTTTTACGACCTGAGAATTTTTTACAACAACTTGGAGGGAGGAGTCTTCCAGCTAGTACAAAGTTTGTATGTGTTTCCCATACATTTTTTAGACTACTTAGAAACCTTTTCACCCTTGCTTGTTGTGCAAGATTCTTGACCTGTAAGGTCAAGAATCTTGGGCCTCAAAGGCATTGAGCATTAGTTATATATATTATATAGCAGAATAGGCGTATATTGAGTTGAAAGAACGGGTTTAAATTGAGGATTGCTTGCACTTGCAAAATACGCATCGCTTAACTTTTTGTACATTTGTCCCACCATACAAATAAACCGGTATCCATGTATATGTATGGATAGTGCACCACCTAGCCTGGTTGTGCTGTACCACCACATGTACACCAGTAACGTTTTTAGATTCAAATCTCAAGTACTTCCGATGCATACCTAATTAAATTGCAATGAAGCATTATTCAAATTTTGGTGCCCAGGAGCTAAGCGTCGAAGCAGTAGGCGGATGGGTTATATATGGCGGGACCAGAATAGCGGCATTAAATATGCAAACATTTTTTTTTGCATATATAGTTTCAAATATTAATTGCGTGCGGTCAAAATGATGATGATCGAAATCACAAGAATTCAATGAAGCATTTCCCGCGTCTATAGTTGCTATAAGAGCTTTTTAACGATATCGATTCCTTCCATCATTATGGATATCGATGTTAACGTTGTTTTTGAACATTTGCAGAAATATATTATAGGACATGTTGTACAATGGGGGGGGCCCGAGTATTCAAACCCTAAAATAATCCGTTTTTTCTTTTTTTTTTTATTTTTTTTTATTTTTTTTTTTTTTTTGAACCAGATGTTTAAATTTCGATTTGCAAGACCGGATTGTTTTGCCAGCACAGTAGTTATTACAGTGGATTTATTAGCTATAGACATATAGCGGTAGCATGGCCATGGGGCAACAAAAGCGTCAAGTAAACCCCGCATTGAATCCCCCCATACTTACCCTGTAAAATTGAGCTGATGCAATCATCAGAATGTACGACAATTAATTTAGCATATGTATGTTTTTTTTTTTTTTTTTGGAGATAATGATCTGAATGCCCGACTTTAAATTATCATCACTAACAAAAAAATAAAATCACAAACTGCAAAAAAAAAAAAAAAATAAAATCTACAAGCTTGCAAATTAGGGCTATAGTTTTATAAGCAAAACCCCCGCCAAAAGCTTCCCCCTGTACTGTATAAGGTTCTGATTTTCCCCCCCATCACGGGGGTTTTGAGCTAATTATTAATATTCTGTATGGCTTTACTGTAGAAATATATAATATATCTGTGAGGAGGGTTTTTTCCCCAACCCTGTGCCAGTGTATTTCTTCAAATCCCGTAGTAGAAGGTTTGGTTTATGGGGTTCTATCTGCCTCACCATATATACGGCAGATTGAATGGTAGGTATAGCATTACTTACGGTGGATATTAAAGTAGATATATAGTGGGGAACTTGACTGCGGATTTAACAGTGGGTTTGGAAGCGAGGAATTGATTGATAGATGAAGCAGTAGATTGAGCAGTAGATTGAGCAATAGATATATACTATAGCGATAGATTGAGCATTGATGCAGCAGGTAATTAAGCCTGCCATAGCATAGAGGTACGTACTAGATGTATGTGCGGGCTCCGGGGTCAGTAGCTTTTTGCTCAATTGTGCATGTGTACCAGTGACGTCTTGACATGCGTACTACTTACATCCCTCAAGTACAAGTAGCATAGCTTTTGCTGAGTTGAAGCACAATTGCCCCTGCATATACCACCGCCATCACCACTACTACCAAGAACACTACCACTACCAGCACTATCAGCAATAAAGGCAAGACAAGAACAAGCATGAGGGCAAGAGCATAAGCAAGCACAAGGGGGAGAGCATAGACAAGCACACGAGGACAAGAGCAAGTATGAGGGGAAGAGTATAAACAAGCATACGAGGGCAAGGGCGAGAACAAGCACACAAGGGTGAGAGCAAGCACAAGGACAAGAGCAAGCACGAGGGCAATGGCAAGCACGAGGGCAATAGCAAGCAAGTGGGCAAGAGCAAGAGCAAGCGCAAGAATGAGAGCAAACACAACGGCGGGAGCAAGCACAATGGCAACAGCCAGCACAAGGACGAGAGCAGAGAGCACGCACGAGGACAAGAGCAAGCATGAGGGCGAGAGCAAGCACGAAGGCAAGAGCAAGTGTGAAGTATCTCTGAGTACAAGTCTCGCCTAAAGCCTTTTTTTTTTTTTTTTTTGTTTTTCAGTGGTTTAAGAGCTCCTGGGGGTTCTTTCGCGACGCAGTCGCGGATACCTGTATATATTCGATACACTTTATTTAGCACACGGTCTCAAGCCCAAACCCAAAGCCATGGATACACCAGTTTTGGATTCTTAGGTCCGATGCAATGAAGCATACAATTAGCTGTCGTTATATATATAAGCAATGCGAAGTAAACTAGTTACTTTGGTACTTTGGCCTCAAGGGTATTGATCAGTACGTGTAGTCACTACGATTCATTGCTATTCGTACACAGAGTAGATCTAGAAAATTAAGAAGAATGAAGGTTAAGGCCTTCATGCATGATCACCTACACACACACACACACACACACACACACACGCTCTACATAAACACTGCAGCTGGTCGCTTTAGCGAGACTCCGACAACGTCGCTACGTATTGCAATGTCGCCACAAGCGACAACTGAGTTACCCTGAAAATTTGCATTTGGCCACTTCAGGATAAATTCACTCCAAATAGGGCAGGCAACTACCTACCTAATCTGGCACACATGTGATGAGTAATATTAAGGCACGAGGATTATAGCTACCTACTGAATACTAATGATGTTTCCCCCCCCAAAAAAAAGCAATTTGGCTTGCATGCAAGCATACTGACACTGACACTGGGGTGCACGTAGGCCATACCTACTTACATGCCATGGGCAAGTGAATAATTCACAAAAAGCAGAAAATTACCCTTACCCTGACAGTGTGTGAACCAAGGAATTGAGGCTCTATGTAATTTTCGTATGTGTGTATGTACGTATACGAGGCCGCGAGTTTTATATATATATATATATATATATATGTTACTGTTGCCTTAAAATTATCCGGATCCGTAACGGTACCGGTACAGAATTTCAAGAATATCTAATAATTTAAAGGAGATATCCTGAAAAATCTCGCGTATATAAGATCAGGTCTCATAACGAGATAGATGCAGATTGAGTTGGGCAACTAGGATCTTTTTCACGGAGAGGGTCTCATTGGCAAGTCCTTTTTAAAAGTGAAGCTATAGTATATACATATTATGGCCCAGATATTTTTCTTTTTTATTTTTAGGAGATTCAAGTGAAAGGAAAAGCTATACTGGTACGCAAAAGACAATATAATTCATAATCTTCTACTAGTTGGGGCCTTTTTCACGGAACCACTCTTTTCCACGAGTTCTCTGCAGGTCTTAAATGACTGCAAAAAGCTAGGATCTTATTCGCCAGCATGGTCTGAACATTGAGTATGGTCTTTTTCGCGAGATTTTACGGTATTATAATGAGGCTATAGCGCACGAGAATAATTAATCTTGAATGAAAGAAAAGAATCGAATCAGGAGCTGATCTGTGATGCATTGCGGTAGACAAGCCTGAGCAATATTTTGGTTTTTTTCCGGTTTGAGCGATGTTGCAGATCAATCTTATACATACCTAATTATAAGGCATTCCATAAACGCTGATTCTGGAGCAACACTTAGGTATCTGTCACCACTTTGGGTAAGCATGTATTTGCTCCCTGTGAATTAAATAGAGCTTTTTGGTATACGTATCTTTTCAGCAAGGTAACTATAGCTACCTCAAAAAGCGCTGAAGGGTTATAAGCATGCGCATGCAACTCTTGTCCACAAAAATAATAGTAGGTAGGGTATGCTTATAACGGGATCCGGAGCCATGAGGAGATATCGATTGTGGGGGGTAGATTATTGTTCAAATCCAAAGCAAACTAGATCTTTGAATTTTCAAATGTCAACTGCAATGCATATGGTATATATACGTAATCAATCTTGAAAAAAATATATACAGGTATCCCGCGACTGCGTCGCGTAAGCCCCCCAGGAGCCTCAGTAACGACGAGCGAAACAAAGCATTGTTGTCAACGCTAAAGCTGCGGTCAAGGATGGCTATAGATAAGAATACAATATGTTGTTTTATATGTTCTCACTGCATCAGCAAAGGTTGAGTTGGCGCTGTCGTGGCTGTAGCGAGTACATAGTCTACTGCTACAGCGATAACTTTTCTTCGGCATGGCACTGCAGCAACAACGTGTGCACAAAATGGCGCTGCAGCGACACTGGACCAGGGCATGGCACTACAGCGACACTTGACCGGGGCATAGCGCTGCAGCAATACCGTACCTCCATGGCAGCCACTGTTGCTACAGCGACAATTCTCGACAGAATGGCGCTGTAGCGACTGATTATGCCCCCCTCATATGACGGCTCCATGGCGGCCGCTGTCACTACAGCGACAATTCTCAACGAAATAGCGCTCAATTGTGACCCATTTGTCGCAGCTCCAATTGTGACCCATTTGTTGCTACAGCAACGATTTTTGCCGGAATGTCACTGCAGCAACAGATTATGCCCCCCTTGTATGACGGCTCCATGACGGCCTCTGTCGCTGCAGCGACAATTCTTGACAAAATGGCGCTGCAGTAACAAATTACGGCCCTCTCGTATGACGGCTCCATGGCGACCGCTGTCGCTACAGCGCCATGTCGTACGTCGAGTGTCGCTGCCACGCTATTACCTTGAGGCCGTGTCGCTACAGCGCAGTTGTACGGCAAGTGTCGCTGCAGCACTATTACCTGGAGGCCCTGTCGCTATAGCGGCATGTCGTACGTCAAGTGTTGCTGCTGCAGCGCTATTACCCTGAGGCCGTATTGCTACAGCGCCATGTGGTACATCAAGTGTCGCTACAGTGCTATTATCCTGAGGCCATGACATGCAACAATTTTCTAGGCAATAATAAAATCAATGCTTGGCACGCTAACCCGATTGGGATTGATTACCCAGGGATTTTGATGAATTAGGCGTCACAACATAACCCATTCGCTTCACTACGCTGAGCTCCTGGGCATATATAGAGCCATATAGAAGAAATAGTAAAAACATATACTGTCGGTCGCCTAGTACCGATCCGGCACCTAGCAACGACCTCTCATGGCAACCACTTCTAAATAATTTCAATAATTAATAACTCTACCAATATTAGTCCTATGATGATGGGAGTAGGTGCAATCAATTCAGCGTGAAATTCTGGTTTAGAAACATACTCAAAAGAAATAATTCCTCAAATGTGAAAAAAACATCGCCAGCTCAACCCCCCCCACACTGCTTTCCATCTCGATTTTTAATAACTTCCTGAGTTTTGGTCCAATTGACCTAATTTTGTTTTTAAATGAAAGCCCTGTGTCTGTTTAGTTAGACCTATAGGCGCTTCAATTCCCTAGACTGCTGTGAAAAGCGTGGGGAGTGGTGCGCAACCCTTACCTTACTACAAAAACTGCCTTCCCCCTAACTACCCAAGATTATTTTGAATAAGTCCATGAGTTTAGGTCCGATTGACTCAATTATTTTTTTAAATAAAAGCCCTGTGTTTGTTTAGTTAGACTTATAGGCGCCTCGATTCCTCAGGTTGCCATGGGTAGCGTAGAAGGAGGCGCACGATTCTTACCTCAAAATATCGATATTTTTCCTGCCTTTAACTTCCACTTCAACCCACCATAAGTCCACGAGTTTTAGTCCAATTGACTCAATTCTTTCTTCAAATGAAAGCCCTGTGTCTGTTTAGTAAAGTCTATGGGTGCTTCGATTCCTCATTTGTCTGTGAAGAGTGTGGGGAAAGGTGCGCAATCTTTACCTCAAAATCTCGATATTTTTCACCCCCCCCAAAAAAAGGTAACCTTGCCAATAACAAATTGAATTCTTTCCCTGATACCTCCAAACTTTTCCCAGAGCTATTAGATACCTGTGTGGTGCTTATTTAACTCTCGTTTAAAGCCCTGCTTTTCTTTCTAGCCTTTTGTACAGCCAATTTTTCCTTTTCTGCCTTCCTTTCAGCAGCAGCCTCTTATTTGGCTCTATCTGCAGCAGCCTTCTTCTGCCCTCTTTGCACATCCTGCCTGGTAAGAACACGCCCCTTCCCAACATATTTCTTTCCTTCTTGTGCTCTTACTTTTCCACTCCTCAAAGCTTTTAATGTTTCAGCTTTTGGTGCAATATCTCTCCAAAGGGTCAATTTCTCCATTGCAAATTCAACCAGTTCATGGATTGCCTGAACCTGCGAGGGTAAGCTGGATGCTTTGAAAGCGCTCTGTGCAAGTGCTCTGAGCTTGTGGGGAGTCTTGGGGGCAATGGCTGCCATATTCAATTTTTGAGAGGCTGTTGCAGTACTGGATTTTGAGTGATATATAACTGAATTTGGAGTTACTGGCCAACACCCACTGGATTTCCAAGCACTCTTGATATTTTGCACAGTGAATACCTCATCCCTCGCCTCCATCAATAGCTCCAAGAATGGTTTCTTTTGAATCTCCTTGATAGGTTGTCCATATCCCCAATTCCTCAAATTTCGTTTATAGGCTTTTGCCAGTAAACCAAAGCATCCCACATCTAATGGCTGCATAAAATGGGTAGAGTGTGATGGAAGACATATAACAGTGATGCCATGCGCCTCAGCATACTGTATAACCTTCCAATTGATGTGAGAGGTGTGTCCATCAACAATAAGCAGGCAATTTGGTGGCGATTTTGGGGTAGTTATTGCTGGAGTGGTATGAGCATCAAAATGCCTAGAAATATATTCTAGTCCCAGCTCATCATCCATATACCCACTGGGAGAGCAGCCAAAGGTAGCATCCTCATCATGGCGTCCTCCTTCTCCATAAAAGCTCTCTCTGTGAGTGATATTTTTCCAGATAATAAATGGGGGGATAATTGCTCCTGCAGCACTAACAGTCTCCAGCACAGATACAAATTCCCTACTACTTGATGCAGCTAATGTGGGGAGTTTAGCATGCGCTGGGACAATAACCTTCTCTTTCCCAGATGATTGGCCCATTATTATACCCTTCTCATCACAATTCCATAAATTTTCGGGTTTTATAGCCTTTCTTCTTATGGTTTTGGCAAGAAGGGTATAGAAATTTCTCTGGGTCTCCTCATCAGCTCCACTCTTCTGACGATTTTTCTCCATGTATTGAGCATAGGTTGACCTGAGATCAGGCCTTCTAGCCAAAAATCGAGTCACCCAATGCTCACCAACTCTGTGAACTACTCCTCTCTCATTTAGGATAGCTTGTGCCATACCACTCAGCAGATTTTGGGCAACTGGGAACCCAAGATTGCTCATGGTCATACACCACTCTTCCATAGCTCGCTCCTCACCCACACTGAATAGAGCTTGATCTCTATGTCCTTCAGATCTGTCTTGTTGGGTCCCATTCAGCCTTCTCCTCAAAGTTGTAGCATTGACATTATATATCTTGGCAATTTGTGCTTTGGACTCATTTGGATGCTTTCTAGCATACTCAATTGCAAGCTGAAGGTTATCTGAGGTGTAGGGAGGCATTGGGTATTTTCTACAATTTATTGGAAGTATTTGTGGTTGTTGGTTGTTGTTGTAGGTTGAAATCCGTACTGGTTGGCGGGGTTGGCGGGGTTGCTACGAGCACAGATCGCTTCCCCGCGGCGATCGCTACCCCGCGGCTGACAGTATATAGCAACAAGAAGACATATATACCGTAGAATCGGGGCGATAAGCATATATGCTTAGAAGATTTTTGCAGAGCGAGGCAATAGGATTTGCATGCTTATAGGCCCGACATAGCTTATAGCCAGGACTGTGCTTATAGTATTTGAAGTTTTGGTTTTGATATTGATTGATCGATAAAAGTGAACAAGAACTCAAAATTTATAGTAGTTCTTCCTTCTATTTTTACTCCCGTTATGCATGCTCTAATTTCTTGCAATTGTTTAATCCTCCCGACATGCCCTATTACTTGAAATTATTCTTCACATCTTAGTGCTAATATCCTGGCACAAATCAATTCAGAACCGAGGTGCGGTTTTTCCGTGCTTATAGGTCAGTATGTGCTTATAGGAGTGTATGTGCTTATCGCCCGGATTCTACGGTAGTTCTTGTTGATTTATTTGATTGAAGTTTCCATGCCCATGCAACAAATTTAAACAGCGGCCGCAAGATGTTCTCTCCCATAATTCGACAGCACCCACACCGAATTCGCACACCACGATGCATTTGCATACTTTGTTTTTTCATTACCAAGACCAACCCACCCCCTCTCCCCTCTCAAGAGGTGCATGCATGCATATGTCTTATGTCTTATGCCTTCCCATACCCCCAGCCCCCCCTTGATGGAAACCGGACCCACAAAGCCATCATCCCGAGACTCTGTTCCAGATGCATGGCCACCGATTTTTGAACCGGCACTCACTCCAAGATATGATCAATATCTCGGCAACATTCATGATATCATGATTATGATTATGATTATGATTATGATCAGATGAACCCCCCCCCCTCTCCCTCCCTCCCTCCAAATCCAATAATGGTAAAACGATGTAGAGTAGCTAGGTAGCTACATTAAGTAAAAGTACTAGTACCTCAACTCCATGCATAGCAGGTACCTACATCTAGGTACCGTATACTTTTCGATCCCACAACGGGAAAATTTAAACGCCCATCAAACGCCTAAGCGCCGAGTTCAATCCTTCGCTAGGCCATTGGAACACCACATCTTAACTGAAAAAATTAAAATGCTGAGAGAAGGTAAAGAATGTATGCAACCATGCACGGGTAACGTTAGACTTTAAGGAAGTAATCGTAAGAGCCATTGCATTACAAAGTCTTGCAAGCGTGGTACATTGAGGTCTCTGGGTGTTTGGTTTAAAGGGGGGGGTGGGGTGTTGGTGAATGTGAAGGTGCAAACCTATACACCGAGATCGATCTTTTTGGTCTAGTGGTAGGTTTCTACTAAAAAAAGAGGACAAAAGAATAGGCACATTTCTATGTAAATTATAAAATACGAGTGAAGGAAGTAGCTCGAGCATGTGATAATCGTATAGCTAGATAATGCCTCTATTTCTACTTTTGAGTAAAAAATCGACCATGAACACCAAGTTTACGTAGTCGATTTTTTGTACAGACAAAGCACATGCATTCATGGTCATGATGGTCATGATATACAGGTCTCTGTATCTTGCTTGGGTACATACAAGGTACCTACCTACCTACACGGCATTATTATCAGTCGATGCAACCCCTAAAATCAAGAACCTGGGTATTGTAACAAATAGACACTTGAACTTCTTGTATATGTATACATATACATATAAATTATGGCTGAATTCATGTTCAGACGAATTTCACTTCACTAGCTATAGATAGGTATGTACTTACGGTAAGAGGTATACTCTACCAATTGTGAGCAAGCCCAGCTGGGTAGGTACGTACTCTACCTACATGTTCTGGGGGGGGTACCGGTGGAACCGGAATGCATCTTCTGTCCCCAACGTAGATTGAGCATGTTAGTCCCAATCTGTTCTCGTAATTTTCTACTCGAGTACTAGAGTAGTAGGTAGGTACCTAGATACTCTAGAGTAGAGATTGAGTCTATATCTAATCTAGGGTACTTATGGGGGGGGGGGGGGTGGGGTCCAGCATGTTTGCAATATTGCAATTGCAATTGCATTAGCGATTGACTACCTATGAACATGATCACGAAACAGTATCGAGGATAGCCATGGATGGCCAGTCACCTACTTAAACTAGGTAGTACGGTACGCACATGTGTAGTGCAGTGCAGTGCAGTGCAGGCTCGCCCCCGGAGCCGAATAATTAATATTGCAAAAAAGGCGGAGCTCGCTACCAGGTATGAAATTGTCTTGGTATACGTATGTATGTACCTATTTCGAATCATTGTAAGGGTGGCTAAGTAAGCCTATAGCTACCGGTCTACGGCTATCTAATAGAGTAACATCACACTTCGCAAGTATGTACATAAATATCTTTGATAGAGTATCGAGATAGCGGACATAGGCCGCGCGCGGGGCTGGCCCGGATCTAATTGCCTTCTAACCCTAGGTGCCTGCCTGCCTACCCACATGTACATACGAGTATACTTACCCAAGTGTTTTGTATGTATGTATATGTGTACGAAAAAGCCTGCATGCATGCACAAGTCGACTCTATAAACCAGGCTTAGGGATATCCGGATGCAATGCATCGATGCACCTACCGGTATACCTACCTACGTATACTCATGAATGAATGAAACCACAAGCCTCTACGTACTCTAGCGAGCCCACACACACACACACACACACATCAAAAAAAATCCAAGCTTTCTCCTCTCGCGATATCGATCTGGCGCTGCGGACGTGGGGTCGGAGGGAGGGGGGGGGGGGGGGGCCGACCACAACCACATGTGTAAGAATGTCCATGTTGCAATTGTGTAGTAGTAACGTACATACCTAGGTATGTATGGGACGATGCTAGGCCAGGGGCAGCTGATAGAATAATCCTTCTTTGAGTAGGTACGGAACATGGACGTACTCCATTGCATTGCAGTTGTGGCTATGGGGGTCTAGGGGGAAGACGTGGTGGTGGTGGTGGTGGTGGGTAACCGGCAACAATGTTTCATGATTCATTCGTGATTATGATGCTTTCAAATTTTTCCACAGAGGCAAAAAAGGCACGAGATAGATAGATGCAGATCCGGATCCTCGAGCTCGGTATGACTGTGCCGGACCGGTGGAAACATGCATATATATGTGCAGCAGTTATAGGTAGGTATACGTACCCGTACGTTAGTAAGTAGGGTCCAGCCAGCTCTAGGCCGTACCATGAATTTCGGCATTGCTTCCATGGGATCCATGGATCCAACTACTTAAGTCATGGCCCCATCATGTATGTAGAGTATGTCCGTTCACCGCCGCGGGCGATCCGGCACTTCCGTGTTAATCAATATTAATCCATGGCCCCATCCATATGCATCCATCATGCATTTTCCTGCAAACCGGGGAAAGTCAATTGCAAACTATTTGAGCTGCGTACGTATACCTACCTACTTAACCTCATGGTTAGCCGGTAGCTATAGCAGGCATCATGCATCATCGATTCTTTGGTAGGTATGTAGGTATGTAGGTATGTATGTGATGTACAGACACAGCCCCACTTGTATGGTAGCTACTGCAGGAAAAGTATTCGCCACATGTATGTACAGGCTTGCCACCTCCGTGCCATATCTATCTATCGATCGATCAGCAGCTAGCTGGCCGATTTCAGTACTGTGCTGCAAAGACGGTAGGTAAGTAGGTATCGAGTAGGTCCCGGGTATCTTGTCCTAGCTAACGAGTAGGAAAATGGCTGCCATGTGTGTGTGTGAGATATATACTCTAGCTACTCTAGATCTATATATCATGCATGACAAATCGTCAATCGATATCCTCAAAGTCGCCACCCATGATAATCAAGCATCTTGAGTTTACTGCAATTGCAATTGCAAGTGTAGTACTCGCTAGGTAGGTTCTATCACACTCGAGTCCAGTCCCAATTCCCTCTCCAAACACCCACCTAGGTACTCGAGTACTCTACAGCTAGCTCATGTTCAAAGACAAGCTTCCATCGGTGTTGGGGGCGAGAATGCCCGCAACCGGTACGTAGACGTATACCTTACCTAGTCAGTCTCCTCTCGACGGGCAAGATATCCATTCACGGGCCCGGGGGTAAGCATGCATGCATGCGCATTTTTTCGTATGTATGTACCTGCATCAATTGCAATTGCAAGCCTTCGATCGGACCCACGCCCCAATTCGAGAACCCTTCCCTTCCCTTCCTTTCTCTTTGCTCGAGAGAGTAATTATAAATTAGATGACTACCTACCTATATTAATTAATTTTCTTTGATGGAACTCGGACCGGTTCAACGGGGGATATGCAGGAGGGAGGGAGGCCTCGATCGAGGGGATGCTTGCAAGTGTATGTATGCGGCTAGAGAGGATGGGAGTTAGGTTAGGTTGGAGGGAGGACAAGCAATTCGAACGTTGGGGGCTGCATGAAACCAGGGACGTTTTGGAGTTACGAGTGGTAGAGTAAGTAAGTAGGGTGGGGTGGGGTTGGACTCCGTTGGTTTGTGGTTGTGGGTTTGTGGTTTGTGGTTTGTGGTTTGTGGTTGTGGTTGTGGTTGGACGCAACGGTGATAATCACAGAGTAGGTAGAGCAGATCTAGAGTACTCATAGGGTACCTATCTAAAAATTACAATGATCTGAGTACCTACTTAGTTGGTGGTTGAAAAAGTTAACTATTGTATGCTTTTTCGCCCTTTACCCTGTTTCATTGCCGACAGATATCGATGCCAATGTTTTCGCTACCAACCAATTCGAATCGAATCGAATCGGGAGTTGTAGACTACTTAACTCCCGGTTTCGGTAACCTACCACGTCTCGGTCGCTACGCCGCACAAGTACACATGCATGTACCTACTCGAGCTCTACCTAGGTACCTAACCGAGGCGAAGCGAAGCGAAAGCATCGCATCTCCAACGGTATATGTGGGAAAGGTTTAAACTAACTTCCATTCAAAATATCGGAATATGCACAAACAAACAAACATGTCAATATATATGAACGCGTTAACGTATTATAAATCCAATCAAATTGAAATCAATGCCAGGAATTTTTAAATTTATTGATCAAACAAAAAGCTTGGTTGGTTGGCAAATGGTTGGTTGGTTTGGTATTTGGGTGGGTGGGTGGTCGTTGCAATTGCAACAAAGTACTGTACAGTACATACATACATACAGCCGTAACATACAATTGCAATAAAATGTGTAAATCTAGGCTGGCTAGTCGTCAGATCGCGAGGAAGGGAAGAAGCTTATAAAGGGATATCTATAGAAGCTTATAATCAAGGGCCCTCAGCTGTATTTGCAATTTGGAGATAAAAGTAGAGTAGAGTAGACTGGAGTAATTATAAGTAGAGTAGCTGTGGGAAAATTCGCGAATGGAATGAGTAGATGATCATGAGTCAAAGTTACGTACTTTGAAACACTATTATATATATATTATCGGTATATCGGTACAGGTACAGGTAGTACTAGTACTCGCTCGCGATATCGATATCGATCGTAAGGTTATAAAACGGTATACGTACCATGGGGCCCATTGGTAGCACGTTTTTGCTATAAGAGCAATTTAGATTTAGATTGATAAAATTTAAAAGTGTAGGTATATAATTATAACAAATCACATGTGGTTGATTTAAATACGTATAATATTGCAAGAATATTGATTGAACAAGATTTCGGTTTCAAAAATTCGAAGCTCTTAATGTAAATTATACCTTAGGTAGTAGGTATGTATTCGAAAGAAAAAAGAAACAGAAAAAAAATGAAAAAAAAAAAATGAAATATGGATATATATCTGCCAGGGCACATGTAGAAGATAGAAGTAAAAAAAAAAATAAATAGAACAGAATAGAATAGAATAGAGATGAAGAAGCTTATAAAGGCCTAGGCCTAGGATTATAAGCTTAGCTATAGCCGCAGAATTCGAAAAAACGCTTATATATATAAAAACAATAATAACAAAAAGCACAAAAAAAAAAAAAAAAAAGACCCAACACCATGAACGTTGATATAAAGATAAAGATAAAGATAAAGATAAAGATAAAGATGGATGGCTAAATAAAGCTAAAGTAAAAAGTAAAGAAATGAAGAAGAAGAAGAAGAAGAAGAAAAAAAATAGAATATCCCATATAACATATATCCCCGACCGCCCCCACGAAAAAGAAGAAAAATAGAAAGAAATATAAAGAAATAAGGTAAAGATATCCATGGCCAAACCCTCAATGGCTAGGCTATAGGGAATATAAGCACGAAACGGCGAGATGGAAAGAAAAGAGGACCAAATAACTGATTCCATTCCGGAAATGCTAGAATGAACAAAAACAAGCCCCGCGCTCTCCACTCTAGTTGTTGGTGAAGCCGGGAATGGCGGTCGGGATGGGGTGGTAGCCGTTGAAGCGGCCCTTGGGGTCGTACTGCAGCTTCAGGTTCATGAGCTTCTGCTGCCTCCACGAGTCCCAGCCGTAGAACTCGGCCTTGCGCTCGGCGCCGCCGTGGCCGTAGTTGACGTAGACGCGCGGCTTGCCGTTGTAGCCGTTGTGCGAGTTGAGCACGTTGCGGAAGGCGTTCTCGCCGTAGGCCGTCATGGCGGCGTCGAGCGACGGGCTCTCGTAGATGAGGAAGGCCACGACGATGTGCATGATGTCGCGGTTGGAGTAGGCCGTGGTCGTCCAGTCGCGGTTGCGCATGCCCTGCATGGGGTACGTCTCCCAGATGTACATGCTCTGGAAGGCGGCCGGGTTCTGCTGGATCAGCGTGCGGTACCCGTTCCAGACCGTGCGCACGTCGGGGATGTTGTACGAGATCATGCCCGTGGAGTGCGTGTTCTTGCGCCAGCCGCGGATGCACCAGTTCTGCGCGATGCCCAGCATGCCCTCCTTGTTGAGGTCGGACCACGGGATCACCTTCTCCTGGCGCAGCGTGCGCTGGGGCAGGCCGACGTCGAAGTGGTACTTGAGCAGCGTCTGGCCGTCCTCGACGCGGCCGGCGTACGTGAAGTCGATGGCGATGTACGACTTGCCGGCGGCGTCGCTGAAGAAGAGCACGTACGCGCTGGCGCGGTCGGGCAGCGTGATGGAGTTCATCAGCGTGAAGATGCTCTCGAGCTGCCAGTCCTCGTAGTACGTGACGGCGTTGTAGTGGAAGCCGCCGACCTCGACGGGGTAGACCTTGAGCACGACGGACATGACGACGCCAAAGTTGTGGCCGGCGCCGCGCAGGCCCCAGAACAGGTCGGGGTTCTGCGAGTCCGAGGCCTCGATGATGCTGCCGTCGTGGAGGATGATGCGGGCGCTGACGAGCTGGTCGAGCAGCAGGCCGTACATGCCCTGGAGCCTGCCGTGGCCGCCGCCGAGCAGCGCGCCGATGACGCCGGGGCAGTCGCACGTCCCGAGCGCTGGTGACGAGTCAGTCGTGGAGCCGGCCACAGCACGCAGAGAGAGGAGACTTACTGGTCTGCCGTTGCACGGCAAAGAGCGCCTTGATGAGCTCGCCCATCTCGACGCCGGCGCCGACGGTCGCGCGGTTGAGCGTGGTGTCGATGCTGATGGTCTTGAAGGTGTTGACCTTGATGAGGATGGCGTTCTTCACGCTGGTGAAGTTTGCCCAGCCGTGGCCGGTGTTTTGCACAAAGAACGTGCGGTTGTTTGCGTTGGCCCATTGGATCTGCGGCGCACCACGTTAGCCCCAGCGATTCGACGCATGCCCACGAGGCCGCCTGCTCACCGTCCTGACGACGTCCTGCTCGGTGGCCGCCTGCACGATGGTGGCCACGCCGGGATTCATCCAGTCGCTCCACCTGGACTTGAGGCTGTCGAAGGTCGCCTGGCCGTCCGCCGGCTCGATGACGGCATTGAGGCCGCCGGACACCAGCGCCGCAAGCGCGACCTTCACCGCCGAGTACGCCCTGGGGACCAGCTCGAACTCAGCGGGCGCGGCAAAGGCCTCCGGCTCGGCATAGGCCACGGGCACTGGCGCTGGCTCGGCCGCGGCTATCGGCGTCGCAAAGACCCGCGAGGCGCACAGGGACAGCAGCAGGACCCCGAGCGTCGCAACCCTCATCAGGCGGAACTGTCCGCCCCCCGCCCGCCGCCGCGATGCCGAGCTGCTGCCAGACATGTCGTGTGGTTGTTGTTGAATGAAAAAAAAAAGCAAAAGGGAAGCTTGACGACAGTAAAGTGTCAAGGAGAGGACTCGTTCAATTCCACCTGGGGAGAGTGGAAGGTTGGCTCTGAAGGAGAGTGAGTGAATGTGTTGGATGTCCGATGCCGGGTAAGAGAAAAACCCCAAATAGCAAAGGGCGAGGGGGCCGCCTCTTATACGCAATTAATATCGAAGCAGACAAGAGGAAAAGAAAAAAAAAAGGTATTATCACAATTGCAACCCCCATCGAGGGGCATGGGAATTAGCGAGGCAAGCTGGAGAGATCAGTGCTAGACTACCACTCTCCCCCCCCCGGCAGCAAGCGTGCTACCAAGATGGGGTCCATAACCACCAGCTGGGCGTCCATTTCTTCCTTTTCCCAGACGAATTTCTGCAATTCCTTCCTGTCCGCCCCAGCAGTTGCGAGCCAGGATAAAGTGCTAGTTAGCCCTTTTCGCCCCCTCTCCCCATTTCCGAGAAAGTAACCTGATCTCCCGCACATGAAGAAAAGGACAGGCCCGCCCCAACCCACTCGACGCAGCATGGGTGACGCCCACGATGCCCTGCACACTGGGAGTACGGGCCAGGAACCACCGCCACCACCACCACCACCACCTCCACCTCTCGTGCATTTCTTCCATCCACCCTTGATCCCCGGCGCGCAGACCAAATTCCTGTCGGTAACGCCCGCACACGGACAGCAGCGATGTCTTGGTACGAGTACTAGTGACTGTATGTATGCAGGTGGAGTCTTCCTCCTACTCGTACTCTGCCTCCTCCACCCACGAGTAGGTACTCTAAAGTGGTGGTACCTGATCATGAGCATTGCATGGCATGAAAGCTTTGTATGACCTGAGCCCGCGTGCCTCCCCTCCTGATCCTCACCTCTCCTCTCCACCTCTCTTGCAGAAAACATGTAAAACATCATGACACCCGAATACCTATATCCACAATTAATGTCTCTGAATAATTATAAGTTACCTACTCAATTCATCCACCTTACAGAGTTAGAGTAACTAAATTGTCTCTGCCGTCCTCCGTTCTGTACCTTGCAGGATCTGGCCATGCATGCGCCATGCACGGCCGACTTGCCTTTGCCTGTGCCCATCATCTTCCTTCGACACATATGTGGGACTCTGTACCACGCACGCACTCACTCACTCACTCCCTATTTTCCCATGAACCCTTGCTCCTCGAGTAACTAGGTACCTACTCTACTATAGGTACTCGTACCCAACTCTCAATGGGGCGCTCGCACGTGTGTGGATATAGGATAGGGTGCTGTGCAGTGCAGTGCACATCCGGATATCCATAATTATGGCCGTGACATCCACCACAGCCTACCTAGAGTACGTATGTACGTATACCAGCTGTAACTACTGGTAGGTGCAAAGTAATTATACAGGCCTGTAGAATAGATCTTGTATACATAGTAAACCATCTTTTGAAATTTACGTGCCGTTTCTCCATCGAGTTACTTGCAATTGGGAAGACACATCTAGCTAGGCCTACCTACCCGATTGGTTTGGTACTGACGAGGTTCTGATCATGGTCATGATCATGGTCATGATCTCCGTCCGGCAATAGCCATGGCCATATTTTTGCCTCATATGCATACATACCTAAGTAGGTACTTGGGAGTGCCGGCCCCATGGCCAGCCAGCCTAAGTAGCTATAGTAGGTATACTCGCACCCGAATTAAACCTCGCGGGTACTCTAAGGTCAGATAGCTTATAGTAAGGTAGGTACTCAATCTAGAGTAAATATTAGCGAGAAATGGGGTCCCATTGATTGCCATGTGGAAAAAAAAAAAAAAAAAAAGAAAAAAAGAAAGGGCAGGAGATGTATTGGGGGCCCACGTGGGAGTGGGAGTGAGTAGGCATGTGCATCCGGGATATTGATATAATATTGATGCTATAGCTACCAGGCCTAGCTATAGGTAGTGAGATCCATGGAGAGGGACAAAGATCAGTAGAGTAGAGTAGGAGGCCTAGAGGAGGTGAGTAAGTAGGTACCGGTAGTCACACTTATTGCGGAAGTGAGCATTTGGGTGTGCTTCGATCGCGAGCGAGCCCCATCTAGCTATTGCAGAAATTGGAGTTCGGGTTTGTATGTATTCCGGACCTGCTCATGATGAAGCTCGAGCACTGTGAGAAATGCCTCTCTCTCTCTCTCTCTCTCTCTTTTTGGATCGATCATGATTCGAGTGTGTTGCACATGCATGCTTTGACTCTCTCTCACGTTACCTACGTAGCTAGAATCCCGCCGCACTGCAGTAATCTGTTGGTATGTACCTTTTTTTTTTCATCGGTCACACTCGAGCACTTGCATCTTCTTCCATCTCCTGAACCCTCTTCTTCTTCAAGATTCTCCGTCTCCATCAGTAATACCTGAGTTAATACGTAACTACTTAGTAACTTAGTAGGTACAGCAATGCATATATAGGTACTCACAGCCCCTTCTTCATAAAATTTAAAATTCTCAGTGTAACACTCGTGCTCATATATATATATAATTACTTGAGTATAAATTTAAATATATATAACACACAATCTATTCTACTTTTTATACCCAGAGTACATGACATTACCGCTTTTGTGGTAATAACCCCATGGCCATGGCCACCACACTTGTAGTAAACTACTCTACTCGAGTACTCTAGAGAGATTTATAGGTTCCCACCCCCCCTTGACGTCGACGTTCGACTGAATTCCATATTAGAGTAAACGAAACCATCAATATTGATATTGATATTTCCTTGTTATACATTTCTCTATCCGTACCAACGTCCACTATAGCTACTTACTTTACCTACTACATTATCTACGTAGGCCTATGTGCCCAACCATGACTATACCTACATACCTAACTATGGCCAGAAATTCAAAAAAAAATCTCTTTTTCACGAAGTGATTGATTTCCCTGGCTCGAGCTCTAAGTATACTACACCACTGTATGTACATACATACTCTACCAAACTCATTGCATTGCGGCCCCCCCCCCCCGTATACTACCACTGCCCACTGCCCACTGCCCACTGCCCACCGCCCCCCCACATGGAAATCTTGGCCTGGCCATGGGAATCGATAGAGGATCGATCCGGCAATTGTAATTAGAGTACCTACCTTAAGTAAGTATGTATGTATGTATGTACCTCTCTGCCTAGACGTCGACGGGAATACACATGGAGTGTAGTGTAGTGTACGAGTAGTGTAGTGTAGTGTAGTGTAACATGTGGGCATGTGGCGATGTATGTATGTCCTCCTTCAGCTTGCAGGGATGTATGACATTTCTGGGAAATTCCGATCAGATATTGGGTGCACGAGTACTGCGCAATATGCTATGGCGCCCCTAAGTAGGGAGGGGAGAAGGCCCTACTCATGAGCGACGACCATGGCAGCAAAAAAAAACTTGGGGATCCGCGCGGGTTGGTTGGTCCGTGTTGGCTGGGTGGATTCTGGAGTAGGTACTCTAGAGTACGAAGGAGGTGTTGTGTTGTGTTGTGTTGTGTGGTTGGTGGTTGGTGGTTGGTGATGGCCCATGGGTGTGTACTCTACTCTACTCTATGAACCACAGTCGCACTCCCATACATAGCTACTCTACTCTAGGCCGAAGCAGGAGGTTTGAGCAAAAAAAAACAAAAAAAGAAAAAAAAGAAAAATGTTTCGGGGAAGTGTAGATAAAGTACCGTTCACACGTGGAGGCGCCAAAAAAAACAAAAGAAAAAGAAAAGAAGAAAAGGAGGAAAGGAGGAAAGGAGGGAAAAGAAATGTGAAAGTACTTGGTATCGATATGAAACATGCATATCTTGTCTTTGAATTGGACTTCCGAGATAGGAAGTACTCTAGGCCTAGGTAGGTAGAGTAGGTTACTCACTCAGGTATGTAGAGTAACCGAGCAATTGCAATTGCAAAGGGGGGGGTAGGGGGGTTCGTGAATAAATAGTTGATGGCGAACTGATCTGTACATGGGGAGTTATATACATACCTACCATCTATAACTTTCTAGAGTTTTTATAATCTATAATCGAGCTTTCAAAACATTCCCGTGAGTAGATCTAGAGTGTAATATAATTAATTAGGTGCTAGAGTAGCAATTGTAGTGCTACCGGTAGTGGTGTGCACACTCTATAAAAACATGTAATTAGTTCACATCTTAAACATTTATCATATTATTGCAATTGTGGTTGGTATATATACGATCTATCAGTATGTACACACCTAGGTAGGTAGGCGCTGTCATAATTGCAGATGTTACAATTACAATATTGAATATATATTATAATTAGAGAATCTATAAATCTATATATATGGCTTCGAGAAACAATTTACACTCTGGACGACGATATATCCATGTATTACAATAGCAATTGAACCAATGGATACGTAGGGCAGTACGCAATTCCGCGTATGATCATGGTGCATACAGTTAACTATCGAGAATAATAGATCTGTCTCTGGGCATTACATATATATTCGAAGGGATATGTGATATGTTACCCCTTTGAATTCCTCACTTACCTTGTAGCTCACTGATTGGTACATACCTAGTTACTTACTTCTCCCAGTTCTACGTTCAAGTGGCCATGGTCTGCAGCGCCGGTTCAAGATCTAGACTCGAGCCCAAAAGTCGTCTCCTTCTAGATCCAGATCGATATCCAAGGAAAAAAATTACCCAATCGAGCCAAAGTTACTCGTCCTCACATGTATGTACAACTCCACCATTTTCCACACAAACCCCCATCTATTACTAGTACCCGCAAAGTCTGGTGAAATCAATCCCTTGTCAGTTCCTGAAGCCTTTCCAAATTCAGGACGAACTACTCCGTATTATGCCTAAATCTGATGAGTGTTGGCCGTGCCCTCGGCCTTTTGGTGAAGAATTGTTGTTTGTCTCATAAACTGACATGGGATTGATCTCGCCAGACTTTGCGGGTACTCTACTCAATAGAAACTCCCTTTCGGTCCCAAAGGTATACTAAAGTTAAAGCTGGTTAAAAGTCCTGGTTAGTTCGTCCCAACTCCACAACCCATCGCCATCGGGATTTCCCTAGTGCGAGAGGGAGAGCTCGAGAAATTGTGGAGAGAACATGCATTATGCATGTGGCCTGAGCGCGCGCCACGCGCGTGGCTTTCCTTTTTTTCCATGGCCTCCACATTCACATCCACCTCCACATCCTCAATCCCTTTGCTCCACCCCGCGCCCCACAGCACCGGATGAACCAAAAAGGCAAATACCGTGGTAGGTAGAGTAGGTCGATATTTGGAAAACAGAGCATGGCCGGGTATTATTCACCAGCAGTGGGTGGACTGTGCCACCTGCCCACGTGCTCGATTATCGATCGCACAGACTCTGGCTGAAATTAGAGTAGGTAGCAGGATTCTTCGTCTTGTCTTGCACAGACTTTTTGAAGAGTTAGGTACGGATCATATGCCTGGATTGATTGGCTAAAATTTAAGCTCAAGAGGTCAGAACTTTACTGTATCTCAACACCAAAGCCAAGTGACAAGGGGTGGGGTGTTACAATCGAAGGGGGGGTGTTGTTTTCCAAATACCACGGTACTCGAGTACAATACCTATTGCAATTGCAAGAACCACAAAAAAAAAGGAATCCAACCAGACGACCTACCTCCCTAACTAATGCAGTCGCTTTCAACAAAAGTAAAAAAAAAAGGTTTCTAGTTTGATAGAGCTCGAGGGGCGCGCGCCGGGATTTTCTGACTTCTGGGTCGAAGAAAGGGTGGGTTGCATGCAGGGGAGTACTCTGGTGGGTACAGTAGATCCGGTTCCCAACGTTGCTACATGCCCTGCCTAAGTACCTACTACCCAGGCACACACCCACATAGCTTAAGTTATGTGCCTCTTACTTGCCTCTACACATGGCATTGCCGAACGGGAGCTCGAGGTTGGTTAGGTACATATATGGTGAGTATTAGGTAGGTAGGAAGCTTTGCAACAAACAGGTCGGCATTCATAACCCATGGAAAAATGGGCGTTTTAATTCGCCACACAATTGCAAGTTTAAAACTGGCTAACTAACTCGTTAATTATAAGGCGTGTTATTTTTTTTATTATCTAACTACCTACTCAATTGGGGTCCGGAATCTATACTCTACATGTCTAGTTAGCTTCACGCTATGAAAGGGTACGGTGCAGGGCATAGAGTATGCACATGTGGATCCATACATGTAGCCAAGTGCTCGAGTAGAGGACGCTTTGAAGGCCGACATACCTAAAATGTTTCTGGATTTCTTGGGGGAATTTATAATTACCTAGGCACGTGAGGATGAGTGAGGGACTCTAGGCACTCTAGGTACCGTACGGTACTTACTTGCCTCGCCCTACCTACTCGAGATGACTTGCTGGTTGATGGTGATACAGGAGGCGTGGAAAGTTTAGCGAAAGCCCCCAATTAATGACTCTGCAGCTCGCGAATAAGGTACATTACCTATCTCAAGTTATGTGTGTATGTAGGCGAGAATATCTACCTACCGTACCTACCCATCAGATCTGCCTGGCGAGAATTCAAAGACATAGTTAGAGTGTTGAGGCCCTACAGATTCCTACAGATTTTTGCTATTGGGCCATGCATATGGCTATGAATGCCGGCAGGGGGGGGGCGGCTAACCTTGAAGGCGGAAGAATTGGAAGAATTGGGGAATTGGAACTGGAGAGGATACTCTACCCACCTACTCGAGATTGTTCAGCTACCTAGAGTACAGATGGCCGGCCTACCTACCTGCCATGGGTGCGCACGTCCATTACCGAGAAAACTTGAAGGATTTGCTCGGAGAATCCTTGTATGCTCTGCTCTTGAGGGGCGGTAAGATGAGTGAATGCTCCAGATCCTTCTTCAACAAATTTAGATAGTGACCTGGAAAATACTTAAAAATTCGAAATTGTAAATATTGTAATCATGAAAATAAAACAATTAAAAAGATTGTTTACTTGGATAGTTAGATAGAGGGATAAAACTGCCCCTCAGATTCCTTGGGATCAAACTACTCTACTCTAGGACTATACCGTCGACTTCCTACTCTAGAGGAAAAATTAACGGATGGGTGGGTGGCCATGGTGTGTGAGTGTGTGTGGTGTGTAGCCATGGGAAAACACATTCCACCCCCTTCCATGCCTTCCATACCCACTCTACTCTACTCCGTAACCAACTAGAGTAGCTTTTTGTCGTTGAAGTCGACCAACGTCCCCTGTCCAGAGGGCAAAGAATCGAATATACCCGGATTTGATTACGCGGACGAGTTCAAATTATTCCCCGTATGCATGGCCGCAGCAACCAGCGCGCGCTAGCATTGGTAGGCCGAGGAGGGCATGCCTACCTAGGTACTAGGAAGTTTGGCCCCCATATCAAAGCATCTCTAGTTAGCTGGAGGTGAGAGGAGGGAAGGCTACGGTTGCGTTGTGCGAGGCCCATCGACGTGGGGTCGGTACGTGGTGAAAGGGTTGCGAGTTAATATGTTTCCCTCGCTGTTTTCCGTGGGTCTAGAAGGCTGACTTATTATGAATTCAGAGCTTCCATTCTATATTTGCTTTAGGCGGTGCAGTAGAGTACTAAGCTTTAAGCGTTATTCATCAAATCGATCGATGATCAGGATTTGAGTAGATTCTTGGGGAATTAATTAAGGGAAACCGATGGTCCCCTTTCTCAAATATGGGTAAGCCCTAGGGGTACTAGTATGGGAGCCACTTTACGAGTAATCTCGAATAGGTGCCGGCCGTGAAGCATCCTAGAGGCATTAGCTGTCCATTGGATATTTGCCAAAGCTTAAAGTTTGGAAACTCGGATTTATTCTTGATGGTTTTTTTTGAATTCGATCAGAAATGTGTGGTAAAAGGTGTCTATTATACATGCTATCATGGATGTATGCATATTAGCATAGTATCCGCTCTTTCAAATGAACCTATCCGTCACAAAGCTGCTCATATAGCCACATTGAAACAGTGTTATCTCGCATTCAGATGGCATATTCATCATCATCGGCGGCACTCTTGTTTGCACATGGCGAATTTGCATGGTAGTTCCACTTCACGTGCAAAGAAGCTTTAGGAAAGCTTTGGACATAGCCAAATACTATTATCCATCGCAACCGAGTGGCTTTTTTTTTTGCAGCATTGATTGATAAAAAAGAATCGCAAAAGGCCCGGCGTTTGGCCACGGCTAATCACAAGACAAAGTGAAGTGGGCTGCCTAATACGGCATGGGAACAGGGATTTTGGGCTCCTGAGAATGGATCCTTGGAGCTAGTCCCTTTGGAATACGCTGGATGCTTGCCATGAGGGCCCGCCTCAAGATGCCGATGTATCCTCGGACATGCAGTCTAGTTAACGGCATAGGCGGCAAGCACCGTAACCCTATAGGCGGAGATCGATCTAGAGTGACCTGCCTTTGGTACTCGAGATCGAGCATAGCATTGTGTTTGTGCGGCGGGAATGGCGGAGCCTGATAAATGCTAAATGAGATTAGTTCGAGCTCGAGAGGTACCGGGAATCACAAGCGCATAGATGGCCAAAGTGAATTCTGGGCCACTGTTTCACCAATATATTCGCGTCTAATGATCACGATTGATCGCCGTTACCGAACATTGTATCTTTCGACATTCTAAAAACCCCAAGTTCCACAGCATATGACATAAAACTTGACCGAACCATTAGTGACAGCCCATATATTCATAGATCAGCTGTTCAGTGCAGGCCAAAACTGCAAGGAACGATTGGAAATTCCCCACCGTGAGTAACAAAGCATCTGCTGCTCGTTGGCTGGCACACACACTTTTCCCGAGCGACTGCATTCGCTCATCACCCAGTCTCGACTTATAGCCTACCCTGGTAAAAAGACCTCGTCGAACCAGGGGCAAGTCGGTTGATGGAAGAAGTTCGGAACAATGGCAGACTGGGAGGGGCGAGTAATCATCAATTTATGCATGCCGGCCAAGCCCCTACCCCATATTTTACTCCACATTGATAGGCAACGCACGCGTCAAACGGAAGCGGTTAATGATTAATTATCAACTGCAGCATTGGGAGGAGTGATATCCGAATACTGATTTGAACGACACGAGTACTCGAGTATCGTGGGATAAAGATATAACTTCGACGGCTTTGTAAGTTCAATGGGCCACCACTTCAAAGGGCCTTCTTGTGCTAATTCATATTTAGGGTGCTCGGCGCAACACACACGCACACACACACGTGAAATAGATTACTCTAGAAGAGAAACGCAAGGATCAGCCCAAGACCCTCGAATCTAAATACATTCCCCAATCCCTACGGTTACGAGTACATGGCAGCATCATGCTCTGAACAAGTATAATGATGAATCCTGATATCCTCGCTGGTGCTTTCTGTAGGGAACGAACTTAAACCCATAACTACACAGAGCATAGAAAATATTGGGGGCCAATTCATAATCATACAACATGAAGGATATTTTTCCACCAAAAGCGACTAGCCCGTTTCAGCCATGGCTGAATCAGGATGTACTCGAGTACGAGTAGGTAGTCCTAATAAGCTAGTTATTGTAAAACTTTGTGGCTTGTCTCAGCCATCTGCAGGTACTGGAGTCCTCACGTTCTCCTCGACCAAATTACCGATTGCATTTGCAAGCAAGCGACTTTCGTCTGTGAGCGTGAGAGCACATGTCGTGAACTGTGAGAGGGCGAACTTGATATTTGCCCGATGGTGAGAATTAACTTTGATTTCGAGGACCACGAAAAAGGCGAGACATGCGAAAAATTTCATCAAGTGGGGCCTAGTTCGCTCATGCTGCAGTCTAGAGTACCGTATGTTTGAACCACCAACGGTCATATTACCCGGTGGCTGCTGCAAGCCCTACCTTAACTTCAATTCTCAGACAGGATGTTATTCTGTACTCTAGTGTGCTCAATACCCACGAATCACAAAATTTGTCTCAGCCAATCATCTTCGTTTTGATATTGCTCTAAGCACTCGAGGGAGATCTGGGCCGGGATACCGTGTGAGGTTGCCCCTTGAACATTTTAAATACCCATGTCGATAACATGCAGGTGATATGATGTCCTAGAGTACAGTATGTTGGTGAGGTATGGGGAAAGGTAAAATTTGGGCGTGGGCTACTCCACACGACAGTTTCCATGACCTGTCTCCAGCACTCTGCAGTGCCTAGGCGGGCTATGGGTCTAAAATTTCAATGTTGGGTGAAGAGGTGTCAGGCCATCTCTTGGTCATTGAATCTTGTGATCGTATTCACATGACGAGGAATGTGCCGATAGAAAACTTGCCTTATATTTTCTCTAATGGTTCGGACTTTGATGCGTAATTATAAGTTTCTTACGAAAACAACGAAACGAGGCGTTATTTCGACTGGAACTGTCGGTACCTTATTCCTAAATCCTAGGCACCTCCGTCGTGATTGTGAGACTTGCATAGCTAAAACTGCACAACACAGAGCTAGGCCGTTTTAAGACAAAAGACCACGCGACAAACATGCAAACGTCACTACTCGTACCTCATTACCTTTACACATTGAAGACGGTTTTGGCAGCCTCAAATTCTATTCAGGGTAATTACCTTTGTAAACTAATCATTTTATTCAACTGCTCATAATTTTTAAACCTCCAAATCTCAAAAGAATTGTGTGCCCCACTCAAAATCGACACCATACACGTTAATTCACGGCACAATCCTCATTCGGACGTCACCTCATACTTAACGGGGAACATCCCTGCACATCAATAAAAAAATAGTTCAAATAATATTGGCCAACACACATACACACAACGTACTTTCTGGCATGCTTCTTACCGCTTTGGCTTTATTATAATTAGGCCTTCGATAATTATAAAATTATAAGATTCGCGATTAATATAGCTATATCTATATTGTAGTATAGGTAGCGATTTATCCTCCGTGAATGCACAGTGGTAAAGCGTTTCTCTATGTGTGCCCGTACCCAGGCCTTACATGTATTAGAATAATTCTGCTCGATTATTGTCCTTCTTGTGTAATATCATCGACCGGGATCTACGTACCCGCATAGTGCTTTTTCGGCAACCGTGTATACGTATGTGTGCATGGCCATGGTTATTTCAGGTAAATACAACTCAAGTACTCGAGTATATAATTCGTAGAACTATACTTGCAGCTCTACTACATAGGTGTGGGCGTGTAGAGTAAGTACCCAACTCATGGCAAACCCACTGCCAACCGAATTTGGATGCATTACTCACGTTGCTAGATACTGGCAATTTGAAGGAAATGGTTGAACAGGGTAATATAATTGTAAGCACTCTATATTATTTCTGAAGCATGTCTAATATAACAATTACATACTTATATGGCCAAGGAAGAGTGACATGTACATACGCTATAAGTACGTTTTGCTTACAGCACCATAAACCACATTAATATATATTTCCATGTGCGTGTAGGGTTTCGAAATAGGCTAGTTACGGGGTGGGGTACCACTCTTTCTTTCTTTCATTCTTTTCTTCTTTCATTCCCATTTCACTGTTGCGCGGCAGATTTGTAGAGTGTGTCGAAGGCGTGGTCATGGGCGGCATTAATTGGTACATACATGGAAACTATACGAAAGTAAATTAGAATGTATCTTTTGCGGCAGGCATGGCGAAGGTTCAGTCGCCGTTTTTAGAAGTCGTGTAACTTGGATGAACTGGATTCAGTCGAGTGTTTAGCAGGCGCTGTCCCAGTTTGCGCAAGCACTTTGGAGATGACCCGGTAAGACATAGCTATGATGCGCTGTATATAAGAAGATGTGTCGTAACCGTTCGTCAAATATTCCTATTTCAGGAGTATCAGAGTTAGATATTTTGACTGTGTGGTTTTTTTTATTGCTAGAATGTCCGAGGCTTAATTTGCCAAAAAAAGAAAGGTGCAATCACAAGCAAGAATTTAGGATAAAAGACCAATGTGGTTAGAAGCTTTAGATTTACTCGAGTACAAGTCATAGAATACCGGTACCATCACAGCAATCCATACTTTAGACGAACTCAGACAAGTCTCTTCAGTCCGTACAAGGAAGTTCCTGTCCTCTAACATGTGTTCATTGTTCAAAAATCATACTTAGGACGCAGATGTCTGTAAATTTGAATGAGCTGCCAATGTAGAAAGCTATAATGCCATAATTCAAACACCACAAAGTGCAAGAATACCCGCGCTGAGATCCAACTTTCGAAGCTCGTTCCTCTCTAGGAATGTAAGACATCGTACGAGCGGGGTATAATATTATATGATAACATAAAGAGTCAGTATAATACTATCAACGTATGAGCCCCCAAACTATTCTCGAAATGTCGATGCACAGAACAAGAGATACGAGTATATTCCCGTTCTGCAAGACACATATCTGTACACACACATTACATAAATATATACATGTACATGATCAACAATGTATACATCCAGGGGGATGCTTGCTCATTAATTCGCTCGTTTAAAATCTCCGAGTTCCTACATTCTTGGATACGGCGAGCTGCTCGGCGCTTGGATTACGTTCTTCATCGTGTAGGTAGGTACTGCACTGAAAGTTTACCCGCATGCTGTTGAATATTCTGTTCTTGATTTGCAAAGTGGCACAATTCAGAAGTAGTCAGAATGTATGCGTATGATTTGGAACGCATCTAGCAGTGGCTTGCGAAGCTGCAGAACAGTGGTTGGATGCTCGACCGAACTGCCGAACCACTAAGGCCAACTAGGCCTTGCCTCAACTACTACTCGTATGGGGGCGAAAGTACTTCAGGTTGGCCAGGCGTGGCAGTGTCTGTGCAAATACATACAAAATACATATACGCACAGACTGGAGGCCCCCCTTGTAAAACCTGCAATACTTTCGCCCTGATACGAGTAGTAGGTTGTATTCGTACATGTACTCTACATTTGTGGGTGACTTGATTCAGATTCAATTCAACCAGGATGATTCTAATGTGGCTTTTGATGATAGACATCTGGTATGATGAGCTACAGCTCAAGCTCGCCCCGCCGACAGAGCCGATATCACTCACAATCACGAGCCTTTTCAAAGAATTCAACCTGAGCCCACGACAGGCACGTGCGGCAGAGCGTGCCGGCATATATGACTTTGCCTTGGCCATTAGTTCATCCATGGGATACCCTCAGATACTTTCCACGGGAAGGCGGGTGGGGAATGAACAGATGATCAGCGCCGTAATATTCTGCATGCTTGTAAATGAAATTTACGCCCTCTATTTATTGATCCTAGACATATTGCTTTCATGTCTTGGACGATCACTCGATCCATATTCTTTTACCGAAAAGTACTTACTTATGTCGACGTCAGATGTCAAAATTAATAGAGCTTTTCAAGCTGACCCGATGTTTAGAGTAATATATAGTGTCCTCGTGCAATATACAGCACATTCTGATCATAATCATAATATATGTTTACAATATTCAGCAGCCGGTCGTGGAATTAATTAGCCCCGATTCTATCGAGCAATTACAGGGTATTAATGAATGAATGTATAATTGGCATTGCAACACACATACGAGTACAGCAGCCATGTAGGACTCAATAGCCTCCACACAAACATACCTAAGCGTCTGAAAGCTGGCCGTGTGATTGGGCAGAGGTTGCGAGGCCTGGAAGGCTCTAACCTGTATAACAAATCCTGATATATTGTCAAACATGGACATTTATCCACCCAACAGCAGCAAAAAGTGGCGGTTTTAGTGTGGATTTGATAGAGACCATCACTGCCATGACTGTACGAACACGCCGGCAAGTTTTTTGCCATTCTTAGTGCCTGGGGCCATTGATCGAGAACAGGGCAAGGGTGTATTGTTGGAAGGTGGCAGATTTAGAGAAGCATGTGATTAGTTGGAACTTTCCCACAGCTGAGGTTTTCTTATATTACTCATATGCACAGACGATAGGAAAAAGTGATCGGGCAGTGGCGCCGCCAAGCAGTAGATTTTGCATACACTGAGTTGTATGGTATTCCCACCGCTTTGACCGTATACAAAAAACCTCAGCCTGGGGGCGCCACTGCCCGATCACTTTTTCGACCTGTCTGTACATTGTTATGTGGTACAAACATAGAGTGATATTTGCTGGAATTTAATCCCAATTGCAATATCCACATCCTTAAGGCAAGCCAGGATCATTGTGAAATAGTGATTGGTTCGACCGTACCCAAACGAGGTCCGAAAAGTTGTAAAACTGGGCAGGGGCCTAGCCCATGATTTTGAAAGAGGTGACTTTATAATGAATCCGCAGGAGAGACATTCTTTTTCGATCTGAGCAAAAGGTGGCAATGGGACGGGTTGCGAGGTCCCCTGGAACTTTGCAACATGCCAGCAAATTACATTCCACTTTCCTCTCATGTGGCACTGTAACCATCAAGGAATTCGTATTAAAAGTGGCATAAGCGTGTGCCAAAAGAGGTTCGAATGTACCTCGCCAGGGTCCAGAGATAAGTGTTGTCTGATTTACGCTTCTTGTATTGGCATATGGGGCATTTCTAAGTCATCCTCTTGGAAGTTACGTCTCGAAATTCTAAATAACCTCCTGGCTGGACGAGAAACGCCTTTTTGATGAGAGAGAACACGCAAGATCACAGGGGCTTGAAAACCGGCAGAACATTCGAACAAACAGCATCACAGCGTGCCCGATTGCATTGAGGATCAGTCGGGCAACTTCAGGTACGAAGCTTCTTGAGAAAACGCAGTGTTACTCAGAGTGAAAGGGATACTCGATTACACATCATTTATTGAAATGCAATCTCCAGATACTAACCAACTGTGTAGTACGTACATAATCAGTAGTCCCATCCACCTCACCCTCGCCACGCAAGAGGGCCACACCTCAAAGTCTGAATCCACCTACATACATACGTATGTATCATAGGTACGGCCCTGTCCATGCCACAAAGTCAAAGAATCAATAATAGAACATAGCAACAGATTCCTGTGGGCGAAGCTTGCACATGAATCTCATGGACTACATTATCCATGAAAAAAAGAGAGGCTTCCAAGAACGGTACTATTAAAAAACGGAAGGCAAAAAATGGAAATGAATTACTATTAGCTTGCAGAATTGATCTGTATATATTCATCACACCAATTGACAATGTGAAATGCTACGTTACAGCAACTGTCCGTATTGGTAACCATTGAGTGGCAAATCACGCTCACCCAGACAGCCTATATGCTGAGGCTGGATCCTTGTGCACATGTGGTCATCAGCCAATCTTGTTATTGTACAACTATTTGTGCTTTGGGCTATAAGGGGTGGCCTCAACTCAGAAGGGGTTTACTAGGTAGCTATAAAGTAGAAGAAGGTGGTGGAGCCTAGTGGATTTTGCCACTTCCCTATGTATTCGACTACATAATGTGTAAGCACTATTTCACCAGTGGCAAAAACGACGAGTCATGTAACATGAATGGAAGACAGTGATCCGAGTTCAATCTGGAGTGGGGATTCATCTAAGTATCAAGCATTTACATGACTAATGTGAAATTGAGAGTGTAAACAAGAAAGCTTGAAAGGAGATGCCCTGAGGATACATCAGGCGCACAATACAAGCGAAATACTCGCTTAAATGGTGAATCAGGCCTGCGAGGTCAAGCGCAATTTTAGCCGAAAGCTTGTAAGATTCTAGCTTTGGGAAGTGCTCAACATTGATCAATAATAGTCAATTCCAATTTGGCTATATCAAAGTACTAGTCTACAGTGCTCAACACCGTGAGTTGAGGGTAAGTGTTGAAATACCTGCAGGCCTATGACGGGCTGTGGTACCGGTTCTACTTGATAACGAGACTCAATCATGATCATATGATGCAAAATCCACGAATCAATTACAGTTGGGATATATAGGAGTGACTGGGGGTCTTGTCCGCCAGCTGTAGTATTCACAGAGCTCTAAATTTAGACATGAGAGTTTCAATTCTCTGCAAATCATCAAAAAATATCCTTATTATACACATATGCACGATATTAGCTACGACGAAGAAATCAGATCTATCGTTTGCATTGACGTGCTTCATCTTATTCCAATCGAGTACTTTGTGATGAACAGTACCGGCGCAGCCCCATATAATAAATAGTGAATTTCTCAAGCTCACACATATATACTTATGTTTGAGATGTCAGGCAACCCAATTAATACTGCTACAAAGCCTAGGTGCGAAACAATTGGAAATATAGAAAAGTATATGCACGTGAGCGAGCATGTGATGTGCACATATATAGAACGTCGCGAATCATAATTCGAGCCTGTAGCTATACCGTTGAAAATGTTTACTTATAAGTACCAGGTAGGAATGGGTAGGTATAACAAGCAATTTTATGTTACTTGGCAACCAAAATAATAGTACTCGAGTATATCACTGAGCTCCTTGATACACATGATTATCATGCACATTCTTTTAATGCCCCTTCACGACACGTGGTGCTAATTTTCTGGAATGAATTGTGGATCCATTGCGCATGCTCAGCTTCGTGTTGTCATGGTGAGTACCAGGCCACCTATCATAATTATCATTGATTGCGAATTGATTAGTGGCTTTATATATGAATATAGTATCGATATCCGACACTATTATAGATATAAGAACTTTATATCGAATTACGAAATGAATTAATATTCAGATGTACATGAATTAGAAAGTAGGTACCATGAGCCCGCAGCACTAGTCGCATTCCCACAAGTTATTATCGACCTTGTTTGCTTTAATTACGATAATACAACAATGACCAGCGCACGTGTGTTTGACTTCATCTCAAGCTCACAGGGACCGGTCCACAGCATTTGCCGTGGCCAGGGACGAAATAAATAAATGATCATCATCATCTTTGAATCATATCATTCCAGGAAAAAAGTTTACCGTGACTCATACATATATGGCATGATTACATGGTGGGTAAGGTGGTTATTGATCTTGATCTCCTCCTGTATTCAGAGAGGATTATAAGCAGGTAACTATAGCTAGCTACCTCTCCTCTAATCCTACTCACCCTTGTGACCTCCCATACTTTTCCTCTTCTTGTTTGAACTTCAGAATTTGAAGTGGGTCCAGGCGGCTTCCCACATGAGATATCCAAAATTTCCCCTCTCCATTAAACTTCCATAGTCCGCAGGTGGCTAGCATCGATATTCAGCGAGAAGCAGAAATGCAACAATATATTTTGTTCTGGCCTTTCAAGGTCGACAAGAGCGAGAAACTGGAGGGTGACTACTGCTCTATAGCTGGGAAATGAAGCGTTCTAGGATCCATGATTGGCGGCAAATTTGTATGAGACATGTACATGCCGTATATATGATTGTAGGCCAGAATATGTGAAGGGGAATTCGAGAATGCTTGTAAAAAGAAGCTCCTGTAGATTGAGGTAGTCTCGATGGATCATTCAAAACCCCAACCTTGTCAACGGGGTGTTCAGGGCCAAAAAAAGCATGTTTACAAAACTTGCTCAAAACATAGGTAGTCTAGTTTTGAATTTCAGATTGTACTTGGCGTTTTTCTGGTGAAACTGTCTGGACTTCACATAATTGTCCTCTTGAATAGTATTCGATTTGGTTTTCATGACGGCGATGGCGTCCAACTTTCAATATGGTCGGCTCGCCTGGAACACGTATATCTTTACTACGTCGATGCTATATATAAAAATTTAAATCTCGCTCTGAGCTCCATGTCTTGATATCTATATATCCAGATCTACATCCTTTTTTCGAGCTTGAGCCAGGTCCTGGGAGTTGACTCCAATTGCAACCCATCCATAGAAAAACGCAGACGCAAGCCCTCGCCTTCACGTGATACCAGGACTTAATTCTAAACGAGAGATTAAGTATGTTCCAACAACCTTCAGAAACCCCACAAGCAATCTCTAAATCCCAGACTCTGGATCCATTACCAACCCAAAAGAATCTCCAATCCCAATCCCTGGATATGAATCCTATATATATATAGTCACCTCCTCCCCATGACCATCAACGCCACAAAACTCAAAAGCTCAATATGGGCTGGAATCTTGAGGGTCATGGAGGTAATTCTTGGCAACGCGGCTGGTCATGGTGAGGATATCGATACCGATACAGCTTGATCATGAGCAGGAGCTTGTACGATTTCAAGCCTAAGGGATCCGGTAATTACTGGTACATTTGATATTGGTAGCTACAACTACAACTACAGCCACACCCGCCATCACTCACGAGACTTTTTCCAGAATATCAATTCTGCGACGCTGGAGATGTATTTCCGCGAGGGGTGTTAACACATGTCATGATGTTTCTCGTCCATGTTCTAATTCGAAGGATGGCCATTGACGACCAGTCATTGTTGGAGGGCCCGTATAGAGACAAAGATCCGGAAAGGCGTTGAATGCGAAGTGCGCATTTCTCGATGGAGGAAAACATGTTCATGTTTATTTACATACATGTTATTCTGGTCTTTGAGGTCACGAAATGGGGGGAATTTGGGGAATGGCCAGGGGGATACTTGAAGGAATTCTACGCTCTGCATATTAAATATACTTGGACATGCACATGATTTTGGATTTTTCTCCTACTTAAAATAGGTACTAAGCGTTTTAATGTTAGTACTGTCGATGTATAATCTTTAGGTAATCTTATAAGTCAACCTTGATATTGCAAAGGTGCAAATGTTGATCTTATAATTTGGTACCATATCCGTTGCGTATTATATACAAATTTCCAACATATAGCGAGAAGCAGCATGCACCGATCTCGATGTATTTATGGACTTATCTGTTTTTCTCGTGGACTTATCTTAGTTCCTATCTCAATGCCGCAACTACAGTACTATATATGCTATGCTCTAGACTCATCATGATATGCTCCATGAGGCCGGAAGATCTGGGATTGGATATATATAGCTATATCGAGCTGCGAGAGGTGTACGTGTACGTAAAGTACTTAACCTACGCAACGCAACTCTCGAAAAAAAAAAGGCCAATCGCAATTGCAATATCTTCTGTGGACGAAGCCGGTATGCGCATGCAGAGCGTAGAGAAAAATGATGATAATGCGGGAGAGAGGGGGGGGGGGGCAGTGGGCCAACTCTCTCAAAATATTCACAAGACAAAGTTTCTTATATTCCTCAACCGTGTCTTCTTAACACCATTTGATACGCTTCCAAATCACCACTTCCCAATCGGGTAACTCCCGAAGCGGTATTCCCCTGTTCTCCCTGCTCTACTTACTCTCCCTTGACACCTTCCCTCCTTCATAGAAAGTATTATTGTTGAGAAACCACATGCATGGTCTCGTGGAGAAACCGGAGACTAGAAGAACGCCCGACAGATCTAGAATGATATAGATTTGTGCCAGGCTATCAAAAGGGGGATCCTGATACGTACTTATGTGAGTAGGTATCTAGAAAGGGATGGAAAGGATGTTAGCTGTACGCGGAGGAGATACTCGCAAACCGAATTCCAGGCCATCGGAGTGCCATTCGCACAAGGCAAGAGAGAGAACCTCAACTTCAACGGAAGCGGTACCAAGAGCGCCAAATATCTGGGGATCCACTCCAAAGACTACTTCTCGCTCCTGACACACATCAGCAAACGAGGACGAATTATGGAAGGGCTAATCTCGAAACTAAGAGCCTCCAGCACCAAATTGGACATCAGAGCGGCGACGAACCTGTGGAAGGCGAAGATACTCCCAGGGCAACTAGGGCACATACGAATTCTAGACCTAGGACTGAGCAAGAAGAACACCAGGGCAGAATGGGTAAGCGCAATAGAGTCCAATAGCAAACACTTCGAGGAGGTGATATTCACAGATGGCTCAAAAAGGAAAGGGACAATAGGGTGGGGAGTGTGGCACCCGGCCAGAGCAGAAGGCATCAACGGGTCACTACATGGAGATATGGCCACGGTGCTGGATGGGGAAATCACAGCCATAGCAGAAGGACTCAAACTAGCAGGGACCAACAGCGGGCTCATCCTAACGGACTCACAATGCGCAATCTCGAAGGTCGAAAAGTTCAACGAAGGACAGCCCCCGAGGGGCAGTTCGGAATACCGGCTGTGGAAGGCCCTGGAGGCAAGGAACGGATCTGATACAGGGATCGTCTGGGTCAAAGCCCATATCGGCATTACGGGCAACGAGGAGGCGGATAGGCTGGCCAGCGAGGCAACTGGCTTGACTCCCAAACAGAAGACCCTCACCACAGAAGGAATCAGACAAAGAATCAAGGAGGTGTTCGGCCTCCCCGGCGAATTCGCGCACCTCAGAAATTGGGACAGGCACAATGCCACCAAGCTGGCGAGGCTCTTCACGGGCAAAGGAGCCCTCAGAGCTTGGAGGGCATAGATAAGGCTAGATTTGGGAGTAGAAGCACATGGAGGATGGTAAGGACTGAGCCAGGATCAGCTCCGGGTGATTCCCCCGACGTAGGAAAAGAGAGGCGAGGCGAGGATGAGGATTGGAAGGGGAACGGGGGGGAGGGAGAGGAGCGAGAGGACGAATTATGGAAGAGAGTGAGGAGCAGGCCATCTCTCATCTCACATGTAATTTCCTTCCAGGACAGGAGGAGGACAGCGGTCACACATTTCTTTTTGAGCAGACATCTCTTTTCTTATAGTCACCTACCTGATATAGCACCCCGCCATGGCGAAAGCCGAAATGCGACATCTGAATTTAAAAAATAAAAAATAAAAAAAAAAGGATGTTAGCTGTTGGCGACTACCGCTTTAGGAAGAAGTGGATAATGAGGTGATGGGGTAGTCTAATACTAGATTAAGTAGTAGTCTCACGCCAAGAAGAGTAAATAGATTAGAGAGCGGGGCTTCCGCTCTTGCTGAATCATCGCGATCCGGATACTGACATGATGTATCATTGGTCCTTGGTTAGCCTCATGCCCAGACCCTCCTGTGGAGGGTACTTGGTACTTGCATATGCCTTCTTACCCAAGTAATTGAGAACCACAAGGAAAGAGCGTTAATGCAACGAGGAAGTTAATGCACATGTACATACTTGCAGAGGTAATTAGCTTGCGAATTGCATCTATAAGAACATACTTCACAGGATCCGGAGGTAGGTTGAGTACCTTAGCTACCTAACCTACTACTTGCTGGAAACGAGAGCAGCTCTAGCAACATCTCAGCTCCCAGCTGCTTGCAAAATTTGGCATTGACATTCCATGGAGGCAGGAGCCACGCACGTTAAAGTTCGGTTTCAAATGTGCAACTGTTAGATTTGATAGGTAGTCTGAATTTATTTAAACCCAAAGATCAAGACCGAGGTACCTGAAGGTCTAGAGCGTTTTCGAGGGCCTGGGCACGAGGCTAGAGAAGAGAGTGCATAACTTTGGCGCAGAATAAGTAGGTATAGTTAGCGGCAATTGCCAGATCATGGGATTACGTAGGCAGAACCAACTTCGATTGTTTTGTGAGATCTGAAGGAGCCGTGACTATATGCCTCGAAGTCACTTGTTGATTGCGTGCAAAAGTACTCAAGTAGGAGCATCATATATTAATATAAAGCCTCAATTGTATTCGGATATCGATCCTGGTTGAAGGCTCATCATTTGGGTTCGGAATTGCATGATTTTGGATGTCGGAAGAAATAGATCAATAAAGCAATTGGAGTTTGAAATGTCACAACCTCGGAATACAACACAAAATAAGCTCAAGGATTATCTAGAGGAAGTAACCGCATTAGGTAGAGAAGCGCTCGATATGAACGACTGTCTGTTGAGAATGATCTAATAATTTGGCCAATCACATCAACTGCCTAGAAGTTGCATGCGTGCAAAAGCACTTTGTTTCTACTCAATTCCCTCGCATGTGAAAAGTTTAACTGCTGTGAAACAGTTGCTTCAATTAAAGTACCTTGCGACCACTGAGCATGTCGACATGTCCTGCCTAAATGAGCCACCGGGGCTCAAATACAGCCAGTGAATCATCCGACATTCCAATCTGCTCTAGATTACGTTCGAGCTCCTCTTGCTCGACTACCTCTTGCTGCACATGCACGGCTGATATCTTGCATACTTAAACAAATCGTAAACGTTCCGCTCCAAGCATGCCCACCAAGCCCCCAAACCTCCACGAAAAACAAACGTTTAAACCACAACGTGGCTTCACTTTTCAGCTGCCAATTGCCCCCAGCCATGCTACACTAGTCCACTCTAGACTGTAGCCCGCTAATACTCCCGCTCGGCATGCATAGGATATCGATGGGATTCGGGAATGGCGGTCTAAGAATGGAGTGGGTTCTTCTGGGCATAGGCATTACATTACGCGGCCATGCTGCGCCTTGCTGGCCAGTCGAGAGCCAGAACGGCGCCATGCTGGATACCCGCTCGGCATCATGACATGGGGAGCTGCTGGAGATGCCCGCAATTCGATCTGCACATTTGTGAGCTTGGGGGGGGGGTTGGCGATTTGGACGTTTGGACAGAGAGCGCTCGCCGATAGCCAGCTCGATGATCGTCGATATGGCGGTGATCTGGTTCAATTCCTGCTCACCATTGTGCGTGTAACTGTGTATCGTGATCATGAGGCATTGCAACACGGCTTCGCCAATTGTCCGACTGTGGTGAGTGTCCGAGTGTTTGCCCCGCACGTTCGCCAGCGCGGGGCGATGGAGACGCGGGGTGCGGGGGCTGCCATGGCCCACCGCGCTGCATCGGACTATTTGCATGCAGCTTGCCAGCAGCAGCCTAGCACGCTCTAGCAGCTTCCAACCTCCCGCCCGAGAGGGACTGTGCCAGGCCAATTGAGGCCGCACCCCGCCTCGCCCAGTCTCGACGATTCGCCGCCGAGAGTGCCAATTCAATGGCGGCAGCATGCAAGTGCCAATCGCGATATTGTGGGATCAGCAGACCCGTCAGCCCCTTCTGCTCTGTATCGTGCCCAGACTTGGCTTCAGCTCCGAGGAGGGCGCGGTGGGCAGAGCACCTTGGTGGGGGAGGGGCATGCAGACACAAGGCTGGCAAGAAGCGTCCAACGTTAACTTGGTGGGGCAAGAGGAGGTATTTTGAGGGAGATCGTGGCTCCGCGCCGCCCAGACTCAATTCCCCGGCCGCGGTATATAAACCCCCCCTTGAGCTTCCCGTCTTTCTTCCCAAGCCCCAGACACTCTCCATCCAAACCATCACTACTATCCCACACCACCAACAAACTCAACCACAAACATGACTTTCTCCTTCCACGAAACCGCATCAGAGACCCACCTCAAGGACGGCCACATTCTCGTCGCCAAGCTCCAGGACGGCAGCGGAAACGAGAACTGGTCCGAGATTGACTTGAACGACTTCATTGGAAACGATAACGGTATGTGGCCTTGCTTCCTGTGATGATGCCCCCCTTGACCCATGCGCTAACGTACCCTTCTCGTGCTATAGGCCACTTCAAGTGGGCTGGAACCGGCTTCTCCCTCAACGACTCCGCAGTCGACATCCGCTTCGGCTTCGAGGGCGCAGACAACCAGCCCATCCTCCGTGCTAAGCTCCGTGACGTCGATGGAAACCTCCACGACAGGGACATCAACCTTGCCGAGAACGTCGAGAACGTCTTTGGCACGTTCAAGAGCAAGTTCTTTTAAATGCACAAGTTAAATCAACAGCATCAATTCCAACTACCACCACTTCGGCCACGATGACGATAGCAACTCGACGAAAATAAAAACATAAACCTCCCCCCTCGAGGAACTGAAATGATTCTTGAGGGGGATTTCCTTCCTGACTTTCTCTTTCTCTGAATCCGGGTGCGCTTGCAGTGGGACGAGTCGAGCTATGTTCCCAGTAACTTGGGGGTAATAGATAGGTATTCGAGACCCTGGGATGTTTCCTTGTGAAGGGGGGATGCGAGTGGGGTGGGGGGGGGATGTCTTCTTTTGCCTTTTTGTCTCTCTTATTTGTGTTTGTTTGTGATGGCGTGTTGTGAAGGAAAGAAACAAAAAAAAAAATACAAGTTTTTTCAAGTGAACATGATGTCTTAACTGTCCGCTCGAGAATATCACAAGTGACTTTTGATGTGTTTTCGTATTTTGCTATAGTGTGACCATTGCCAGCTTATCGGCAGCCCATCTCTCATCAAAGACTGAAATGAGAAAGGCTTGTTGATTCAATCGACTTCGATCGATGGCAATCAAAACATACAGTCTTCCTCGCCTCGCCTCCCTCGCCTCCTCCACCTCCTTCTGCTTTCTACCTTCGTCTACCATCTAGCTCACACCGTCAATCAATATCGTTTAGCATCGTACCTCGCTCCTCCTTCTCCCTCATCCTCGTTTACCACTCCACCAGCTGGCCAGTCGGCAATTAACGAAAATCCACCACCCCCGGAAACTTTGTATCAACCACACATCACATTACATTACATCACATGACATCATCCCTGCTAACCTAGAGCTCCATCTTGCAAAACAAACTCTAAGTTGAGCTCATTGCCAGCACACCAATGCGTGCATGAGCTGAGCTCCTTCATTGCAAAGTTCTATTATGTACAATAAAGCTTATAAATTTTGAACGGTGAATGATGCAGGCCTTAAGTAGGCTGGCCCTCCCCCAAGGGACATGCGGCTAATTTCCGGGTCCGCCATCTACCTACCTAGGTACCTTAGGTAGCTAGAGTTGTCCAAGAAAGCTAAACGCACCCCGCTTAAGGTGATTCTTCCGCCGCGGTTCATATATATGTGAAAAGCCAGATGATTTTCCTCGACTAATCAACCTACCTACATGAATATAATGTCCCCTCACCAGCTACAGACAGTTCAATGGAAGCTTTCTCCTTATAGGTGCACACGCGTGGCTACCTATACAATGGCAATTGCAATATAGGTAATTGCGCGACAGTAATGCGCATAATTGGCTGCATACTTACTGACCAAAAAGTACCTACCTGGTAGGTTAAATCAAGCCTACGAAGCTTAACATATATTATCAAACCGACCACTACTGCAGTGGTACTGAGGTATTTAGCTCTAATTTCTGATGCACATCATGCATCATACCTATGCTTTGCATATCTATATCTTTGATATTTTAATCCGGTTCGAGACTGCATGCTTTAATTCTTACACATGGCGTCAGCGGGGTGGGGGGGGGAGCTCTTTACAACGTGTGCATGAACATCGTGATGATGCTCATATATATATACGAAAGGTTTATACTTCCTCGACCATTGCATGCTGGCCACTGAATGCCTAGGGGTCGTTGTACTTTTCTTTTCAAGATGATTCAGGTGATCTGTATTTGAGCTCGCGATCAGGTATGAAAAAATTGAAAGGTTATGATTTGGGAATATCGGTCGGTATACGTATCACGTGCACTAGTTACATGATGGATGAAGCTCGTAGGCTGGTTCTACAAGGCGCCTCCATTGTTACATTTAATCTTCCAGTCTCATGAGCAGGGGTATCAGGAGAGGATATGGTGGCGCACTAGGGATGCATTGAGAGGATGAGGGAGGTGGAGGAGGCATCGGTGCACAGGGCCCTGCACCGGTGATTGCCCCATGGCCATTGGGAGGGAAGGCGAGGTGGCTACCACAATGGGAAGAGAGGCACATACAAGAGAGATAGTCTCGTGACTAGACCCTCGTAGAGGAGCAGAGAGGAAAAGAGTTCATCATGATCATCATCTCCATCCATATCCTCGTGCCATAGTACTACATAGTGCTCGGCATTGTTCTTACAAGGAGGCATAATCCACCTCATTGACAAATGGAATAGGTCCATGGATATATCACGATCACGACGGGGTCGGCACCACATGTACATCTGCTGCTGCTTTGCCCCTATGTTCAAAATTTTTATATCATGCGGATTATACCAAGTTATAGACATCAGCATTTGAGATAATCGATCAAGCTAGCTAGATAGGAGTAAGATTGTACATCGACTGTGCAGCTTATTTTAAATAAGAAAAAAAAACCCAAAAATCATGTGAATGTCCGGGTAGATACCTACTTTGTACTTAAGGTGTGCAGCTCTAAATTTAGTCTTCTGCATACATACAGACAATTCCTTCATATATCCCCCATTGTCCCATTGCCCCATTTCCCCATCACCTCATCCCACAATTCAAGGATCAAAAATCACATGTGCTCGAGTACATCACACACCTTTCCTCCATCGAGCACTTCACATCCAACACTTCCTTCCTTCTCGAGCTCTCTAAGCCCTCGGGCTTATCATCCAATCCTAAGGCTGTGCATAATCCAATTTTTCAATCATCCATCTGGCTATCCACTCATCCATCCATCATTCCTTCGTGATTGACCTCGAATCCAAAATCGAAGATCGATCGATCACCATCTGCATGCAACTAGCATACACTAACACCCCTCGCGGAAATACACCTCCATCGTCGAGGGGTTTATATCCCAGAAGACGTCCCGTGGGTGGTTGTGATTGTACATATAGCCATGATTGTAGCTATAGTTATCAACTACTGGATCCGGATCTCTCAAGCCTGAAATTGACGAACTTGCTGCATCTGTATCTCCATGGCCATGGCCGGCCGCGGCACCAATAACTACAAGCTCTAGAACTTTCATGAGCCCAGCCCAGAGGGTGTTTTTGAGTTTGATGGGGAGGAGGAAGCTATAGCTAGAGCTAGTTGGTGGAAACATTGGAGATTCATTTGGGTTCGTGAGGGATCCAGATCCAGATCTGTCTGGGAAGATTTCTTGTGGTGTTTGTAATTTCTGGTCGAGCATATTTATCGTCTCAAAACCGTGCACGCGGGTTAAAATCTGCGTTTGTATGTTCTTCGATGGGTTAAATTAATATTTGAATCTCAGGATGTCGATCGAGCTCGCCTGCCGCGGATATTGCTTTATATATGGGAGCTCGAGAAGGAGAGATAGATTATAGGCCTAGCTGTACTTACCTTGAAGTGGGGGTTTAAACACAAGAAGGTAGATAGATAGGCAAGTATTGATTGACGATATCGATATCGATCTAGAAGATCTTGCAACCTCGATCTGAAATCTGAAAGATGGAGTTCCACTCTAGAAAAGATGTAAATCTAGATGTCAAGACAATATATATATACATGGAAAGCGAATCTTCCAATTATTTATCCATTGAATCCAGTCCACGAAATAGCCGCCTCATTGCAATTGAATGTTCACATGTGTAAACACACGATTCCTGCAGTGAACTGCCTAGAGATTGCACAAAGCACAAAACCATACTCTGGGTTGTTACTGCTCGTGGTAAACTCGTATATGGGGGGATTTCTCACTACTCATCCATTGAATTCTCCATGCCATCCGTGCACATAATTCAGACTTTTGAAATTCCAATTCTAGATCTCATTCCCGTCTCCATCCCCCAAAGAAGATATGGCGCGTGCTTTCTTGGGGTTACATTTATGATCGTTAAACGTTAACTACCATCATTATTAACGGAAACACCGAGCATGAGGAGGTAACCACCTGTCTGAAGTACTGTGGAATACATTGAATGGTAAGTATCTAGGTATCATAAACCAAAATTAAATTTCACCGTAGCTGGCCCCATGGGCATGGATGGTATCACAAAAAAAATTGACGTGGAATTGCAATTCAATGATCCATGAGAATGAAAAAAAAAATCGGCCATGGTTTATAATGTGGTAGAGGTATATCCACATTGCATTCATATTCTATTATATTCATTCGACAGGAAATTTAAACTCACATGAACATGTACGATGTCGAAGGATAAACATCGATGCAAAGTTCCGCATTCGCTGTATGGCCATGGCCATATGGCATCCCGCTGCGGTATGTGTGTGTGTGTGTATTCTTAGAACAAGAGGGGAGTCATGATCATTCGAAGGATATGATCGGTACCGGTATTGGTTTAATAGAATGCTACAAGATGGAAAGAGAGATCATCACAGCCAAGATCTAGCCCAGGTGAACGCGGGGGATAAGAGATGAATGTAAGGAGCAGAAAGCAGAAAAACATGAGTATTGGCTGGAAAGCCCAAGTCACGTCGACGTCACTCCAGGTAGCTTGCTATTCTCAATTTCTAGGGGTCCATTCCATTTGAGGAAGAATGTGAGAGAGACTTGCCATGGGTAGCTTCATACCCCCCCCCCCCTTCTCTTGCACCACCCTCCGCAGTTCATTCCTTTCTCATAAGCATTTTCAAATTCAGCGCTCATAATGAAATATCATGCAAAGACAGGTACATGATCATAAAGCATCAAAGAAATACAACAATTTAAGAAATCCACAAAATCCACGTAACGCCAACCTAGCATGACATTAGAACAATATGAGAAAGAAGACTTTAGAAATAACGAGGGAAAATAGAAAAACATCATGATAAGAAAAGCAGAAAGTGGCTGAGATATCCTTCCCCCCTAATGCCTCCCATTCGCTGCCCCCATCCACCCCCCATGCCCTTTGCCAGGCCTCGCTCCCGGCCCTCAAGTCTTCCTCCAGATCCGCCGCACCGTAAGGAAAGATAATAATAGCCAGGGAAATGTACTCGAAGCAAAGGGTATGGTGCGACTATGGTGCGACAGATGTGTCACGAATGCGCCGTCATGTTTAAAACCAAATCAAATCAAAAAATCGAATATTTAGAATGATATCTATCGATATCTTTCCTTCATATTGTTGCACCAAAAAAACACCAATTACAATCTGAAATGCTGATTTTTTTACCAAAAAATCGAATTTTGGAAAATGAAAATTCAAATTACAAAGTGTTTTGAGCAATTTTGAAAACATGCCTTTTTTGCCCTGAAAACCCCGTTATCAACGGGCTTTTCAGATGCACCGTGGTCAAATATTTCATGCACTGTAGTCAATTATTTCATGCGCCTACAGTTGAATTTCACGCGCGCTGTGAGGCAATTTCGTTTGTATGTGTTTGCTTAGAAAAATAACATGCTCAATGCGCCGTACGGTGCAAAATGAAATGCTGATTTTGCACCGTGAGGCTTTATTCCGGGCGCCGTTAAACCAGTTTACGGTGCATTGCACTCAACGGCGCATTTGGTGACACGTTTGTCGCACCATAATGAGGAAAGAGAGATAAAAACCCAAGAAATTGATATCCCACCGCATCAACGCCAACAGTAAAGTCATGATCATCTGAATGAAAAATAAGAGTAAAATTAAATGTCAACAATAACATGAAATATAGGACAAAGACGTAATTCTGTATGAATGGCTAGTACTCCATCCCTCCATCCCCGCTCCCCCCGCTCCCTCCATCGCACCAGCGCAGCGTATACGTAAGAAAAAGATAGTACTTACCTGTTAGATACCTTTTCAAACTATAATAACGATCTTGAGAGGTGCATAAAAAAAGAAAGCATGATCATATATCAATATCAATGAAAGAGTGGAAAATGTAGGAAAAAAAATGAATAATGAAATTAAACGTGAATAAGAAAAAAAGTAAGACAAAAAAACAAGGCAAGGAAAGAAATGAAATGAGTGAACCAAGGTTGGGATAGTTTGATCGTTTTTCAGGATCCGGATTATCAGAGATGGGGTATCAATTCAACCCAAGAAATCGTGGTATACGATCCTGCAGGAAGGCTCCGCAAACTTGCGAATGATTCGGCTAGCGAGGATGTAGATGAAAACCAATGGGTATGTAAGGAAAAAAAATGTTTTTCTAGCAATCATAAGAAGATTAGTGCATCCTCCTGGACCGGATCCATAGATGCACCTCCCAATGAAACCGTTCTTCATATTACTGAGAAAGTAACGTGCTTACTATTGATACAAGAATCAACGCTAATCCACTGACGACAATTATTATTCCAGAGCCTCGCCATAAAATCTTCTCAAAATGCGTTGGGAAATGCCCGTTCCAAGGTCAAGGATGTATCCCTCCGGAAATGCCTGGTATAGCCAATGCCATTAAAATAGTGATCATGAAAACAAAATCCAGCGAGCCTCCTTGCCATTCAAATATGCCTTTGAGTTTTTTAAAATTCAAATTTGACGTCTCTTCTCGATAGTATTCAACGAGTTGGTAACATGGAATCTTAAGGATTTCGGTAGTGAATGTAGTTGAAAGGTTTTTATTATTGAAACCAGATCTTTGTGCTTTCAGCCCTCGCATATTGAGCAAATAATTGCCAAGTTCATGAATTTCATGTAAGGAGGGCTTTTCGTCAACAAGAAACCATCTAGAGAATCGAGCCTGCAAATAATTGTTTCTGAATACAACATTGTACATCTGGTCAGTATAAATGCCATCGTATGCATGATCAATCATGAGCACGAAAAATTGCAAATTATAAATCTCGGCCACCTCAATCGGATTATGAAGATCAACGCATACCACGTCTCCATGAATTCGATGGCAGGAAAGTTGGCTATCTCCAATCGGACCCGGACCTCTTCGAGGGGCTGGGTAAGAGACTAGACCCGGAATGCCAGGTGTAGCCCCATATTCAGTAAATAAGCCTTGCTTGCTGGACCTAGACACCAGTGTAGTATTGATGGTGAAGCGCACATATTCATCTAGTTCTGACCGCGGGCCTACATCTAAGAATTTTAACAATGTGTTGATGATGGAGTCCCTCTGATCTAGTTGAATTGGCCGACATATATTTTGGGGCTTCTTCATCCACAATAGGTACATTAGGAGTGCGCAAACTACATGCATCACAGTGTTAATCTCTAAAAGGGTAACAGGTAGACCTTCTGCTTTTCTGACAACACACTGGATTATTATCCAGCTTGCCTGCAGGCACACCATGGCTTTTGCCAACCAGTCGGTTTTACTTCGATCGTCAATTTCCTCTGGAAGAATTACTGGTAATTATTCGAAGCTTGCAAGATAGACTGCCGCTTCTGAGGTCAAGGTTTGGAACCTTTCCGGAAGAAATGCCTTCCTCTCGGTTCCTGAAAGCGCGAAGGCACAATGGTCTACATGGAAATCCACAAGATGATGTATTTCCCCAAAAAGGAACTTAGGAACATTGAACTCTGGTCGAATAGCCTCAAAGCCCCCCATAACAATATAGAAGCCTCTGTCGAGTCTTGGTGGAAATAATGACCTCCATTGGAGGCCAATATTGCTCCAAAGGTTAGTGTTCAATATCTTCTGGAGGAATTGAGACTGTGTTAATCCTTCGCGTATCCACCGTAGCCTGGGAGAAATTGATTTTCCTTGTGTTTTGGTAATTTTGGGGAAAAATTTCTTGTACCAAGGCCGCATGCGTTGTATGTTCCGTTCGCGCACAACTAAGAACCACAAAAAAGATTAATTAGCAATGCAAAGAACAATCAAACATGCTATGATAAATGTAATGTTTCACTTAGCTTCAATACCTCCTCATGATCGCCCAAGTCCTTCCACTCTTCATAATCAAGGGGTTTTCGACTGAATGGCAAAGTCTGCTTGGGGGGGTAGTGAGGGTATTCCGTTACAGCGGGGACATACCCGCCCTATATTCCAAAAGAACATTTCATATTAGCTTGCCATGTTTGGCATAAGTATTATATGTAGTTTGCAGGCATCTCTTACATATGTTTTTTCCATCTTGATACCGCTCACGTTCACCGACAAGGGCGTTTCGGTTTGTAGGGCTGATGTGACGTCAAGATCTGCTGATGCTTTGTAGTCGACAGTAATCGGTGGTACTGGATCCAAGCTAGGGTCTGGGGCTTGGATTCCATCATATTGTGCAGCTTTTTCTCTCTCTGAGTTTAAATTCTTCTCTTTCATTCCTGAGTTTGACTGTTCTAGATCCTTTAAAAATCACTGAGTTTTTACATGAACATTAGCTTCTTATATATGCAAGAACGGAAGCATCCTTAGAAAAAGATAATCGAGTTAATTATAATAGTTAACCTGTTATGCCCAGGAGCGAAGACCAGACTAGGAGATAAGCTAGGTTCGGAGGGGCTGGGCACGAGACTAAGATTAAGCGAAGAACATTTCGTCCCAAATTGGTTAAACTGCCGAGCCGTTTGAGGAGAATTCATATATTTTACATTTCCTTGAATGTAACATCAAACACCCAACGTAGCCTCACACCCAACGTTTCTTTACGCAAAAAAAATCCCGCGAAAATAGATAAATGTGGATGCCTATCATCTCAATATTCCACATCTAGCAGCACATATGACTACATAATGGCCTAATTCAGAGCTTCCGGAGTGCTTTTAGCATCACCACGGCCACCACGGCCACCACGATCAGCAGCCACCTTTGCTGCCTCTCTAGCAGCCTTCCTTGCTGCCCTATCAGCAGCTATTTGTGCATCTTACTGGCGTACATATGCTGATTCTCGAAGGGCGCAAGTCACACTTGTCATGGCAAGTGGTGCAATATTGCTTAGATAGTAGCTACGAGGGCACCAGATCACAAATAGCATACCAGCAGGCTCCAGCGCACCAAATTTCAGCTTCAGTGTAAACCTACTAGCACAAGCAGCTATACGAGCATGAGATAAGGCTGAATTCAATTGCACTCGAACTCTTATCCATGAGCAGCAGCATGAGCAGCTCCGCAAGGCCCGCAAACCAATTCCAGTTGACAAGAAGGCTATCTTACTAATGACACTTGTGATGAATTGTAATTGCCCGCCGCCGCTGCTGCTATGTGCTTATTGAAGTGATCTGCCATATATGCTATACCAAGTTAACGTTCCACATCCATCGTAGCATTTGCTTGTACTGCAAAACTTGCCTCCTCTTGCGGCAGATTTGAATTCTACCCTGCGCTATAGCGTGCACCACTGAATATAAAGAATGGAGGAATTCGAAGCACATTGCCTGCAGCGGATATTTTTTCCAATGCAGTTGCAGACTCGCGATTGCTGTTGCCACGGGCATAGTGTGGCCTGCGGAGGCCTTCAGCACTCACAATTCCCTTCGTGCGTGCATTATGGCTCATGATGATGCCTTTTTCGTCAGAATTGAAAAGCTGTGGTAGTGGAATTCAAAATAGGTATATTTGGTGAGCAATTAGTGCATAAAACCGCTTTAACAGCTCAGGATCTGCCACAGATTGAGCACGCTGCTCATCTATTGAACATGTTTATGAGTCACTTCTGGATGCTTCTCCATGAATCGCAGGTGCCAATTGACACCAATCTCCATGTTTGAGGGTGGTTGATGCTTCCGGAGCACATCTCCGGCTATTGCGAAATTAATAATGGAGCCAAGTCACCTAAATCAAAAGAATTTATTACCTAGATAAGTGTGACTCGATGTGAAGGATCTCTGAGTTCAATTCCCAGGTAAGGCATTTTCATTTTTGGCCAAGAGCTCCTGGGGTTCTTTCGGGGCGAAGCCCCGGGTACCAGTATATATATATTTCAGATTGTTCTCTTGCCGGGAAAAAGCTCTAGAACGGCAAGCATTATAAATACAAACGTGCTAAAATTCGATCACCATTTCCAGTTACTCTCATGATATTGGATGACGAAATCAGCGTTCATAGTACCTAAATAAATATATTTTCGACACATAATCAGATGAACCACAGGTTCTAATTCATGCGAGATATGCATTTGTAATTCTGGATCACTTCTTTTGGCATAAGATGAACTTTAACCTTCGGTATTAAGCCTATGCTTGAGGATCATGTACTATAGGAATATATCAAGTGTTTATGTGGCCATGGGATAACCGCTATCATTCGCCCCCATCATGGAAAATACGAGGTAGGTGCAAGAGCCCAGGAAAATCGTACTTTTCAAGCTAAGAGAATCCTGGAAATCCAAGTATCCTAGCCTCGTATAACCGGAAAATCCATAAGGCATCCCCGGATGTCAAGAGTTTTCCAAGTTTCTGGGATATGTTGCATTTAATTGTGGTAATATGAATCAAAAAGTTTTACGGCTGCTTTTGGGATATCCTGCACGTTTAATTAATTTGTTGCTTACAGCTGTTGGAGTGTTTGAGTGTGTTGGCTCTTGGGGCGAAGGCGAGTTGGCTGATCGTGTTGGCCGAGACCGAGTTCCGTACATATCTGGCCCCACATCTTCTAAACTAGTTTATTGCCAATTGATAAATCTAGACGTTGAGGGGCGAGCCTTGGTAAATAAGTATAGCACTGTAGTATAGTTCCTTTGCAGCATAGGATATCAAGAAACCTTTATCATAAGTATTTGAAATTGGGCCTTAGGTTACCCCCCGTGGCTGGCTCTATCGGTTGACAAGAATAAGATTGGTTGCTCGCTACCCCCCTCTAAATGCTGATCTATCTAATACTTGACTAGCTACAATATGCCAAGGAATACAGCCAAATCTCTCCACCTTCTGCTCTCCCGGCGATTCCTCCGTCTCCCTTACTAACTTCCCTACAGTACCCACAGCTGCACCTGGCTATATCGGACCTCGACATACCGAAACCTTGGTATTCCGGACACAAACCCTCGAGACTTGTGGTTTTCTACTTTTTACCACCAAAATACCACTTGCTAAACTGGACACCGGACCGGACAGACTTTTCAAACTCAAAACCCCTGTTTTCATACAAATTGTATTGGCTATTCTGGACAGTAGGGCAAAATTCCCCCCCCAATTTTTCAAACTACGCCTGTTTTGGTAAGTATTAGGTCCAAAATACCACAAAACGACCACATGATTAAGCATTTTTAAAAATTCCTCTAATTTCGCCCTTATAATTCCACTCAAGAGAATAGCTCTTACAGCATTCCAATTAAAATGTACGAACAGATGGATATCAGCATATGCTTGCTATAAGGGCACATGCTGTCCATCATGTCCATGGGATCCGGGAGCGTGTGTGTTTATAACAAGCGTTATATGGACACAAGGCACAGTCTAGATGCATGCAAATAGGTTCATATGTATTGCTGCACGAAGTGCACACTGTCCCATGATTAACATCTCGGTTGGCCTCGTCCCCAGAATTTTGCCTACGAATCACGAGATCGTCTTTTCCTTTCCTAGGAGTTCGGAAGCAGATGATTTGCCACATTTGGATTTTGACTTGATCGAAAAGGTTGAAAGCATTGCGCACATGGAACCACGTCTGCTCGAGTAATTGCTTGTTTAAAAATTCATAGGTAGTTGTAAAAAGGTTTAAGGTTCGGATGAAAATGGTGGTATGGAGTTCCGGTCCGGGGATGACAATCCTCTAATTTTACTGTGGCTGCAAATAGTTAGAACGAAATTGGCAGAAGTAGGCTAGTCCTCTTTGGAGCTCATTCTAAGGTTTCGTTGTAGGGCTCGGCTCAAGAAGCTGTCGGAGTCTGCAAGGTGTGTCACAGCATTCGGAATTACCCCATCAACTGTTTGGGCACATCCCTAACTACTAACTTAGGCCGGCATATATGAAGGAGGTACGAGTAGACCCACTCTTAATTCCTTCCCGATTCTCCCCATGGCGACAACCAATTTGCAGTCAGTATACAGGAATGGCAGTCTGGACTGAGCGACAAATGATAAGTTGGATTAGAGTATGTAGAGTATAGTGGAGCTTTGCTGCATAAGTTAATTTAGTAAGTGCCGACCGCTTAATTCGTCTTGGTTTATCAATCTCTCCACATCATAATACCGAAACAGAATATAGCCCTAGGTTTATACGAGCTACAATATAAATTAGCATTCGCTACCGCAATTATCGCACTCTAACTCGTGCATTGATACTACTAATAATGTGTAAATTGTCATCCCCAAGAGAATGGAACTAGAAATAATTCTGACCTCAAACAGACCTAATCAAGCCAGGTACAAATATACTTCATGAGATGGAAATATTCCGTCGCAAACGTCTCAATTGAGAACCAGATATAATCTGAGTTTAAGAAAACAAAAGTGGGCTGGCTAAGGTTTATTTGTGGTCACATCGTAATCCCTGCGTGATTTTATGCAAATCATTACATCGTGTACGTTATCAAAGATTTCTGCGCCTTTGTCCTGGACCATTTGACCAATATGTTTGCATATGCCTCAAGGAATGTTCTCAAGTCGGCATACACATCTCAAACCAACCCCTACCTACAATCACAGGACCAAGCCTAAAGCACTGGAATAATTCTACCCCAAAGAGGGAAATCTATATAAAAGTTGCCCATAATTCGTCATTCCGTGTAGGAATTTTAAGATGAACAGGGACGTGTGGCCCGTGTGGCCATGTGCACTTCCGAATTGGAACATGGATCTGGGATGCAGGTAGGTAAGGGCTCCCCGCGTTCCAACGACGAGCTAACGTGCCCTTTTTCTGGTTCGCCGGACCGAAGCGTCTGCGAATGCTCACACTTCCAGCGCGAGCTAGCAGTATCAAGCCTAGACATTCACTTGGGACACTGGGTCAGCGCATGGCACAAGGCGGGGAAGGGGGTTGAGGGCCGTTTGCTTATTCCTTATGGAGAATTAGATCTCAAGTTCAACTGATGTACGTTTATACTATTTCCCCTACCGGAATATCTGCTTTCTCCGCGCTGCTAGGTGGGACGCTAGGCCAAATCTAAAATTTATCCATCTTGAAACCTGAGCCATTGCTATTCTCAGGCTCTGGAAAACTGCTTTGGCTTGGCGTTCCTGGGTAATAGGAAGCACCGGTCTGATTTAGCTATGGATGGAAATGAAATACGAGCTTCAGTCATTATAGCTAGGATGTAGGTGATAATTGCTCTGATATAGCCCTCGACAAATTTGGTATAAAGTACAGCTTCCTCAGACCTTTTTCAGAGTTTTTTTTTGTTCGACATCACTCCCTGAGCAGCCATCCACTGTCCTTCATTTTAACAGGTCCCTTTTTATACATTCTCACCTATTCAAAATGAAGCTCACCGTTGCTTTCGTTGCCGCCGCGTTCATTGCTGGTGCTCAGGCACACACCCGTGTTTGGGGTGTTCACATCAACGGAAACTTCCAGGGAGATGGTCGTGGCACATACATCCGTTCACCACCAACCAACAACCCTATTAAGGAGATCAACACGACCATCAACTGCAACGTGAACAACAACCAGGTCGGATCCCAGGTCCAGGTCAAGGCTGGTGACACATACACCGTTGAGTGGTATCACGATACGTAAGTCTCGAGATGCAGTTTCTCCACGATGATGATGAGGGCCTCGTGCTAACTTGAAGACAGCCGCAACGACGACATCATTGCCGCCTCGCACAAGGGACCTCACGTCTTCTACATTGCCGCTGCATCCAGCGGAGGCAACGGCGCTGTCTGGACCAAGCTTGCTGAGGACGGTTTGAGCGGAGGAAAGTGGGCCGTCGAGAAGCTCATCGCCAACGGCGGAAAGGCCTCGTTCACCATCCCAAGCTGGATCGCCCCGGGCGACTACTTGATCCGTGCTGAGATCATCGCCCTCCACGAGTCCGAGGTGACATACCAGCAGAACCCGGTCCGTGGCACGCAATTCTACCCGTCTTGCCAGCAGGTCAAGATCACCGCCGGTGGATCCACCAAACCAGCCCAGAACTTCAACTTCGTTGGAGGCTACAAGTACACCGACCCAGGTATTCTCTACAACATCTACACCATCGGAGGCTACCCACCCTACACCATCCCAGGGCCCTCCGTCTGGGTGCCAACCACAAGCGGCGGGGGCACTGGCGGCGGCAGCTCCGGATCAGTGGCCAAGTACGGGCAGTGCGGTGGCACCGGTTACACTGGAGCCACCGGCTGTGTCTCCGGCACAACCTGCGTCGTCGTCAACCCATACTACTCCCAGTGCCAGTAAAGAATCTACTTGGTCGTTTGAAAGGGGGGCTCGGCGGAGTTTCTTGGGTGGGATGGGATGGATAGATATTTGGGATTGGCTGCGGATTGTTGGGATACACAGTGTGTGCTTAGGGCCTATAGATGTATTTTAGGTGCCGGTGTTTGGATAACACATATTTTCATGTTCTACCTACATTTATGAATGATCTTTACCCAGACTACTTGTTCTATCATCCTGCGTGAATTGAGCGATCGTGTCTTGTGATAAAGTCGTGTGACATAACCCAAGAGTGTTGGCGTGTGACGAGAGCACTAAGCGACCGAAAACTTTGTCTCAACGTCATTCAAATACCAATGCCTCGCATTGATGCTTTTTATTGTTGCTTTCGTATCGAAAGCTTGAGTGACAGCCTTGGTAACACTAACTTTCAAGTGTTTTAACCACGAGCTCGACGGCACTGAACAAAAATAAACGCAATATCTTAAAAGCTCCTCAATTTCAATGGCGTCTTACCCAACAAAATGTCCATAGAATAAGCGATTCGTTCTATGCCCGATTGAAGCAATGAGCCCGAGCAGAGTGAGAGCGTGTTCATAAAAGTGAAATGCAACCCTGAAACCCATCACAAGTCTCCCCATTTCGCAGAATATGAACCTATACAGAGCGCAGTGGATGTCAGTATACCGTCCGGTAGTCAAGATGTTTGCTTATAACAAGTATTTTCCTATATCGAGTGATATTTTTGCTGTGTCAAAGGATATGGGCGACAAGGCCTATGATTATAACAAACGCCGTCTGTAGATAACTCCCGTTATCAGCATACTCGAGTACTCAGCATAAGCATACCATTGAGCTCGAGTCCCACATTTCTATTCTCGTGTCAAAGTGTGTAATGCCTCCAATGATGACAGGCACTTGTGATCTACGTTTTATGTTGCGGCTACGACAGCTATACGTACTCATTTCGAAACATTGATCGAGTCTGTTTATAACACGGTTGCAATGCTTATAGCAAACTTACGCTGATAGCGGGAGTTGGATTTGGTGTAAATCCTGCATCTGGGGTCTAAAACTGTTTGGATCGTGAGATATACGCATACATTTTGGCAACCACAACATCGCATTATGCTGCAAAGATTCCTCTCGTTATAGGCATAAATCATTTCTAGGCATATAAACTGATGGTTCCGCAGGTATGCGTATAACGAGAGCTAACTGCATTATACACAGATCATGATATGACGTGATATAGGGTTGTTCATATGTCAACTGTTCCTGAAAATCTACTCTCGAGAAGACTATCAAAACCGACCATCCTCATAGTTGAGGGTAACGAGCTGCAATCAGCCTTCCTGCCCCAGAACTGACCTACCGATCAATATCTGCACGAATGTCAAATTATGGCTCAGGGTAACGGCGCCTGCACCTGCGGCGGGTGCCATTTTTAAGATGCGATAACTGGATACAGACACCCCTTATCAGCATTTATTTTCCAGCTCCAAAATATGCATTTGCTGCCACTTGCAAAACTCCTCCCGTTATAAGCATAATCAGAGCGTTTTCCCAGTCTCGAGCCGCGTTTGCCCATAATTATCCTAAGTAGAGTCAGCCAAAATTTACAATTGCCATTCTGAATGCTCCTGCGTTAACCATACTGTCAACGCCGGAGTCCAGATGTTGATTGATGCTTATCACGAGTTTTGTTTTACAATGGAAGGTACCGGACCGATACCATATGTACCTCTGATACTTTGTGGCTTGGCTCGAATCCATGCTTATAATAAGCGTAGGTTTTCTATTGATTCTGCTCGAGGGACTTTGTAGTACTAATTTACTTTGGTTGTAATTCCCAAGTTCGGGCATCAATAATTTTGAGGTTTAATTGTCGGGAAGAACAATAAGTGTGATGCAGAAGACTAGGAAGTATAGATTACTCCGTTATAAGCATATTCCCAGGACCAGCCATTAATCTGTATCCTTCTAATGAAAATATGCTTATATCGACAGTCTATTTCGGTGCGACCAACTTCTAGATATGCTTATAATTATATCGGGTATGCTTATTACTGGAGTCACTGTAATTGAGATGAAAGGCGGGAAACCTTCATCGGACGAGGTTCACTTGACTTTTTGAAATCAGACTACATACCTGACGTATTACAACAACTTTCTACGTTCCATACCTTTTGTAAAAACATTTTTATATCCAAATCTTTGTATGCTATCAAATAATGTATGATTGCTTCTTGTATCGCGGGTTTAAAGTAAGCGTACATAGGTGATCAGAAATCTTGATACATACCTCCTTTGTCAGCCACCTTCGCCATGACATCAATGTCGCCCAAACTTAACCCAAAGAGGCAATTATTTCTAATCCAATCACACTTTTAACGGTCGACGTTGAATCAAAATTAATCCACCTTCGTTTACCTAGCGCACCGTCATATTATTCCAACGTTAACCGACCCGAGACCAATTCGGAAGATCGGAGGGTTGAAGTAGGGTGTTTACCGAAACCACTTATCCCAGCGCTTATATTTCGTTAGTGCGCTGTTTTGACATACGGATCTGCGGCGAGCTCGCGAGGAGGGCAACCAACTACCCAATAAGCCCAACTGCTCTGCATTGATGGCTCGATCGTCCAGTTGCAATCATCGAGTTGATTGTTCGATACTTACTTAAACTATACGTATACCGGTATACGCACCCTCTCATCATTACTCATTGCCAAAAATATGGTTTTGCCTTTCTTAGTAGAAAACATGCAATTCCAGATAGACAAACTTACCTACTTCACTATCTTATAGCTACCCGAGTACCCCGCGCGCCAATCTGTGATTGATCTATGTTTCGTAACAGTCACAGTGGCAATGACAGGGCTAATCACGATTTTCCTTCAACGAACAAGGTGTATTCTTGGGAGTTTTATTGGTTGATATTTAATTGCGGGGTTGATTGGGTTTGGTGCTCAAGTAGAGTAGATCTACCTGTGATGACTCGAAGCTAGCCACATGAAGCTTTTCGTCCAAAGACTCACCTTGAAAAAATTCCTCTGGTGTGGTTAAAAACAGTTGAGAAACTTGGTACACATCGATGACTTCCGCTATAAGCACAGAGTATTCTCGGGATCAAGGTTCGTGCGCAGAAACTGGTGTGATGGCCTCGGGGAATAGAACTGTATGCTTGTCAAGAATTCGAAAATATGGTTATGGAAACGGGTGTGTTTGTAGCAAATGTAGTCTGTACTAGGTACTTACGTTTCTGTGGTCACCAGCGCAAAGGTCTGATGGATCCGGAAATTGTGAACCAGACTCGCGTTTCTTTTGTGGACTCTATATATAGATAGGAACATATGCCTATGATCACAGATCGAGGGCTTATGATCATGATCAACGACTCAAGCCGTTGGTTAGTGTAACTGACATATTTGCGACAGTACCTTAAATAGCACGATTCGGATATCGCTGAACCCTCGATCATAAAAGTGGGCAGTGAGGAGCCTCGTACATGCATTGAATTCATCTGTCCTCGTGCCCAAACTTGACCTCGAAAGTATCTCTTATAATCAAGTAACTATCTGATATAATAGACAATACTTACAGCATGGTAAAATAATTATGTGAGTAAGTGTGCATATAGCGAATTCGAAGTGAAATTGCTTGGAAACATGTTATTTTTAGAAAAGGCAATATATATAAAGTAAGCATATGGAAACTTGTTATTGAAACGAGCTCTATCGCGAGTGTAACCAACGCAATAAGAATTACAATGCATTAAAGTAGGCAATGTACATATCCAAGGAAGAGGGCAGCACATAGAGTTTCGACGACTATTGCAGGGTATCTCATGACTGATCATGATACCTCTCGGCGGAAGAATGCATGATGATGGAAATCAAAGAAGAACGCAGATGATATACATTTGCAAAACAAATGGAATTTGTAAGGAAAGTCATGCTATTGAGGAAAGAAAAGGTAAGAAGCAAGTTGATAAAGAGGTGAAAAGCTTGCGCTCGCTGTGCTTTGCATGCGATGGAAAAAAAGGGATATATGAAATACAAACGACAAGCTGCAGCAGAAGAGTCACGCAAGGCAGCATGAGGCCGAGGAATATGAAGCGCTCTAAAATGCAGGAAATAAGAAAGAAAAGACGAGAAGGCTATTCAAATCAAGACATATAAAGCAAAGACACAAGAAATAAAATAGATAATATCCCGGTACCGGTGCCACACTCCCCCACTACGACAACAAAAAAGAAATTGATGGGAAATCCGAAAAAAGATGACAAATGAAACCCCAATGTACAGATTTTATATACAACGCAAAGCAAAGGTTTGGTAACTATGTTCCAAGGAAATGTGATTTAAAGTGATGAAATTCAAATGATATGGAGTGTTTGGTTGCCGCGCTTCATATCGTCTACCGCTCCCGGTCGACAAGTGGTGGCAGCGTGGGAACCTCTGCAGATGTACCTGGCCTGCTGGCCAGCATCGAGGCGTTCGAGGCCGTGCGGTCGCGGCCGGCGATGCTGCCACTTCTTGTTCGGCTTGCCGATCGGCTGCGGTTCCGGCCGGCGCTGCTCATCGCGCGGGTCCCGATGGCGCCCGTGGGCGGTGCGGCGCTGCTGGACCGCCGCGGCCGCCGGCTCTGCTCGACCAGCTCGAGCGTCTCGTGCGGGGCGACCTCGCGGGGTATCATCGCGAAGCCTGACCCCGTGTCCCACGAGCCGCGCTGCGCCGACGACCCGAAGGGATCGGCGTTGAGCGTCGGCCGGATGATTTGCGACTCCCGCGGCGAGGGGAGGCCGGTGGCGGCGCGCACGAAGCGCTCGGCGTCCTCGCGGTCCTGCGAGGGCGTGCGGCGAGAGTGGCGCTTGTCGTTGCGGCTGCGGCCGCGGTAGTGGCGCGGCTTCTCCGCGATGAGGTCCGGCGTCGAGGGCAGCACGGCGTGCATGGCCAGCTGCGGCGTGTTCCGCGGAGGGCGCCTGCTGTGGCGCATGCGCACGAGCGCGCGCAGGCCGGGGACGCACGTCGCGGCGCCGCCAAAGACCATCTCGAGCGCGGTGACGGCCTTCACCTCGAGGCCGGCGCTGGGCACGACGGCCGAGTCGGGGGTGCGGTCGGCCAGGATGCACGCCAGGCGCGCCGCCGCGGCCGCGATCGTGCCGAGGCCGATGCCGAAGAGCAGCCAGGTGCCGCGCATCTCCATCGGCGCGCGGCTGAGCGCGCGCAGAAGCATCACGGCAATGATGATGACTGCGAGGGCCACCCTTGTTAGCACACGAGACGTCCCGGAGATGGTCATGATCACTTACGCAAAAAGTCTGTGCTCAGATTGCCGAGGGCCGTCACGATCGTGGCCCAGCGGCGCTCCCAGAAGAGGCCCCCCGTGGCCGTCGGCAGCCGCTCGCTCTCGCTCCCGAGGTCCATGCCGCCGACGACCGCCTGGTAGATGACAATGCCGAGGAAGCTCACCACCACGAGAAAGGCCGTGATGCAGAGCAGCGAGTAGCTGATCTTCACCACGCGGCCCATCGCCTTGTCCACGTCCGCAACCTTCTCCTTGCCCCCAGTGCCCTCCAGTCGGCTCGGCGTCGGCGATGCCGGCGAGTCCAGCACCTCCCACAGCCTCCTCCCGACGTTCCACCACACGGCCAGAAAGCCAAACTTGACGCACCACATGACGCAGACATATCCAAGCTCGAGCGCGAGCCCCACTGAGCGAATGTCTCTCTTCAATGCCCCAGGCTTGCCGTCAATCATGTACTGCGTCAACGCCTCCTCCGTCATTGGCGGCGTAGCGTCCCTCGCGCTGCTGTAAATCTCCGCCAGCTGCTCCCCCCACCTGATAGACAAAGTCGTCCCAACACAGTGCAGCGCCGTAAGCACATGGATCGCGACAACAAACATCGTGACGACCGTCGAGCTGGTGAATGCGATTCTGCGTATCAGGCGTCCAGATGTGGCCCCGGGGCTAACTCCCGTTATCGACGGCCGCCGGCCGGGGCCGTTTGATGAGTACACATGAAGTGCGTAGAACCGAAGCAGGACTGTGAATGTGAGTAGGGTGAAAAACACCCAGATCAGGGCTATTGTCGAGTCTGGTGTCAGCCCGTGATTCGCCATGATTTCTTCTTGTTATATTTTAGTGACTCTTGTCGGAAATTCTGGGCAAAGACTTCACAGCTCGCGCAGTGAAGAATCCACACTGGCGTCGAGGTGGTTGACCCTCGATCCAAAAGATAAAGGTCCACGGAAGGTTTTCCGGAGGTGGTTGCTCTCGTGTGCCGTGTCGGAACTTGCCTTCCCTCACGTATTGTATCCCCTTGTGCTTATATCCACCCCTTTTTATAGCGATATTAATGCAGGTTAACCAAGCAGTCGATCTATCCAAAACTCTCTTCTCCACCTCGTTGACAAATCTGGGTTGACGCTGGGTCGTATATCTAAATTTCAATTTAGGACAAGATGCTATCAAATGCAAAATGGAATCTCAACAGGCGAAGTCGAAAAACGAGGGTGTCGAAGAAACAGATAAACGGAAGCTGGATGTTGCTTGCAGTGCAATATTGGATGCTGAATTTTATAATCGTAGACCTGCTATCGTCGTTGGCTAGTGGTTGCAAAAATTCGATATCGATATCGTCAGGTTTCCGTGGACTGTGAAATACTATTCGATTGTTTTTTGCCGTCTCGTGAATTTATACTAGGCTCCAAATATATGGCGAAGATGCTGATGGGGGGCAATGAAGTCAATCACGCCGCGTGGAATGTCGTGTATGTTTTGTTGTTGCCTTTGCTATGTGAGCTGAATCAAAGTATGATACTTTTGATGCAAACAGAACATGCAATCACAAGTAAACGGAAATTGAAAAGATGGAAAGAGGAAAGGAAACAGAAGAGGGGGTGATGGAAGGCCGAGAAGGGGTGGGGGGGGGGCTGCTACTTCCAAGGGGGACCGAGATCAGAAAAGAAAAGAAAAAGCAGAAAAGAAAAAGGTATAGCCATCTGTGCGGCATAGAGACACAGTGCTGATGGGCGTCCACCATCGTCACTGCCCGCGGTGCACTGCTGCAGGAGAACAGGGCGGTGGTGGGCAAACAAACATGCAGCGGCACACACCACGGCCAACATGCACCAGTGATGTGAGACACGTTTTCTGTGGTGGTGGTGTCCCGAATATTTGCGGGAACCCTGCGCTACGAGGGCCTGCGATCGGCGGCTGGAGATGACCGTCGCTGCGCATCTCCAACTCGAGCTATGCCGTTGAGGGCGGGAATGGCGGTGGGATCAGCTGAATTGGGGGGTACTGCCAGGGGATGGGCCTGCGAACCCAGATCCAAAGAGGACATGGGGGCATTGGGGTCGTATGATCGGCGCGCCAGGTAATCGCTGAAGGGATGCTGATGAGTGAGATTCCATGAGGAGAGGGCGAGGCGTCCACCTACTTGCCTTGCCCATTCTCCTGGTACTAAGTGTGCGCTGGAGAGTTCTTCAATTCACATTGCCTGCATATGGGCAAAGTTTATCCTCGAGACCCGAGTTCCGAGGAAACTTCCACAATCAATTAGACGATGGGCGCCCAGAGCACGAACATTGTCTGTGCGTATACGTTATTATACGGGACTCAAATTTCAGGCCTTGCTCCCGCACCCTGCCGTGACAGCAACGGTATGTTGGGCATTTGGGGGGTCACCTCCCGATACCGTACTTCGGTGGACAGTCAGCATACAAACAATTACCCTCTGCTCACACTCCCCCTTGACAACACCCCCCAAATGCCCATGGGCTCCGGCGATCGAAAGCGGACGGACGACAAACCATGACAATTCTTAAAGCCAACATCGAGCCCCCACAGCAACAGTTCTGGGTGTGAGGCTGTCCGCGCTTGCGCCCTTCTGGCCATTGCAAGAGCCGCTAGACTGCATTCTGCGTGCAGCCCCCTGCAGCGTTCTCGCTATTTTTACCACACAGCCCTCTCTCCTCCGCGCGGCAGTCGTCTCGCGGCCAGGCGACATGGTTTTCACTTTAGGTACTCTATTCTAAACCTGCGGGGAGGTCTTTTTGAAACCTGGGACGCGGGGGTGCTGCTTGCAGATTATTGCATCTCTTTAAATGCCTTGCTTGGTGCGTACGTGCATGCTGTTGACATTAAATATTAGCAGCGAGCGTCGGGAATATTAATGCTTTAAGCGGGGAACGCTTGACAGCGGATTGTCGCGGAGTCGGCAGAGTAGGAGAAGGGCTGTTCAGAAGGGCGTTCGTTGCCCCCAAGCTTCCCCTCACTTCAGCTCCGAGATCTAGAATGCACTCGTCACGGGGGCAAGATCGGTAGATGTTGAGAAACCAACACTTTTCATATCCATCCTCTTCATCCATGGGTATCCTGTCTGTAAAGATCACCCCTAAGCTTAATATTTCTCCCGGCAAGTGCTCGCCCACACTCTAGATGCCTTCGTCTCATTGGAGAACTACGCGGAATTCAATTGTGCGCGCTGCGCTAGTGTGGCTGAAGATGTAACCTTTTGAGAGCACGGACGTCGACGCCGACGACTCGCGTTGAGATGCCAACCTTCATTTTTGCTGCTTTTTGATGCCTGCAAACTTACTGATATCTTACAGGGTGGTCGCTTTTTGTTTGTTTTGACTCGAGTGGAGAAATTTGACTCCTATCCGAGTAATTGTTTCGCTCGCCTAGAGTAGATAGACGACTGGATTAATCTTAGCGACATCTCAATTAAGCCAATTCCCACGGCATGTTATTATAGAATGCTGGGGGCGCGCGTGAAATAGTTATAATTATAGTCCGATTACTAACTTCTCGGTCATATATCCATTTGCCACATCTAAGCAATCCAAATGCAATATGGCGAGATAATAGTTGACATGGCTGGAGTCGTACTCGTACATAATTATTCATACACATGTCTTTGATTCCAATCCTTATGACAAGGATTGAAAGATCTGAATCGATATTGTATTCACATCTGGCTGCATTCTTCTCATTCGATCCATGGGACACATCTCCGCGATATCCGGTGTATCGGTGCATACTTCTCATCGCTGGGCTCCTCATCCAACGCCAACAAAATTGTATATCGATTCAAAGGTTGGATTATGATTGGGCTCGAGCTCAACACTAGCTATATCTATGGAAACGGAAAGAATGTGCTTGTGGCTCCTCGATCGGATAAGGTTTGGGCATGTGGCGAATTCTTAGTTTCGTAGCCACTGAAATGTTTTTGAATTCCGTGGAGCAGAGAGGTGATACTCGACATGCAAGGGGTAATTAATAAATTCAACGTTATATTAGCTTCGAGTAATACATGATTTTCGTGAGAGGTGAGGAATGGATAAACTAGCTATAGTGATTCGAACGTTGGTCTATCGCATGATTGTAACTTCCGTAACTTCAATCATGATTATACAATGGCTAAAAAACTCTAACTTATTCTCGTACGTACCGGTACCTGAAGCTTAACTTGGATTGGCACAGCTGTAAAACCTTCTTTGTACCTCGCGGCATTAATTATACCTACCCGTCATGGGTAAATAGGTCTCGACACTTCCTACTTTGGACCTCAATTTCATAATCCGCAAGAAGAGAAGTTCCGAAAGAAAAAGGGAAAGATAAACCGTGTTTTCAATTCACCGGAATATATCTCCTGCATACCAAGCTAGAGTAAACTCGGAATACTACCTACAATGTTGGCACTCTACTGGAATAGTGAGGCGTCGAGGCGCAAGCCAAAAAATCAGCATGCATCTGCGGGGCCCCATCGCAGATGGGAATGCGAACGCAACAGAGTTAAAATGCGAACGCAACAGAATTAAAATGGTCAGCGTACCAGAAGGAAACTGGGACGCCCTCGCGGGCAAATCACAGTTGGTGGACCAGCTATGGGTCCCAACTTTCGAGCGCGGATAGATCAAGCGGTTTCCTCTTTCCTTTCAGTCCTACAATTTCCAAACTATTTCTTTCCCTCTTCTCTCCTTTGTCACACATGTATCTATTCTAGCCGCCATGGCGCAAGCCGAATGCGAAAGATGATTCAAAAAGAAAAAAAAAAAAAAGCCACAAAAACAACCCCCACATACAAATGATGCAACCTGCCAGTACCTATGGCATGCATATTGTTGCAATGCTCTAGTTCTGCAACCCCCAACGTTCATGCGCCACCAGTATTTGAATTCCCTTATCCCTGGTTTTGATGCGCAACTTGGGTATGGTGGCATCTCCATCGTGCACAGAGTGAACTGAGTTTTATCGGAGAGATGTTCTTGAGGATCGGGGAATGTGGGATCATCACAGGGTGATCTACATCATCTCAGAGTTGGTCGATGTTCCAATTGCCGGAGCTAGAAAGAAGATTTTGCTTGCAATGTATGTACATACGAGTGGACGGGTTATACCTCATACTTCGTTTGGTAGCACTTGGGATTGAAACGTGCATATCATACGTGCCCAATTCATCATAGTGAATTTTTTATTGCGTGTGTAAGTGTAATATTCTCATTTCTTCTTTTAATCTTGGGCATTGTGATTTACGTTGATGTGGGTGATACATGTGCTTATTGCGTTATTCTCTGGACTCAGATTTTGTTTTATAGTTGGCACAAACAGAGGCGACACATGATTCATGCACGCTGATCATCCCAATCTCCCAAAGCATAAATCGCCGCGAAACGTCCACGCCATTTCTTGAAACCTCGGTTAAGGATACTGTAAAACGTAATTGTGATTTAACTAGATCGTACATACATTGTAACTACTTAATCTTCTTCTCGTACCTACATCCAAAAAAAAGAACTTGATTCTTACGCAATCAACTACATATATAAGCGCCCCCTATGAAACATTAATCATAATCATATCTGAAATCGTCAGATTTGGATGTTGCAATATGTTCGAATAGCAATGAAAAACTTGAATAGAACAAGTAAAAGCAATACCGTGGCAACTGTAGTAGGGGCTACTGAGTTGGTGGGTCAAGCGTGTCAAGCACGGAGAAATCAAAGTCTACGTTCATGTCCATATCCATGCCTAGATTGCCCTCGGCGTATGATACTTGTACCTCGGACTCGCTTGCCGGATCGATAGGTTCCACAAGCGCACCAACATTGCTTACAAGCCCTTGATATTCCCAGATACCAGTTTGAAGATTAAGTTCAAAATCACCGGTCCTTGGAATAAAGTGACCCAGTGGCATATATTGAGGGCTTGGATCCATAGAATGTGTCTGAGTCGAAAAGAATTGTAGCATTTCTGTGGTATCGTTTGAGGTAGAAAATGTGGGTGATGGAGTGAGCATGTGCATATTTTCTTCTTCAATCCCCTGTCCGAGTTGCATTCTGGCTTCTGGTTCATTATACCACACGGAGTGTCCTGCCAATGCTGAATCCCATAGTCGTTCGTTTAGCTCGCGCCGAATGCTGCACTGAAGACTGTAAAAATCTGGCTGAGGGAGGACGAACGGTGGCAATGTGTTCAATGTTGTGGTGCCTTGAAATGTGTTTTGCCTGTTCTCAGGAATTTGGTTATACGGCTGCAGTTGAAGCGCTTGTGTTAGCTGCGTATCCTCAATTTCTATTGGCAATTGATAGTTCTGGTTGCCATATATTGCTGATACATCATTAGCGAGTACGTGGCGCAGGTTATTTTGATACTGTGGAATTTCATTGGGACTCGGTAGAGCTGTGGTCGTAATGAATGGCGAAAGATTGGGCGTCATTATAGTATTGGGTGTCGAATAACTCATGCTAATTACGTTACTATCTACGCCATTGAACTGGAATTCCACTCGAGGGGATGACTCTGCTGAAGTGACATCTCGTAACCTGCTATCTTTGGTTTCAAGAGTGAAAATTGACTCTTTTGAAGCTTTGCTGAGAAGCTTAGCAGCGGGTTGAATCCTAGAGCTCTTTGTACCTGCTATCCTTGGCCTCTTTGGTAGCGATTGCTGCGATGAATTGGGCAAACCAATATTCATATTAGCATTAGACGCAGCCCCATTCATTAATTGGTCTTTTGGGTTGGGTATTTCTAAGTTCTGTACATCTTGACTGAAAGGCATTGCAGATGATTGGGCCTGCACTGGCGTTGGCTGTGCTGGAATCTCAGTTCCATAATTCTGTGCTAGGCGGGCTAAATCTCCATGAAGAAACTGGCCAATAGGAGGTTGCGAGGAAGAGCTTGTAGAGATAGCGTTCCTTCTGCCTTTGATCTTGCTTGGCTTATGGCTGCCATAAACTACCTTTGGGTGGAACGTGTTATCCGGGTCAGTTTGGCCGTTGGGTGTTTTGCAGTTCTTACATGGTGTAGTGCCAGGAGCATTCGCCATCATCAACGCCCTGATCTGGTTCTCTCCATCCCGTCCATATATTCTCAGGTGCAGAAGGTCGTCGCCCGGGGCTTCTCGTATTACCCCGTCTGGCTTCACTTCGTATTTGACAGTGAGTGCCTCCATGTTTATGATGTCTTGAAGCGGCATGGGGCCGAGGCCAGTCATGTTTGCATCGAACGTACTTTGGTTTATTGAAGGTATCGGCTTTGATGGTTCTGGCACGTCGGCCGGTGCTTCAAATTCCTCGGTTTTGGAATGATTGGGTGTGTGAGTGCGAGACGTTGAGCTTTCTTCCGAATTGTCCTCTACTTTGACCAGGGGCGCTGCCCAGTTTTCGTCTGCAGGCTCCCAGGTTCCCAATTCGACAAAACGGGGGCCCTGCCTACTGCGCTGCTTGCTTGGTCGTTTGGGTCTTTGTTGAACGTGGGTGATGATTTGACTAGGAAGTTCCGGAGATTTCTTCATGATCCTACTGTCGAGTATACTATCTGGGGCCGCGAAGGATTCTGCTGTAGATTGCATTCTCTCGCCACGAGAACTAGTACCTGAAGATGCTACAGGCGAGGAGTCTTCTTTTGGTTCTGTGTCTGAGCTTGGAAGGCGGGCATGTATTGCGGAATCTTGTTCATTGGTATTTTCTGTTGGTTCTTCAACCGATTTCTTCGTAAGCCGTTTCTGTGTAGAAATTTTTTTGGGGGTCTGGGCAGCTCTGAATTTGAGGGCCATGGTCTTTGGAATGTCTCGCAAGGTTAGCTTCTGAGTTTCGGCGGGTGTTCTTTGACGGGCGGCACTCCAGTCGGATAAAACGTAAAAACGTATATCCTGTCTCTAGAAAAATATGTTTAGGCTTTCAGGCGTCAGGACTTTATTTATACGCTGCCAGTACTTAAAGTGCGTTTCCAGCCCAAGAATGAGCAACCAAAGTACATGGAGCCGCAAAAACAACCAACACATCATTGCCTGCGTGTGAATAATCAGCCCAATATCATTCAAGAATATGCTTGTCTATTGGTCACTGATGGCGGGATTAATGCTTCCACAGCTTTGCTAGAAGAACCTAACATGAATACGAAGAGTCTCAGTGTTCCCACACATAGCATGATCGGCCTTCTTGGTAGTACATACATTTGATTGGCCGCCTTTTCAACATATATCTTCCCCTTTTAGAGACTACAGTGCAGACGGTGGCGTAGTCTGTGACACAACAGGCATAGAATGTTGTCTGAACCACGGATTCCTGGAAAGTCTGATTCAATATGAGATCTAGTAATCTATCATATATGTAGGTCTCGGCAACTTGGCGCCCTTTATCTTCAAGGCGTAGCTGAAAGTGGGCTTTGATATTCTAGCCTATCTGCCGCGTTGACTGGCCGGCCAGATCGCCTGTCTAAGTCGAAAGAGATTCCATCAGAACAGGAATCGGTCAACCGGCGAGCGTAAGGTTTGCTCACAACGTGTTTTTGAGCCAAAACAATGGTTGAGCGCGGTGCCCAGGATTGAATTCTCTATCAACACATATGATATGTCACAAGGGCATAGTGAAATCCCCAATCACAGATATTAGTGTCTGCGGCTTTATGTACTCGATCAGAAGGCCTTTCCAAATGGGCCACAACAACATAAATCCAAGGAGCTCTACCCTGAATTTGGGAATTTCAAATTTGCTAATAGATGTTGTCAATCGATTTGTAATCTGCTGTTCCAGAAAAACGTGGCCGAGGAGAGATCACAGACTATATACTGGTCGATGGATTACATGAAGTGCTATTGGTATAATGGCTAGCAGACATGTCAGATGTGATGCTGTGGAACACTCGTGCAGCCTCAGTAACTGGCCCGAGCTTAACACGCTCCACCTTCATCGAGCTAGGCACTTGACAGCGCGCCGGCAAGTAGATATTGAGATACGACTGGGTGAATCAACGTTGAAAATGGGTTGTACCGTTCTTGTGCACCCACCTCTCTTGCTCATTTAAGTTAATAGATATTTGGACCGAGTCGTTTCACTTTAGGTGACCCAATCAACATACCGTAAAACTCGGCGTGTAAGATTCGTGTCTTAATTAAAAATGTGTGCGTATGGCGGAGTGGATTTTCTAACAAAAAACCCCTTCCCCATACAAATATAGTATCTTATTGGCAAGTTGTACCCAATACAATGTGGAATCTTATCCGCCGAGTTCTACCATACCGTAGTAATTGGCACATAAGACTGCAATCCTATACAACGGTCGGCGTCAAAAGGGAATTTAAAAAATGACCCGTTTACACCAAAAAACAGCCAAATATGCTGTCTTGTAATCGAGTACACTCTTGTAATATAGTGTATACTATCTTATATGCCAATTACTACGGTATGCCAGTTTTTCTTGAATCCCGCTCAAAGTTATATTAATGGAATTTCATGCCCACCCTTGGGCGTTCTGCCGCGTGGTAGAATGGTTGCTGGGGTGTATCATAAACGATGGGAAACGGGTAGTGAGCCAACTTATCTCCTCATGCCAGCTCATTAGATATGCAGGTTTCACGTGTGCCATATCAATTTCCGCGCCAAATCCTCGGAGCCCATCGTATTTGCATATCCAGCCTTACTCACAGACTTGGGGTTTTGACGTGATACAATGCATATGGTAAAAATATTCCTCCCAAGGAAGTCAGAGAAAACGTGGCAATGAAGTCATCTCCTCCCTTACATCTGATACCTACTCCTACCTGGCTACTAGCTTCACTTGAACGTTCTGCCTCATCCTCAGTGACAGAGTCTGCGTGGCTGCCTCAATGATTTTCCAGACTCGCTTCTTGGCATCCGCCCTCGTCTCGCCCTTCTCCCGAACAAGCTCCACCCGATGTCTCCGCAACATCACGGCGAGGATTGCGACATACTCGACCTGCGCAAACTTTTGCCCAACGCACGAGCGGTGGCCCTCACCGAATGGCACCCAAGTTCCCTTTTTTGCTACGTGCACGTTTGGAAATGTATCGCCTTTCGCCCCCGGCGCGGCCGGCGAGAGGGCGGGGATGTCCGGTGATGGGGGGTTCTGTCCATCCCAAATCCAGGGTTGGAATTCTGCGGCATTTGGACCCCAGGCGTCGGTGTTGTACTGGGCGGAGACGACGTCGAGTTCGACGATCGTGTTTGGTGGGAGAATGTACTCTTTCCCGGCAAACCTCATGGCCACGGGGGTTGTTTTTGATGTGCGCTTGGCGATTGAGTGTGCGGGTGGGAATAGCCGCAGCATTTCAAACTTGGGCAGATTCAGCATTGGCTCCGACAAGCAACGGGGGAATATGATCTCACCATCACAGACAAGGGGCCGCTCATGAGCGGGAAAACCTTGACATAGTCCCATTCTGCGGGATTCTCACTCTGGCCTTCAAGACTCTTGTCGATGCTGTTCAACAGCCATGTTTGTTGCTCCGGGTGAAGCGCCAAAACTACAAACGCGAATCTTTGCAGGTTGACGTTAGCATGGCCATATTAATATTGTAAAATCGGGATTACAGAAAGCATACTGTAATGAGGCGGCGGTAGTCTCATATCCTGCAATCGTGATTATGTAGGCATTCCCGAGAATATCCTCCTCCGACACTGTCGAATGGGTTTTCTTGCCCTTGTGGTCGGGATTAAGGTCCGTATTATTTCGTTGTTCCTGCTGCTGTCGGACGAGGCTGGTAAGGAGGTTATCCTGCTGGATTTGCCCTGCCTGCACCTCTGCCCTCGCTTTATCGACGAGTAGGCGGAGATATCGTCCAAAATCTTCATATGCAGTGAGCCTGTACTTTATGCTCTCCGAAGCAAACGGAATAAACCATGTGGGGACAAGAGACAGCGTGATGAATGTTGCAATGAACTCTAGGGCAATATGGAGGATGCTCTCACGAAATGTCAGGGTACAACCGGGGGCAGCTTTAGAATTGGACAATTTGCCTGATTGGGCATTCTGGCTATCGTTGGACGGGTCGTCGCGGCCGAAAGGCAGTGTAGCCCCGAGGCCGACTGTGGATATGACGTTGAGGGTGATGTGTTGCACGTCATTAAACATGTCTTTGACCTTTAGACCCCCGTCAATGCCATCCGGTTCGGTAGATGGCGAGACACTTGTCCATTCCGCGAGACATTCGGTGGCTTGCGTAATTGTTTTTCGCCAGACTTGGACGTAGCTTCGCTCGTTGAAAATCCCAGATACAAACTTTCTATGCGGAGGCCAGTCCTCATCGGATGCGGTGAACACGTTGTCGCCATAGACTTTCAGTACATCTGCGCAGATGGGTTGAGTTGGCTAATTACCTTCTAGATCTCTTACGTATGTATCAGGATGATCAAGGAGTTCAAATTAGATATTTACCTAAGAATCCGTCGTCTGGTTTCAGTATCAGGTTTCGCTTGAGCGCTAAATCCGCAAGCGCATCTGGATTCCCAACGTTGATGAGCACCGCCCCAGGGCTGACAGCGCAGTAAACCTCCGACCCAACCCTCCGGTACACCGAGTCTGGCGCTCTCCTCCGGCGCCATTTGTAGTTGTCGTGCGTCCAGTCATACCAATCGCCCCACCCGAACGGAAGCGATCTCGCCACCGACCGATACCAGTTCATGTCGCCGACGACGAACGAGAACATGTTGAACTGGTACGCCGGCGTGAGGACGTAGGGGAGGCTGGTGGACCTTGCGATTTGGATGTTGCGGAGGAGCTGGAACAGCAATTGCGCGACTACCCCAACGAGAATCGTGCCGACGACGGCTGGAACTCGCTGCCATCCGCCGACGGGGATAAGTACTGCAACAAGAGCACTAGCGATGGCGATGAATGGGGCCATGGCGGCTGTGTGTTGTTCTTGGGCAATGTGGCGTCGCGGGAGAAGGTGCGGAACATGCGGTCGGGAAAAAGTGTAGTATATTGAGTGGTCAATTGGTCGAGATGAGGGGATAAATGCGATTGGAAACGTTACATCGTCCCTTGCTGAGCTTATCGCAACACATCATTCCTCTTAATTGTAGGAATATTGGTGCTTGCATTCTTGGCAAAGTTGGGATCTGAATGCCTGGAAATCATGAACGAGTACAGCATGAATCTGTTTCAGATTACTAGCAACCGATGAACGATAAGGTGGCCAACACAGTGTCTATTAAGCCATATGCATGCGTTTAATTTTGAATGGGCATATTATTACCTACTTAGGTAATGATTGTCACTTTACTCGTCAAATCCATTAGTCTCCGGACGCCTGAGTGAGGAAATGGCTGTGCACTGTCTGTGAATTGTCCGGAGACTTATTGATTTGACGAGTATGATACGAAAGTGAATTGATAATTCATAATCATCCTGTAGCTACACGTGGCGGCGAATCCCTATTCTGAATATTCACAAACATAACGATGGATCAATTGGATGATTCTGAAAGAAGTCATATTAATATTATAACATGACTCGATTCGTAGTAATTTCTTTTGGAACAATACTTTTTTCTGCTCGCGCCGTTGCAAACAACTATTTGATCTCACATAAATTACGTGACCCCGCTAGCGACTGGCAACCAGGAATCCAACCTGACTCGAGGCTAGGTATTCAATCGGACAGACTAACGTTAGCTCGGTTTGGGGGCTTGACCGCTGCGGCGGGGGAAAACGCCTCTTCCGGACAGGCCATTGACATCATTCCCGCAGCCTGGTTGTGCAACGCCGCCCTCTACCTTCGCACTCCCGGCAAACTTTGGATGCACAGATTTATATTTTGCCCAAATTGGTACCTTGATATTCTTGACGAAAAATGAGATCAATAGATACATGAATATTGGAATGGGATTGGCATCATAATGCGAAGCTTCTCCATTTGAGACAAATGAAATGAAATTTATATATACAACGAAGAGGTAGGAATACAAAAGGGAAACTCAAAGAAAATGCGATGCTTTGTGTGTGTGTAAATGCAAATAATTCAAGAGAACCAAACGCCAATGTAACTCCCCCACGCTTCCAATTCATGTCTTTATCAAAGGCCTGCGATCATATGCTGGGACCATTCCCGGGATCGCGGCTTTCTCGCGCAATTCGTTCGAGGTGGTTGTAGCAAATCTATCACCATGATGTTAGCGACTGTTGGGGAGATGTACCAATGAACAGAGAAGCCTTACAGTGTGGTAGGGCAACTTCTCCCCCGTGGCGGCGACAGTGAGCTCGCGGGTGAGCGTGTCGTCGGTCAGGATCTCTGTGGCATTCTCGACGCCCATGCTCCACCACAGCCGCGTGTTCCAGTTGCGCATGAGCGGCTTTGCAATGCCCGGAAAGTGGATGAACACGGGCACCTTGTCGGTAATCATGTTGCGCACCACGGCCGTGCGCGGGATGACCTCGCCGTGCTCGCGCGTCCACGGCTCGATGCCGGCGGCGGGGGCGTACGCCGGGTCCGTCATGAACTGGATGTCGTGCGTGGCGAAGGCGACGCTGATGCCGAAGTCGGCGTCGTAGTCGAGCGTGATCGGGAACGTGCGCTGCCAGAACATGATGGCGAACACGCGCTGGTCGCTGTCGCCGCTGTCCTGCTCGGGGTGCTCCTCGCGGAAGCTGATCATGCTCGCGTAGAGCGCCGTGACGTCGGCGGCGTAGCCGATGAGGATGCCGCTGTTGACCCAGCGCGGCCGCGTGTGGTCGCGCGCGTAGCCGATGCCATCCGTGTCCGTCTTCGCGCCGTAGATGTCTGTCGGCCACGGCGACTGCGGGATGTCGTTGCACACGGGGCCGTCGGGGTCGTTCGGGAAGCACTGGCGGTCGGTGCCGAGCACGATGCGCTTGCCGGACGCCACGAAGCGCTCGACCAGCACGTGCGCCGGCAGCTGCGACCACAGGTCGAATCCGTCCACCACGGCCACGATGTCCCCCGGCCGCACCGCCGCGGACCGCAGGTAGTCGCTCACGCCGGCCAGCTTCAGGTACTTGTTGCCCCGGTCCGAGCCGGCGTCGGCGCCGAAGTTGACCAGCACCGGCGCGAAGCCGTTGATCAGGTGTGTGCGCAGGCCCTGGCACAGCGCGAAGTTGGCCTGGTGGCCGGGGACGAGGAAGTGCAGCCGCGGCGGGTCGGCGGGCGGGGCGGATGTCGGCACCGCGGCCGGCGGCGGGATGAACGACACGGACTGGCGCATCGTTAGCCCACGGCGCCACAGTCGAACAGATGCATTCCACGAATGCGCAAACATACCTCTCGCCCCTCATATGCATCCCACCCTCCCCAGAACCCGCTGAGCCGAACACAGAGCAGTATGAGCAGCTGTGTGCCAACGACGATGGCAAAGACTCGCCCCGATATCCGTGCCATGGTGTCTGCCAGGTGCTGATGTGCTGCTTCGTGCGTATGGTGTTTGTATATATCGTCTTTCGAGATCTCGTCGGATCCACCAGCTGTTCTGGATTGGCAGTGCTTTCGATGGCGGTCTACTTGGAGGCTTAACGTGCTTTATTGGTGGGTCATCGATCAAGATATATCGTTATAAATGGGAAGGGAGAGGGGTGGCGATTTGGCCGCAAGTTCAAGTCGAGCTCGGACCGGCATGGGGACTACCGAGATGTGCAAATATTAAATACCCACCGGCCAAGGTGCTCTAGAGAAAAAAAGGGAGAGAGAGCACGCACGCTCATGACGGGCTCCCGTGCGCTGGGATGCGAATACGTAGGCCCTTGTCGGCTGGGCCCCTTGTGAATGAACTTGATCGGGGAAGGGTTTCTTGGCCAAACATGGTATATTTGCACTTCCGGCTACCGCGCGCTGGTGATTCGTTCGTTGCATGCCGCGCGGAGGCCAGTGGCTTAGAATTTCAATGACGCCGGTTTGCCGTTTCATCAAGCTGCAATTCGAGAAATCGGTTGCACTTGACGATAGACTCGGCCTGAGGAGCACTCGAATAAGTACGGGCACCTCTGTGGATAGAGCATCTCCTGATCGAGCACGGCCTGTTTGCCCCACCTTAGTACGACGCTTTGATTATTAGTCCGAATCCGGCAATCAGAGATGATCTTGTGCTTATCTCTTGGCCCACGGGTGATTTTTCTGTCAAGTGCTTGGTGCAGCCTAGTCGCACACCACTCTGCCGTAGAGTGGCCCTCTCGGCCAATTAATGACACACTGGCGCTGCGATTTAACGGCACAAGGCGGAAAGTCGACATTTGTTCTTATGCATGGGTCGTTCGGCTCTGGGGAGCTGAATACCGTTTATTGCAAGTGCCAAGAGCGGTTGATATGCACCGCGACGTGGGCGGTTCTACTGGCTACGGCAATGGCCATCACGGACTTCGTCGAGCTGATGCTTGACGAGTAATCTATCATACCGTTGTGCGTTAAGTGACATGTAATTTGGATATTTCGCTATAGTATCTGCACCCTGTAGAATGCCAAGCCACTCTATCTGAATGTTACCTCTAATTGCCATGCGCGTGGTGATGACATCTGCTAGGTTTGACACGAACCGGGGCTCGCAAACATATGCATGGTTGCCGAAATGTCGAGAGGTGTGGGCGGATGTTTGGGGCTTTCCGGCGGGGCGCTCATGGCTCTGTCTAGAACACAAATGCCGTCACTAGCCAAACCTCGTTACTACTGTACTGGTAGAGTAGAGGCAGATTGTACGCCCTCTACGAGGGTCTGGGCACGAGACTAACTATTGTAGAGTACACATCTCGCTCACTAGATCAGATGCGCATAGCTCAACTGTTACGCGAGCCATTGCCTTACGAAAATACGGTATCACCGCCCCCAATCCATATTCATGCACTTGTTGACCGTCACGTATTCGCAAAAAAACCGCCAATAAACGAATCTCCGACTTTCAATATCTGTGATTAAATTGTCTGTGAGGCGAAACTGTAGGAAATTTCCAGAAGGGTGGGACTTTTAACCCAACTTCTGTTACCTCCTCAGCTGTATATACGTGGAGCACAAATCCTACTAATTGTTTTGAGTAGTAAAGTCCTCCGTTTAAAAGCTTTTGCAATAGGACAGTCTGCTTTCGCAATCAATCGAATGTGCATGGAGCCAAAGTAGACTTTGATATCATTTCGAATGCCGATTACTCTGCACCATTGCACCATAGCCGAGGAAATTATTACAACCAAAGGAAATTCGTTCTAGGTATTCTGGGAGCGATTTGGGATGGGTCTGACTGGGAAGCCGCGATCCATAGCCCGTCAATTCCGGTAGAACCGAAACCTGGGGACTCAAGTGCTACCGTGGTATGGTTGAATTTACATCGCTCGAGGTGAGCTTTCTTTGGCCCCGAGGTCGACCGTTGGCTCCTGCGTGTGAAAATATGGCCTTGTTCTGATGGGGAGAAGCATGACCACCTAGTGCCGTGGTGTCCATTCCCACTTTGAAGCTTCTCCGTGTCGTCAAGGGCTATTACCAGGGTAGGAACAATGTTCTAGATTGGATTGGGGTGGCCTGCATGGGCGCGTCGTCACCCTCTGCATGTCGACGCTTAGCGCGATGGGGCGTAGCAGGGGTGCAAGACAATAGACCTTCGTGATGGTGGTAGAAGGTGGGTTGGAGTTTGTTGCCGATTACCCGGCATTGTTTCTTATTCAAAATGCGACATGAACGTATTTGCAATCCCCATATTGTTACCTCAGCTTGGCGGAAGGCATTACCGGGGCCGCGTGTATTGTGTAGATTTAGGAATTTTTGATCGTATGATGATGATATGCAGCAATCGCGGGTCAAAGGACTAACGGACCAACTGCCCGACTTTCAATTCTCACGGGTATGCAGGCCCAACTCAAAACGTTTGGAGTGAGTAAAGTGCCAGAAATACTAGGCACTATCATCCTACTCGGGAAACGTCAACCAAGCGAGTCCCGAGTCCGTTGCATACACTTGATTTTCAGAGGAACTCTTGTTTCGATTTCGAAATAAGGTGATCTGATTCTCGATGTGAATATTCAATTCATCCAGAACACCTCTCATGCGACTGTTACCACATTGCTTTGTGAGAAGGCATTATACATATATATACACCGTGTTATATCTCAAGCCGTCAAGAAAAGTGACGGAATCCATTTCCAAGACTTTGATTATCGGGCGATCCAGACTATGGTAGGATAAAATCGGTCAAGTAATAAGCAGCAGCAATCCTGTTAAATCGAGGCAATCTTCAAAAATAAATGAATAAATCAGCTCGCTTGGCCGATATCTATAAACTAACGCTCGCTTATCTTCCCTCATGTATCACGCAGAGCTAAATTCATCGAATAATACCTAGGTATCCCTGAATACCTTTCAGTTTCCTACAACTGTCTAAGGAAATAATAAGGAAAACCGGGAACGAGAACCGTAAAAGCCGTCCCCCGCAATGGAATTCAAAAGCTTATTTCCCCTGATACCCAGGTACCTACATTAAGAGTCAACAGGGACAGCGCCTCCCTTGATCAATTTAAAAGAAAATTGCTAGAAACACTTTGCATTGAACATTAGAATCATTCGCGTTCTAATGACTACCGGTACCGGTGTTAACAAAATTATAATTTAGCCCGTGCTTACGTATACATGAACCTGATACCTACTATAATTACTGCCTTGAGCTTGAGGCATTATTGGGTTCTGCCTCCAGGAGTGACCCAATGCTTTGATGATCAGGCGACATGGCGGAAATGTGAATGTAGGTGACAATAACGTGAATTTTGGGTTAGGGCCACTTTCGTCCAAGGCCCAAAAAAGGGCGCGATTGCGTGCTACGGACGTTGTACGCCGCATGTCAATTCTTCCTAGGTTGCAAATTGCCTGTATACAGCCGCACCGGACCTGTTGAATGCTAACTTAGCGGAGACGCTGCCGAATATACACGCTTGCTTTCGATTACCGAGGAAAACAGATTTAACCGCGAATTGCTTTGGCGAAAGAACAAGGGTTTGAAGAACTAGGGGAACAGAACTTCATTTTATCGACACCGGATTTGAATCGGAAACCATTATTCAAAATTGAATAT